>OY978006.1:3246296-4690812 GCA_963854515.1 Pandemis heparana
AGAGAGACGTACAGACAGCAACCCGTGCTTCTCCTACGTCAAACTTATATCACCCCTCTTTTTGTGTCTAGGGGTTAAAAACAGCCGCCCCGAACGATTAGCACAAGAGCGCGCGACAGCTCTCGCGCGCTCTTGTGCTAGCCATGCTGCAATGAGTAAATTCGATAAAGTTCATCAAACATTTCTCTAACAGGAAGCACAGAGGCTCCGAGTAGCCTTATCGACTAGAGAGAACAAGACGGTGGGCTTCGTCACCATCAACGGCTGGAGTTTAGAGCCCTCTTACATTGGCACGAGCCCTAGCCACACCAACGACAAGAATAGCATAGACATACCCCAAAAGGTGCTGTGCCATCGGCGTTCGCAGTCCCTCCCGCCGAGGCTAGGGCTGAAGCTCAAATTCCCCTCGTACGGGACTTTACTGAAGCAGAATTTCGTTAATAGCCACCAGGTCACGTATAGGTTCCATTCGGGATTGGGCGGCGATATAACAGTACACGAGATCATGGCGGAGGCGAAAGTTTGCTTTCAGATGCCTGCTGAGTTGCTGTAAGTATGTTCTTATCTGTGATATAAGCAAAATATCACGATGTGGGAGGGGGTGTTCACGGCGTTATTAGTATTTAGGAGTGTCCGACCGAAGTTTCGGTTTCGGTTTTGGCCAATTTCGGCCGAAGTTTCGGTTTCGGCCAGAATCCGGCCGAAACCTTCGGCCGGACCGAAATTACTTCGCAGCCTCTCGCATCGGGAGCGCTCGGCTTAATTCGGGCACGCTCGGCCGGGTAGGTATAGGTAATGCACAGGCGGCCGGCCCAGCTGGGACCAGCGACAATTTTTATTTTATTTTGTTTAACAAAAAAAGTAACAGAACTGTTCTCATACTCGTATAAGAAATCCTTGCAATTACCCTTTCCTTACGATTTGTACAGTAATTTTGAATATTTTGTTTAATATGATACATCTTCAAAAGTTTCGGTTTCGGTTTCGGGTAAAAATCGTGTTTCGGTCGGACACTAGTATTAATTTAGTGAGAACAAATGTGTTTAGTTTTGGGATCAAAAGATGTCGCTCTCAGATGACGTCATCATTCCTGAATCACGCGAACTATATGTCGTCCTAGATTCCTTAAGTACCTAATTTCGAAACATAAGAACACAGCAGGAAAGCTAAAAAATAACGAACAAATCAAGTTATTGCTTTTCTTTTTAATTAACTAACTTAATTCATACTTAGTCCGAAAAATACACGTGATCTTAAATGGGGGGAGGGGGTAGCGTTATAATCACCTAATTTCACCAAAGGAGAGGGGAGGGGGGGTCAAAAGTAGTCAGCAGAGGCCTACAGAGCTTTTATGAATAATGCCACTTGCACGGACCAGGCGGTTGACGACTTAACCCCGTGTTAGACGCTAACCTGGGGCTAAATAGTGTCAAAATGTATGGAACTGTCAAACCTAACTCCGATTTAGCGATTTACAGCCTTATTCATAAAAAGTTAGAGGCTCGCTATAAGCTCGCTATAGGACCGATGCAAAAAAACATGATTCATAAACGTCAATTAGTGCTAATCAGTCCATCAAGGGTCTGTTAAGTCTTCCGAAAGTTAGCGGACCGTAGACCCTACTTTATCTCTCTGCTAACTCACAAAATGGCTGCCACGCATGTGAACAGCTGATTTTGGCAAGAGCAAAACCATACGCAAGACAGTTTTTTTTGTTTTAAGTTTTTATTCCCTCCGGGAAAGGTATAGGAAACTAGATCCACACTGCCTAGTCTGTCGTGTTAATTCGCTGGTTTCCCGCTAATTCGCTGCCACTGCTGTCAATTTATTTATTAATTCACTAAAAGGCCATTTTTGGTCTATGATTTGTCAAGGTGACAACATAACGCGTCTAATCCATCCATCAGCAGCTCATTAGCTAACAGACTGCTAGCAAGCGTTTATGAATCATACTTTTTAACAACTGTCAAATAAGCTTAATCAGTCTGTTAACTAATCGACTGATCAAACCTCAATTAAGGATTTTTTATGAATAAGGCTGTTAATTTTTTAACTCGGACTGTGCAAGTGGACCTAAGGGTAATTGTTTAGTCCATCTAAAGAGATTTCAAGAACATCTTTTTTTAGTGATATCTTCATCCAACGCGAGAAAGAGCTTCTAGAAGAGCTCCTGTCTGTCGGAGAGATATGCGGGCATTGGCAGAATAAGCAGCTAGAGTTGGTTAGCGCTCACGTAACACTGTTGAAGCACTATTGCCACTGCCGGCGTTGCCTGCTTGCCCCGGAAGCGCATTTCAAGCCTAGCTGCAAGAAAGGTCAGTGAACTTTTAATATCATCATCATCATCAAAAAGCCTGAAGACGTCCACTGTTGAACAAAGGCCGCCCCCTTAGCACACCATAATGAACGACAACTCGCCACCTGCATCCACCGGTTTCCCGCAACTTTTACGATACTTTTACTATGAAACCATGAAATTTTCCGCTTGTTCCCCGTACATTAACTATTTAACATTGCTTGTGGTACGACGTTGGTTCGCATGTGCATCGGTTGTGCTCTGACTTTGAGAATGATCCCGTAGAGGGATCGAAACGCGCGTCAGTGTTTGTGTGGTGATGGGATTAATTAAGTTTGTGGGATTTGTGTGCGTTTTGTGTGGCAGTAGTGGTGGGAGGGCTTGCATGCAAAACGTATATATTTCGCACAAGCTTGGTTATCTTGCACGTAAGTAGCGGAGTAGCAAGGTAAATATTTTGTGTTCATTGAAATGGACCTCCGCAAAGTAACGCCTGATTCAATAAAATATTGCTTGTATTTTTTAACAATAACTTATTTTTCACGTGTTTTATCGTACTTTAGACCACGCAAGCCTGGAGTTCGCGCCAGTCAACTTGCACCTCCAGCGTATGTGGGTGCACAACGACACACTGAACAAGACTGGTTTCCATGACGTCATCACTGCGGGCGCGTTCGCAGCGCACGCGCACAAGAACGAGCGCAACGGCGGATTGATACGGTGAGTGGAGAGAGGGGGGCTCTCCCTCCTCCTCTTACAGTTTATCGTGTGGGTATAGCTCACAATAGTGAGAACAGAACTCTAGATATTATGCTCTTAAGAGAGGGGGAAAGAGAGAGGGAGAGACAGAGAGAGAGAAGGGATGGTGAGGGTGAAATGAATGTGGGTGCACGATACACTGAACAAGACGGGCTTCCATGACGTCATCACAGCGGGCGCGTTCGCAGCGAACACGCAAAGGAACCAGTGCAATGACATATTGATTATGGTGAGTGAAAAGAGAGAGACAGACGTGGGAAGGGAAAGTTAGGGGGTGAGAGGAGGGAGCAAGAGAGATGTTGAATCCTAAGAGCCTACGGTTTAAAGAGTGTCCTAAGAGTACATAACTAAAGCAACGATTATCCTTCCCATTTGTACGTTCACAATTGACAACATTTCATTTTTATAACACCTGAAAATGTATATATGGTTTGAAAGCATTTTGCCTCCTGATCACTGCAATGTGTTTATATAATTTTAATATCGCTTATTATAAAAAATAAAAATTAATTAAAAATATGTCCTAATTTTACCAAAACTACCACAGGATTGGGTGAAACGCCTTTGCCTTTTTCACGAGAAAAAATAAACGATCATAATTTTGTATTTTTGACAACTTCAAAGTACAAGGGGGGCAACTCTGAAATTCTATTTTCGAAGTTTGTTGCATACCTTCTCTCTCACTCTCAAGATAATGACTATTAGTATGAGCGGAAAAGCACGAAGCGAACCACGAAAATCGAATATTGGAGAATAGGGCCTGACGTTGACAATTTGAAATTAACATCAGTTTTTTTTCTATAGATAAAATACAAAGGGATAAGTGTGTATTCTGTGATAGCATCGGAGTTACGCCCTTTTAGAATAAGCACAAATTAATAAATTAATTATAAATTAAATACAAGCCCTAGCGAAAAAATTAAACTGTCGGCATGTTCATCTTTTCAAACAAAATACAGAGAACCATTAAAATTATAGACTCAGAAATATGAAATGTTGTCAATTATGCTACGAGTAAGCGTGGCCTTTAGGTCTTGTTATTGTTACCCCATGCCCTATTTACCCCGTACTATCTATCTATCTACAGCCATTGTCCGTCCGCTGCTGGACGTAGGCCTCCTTCATATCGCACCAACTTTCGCGATCCTGGGCTTCCCTCATCCAGCCACTGCCACCTGTCCTCCTAAGATCATCCGTCCAACGCGTTGCTGGGCGTCCCACGCTACGCTTTCCCAAACGCGTACATTGACGTACAATAAACAACTAGACTCCCAATCACGATCAGAAACTGTCGGAAGCAAAAGTCTGCACGACGCGTCTATTGTGCAGAGTTTTGGTTCAGTCGTGTTTCGACCGCGCTTTGATAACAATGTATATGCGTCTCTTTCGCACCGTAATCTCAAACGCTTGAGAACAAGAGACAGACAGGTTTCCAGCGCGTGGAGTCGTGTCATTACTTCGCACGATCGTATGCAATTGACATTATTAAACATTACTGCTACGAAATAAGGTGTTAATTTGAACGAATATGTTAATGTTATCTGTGTAACTTGATGTGTTGACACACACAACACATAGACAACGCCGCTCGGACGTTTTTTGAGTAACTTTTGTTTGCGATTGGGAGTCTAGTTGTTTATTGTATGTCAATGATCCCGTAGCTTAAAGACGTTACTAATATGTATGTTACCCACCAGGCTAGTCCAACAAGCTAAGGATGTGAATAGTACGAAAGCGGCAATCAATTCCTCGACCGCGAGTAAAATACAAGCGGAATACGACAATGTGGTCGCCACGCGACGCCTGAGGGATTGTGTGGCGCTCGCGACTGAGCGGATCGGCGGGTTGGTGCGGGCGGGGAGGGGGGAGGAAACCGCTGCGTTGGTCGAGGGTGAGTGAGATGGAATGTTTTTTTTTTTACAAGCTTTATATTGACTTGCAACGTATGTAAGGTCTTTTAATTATTAACTGTCCTATTTGGTAAACAAAATTCTAACCTCAAAACGTCTAATTTTTGTTATTATTTAACTACTAGCTGTTTAGAATTCGTTTATCGCTATCCCGCGGGAATTTTCCGGTATAAAAAGTAGCCTATGTGCTATTCCAGACTTTTCTCTACCTATGTGCCGAGTTTCATCCAGATTCGTTGGGCCGTTCTGGCGTGATTGAGTAACAAACAAACATCCATTCATCCATCCATCCATCCATCCGTCCATACTTTCGCATTTATAATATTAGTTAGATTTCATCGTAAATAAAGCAACTGGAGATAAAATATCAGCAAAATTATGTACAAAATACTGCCTCAGGTTTATTTGATAACATAATACACTTTATTCTTTACAAAAACCAAACAACAATGGATTAATCGGTATCAGAGTTTTAATCCAATAAACTCACGGTTAGAGATCTAAGAGATCGTAGCTACAGCAACGAGTGCGAAAAAGTTGAACGAGCCTACGTATGTTGAATTTACAGATATAAAGAGCAATGTGAAGAGTATGCTCGCTCTGTGGGAGCCTATAGCGGTCGAGGAATCGCTGTCTGTTATCGGATGGCCTCAGAAGATCAATGAAACCGAAAGTCAGGTAAATGCGCCGTGTGTCGATATAACATGTTGTGTAATTAATAACCTAAGGATCAATAAAAAACATTAATTATTTAAGTATTTATACCCGTCCAGAGATAATCATGCTTGCATTAGACACTGTAATTAATTAAATATGCTTTAAACTAACTAACAACGACGCTAACAATCGATCCTCAAAATGGACGCATCTGATTTTCTAGCAGCCTCTTATTTCACGCCAGCATGTTCCTTCTTATTAATTTCTTACCCCCTTATTCATAAATGTTTTATAGGCTTCTGCTAACTTAGTAATCGTTTGTCCTTTATCATTTTGACATTTGCCTTTCACAGATAAGGACAAACGATTACTAAGTCAGCCGAAGCATATAGAGCGTTTATGAATAAGGGGGGTTATTCTATCTTTCAATGTTCCACCTTCCTTGCTTCACGCGCTCATCTACATCATCTCTACCATACTTTATAACACCACCACACCACACCACCACCACACACCACCAAACACCACCACACACCACCACCAAACACCACCACCAACACACCACCAAACACCACCACCAACATCACCACACCATACACCATACCATACCATACCATATGGATCATTGGTCTGCAATAAATGTTTTTTGTTTATTTATTTTATTTATTTATTTTATTCTTATTCCAGACAATGTCAACAATAAAACGGCTGATCGAACAGCTGAGTCTCCTGGACCTTCAGAGCTCGGACTACGACACTCTAGCCTCATCATCATCGAGTTCCAAAGACACATCACCAACCGGCGACCCACCGACGCTATCGTCAAGCGTACCCAATATATGCCCAAAGAAACGGCCAGATCTCGAGTTCCACAACGATTACTTCGTGAATGAAAGGAGTGAACGGAAACTGTTCAACCATTCGTTCAGATCGGTCCGGTCGCCGGCCAAGCCGAAGCTGAATGAGTTACAGAGTCTGTCGCTAGATTGTAACAAGAGGGGGAGCTTACAGAATGACTTTAAGAGCTCTGCCAGCTTGGAACAGGTGTCTTATAGGTGTTTGATGGACAGTCTGAGCGGGGGAAAGAGAAAGGTGAGTGTTTGCCGAATAGCTTGTTGTAATTCTTCCTAGCAGGAGTAAAGGAAAAACATAGAATGTACCGGTTGCTTCTCTTCCCGGGCATGGTAAAAGCCCATCGAACCGGCGAAAATCTTAGGAATAATGTTATAGGCGATGCTAGCAACCCAACACTATTTTGATTCCCCTCTTTATACGCCCTTAATCATGCTAAACCAATGATATTTCATAGTATAGATCTGTTACGTTCCTAGTAAATTGCGTTTGAAAAACGTTCCCTCTGTCAACTGTCACATTGACTGTCACGGACTACTCATACTGTGGCTTGTTTGAGGTAAATGAGACAATTGGGTCATTTATGAATCTTCAACTCGGGCGCGGTAGTGACATATCTACTCCCAGTTTATTATGTAATATCATTGTGCTAAACGTGGCCTTAAGGTTTTGTTACCTTAGGCTCTGTCCACCCCGTAAGGGATAGAGACTTGATTTATGTATGTATGTTTCTTAAAAGATGAGTCTATAGTCTATTTATTCATACTAGATACTAAATTGACAATTGCAAATGTCAAATTGTGAAATAATGATACCAGCTTTTCTTGTTTAGTGGTGTATCTGAATACAAGAGGTTTGGTCATGTTATATTTTAAGAAAAAAATACGATTGCATCATTAATCAAGCAAATTCAAAGGTTTATTATTTTATTACACTAGATTATACATACAAAAATCTATGCTAAATTTAATTTATCGTTAACTTTCGATAGTGGTGGCACATCAAAAAACAGGCAACACAGGTAATGTTAGGTATTCTAATATCTAGTTAAAATAAATAGACTATAATCGATGCATGCTTTGCGAATTTGTGAGTTTTTTTAAATTGACTGAAGTTAAGATTTGTTAAGTATGCTTAGTTGGTTTGGTCACGTAGAGAGGATGGATGAAAGAAGATTAACTAAACAGGTTTATATGGGGAGTGTGAATGGGTGCGTTGGGAGGGGAAGGCCTAGGCGGAGGTTCCGTGATCAAATTGGGGACGTTTTGGAGAAAGGCCAGGTCAAGAGCACCCGAAACCGACGAGCATGTATGAAGAGATTGATGAATGTGGATGAAGCGAAAGAGGTATGTCAGGATCGTGGCAAGTGGAACAAAGTGTTCTCTGCCTACCCCTGTGGGAAAGAGGCGTGACGATATGTATCTATGTAAGATTTGTTAAATGTTTTATTATTTGCGCGCGCGAAATGCTTATGCCTTTGAAAGCGAATAATTTGAACTAAAATGTAGATGATACCCCTTTCCACTTCCACCTATACGCCCACAATCATGCTAAACGTGGCCTTTAGGTATTTTTACCTCAGGCTCTGTCTACCACGTAAGGGATAAAGACGTGATTTATGTATGTATGTATGTTTTTAGGGTTCCGTACCCAAAGGGTAAAAACGGGAACCTATTACTAAGACTTCGCTGTCCGTCCGTCCGTCTGTCACCAGGCTGTATCTCAAGAACCGTAATAGCTAGACAGTTGTAATTTGCACAGATTATGTATTTTTATTGTGGCTACAACAACAAATACTAAAATCAAAATAATAATAATAATTAAGGGAGGCTCCCATACAATAGAGTATTTCTGGTACGGAACCCTTCGTGCGCGAGTCCGACTCGCACTTGGCCGTTTTTTTAAAAGATGATTCTAGTCGATGCACGCTTTGCGAACATATGAGATTTTTTAAAATTGTGACGTTGAACTAAAATTAAGATTTGTTAAATGTTTTATTATTTGCGCGCGCGCGAAATGCTTATGCCTTTGAAAGCGAGTGATTTGAATTGAAACTTAAATGATTCCCCTTTCCACTTCCACCTATACGCCCACAATCATGCTTAACGTGGCCTTTGGGTCTTTTTATCCTGTGCTCTGTCTACCCCGTAAAGGATAAAGACGTGATTTATGTATGTATGTATGTATGTAAATGATAATTACACAAACGGATAACTCACGTAAAAAGTCGAGTGAATTCGTAGTTCTTCCTCTCGGCGAGCGCTCCATGAGGAAGGACTACGAACTAGTCCGAAACATGTCGAGCGTCACTGGACTTTTATACGTGAGTTATCCGTTTGTGTAATTATGATGAGTCTCACGGTAGTTTCATTTTAAAGATAGTAACAGAAATACTTGTATGTATTTGTGACGTGCATGTTTGTATGTATTGTAAAAACTCCTTCTTTTTTGAATTCTAAACTTTAATGTTTAAAAAGGTTAAAGTCAGAGTCTACTTAGGGCTTCCGCTGGAAGCAGATGTATTGTTTCAATGAGATAAAAAGATTAATAAATTGATGATGATATTGATGATGATATTCAAGAAAAATGTGGTTTAATTGAAGATATAAATAGTATATTGTGCTATCTGAGCTATACCGTCCCGTTTAGAGAGATTGCCTCCTCAAGGCAGCTTCACAGTGTATGTATAACTCTTTATAGTATGTACATAAAACACATGAAACATATGAATGCAGGACAACACAAATGCACAAAGGCGAACTTATCCCTAAAAGAGACCTCTTCCATGTTTTTATGTGATGTAATTTTTTGTTGACAAATAAGTAAATAAATCTGTCTAATCTAATATGTAAGTAAAATATAATGATTTCTTTCGTGCTGGTCTGCTAGCGAAGAAAACATACAATGTACCAGTTGCATCTCTTCCCGCGCATATTGTAAAGGCTCAGTAATATTTTGGAGGTTTTGATGGTGAGACAAAAGCAAACGCCCAGGTCAACGACACAACTGATTTATTTAAGAACTACCCGCTACATGCTATATAATAAATCTACCCACAATTGATACCATATACTACAGGCTCGTCAAGGGAACGTGCGAAAATCTTAGGAATCATGTCATAGGCTATGCTAGCAACCCATCACTATTTTGATTCCCCTTTCCACTTGCACAGTTTTACTAAAATTACAAACCATTTTTTCCGCGTCGCATTCGGTTTATTTCCAGTTTTGCCATTAGCTCCATTTTAAACTGAGAGAATTCAGCACGATTATCCAGGAAGTTTATAATATTTTGACAAATATATGTCAATTTAGTACCTAAGTATTATTATACGGTTCAACCACCAAATGAAACCTTTTGTTAAGGCAATTGGCTTCACATTATAAATTCCCTATGAATGCAATAAGTAGGTATATTGTTTTGATCAAATATTAGGTATATCAAATTATACACGTGTAAATATTGATGTGTAGTGCCAGCCCTAGTATTTTCAATGAATTTTCACCACTGATAACGGGGTCTGTTCATCAGATAGCCCTTCCTCGCTATAAAGTGCATCATCTTCCCTTCTGCGCTCAAGGCCAAGCCAGTTCGGGGCCCCGTAGAGCTGGGGGCCCCTGGCATTTTGCCAGCCCTGCCACCCTATAGTTACGCCACTGGCTCTGTTCTGTCCACCCCGTAAGCGATAAAGACGTGGTTTATGTATGTATTGTTAAATGAATAAAAGCAGTTATCACCAGTATTAAAGAATATATTATTTCCAAGATATTAATACAATGCTATTTCTAATACGACCATCGCGGGAAGAGGCCACGCAGGGCCCTATTTTATAAAGCAACAATTTACAAGCGGAAGTCTCTTTCTGACCCTATGTGTTAGATAGAGACTTCCGCTTGTAAATTGTAGCTTTATAAAATAGTCCCGAGGAATATCTGTCTGTGTCAAACCACAAACTATAGCTTTAGGCTACATGGCAACGTTCAGAAATCAGGCCAACAGTTGTTCTCTTTGCCTTAGAATTCGCAGACGCAAGAGAGCTTGGATGTCAGCCAGCTCGATTTGGCGGCCAGGGAGAGCAACTTAGCGCTTCTGAAGCGTTTAGGGGAGGATTTGCAGGCTGCCGTGGCTAGTTATAGCGCTGCCGTGGTTAACGCTACTAGCGAAGGTGAGATAGCGATTGTGTTTTGTCCTTTTACCCTGTGGTTTTGAAAAATCCTTAGAGAGTAGAGCACCTATGTGATGTTCAAGGAATACGTCTACTATGAAGTCTCTTTGATGTGCCGTTTGTCCTATGGCAATTTTGAAAACATCCTTCCTATTGCATACCTACTTGCATCATAGATGCGAATTATAAATCCCATTTCATTCCCTATCCCGTCGTAATTTCAGAAAATGCCCTCCTTAGGCACATTTGTGACAGTCAAAATCTCTTACTCTGTGAAATTGTCGGTGATTATTGACGATTCGAGATGCAGCGTATTCAGCATGAAGCCAACCGGCGCAGATTCTCTTACAGCCTTATTCATAAAAAATCCTTAATCGAGCTTTGATCGGTCCATTAGTTAACAGATTGATTAAGCTTATTTTACAGTTGTTAAAAAGTATGATTCATAAACGCTTGCTAGCAGTCTGTTAGCTGATGAGCTGTTGATGGATGTATTAGACGCGTTATGTTGTCACCTTGACAAATCATAGACCAAAAAAGGCCTTTTAGTGAATTAAAAAAAAAATTTACAGCAGTGGCAGCGAATTAGCGGGAAACCAGCGAATTGACACGACAGACTAGGCAGTGTGGATCTAGTTTCCTTTACCTTTCCCGGAGGGGGTAAAAACTTAAAACAAAAAAAACTGTCTTACGTATGGTTTTTCTTTTGCCAAAATCAGCTGTTCACATTTGTGGCGGCCATTTTGTGAGTTAGCAGAGAGATAAAGGAGGGTCTACGGTCCGCTAACTTTCGGAAGACTTAACAGACCCTTGAAGGACTGATTAGCGCTAATTGACGTTTATGAATCATGTTTTTTTGCATCGGTCCTATAGCGAACTTATAGCGAGCCTCTAACTTTTTATGAATAAGGCTGTTAGAGTGTAATGTGAAGTAAATTATCACTTGTCACCGACAATTGTCGTATTCGTAGTGTCATATTTATTTAAAGTATTTCGTTACTTTACCGCGTAAAAATTGCTATAAATCACCTCGACGTTTCGGCCACGATGCAGCGGCCGTGGTCACGAGCACAGTGCCATGTAGGGTATCACTTTTGTTTAGCTGCGCGAGTTTTTCGAACTACCCGCACTTGGTCATTATTTTGCAACGGCACCATATCAAAAGTGATACCCTACATGGCAGTCTGCTCGTGACCAACGTCGAGATAATTAATAGCAATTTTTACGCGATTAAGTCCCGATATACTTCAAATAAATAATTGTCGTATTGGTGAAATACCCTCATAATGCCAATGTTTCCAGATACGGAGCTAGTGGCGTGTGAGAAGGCGCTAACGGGCGCTGCGCGCGCGCTGGTGTCATGGCGGAGCGTGGCGCACGCGGCGCTGCGGCTGCGCTGTGAGCCCGCGCAGTGGACGCGCGACAACGCCGCGCTGCAGACGCGCCGCGACGCTTGCCTCTCGCAGGCGGTGAGGGCTTACTAGATTAACCGTTTACCTACGGGGACCTGTAAGCCAAGTCACTCCTCAATACGGGCATGTTTTGGCTTACTTACGTTCTATAACTTCCTATTACATAGACATATGGTCTATTTTTGTCAGAAAAAAAAACTCCGGACAACTATATATGCCACTCGTACTAGAGCGGTACTGCTTTACTGGCAACTCTGGTTGACACCCGTAGGTAAAAGGTTAATTTACCGAAATCATTTTTAGGGTTCCGTAACTCAAAAGGAAAAAAACGGAACCCTTATAGGATCACTTTGTTGGCCGTCCGCCCGTCCGTCTGTCAAGACCCATTTTCTCAGGAAAGTGTAAAGGTATTAAGCTGAAATTTATATCAAATACTCGGATCTACTGTCCCTTAGAGCTGTGAAAAAATCAAACTTCTAAGCCAACGCAATCAAAAGTTACAGCCGTTTATGCCGCAAATTTCCGCAAATTTTCGAAACTCGTAAGGGAATCAAAACCTACAGGGGGGCTACTCCGAAATCCGATTTTAGAAGTTCGTATCACGCCTTCCCTCTCACTCTCAAATTAATAACTATTAGTGAGAACGGAACGGCACGAAACGAACTTCGAAAATGGAATTTCGGAGTATAAGGTCTGGGTACTTCCCGTGAACTCAGAATCTTGAAATTTGGTACGAAGCAACGTCTCATAGCACAGATAAAGGAAAAGTTGCGAAAACCGTAAATATGTATGTATGTCTGTATATATCAATGACCAATATAAAGTGACCCCACACTGCGTACATTTTTCGTTCGAGCAGGGCTCTGTTTACATTGGTTTATAGATATTTATAGACAACTAGCTGTTGCCAGCGACTTCGTCTGCAAAGAATTCGTTTATCGCTATCCCGCGGGAACTACGCAATTTTCCGGGATAAAAAGTAGCCTATGTGCTATTCCAGACTTTTCTCTATCTATGTGCCAAATTTCATCCAGATCCTTTGGGCCGTTCTGGCGTGATTGAGTAACAAACAAACATCCATCTATCCATCCATCTATCCATACTTTCGCATTTATAATATTAGTTAGATGGTATGGAACCCTTGGTGCGCGAGTCCGACTCACACTTGTCCGATTTTTTTATTTACGTATGATAACACAATTAATGAGTAGGAGGTTTTTTTAATTTGCAAAGTTCATAATGTCTTTATTTTTGGGACAGAAATGTAATTTTTTTCACTCGAAAACACCTTGCACACCTGCTGCACCTTGCTACAGCTAACCACAGTGACGACTGGCCTCTTGTCCTGGCTCTGTTCTGTCCCCGGGACCATCGTGGCTCGCCTCCTCAGCTCGGGCCTGGGTCCGCTGTGCGGGTTCGAAGGTCTGCTGAGTCTCCACGCCGCCGAGCGCGCCATGTGGGGCGACATGGTGGTGGCGGTCGAAGACCTTCATACTGTCCAGTTTACACTGATCAAGGTTGGACACAGGTGAGTTAAGGTGCACTGCGAGCTGTCTCTCTGTCTACCCCGTAAGGGTTGAAGGCGTGATTTGTGTGTCTGTGTGTGTGCGAGCTGGAACTGTAACTATTGCACGTTACAGTAACCTAATATAATAATATAGCCCCTTTATTCCGTAATCGCTACAGTTTCAATATAATGTGTTTATAAAATCGCGTAATTCGGCGTGCCTCTTGGCATAGGCCTCCTCCTGCTTGCTGGAGGGGGTTGGTCTAATGCTCCCGTGGGGACCAGCCATGGTGGGAGACCACATATACTTACACAGTTTTTGACATCAAAGTGACAGCCGTTAAATGTCACAAATGTCATATCGACTACTTATTTTTTTTTAAGTGAAAACTTCTTTACGGCGTTGAGCGCTTTTTGGGATGGGTAAAGAAAGTGTTAAAAACTCGCGTCAGGCGTAAGACGGAGGTACGGTTTAAGTACCAGGATGTCAGATCCTCTAAGAGCTTATTTTGAAATACGAATGAATCGCGTTCGCTTTTTGAAGTGGTATTTTGTTGAGTCGCGGAGCATCAGCATCAGCACATTGTTAGAGGTCTGTCAATATAGATAATACATACGTTTTTTTTTGTAAGCGGCCAGTATGGTACGCGCCTTGAGCGTCATGGAGGTTACAACATTAAAATCTAATCTAAGCTGCTGTTTTCACTTCTGCCAGAACCCCTGGAGTGCTACCAGTAGCTTTTTAAATTTAAAATAGGAAATGAAGATCTCGATATCAAGACGTCGATTTTCGAAAAAAAAAAATGCCTCCTCAAAAAACTTTTGCTAAATGTCACATATAATTGTTTGTTTTGACTATGTTTCAGTAACAACTCCATACCTCACGTAACGGGGGCACGGGGCTCTCTCACGGTCCACTTGCCGATATCAGAAAGCTTATACTCCAAATTTACATCCAAAGAGGTGAGATGTTAGAAAAAAATAATCAGCAGCACAATAAATTTATCCAGTCTCCGTGGAAAAATATTGAATCGCTAGTCCCTATTTCACCCCGACAATTGTCGGTGACAAGTGACAATTCGAACTGCGATGCGTGGTTAACATGAAGGCGCTGTTGTAGACGGCGCGGACAAATTGCGCGACCCCCTACTGCACACCACTAGCAAAGAGTGACAAGAAAAAGTTACTCTACTTTTAGTTACTTTTAGTCTTTTATCGTTACTTTTTAGTTAGGGATATTTTATATGCCTAGACAAATTTGATCTTTTGACGCGATAATAATATGCCTATAATTTAAATTTTCCAAATTGACTAGGGATAAACTAGGGTTGTACTTAATATTACAGTTTTTGTAATTGTTGTTTATGATAATAAATCATCTTTTATCTTATCTTATCTTTATCTTAAAAATATCCCTAGACATTTTAGATGACATTGTGTATGTAATTTTAGTTATGTATAGTGACTTTTAGTAAATTTTATTTACTTTTAGGCACTTATTAGTCACTCTTAGTTACTTTGAGTCACTTTTTAGTTACTATTAGTCACTTATTACTTACTTTTAGTCACTATTTAGTTACGTATAGTTACTTTTAGTCACTATTTCGTTCCAGCACCTGACGTTCACCATAACGGCGGTGTTGTTCAACATAGGCGTGAACGAAAAGGCGACGCTGGCGGAGGCGCTCGGCGAGACCACGCCCCAGTACCACTCCAATTGCGACAACGTCGACCGCCTCTGCAAGTACTACCACAAGTACAACAAGGTGCTGCCGGCGGACAACATGGCGGCCAGCAGGGGTGAGTGCCTTCCAACAGCTGACGGTCGTCAGGAGAGCTGTGTATAACCAGTGGCGTGCATGGTAGGCAGTGGTAGGCAGCGGGAGTGTCTTCCAGCATCTGACGTTCGCTGTGGCAGGAGTGTAACCAGTGCAGTGCATGGTAGGCATTATTCCAATGGCAGTGTATCAGTGGCGTGCGTGGTAGACAGCGGGAGTGTCTTCCAGCGGCTGACAATCGCTATGAGAGAAGTGAAGTATGACCAGTGGCGTACATGGTAGGCAGCGGGAGTGTCTTCCAACATCTGACGTTCGCTGTGGCAAGAGTGAGTTTGATCAGTGGCGTGCATTTGTACAATAAAGCATTTACTTAATGATAACTGCAATTTAACAGAGAGTGATGGAACAGGCTCCTTATACGGTCAACAAAACAACTTCTGACATGTTATTTTTATCTCAGCATCTTCTAGAACGAAGCCGCTGGAGGAGGTGATGGAGAATCTAAGGATAGCTGTCCACAAGAAAGTGCCGAAGAACGTCGAAGTGTTGCACTTAGCCGCGCTTGCCACTAGACTCATGAACGGTAATACATAATAAAAGATCTCTCAGAAATGTTAATACAAATAAAATTAACTTCAAATATAGGCAGACCTTTAATAACCGTTATTTTTGTGTAACGTTATTTTTGATAACGTTATGTTGCCGAATAGCGTTTTTTAATATAACGTTTGCATAACGCTATTTTTTGGCGCACTACCCGCCCGCACCTCTCGGCCCCCTTTGTCGCCTACCCCGCGCCCCTCTGCCACGTTGGCGAGGACTCATTTGAGCGGTCGGTCTATAGATTCCAATTATCCTACATGGTTAGCACGAGAGTGCGCGAGATATACCAGTCTCTTTCTAGAACGAACATTAAGAAAAAGACGGGCAATCTATATCTATGTACTGGATGGACCATACCCGCCATTAAGCCGGTCATCGCGGGATCGGGGTAACCCGCGATGTTGACCTTGCCCGGCAGATTTTTAATTGTAATTTTAATTTTTTTTTTATTCAATCAATATACATATTTACAAAAAACAAATTAAACTATGATTAAATTAAAAACTAAACTTAAACTAACTAAGTATGAAACAAAAGGAAACCTATATTTACAAACAAAATATTACAAAAAAAAAAGTTATAAAAAGAACACCCCACCCCGTCTAGTTACTGGCTGTATTTTAATTAAATATTGATTATTTTGATTTCATTTAACAAATTTTATTTTTGATTTTAAATATTGTTTTTTTTTTATAATTTTCTATTTATTCTATTTTAATTTAATTTAATATTGATTATATTTAATTTTTGACTTCATTTCATTTTAATTTTCGATTTTAAGTTTTAATTTTTAATTTTATTTTCATTTTCTATTTAATATATTTTTATTCCATTGTGGATCTGGTCTGGAAAATAAAATTACTTCATTTCATTTTATTTCATACCTTATATACAGTCTTGTATGTGTTCAGGTATCCGTTTCACTTCGTGCAAAAGCGCCAAAGACCGCACCGGCATGTCGGTGACCCTTGAGCAGTGCTCCATATTGGCTGCCGAGTACCATCTCGCAGAACACGAGCTGAAGAAGGCGCTCAGCATCATGAGGAGGTCAGTGTGCTACGATCACGGTAATGATATGATGATATGAATTTAGGGTTAGGATTTTGGTGGCATTTTCGAAATAAGAGTGCAGTGGAGTCGTCATTATAGATACTTTTATGATTGAATGAATGAATGAATGGTTATTTTGGAAAACATGTACTTACCCAAATTCTGAAGCATGCTATGTTAACATCGGTGGATGTAGAGAGATCATTTGCCATACATAAATGGATTTTTCACAAATTGAGAAACCGTATAACTCCAGCTTATATGGAACAGATTGCTATAGTATATGCTTTTCATAATCTTGACAACCATTTAACATCAGATGAAAATAATATGCAAGATTTTGAATCTTTCATTCCAATTGCAATTTATTCAAGCTCTTGAACACATGAAAATTTTAGCAATATAATAATGTTTTTATTTCATTTTATGAATCAGTCATTCATTCATTAATTCAATCAAAAAATATTCATAACAACGACTCCACTGCTCTTTGTTCGCCCCATTGCCACCAAACATCCCAACTCTAGATTATGATACTCTTTACTGTACACTAGCTGTTGCCAGCGACTTCGTCTGCAAAGAATTCGTTTATCGCTATCCCGCGGGAATTTTCCGGGATAAAATGTAGCCTATGTGCTATTCCAGACTTTTCTCTATCTATGTGCCAAATTTCATCCAGATTCGTTGGGCCGTCCTGGCGTGATTGAGTAACAAACAAACATTCATCCATCCATCCATCCATACATTCGCATTTATAATATTAGTTAGATTAGATTAAGAAACATGTAATTATTTTTCAGCGAGGGTTGTCGCAGAGAGAATACGTTCAAAAACATAGGCGTGCGAAAGTACGCCTTCACTAAGAAACAGGTTGCTGCTCTGCCAGAGGACTATAGACCACCGCCTGGGACGTTTAGCTCGTCACAGACATAGGCTAAGTACCAAGACACTGCTGTATAAATCGACTATAATAATCTATGAAGAATTTGACAGACTCGCTACGCTCGGTCGATTTGGTGATGAGAATTGGTCACGGAATAATAGGTGTGGCAATAATATTGGAGCCTTTTTTAAATTAAAAGTGGCTTTTGTTTTTATTAATTATTGTCCGATATAAAAAAATATTACGATACCTATATTTCAAAATTAATCAATATTTTCAAAATAATAAAAATATCCCTTGTTCCTCGTACATAACTATTTTATATTACCAGGATATTCTAAGGTAAAATAAAGACTTTCTCAATGAAAACGAACATGTTCGCGGCTTAGGGCCCAAGGGTCACCCCCGCCGCACCTAAACCTAAATTGAACCAAATTAATCATCGTACATTGGTTTTACCAGTGCCGGTTATGTTACTTGGTTATATACGGGGAACAAGCTAAAAATAAATAAATAAATATTTTTTTTTTTTTTTTTTTTTTTTTAATTTGATAGACAAGTTAGCCTACGAGTATTTCTGTAGTGACTACGAACTACGATAGTTTGTGTGAGTGAAAACTTGGCGCGTTTATTGATTAAGTACTGGGTTTATACTGTGGTGTATTACTACAGCTATTTGTTGGTGCCAAAGCGCCAATGTCTTGCATCGAAAACTGGTGATGCCACTAAAAAAACGGTTCTTCGCGCAAATTATTTAGAAAAATAATAGTTAAAGTATGGTTACCCAAAAGACCGAACCGGGTCGATCGAGGCTTTAATATTTTGTGAGAAAAAAAAACTACGAAAAAAAACGAAAAGATTGAAATAGTCTTCATTTTTTTTACGCCTGAATAAGCATTTATTCAGAAAAATATTGAAATTTGTACATCGACATTATAAAAAAAAAGTTTTTGATGCGATTGTAATCGACATTGAATATAAGGAAGTTATATAAATTCATGGTGCATTTTGGTGTGAACGTTTGAAAATGATTTTATAAATCATCATTTTCAGCAGTTGTCGTGAGCAACGATGCATTTTTTTCATAAATAAAAAAAAATCAAATACATATACTTCTCATATTAAAAAAAAAGTTAAAAACATTCGGCACACGTTCAAATTTTATGTAATAAGTAATTGCTTTATAGCAGTATTTTTTAACTTTTTGAATTATTTTCATTAGTCGTGGCGAACTAACAAAAAGAAATGGAAAAAAAAAAGAAATGTTGTCAATTGTAACAGATGACTCTGTTATATGTTCTATTTTTGTACTAAAAATCGAAAAATATCTTTAGAAAAGCGACATAGTATGCTAGATACCAGCACTGACTATATTTGCACATTAGGGTTCGCGAAAAAACAGTAATAATTACGTTAATTTTAGCTTCAGTAGTTGCGTTCGGGTAAACCACCGTACTAGAGACAAAAATTGACACTGTGATGGATTATAAAAGTGTCGATAGTAGGGTAACTTACCCTAACTGATTTACTGTTTTGTTTTGATACAAGGGTTTTAGGTAAGTACTTAATTTAGTGCGAATTGATTTTTTTTATCGTAAAGCATTGTCAAATAATTTAATTGTTAATTTACCTTAAGGTGGTATAGCGTACCAATAGTTATATATGGCGGTTGTCAAGATGCCTGCTAATATTAATTCTATCCCTTCTAGACGCTTAAAGCGAGAGTGGGAGGGAGTGAATAATCAACCAATAAGGATAGCAGTCAGTTAGGAAAATTATACTCCATTCAGGATTACATTATACCTTAAAGTTACAATAAAAAAGAAACCAGAAAACAATAAACCGGCATAAATCGGGCGATACAACGTGAACGAATACAAATGAAACTCTGTACACAGTGACAGTAACGACAGCTGTCATTGAACGGAGCCAAAGGTTTCGTTTCTTACAACCTGTTATTTACCTCTACCTTTATATTATGTGTTTTGTACGGAAACTTTATTTAGTTATTATGAACTACAACTAGGTTCTTGCATTAAATATAACATTACATAAATTTAATGAAAGTATTTTAATATTCGATATTTTATTTTGGAAAGAATTTAGAAACTCAAACTCAGAAATGCTTCGGTATTGAATATCGTTTTACTATTGTAACTATACGGGTTCGTACGTACAGTTGAGATAGTAAAATTAGTGCAAATCGCGAAAGCATAAAACAGTTATTGAATGTCATTTTAAAAATTTCACTGCAAGCAAAGTACTATTTTCCATTCTGTTTTATCATCTTGGACGGCAATATAAGCTTGGAGTATAAGCAATCCTTGGGGTAGTGGGTCAGAGTCTTTTGCACAGGCAACTTAAATGATAATTTCCACTAAACGCCTCGCATCGGGAAGGCTACGAACAATGCAATGTTGACGACGCGGTTGGCCTAGTTGGTAGTGACCCTGCCTACGAAGCAAGCGTCCCGGGTTCGAATCCTGGTAAGGGCAAATATTTGTGTGATGAACACGAATACTTGATCTTGAGTCATGGATGTTTCTATCTATTTAAGTATGTATTTCTCTCTAACTAGCGCTTGCTTTGGGACTAGGTCAATTTGTGTGAATTGTTCTCTGATATTTATTTATTCATTCATTGAATGTGCTCTTTTTTAATTTCCGCTCCACACCTCTGTGACACATCAGCTGGGCATTTAGCTATAAAAAAAAAAAACTATCACCAATATTTGCTTTCTGGCGATAATTAACGATGTTTTTTTATATTTTGCAGTTTCATTTTGTATAGTTCGCTTTTAGTTTCTATAGAAGTTCAACTTTAATTTCTTGGAGGTTTTTAATTTATTACATTGCACGTTTGAGAAAATACATACATACCTCGGTGGGAAAAGAAATTGCCAGCGGTCGGCCTTCTATGTTTTCGGTCGACGACCCCTCACTTCCTGGCTTCTACGATTGCAAAATCCTTAACGATCAGATGCGATGTGTACCGTTTGGTGGTAATCATCATTGAATGTTATGTTTACTAGCTTCTGCCCGCGACTTTGTCTGCGTAGAATTATACCTTCCACTTGAATCACTATCTATAAAAAAAACGCATCAAAATCCGTTGCGTAGTTTTAAAGATTTGAGTACTGTCCAGTTTAGTTAGTATACTGTTTAGTGATTAGAGCACAAAGAGTACAATTTTAAACTTGAGTCTTATTAACTATTGTTGTATTAACCTATCTTGAAGCTTATATATCAAGATCAATAAGTATAGTTCACTATGACTTAATGCCAGAGGTCGGCAAACCGCGGCTCGCGGGCCGCATGCAGCTTTTTGGAGGGACATTTGCTGTTCATCTATAGTTACTGTTACTGTTACTGTTAAACCGGGTAGGTACTCTGCGAGCTCTGACCGCAACTGTTGCAAGTTACAGTAACAAAAAAACCTAAAGTAGACTCCATAATTAGGCGAACTGACTTGACGCTGAAAATGGTGCCAATAGGAAAAAAAGTGTCTTGTTTATGTCGATATACCTAACGAGTAACAAGAGAGAACAATAAATACAAAACTGCGTTGCTTTATGCTTCCCGAAAATCAAAATGTATTCTCTTAATCTGGCTCTTATTTTGAAAAGTTTGTCGACCCCTGTAATGGTAGTAATAAGATAGTTTATTTATTATACTTCACACATAGGCTCTAGTATTCTTTAATGAGACGTTTAAAAAAAATGTACATAGTTAAGGGCTTAATTACAGCAAAAATTATTTGAATTCTTTTTTGTTACGACCGTTTCACATTTATTCCGCTGCATTAAAGGTTAAAAGCTCGTAACACACGGGAATCGATTAACTTTTGTTCCAATTAAAGTCCTTAACTATCTACTTTTTTTAAAAATACGACTGTAATCTCTATTCTAATCTCTCTTACTTATTTGTTTTATCTCTAGTTTCTTGATTGTAAATATAAATTTATGATGATTTTTTAATGTCCCTTTATCTGTAGTTGACAATTTAAGCGGTTTTGTAAATATATGAAAACGAAAAGTAAACAGCATAATACGAGGCTTGTATATAAAGTAAAAGGCATAATAATTATTATAGAGTTAGTCTTAGTATCTTCTAGTAAAGAACGACCGGGAATGTTTTTAATACTACCGATAGCCTGACAACTTTCTATTTAGTCCTGAGATGGTGCCCCCTCCAAACAGCTTACATTACACATACGTCATATGTAGTACTTCAAGATTGTTCATTGGAATGCTGTGACATCCTTCGTCTTTCTGTTAATGTAAACCCCCTAGTGAAAATCAGTGCTGCAGGTGTCTAACACCTCAGCGTAATGCTGTGCTAGCGACCGTTTCACTTTTGCGAAGACGCACACAACGCTGATGATCTATTTTTCATGTCTGTGTGTCGTACAAAACGAATAGATGTCTTCTTTCTTTCTTTCTTAAACATTTTATTGAAATTAAAAATATTACTTGTAACTTTCTTAATCTCTTGATATTTTTGTATCGAAATCGTTTACAATTGAATTTTTTTTTCTTGTTCACGTCGGTGACATTCAACATTAGCATTATAAAACTCATTGCCAGTAAAATTAATTAGTACCGCTGGAAATCCGTAAAATGGCGATGGCCAAATAGAAAGTTGTTAGGATTGTAATTTGTTTAATAATAATCAGATGAACGTACGGCGCAAAATTAAGTGACAACTTTTTTGAAATGGTTTTTGAACCATTCATCATAATCATTCTACTCGTTATGTATACCTACCTACTCGGAAGCAAAACCTGGTCTCTTTTCATACAACTTCCTATAGGAAGTTACCTCTTGTTCCCCGTACATAACTATTTTACATTACCAGGACATTATACGATTAAATATAGACATTTCTAAATTAAAATAAACATGTTCGCGGCTTAGCCGCCGCACCTAAACCTAAAATAATCCGAATTAATCACCCTACATTGGTTTTACCAGTGCCGGTTATATGACTTGGTTATGTACGGGGAACAAGCTGAAGTGACGCTTGTTCCCCGTACATAACTATTTTACATTACCAGGATATTCTAAGGTAAAATAATGTATGTATGTATGTATGTATAACTCTTTATTGTACTTAAAACACATGAAAAAGGTATTTACAGGACAACACAAATGTACTAAGGCGAACCTATCCCTAAAAGGGATAATAACTATTTCTAAATTAAAACAAACATGCTTGCGGCTTAGGGGTGGCCCAGGGTGCACCCCCACCGCACCTAAACCTAGATTTACCCAAATTAATCATCCTACATTGGTTTTACCAGCGTCGGTTATGTACGGGGAACAAGCTGAAGTGACCCAGTATTTTTGCTGCTATATATTTTTGAATTACTGTTTCTATTTGCTTTATAATCGTCTCCAGGATAGTAGGCACAGTCAAGGGCATAAATATGTACGTTACCAAGACGTCCCAAAATCTATACACCTTTATGCCACAAACAATAAAACTAAGACTGTATGACTTAAATTAAGAAGTTGCGAGTGGCTCAACATTGCCGTGTGGGGACTGTTTGTTTTAGAATCTCTTTGTTAAACATATTTCTGGTCGAGCTCTAGCTAGAAGCGACCTATATTAATAAAACAATATAGGTACTATACAACCTACTTCTCAGAAAAACATAAGAATTATTGTTAAATATGACGGCGGTGCTGGCCCAGAAAGAGTAGAAAGTGGACATTATATGGAAATAAATTATTATTATTATAGAACTCATCATACTAATACGTTGAAATATTCAATTGTATGACTCACGTCTGAACTGAAGAAACATGAAGTTAGCCGAGAGATATTAAGAAACTAGAAGTACCTATTGCTTTCCTGATACCGTGTCTAACATTAAAATTTTCATAGAATTACTAAGAAATAATTATTTATCTGTCTCACGCTGTACATAAATGACGCTCAGCAAAAAGTCTTGTATTAAAAAAAGGGATTTTTTTTTCAAAAAAATAATCTACTCTTTATGGGCGCACTGTTAAGGTTGTCGTAGACATAAACGCTCGGCACTAGAACGGCAGCGCCTCGCCTCATCGGCTCGCCGTCAACCATACGCAAGCTCGGAACGAAAGCGGCTCGGTGCCTTCGAGGCGTCCGCGCAACAACAGCGCGCTTACCGCGAGCCGGCGACTGGTTGGCGGTTAGCGGTCAACGTCGACGGTCGGCGATGTCAGAGAGGGAAGCGGCGGGGCGGTCGCGGGCCGCCCGCGGGGGAACCACCCGAGGTCCGCGCGCCGTCCCCGCGGCGGCGACTCGACGTAAAGCGCGGTGACGGCGAGTTGCCCACGCATTGCTAGCTTGTGCCGAGGCGAGGTGTTGCCGTTCCGATGCCGATAAGTATGCGGCCCAGTATGGAGTTTCATACAGATAATACTGAACGACTCGACTTGAGTGAGGTGGTGCCGAGCGGCTACGTGTGCGTCAACTTTAAGAGCGTTCATCCCTACTGAGATGGCAACGTCGCATTTTTGGTGTTTTTTTGCGATTATTTCACGGAAATTGAATGAAAGTTTCAAATGTGCGTCTGTAGTGCTCTTCGTTTTTAGTATATTAATTTGTCTAAATGCAATAATTGATCGTGATGGACTTTTATTTTCTTATTAAACGAGATATATTATTTTATCCCTTTAATACGAAAATAAAAGTCCATCACGATTAGTCATTGCATTGGACACATTAATACACTAAAAAAAAAGTGGTCTACAGACGCCCATTTGAAAGTTTCTTTCAATTTTTGTGAAATAATCGTAAAAAATCACCAAAAATGCGACGTTGCCAGCTCAGTAGGAATGCATCCTCTTAAGCCGCGAAATTTTATGAGAGCTATCTTGATTATTTAAACTATTTATTGTGGACAAATTAATTGTGTTAACTTATTCATCATCACATCAGCCTAAATACGACCCCCTCCCGGGCACAGCCCTCTTATAATTAGACGGTCTGTGTTTCGGTGTGGGCCCTTTATGTGTTGTCATTATATATAAATACCCACGGTCCACAATGGATCAGGATTCCAACAGTTTCGTTACTCTTACTACTTACTTTGCTAGTCCACGGTCGCACGTGCAAGACAGGTACGTAAGTAAACCAGTTTCAAATTCAATACGAATTCATTTTCGAAGTATAGAACTAAGATTTATTTGTTTGAAACGCGTTATTGTCTTGTCGTTGGCAGTTAGGTTTGTATGACATGTGTTGGTTGATATGCAAGATTCAGACATGTGTCGCACATACATAGATGCCTTGCAAGTATGGTCGCAAAGGTGCAAGGCACCTTTTTCGCCGACAGTACTTATCTAAATTGTCATATTGCGTTCAATTTCTATCAAGAGGCTCTGTTGTTAATAATTCTGTGTCGTAATAGTATATAATGATTGTTAAAACAATGTAGCAATTGACAACATTTTTAACATAAAAAAGTCTTATTTGGTAATTTCGTTAGTTATTAAGTCTGCACTGCACTACGCATCCTTATTTTTTATTAGGAAAAAAAACCGGATATTACTTATTAGAAATGGTGTGCTGCGTGTTTCGTGTTCCACTGTTGCCCACTCAATAAAAGTTATGATAACTTTTTTGGCGAAGCAGGAGCTTGTTACGTCTCGTTATAATAAAATTACCGACATTGTGACATTACAACTAAAATAATAATAATTCAAAAGCCACAACCTACGAACTTTGCAAAACAATTATTTACCTTGCTACTACTGAAGTCTAACCCATTCGAAGCAAGATAATTCAGAGTAGATCTAACTGAAATACTATAATATATTGTTTGCAATGCTTGTCAACGGATTCTTTTTTTTTACAATTCACTACACGCACTTTGCATTCTTAGTACTTGATATAGAAACTTGCATAATAATTATTAATATTTACCTATTATTGAGGTAAAATCCGCATATCAGATTTTCTACGCCATTTTCAGTACCAATTAATGCAATACGCCAACAATGTACCGTTACAACCTTTTACTAATGCCAAAACATTTGATATTGTGCCAAATTCAACAGTATTAATATTGAGTGACGCCAAAAAATATATATAAAAAAATAAGAAAATTATAAAAATAGAAAACATTTCACTTTTTAGACGATAAATCCTTTGGACTAGACTAGTTTGTATAGATGGCAAAATTCGATGACAATGCTAAAATTAAATCGCGGTAAATAACAATTATTAACTTAATATTATTGGGTAAATCATTTGCCCCTCGAGTTATCTGAAATACCAGTAAAATTAAATAGGGGCACACGTCAAACATGTTGACGTAGAACTTAAAAAACGGAGAATTTACACACAAAAAATGTATAGGGCTCTTGAACATATGTATTATCATTAACGTTGGTTCACTGAAAGTTATTGAGTAAAGCAGTAGTATAAGGCAATGAGGTAAAGGGTAAACATAAAGATAATATATAATCGACATATTTTTATGAAAAGTAATAATTATTCACTATTATAGTATAGTACACGAAGGCATGTATTTTTTTAGTTTTAAGCTACATCGTACAATTTCTTTGTAAGTTTGTTTTTAGGTGGTTTTGATTAGGGAGGTCCAGTCGGAGACACTGAATTGCTCGGGTGAGAACCTTTTCGCAGTCATTTTCATAACTTTTTTGTCATATGTAATGGTACGTCAATGTGGCAAAGGTTCTATGCGATTCAGTTTTTTCGGCTGTTCTTCTAAGTAGGAGCTAGCAAAAATAGAGAAAAATATAGTATTTTTTTCTAGAATAATTAAAGTTACTATGAATCTGAGGTAGAACTTGTCAATCTCCTTTCGATTGCCATATGGTGTATCCACTTGACTTTTAAGCTATGTCGGTAATTAATACTTATTAGTCTGTATATTTAGATTATGTCTCACATTCAAGTGGCCATATTGACATTGCAAAAAGCTCCCCCCTTCAAATCTAGCCAGATGATTAATTATTATAGCGGTTTGTGATTCCTACTTAATTAATTATTTTCCTTCATTTAATTTGAAAGAGAATAAGAAAAAAAAATGATAAAAGGCAAAATTAATTTTATATTGATTGTGTTTTTTTGCCAAGTATCAAGTCTGGGACCAGAGCGAGAACATATGCCAAAACTATTTTCTTCTTTACTTTCTGCACTACATGCCTTTGTATAATTATTGTACTTAATCTAATATAAAATATAACGGTAATAGTATTAAGTATACCAAATAATCGGATAGATGTAAGAATTATTGTTATATCGGTTTTTCTATTCCTTGATAGTTTTGTTAGAAGTTTTTATCCATAGTTTATTTCAATTTCGCAATGAAGTTATAGTTTTTTTACTTTAATTAATATTCGTTGCCATGTTCAAAATAAAGGTTTTTACGGTTGTACAACTTAAGGCAGGTTATTGTAAATTTATTATTTTAAAATTAGGGTTCTTAAAATGTTACTTTGTTACAGTTTTTCTGTAATGGGTGGATTTTTGACGTTGTAATTTGTGTGCAATACGTTTAGCATGGCACACAAATTACAACGTCAAAAATCCACCCTAATATTCTGTTTTAAGATTTCGATAAAAGAATAATCTTGTTGAGTTTTAGAGCTTCGTTAAATATGTAGTTTGTTTGAAATAAATCTTATTCCTTAGAACAGACTGCGTTTTTAAACTCCACTTGTTATTCTTTATAGCATACGTTGGTTTATAAGGCCCATCTCAAATATATGTCTGTTGGTCACTATACTACTATAAATGCAAAAATGGGTGAACGCGTTTGTTCTATGTAGCAATAGAGCACCTGACCGTTGTTAATACTAGAGACGTTGTTTAGGCGTTGGATAAGGATAAGAGCTTCTTCCAAAAAAACATCTATCTTTCTAATGTACTCAAACAAATTGATGCCCGACCCAATGTGGAACCCTTTCACATGAAATGGCATATGATAGTGACGTAACATTGAACTGACAAGGAAAATCAGCTTGTTCCCCGTACGTAACCAAGTTACGTAGCCGGACTGGTATAATTGATGATTAATTTGGATTAATTTAGGTTTATGTAAGCCGCGAACATGTTTGTTTTAATTAAGAAATAGTCTTTATTTTATCTTAGAATGTCCTGGTAATGTTAAATAGTTATGTTCGGGGAACAAGTGGGAAAATCACGTGGCGTTTACGGTGAGAAGGTTCTACAGTGGACCAGGAATCAACAGTCATGTAGCGCTATCATTCAGGAATAAATTAAATAACCAAAATTTGCTATTAAGTAATTTCTATAATTCTCCGAAATATTATGATTAAAATTTCTCATTATTATAATTATTGATATATTTTGCAGAAATTCGAAATGTTAAAGTTATAAATTGTATAAATGGGCCTTATTAGTTTTTTATGTTTATGTATAAATTGATTATGTTAACGAGTACCTTGCGTAGCCAAAGTTAACTGGGTTATATGTTATGTAGCATTTAGTTTTCATAATTAGCTAAACGCATAAGTTTTTTATTTGAGAATGGCTCTGTTTTGAGAAACGCGCGATATATTTGCAGCAATTTAGCATAAGTACTTAGCAACTTTTAGAGCTTAGAATATGGAATTATAAGAAAATGGGATGTAATATAGAAAATGTGTCCTAATTCGTAATTGGAAGCAGTTTGGACAGGATTGGCGAAGCTCCGATTTTTGTAATCACAATTATCACATAACGTGAAAACATCATTTCAAAATGGTAATGATAATACTAGTAGTAGTAAAAAATTACAGCACTAATTTGTGAACAACTTGTCAAAAATGAGTTAATAATCGCGTTTGTAATGGAATATTGAATTATTTGTCGTGTTTTGAATACATTGACATTCGTTGTTGTGTTATTTCAAGTTCAGTTCTTGTTTGATTTGTTCCTTGTGTAGGTATTTGTTATATAAATATATTATAGTATATAATTACTATGTCTTTGGTATTAGTTCTGTCCACTGGAATCCTCTTTTTAGAATTCACTCATGCACATTTTTATTGTATTTGATTGCTTCAGAACTGTTTTTTATTATGCTTCGTTCAAATCCATTTTGACGCCTTTGTGAAGTTGACCAGTTTCATCTTAATTCCCACACAATCACTTTTTGTACTATGTTGAAGGATCATACTTGATATCTGATGACATTTTATAACAATTATACTATGATTACTATATTGATTTTTATGTGACCTTGGAGTTGTTTGTTTACAAAAGCGTTGAAATGGATTGGAATGGACTATACAAAAATAAGAAGATTTTAACTAATATAGCATATTGTATTTTTTCAGTTCAATCATTTCTTTATTTGTAATATAGTTTATACTTATGGTATTTTCATTCTTACCTGTCCTATTTGGTAAACAAAATTCTAACCTCAATGTGCAAATTTTTGTAAAGAATAAAGTGTATTATGTTATCAAATAAACCTGAGGTAATATTTTGGACATAATTTTGCTGATATTTTATCTCCAGTTCCTTTATTTACGATGAAATAGTTAAAAAATAATATAAGAATGAAAATACCTTGTTACATTGAAATAAACCATCCAAGTTTCGCTTGTGATTGTATTTTGTTAATCTTTGTTTATTTACACCGAGTAAAATTATTTTTGTATTTACATTTTTTATTATAACTTAGAGTTTTATTTATATGCTAAGTGACTTTAATTATAAAATTAGTACTTAAAATGGGTTAATTTACTTGAAAATGGAAACCTTTTATGTTGAAGATCATTCCAAAATGTACTCCTTCAGAGCCAAAGGGGATTAAGTCCTAAATAGTTTACTGTAATTTAGATCTTATGTTGTGCTAGTTAAAATTCAGTTGTACTTGTTTTCTTTACGTTAATAGGCAAGCGTCCTAATATTGAGCGAGGAAAAAGCAATGATTTGTGGACATCATTATTATTTGATCGGAAAATTTGTGATTAAATCACTAAGTAAAGTAATTAAATGCCCAATTAACTTCTAATTTATCATTCACGCTCACAAAAAAAATCATTATTTTAAAAAAAGATCTTCGCCAGCTTTTAAACCTTTGATGTACTTACGTAATCAAGTAATCAAAGGTCAGTACGTTTGTTATCTCATTGCTCGCAGGACCAATGGCCGATTGGGTCAGAAGGTTCTCGAGTGGCGTCCGCGGACCGGGAGACGAGCTGTTGGTAGGCCTCCAACAAGATGGAGCGACGACCTGATCAGGATCGCGGGATCGCGGTGGATGCGGAAGGCACAGGACCGGTCCGAGTGGAGAGCCTTGGGGGAGGCCTATGTCCAGCAGTGGACGTCTTTCGGCTGATATGATGACTTTTGTTATCGCTAAAAAATCAATTATGTTTATGACATTTCTCTTTGTCTGATTTCCAAGGTATGAAGGATTTGGTCCAAGATGAGTTTGATAATACGGGTTTTCCTCGCTCAATAATCAACGCTCAAATGTTGTATCTGTCTGGACTAGGCTGCGAGCTTACTTGGATCTGTTCGATGGAATTAAACGTCTGGCTTTTTTCAATAATGGTTTTTATTTTGCTTTACCCTTTATTCCAAGCTCTGAGGTTATGGCATAGAATAGATAATAACAGGGTAGAACGGAATCTCTTTTGACCGCGTTCAAAACGCCGCCATTTATATACCTACTTCCCCCTTCACGTCTTTACACCCCTCTGTCGTCCAGGCGTATTGCTAGGGTTGCTTACCGTTAAATATTATACTAACGTCTAAAGATAATATCGCTAAAATATAAGTTTTTATTTACTTTGAAATCATTATTTTATTCTAGTTTTACAAAATATGAAATTTATAAATCATTAGGTACGTTCCTACATAGATACTTCTAAGTAAGAAGTTATTACAAGTGCCATACCAAATGAAGCCATTTAAGATAATTTAAGTAAGTATTACTTACCGACAAATATAAAATAAAATACATACAGACTCACGTAAAACTAGTTGTAGTTTAAGTGCCAAACGCGCGTGCGGCGGCGCCGGCCGTGGCAGCCTGACTGAGTCGCTCGTTTAACAAGTACTGTAATATCGTAACCTTGAGTCCGGCCGGAGCGGGAGATTCCGTTCTACTATGTTCTTACTTATTCTATGGTTATGGTGATAAAGGTAAGGCCCAACCATACTTAGGTCTCATATCATAATTATCAGTTCTTTACACTACCTACTAAAAAAAGCGACGGGTAGCACTCCGGGAGTGCCAGCAGAAGTGAAAACAGCAGCTCAGATTATACTTCATTTAATTTAGGATGAGAAACCACAATAATGTTATATTGCGGCTCGTGAACTGTAATCTCTTTACGATTTGTACTCTTTACGCAAATAAAGTGGCATTAAAACAATTTTATTTTGCGGCTGCCAAACTATTGCACTGTACTGTTTGCTAGGTAAGAAATAGTTGACCAGCCGCAATATAATGTTATTGTGGTTTCTCATTCTAAATTAAATGAAGTATAGGTGTTAATGGTGTAATTATAGCCTTCAAGATGCGTACCGTACTGTACTGGCCGCTTACAAAAAAACGAAGGTACGTATTATCCTCTGAGGTATTATGATCTGAGGTATTATCTATATTGACAGACTTCTACAACTCAGATCAATTACTACAATGTGCTGAATGCTACTAATGTACTTTTGTTCCACGACTCAACAAAAAAACACTTCAAAAATCGAACGCGATCATTCGTATTTCTTAGAGGATCTGATATCCTGGTACTGGTATTTAAAACGTATTTCAATTCAAATTTAGGAAAAGTGGCTCCATCAGCTTTTTGATGATTCTGCCAATGTCGAAGTTGGATGAGACACGGTAAGTAGGCGGACAACTTGTTCAAAAAACTGCCAGTTTTACGTATTTAAAAAGACGTTCTGGTCTGTCTTGCTGTCTGACTCACTGTGATGAATCTGATAGTTGAAGTCTGTTAAATCCACAGAATTAACATTATGTTGAATCGACCGATCGTATCCGAAACCCGAAGGTTGCTAGGACCTCAGAATACTTTACTTTTCCATGATATTTCGTCGACTGTCAATTTTTGGTTTTTATTGACAGTCGTGACAGTTCGTCAAACTTCCGACAAATTTCAGTATTTATATTTAAATCCTTGCCTCGTTGAATTGAAATCACCGCAATGTCTTTAATAGGATTAGATAAATTGGCCCTATTGAAAAAAACTATATCAGCGAACGGGGGCGTGTTCCGATTGCTTGAAAAACTATGGCGGATGGACACCGTTAAGGTAAGTGATATTTTATTCTTATGGTAACTTTCCCTGAGATTTACCTACCCATAGAACTGTAATTTGTCCAATGCGGTGGACCTAGAAGTCCACCGTGCCTTAGTATCTGACAGGACGCTGTATCGTTCAGCTGTCAGTGTGTCAGGGAAAATGCCCAATTGCGCAGTAAGCGAATTGTTCGGACATGCGTATCTTGACTTTTGATATCATTGGTTGGGCCTATCTATTGCCCGTATTTTTCTTACTGTTCGTTCTAAATAGAGACTGGTAGTCGTCTATCTCGCGCGCGACGCGACTGTTGCGCGTTCTCGTGTTAGCCGAGCTGAGTGGACGCTCGAAGCGGAGCGTGTAGCGTGGCGGGCAGCGGTGGCGGACTGCGCGGCGCAGTCAGGACGCCAGTATGAGTTTAATTTGTTTAATATGCCCGCCGCACGCTCAACTCGAGCGTCAACGCAGGCCTTATACTATTCACTCATGGCTGACTCACTCTGTTTATTGTTGGAAGGAAGGTACCCAGATGGGCTGGGACGCGAACGGCAACAAGTACTACGAGAACCAGCGCTATATGATCTCTCGCAGTCGCTGGGTCGAGTTCAATCCGGAATACAAGTGGGAGTACGACGCCTCGCAGGTAGGTTTTGTTGCACGGAAGACGCCCTGATGGGCTGGAATGGGTTGGGATTCGAAGCAACAAATACTACCAGAACCAGCGCTGCGATGATTCTTGTGATTCTTATGATCTGCCTCACAGGTCACCCCCGAATGGTTCGGCTGGCTCCACTACAAGACCGACCTGGTCCCCTGCCAGGACTGCGCCAAGTACTGCCTGCACTGCTGCAGTTGCAGCCACCTGTGGCTGCAGCCACACGAAGAGAACCTCACGGCCACCAAGCTGGCCTACTACCCGTATACAACCACCATGCCGCATATAAAGCTTTGGGATGGTAAGTTTATTGATCGATCGCTTAACTGAGTCCTTGCACGCGCGGGTACAGGGGCGCAGGAAAGAAAAAATGCCGTGGTAGCCTAGTGGTTTGACCTGTGGCCTCTCAAGCAGAGGGTCGCGGGTTCGAATCCCGGGCTCGTACCTCTTAGTTTTTCGGAATTTATGTGCGAAATTACATTTTTGGTGAAGGAACACATCGTGAGGAAACCGGACCAATCCCAATAAGGCTAGGTTATCCTTCTGGGTTGGAAGGTCAGATGGCAGTCGCTTCTGTAAAAACTAGTGGCTACGCCAAATCTTGGGATTAGGTTGTCAAAGGGGACCCCAGGCTCACTGAGCCGTGGCAAATGCCGGGAAAAACGCTAGGAATATCATCATCATCCTCGTGTGCTTATAAAGTCAAATATTATATTTGTAAAAATAAGCGCCCTCTCACGCTACATTGGTGCACGAACTAGGCCAAAGTTCGAAAATAGGCCAACAGATGGCACTATTAACTACGATAACAGAGCGTACCAAAAGCGAGGCCTCGAGTCCGACACGATGGGCAAATGTTTTTTTAAAGATGCCGCCAGATGGCGTAATCAGTACAAACTATAAAGTAGAGCTTTATTTAACCCTCTTGATGCTGTAAACCTATTTCAATGAACATAGGTACTCAAAGTTGTTATTAAAGTCCTTTATATAAATGATTCCTTTTTAGTATAGTTTAATAAGAATTCTATTGAAATTTAGCTTTTAACTAAATTGTAGAAATATTTAATTCAATCTTACAAGGGTTCTACAAAATGATGTAGTTAAATGATGTAGACTTAAGTCTACATAATTAATGGCGCTTGAAGCATTTTTACTAGGTAGTACTTGAAATATATTGGGCCTGTTTGTATTGTATTGTATTGTGATTTTATTGATGAAATGCAGAATATTTTGTATTTGTATTGTAATTAGTCTGGGCTCGGGTCGGGCAGGGGCCCGCGGCAAATACATCAGATGGGGGCCTTCCTCACTATAAAGAAGTGCATCATCTTCCCTTCTGTGCTCAAGGCCAAGCCAGTTCGGGGCCCCGTAGAGCTGGGACCCGTGGCATTTTGCCAGCCCTGCCACCCTATAGTTACGCCACTGTTAATAGTTATTTGTTATGCAAGGCTGCAAAGTTTTTGTTTGACGCGAGTGCCTGTATTGAAACCCGAGCAAGCGAAGGATTCTATGATTGAACCACGAGCGAAGCGATTGGTTCAAAAGAAGAATCCTGAGCGCCGCGAGGGTTTCAAGGCACGAGACACTAAACAAACTTTGCTGCCGAGCGAAACACACAATTTTTCACCTCACTACAGCGAGAAAAATGGTGGATGGAGGAATTTCAAATTGCTAATTACTTGAGTATATGAGTAGGTGGTGAGGTGGTGGTGGTCGTGTCGTGGTGGAATGGTGTTCAGCGAGGCGTTCGAATTTTAAAAAACCTTTTCCACCCAAGAGGGGAAAAAGCACTTTTCCATGCAGATTTTTAAGGAGAAAGACAGCCCTTTCGAGCAAGTGAGGTGAAAAAAATAATTACTTTTAATGTCTTTGGTCCACGTAGGAGATAAAAGTATGTAAACCAGCTAGCCTAATACGTACCTAACTCGCTCGCAATTGCCATCGTGTTCATTTTGACAGTTCTTGTATGAATGTGACAGCTAGCTGATTGCGATACCGATTGTCAGCCCGTACATGAACTTTCAAAATGAAGACGATGGTGATCGCGAGCGAGTTACGTAATAAGCATGCAGGGTGATTATTATATCCACTTCCTGGTCAGGGGAAGACGTAAAATGTGTACACACCAGCGGTGATTAGTAAAGCTTAGAGAGGCTACCATGACGTTTTAATGTGATTCATTTCCGATTCAGTTTAGGTTCGCTCGCTGTCAGATACATACTTAAAATGACAGCTAAAACCTGAACTGAGTCGAAATTGAGTAAAGACGTCATGGTGAGGTCCCTGGTCGCATGTCTATCGCTTTCGCCTTTGGCTCGTGCGCCAAGTTCCTGCGATCTGAGACATTGTATATTTCAACACCTTCGGAATGTAATTTAAGTACTATTGTTCAATTAAGTATTATTTTTGTTCATAGGATCTTCGGCCAGCGCTCGAGAAGGAGCGAGGAGTGTGTGCTAATTTTAACTATTTCAATTTATTATTCATTAAATAAAGTTTGCAAATAAATACCTTGTTATATATAGTTCGTTTTTTACTGGCCTGGATGGTGGAAGATATTGGTGTTGTTTACACTGTTGGGGTGCATGACATGTGATAACCATAAAATTAACAGGGAGACTAAATGCATCGATATTTCGGCTTTCGAACTTCGTATCTACCGTCTCTCTCACTTTTAAATTAATAAAAAAAACCGGCCAAGTGCGAGTCGGTCTCGCGCACTGAGGGTTCCGTACAAATTCGCTAAGTTATTATAAAATAAATAGTGTTAGCAGAGCCCTGCTTTTAAGCAAAATGCAGGCAGTGTGAGGTCACTTTATATTGGTTATTTATATAAACAGACAAATATTAAATAAAAAAGAACTACTTACTAGATCTCGTTCAAACCAATTTTGGGTGGAAGTTTGTATGGTAATGTACATCATATATTTGTTTTAGTTTTATCATTTTCTTATTTTAGAAGTTACAGGGGGGGGGGGGGGGGGGACACATTTTATGACTTTGGAAGTGTCTCTCGCGCAAACTATTCAGTTTAGAAAAAAATAAGTACCTATGGGGAACCCCCAAAATTAATTGTTTTATTTTTTATTTTTGTGTGAAAATCTTAATGCGGTTCACAGAATACATCTACTTACCAAGTTTCAACAGTATAGCTCTTATAGTTTCGGAGAAAAATGGCTGTGACATACGGACGGACAGACAGACAGACAGACAGACATGACGAATCTATAAGGGTTCCGTTTTTTGCCATTTGGCTACGGAACCCTAAAAAGACCAATTTAGTCACCGTAAAACTAAATTTTGTTCAATTCACAATCAAATCTTATTGCTAACTCAATCCTAAACATCTTTCATATGTCAACTTATTCCTCAAATCGAATATTAACTCTCTCACTCTTATATCATCCGTCACCTTCACACAGTCCACATGATCATTTTTACTAGAATTTAACTATTCTGGGTTTTTCTTCCTCGGGATCGTTTACTATCGATCCTTATACAAGAAAAAAATGTGTCACAAAATGTCCGTTCCAGTTCGTCACTTTTAATAATAAGTTATGGAACGTGACGAACAGGGAAAAAATGAGAATTTCATATAATGGCAGATTTCATTACCTATACAATTTCTAGAAAATCTAGGATCCGTTTCCGAAACTAACGGATAATCTGAAATAATTTCATATCCATAACTGAAACCGCTTTAACATTACTCATATCCATTTTTCCATATCCATTATCATCTTTGAAAATGAAATTTATAAATCCATCATTAGAGTAGGTCACATTGCCGTTAACGGATATACGTTTTCGTCTTTTTCACATATTTTACCAAAGACGGACGTTCCGAGACCAAATATTTGACCATTTGGAAAAGGTCAAGTCAGGAGTACCTGCCCGAAACCGTCGAGCATGTATGAAGAGATTGGTGAATGTGGATGAAACGAAAAAGGTAATTATGTCAGGATCGCAGCAAGTGGAACAAAGTAGTCTCTGCCTATCCCTGTGGGAAAGAGGCGTGACGGTATGTATGTGTGTAAAGAAACTTAAGCAACCGACTTCGATTCATGAGTTACCTAAACGCCTTCCAAAGTGGCATTTTATTTACGTTTTTATTAAAGACTTGGGTAACGAATTATTGCTATTTATAGCTCGGATTGCTTTATTTACGACTAAGGGGGCGTTCTATTGTTAGCCAGGACAGACTTTATTGTTTCTTTATTTCAAAGTCACAGTCAAGGATTGGCAAGGTCAAGTATCGCCTCCGTGGAAAAATTAAAAACCTGAGTTTAGGGCGTTTCCAAAAAAAAAGTCCACATGTCCACATGATCATTTTTTTCAGAATTTAACTATTTTGGCTTCTTCTTACCCAGAATCGTTTAGGTACGCTATCGATCCTAATACAAGAAAAAAATGTGTCCCAAAATTTTCATTCCATTTCGTCACTTTTTTTTAAATAAGTATTATGTGTGTACATATGGAACGTGACGTGCAGGAAAAAAAAGCCATAGTGAAATCTGGGACACATTTTTTCTTGTACGAGAATCGATAGTGTAAACGATTCTGAGTATATTTAAATTCTGTAAAAAATTTACATGTCAACTTTTTTTTGGAAAACGCTCTTTAACGGATATCTTTACTTATTCTCTGTTAAGTTCCAGTTATTTTAACTGTCAGTTATCTATAATTCCGTCTCTATTTAATACTGTTTATTACAGTGAGAGCCGTCATCATAGATTGGAACCTAACAAAGAGTGGTGAATATAGGCCATAAAAGAAACAATTTGGTTCAGTTGCTCTCGCGTATAGCACGTATGTATATGCATCCTTTTTAGGGTTCCGTACCCAAAGGGTAAAAACGGGACCCTATTACTAAGACTTCGCTGTCCGTCTGTCCGTACGTCCGTCCGTCCGTCTGTCACCAGGCTGTATCTCAAGAATCGTAATAGCTAGACAGTTGAAATTTGCACAGATTATGTATTTTTATTGCGGCTATAACAACAAATACTAAAATCAAAATAATAATAATAATTAAGGGGGGCTACCATACAACAGAGTAGTTGTTGGCGTTTTACTCTGTTACGTTAACAGAGTACCTAGTTGTTAGCCTTTTTTCTGGTACGGAACCCTTCGTGCGCGAGTCCGACTCGCACTTGGCCGGTTTTTTTATTTATTCCTAGCTGTTCCTTACGGCTTCGCTTCCATTCAATTTTTTTTACGTTACTTTTTCTCCATAGAACATTCGGCGTGCCTTAACCCCTCGCATGTCGGAGGTAAAAAAGTACCGCATTCTATACTCATCTGTTTTAAGATGCACAAATTCGGCTCATCTAAAATAAAAATAAAAAATATTGTCTTCAATTTGGCACAGGTCTGTGCTTTAAGCACTCGGGGGAATATATGAAAAACAAAATTGCCGAATTGGACTAGCCGTACTCGAATTTTACGCTTAACAACATTCGTATTTATTATTTACTAGCTGTTGCCCGCGACTTCGTCCGCGTGTGTTTTTTGTGATAGTTTAGAGCTATTCTCGATATCAAAATTGTTATTATTATACCTTTACAATAATATGTACTAATCCTTAAACAGGCACATTCATATTGTTTTCTCGAAAATTTTGTAAGCAAGCTTACCTTGAAGTGTTTAAGATATATATTGCGATAAGACCCAGCAGCGCAGCGTTATATATTCTTTGGCAGTTTGGTACTTAACCACAACAATAAAAACCTTATAAAAAGTCTGAGGACAGAAACTTTTACTATTTCAGTAACCAACTTTTTCACAATTGACACACTTTTCCGGCTTTATGTCCTATATAAATTTTCTTCATAGTATTATTTTATTTGTAATTATTACCAACTACTTATACTTATAGCGAGGAAAGCAGATTTTTTTGAGTTCCGCTATTTTGTGCGTAATCACCTCAAAAATCAAATTTTAAGAAAACTGAAAAATTATATTTACCTGTATTAGATTGGAAGTATATGTAGCAACTTTAAAAGGTTAAACTTCATTAGTTTTTATTTTATAGGTGTATGAAGTTCATTATTTTTTAACACAAAACCCTCTTTTTTGCGTCTCTGGGTGAGATTAAAAAAAAATGCTAAAACAGGTATTTCTTTATTTTTATTATTGAGTATATATTCTGAGTTTCATGATTCTAGAACAACCTATTTTTTTTTCATAAAAACTTTAACCCCCCTTTTCACCCCCTTTTTCTAATATTTTCCAAAATTTCTATAGCCTAGATCCTATTTTGAATGTATTTAAATAGATTTGTGAACCTTTCAACAATATCCGTTCAGTAGTTTTTACGTGATGCTCAGTCAAACAAACAAACAAACAAACAAACAAACAAACATTTTAAAAATGGTTTTAATATGTTCAGTTACTTATTTTAAGTCACCCTGGTCGGTTTTTTTTTTAAATATTCAATGTACAGATTTTTTGGTCTCAACGATTTTATTATATGTATAGACTAGCTTCTGCCCGCGACTTCGTCCGCGTGGAATTAGAAATTTTTAACATGTTTATCGCTATCCCACGGGAATTATGCAATTTTCCTGGACACAAAGTAGCCATGTTTGTTGTAATCTAGGGTACCTACTCATTTAAAAAGAATGAAATAGTTTTTTGGTTGTATTTCAAATATTATAATAAAATACTTACCTAACTATTTTCATTGTGTATTGAAATTTAATTTATTAGGTATACCATAAGGTTTACAAAGTGATATAAATAAGCATCGTGGGTTGATTCGAGGTGGCCGTTGAACTCTGAGTATTTAATTATAGGAAAATGTAAACAGGAAAACACCGAGAAAAATCTAGACATTATTTGGTGGGTGTTTGTGTTAACTAGAGAGTAAGTTGTTTTCTGTTAATCCAAAACCGCAGCCATTTATCAAATAATTATTTTAAAATTTGCCACGAGCTTTTCGGTGAAGGAAAACATCGTGAGGCAACCTGCACACGTTTGCGAAGCAATTCAATGGTGTGTGTGAAGTTTTCAATCCGCACTGGGCCTGCGTGGGAACTGTAGCTCAAGCGCTCTCATTCTGAGAGGAGGACTGTGGGCTGTGCCCAATAGTGGGACGAATATAGGCTGGAGAAGAAGATGTTATGGTTGTTAACTAGTGATTTTAAGATCAATTTTCGATAAGAATGATCAAATTTATTGTCTCTCCTTTTTCTAATGCAGATACAAAACGAAATAGGTAGTTAACTAAAATTCACTCGTACTTAAGCAAGTGGTGAATTTTCTTATTCTTTGCTAACTTTCAATTCGGACGACAAGGTTTTTCAATTTATTTATCTATTTATTAAAGTGAACAAATCATAATTAGCTAATCAAAGTACCCACTACCAAAAAAGCCGTGGTAGCCTAGTGGTTTGACCTGTGGCCTCTTAAGCAGAGGGTTGTGGGTTCGAATCCCGGGCTCGCACCTCTGAGTTTTTCGGAATTTATGTGCGATATCTCATTTGAAATTTACCATGAGCTTTTCGGTGAAGGAAAAACATCGTGAGGAAACCTGCACACGTTTGCGAAGCAATTCAATGGTGTGTGTGAAGTTCCCAATCCGCACTGGGCCCGCGTGGGAACTATAGCCCAAGCCCTCTCATTCTGAGTGGAGGCCTGTGCCCAGCAGTGGGACGTGTATATAGGCTGGAGAGAGATAGATAGAGTACCCACTACTAAGTATAACCTAACTTAACTAACTATTAACAGTCTGCTATTATAGGTAGGTACAGTCAGCAACTGTCATTTAGCTCTCTGTCACTTTCAGTGATTTGAAGCCATTTCAAACTCTTGCGCATGTAGGCTTTTGTCGAACGCGTATGCGTCAAAGGGCGTTTTCCAAAAAAAAGTCAACGTTATAATTTTTTCCAGACTAAATATTTTGGGTTTTGTTTACACTAACGATCTTTATACAAGAAAAAGTGTGTCCCATTATTTCCATTCCACTTCGTCAATTTATTTTAATATACAAGGTGTATCAGACACCCCCTAACAATAATCCACTGGGGTATATAACCATAGCCAAAGAAGCTAAAAAAATATTTTGAAAAAAATTGGATTACATTTTTTTTATATTTTCTATAGGAATGATTAATATAAATAATATAATATACCATTCCTATAGTAAATATAAAAAAATACTCCAATATTTTTCAAAATATTCTTTAGCTTCTATATCTATGGTTATATACCCCAGTGGATTATTGTTAGGGGGTATCTGATACACCCTGTAAGTACCTAGGTAGGTATTATGTATAAAACGTGACGAACAGGAAAAAATATTCCATAGTAATATCTGGGTCAGATTTTTTCTTATTCATAATCGATAGAGTACCTACCTAAACTATTCTGAACCCAAAATATTTTAATTCTGGAAAAAATTTGCATGTGGACTTTTTTTTGTAAAACACTCTTAAATTTCAAATACTTATATGTACTATTGATACAGTTTGTTGCCGTTTCGAACCGCAAGTAGCGTTGCCAATTTTTCCATAGTATAGTAATTGAGACGTTTGACGTGAACGCGTTCGAGACATTTTTATATGCGAAAACTTACACTAGAGACTGGTACTTTTTGATCTAGACTAGGTAGGGTATTAGACTATATTATTTAGTACATTTACATTGTAATTTTTTTTAGTTATATTTTTGTTATTTTGTTTTAATTTAATTTCAACTATTATTATTTTCTTTTTGTGAATTGCCTACCTACAAAATATCTAACATTTAAATGTATTTTTTTTTAAAAGATGACATAAAAATTAGTGATGCAACGAATACTACTTTTACGAATACGAATACGAATAATGGTTTTACTATTCTGCGAATACGAATATCAAAACGAATAGTAAACATGATCAATCCAAAGCAAAAAAAGCAAGTTATGATATTGTTTGCAAACTATTATAATCTAATTACACTAAACTTGTTTTAAATAATCAAAATAAACTGCTGATAAATTTTGTTAAAAAAAACTACGCTCGATTTCTGAAAGCACATGTACGAAAGAAGATAATTACAGCTCTGATAAATCTAGTCAACTAGTTAGTTGAAAATTTAATTTGTAACAGTACCTACGAAAATATTTCCTCTTTCGAATGATACACATACTTTCAAGTGATATGCTTTCAAATTCGGTTCTTTACGAATGCCATTTCGATATCCGGCGAATACGAATATTCGCTAATGGGTCGATATTCGGCGAATACGAATATTAGTATTCGTATTCGTTGCATCACTAATAAAAATCCATCTATCTATTTTTTATATGTGCCTCTCGAGATCCTTGCCACAAATTTTCTTTTCGATACCCTACACATCTTTACTACTAGAGAAAAACCGTGAATCAAATTTCGAAAACTTAAAAATCGGCATCCGTCGGCCGTTCAGTAAAAAAGCAATACCTACCTTTTTCCCCTCGTGGTGTGTCCCACCGCGATTTCCCCACGGGTTATGTGGGCGGGGGCGGCGTAAGTCACGCCTCCGTCCCGGCGCGCCAGTCGACTCCGCGTCGCGACCGTGCAAGCACGCGATGCGCGGGAGTGTGTGAGTGCAGTGGGGGCAGCAGCCCAGTCGTTCGGTGCCAGTAAAAGCGGAAAAATTGACCCCCAAATGGGAGTTTACGAGGACAGGGGAACGATGCACTGGGTGAGTGGGTAGTTTTTTTTTTTTAGTTTTTGTCTTTTAAAAAAATTGGCGTGGCATCTTCAACGAAAAATTATTGTTGATTTCCCGTGACGTGAAATTGTAAATGAACTAAGATTACTAAGTAGAGTTAAAGTGACGACTGCCATATGAGTTTTAATATTAATGCGGCATTTTTAGAACCTTTAAATGTAAACGTTATTATCTGTAACTACTGTTCTATAATTCTAATTAGCTTTTGCGATTAGGCATACCATGCATGCTGTGCTTAAAAAAAACATTTGTTTATAAACCGTTTATATTACAATTAAATGATTAACATTATGAATTTTCGTCTAGATCTAACTTATATTTATGTAGTAGGTACCTATATCTCCACGATTGTAACATAAATATGTCAATATTATTACGCCAGTTTCCGTACTTGTACATGTTATTTATTTAAAACATATCCTTTATAATATTTGTGACAAGATTTGTCCGGAGTTCCCTTAAGTTTAACTTCTGCCACTATTTGCGGGGTGAGCGGTACTCGTTCCCCGTACGTAACTATTCTACATCACCAGGACATTCTAAGATACAATAAAAGACTACTTATTTCTAATTTAAAACGAACATGTTCGCGGTTTAGGGCCCAAGGGCCACCCCCACCGCACCTAAACCTAAATTAATCCAAATTAATCACCCTACATTGGTTTTACCAGTGCCGATTACGTAACTCGGTTACGTACGGAGAACAAGCTCCGGGATACACGGACAGCAGGCTTAATCCGAATTTAAAAATTCGAAATTTCGTGCCGTTCCGCTCACGGTAATAGTCGTTAACAGGAGAGTGAGAGAGATGGCTAAATAAATAAATATTATGAGACAATTGACACCGATTTGCCTAGCCCTAAACTAAGCAAAGCTTATTCGAAGCACAACGTAACGGATAAACATATTTGTGTAGATAAATACGTATAGACATACACAATAATATCCATGACTCGAGAGCGTTCTTAATTTTCGTACACAATATCAGCCCCGGGATCGAACCCGGAACACCAAGCTTCATAGATCTCTAATCACTAGGCTATCCGGCCGTCAAACAACATAGGTATTTGTGGATAAGAATATTATGATTAGTTCAAATTCTTCAATTCGATATACACGCATTATCAGTTATACGTACAAGAAGCGATGATTTATTTGTTTGTATATATGAATACTATATACTTATCTGCATTATATTTGGAACGGGTGGAAAGGATGATAGAGAATTTGCAGCCAACGAAAAGTATCGTTCTAAGCTTGTACCGTGAAAAGAATAGGTAGTTACCTATAGGTACATACATACATATTATCACGTCTTTATCCTTATGGGGTAGACAGAGCCTAAGTTAACAAAACCTTAAGGCCACGTTTAGCATGATTGTGGGCGTATAAGTGGAAAGGGGAATCATAACAGTGATGTGTTGCTAGCCGCATCGCCTAGGTATAACAATGATTCCTAAGATTTCATCCATTCCCTCGATAGGCTTTTACCATCTGCGCCGGAAGAGAAGAGTAATTTTTAAAAATAAGACTATGAAATCAATATTGTTTACATATTAGTTTAATATTAATGATTATTAAATATATGTGCCTAATTTAGGAATAGATCGATATAGACTACAACAGGGGTCTTACCATGACGTCTTAATGCTAGTCAATCCCGACTCAGTTCAGGTTTTAGCTGTCACTTTTAGTATGGATCTGACAGCGAGCGAACCTAAACTGAACCGGGATTGAAACGCTTTAAGACGTCATAGTAAGGCCCCTGTACTGACCCTATTGGTATACGGGCTATAGACCTATCTTTTTGGATTCATTATACGTCTATACTTCAGTTTTTTAGCAAAAGAAATGAGGTAAACGATTTTGAAGTATTTTATTGAAAAACAGTTTAAAAAAAATAAACAACAGCAGGCTACAATTTAAAATCCCTCGAATATTGTGATTTGTTTTGTTAGTTTTATATTTTCCAGTTGCCGATTTAAAACTCTTTCGATAAATAGACTTACATACATATATCACGCCTTTATCCCTTACGTGGTAAACAGAGCTTAAGGTAACAAGACAGGCCATGTTTAACATGATGTTTACGAATGTTCTCGAGTCATGGATATTTATTATTTATTTGGTACGTATTTATCTACTCAAATATGTTTACCCGTTGCGTTAACCTCGTTAAAAAGACACCTTAAAATTGTTTACCTCATTAATTTTGCTAAAAAACTGAAGTAGGTACCTAAACACGTTCACGTTGATAATGTCAAATACTATGACATAGTTTGTTGCCGCATCCTCCCGCTAGTAGCGTTACCAATTTTTCCTCAGTTATTGAGACACTAGCTGTTGCCAGCGACTTCGTCTGCAAACAATTCGTTTATCGCTATCCCGCGGGAACTACGCAATTTTCTGGGATAAAAAGTAGCCTATGTGCTATTCCAGACTTTTCCCTATCTATGTGCCGAATTTCATTCAGATCCGTTGGGCCGTTCGGCGTGATTGAGTAACAAACAAACATCCATCCATCCATCCATCCATCCATCCATACATCCATCCATCCATACTTTCACATTTATAATATTAGTTAGATTTGTATTTTTATAGGTGCCTACATTTTGTTACATCAAATATTACACTGACGGCTCTGTACAATAAGGGTCGATTTTTCAATCGTCAAATAGGACCTATTCGACGAACAACGCTATGGGTATTACTCAGTTAGGTGTTATCTGGGGATTGAAAAATCGGCCTTGCCTTCCTATTTATATAAATAAATAAATAAAATGCGAAATACGATTGAATTCTTCATTAACTTACTAAAACTTAGATGTCACACCGTGTTACTGCAATGAAAATTGAATAATTTAACAAAAATAATTTATTAAACTAGGCGTTATATTACAGAGTTCCTTATCCCAATGAACAACTTCCTAACTACAATATTTGTAAATTACTTTGCTAGGCACTCCGCGGCTAACTAAAACCGAGACTAGTTCAGGGATGTGAAGTTTTCCAATGTGGATACAACGGATATGAAATTATTTCGAATCATCTAGTACCTAGTTTCGTTTGTTTTCGTTTTTTTTTCTTTTCTTTTCTTTCGGTAACGGGTGTGAGATGTTTTTGAAATTGTAAAATGTACTAAATACAGCGGAAAACTATATTTTATGGCCTAGCCCCATTTCACCAACTCGAAAATTGTCGATGACCATCGACACGAAATGCATTATGAAGCCAGCCGGCGTAGATTCACTTGTCACTATGAATAGAATTGTCAGATGTCACTGACAATTGTCGGGTTGCAAGGCCCGGCGGATTGTCATAACGTCCCATTTAGACTCCGCCGCTGAACGGAATAATTCGAAACTGTAATATCGGGTTCGGTTACGTTTCGGATAGATTTCAATTCGGATGTCCGATAGTTTCGGTTATGGACATGGAGATCCATGACATCCCTATGGATACGCAGCAGCAAGTTTTATAATGTTAATTTAGTGACCGTATTTTAACGTAAAGAAGTAACACCGGGTAGCACTCCGGGAGTGCCGGCAGAAGTGAAAACTACACACGCACACTCGGGCAAAAATAAAAATAAATAACAAGAAAAAACACGAGAATTGAACTGTCATGTTTTACAAATAAATAAATGAGATGAAACGAAATGAAATGAGATTTGAACTGCGGTCACCTGAGAGAACACACTGTTACTCCACACCTTATACCACTAGGTCAAACGCACATACGTTAAAGCGACGAAATCAACGTACACTTCAAAAATCGAACGCGACTAGCTTCATTCGTATTTCAAAATAAGCTCTTAGAGGATCCTGATATCCTGGTAGATACTTAAACTCTCCCTCCGTCTTACGCCTGACGCGAGTTTAACATTTTTTATCCATGCACTTCAAAAATCGTATCTAACTGAGTCCGTCGCGGTAATGCAGTCTTCATAGATAATCGTGCGGGCTTGGGAAATATTTAAGTTAATATGATATTTTTTGTTTTAAATTGACGTCTTATGACTAACCAGTTGCTACATTATTGTATACATCTAATAATTGTGTACCTTACAGATCAATTTGAGTGAAAATACAATTTAAAACACGAGTACGCTTCGCTAAGTAATTATAACAATTATAATTATGTTGTTATATGTTTTGCAAATAACTTTGCTGTTGCAGTTGTCGTCAGTTTGTCTAGAAATTACTACAACTATGAGATACAATTATTTTTATTTTATTAGTTTTTACTTAAGTACCTGTAAATGTTTTTTGGGTTTTCTGAATCAGAGTTGGCAAATGTTTCCGTACATTGATATGTTCAAAGTGAACCGCGTCGAGGGTAGAACTAAATTTTGAATATAAAATCTTTGTAGTGGCGTTCAGTCAAACTAACCTGCTGAAATACACTGACGAGCAAAAATAATGTATTATTGTGCGGGTCGCTTTTCATACAAATTTCTATATAAAGTGACCCGTTTGAGATACCTTTTTTTAATATTTATATGAATAGGAAGACAAACGAGCAAGTGGGTCACCTGATGGTAAGCGATCACCACTGCCCATAGACACCCGCAACCCCGGAGGGATTGCAGATGCGTTGCCAACCTAGAGGGCTAAAATGAAATGCCTCTTGTGCTCGTAATTTCCCCGGCTGTCTTACTCTCCTCACCGGAACACAGCAGTGCAAGCACTGCTGCTTAGCGGCAGGATTAGCAAGTAAGATGGTGGTAGCGATCCGGACGGACCTTGCACAAGGTCCTACCACCCGCAAAACATTGTATATTACTAAATAATTAAGGAACATTTGTAATCTACTTATTTTTTAAATGTGACTAATGTAACTGATTTTGTTTTTTACTCCAGACGCAAATTAAGAAGGGATTATGTAACTTTAAGGCCCTGTCTGATGTCTAAACCTATTAACTTTTCTATTTTCAAATTTGGGAGCTGGATTAAGTGAAATCTTAACTAATTCATAAGGTAAACTAATTTAATATCTAGTTAGGGGGTAATAATCTACGAAACAACTGAATCGATAATAAAAAATATATTTTACTAATACGAAGCTATAATATACTGGATAGATTGCTCGCGTTAAATTAAATATAGCCTATGTTACTCTAGGTTCATGTAGCATTCTAAACGTGAAATAATTTTTGAAATCGGTCCAGTAGTTCTAAGTTTATTCGTTACAAACCTACATGACAAATTCCAAGTCTTTCCCCTTTATAATATTAGCGTAGAAAATGTAGATTGGTAATGGTTGCTTTTTGTTTTTTTACCTAATTGTATCTTGTTTATGCCACGAGTGCTATGATCATAATATATGTATGTAGGTATCGATCGATATTGATTGACATACCATATTTTTCTATTTTTATGCAAAATCAATCCAATATAAATATAAATGGATGCCTATTTCCGTTGGTCACGGCATCACGTGTGAACGGCAGGGTCGATTGAGCTAATTCTTTTTTAGTTGTTTGTTATTGTCGCAAGATTTTAATGAAACAATATTTTGAAAAAGTAACTAGAACGGGGGCGAAGCCGCGGCCAACAGCAAAATTACAATTCAAGAATACTTAAACTATATTGTGTTCTGGGAAAGCGCTATACTTCGTTTTTTGTCATTTAAATAAAGGCAAACAATGTCGACATGTCTTTTTACATTTTATTTATATTTGTATTTACATTTTGTACGTTTCAGTAACCGATTTTCATAGTGTTTTTCAGTAAAAAGACATTGAGATTGTTTACCATTATTTGTAATGTCATAAAAACGAAGTACTTTCTGTAGCAAATATAATGTTAATATGATTATTTGTGTTGTAGTTGTATTTTTAATATCTGTCAGCGTGTTTTTTTATTATCTGCTGTAAAATGCCGTCGCTCGGGAGTTTATCGTCCGACGGGGGAACGATTGGTGCGAGTTTATTGTAAATTGGGAGCTCAATGGAATTAAAGGGAACAATTCTGAACGTAGTTTATATTTTATATTATACTGGCTGTTGCCCCCGACTGCGTCCACACAAATATTAAATTTTACGTAGTATTTTTATAAAGTTTTTGTTCAACCATTTTTTTCTCCCATTGCGAATTCGACTATTGCGAAAATATCTATTCATTTTTCGGGTTAATATAGCTTATGAGACTCACTTATAATGTGGCTTTCTATTGGTAAATAAATTTTCAAAATCGGTTCATAAGATATAGAGTTTAATAACCCACAACGTCACAAACTTATACTATTATCTTTTTACATAGATTATAATCATGACTTGTTTATCTCGAATGCCTTTGTGAAAGACTCTATGGGATAGTTCCTTTACCTACTTCCTTTGAGAGGGAATTATGCAAAAACCTTTCTTAGCGCGTTTAAATATCAAAGGTTCTTTCAGTTAATAAATTCAGGACAAACGATTTGTACCTATAAAGTTTATAATCATAAAATAGATAGAATACTTAGATGAATCTAAATAAATTAAGTACGGTAAGTACCCAAGCCAAGTATAACAGAACAGAATTCATGAATTGGTTGACTGGTTTTTTTCATAGTCTTTTGACGCGCGCTGGACGATTTATTTTTAATCAGTAAACTTCTGATTATTGTGTTTTAAAGTAAGTATCTAAATGAATATAATAATGATATGAAAACCTTACAAAATTATCATTCCAGACTTTAAAACACATAGGTACATACATAGATAGACATACACAAAACAAATACACATGTACCAGTTCTCTTCCCGCGACGGTAAAGTCCATCGAGGGAACGGACGATAATCTTAGAAGTAATGATATAGGCGATCCCAACATCTCTATATATTGATTCCCCTTTCCACCTACACGCCCACAATTACGCTAAACGTAGCCTTTAGTTCTATACCATTTTCATTCTTACCTGTCCTATTTGGTAAACAAAATTCTAACCTCAATATGCAAATTTTTGTAAAGAATAAGGTGTATTGTGTTATCAAATAAACCTGAGGTAATATTTTGTACATAATTTTTCTGATATTTTATCTCCAGTTCCTTTATTTACGATGAAATAGTTAAAAAATAACAAAATGTTTACCAAATAGGACAGGTAAGAATGAAAATGGTATAGTTATAGCTTTGTGTACCCCATAAGGGATAATGATCAAAAGTATCAAAACGTACGTATGTAAATCAATAATAGTACATTACACGTTCATTATTACGATCGCATCGTAAACGTTTGAGATAGATAGCGGACCTCAGCCTGCTGACCTCGGTGCGTATCTTTACTGACCTACTTCACATTATGTCATACCTGAACGTCTGCTGTGAGATGGGGTGATAACGAGAAACTAGAGTTTTATTACGTCCCGGGCGGAAAGTGGAGTTTTCCGTCACTTCCCAGGAATTACCAATGTCGGATACGGATACTGAAATTGAGCCGTGCGTTTATGCAGGAAGCCTAAGCCCTGCCTCACTGAGACGCCATGGCGACGTTGGCAAGTACCTACAAATCCTGTACAAATTCGTCACTCGTGTAGTATAATGCCAATTTTAGTAGGTACCTACATTACATTCTGAGGGTGGTGAAATAAAGGATGTCCCAGATCGCAGGAACTTATAGCACAAGTCAAAGGTTTTAACCTAAACTGGATCGGTATTGAATCGCCGACGAAGACGTCATGGTAAGGCCCCAGGAGTGTCTGGCTAATAATCCGATCATCTGCTGATAAATTCGAGACTAAAATCTAAGACAATCTTGCGTATGAGTGTGCACAATTCGAGCCTGTAGGAAACTGGTTTGTTTCGCTTTCTTAAATTTTTACCGTAACCAGCTGTAAAGCTATAAAGTTTCAGAATTAGCGTCCGTTTTAGATGCTGCTAAAATACTTTATAACGTTAATTTAGTTAACTGCTAAGTTAAAAAATAACTTCTCGGTCGGATAACCAAGATATTTTTGAATGTTTGAATATTATTTGGCTAAGCGTCCCGTGCGTTGGCGTTGCAGGGATGTAAAATATATTTTTTGACGTGATAACGTCTTATAAATCGATGAACAGCCGCTGCACGCACGAAAAAGTGTCGCGTTGTCGCGTTCCGCGTGATGTCAGAGCTAGCAATGAAAAAGAAGACCATCATTGTTTCTTTATCACGTAAAACTATCGTTCGTTTTACGGACGCTACAGGTTTTTGACGTGACAACGTCTTATAAATTGGTTTGCCGGGTGACACTTCAAGAAACTGCGTTACGCTCCGCTCACGTTATGCGCTCACAATGAGAGCGAGTGAGAGGCACGCGGGCATGGTTAGCCCGCCTAAGAGCGAGAGAGACAGACATAAAAAGTGAAAGGCACGCGTCCCTTCCACTCGAGCACAGTTAGCCCGCCTAAGAGCGAGAGAGACAGAGCGAGAGAGAGAGAGTGAGAGAGATAGGCATACACACCGGTTCATGTCTTGCGCTTCTATTTCGCTTAGGCGCCTGCATACAAGTTTACACGTTGCCAGTTAATTGTAAAACGATTGTGTAGTGATAATGTGAAGGTAGGTAATAAATGTTTTAAATTGTTACTATTATTTCATCCTTCTTCCTACTATACGAATGAATATTCACATTAAAATTATTTTACCACTCAAAGTCGTTGTCACGTAAAACTTTCGCCCGTATACCGACTTTACAGGCAACCAGTTTTTTTTTTTAATATTATGATTATCTCTTTAAATCTTTTAAAAGCCGTATTGCCCTTCAAATCGATACAAACTTCTAAGTACCTATTTGCCGTCATTTTTAATAATGCACATTTTTACGTGGCTTTGGCAATTATTACTCCTAAGAAAATGCAATCTGTTTCGCAATCGCGAATACATCTAAAGAATGAAAGGTTGTGTTTCGTAAGTAATAATTGTGTGCTTGTATCGCGCCAACGTTTTTAAGCTCTAGGGATGACAATAAGCTTTTATGCGTCGTGCTGCTGTAGTTTTATACGTATAATAATGATATGACGATTTTTTTTAAACTACGTATCTACATAATTATCATTATGCTGAATCGGATTCAAAATAAGATGACAGGAAGTTAATATAAAGCTATTAGAAGTATTACGTTGAAGTTGAGATACTAAAGGATATTTCTTGAATTGCCATCCATTTAAATGAGTCGCGTTTAATTACTGTTTCATACAAAAAAATTACAAATAAAGTGCAACAAACAGGACTTTTAGTATGAAACTCAATGCAAACGAAATTAGGAATCTGACAACTGAAAACAATACGCTGTTTGCCCTAGTATAAGTAAATTTTGCTGGTGAACTTTTTAAAATTGCTGACGGGCTTCTGACGACAGGTAGAGTTTTCTGCCTTTAGATTTTTGATCAAATTTTGTTCATTTAAAAATATTTATACTAGTCTAAATTAATTTTATTGCCGGGCTCTCCGTTTATTTTAGATAATTTTTAAAACAAAGCACTGCAGTGCCGCATTTATCTAGTCTTTTGGCAAAACTTTTAACTCCCGTGGGAGTTAAGGTTATATTTAGGTACGTACACGGTAAATGGTTACTTAAGTGTTTTTTATTATTATTTTTAATAATTTGGTGATGTTCCATGAATTCAAAAAACTTGATGATATGAAGCTTGTGGTCTCGTGTTCGATATCTGGTCGAGGCTAATATTATTATTGTGTTTGAAAATAATAAAGTAGTATATATGTATAATCCCGTACACCATACAACGTAGGGAAGTAAACTCCGGATAATGTGTAAATAAGTCCTTGATCAACGCCCCCCTTTGCAAGTCCCTGCGCTTTGGGTGGCGCAAACCCTTCGAAAACCCCTGAACAACATACTAAACTCACGTTCTCTTTCAGCAACAGAATGAGCGGTACATATCATCGTATGAGGCCGGTGGTGACCTTTCCCCAACCGCCCCAGCGACCTCGCCGGGGTCACCGCGCGACTGCACGTCCTGCCGCAAGCGAGAGCCCCCGGACGAACCCCCACCCCCACCAGAAGACTGCGCTGGCTGCGGCTCCCGAATCACTGACAGATACTATCTGCTAGCTCTGGAGAGGCGCTGGCACACGCCTTGCCTAAGATGCTGTGAGTGCAAGATGCCTCTGGACTCGGAGCAACGGTGTTACGCCCGCGACAGCAATATATTCTGCAAGAACGATTACTTCAGGTCAGTTGCTTCAAATTAGTCGGTACGGAATAGTAGATTATGTAACTGTAATGTTTGGGACCCGTGACAAAGTCAGCGTCTTCACAGTGTGTACAAGTCATACGGGCGTATATTTTATCCGTGATATAGTTAACGATATTTTGTTAGTAACTTTTATTATTGAAGCGTATTTAAAAAAAAATGACTTAGTAGCAATGTAACACGTAATATCATTTGACATATATAAGTGTTATGACGTTTATGTAGGTAATGTTTAGGTAGTTTTGCTTAAACAAAAGTCAGGTCTCGAGTACCTTCAACTGAGGAGCATGGATGAAGAGGTAGATGAATGAACATGAAGCGAAAGAGGTATGTCAGGATCGTAGCAAGTGGAACAAAGTGGTCTCTCCCTACCCATATGGGCAAGAGTGAGGGAATGTATGTTAGACATACATATAACACCAACACAGTAAAAACAAATATGCAAGAGCAGTATAATCAATTGCGTCTGTACAATTATCTCAATAATATTATCAATATAAATAAATAATAAACGCTTTTAACACAGGCGTGCCTTAGCCCTAGCCTTTGGACCCCGCGTCGAATACCATCGAGATCACACATTCTTCACTTTGCCGCCCTAGGTGTGTAATGGCATCCATTACACTCTAGTACCTATTTCCCTCTAAGCTGGGTATAGGGAAATACGCAATTAACGCGTTTATTTGTCGGACTATGTTTATTATTATAATTAAGTAATGAAAAGCCGCCAGCCGTTGGCAGTAGGCATGATATATTATAATAAAGCGTGTAACGGGCAATCGACTCCGAAGATTTTGCCGACTGATGTTTGTTAAGGCGAATACATGAGCGAATAGTTTTGCAAACTTTTGTTCGAAAATAAACTGGTTATACAGTCAAGGGCATAAATATATGCACGTTACCGAGGCGTCAAAAACTATACACCGTTATGCCACACAGGTCGGTGACACATAACATTTGACATGTATTGTTGGCTGTATAGATATTTGTGACCTCGACTGTACCAGTTGCCCTTACCCCTTATGCCTTTGACTGTAAGTTCTATACTTCTTCAGCATGGATTTTTATTTAATTGTAAAATAGTAGATTTTGTGTTTGAATTGAAGTTGTACAGTATAATAGTGTAGGTTTTCGGTCACAAAATACGTCTCGAACGCGTTTGCGTCAAAATGTCAAATACTATGAGAACAGTTTGTTGCCGTTTCGATCCGCAAGTGGCAAGTGGCGCTGCTAATTCTGTCATAGTAATTTAGAAGTTTACGTGAACGCGTTCGAGACGTTTTTATATGCGAAAACTTACACTAGAGGCTCAGTTAGTCTAGTCGCCTTAAATACTGGCACATAAAATAATCGATTACGGCTACGGTTTACGTCCGAAGCGAACTTTATCGAATCGAAAACTATCCACTTCAGGTTTTTCTTGAAACTTTTTGTGTAACGGCTTTTAATAGCCGCCTTTGAAGATCGCCGATTCAAGTTTGGATTGTAAACAAATAACCTCAAATTAAGAAGCGTTTAAGTAATAAAGCCACTGACCAGTTTTTTTTTTCTATTGTCGCCTGCAGGTCATTGGTAGAACACGGCTAAGGCCTACTTGCACAGTCCAGAGTTAAAAAAATAAATCGCTAACTCGGGGTTAGGTTTGACAGTTCCATACATTTTGACACTACTTAGCCCCGGGTTAGCATCTAACACGGGGTTAAGTCGTTAACCCTGGTCCGTGCAAGTGGCCCTAGAGGTTTATTTTTCTCAGGTTTCCGCAAAACGGGGTGCGATGGGATTGGGGGCGGGGGGAATATTTTGTGTTTTTACTTGCTACTTAAAATTCTGGCTCAGTTTGCTCTAAAAAGTTTAGTTATATTTTTAGACATATTATTCCTTTTTTCTATGGGGTGAGCTCGGATGTGCCTGGGTGGATTTTTGACGTTGTAATTTGTGTGCCATGCTAAACGTATTGCACACAAATTACAACGTCAAAAATCCACCCGCCTACATTTTAGTGTTTATTGTTTCCATTATGAAACTAAAAAAAAAAAAAAAAAAAAAAAAAACATTTAATTCGGACATCAAGGTCCATATCGGGTTAGTAATACAACTAACCCGAACTAAACTAAACGACAGATAATTCGTTATTTAGTTATTAAAATAAAATTCATATTTTTTTTTTTATAGAGGTTTAATTTTCAATTTTGTCCCTATTCACTCCGTTTTTTTTTAATTCTGTAAAATTCGGAGGTGCGAGACCGGCTCGAGCTCGATCCCATGACCACTGCTTAGTTGAGACATTGGTCAAACCACTAACTCTACCACGGCATTCTTAAAAGCTATTATTAATGACCTATTTTTTTTTCTTGTGTTCAAATTGCTTTAAAATTTGGCATATCTATGTAGGATGGATGATATACAAATGCAAACACAACCAGCAAATACAGTCATCAAAAAACCTGATTTAAAAATAAGTACCTAGCTTGATTTTCCGATGTGAGTCAATATCAGTAGGTATTGATTTGAAAATCTCTCATTTGCATATATGGTGAGAAACAATATTATTAACATAATATTATGAATAAGCTCTGGTATAAATGTGTCGATATATTAAAACGAAAATCGCCACATACTAGCGTTTGGCATTTATTGCCGTACTTATTTGCATATCTGATAGGATCTTTCGCAGTCGTACTTTGATATTAGGTTACTATTAAAGACATACAAACAGATATAATGTTAATCACGTTTTTATCCTTTACGGGGTGGACATAACCTAGAGTAAGTATAAAGAGCTAAAAGCCAAGTATAGCGTGATTTTGTGCGTATAGGTGGAAAGGCGAATCAAAATAGTGATGGGTTGCTATAGCAATGCCTATAACCATGACGTATAATTCAGTTCTAAAATAAAGTTGGATCGCTCGCTGTCGGAACCATGCTAGAAGTGTCAAAAATTACAGCTAAAACGTAAAATTTGTATCGGAACTGAATCGCTAAGACGTCATAGTGGGGCCCCAGGGGCCTTACCATGACGTCTTAATGCGATTCAGTTTAGGTCCGCTCGCTGTCAGATTCATACTAAAAGTGACAGCTAAAACTTGAACTGAGTCGGTATTAGGACGTCATGGTAAGGCCCCAGTGCTAATAACAGTACCTATCTTTGGATTGAGTTGATTTTTCACAGCTCGTATTTATAATAAAAAAAATCTTTATATCAGACCAGACTGATCCATAGGATGTTAGTAACAATTGACTTAAGACAAGTATTAGTATGACTTACTGACTACAAAAACATGTTTATTTTTTTAGATTATGAATTGGGCAACGTCCTTGATCTGTCCAACCCAGAAAGAAAGAATTGGACAGTCAAATCTACACGTTATTGCCTGTCATCTCATCTCATCTCCAGCCTATATATGTACGTCCCACTGCTGGGCACAGGCCTCCTCTCAGAAGGCTTGGGCTATAGTTCCCACGCGGGCCCAGTGCGGATTGGGAACTTCACACACACCATTGAATTGCTTCGCAGTTGTGTGCAGAATTCCTCACGATTTTTTCTTTCACCGAAAAGCTCATGGTAAATTTCAAATGAGATATCGCACATAAATTCCGAAAAACTCAACTATTGCCTGTAGAATGCTGTAATTTAATACTAATTATTCCAAATTTTACCTCAACTCGTTCTTGAGAAAAAGGGTCTTTGATCTTCCGTATTTTTTCTTTTGAGACACACGGAATCCTATTCCCCGTACGGAGCCGCGGTCGAAAGCTAGTATAGTTTAGGTACGTCGCAGATTAAGATCTCAGACGTTTATCGTGTTTGCTTCATAACGTGAGCAAGTAAATAAAGAGTGTCCCCGCGGGGCATCGTAGTCGCGTCTGCGCGTAATCCATACTAATGTTGAATGCGAAAGTAACTGTCTGTCTGTTACGCTTCCATGCACCTGTTTAGTTCAAATCTTAATAATGTATCATGTAATAATGTATCCTAATAATCTATCCCTACTAATATTATAAATGCGAATGTGACTCTGTCTGTCTGTTACGCTAAACCACAAAACCGATTTTAATGAAAGCGATAGCTAGCTTTAATTAAGCAATTTAAAAAATTATGCATACCTACTTGCTTATTCCTTCTTTGTAATGGTTTGCGGAAAAAATTGTGTTTAGTGTAAATACAACATTTTTGTATAGGTAGATTAAAAGCTAAAGGGAGGGTATTGAAATATGCCAAATAACTCTTTTATTATACGCGTTTGCTGATCGTATCTCGATTTTAATTAGGTATTTTTTTATTTGTGGCGGTTTGGAGGTTGGGCGTTCAAGAATCCACATACACACACAAATCACGTCTACAGGGTGTATCAGACACCCCCTAACAATAATCCACTGGGGTATATAACCATAGCTATAGAAGCTAAAAAAAAAATATTTTTAACAAAATTGGAGTACTTAATTTTTTTTAATATTTTCTAGAAAAATGATTAAAGTTAATACTACCATTCCTATAGAAAATATAAAAATTTATTTACTTCAATTTTTTTTTTATTTTTTTATTTTAGCTTCTATAGCTATGTTTATATAGTTACCCCTGTGGATTATTGTTAGGGGGTGTCTGATACACCCTGTATACCCTAGTGGATTATTGTTAGGGGGTGTCTGATACACTCTGTATATCCCTTACGGGGTAGACAGAGCCTGTAACAAGACCTAAAAGCCACGTTAATCATAATCGTGGGCGTATAGACAGGGGAATCAAAGTGAACGCCTATAACATTTTCGCCCATGCCTTCGATGGGCTTTTACAGCCGTATTTTGAAATGTACTGCTACTTGCATATTAATAATAATAATAATAATCATTTATTTCGGACAACATGGTTCCATATCAAATACAAAGACAAAAACAAAAACAAAAGATACGATTACAAGATTAATTGCTCCGTCTTTCCCGAATGGGTGCGACCACACCGCCGCTTAAAAAAAGGTGACGTTACGGAATCTGCACAAAATGTATGAAGAAACGGTGAAAAAACGTGACGGATACGGCACGTCACTGCGTATACGCGTCGGTTTGGTCGCACCCTTTACTCAAAACTTCTGAACGGATTTTCATACAGTTCTTACCAATATACAGAGTGATTTATGACGAAAATTAAGTACCTAAGTAAGTAATGCTTCATTGTACAAATATAAAGAAACCGGGCCTTACCATGACGTCCTAATTCCGACTCAGTTCAAGTTTTAGCTGTCACTTTTAGTATGCATCTGACAGCGAGCGAACCTAAACTAAATCGCATTAAGACGTCATGGTAAGGCCCCTGATCTGTATTATTAATTGTATCATACAATTCACAAAAAAACAACAATAATAATAATAATATATGCACAAAAAAAATTGCAAATCTGGGTAAATCTGAAGGTAAGTTAGCGAAACAATACATCGATGAAACGATCCACATGCCAAAGTTGTTCGGAAATTCCTGATACTTCAATAATTACAATAACTCTTTATTGAACACCACATATAACAATCAAAATAGAAAAAAGGTATAAAGACTACTTCCATGCTGGAATAGGAGTAAAGAAAAAACAGAATGACATGTCCCGGTTGCGTTTCTTCCCTTGTATAGTGTAAAACCCCATCGAGGGATAGGCGAAATAGGAATCACTATGTTGATCCCCCTTTCCGCCTATACGCCCACAATCATGCTAAGCGTTGCCTTTAGCCGTTACCTTAGGCTCTACCCATTAAGGGATAAAAACTAGTATGTATGTATTTTTAACGGTGTCCTTCCATTTGACCTAAAAATTATTGACAAAAGCATCATTTTACAAAATGATCATTTGACAAAATTTAAATATCTGATAAACCGTGAACTTTTTTAAAAATCGAAAAACCTTTATGCGTGGCCCACTTTAGGTTAGGTTAGGTTTGTTTTGTAAGTTTATAAAAAAGTTTACGGTTTATCAGATATTTAAAGTTTGTCAAATGATCATTTTGTCAATAATTTTTAGGTCAAACGTTAGTGAACCATTTTTAACCCCCGATGCAAAAGGAGGGGTGTTATATGTTTGACGTCGATCTGTGTGTGGATGTCTGTCTCTGTGGCATTGTAGTGCACAAACGGACTTAACGATTTCGATGCGGTTTTTTCATTCGAGAGCCAGTTTTGCGGTGGGTTTTAGCCGTGTTTGGTGAAAATCGGTCCAACAGTTTAAAAAGTATCAACTCTTTTACACAATGTAAGACATTATCATGTGCCTGTATGCTGTATTGCTGTATATATACAGGTATGCTGTATGTATTTAAGTATGTATTTATCTACATTAATATAAGTACTTATGTTTATCCGTTGCCTGGTACCTATAGTACAAAGCTTCGCTTAGTTTGGGGCTAAGCAATTGATATGTTTATCGCTATCCCGCGGAAACTATACAATATTCCGGGATAAAAAGTAGCCTATGTTTTAATCTAGGGTACCAGCTATCTTCGTACCAAATTTTATCCAAATCCGTCTAGTCGTTTTAGCGTGAAGAAGGAACAAACATACACACTCACTCACATCGTCACTCACAAACTTTCGCATTTACGAGTATAATATTAGTAGGATTAACATTTACGCGGATTTTTTCCAAATTCCAATTTTGCTTTCTTGCTTGACTTAACTAAAACTTTGTAATCTGTAGTGATGTAACGATGTCCACCAGCACGTTGGTGATTCCTCTGGCTACAAGCTAAGTCTAGTCACACGTCTCGGTTATCTGATGTACGTTTTAGGGCGCACCCGGGCCACAACTCAGGGCTATCGCGCGCCCGCGCATCTCTATGGCCGATCTCGACGGGACGTCAAGACGGCGCCCGCGCAAGTCACAAGCGGAGCCAATTCAAAATGTCTATACCAGTTGTGGGCAAACGTTTTTTCATGGCGGGCCAGAAAATTACAGATATTTCAGAGATGGGTTAAAATTATATCACAATGCATTTTTTTTGACACATGACGCATGAACTAGGCTATACTATTCATTTAATATTTTAATAATTTAATATTTTATACATTCCATTCTAACCTAAAGTTACTCTGCTGTCATTTCATTTCATTTCGCTTCACTTCCTCCTCTTTTTCTATTGGTCTGTGATGTGGTTGTCTATACTTATTTTTGTTTCATTTTACAAAGGGTTTTGGCCCAGGCAACCACATCCAATTATGTTTTATTTTATTTAATGTTTATTTTATACTGTTTATTTTAACTGTTGTATCATTCTTTTCTTTTCAATGTATATGTATCACCCTATGGTCCCAACGGAAGACCAGCGCTGGCTGCAAGGCCAGCAAATGCTGAGTTGGGACCATTTTGTGACAAATTATTTATTTATCTGCTGTATTATGTGTTTTTTTTATTGTGATGTTTTGTTTTGTCATAAATAAACTTTTTTCTTCTTTTTTTCTTCTTCTTAACTATGTGGCTAAATAAATAAATAAATAAAATTTCGAAGGAAATTCCTTTGCGGGCCGGAGTTGGCCCGCGGGCCGTAGTTTGCCCATCACTTTGGTCTTACAGGGTAGACCAAGGCCAGGCTTATTTAGCATGATTGTGGGTTAATGGGTGGAAAGGGGAACCATAACAGTGATGGGTTGGTAGCATCGCCTATAACAATGCTATAGGCGGCGCTATGATTCCCACGATTTTCGCCCATTCCCTCTATGGTTTTACCATCTGCCCGGGAAGAGAAGCAGCTGATACATTCTATGTTTTTTCTTTGGTCCTAGAACTGCATTGACTTCGTCTGCAAAGAATTCGTTTATCGCTATCCCGCGGGAACTACGCAATTTTCCGGGATAAAAAGTAGCCTATGTGCTATTCCAGACTTTTCTCTATCTATGTGCCGAATTTCGTCCAGATCTGTTGGGCCGTTCTGGCGTGATTGAGTAACAAACTGACCATCTATCCATCCATCCATCCATACTTTCGCATTTATAATATTAGTTAGATAGTTAGATTAGATTATCAATATTAATATAGAATAGTGTCACTCTTCGGAACAGGCCTAGCCTAGTGCAGGTGACAAGGGAAAATGTACGCTAGAACTCCATCACAGTGCTACATGTAGTACAAAGTTTATATTAATTCATAAAATGTGAACTAATCAAGTGTATCAATAAATGTATTTGTGTTTGTATGTATTATAACTACATCTACCACTAAAATTATTAATTACCGATTGGTCTACTCTGAACCACGGCTGCTGCATTGCGGTCGAAATGTCGGTATAATTAACAGTAAAATAATCAAATAATTTTACGTGATTAAGTCTCGAGTGGTTTGTGGTTATGAATTGGCAAACATCGCATTATGGCTTATGAAATTCGAGCAAATGAAAGTATTGGTCGATTTTTTTTATGTCACAAATTAACATCTTGTGACTTGTACCATCTGATTTATTCAAATATTTCTTTAACTTAATTTCACCGGCGACATTACATTCAATTTTTACTGTTCAAGCCACTGTCGATAAGTGATATTAACATGATAATCTCATTTTATTTATTTATTTACTTATATTAACGGTATACTTAAAACGTAAGCCGTTCAGATTCAAAGCTGATAGAGTGACGGGGAAATTTCAACTTTCAACATTATTTAAGTTAAGTAACTATATTTTGAGCACCTGGTTCGGACTAATAGATTTTATGTTTTTATCAAGCTTTGTTAAGCAATCCGAGGTTTTTGTAAAGAGATTTTATTTACGGGTGCATTTATGGATCATCTAAAAGGATCATATCGCATTGGCTTTGAACCAGCAATGCACTAAGAAGTTATCAAAGTTGCGATATATTCTAGTGGAATGTTCTTAGAAATTTAAATTTATTAATTATTAATGGGAACATTTTAATTGTCCACGGGATATCATTACTTGTTTCGACTGATTATCTAATGAAAACATCAAAATAACATCACTTAATAAGAATAAAAAAAAATGCCATTGTACCTAAGCTTTGGTTATGGGAACTTACCATAAACTCTCGATTTTTTTTTTGAAATTTTGCTAAAGATATTCTTGCAATTTGGAAAAAAATTGCAACTTGCGCATTGCTGCCTCCAAAACAAATGAGTCTATTGCTTGCTTAAATGTGTCATTAGTGGCATGTGGTGGCATCTGTCAAAACTATAGCGAATCCTCAGTTATACAGGGTGTATCAGATACCCTCTAATAATAATCCACTGGGGTGTATAACCATAGCTATAGAAGCTAAAAAAATATTTTGAAAAAAATTTTTTTTTTCCAAATTGCAAGAATATTTTCAGCAAAATTTAAATTTTTTTTTTCGAGAATTTATGGTAAGTTCCCATAACGAAAGCTTAGGTTCAATGGGATTTTTTTTAATTCTTATTAAGCTTCTATAGAGCTATGGTTATATGCCCCAGTGTATTATTGTTAGGGGGGAGGGGGGGTTTCAAATAATCTTAATACCTATTTGAGTTTTATTACGAGTCTCGTTTTTGCGAACAAATTGATTTTAAAAATAAACAGTTAAGTTTCGCGATGCGCCGTTGCCCGCAATGTTGTCGTTGTAATTTCGCCGGCAATAAAGGGAATATCCGGAATGATAAATGACAATATTGCCAGCATCGAGAAAACTAAAAATAATTGGTTTGCTATAGGTAGGTTGTCACATACATAAAATCTCGTATTTCCCTTACGGGCTAGACTGGGCCAAAGTGAACAAGACCCAAAGGCCACGTTTTTGATTGTGGGCGAATAGGGTGGACAGAGGAACCAATATAATATAAATTTTAAACTTCTGAAATAGTGAAAACTATGTTTAATTTAAGTTTAATTCTCATTTTCTAGGCTTCATTCAACTACCCTGTTACTACGATTAAAAAAAAAAGGTTGAAAGTATTTTAAATCAAAAGTTTCCTGTTTGGTTGTCATTTGACGAAATGAAGTATACTTATTTTGATTACTTGTCAAAAAAAAAAAAACACTTTTTATGGTAAGACAGTTTGCTGTATACAATTTATTTATTTATTTATTTATGAAAATAAGTTTACACAGCATTACAGTAAAACACCAATGTAAGGACTTTAATTATATGTTTAGTACAAAATTAACGATACTTCCATGCCTGTCTGGGTGTAAAAAGACAGAATATACCAGTTGCTTCTCTTCTCGCGTAGGTAGTCCCATTAAGGGGATGGGCGAATATCTTAGGAATCAGTTATAGGCGATGCCAGCAATCCGTCACTATTTTGATTCCCAATCCACCTATACACCCACAATCATGCTTAACGTGACATTTAGATCTTGTTTTATTTGGCTCTGTCTAATTAAAGGATATAGACCTGATTTATGGATATTTAATTTTGTATGTTAACAATAATTAAAAATAGCTAATTTTAACAACTGAATCAGTATTAATACTATCGATTATGATTATTAATTGAGGCGCAATTAAGTGCTTGGTATTACCAATCTGTAGGCTTATTGTGTAACTCGCTCGCAATCGCCATCGTGTTCATTTTGACAGTTCTTGTATGAATGTGACAGTTAGCTGATTCCGATGCCAATTGTCAGCCCATACATGAACTGTCAAAATGAACACGATGGCGATTGCGAGCGAGTTAGACAATAAGCCTAAAGTCACTGTATACACTGGAGATGTAGTAAAAAAACTCTCTCGCGGTGCTCCTATGCCATAAAGCGCCTTTAAAATACGCGCATGCGCTCCCATACGGACTTTTATGAGTAACATACAAGTGGCCAAGGGGATCAATGATTTACACACATATAACACAACTTTACGACTGTCTTTTATTGTTTCTTGTGTTCCGACCGTTGGAAGCTGATAATGTCATTTGAGATGCACCTCAGACGCCAACTTACGCTTAACACTAAATTTAAGCAGCTCTTGTAGAACTAAACCGTGGGTAGTCTGTATAAAGGTCGTATTGGAGTGGTAAAGAGGTGTTTGAATTTTTTTAGTAAGTTTGTTGGGTGATAAAGATTGCCGAACGGTTACCTAGCTGTAGTTGAATAAATTATTTTTTTGGTAGTTTAGTTAGGGAACTCCGGTGGAATGCGTTTCACAGGCCGTTTTAAGTAATTATAATTATTTGATTTGTTGTATGGGATGCAGTTTATTAAAAGAATAAGTTTCTGACAAAAATTCTGGCTGTACTTGCTGTTTGTACCAAATTTCAAGTCAATCGAAGCAATATACCATATGTATCAGAAAACGAACTTTTTCTAGTTTCATGTAAGTTTTCTTCCATAATTGGGCCATTTTTTATTTTGCTGTCGAAAAACTTTTATTCTTGGATCTTGATTTTTTAAAAGCTGAAAATGGTAAGAATCATGAGCACTATCGATCTTAATATTTGAAAAAAATTGCGACAAATTTTTCGTACATTTTTTTCGGTTCCATTTAGTTACGTTCATATAGTGTTATAATGGAAAAGGTAACGATGTGAAATGCAATATTGTAGGACACTTTTTTTTTCACTTGTTAAAATCAATAGCACTCCTGACTAAGCAGCTTCAGCTTAAAGAAGTCAAAATCCAACAAAAAAAGTTTTTCGACAACAAAATAAAAAATGGCCCAATTATAGGTCTGAGAGCAAAGAAATAATATAGTATGCGTCAGTTACTTCTCTTCCCGCGATGGTAAAAGCCCATCGAGGGGACGGGCGGAAATCGTAGGAATCATGTTATAGGTGATTAACAACCCACTATTTTGATTCCCCTTTCCGCCAAGACACGCACAATCAAACGTGGCACAAGTCTTCCGACCAGGGGCCTTACCATGACGTCTTAATGCGATTCAGTTTAGTTTCGCTCGCTGTCAGATTCATACTAAAAGTGACAGCTAAAACTTGAACTGAGTCGGAATTAGGACGTCAAGGTAAGGCCCATGCTATGTCTAACCCGTAAGATGTGATTTATATGTAATGTTAATGTATAGATTTAGATTATAATTACTTTAGGTTGATATAATATCAGAAAATGAAAGTAATAACTGGCCTTGGTCCAATCCACTTTTGAGTCTGTATGTGTTTCGCAAGTAACGGTTAAGTAGAAACTGCTACTAACCACGCTAACATATAACTAACAGTTCAAATGTATACCAATAGAAATGGAGAAGAAAAAGTTTTCTATTTTTTTTTTTATGGAATCAGACATTGATTACGTTTTTTTTATTTAGGAAATGTCAACGTTGTTTGTTTGTTTTTATTTTGTATGTGCTTTCATACATACGAGCTAGCTAGCAACCCGTCACTATTTTGATTCCCCTGTCCATTCTATACGCCCACAATCATGCGAAACGTTGCTAAGTCTTGTTACCTTAGGTTCTGTCTACCCCGTAAAGAATAAAAACGTGATTTGTTTACGTATGTACATATTATGTTAAATTACAAGGATGTGAGATATTTAAACTTGGTTACATACTTTTTATTTTGATTGGATAATATAAATATTTTAATTTTACTAATAAATATGGGTTCTTACTATGTAAACAATAAAGAATATTCGAAACCTAACCATTAACATAGTACTTAGTGTATGAAAAAAATAGAAAAATATAATTTCACATAATTTTTATTTTGCCCAAAAAAAGCGATACACACCTAAAACCTCGATCAAAAATCAATTACTATAATAACAAGCAAATTATACAACACTAAGGTAGGTACTTTAATTTTCAGTATTCGATGAAAAAACAATTCGGTGAAACGACGAGTCTCGCAAAAACATATTCGGTGAATTACTTACCCATCATTAACCACGCTCGCCTCAAAATAACGCGTCTTTGTTAACTCAATAAAGTGAACCATTACTTTTTAGTGCCGGTTCCGAACTAGACCACAGAATAATGTTATAATAAAGATTATGACGTAAAGCTATAGATGTGGGAACGGCCATTGTTCCGCAGTCGGCCAACGCTGGCGCCAACGTTGGCGTTGGCGGCCAACTTTTGGTTACGATTCAGCGATGTTTTTAAGCGGAAAATGTTTTCGCTAAGAAAATTATCACAGCTTGATAGTCGCACCTCTTGGTCCCCTTTGTCGTCCTACCCCGCCCCCCTGTGCTGCGCGGGCGAGGACTAATTTGTCGGTCTATAGATTTGTACTTTCGTTGGAATCTTAATTATTATCATTATCTCCAGCCAAAATATATTAATACGTCCCACTACTGTGCACAGGCCTCTTCTCAATATAGGACCTTAATAACTAAAATTCATATGAACTAAATATTAATTTTAGCTAAACAAGTTTACTGCTTTAAAAACAAATTATATTTCAAGCATTCTCTGTTAGCTCCAGCTGTCTTAAGTGTCAGTTAGCTGACGTCTCTGTTTCGTAGTAATAAATAGAGAAATAATCGTAGATAACTGAGAGTAGGTACTAAGATAACTGGAACTAAACAGATAGTTTTGAAGTAGGCCCTAAGTTTGAGTTGAAGTAGACAGGAAGAACACGACCGGCAAGCTTATTGCGTAACTCGCTCGCGATCACCTTCGTGTTCATTTTGACAGTTCATGTATGGGCTGACAATTGGCATCGGAATCAGCTAGCTGTCACATTCATACAAGAACTGTCAAAATGAACACGATGGCGATCGCGCGCGAGTTACGTAATAAGCCAGCGGCTTTCTCTGATCTTAAATCTATTTTTTGTGTTACTTGTGTAACATTTTAAAAAGTATATGAATAAAAAATCTGCCCTCAAACAAGTATAAAAAAAAAAACAAAATGTTCCGCCATTTTCTAACTAGAGCTCGCGGCGGAACCACCATTGTTTCGCTGTACATGCGAAAAATTGTAGCTCAAACATCGTGGATAGGGTTGCTAGACTTTAAAGCTAATTTTAATCTAACTAGTGTTAAATATAAATGCGAAAGTTTGGATGGATGGATGTTTTTTTGTTACTCAATTACGCCTCGGGCCAACGAAACTGGATGAAATTCGGCACATAGAGAAAAATCTTGTATAGCATATAGGCTACTTTTTATCCCGGGAAATTCCCGCGGGATAGCGATAAACGAATTCTTTGCAGACGAAGTCGCCGGCAACAGCTATTTCTTCCATACTGGCCTGGGAGCAAATAAAAATCGTAGAATGTATCAGTTTCTCTTCCCAATTAAGTCTAGTTACCTTAAGCTCTGCCTACCCCGTAAGGGATAAAGACGATGATTTATGTATGTGTGTTAATTTTTAGAACAGTCTTTTTACGGTTCCGTACCCAAAAAGTAAAAACGGGACCTTATTATTAAAACTTCGCTGTCCGTTATTCGTCTGTCACCAGGCTGTATCTCATGAACCGTGATAGCTAGACAGTTGAAATTTTCACAGATGATGTATTTCTGTTGCTGCTATAACAACTAATACTAAAAACTAGAATAATGTAATGTATGTCTGCATATATCAGTGTGTGTGTGTGTGTAATTGTATATTGAATGAATAAATAATCTAATCTAATCTATCTAATCAATATAAAGTAACCCCACACTGCGTACATTTTGCTTTGGAGCAGGGCTCTGCTTACTCTGGTTTATAGATATTTATAGCTACCTTTGTACGGAGCCCTTCGTGCGCGAGTCCGACTCGCACTGGGCCAATTTTTGTTGACATTGCACTGCATTGAATTTTCATCCATCTTTCATAGGTGTATCAAATTCAAAAAAAAAAAAAAAAAAAAAAAAAGCCGTGGTAGCCTAGTGGTTTAACCTGTGGCCTCTCAAGCAGAGCGTCGTGGGTTCAAATCCCGGGCTCGCACCTCTGAGTTTTTCGGAATTTATGTGCGAAAATTACATTTGTAATTTGCCATGAGCTTTTCGGTGAAGGAAAACATCGTGAGGAAACCTGCACACATCTGCGAAGAAATTCAATGGTGTGTGTTAAGTTCCCAATCCGCACTGGGCGCGCGTGGGAACTATAGCCCAAACCCTCCAATACACGGAGGAGGCCTATGCCATGAGGCACGCCGAATTACGCGACAATTTAATAAATAAACGACAATAACAACAACATGTACTTACTAAAATTATAGCGAATTCGGAATAAAAAGGCTTATAAATAAATAAATAAATATATCAGTGTGTGTGTGTGTGTAATTGTATATTGAATGAATAAATAATCTAATCTAATCTATCTAATCAATATAAAGTGACCCCACACTGCGTACATTTTGCTTTGGAGCAGGGCTCTGCTTACTCTGGTTTATAGATATTTATAGCTACCTTTGTACGGAGCCCTTCGTGCGCGAGTCCGACTCGCACTGGGCCAATTTTTGTTGACATTGCACTGCATTGAATTTTCATCCATCTTTCATAGGTGTATCAAATTTGATTTGCAAAATTTGCCCCAAAACAACAAACAGAGCACGTTAAAATATACCAATGATTTAATAATAGAGTCAGCAAAAAACGCTTGCATTACAATATTAAATTTTGGGCAGAAACTTAATGATAAAAATACAAAAACACTAAAATAATGAATAAGCTAATATTTAACAGAAGTCTGGTAAAACCTTTCGAACTATTGTAGAACCTATGTATGTACTTTATTAACACTTTACCTTCACCTATAACTTTTTCAACAACATTCAAAAAATAAAAACACCATTTTCAAATTCTGTTCGGAATCGCAACAAGCGCCTAAAAATCTTAAAATGTTACCATTATTTATGTCTGGCCACCCTAACGGTCAAGCGTTGTCAGTCGCGAATCTAAACTGCAGGCCAGAGGTCGCTTTTGTTCGGGCCTTAAGGTTTAACCCTGCTGATAATTTTGTGAAGCAAAAAAGGGGCCCCGGGAAGTACACAAATTGTGTGTTTATTTTGCGTTAATATTATCCCGGGTCGGAATATTCATAGAGGCAATGTAGGCAACAGCTTTAGGGCCAATTGCCTAGTGTTGGTTTTACTTAAGTCCTTGGTAAAAACAATGTACTTTAGAACTTACTATTGACGTCTTTCTCATTTCCATGTACAACGAGATATCAAGCTTGAAGACGTAAGATTTCACATAAAAGTCCCAATTACTGTAAAAAAATTGGCAACACCCCTTGCGGATCGAAACAGCATCCAGTTTTTGCAGTATTCGACATTATAGCGCAAACGTAATAAGTTCTACATACATACGAAAATCATATCTCAATCAATTTCTACATGATTGAGATAAATCCAGAAATATGCATCGACTAACGCGTATACGACATATAAAGTACTAGCTTCTGCCCGCGTCGTCGTCCGCGTAGAATTAGCAATTGGTATGTTTATCGCTTTCCCGCGGGAACTATACAATTTTTCGGGATAAAAAGTAGCCTATGTTTTATTCTAGGGTACCAGTTATCTTTGTTCCAAATTTTATCCAAAGACGTCCGGTCGTTTTAGCGTGAAGAAGGAACAAACAACACACTTACATTGTCACATCGTCACTCACAAACTTTCGCATTTATAATATGTATTAGTAAGATTAAGAAACGAATTAATGGGGAACTAAATATTGCTATGCAAAATTGTTGCCATGTTCAAGCGTTTTACGTCAAAAATGCGTCACTTACGTAGAAAGTGGCGCTTTCATTCTATTATTAATTCTTTGGTCTAGGCGCCGTCCGCAGTGAACGTGTTAAGGAATGTCACCAACTTGAAAAATAACCCGTTGTAACTATTACACAAGCAAGATTATAACATTTTATTTATCCGAAAGATTAGTATGGACTTTAATTACTCTGTGCGTTGTTAATACGCCCCCTGGGGGCCGTATCGATGCATCTCTCTTTATTACCGGATAAATGTTGCCACAGTTGAAAATAAAATTGTCCGTACATTCCGATTTATACGGTAGTGATAATAGTCTTCCATGCTGGGGCCTTATGCGTCTTAATGCGATTCAGTTTAGGTACGCTCGCTGTCAGATTCATACTAAAAGTGAGAGCTAAAACTTTAACTGAGTCTGAATTAGGACGTCATGGTAAGGTCCCTGGTCTGTGGGCAAAGATTAAACATAGAATGTACTTGGTTCTTTTCCCGCATAGATCAGCTTTTTTCGCTAAACGTGATCTTGTCACTCTGGGCACTGTTCTCGTTTGGGATAAAGACATCCTGGGTACTAATATTATAAATGCGAAAGTTTGTGACGATGTGACGATGTGAGTGAGTGTGTATGTTTGTTCCTTCTTCACGCTAAAACGACTGGACGGATTTGGATAAAATTTGGAACGAAGATAGCTGGTACCCTAGATTAAAACATAGGCTACTTTTTATCCCGGAAAATTGCATAGTTCCTGCGGGTTAGCGATAGACATGTCAATTGCTACTTCTACGCGGACGAAGTCGCGGGCAGAAGCTAGTTGATAATAAAATAATAATAATGTAGGTATAGGAAAGAGGCGTGGTGCATGTACGTAAAAATCCGATTGTCCAGATTGGTTTTCCTAAATGTGGCAACCCTTCTTTGGCTTACTCGATGTCTCGATCGCTATCGTTTTAATTTCTAAGTTTACGTTTTGATGATAACGGATATTTGAGCGCAGCTTGGTAACCTTGGATTAACTGAACGTCGCGTTGTGGCTGTCACAAAACATGCTGAGACTCTTAACAAAAAACGTCTCGCGCGCTCAATGCAAACGTCTCAGTTACTATGGAAAAAATGACAGCGCCACTTGTGGATCGAAACTGTTACAAACAAGGGTCATACCACGACGTCTTGATACAATTCAATTCCGTGTCAGTTTAAGTTCGCTCGCTGTCAGATACACTTCCTTACTACGTATAAAGAAGTGCATTATCTTCCCTTCTGTGCTCAAGGCCAAGCCAGTTCGGGGCCCCGTAGAGCTGGGGACCGTGGCATTTTGCCAGCCCTGCCACCCTATAGTTACGCCACTGTTGAGATCCATGCCAAAAATGACTGCTAAAACCTGAATTGAGTTGGAATTGAATCGCATTAGGACGTCATGGTAAGGTAAAGCAGAAATCATCCAAAATTTCCAAAATCCGAGAAAAAAGTTATTGGCAACTTTTAAATTACCTTTCAACAGAAACAGGTCCAAAACATATTTAACGTAAAACTTACACAAAACATACTGAACTGGAGCTATTGTTCTCACTGTAGCCTATCTGTCTGCTGTTATCATTTCCACGAGCCATCCATCAGTGACGTATCGCGACTGACCATCGAAAATGGTAACAATGTAGGTGAAATAAATCTTAATGCACAACTTTTCCCTTTTAGGGTTGCCATTAGCTTCATGGTATTTTATACTACGCTCTCATAAAAATTGTATTGACGCGCATATTTAAAAAAAAGAAAATAAAATAGTTTTTTTTTCAGACAACAAACAGCGTTTGGTCCATATTTTGTGAGTCGATCGAATATTACGTATGTCTATGTTAGTATGTCATATTACAATAAGGACAATCACGTTGGCTATAAATATACGGGATAGATTAATAACCAACCAACCTAATTATAACAACCGATTAATAAATAACCAATATAAATTAATGAAAAATAATAATAATAATCAAGATAACATGTCATACCTATCTATGTATGCTTAGATCTTCAAAACTAGGTACGTAGCGGATTTTGATGCGGTTTTTATTAATGGATAGTGATTCAAAAGGAAAGTTTATATGTATAATACGCAGACGAAGTCGTGGGCTGGTAGCAAATAATACAAAAATGTTGACCTTTACCTTTGTAGCTTCTAGCCCGAATTTCCTCGCGAACGTTGGCAACCCTGCTCGCGTGACGTCACGGGCCATGCGCCCGCGCACACCTTGACGGATTAGCGCGGGCGGCACGCAAACGTTCTTACGTCTAAGGTCAACAAGGCTGCAATTAAAATTCTGCGGTAATTCCTGCATTCTACGTACATCTACATAATACAGTGAGTTCTTGGAATGCTCGGGTTTGTTTTGCTATCTCGCTCACTCTTGATTTGATACGTGAATATGATACCCGAAACGAAAAAAGTGCTTCCACTATACTTCATTTAATTTAGAATGAGAAACCACAATAACATTATATTGCGGCTGGTCAACTATTTCTTACCTAGAAAACAGTACAGTGCAATAGTTTGGCAGCCGCAAAATAAAATTGTTTTAATGCCACTTTATTTGCGTGGCGTCTATTGTTACTCTAGTACAAATCTTAAAGAAATTACAGTTCACGAGCCGCAATATAATGTTTTTGTGGTTTCTCATCCTAAATTAAATGAAGTATAGAGGCAGCCTCGGATCGAGCGGCTGCCTCGAACGCGGTAGCTTCTAGCACAACCTCAGAATAAATCTTAAAATCATTATCTATGCAAGGTATCAATATAAAATGGCCTCACACAACCTACAGCGTTCCCTTGCCGAATTTGTATGGAACGCTCTGTGTGCGAGCCCGATTCGCGCTTTGCCGGTTTTTTTCCGGATCCCATGCTCCGCTAGGTAAACCTTTGACGGCTCCCACAGGATAAGTTGGACAACTGGTGTCAAGAATGATATAAAGACCAGTAGGCTTATTGTCTAATTCGCTCGCTATCGCCATCGTGTTCATTTTGACAGTTCTTGTATGAATGTGACAGCTAGCTGATTACGATGCCAATTGTCAGCCCATACATGAACTGTCAAAAAGAACACGATGGCGATTGCGCACGAATTAGACAATAAGCCTACAGGGGCCTAACCATGACGTCTTAATGCGACTCAGTTCAGGTTTTAGCTGTCATTTTTAGTATGGATCTGACAGCGAGCGAACCTAAACTGAATCGCATTAAGACGTCATGGTAAGGCCCCTGGGTTACTAGTAACTATAACGGAGCATTTTACAGGGAATTGGCGAAAATCTTAGGAATCATGTTATAGGCGATGCTAGCAACCTATCACTCTAGTTTGGTTCCCTTATCCACTTATACGCCCACAATCATGCTAAAGGTGGCTTTTGGCTTTAGGTCTTATTACTTTAAGAGGGTGCATGCCTACTGAGCTGGCAACGTCGCATTTTTGGAGATTTTTTGCGATTATTTCACAGAAATTAAATGAAAGTTTCAAATGTGCGTCTGTAGTGCACTTCGTTTTTAGTGTATTAATGTGTCCAATGCAATGATTAATCGTGACGGACTTTCATTTTCGTATTAAAGGGATAAAACACTATATCTCGTTTAATAAGAAAATAAAAGTCCATCACGATCAATTATTGCATTAGACACATTAATACACTAAAAACAAAGTGCACTACAGACGGATATTTGAAACTTTCATTCATTTTCTGTGAAATAATCGCAAAAAATCACCATAATTGCGCCATTGCCAGCTCAGCAGGTATGCACACCCTTAAGCTCTGTCAACTCCATAAGGGATAAGATGTGATTTGTGTATGTACAGTACAATACAAATATTCTCTATTGAACACCACGAATCAGTATAAAACAAAACAGAAACAAAGAACAAACTATACAATATGCGGCCTTATCGCTCAATAGCGATCTCTACCAGACAACCAATAAGACAGAGAAATAAGTTGGTGACAGTTTAAGTAGGTGGCGGAAACAAATAGACCGGAGAAACAGACAGGAGACAGGAGGTACATATGTGTATGTACAATTTTAAAATTGATACATTTAAAATATTTTTACACATTATTATAAGAAGACGGGACTTCATCACGTAAATACTTGATTGCCTTCCTACTCACATAAAAAAAAAAAAAATTTTTTTTGTAAATCTACTTGCATCCATGGTCTCGAGAGGACTGGGTCTTCGGTCTTTCATCTTCGTGGAATCCGGTAATCAGTATGTGTAAGAGTCATCAAATATCGTCTCATAAATCGCCGGATGTTGAGAGTGTTGTGTGTCGGTTAGTGGCAACCCTAGTGAAGAAACTAATAATAAAGACCAAGTGCGGGTAGTTGGTGCGTGCAGCTAGAATATGTTGATACCCGCCTCTTCAGTCCTCTCGAGACCATGGATGCAAAGTCGCGTCCAAAACGTCGAGGTATTCACAAAAATACTTTTTATTTACGTGATTAAGTCCCGTTTTCTTATAATAATGTGTGATTTAATAGCTTTACAGTCTACAGTTGGTATACTTCATGGTTGAACGCAAAATCTATTTATAGATACAGTTTCAAAGATGCGCACTGGGTACTTTTTCAAGCGAAATCGTCGTCCGCGCATGTCACATGATCCGTGTCCATACACGTTCAGCTATTCATTAATTTATCTTTGGTACACATCTGTTGCCCACATGGCAATGTGCTCCCTACGTAGGCGGGCAAAAGACTATTATCGTTTGCATGACGGAATGTCAATGTCAAAATAGTAACGCATAAGAAATTAGGACAACCATGATGCCCACCAATATTTTTTATAATTATAAAAAAAACATAGAATGTACCAGATGCGTTTCTTCCCGCGCATGGTAAAAGCCCATCGAGGGAACGGGCGAAAACCTTAGCAATCGTACTATAGGCGATGCGGCTAGCAACCCATCACTATTTTGATTCCCCTTTCGTATACGCCCACAGTCACGCTAAAAGGCGTTCGTCTTGTTCCTAGGCTCTGTCCCTGTAATCTATATCTATAATATCTATATCTATCTATACTAATATAAAGAGGAAAGATTTGATTGTTTGTTTGATTGTTTATTTGATTGTTTGTTTGATTGTTTGTTTGATTGTTTGTTTGCATCGAATAGGCTCCGAAACTACTGAACCGATTTGGAAAATTCTTTCACCGTTAGAATCCTACATTATCCCTGATGAACAAAGGCTATATTATATTTTCAAAAAATCAGGGATCCTTACTAAAACTCCAATAATTTAACCCAAGTCCAACAATTTAACTCTCGGCCGTGTCGCGCGGCCAAAGACTCATTTAAGCGGTTAGTCTATAACAGTATGCGTGTACGTAGCGTATATACCGTAACAGAGGTTACGTTAATCTTCGTAAAGAGGAACCGGACGGCGGAACAAGAAAACAACTGGTTAAGTTTTAATCCCTTTACTGCAATCGCTCAAGCGTTGTGACGTTCCATTCATAACACCACGGATCAAGTTATAAGATTATCGCGACACTAGCGCCATCTAAGATATTTTCATTCTTAACTGTCCTATTTGCTAAACAAAATTCTAACCTCAAAACGTCTCATTATTCACATTTTTTAACTATTTAATCGTAAATAAAGGAACCGGTGATACAATATCGGCAAAATTATTAACAAAATATTGCCTCAGGTTTATTTGATAACATATTACACCTTATTCTTTGCAAAAATTTGCACATTGAGGTTAGAATTTTGTTTAACAAATAGAACAGTAAAGAATGAAAAGACCTTAGTCAATTCATCCATCTCGGATACTAAAATGACATTATCTGTGGGCTGTGTTGCCTGTTTTTCAATTCCAAAATAGTGCCGGGGTCAAAATCAGGAAATTAGCGCGACCCCCTCAACGCTGATGCATAAAATATTAAGGCAATGATCATGAATCGTTTGTTGTTCTTTTTAACGACGAGAATACTTTTATTGTGACTCATTGAAACTAAGTTAATAAGCCGCAAGAGGGTCAAGGCAGATTTGTCCCTTACTCATAAACACTCTATAGGCTCCTGCTAACTTAGCAATCGTTTGTCCTTATCTGTCACTTAGACATTTACCTTTCGCAGATAAGGACAAACGATTGCTAAGTTAGTAGAAGCCTATAGAGCATTTATAAATAAGGGGGTTAGTGCACTAAGGAATATTTAATTTTGATACTTATTTTTTTTACTATGTCAAAAATTGCCTTGTACTTTAGAGTGTAGAATATAAAAAAACTATCTTCTGCTCGCGACTTCTTCTGCGTAGAATGATACATGTAAACCTTCCTCTTGAATCACTCTATCCGTTTAAAAAAAGCGCATCAAATCCGTTGCGTAGGTACTTTTAAAGTTCTAATCATACATGGGGACAGACAGACAGTGGAAAGCGACTTTGTTTTATACTATGTACCTAGTGATATTCATACGCAAGCTGTGACTATGAGGTCTAACTTCATAACTAAGCGATTGTTTTTGTCTCTCACTTTGACAGCTTACCAGACAGAGACAAAACATCTTGCTGGACCAGTAGGCCTATTGTCTAACTCGCTCGCAATCACCATCGTTTTCATTTTGACAGTTCATGTAGGTATGGGCTGACAGTTGGCATCGGAATCAACTAGCTGTCACATTCATACAAGAGCTGTCAAAATGAACACGATGGCGATTGCGAGCGAGTTAGACAATAAGCCTACAGTTTCAGAGGTACCAACCTCTCATGACTCGCGCCTAGTCTCGTATCGCCTCGATCTTATTGTCTCACGGCCCGGAGCGACGGCCAAAGCCGAAAAATGCTAATTGTGTTGCTTAGCCGTGCTAATCACTAGCATGAGAGTGGACATTTTGTACAAAAGCCATAAAATTCCCATGGGATGCGTTGACATTTGGACATTAACCGTTGAAATTTTTGACCTAAAGCGTAATTTAAATTGAGTATTTTTCAAATTTTGCACGGGACAAGAATAAACAGTTAATACTTAGTATTGGTCATATTTCTGAGGATCACGTAGCGTAGGTGATCCAAGAAGGGATTTTTCAAATTTCTCACGGAATAAAAGAACAGGATAGGAAAAAAAACATGAATGGATGAACGGGTATGGCGCGGACGAAGTCGCGTGCAAAAGCTAGTACTGTAATACTTACGGCAAAATATATATGCAATGACAATTACCTTGATGACCTTATATTAATTCTGATCTCAATTTAGTAATAATCCGAGAATAAAGCTAACATTGTTTGATTATAACGCTCTATTAGGTTAGCGCTGGGAGAGTAATTCAGATATTATTGTGGAGTAGTTGCGTGGGTTAAAAATACTTTTGCATTCTGCTTTTACTGACGCCATTTATTAAAATTTTCGCATCATTACCGTCACACATCATTAGCTAATTGTTAAAATTCTATATTATTTTTATATCATTGTCTTTTCTCTATTAAAGACATCGATTAGTTGGATATTACGAAATATTGATGTACATCGCAGCGAGTCCGTGTGTTTTGAAATCCGCGATCCTATTGACATACCAGTATCACGATAATATTGTCCGTCTATTTGCCAAACTATTACTGATGAATACCAAATTGATTTTTAGACACACTTTGTCTGCAAAGAATTCGTTTATCGCTATCCATGCCACTGTAGCCATGTGATATTCCAGACTATAATCTATGTTTCGAAATTCATCCAGATCTGTTCAGCCGTTCTGGCGTGAACGAATAACAAACATTCATACTCAAACTTTCGCATTTATAATATTGTCACGATCTTATATTGACAGCAGTACCTATCATGATCATGATTATACATAGGTATTCCAAATTTTAAAACGCAGTGTACAAATAGGGAAAATTCATGTTTTATTATTGTTATCACAGAAGCTCATTTATTCGAGAAACAAAATTATAAAAAAAACATACGTACATATATATCGTCACGCCTTTTTCCGACAGGGGTAGGAACAGGAACACTACTTTCCACTCTCTTTTCTCTTTTCTTTTTTTTTTCTTTTACTTTTTTACTGTTCCTGTTCTGTAGGAAAATCATATAACTATAAAAATAACCAAGATGCATACAAGCTATAAAAGTTTTGTCTATCTATTTCTAGAAAAACAGACGTGTAGTATGAAGTTTATATTATGGGCTGTAGTGTTTCATGACGTCACATGTCATATCGGATCTCTCTTTCTTATCGCTGTCTAATTAGTACTTTAAAATTTCCGATGTTTTTTTTTCTAATTTCACCTTTCGTCATCTTTTACGATATTTTAATTTGGTAAGAAATGTGATAAACACATACATAATTATTATTACAGTTGCAAAACTTAAGTAGGTAAATTAGTTACCTGTTGTATGTAGTAGTGTATAGAACGGGGTCTCTTTTTTGTCCCATAATTTTCGTTCGTCTTAATAATCGTTAGTCATAATTTTTTTGGTCATAACACATGAAACTGTGCATTTTTCAGACATTTTGGAAAAGCCATCCGAATTTAGGTTAGGTCTAGCGCGAGGAAGGAACACCCCGGGGGTTTTAGTGGGTAAAAACCCCACGTAACCCCATCGCCTCCCCGTGGTGATAGGGTATCTGGATACAGCAGATTTCCACCGGGCAACAAAAAAAAAAGGTTAGTTTACTATTAATTCTGAAAAAATATTTACTGTTTCAGAAATAAAACGCTTTATGACCAACGAAAATTATGGCAAACCGTACACGTTCGGAACTTCAATTTTATGAATTTTATGGGACAAAATATAGACCCGTATAGAACTGATTTGGGGCTTAATTAATTTCTAATTTGAAACGTCAATTTGTCTAGCACACATTACTCACACATACGTTTACTTAACTTTTTCACCTATATCCCGTTAGTATTCCACTCTGTTATGCCTCTTTTGGTTATTGTGTCACGTGTCTCGCAAAAACAGAAGGTGCGACGCGTGATCCGCGCACTTTGGTACCATGCGCGTGCGCTTATCAGCGTCCGGGTCACTGCGTTATCGGCCGCGACCGCGCGGAACCCTTAGGCGAAAAGGAGCCCTTGGACCGGGAATGTTCATAAGATCATCGATATAAACAAACTTTTTCAGAATACCTGGAACTCGGCAGGTGTTCAGGTAAGTTACATTGACGCTTGTAAACATACATATATATCGTCTTTATCTGTTACGGGGTGATAGCCTAAGGTAACAAGACCCAAAGGTCACGTTTAGAGTGATTAAATAAATAAATTATAGGGAACAATTCACACAAATTGACCTAGTCCCAAAGTAAACGCCAGAACCTAAGACTCGTGTTATGGTTACTAGACAACGATATACATAGGTATTTTTTTTATAAGCTTTTTTTTATTCCGAATTCGCTACAATTTCAGTAAGTACATGTTGTTGTTGTTGTTATTGTCGTTTATTTATTAAATTGTCGCGTAATTCAGCGTGCCTCATGGCATAGGCCTCCTCCGTGTATTGGAGGGTTTGGGCTATAGTTCCCACGCGCGCCCAGTGCGGATTGGGAACTTAACACACACCACTGAATTTCTTCGCAGATGTGTGCAGGTTTCCTCACGATGTTTTCCTTCACCGAAAAGTTCATGGCAAATTACAAATGTAATTTTCGCACATAAATTCCGAAAAACTCAGAGGTGTGAGCCCGGGATTTGAACCCACGACGCTCTGCTTGAGAGGCCACAGGTCAAACCACTAGGCTACCACTGCTTTTTATTTATATTTTTTACATAGGTACTTAATATAGAGAAATACATGTATACATAGAAACATCCATGACCCAGGAACAAATATTCGTGCCCATCACAGAAATATATGCCCTTACCAGGATTCGAACCCGGGACGCTTGCTACGCGGGCAGTGTCACTACCAACTAAGCCAACCACGTGATTGTAACGTATAGGTGGAAAGGGGGATTAAAATTAATATTTTTTGTTGTAAAATTGTGTGTATGCTCTTATATTTGTGTGTCTTGCAAAATGAATCAATGTCTTCTTTCTTTCTTACTTAATTTTTTTTTATGAATTTGCATTTAATAATATGATACTTGGAGGACATACGCTTTGAATATATCAGATTCAATATCACTAGAGTATGGAAACATTTGTCTTTTGCAAATGTGAACTTGTACCTAAAAAACTGTATACCTAGATTCAGGCGTTACTTGCACGTCAATAATAGGTGGATAACTTTACTTTCCTGCTCCGCGATATAGTGAGGTCAAGTCATGCAAAACAGTGACGCTACCGTCGAATCTTACTCATGCAGCCAATATTTGGGAAAACAACAACAAAAAACAAAAACAACGGAAAAACAGCCGAATTTAATCAGAACAACCACATAGAATATTCCAGACACGCGTACCTCTCTCCGAGGCATCCTTAGTGGATGATGCTTCGAAGTATACTGGATTAATTTTGAGACAGTATTTCATTCCCATTGCTGAGCATAGGCTTCCAAGTCAGAATTGGACTTGGCCTATAGTTCTTCACACAATACCATTGAATTAAGTGTAATTGGTGAGTGTAGGGTGTAGGTTACATCAAGCTGACTTCCTTCACCTCACCGATAAGCTCATGGTAAGTTTCTAATGTTTACCAAGTATGTAGTAGGTATATCTTACAGGGCAGACAGAGCCAAAGGTTACGAGACCTAAAACTGGGGAAAGAAGCAACAGATGCATTTTGTTTGCTCCCGCAACAGCGTGGAAACGTTACAAGATGACTAAGGGACTGCTTCTATCTCTGTGTTCCAAAATCTATCTGTAGCTATCTGTGATGACGTCTCTGTCTATTTAGTAGTAATAAATAGAGATGGAATCATAGATAACTGACGCTTAAGATAATTGAAACTTAACAGTGTCGAAACTGGAATTTAATTTAGAAAATAAATTAACAGTGTGAAACCTTTGTAGGAGTGTTCAAATTAACTCAACCAGTAGGCTTATTGTCTAACTCGCTCGCAATCGCCATCGTGTTCATTTTGACAGTTCTTGTATGAATGTGACAGCTAGCTGATTCCGATGCCAATTGTCAGCCCATACTGCGAGCGAGTTAGACAATAAGCCTACAGCTGCCGTAATATTCTGGAAAATAGGGAATATGCATTAAAAAGTCACATTTCTTCATGAATTATGAGAAATTGTGAAAGAGATGTCAAAAAGCGAAATTAAAAGTAATATCAGTAAAGAAATATGTAAAATATAACAGTTTCTAACTACTAATTAGTCAGCGATGAGAAAGAGATCCGATACGACATGTGACGTCATATATATGTCACAACGCTCATATAAACTGCCTTTTTTTTATATAAGAGGGGGCAAACGAGCAGACGGACCTGATGGAAAGTGACATCCTTGTGCATGTATCTCAGTATTTGTCAATTATATTTGCTTTGTGTTTATTTTGCACAATAAAGAGTTTACATACTCCATATTAAAATTCTGAAAGAGATAATAAATCTTTGATAGCTTACATCTCGTTGATTTTTATAGTTATATGAAAAATATTATTTTATATTGTTTATTTCAGTCATAATATGACTAATATTATATGAGCTTTTTATGAAATTAATTAGTTCTATCCTTTCTAACCCTATTTAACGATATATAAACGTTCAGATGCGAACAATTTTTGATTTATCATCCCGTCTCCCTAACATATACAACATATAGTTCTGTGGGGTAACCTCGTCTGATAAGGACTTGTATCGCTAGACATATTAATGTATGTACACACACATTAATGTTCGTATGATTACTATTTATAATCATGACTAGATACAGCAACTAAATTAGTGTAATAACAGCTGCACGTTTGCCGCATAAAACAAGTGCAAAATTAAAATATATAAAAAGAAGAATATAGATAGACAGATCTGGATCACATTTGGCACAGAGATAGATTATAGTCTGGAATAACACACATAATACAAATAACGTCAAAAAAGAATAAAATAAAATAATAAATAAAAAAAAACAATCAGTCCATCCGCCCCGCGTCATACCTGGCGCAAAGGTCACACCCGCAGCATTATCACGTTGTACCGCGATGGACAACCTTTGCACCAGAAAGGACCCGGACCTCTCAAGACCTCTCTCACGAAGACGGCGTCCTACTTTGAAAAACTGTAACGCCTCGGAGCCCCAGCAGCCAGTCGTCTCCACCGCAAGCGGGACAATAACATAGGCTACATATCGAAAAAAAATGCGGAGTTCCCGCGGGATAGCGATCAATGTTTTGCAGACGAAGTCGCGGGCAACAGCTATAGACCGACTGCTTAATGAATAACCGCGCCACAGTATATATATAAGCTAAAGCAGTAGGGAAGATAGGCTTACTTTTTGAAATAAGTACCTACGCTCCAATAAAGCGTTAGGGTTGTCGATTAAATTATTACTTACTGAAAAATACTTTCGCCTACTACGACACGTTCGGAAAGCTCTGTTATTAAATTTTATTGTATAAAAAATTCTCATCCGCATGAATAGCTTTCTTAAATAAACTATTGGCAAACATGGACACGGCACTATAAAACTGTTTTTTTTTAGTTCTTTGTAAATTAATAAAGCTAATTTGCAATTTATGTTTATTTCGGTTTTGAAGAAGTCGAGTTCAAGCAGCCGTACACTGCGCAATACGCTCTTGGCATATTTAAAACAAAAAATCGGCCGCTCGTCTCAATGCGCCACGCGCGACTGACAGCACCGCGAGATCCGCTTAGGGGCCGTGTAAAAGCGCGCGCCTATGTGTGCGTTCGTTTCGACCGTTTTGTTCGTAGATTCCCTACTGCTTTAGCTTATATATATACTGTGCCCGCGCGGTACTGACGCGCGGGGTTCGACCGCGGTGCCCGAGAGAGGTGCGGGCGGCAGGCTCACTACCCGCCCGCACTGAGAGGTCCCCTTTCTGCGGGGCGAGGACTCATTTTAGCTGTCGGTCGGTCTGTAAGTACAATCATAATCCCAGCAGTTTTGTTTCAACTAAGTGGTCTTAATATCCTACTTAATCCTACTAATATTATAAATGCGAAAGTTTGTGACGATGTGAGTGAGTGAGTGTGTGTGTTTGTTCCTTCTTCACGCTAAAACGACTGGACGGATTTGGATAAAATTTGGGACGAAGATAGCTGGTACCCTAGATTAAAATATAGGCTACTTTTTATCCCGGAAAATTGCATAGTTCCCGCGGGATAGCAATAAGCATATCAAAGGCCGTAGCTGCCTAGTAAGTCTAATATGACGACGCGGTTGGCCTAGTTGGTAGTGACCCTGCCTGCGAAGCAAGCGTCCTGGGTTCGAATCCTGGTAAGGGCATATATTTGTGTGATGAGCACGAATATTTGTTCCTGAGTTATGGATGTTTCTATCTATATAAGTATGTATATCGTTGTCTAGTACCCATAACACAAGCCTTACTTGCGCTTACTTTGGGACTAGGTCAATTTGTGTGAATTGTTCTCAAATATTTATTTATTTATTTAATTCTACGTAGACGAAGTCGCGAGCAGAAGCTAGTAATATATATGTTCCTTCCTCTAGGCCACACGTTCTGTGTGGGAATCATAATCATAAGGCAACGTTGATACATAGCTTTGGATTCTTGTTATTTTTATCTATTTAGGGTATCTTTGGCACGGGCATCAGATTCTGAAATGGGTGGAGCTTATGGGCGCTATTACTTTACTATACAAGGAAGGAAAACAAGCAAGGGAGCCATCTTATAGTAAGCAATTTTTTTTAAAGACAGGAAGAGATGTCCTTTATTAGTGATAAAACAATGGTGGTTATTAAAAACAATAGGTACAATATATGGGCTTCTTCATGGACACCATTTGACGGGCAACGGGCTAGCACCAGCAGTGACGTTCTTGGTGAGCGATTTAACCAGCATAGCAGTCGAGAGCACGAGTACTGTGCCCACCGACGTGAACAATCGGCTGTTGTAGAATTTGAAAGCTGTTGAAAACCAAAGTGACGACTGGCGGCGCAATAAGATGTATCATTAAGGCGCTGTCAACAGCAAATGACCTTGAGCAGCGCCACTCTTCACACATACGGTTCACATGCCTGTGAGTAAAAGAGAAGAAACTATTCCGGCAGCTTGGCGCGCGTCTAAAATCTTGCAAATAAGAGACAAATAAGAAGAAATAAAAAAAAGTATGGATTATTTGTGAAATATGACTCGTTAGCCGTGTAGGTATGAATATGTTGACTTCATGTTTTTAATTGCAGACCCATACGTCGAAAAAATAAAGACATAGAAGCGTTTAATGATGATTTTAAGACCAATCTTTGCAATTATTTTCTATCGAGCCGATTTTGTTCAATTATGTATCGAGTCCATCTAGCGCGTTTGAAATATGATGAAAATTAACATTATATTTTTTTTGTATTTTTTTTGGGTGTAGTTTTTCTTAAAAAAGTGCTTAAATAACATCAATTTTAACAAAATTAGGTGTTGTCAGCCTCTTAATAGCATGCAATAATATTGGTGGCAATGGCAGCCTAGTAAGCAATTGATGCCAGGGCTAGCATAGCCTAGCTTACCATCTGCGCGGGAAGAGAAGCAACTGGTGCTTACATTCTTTGTTGTACTTTGCTCCCAGACCTGCACGTCTAGCACGACAGCGCACAAGAGTCGCGTCGCGCGCGAGATAGATTGCCCGTCTTTTGTCTTACTGTTCGTTTTAGAAAGATATGTAAGTGTATCGAATGTGTGTAAATAAATGTTTCTCTCACTCTCTCTCTCATATGGGTACTCTATCTGTTGTGGTGGCAATAACGGCTGTTTTGCAATAATGAATAACAGTGTTGTGTTATTCTTAAATAGCTGTTATTGTAAACTGTTGTCTTTTATCCTGTTATATTGCTGTTATACAAAACGACAATGAACTTATTATTAAATAATTGTTATACTTATTTCGTCACGATCGCAGCGTAATAAAAACGTACGGGAACAAAAGCAAAACAACGCTCTGTTACCTTGTTTGTTATTGTACTGACTGACAACAAACAGCAACAGCTAATAATGATACCAAAAGTCAGTTATTTGAATTGCGACTGCGATGCGAGCTCGCGCGTATAGCGCTATCTCTCGCACACAGCTACTTAATTTGTTGCGCACTCGCTTGCACTTCTATGCCAAGCCAAGTGCGGCAACATTGCGCGTATGAACAACGTTGACAACAGACAACGAATAATGATAACAGAATAGTTGACGATTCGATAATGTGTTGTTCGTAGCGTGCAAATAATGCATTACGTTATCTGAACCTCTAGTGTAACTTTTGACACGAACAAACGTCTCGAACGCGTTCACGTAAACGTCTCAATTACTATGGAAAAATTGGCAGCGCCACTTGCGGATCGAAACGGCAACAAACTGTTCCCATAGTATTTGACATTTTAACGCAAACGCGGTCGAGACGTGTTCTGTGACCGTAAACTTACACTAAGCATACTGCTGTTGTAATAACGACCACCACTATCTATCTGTCGCGCGACGCGACTCTTGCGTGCTGTTGTGCTAGCCGGGCAGTTAATTCTCATTAAGTGACTACTTATGACGACGAGTATCTATATGTATGATATTATGTACACCATACACTATATTGCGTCGAAGCTAGTATCACAACTGATAGTACTATCATTGGAGAGGACAGCACAAGCTTCTACCGTGTTAGTCACCTACCCGATGAACCTGTGACCCCTGAATACTTACAACTATGGAGTAACTAACCAATAGAGGAAGACAAAAAGTTTAAATAAGGTAAAAATCGTAAGACTCATGTTATAGGCGATGCGGTTAGCAAACCACTATTTACCCCCTTTCTACCTATACGCCCATAATCACGCTAAACGTGGCCTTGATGTCTTGTCACTTTAGGCGCTGTCTACCCCGCAAGGGATAAAGACATGATTTATAAAGATTCGATTTTAGATTCATGATTTTTAGATTTTTTTATTTTAGCAAATAAAGTTATTATTATAATATCAATGGTTTTTGAGCTCGACATTAATGTTATAACTACTCGTTCCTGAGGTAAAGGGTTTTAACAGACAGACGGCGGGACGGGCGAACGGACAAACAAAGTGATCCTATAAATTCGATAGGTTTTGAGGTAGGGTTCCCCGTAACAAAATAAAACTTTACCTAAATCCCAGTGGCTTGTTGAATTAGTTCAATACAAAGTTTATATTTGTATTTGTAACTCTACCTATTCTATTGGTTAGTTCCTCTATGTTTTTAAGCTGTTTGGTGTAAGCTAATAGCCTAATATAGATTTTGTTATCAGATTCACCTTTGATGAATCGAAGTCCATAATGACATTGAGGGGCAATTATGTTGTTTATACTTAAAAAACGTTCAAGTGCGAGTCGGGCACGCACACGAAGAGTTCCGTACTACATTCAAAATGGAGTGAAAAAAAAAACTTTTTGCAGTTTGATAATCTATCATTTTTGTGTTTTCGTAGTCATTTTGGTAATCTAGTCATTTCGTTAACTTTGACATTTCCTTCGCGGGACTAAAATATTTGTATACCAAATTTCAAGTAAATCGGTTCAGCGGTTTAAGTGTGAAATGGTAACAGACAGACAGACTTATATTATTAATATTAGTAGGGATTTGTGTAATTTTACCAATATGCGTCGTACCTATGTGAAATAAAGCGCAGCAGAATTGAAATCAACAAAACACTATCGCAACTAAACAAACTTATTAATAGTACCAAGACGATAATAATTATGAAGTTAGGAATAATTATGTTGATAAAATACTATAGCTTTACAATATAATTTTATTATCATTAACGAGCACTCAGCACGTGCGCTAAATCAACATAATATATTTTATATATCTTTTAATTCCTGACCTATCGAATGAAAGGGAACATAATAATGTTGTACTTAAAGAATTACGTAAATTGTTCTTACAGATATAAAAGTTCATAATAGGTCAATTAAAGTATCTAGTTTTGTTGCTGAAGATAATAATGTGATTCCGAATATATTGATGACGAACATTTAAGTAAATAATATTATGCATTTCTTGGAATAACTGTCTGTTGTTTTTTTCTTTTCAAAAACCGTAGACCGTATTTTTTCGTGTTAATTTTTTATTGATTTTGTAGTTTTGCCCCCTTATTCATAAACGCTCTATAGGCTCCTGCTAACTTAGCAATCGTTTGTCCTTATCTGTCTCTTTGACATTTACCTTTCACAGATAAGGACAAACGATTGCTAAGTTAGCAGATGCCTAAAGAGCGTTTACGAATAAGGGGTTTGTCTTTAATAAAAAGTTAATAATGAGGTAATAGCAATATGACGCCTGCGTTGAGGATTGCTTACTTTTTTAAGCGAAAAGAAGGAAAACAGGCAAGTGGGTCACCATATGGTAAGCTAGCACCACGACCTAAGGACACCCGCGACACTAGAGGATTGCTTTCAACGGGAGTGTGGGGCGCCTACCACGTGATGTAATACCATTGAATTCCGAACCTAAGTTCTTCTTCTTCTTTTTATTTGTGGCGTTACAAGTCGTTATAGCGACGACAACTTCGCCAATGTCAGGGTAAAATTTTCATAAAATAAAATCTTGTGACAAAATGTCGGCAACGTTGTACGGTAACACGGTCAAAGAACCCCCTCCCCCCCTGTCAGGCTCTTAGCCAACGGTCAATGATATCCCTCAGATACTGCCAGGACATCATTAGCCGTTGCCCAGGGTGCACCGGACCAAGCACTGCTCTTCCCCCCGGACTGATCCAGAAACGAACCGCAGCTCTTGGCCACACGTGGAGGTAACCCGACACGCACCCCGAACCTAAGTTGATCCATACGAGTACTAGAAGTGTCAAAAGTGACAGCTAAAAGCATATTTTATTTTGTTGTTGAAAGACTTTTTTCTTGGATTTTGATTTCTTTAAGCTGAAGCTGCTTAGAATGAGGAGTGCTATTGATTATAGTAGGTGAAAAAACAGTGTCAGTCCGACAATATTGCATTCCACTTGTAACGTACTCTAACTAAATAGAACTGCAAAAAATGCATGAAAAATTTGTCGCAATTTCTTTTGCCGATCAAGATCGATTTTTATTTATTTATTTATAAGCCTTTTTATTCCGAATTCGCTACAATTTCAGTACGTACATGTTGTTGTTGTTGTTGTTGTTGTTATTGTCGTTTATTTATTAAATTGTTGCGTAATTCGGCGTGCCTCATGGCATAGGCCTCCTCCGTGTATTGGAGGGTTTGGGCTATAGTTCCCACGCGCGCCCAGTGCGGATTGGGAACTTAACACACACCATTGAATTTCTTCGCAGATGTGTGCAGGTTTCCTCACGATGTTTTCCTTCACCGAAAAGCTCATGGCAAATTACAAATGTAATTTTCGCACATAAATTCCGAAAAACTCAGAGGTGTGAGCCCGTGATTTGAACCCGCGACGCTCTGTTTGAGAGGCCACAGGTCAAACCACTAGGCTACCACGGCTTTTTTTCGATCAAGATCAAGATCGATAGTGCTTATGGTTCTTATCATTTTCAGCTTAAAAATTAAGATCTAAGAAAAAAAGTTTTTCGACAATAAAATAAAAAATTGCCCAAAACGTAAAATTGAATTGGAATCGAGTCGCGTTAAGACGTCATAGGCCCCCTGACCTTGTCGCGGAGAAACCGGGTGAAGTTAAGATATTCGAGAGAACAGCTGGCCATGAACCCGAAAAAGGAGGAGTCACCAACCCTGGGCCATTTTTTTCAACTAAACACCTTTCCACAAACTAACAATACACGCCCCAGCGACGCGGAAGTGTAGCTAGCATTACTAGCGTCGAGTTTCCAGGGGTCGCCACGGGAGGTCCCGAACTTTGTTTGCAAATAAACAGTTGACGACGACTGGCTGCGCGGTATAATAAACAGTTGGCGACTACTGGCGTTGCACAATGCTTGGTGCCCGCCAGGGCTGCATAATGGATGCCAGCGGGTTACTGCGCGCTTTCTCACGAGAGAGCAAAACTGCGGGATGGAGGCAGCCCTATCGATACCAGAATAACATTAATTAAAAAAAAACACACATTAATACAGTGATCATCACTACGTAGTATAAAACAAAGTATTGTTCCACTGTCTGTCTGTCTGTTCCTATGTATGTTTAAATCTTTAAAACTTTGCGGGTGGTAGGGCCTTGTGCAAGGTCCGTCCGATTAGCTACCACCATCTTACTCGCTAATCCTGCCGCTAAGCAGCAGTGCTTGCACTGCTATGTTCCGGTGTGGAGAGTAAGACAGCCGGGGAAATTACGGGCACAAGAGGCATTTCATCTTAGCCCTCTAGGTTGGCAACGCATCTGCAATCCCTCCGGGGTTGCGGGTGTCTATGGGCAGTGGTCATCGCTTACCATCAGGTGACCCACTTGCTCGTTTGCTTTCCTATTCGCATAAAAAAAAAAAACTACGTGAGGAAACTGTGCACACATCTGCGAAGCAATTCAATGGTGTGTGTGAAGTTCCCAATCCGCACTGGGCCCGCGTGGGAACTATAGCCCAAGCCCTCACATTCTGAGAGGAGGCCTGTGCCCAGCAGTGGGACGTATATAGGCTGGGGATTATGATGATGACTATGAAATCTGGCAACTTGCTTTTTTTTTAATTACTTTTTAAGGGGTGTTTCTTTAACTATGTTTGTACACTGCCTGGTACCCATAGTACAAGCTTTGCTTAGTTTGGGACTGGTTCAATTGGTGTAATGTGTCCCATGATATTTATTTTTTATTTTATTTTTGGTGTTTTTTTTTAATAGTTGTTATTCCACAACGTCGTACAAACCAACAATAAGTCGTTCTAAAACAATAACCCTCTTGACTCCACAGTGTCAAAATAGAGAATAAAAACAAAAAACACTCGAAAAAACTCGAAGCAACGCGTGGCCAGGGCACTCGACATTTAAACATAAAAACACTGACATTTCAATTGAACGCAGGCGCACTCATGCCACAGTGCCCACAATACGATGTATTTATTTGTTCTATCAAGGGTTATCCATCCCTTCGAGTTGTTGCGAGGGCCGACACGGAAAACTACAAAGGGTTCGGCACCGAAAGGGTCGACACCGAAGCGGTTCAAACGCCGCATCTTATTTTTTTTTTTAATTTTAATTTATTCATTCTTAGGCAACAGAGCCTATAATCATAAAAATTAAAACACATAATAGCAACTTTTAAACATCTTAAAATTAAAATAAAACCAATTTACATACAGTAATAAAATTCCGAAGATACATCTTAAAAGACTGACAACACCTAATCCCTTGATTCATAAACGCTCTATATGCTTCTGCTAGCTTAGTAATCGTTTGTCCTTTTCTGTCACTTTGACATTTACCTTTCACAGATAGGGACAAATGATTGCCAAGTTAACAGGAAGCCTATGGAGGCTATGGAGGGTTTATGAATAAGGGGGTAAATCTTTGAAATCGATGTTCCTTTAGATGATTTTTGAGAAAAACTATTTGTACTACTTATCCAAATGAATTAAGAATTTTACTACATAATATAAATCAAAATTTCTAAACGGCACTGAAAACTGAAACGCATAGAAAAACAGACACGTGGACGCCCACAAGGGTTTCGCTTTCTCCTTTTTTCTTACAGAACCCTAAAAATAATAATTGGCAACCCTATTGCAATATGCTAATGCGACTTCGCTCAACCCTAGCTGATTATGCTCAAGCCAAACGAATTCACACCTTAAACACTAAGAACAGAGTTCAATTCGATTTGTTCATGCTAAACATCATTTTCACGACAGTTCAAAACGCAATTTAAACTCTAAGCTAATGCGATAGAGTTAATTTTAAACTGATCATTAGATAAGATGATGTTACGCGCCGTTGAGCATCAAATCGCATTATTTTGCGGTTTTGCACCGTTAGTGTGTTTATCTGTTCGTACGTAACAGCTAAACGAATCAAGGGCTTTATTTTTTAACACAGGTACAATGTTTGCGTTATAATTCACTCCAGATAACATTAGACACCCGAAAAAAAGAAGAACAAAGTCTAGAATAACTTAATTCTTGTCCTATTCCTTTAATACTTCCTTTAATTCCTAAATACTTACATTGTGAGTGTAAGTTTGTCTATTTCAAATTGTTTATTAAATGACTAACTTTAAATGACTGTGCTGATATTATAATATCCAGGATCACAAACTGAGGTTTCTGAGGTCATAAGCTTAGTTAGTTAAAAAATGTTGAAACTGCTATACTTAAGTAATAAAAAGCGTCCGGATCGCTACCACCATCTTACTTCGCTAATCCTGCCGCTAAGTAGCAGTGCTTACACTGCTGTGTTCCGGTATGGAGAGTAAAACAGCCGGGGAAATTACGGGCACAAGAGGCATTTCATCTAAGTCCTTTAGGTTGGCAACGCATCTGCAATCCCTCCGGGGTTGCGGGTGTCTATGGGCAGTGGTGATCGCTTACCATCAGGTGACCCACTTGCTCGTTATTACCCGACGTTTGTTATTACTGGTTGTTACAAACCTAATTTTATTTATTTATTTATTCATTGTAAAGTTAAGTACATGGTAAAAAAGATGTTATAAGACATTAGTAGGTAAGTACGTGATGCCCTGCAAGGGCACACAATAACAATTTATAACAAAAAGTCTAAAATTAATAATTAAAATGTCAGAATATAATAAAATTTGATGTCACGCTTTATAAGATATTGATTTAATCTATGAATTATTTTGTTACTTAGACTCATGGTAAATTTCAAATGTAATTTTGCACATAAATTCCGAAAAACTCAGGGGTGCGAGCCCAGGATTCGAACCCGCGACACTCTGCTTGAGAGGCCACAGGTCAAACCACTAGGCTACCACGGCTTCAAGGTACACCTAATAGTATTTTTGGTAAGCTAACAAAAGTAAAACCAAACACAAACTACCACATTCGTAATATTAGTATAAAAAATACCGCCAAGCAAAAGATCGCGGCTCATAATAAACCCTCTAACCACAACAATCGATTGTACAACCGACATAAAGATATCACACAATGCTGACACACACAATATAATTGTCAACTCTCATTTGTCAACGCACCCTGTATAACATCGCAACAACCCAAAACAAACCTTATTATATACGCGTAAAACTGTGAATGTGAAACGCCACTACTTCCGCAATACCATCTGCAAGTTCATACAATGCATTTGTAGGTCAGGATTTTTTGTTGTTACACACCTCAGTGGGTATTTGCATTGTTGAAATATAAATAAGTTTGCGTGTTGCTAGTTTGCTGTTAAAAAAAATACTGTTACGCAGTGACCCTTGGGCCTTTGGACAATTTGTCCGGTTTATAATCCCCCTGTGTATTTATTGTCATCTTTAAGACGTAACCAAAGTAATAATTTGTTCGCTTCTACCTTCTAAAAAGAGGGTAGGCGCGGCCTGTTTCATTAATCTCTGTTAAGTTCTATTTATCTTAAGTGTCAGTTAGCAGCAGATAGATCGATGTAGATAAACGGTTAGTCGTTACATCAAAAAATCACACAATCATAATCCTAATTACAATAAACCGGATAACTCACGTATAAAAAGCCGACAGAATACTCCGACAATTGTTTCGGACTATTCCGTAGTCCTTCATCTGAGAGCGCTCGCCCGCGCATCGAAACGAACACTGCGCGCCAACGCTCTACAATAATAACAAAAACAAAAATAGTGGTCCGAAACAATTGCCGGAGCATTCTTTCGGCTTTTTATACGTGAGTTATCCGGTTTGTTGTAATTATGTTCGAGTCTCACGGTAGTCTCATGTTGAAAAGAATCATAATCCTAATAATTTAGCTTTGTTTCATGCAGGGGATAATGAAAAACCAGCAAACAGTGGCGTAACTATAGGGTGGCAGGGCTGGCAAAATGCCAAGGGCCACCAGCTCTACGGGGCCCCGAACTGGCTTGGCCTTGAGCACAGAAGGGAAGATGATGTACTTCTTTATAGTGAGGAAGGGCTATCTGATGAATTTGCCGCGGGCCCTGACGTTGTAGTTACGCCACTGCCAGCAAAATCTGGTACGGTGCAAAAGACAAAATAACTATTGTTTTGCAGATATAAATAACCCGTATTTATAGGTGAAAAACTTAAGTAAGGTACTTGGGGGTATTAAGGCCTAGCTAAGGGAGATTCTTAATAAAATGAAAAATTGCGAACAAAATCAACATATTTTAATTTTAATCAGTCGGTAGTTTCATAAGCTTTATTACCTGTTGTATGTAGTGTACAGAACTGATATGGAACTTATGTCATTTTTCTAAATTGTAACGTCAATTTGTCTATTCGCACACATTACTCACACTTACAACAGTATGCTTATTGTAGGTTATCGGTCACAAAAACAATTCTCGAACGCGTTTGCGTTAAAATGTCAAATACTATGACAGTTTGTTGCCGTTTCGATCCGCAAGTGGCGCTGCCTATTTTTCCATACTAATTGAGACGTTTGACATGAACGCGTATTTGACATTTTAACGCAAACGCGTTCGAGACTTATCTTGTGACCGAAAACCTACACTAAGCAAACACTAAGGTCACTAAGCACTAAGGTCGTTTATTTAAGTTGTTCGCCTATACCCGTATGGCTGATTTCTCTGAAAATAAGCTTGCAAATACCGTGCCGTGGTAGCCTAGTGGTTTGACTTATGGCCTTTCAAGCAGAGGGTCGTGGGTTCGAATCCCGGGCTCGCACCTCTGAATTTTTCGGAATTTATGTGCGATATCTCATTTGAAATTTACCATGAGCTTTTCGGCGAAGGAAACCATCGTGAGGAAACCTGCTCACAACTGCGAAGCAAATTCAATGGTGTGTGAAGTTCCCAATCCGCACTGGGCCCGTGTGGGAACTATATAGCCCAAGCCTTCTCGTTCTGAGAGGAGGCCTGTGCCCAGCAGTGGGACGTATACCTATAGGCTGGAGAGAGAGAGAGAAGCTTGAAAATATGCCTCGATGAATCCTCCTTTGATGAACGTGCCACGCCCCAGTTTGCTTTCTATATCCTAGCATCTGTACTCCTGTATAATTGTATGATTTAATGACTGCATCTGGCTGCTGACTTACAAAGGCTACAGACTGAGGTAAACGTTCACTAATTAGGTTACCTACCCGCTGAATCGGCTAACTTCGTGCCGCCTTAGAATAAGTTCCTGTCGTGTTATCAGAGATGGCGTTGAATACGAAATTCGTTCTTTCGTATTTTTCATAAGTTATTCTGTATGCTTAGTGTAGGTTTTCGGTCACAAAATACGTCTCGAACGCGTTTGCGTTAAAATGTCAAATACTATGAGATCAGTTTGTTGCCGTTTCGATCCGCAAGTGGCGCTGCCAATTATTCCATAGTAATTGAGACGTTTACGTGAACGCGTTCGAGACGTTTTTATATGCGAAAACTTACACTAGAGGCTCTGCTATACGGATTGAAAAGTTTAACAAATCAATAATAGTAGATTGTTCAACAAGGGAGGAAAAGAACCAATATCACACGAGGTAACTTGGTACCCGAGCATGCGAGGGTGCCAATATTTCGAGTGTGATATTGGTGTTTTTCCCGAGTTAAACACTCTACTTTTCATTTCGACTACAAGGAAAGTAAAAAAATATACATAAGTAAGTATATGAGAAAAAATGTATTAAATAAAAAATTAACTAAAATTAATTCAGACATTTGTACAGTTCATAAAGGAAAACGTCACGTTTTTCCAAGAATATTTACTCATTTTTTATTTATATTTTTATGTAAAGTTTTACCAAATGAAGAATGCTTTCGCGCCAAATTCGATCTCGCTTTTTCTAAACTAGTTGCATTGGCAGCAAATCAAGTTTTTTAAAACATAGGTCAATGTGGTTATTGCACAGACATGGTTATTGTCAAATATTTCAATATTTACCCATAAACAACATTTAAAATGTTTTATATAGTGGTTAGAGAAAAACTGTAGATAAAGTACGTATTTTAGTCAGTTGAACCACGAGTTAAGCGGAATAAAGATGGCTGTGTGGACATATATACCATTGTCATTTACAATGTAAGTTTTTCTTATTATTTTTTTCTAAAACAGCAAATCTACGTATTATGTATAAAAATAAAGTAATGTAAATAAATTAATAAAAATAATATTTGACTAAATAGCGTTATAAAATTTATAATTATTGTTACCTACTTAATTAAGAAAAAAACATGGATAATAATGCCGTAATGCTTGGCTGAATGCATATGTGTTCCACTGACAGCCAATGCCTTTATTTTTTTTAATTCATATCTACCCTTGGGAAGAAAATAATAGTTATCCTCCCGTATGTCAGATATGATTTGCCTCACTTTCCGAGTATGAGAGATGAAAATAACTTTTACATCACACTTGTTCGTAAACGGTATCAAAACATACAGGTTAACTTGGCCGCGACGCCCCATATAAAACCCTCGGGCTTTTTTTATTACCATGAAACCCTCGGGCGGTAAGTATTTTTTTTTATTTGTTGCACTGCCTTACAATTCAGGTTCAAGTACAACCAAAGAGGTGCATTAGCTCGAAATTAAATCTTTATCTAGAAAAAGTTATGTAAACAGGAATTTAATTGAAATCTCGCTATATTAATACAATACTAATATTTATGATAAATACTAGCTGTTGCCAGCGACTTCGTCTGCAAAGAATTCGTTTATCGCTATCCCGCTAACGTTCCTGAACGCAGCATTTGTATTATCTGTGGGTGAAAGCGCTCCATCCGCTTGAAAAAAAAACAGTCCCGCAAGCTTATTACGTAACTCGCTCGCGATCACCATCATCTTCATTTTGACAGTTCATGTATGGGCTGACAATTGGCATCAGAATCAGCTAGCTGTCACATTCATACAAGAACTGTCAAAATGAACACGATGGCGATTGCGAGCGAGTTACGTAATAAGCTAGCCGAACTTTGTAAGTAAAACTGTGCTGTTGACTTGTTGTTGAGCTATTTAGTACATTATTATATTTATTTACTCGCAAATGTGCTAAAAAAACAGTGTATGTTTCACGGCCGGTACGGGAATTACGAACCTCGATTCAAAAAGCCCTCAGTCTTCGACTTCGGTCTTCTACTAGAGCCTCGATCGTAATTCCTCATTTACCGCCCTTAATACACAATGTACTATAAAAACCCCCCCACGTTTTAATAGAGTAGTCATACGAAAATAAAAATAAACAATTTTATGGCAAAACTGCCTTATACATTATTTTGGAAAAGAGCTAATAATATCTAAACTGCAGAACCGATTTTTACTATACATGGCTAAGTACCAAAGCAACGAAAAAACCGCATTGAAATCGGTACATCCGCTTGAGAGCTGCGACGCCACAGACATACACTCACACATACATCGACGTCAAACTTTATAACACCTCTTTTTGTGTCGGGGGAGTAAAGATCGGTGCTGCTGTTTTTGAGTTATTGGTGTAAAAAATATATTTTTGAGTTATTGGTGTAATTTTTAAGCGAACGGAATGATCTTTCCTTTACAAATCACTAGCTTCTGCCTGCGACTTCGTCTGCGTAGAATTATACATATAAACCTTCCTCTTGAATCTCTCCATCTATTAAAAAAACCGCATCAAAATCCGTTGCGCAGTTTTAAAGATATAGGCATACATAGGGACAGACAGGCAGCGCAAAGCGACTTTGTTTTTTATACTATGTAGTGTTAGTGAAGGAAGTATTAGCTGGGTTACGTATTAAAATACATAAAGTTTAAAATGTATAATAGGTTAAAATACATAATGCGATTTTCTTAGAAAATTGCAAATTAACAGAATTGTTATAAACTAAACCTAACCTAACCTAAACCAAACTATAGATTACACTATCAAAGAAGTTCATCTAGCTAATAGTTTCACAGAAAATAGCATTATAATATTTTGAACCATTATGCATTTTAACCCATTATACATTACGCTTACTCACCTGCTATGTGTGGTGTGTAGGGGTATAGCACGCGTCACGGAATGACGAGGACCCGGGTTCGATTCCCGGCCGTAGCTTTACTTTTCGGATTTCTCTGTGTTCTTATTTTCAGTGTCGTTTAAAAATTTTCATTATACATTTTAAACTTTATATATTTTGATCCGCTCCCATTTAGCTGTATGTATGTTGACGTCAAGCGACGCGATTACGGTGTACAAATACTATGTCTTGATCGGTTCACGAAATGCATGCATTAGTTCAGATTGCTTGTTTTGTAATGGCTGCCGGGCCACCGGCCATTATGGCGACAACGAATGCTAATATTGAAACGGTGGGTTCGCCGTGGGTCCAAATTTTAAACTCTGTCCCCCTTAACTACAACAAACCGGATAACTCAAAAAGCTTGACAACATTTCATTTTTATAACACCTGAAAATGTATATATGGTTCGAAAGCATTTTGCCTCCTGATAACTGCAATATGTTTATACAATTTTAATATCGCTTATTATAAAAAATAAAAAATAATTAAAAATATGTCATCATTTTACCAAAACTACCACATGATAGGTGAAACGCCTTTGCTTTTTTCACAAGAAAAAATAAGAGATCTTAATTTTGTATTTTTGACAACTTCAAAGTACAAGGGGGGCAATTCTGAAATTCTATTTTCGAAGTTCGTTGCATACCTTCTCTCTCACTCTCAAGATAATGACTATTAGTATGAGCGGAACAGCACGAAGCGAACCTCGAAAATCGAATATTGGAGAATAGGGCCTGGCATTGACAATTTGAAATTAACGTCCGTTTTTTTTTCTATAGAGAAAAGACAAAGGGATAAGTATGTATTCTGTGATAGTATCGGAGTTACGCCCTTTTAGAATAAGCACAAATTAATAAATTAATTATAAATTAAATACAAGCCCTAGCGAAAAAATTAAACTGTCAACATGTTCATCTTTTCAAACAAAATACAGAGAACTATTAAAATTATAGGCTCAGAAATATGAAATGTTGTCAATTGTTTCCGCCCCCCCTTATTCATAAACGCTCTGAAGGCTTCTACTAACTTAGTAATCGTTTGTTGTAAAGAATTACGTAAATTGTTATTAGTATATAAAAAAGCATAAAAGGTCAATTAAAGTAGTTTTGTTGCCGTATAAAGTAATTCCGAATATATTGATGACGACCATTTAAGTTAGTAAATATTATATATTATAGCTTTTTTTTAAAAGCACGCTAAAGAGTTGCATTTAAGAAACAATCCTTAAAATAATAACATAATTAAATTTTTAACCCCCAATGTCTATGTGTGTGTTTGTCTGCGGCATCGCAGCACTCAAGCGGGTAGACCGATTTCGATGCGGTGTTTTTTCATTCGAAAGTTAGTTTCCAGCGGTGGTTCTTAGCCTTGGTTGGTAGAAATCAAGTATTAAGTCTTTTTCAACATATTTAAGGCATTTTTGTCTTATTTTTTTTTATCTTTTGTTTATTTACATGGTTTTTTTTTAATTTAAGTAATTTAAGTCAAATGTCAAAGTGCCTCACATCATTTTGGAAAAGACCTGATAGGCACTCTTTCATCGAGATGTAGTTCCCATTAGCCCAGCCACACGCAGAATTCCGATTGAATTTACGAAATCTCATGTTTTTTTTTAAATAAAGTGAATAAGGCACAGTGTGGAAGCGACCCACGCAGAAGCTCCCGTCGAAAAAACCAAGCGCAATAAAATATATATCTTGGTAGCGGGCACACTTATAAAAAACATTTAGATAACCTTTAATAGGTATTGTAAAACGGAATGACAATCTCACATATACAATTCGAAACTTTTAAAATTTACTGTCTTCGTAACAATTTGGTATAAGTGTTCGAATGTGTCCGATGGGGCAATTAGTTAATGACAGCGATGCTTCGCCGTCGTAAAAGTAATGGAGCTCTGTGAGTTGATTAGGGTTTAATTAGCGCATGCGTGGTTGGCTGGTATGCATGACAATAGATCTAGTCGTCGCTATCGGGAAAAACGATAAGACTACAGTCTATGGTTGCATTGGTTGCCATGCTGGGGCCTTACCATGACGTCTTAATGCGATTCAGTTTAGGTTCGCTCGCTGTCAGATTTATACTAAAAGTGACAGCTAAAACTTGAACTGAGTCGAAATTAGGACGTCATGGTAACAACACGTCTGGAATGGAAACAAAGAAAAAACAGATGCGCCAGTGGATTTAGTTGAAATTTGGTGTACAGATAGTTTGAGTCTTGGGGAAGGATATAGGGTAGTTTTTATCCCGGAAAATTGCACAGTTCCCGCGGGATAGCGATAGATGAATTATGCGCCGACGGAGTCGCGGCTGCTAGTATCCTACTAATATTATAAATGCGAAAGTTTGTGAGTGACGACGTGATTATGTGACGATGTGACGATGTGAGTGAGTGTGTATGTTTGTTCCTTCTTCACGCTAAAACGACTGGACGGATTTGGATAAAACTTAGAACGAAGATAGCTGGTACCTTAGATTAAAACATAGGCTGCTTTTAATCCCGGAAAATTGTATAGTTCCCGCGGGATAGCGAGAAACATGTCGATTGCTAATTCTACGCGGACGAAGTCGCGGGCAGAAGCTAGTCTATTTTATGAGGCTTCCATTGTTCCTTTTTAGTCACGGAACCCTAAAAAATACTTTCTATAACACTAAAGCGTAACTATGCGATGTTTTACGACGGTTGAAAAAAGTGGGCGGTTGATCCAAATCTACACTTCCGTGCAAAAATAACAGGTCGCTTCCCATACAATATTGTGCGACACCAACCCGTTATTGTCGCTCGACATTGTAGTACGAGGAGACTTGACCTTAGTTCTGACCTCAGGCGTACATGCACTTTGTATTCATCGAGGTATCTGTCATCGCATGACCTCCCTAATTTCGATGTCGGTTAGGTAATTTTACATTTTGCAACGTGTTTTTTGCTAGCTATAAAAAGGAGATTCATATTCCGACATAAGCGCGTATCTTGAGGCCTATCTTTCAAAATTATACTCTTACAAGCACCCAGTTCACCTGTCGAACAATATGATCTAAATGATTATGAACTAAATGGCGGACGCTACTTCCTGAACTACTACTGAAAAGTTGCGTTATTTCCCAAGCGCAAATCCCGATCCCGCGGGATATCGGGATAATAAATATCCCACGGTTTAATCCAGCTTATAAGCTGCGTGTGTGCCAATTTTTATCTGAACCCGTCCAGCCGTTTTAACGTGAAAGAACAAACATAAGAAAAAGCGTTTGTAAAATTTGTCGGAGTAGGATTATAGCCCACTTCAATCCATTTTAACGATTTTGCAAACAAACTATTTCATATAAAATTGAATTCAGCAATAATTATTAACGCCACGACTCTAGGCACATACAGGTGAGTTACATGTTTATCACTATACCGCGGGAACTATGCAACTTTCCGGGATAAAAAGTAGCCTATGTATTAATCTAGGGAGGGTAGGTACCAGCTGTCTCCGTTCCAAAGTTTATCCAAATCCTTCCCGTCGTTTCAGCGTGAAGAAGAAACATACACACTCACATCGTCTCATCCATCCATCCTAACAAACTTTTGCCTTTATAATATTAGTGTGATTACTGTGATATTAGTATAGTTGTTATAAAATGTCACGAGATATCACATAATGACTATTCAACATTCCGTTGGATGCGATGCTAACTGCATACAAAGTAAATGTGTGGGGATATAGATGAAATTGGTTTGTTTATAAAGACGTTAAAATCGATTGGAATCCTACCAATATTATAAATGCGAAAGTTTGTGATGGATGTTTGTTACTCCCACGCCAAAACGACTGAACAGATCTAGATGACGCAGAGGCTACTTTTTATCCCAGAAAAATTACCGCGGGATAGCAATAAATAAATTCTTTGCAATTGCGGGCAGTGAAGAATAATGAAGTTGCTTGCGGTAGTATGAATAACCATGCAGAACGTAGCAATAACGATTGATTGCTATAATTGTGATGCAATTTGTCTGCTATCCCGTAATTAGCGTTTACACACTCGGTCAGTTCCAATGTTTATGATGTGTTTTTGTTGGCTGCACGTCAAATGAGTGAGCTAATCATGACATGAAAAAGCGAAAAGGGGAGTATCAATTGGATTGGTTATACCGTGGGATATTAAACGCTAATTGGCCTAATGTCAAATTAAGCGGAGTTGCGCTTTGACTGCTTCATTAAACCCCACGCAAAAGGGGTGTTATGTAAGTTTGACGTGGATAGCTGTTTGGTAAAAATTGGCCCAGTAGTTTCCAAAATGATGTAAAGGCATTTTTGGCATGATGATTGATTTTTTTACTTTTTAAAAATTAAAATTACACTATGTAAAATTTGCGACACAATTTTCTTGTACGACAAACGATAGTATTCTTGATAACGACACGAGCAGAAATTACCTAAGATTTCCGAAACCCTGAGAAAAAATATGTGGGCAATTTTTTTTTCCCAAATGCGTTCGAAGTTTTTGTTTCGATGAAAGCTAAAAAAAACTGCCAAATGTAAAGTCATTGAACAGTATCACTACTGCATTCAACGGCCTGGGGCTACCATGACGTCTTAATGCGATTCAGTTTAGGTTCGCTCACTGTCAGATCCATACTAAAAATGACAGCTAAAACCTGAACTGAGTCGTAATTAAGACCCCTCCCGAACGAGTACTTACACTGAAACATCATTCGAAAGTTCCCAATCCGATGTGTCACATTCTATTCGATTCTAAACCGGTGCCGATAATCGATTACGCTCCCAATATCGACTAGCATTCGATTATGTTTCTAGTTGACACGTGTAGATAAAGTTCTGACAGTTTATTCGATTGTGTTCCTGTCGCGTGAAAGATATGCTAGCGGGTGTGAGAATGTTTTGGACATTGTCTACACTTAGTCATTTTTGAAGTGAAAACTTTTTAAGCGTTGAGCGCTTTTTGAGATGGGGGTAAAAAGGCTAAACTCGCGTCAGGCGTAAAATGAAGGGAGAGCTTAAGTACCATAATATCAGATCCTCTAAGAGCTTATTTTGAAATACGAATGAATCGCGTTTGTTTTTGAAGTGTTTTTTGTTGAGTCATTAAGCAAAAGTACTAGTTTTCTTTTTGTTAAGCATCTATCGATGCGATGATTTCGCCAATGTCAGAGTAATAATATTAAAAAATCTCGTGACAAAATGTCGGCAGCGTTGTATGTACGGTAGGTAGAACACGGTCAAAAGACCTATTATTATGTAAATGCAGTTGATTTTTTAAATTTGAAATTTTAATTTTACCATCCATATTTTTCATCATATTTTATTTTATTTTTTTACTTATAATTTCCATTTCGTGAAGTTTTCCATTTCTTCTTATAAATTGTATTTTATTTATGACGACACTTAATTGAGAAAATTTTATTATTTAAGTTCACTTGTAAGTAGGTACACAATTAATTGTTATATTCATTTAAATTTTAATTGCTGACATTTTTCATTTTAAACTGACTTATTTCAATATAAATCTTTTGATATTTAATTCTAAGTGATGGTGTAATACAGAACAATACAGAAACAAAGAACAAAGATATAGGTAATTTTATATTGAATGATCAAATAAAGAAACATTATTATGGTCTATTTATTCAGTCCGTAGACTAAAATGACATTTCCTGTGTTACCTACCTGTAGCCTTATTGTATAACTCGCTCGCAATCGCCATCGTGTTCATTTTGACAGTTCTTGTATGAATGTGACAGCTAGCTGATTCCGATGCCAATTGTCAGCCCATACATAACTGTCAAAATGAAGAGGATGGTGATTGCGAGCGAGTTAGACAATAAGCCTACTGTTTTTTACGTATTATAAATAGTATTGTGCCACAACCGGTACTAACCGAAAATTAACTATAGGGTAGGTTACTTTATGTTTGTTTTTTTTTTTTTTGTTGATAAACTATCTGTAACACAATGAATGGAGACTCCGTGGGGCGTACCACGACTTTAAAACGCGATCCAATTCAGACTCAGTTCAGGTTTTAGCTGTCATTTTTAGTATGGATATGACTGATCTCTAACCAAGACTATTTAGCGGAAAGACTGTAAATTTGCATGTGGATAATATGTACTAAAAATGCATGCCATCCATTGTATTCGCTATTTGTATGCCTCATGGCGCAACATAGCGGTCCTAAATATACGCATAAGATCTCTGTATATGTATTTATTTGTCTATGTTTTGACTAATAAATTAATTTTAAATTTAAATTTGACTGAATCGGAATTAAATTGCATTAAGTACTCATGGTAAGTCATGGTAAGGCCCCAGAACTATGAAAACTAAAAAAAAACCGGCCAAGTGCGAGTCGGACTCGCGCACTAAGGGTTCCGTACCAGAATATATAACCTCAATAATTTGTAAGTATTTCTAGCGTCTACGTGTAGCCATTATTAATATCGAGCAAAAACGGTAAAAAAAATACTTTTGTTGTATGGAAGCCCCCATAAATATTATTTTTATTTTATTTTTAGTATTTGTTATTATTGTGGCAGTAAAAATACAACATCTGTGAAAATTGTAACCTCCTTGCTATTACGGTTCATGAGATACAGCAAAAAACGCCAACAAATACTCTGCTGTATGGGAGCCCCCCTTAATTATTATTATTATTTTGATTTTAGTATTTGTTGTTGTAGCCACAATAAAAATACATAATCTGTGCAAATTTCAACTATCTAGTCATATATTACGGTTCTTGAGATCTAGCTCAGCGAGTGGTAACCATGAAAAAGGGCTAAAATATCACGTTTTTTGTATGGTGCCCCCTTAATTATTATTATTATTTTATTTTTAGTATTTGTTGTGATAGCGGCAACAGAAATATACAATCTGTGAAAATTTCAACTGTCTAGCTATTACGGTTCTTGAGATACAGCCTGGTGACAGACGGACGGACGGGCGGACGGACAGCGAAGTCTTAGTAATAGGGTCCCGTTTTTACCCTTTGGGTACGGAACCCTAAAAACGCTCTATTTTACAAAGTTTAATACTCTCTGCAACCGTGTCAACATAGACCTTTTTAAGCCTTCAGTCTTCTTTTGACGTTGAACTTTCAAAGCTGGAAGTAATGTAGCTAAGAAAATACTTGCCTCTTTAAGTCCCACTCAAGCTCCGGAGACGCCGGAGGCGTGAAACTTAAACGCTAACGTCTTTGAGCCAGTTAGAAAACTCATGTACCTATACAGCTTTAATTTTAAGGGTTCTTTCTCAAAAAAAGAATGAAACCTCTAAAAAAGAAACGCGTGCGTCTCGGAACGCCTGACAAAAGTAAAAGTGATAACTTAAATTACCTATAATAAAATAATGTAAAGTTACTAACAGTGTATGTCCCTTTAAGGGATAGGTTCGCCTCTGTAAGTCTGTTTATCTCTTTACCTGAAAAAGTATTGTTTTTAGTACAACAAAGAGTCATACATGCCTATATTTAGTTACTTAGGTCATGTATAAGTTGTCCATATTTCTTTTGGCGTTGACATTTGGAATAAAATTTACCGCGTCGTGTTATTCCCATTATTTCAGGAATTCTTAGCTCATAGTTCAGTAGCAGGTACTAAACCATCAATTCACTCCAATTTAGCTGCTCTCGCCTATATGTGTATCACTAAGAATAAATCCACGCTCCGAACGCCCTACCACGAGTTTTGAGTGAGATAAACTCGACTGAAACTCGTTGAGAAAACGTTAGACGCGATTAGATCGACGCAAGAGAGAAAGTGGTATACCTACCAGGGGCCTTACCATGACGTCTTAATGCGATTCAGTTCAGGATTTAGCTGTCGTTTTTAGTATGGATCTGACAGCGAGCGAACCTAAACTGAAACGCATTAAGCCGTCATGGTAAGGCCCCTGAACTTTGCAATGCAAAGTATAAAATAAAGATTAATTTTGTTAAGAGGCGCTTATTATTCAACGGCCTGGGGCTATCATGACGTCTTAATGCGATTCAGTTTAGGTTCGCCCGCTGTCAGATTCATACTAAAAGTGACAGCTAAAACTTGAACTGAGTCAGCCTCTGCCCCTGTAACTGCTTCTATGCTACTCGTAAAAAAAATCCCTTTCAAGAGGCATCGCAGTGTGCTTTCAAAAATTGCTTCGAAACACGTTCGAGTTCCGCTAGTATGCGTCGTGTCACGGGCGATTGGAGCGCCGCGCCGTGACGCGTCACCCGGCGTAATTAATACCAGCGCCATCTATCCGCTACGGGCCGTCAACATTGCTCGGCCAACGCGATTGCAGTACCCAGCCATAAAGATTGCAGTCTTCTCGGTTAATTTCGGCTTCGTAGAGCGTCGTCTCGCTTTAACTAACGTAATACCAACTGTCTCTTTCCAAAGACCGAAGTGCAATATAGGTTGCTGTTCATTTGTCCAGTCCGAGATTATTGAGCCTCGTGCCATTGTTCGCAATTTAGCCGTGTAATCGCCGTGAGCGATGTTACCGACCAGCTGACAGCTAGCCCATTTGCATTATACGGCCAAGTTGCGAACGTTGGTAAGTGGCTCAACGAGGATTCGCGACTTATATTGGTATGTGGGGTCACATTGTGCCATTTGCATTGCCTCGGTTTCCAGAGGTCGCATCGCTTACCTTACTACTGGCGCGGTGAGTGCCAACATAATATAGTGACTGGGTGGGACATAATTAATTTAAAAAAAATACAGGGTGTTTGGTAGCCAGGTGCAAAATTTTAAGGGGGTGATAGCCGAGGTATTTTTGAGCACTTTTAGCCATAGGTTGAAAATTTAGAAATTTTATGAAAATACCCAGAATTTGATAGAAAAGAGTCAATATTGCACCAATGAGTGTTAATTTGTAAATATAGTTTCTTCCTAAAAGTCAAACTACAACAAGTGTTATGTTTTGCAAAGGGATTTATTGCGTCAACATCATCGTCTTCCTAGCATTTTTCCCGATATTTGCCACGGCTCAGTGAGCCTGGGGTCTGCTTTGACAACCTAACCCCAAGATTTGGCGTAGGCACTAGTTTTTACAGAATCGACTGCCATCTGACCTTCCAAACCAGAAGGGTAACTAAGCCTTATTGGGATTGGTCCGGTTTCCTCACGATGTTCTCCTTCACCGAAAAGCTCATGGTAAATCACTACATAGTATAAAACAAAGTCGCTTTCCGCTGTCTGTCCCTATATTTGTTTAGATGTTTAAAACTACGCAACGGATTTTGATGCGGTTTTTTTTAATAGACAGAGTGATTCAAGAGAAAGGTTCATAATGTAATTCTACGCAGACGAAGTCACGGGCAGAAGCTAGTTTCAAATGTAATTTCGCACATAAATTCCGAGAAACTCAGTGAGCCCGGGATTCGAACCCGCGACCCTCTGCTTGAGACTCTTGAGAGGCAACAGGTCAAACTAGGCTACCAGGCTTTTTTGGATTTATTGCGTCAACGATCATCAAAATCAATTCGAGTTCAGCTAGTACGAGTCGCGTCACAGGCGATTGGCGCGCCGCACCGTGACGCGTCACCCGGCGTAATTAATGCCAGCGCCATCTGTCCGCCACGGGCCGTCAATATCGCGCGGCCATTTGTCGAACGGAACTCGCCGGAATGTACCGTGGTTACGCAGAAACGCGACATTTTGGAGATGATCTAATACGGCGTTATGAAGAATAAATTTTAAGAAGCTGCTAAGAGTGTATACCTACAGGGGCCTTACCATGAAGTCTTAATGCGATTCAGTTCAGGTTTTAGCTGTCGTTTTTGGTATGGATCTGACAGCGAGCGAACCTAAACTGAATGTATTAAATCGCATTAAGACGCCATGGTAAGGCCTCAGCCCGGTTAGCACGCACGTCCGTCTTTTTCTTATTGTTCGTTCTAGAAAGAGACGGATAATCTATCTCACGCGCGACGCGACTCTTGTGCGCTGTCGTCCTAGACGTGCAGCTGAAGTGTTCGGGATAATTGAGGTGAAATCTTCTTCAGCGGCGTTAAAAAACTATTTTTTTTTAATTCTTGTTAATTAATTTAATACCTACACATAAAATTTTAAAAAAGAAAAAAGGTGCATCCAAAAATCAGTGCTCCCTAAAACACCGAAATCGATATTCGGTATCGGCAACCGAATAGCCCATTCGCTCACCGTGACGTATTATTTACAAATAAACGCGTTCTATTGTTACGGGCACCGTCGCGAATCAGAGTCGGCGGCTGATTTACGGGTATTAATTTTGGTATTCGGTTTCTGTCGGCGGCAACACTATTCTGTTTCAAATTTGGTACAATTTAGTGCGCTCTTTAACTACGTCAAATTTTATTGACATTTATGGTCTTACTAGCTTCTGCCAGCGACTTCGTCCGCGTAGAATTAGCAATTAAGATGTTTGTCGCTATCCCACGGGAACTATACAATTTTTCGGGATAAAAAGTAGCCTATGTTTTAATCTAGGGTACCAGCTATCTTCGTTCCAAATTTTATCCAAATCCGTCCAGTCGTTTTAGCGTGAAGAAGGAACAAACATACACACTCACATCGTCACTCACAAACTTTCGCATTTATAATAAATATTAGTAGTATATTAACAATCACCTCAAAATTTGAGTGTTTGAAGGATGTCCGGAATAACTTAGCATTTTTTTTTTCAATTATCTCACGGGATCGAGGTTTAAAATAAAATCCCGAAATCAACCTTAACTCTAGGGCTGGAATTTTTCCACGGGTAGTCAATAAATTCTACGGAATTTTTATAAACTACCAAGGTACAATTCTATTTACTTTACATTACAACCTCGACAAGAGTCTACGCCGGTTGGCTTCATAATGACCACGCATTGCATTTCGAAGTGTCAATGGTCACCGACGATTATCGAATTGGTGGTATAGGGGGCTGCTGAAATATTCCGGAATAATTTTAAGATACTGTATTAGAATCCGAAATACGGAGATTCGCCGAAGAACTAGAGTAACCGACATAGCTCGAAAAGTATGTACTACGTTGAAGTGGCAATGGGCAGGCCACATCGCTCGTAGAACAGACAACCGTTGGGGGAGAAAAGTTCTCGAGTGGCGACCGCGATCCGGAAGACGTAGTGTTGGAAGGCCTCCCACTAGGTGGACTGACGACATCGTAAAAGTTGCGGGAAACCGGTGGATGCAGGTGGCGACTTGTCGTTCATTATGGTGTGCTAAGGGGGAGGCCTTTGTTCAGCAGTGGACGTCTTCAGGCTGATGATGGTGATGATGATGATGACTGTATTAGTAAATCGGGGGGATGGGCAAAAATCATAGGAATAATTTTATAGGCGATGCGGCTAGCAACCCATCACTATTTTGATTCCATTTTCCATATATACGCCCACATTGAAACGAGGCCTGTAGGTCTTGTCACCTTCAGCTCTGTCTACCCGGTAGTGGATAAAGACGTGATTTGTGTATGTGTATTTGTATGGATGTATATAGGTATGTATGTATACTAGTAAGGGTTTATGGGGTGCTACTAACGCTACAAATAAACAAGCACTACACACATTAAGGTATATCACTATATCAAGAACACCAACAAATGGAAATGACTATATACACAGGGAAAGAGAAAACTAGGAGACCAGCGTGTGGTAAAGATGACATACATTCAGACAGGCGTATTCGACAGTTCTATTTTTAACAGCACATGCGCACACTACGAAATAGTTTTCTACAATAAAGTCTAGCTAATAAAATAGCAAGTAGCTAATATGTACAGTCGCCACAGGTTTTTAACTGAAACCGTGTCTAAAGTTTACCTTCAACGTCACACCGTTCATTTCTCGTTAGTAAGTCTTTTTTCTCAAGTTTTATTAATATTTTTAAGTTGAAAAGGATCTGGGTCGTTAATTTTGAGGCTCGTGTTTAGAGCTTTAGAAAGCTCGTTTCCTTTTTACCCGACTGCGCAGGATTGTTATGTTTTTAGAGTATATGTATGTACTAGCTGTTGCCTGCGAGTTCGTCTCCAAAGAATTCGTTTATCGCTATCCCGCGGGAATTTTCCGGAATAAAAAGTAGCCTATGTGCTATCCCAGACTTTTCTCTATCTATGTGCCGAATTTCATCCAGATTCGTTGGGCCGTTCTAGCGTTATTGAGTAACAAACAAACATCCATTTATAATATTAGTTAGATCCTTTGGCACGCTCTAGAGCTAGAGCCTAAGCCGTTTAGTCGCATTTGAGCTTGACGTAAAGCAGCTTGCAGCTTGTTGTACCTAAATGTAATAGTGGTAGCCCGGTTTGACCCTCAAGCAGAGGGTAGTAGGTTCGAACCCGAGCTCGAGCCTTTAAGTCTTGGAATGTGTTCGAGTAAGTTTCAAGAAACTCAAGGCGAGGTCGAGAGCTGTGAATGTTCAGTGGTGTGTTCTGACGCGTGCAAATTGTAAAGCTAATCTGTCGACAACGAACACCGAACCCTACCCCCTACCCTACCCTGCCCTACCCTGCCCTACCCTGCCCTACCCTGCCCTACCCTGGGATAGGGTCTGTTGTTTGTTCTGTCGCTGGCTCTTACACTGTTATAGACTAACCGCTTATATGAGTCCTCGCCGCGGCACAGGGGCGCGGGGTAAGGCGACAAAGGGGACCGAGGGGTGCGGGCGTGTTGTGCGCCTGCCCGCACCTATCGGCCCCCTTGGTCATCCCAACCGCCTGCACCGCGAGGTTGAGGTCTATATAGTGTTATCATTTCGTGAGGCGCCTGTAGCAATGAGACACAGTTCATAGGCTGGAAAAGTTCTTGCTACCGCCAGTACCGCCCTGTTTCGTAATTAAAAAACAGTTTTCCTGTACAGATTGCAAAGCTTGTAATCAGTCGTCGGCTCTTACACTATGTCGGTTATCGCAAACCGTGAAGATAAAACTTTTGTCGGCCTCGGCGTAAGAATTACGCTCATTGTTCTCTAGAGCGTAACTAAAGCGTAACAGAGGCGTAATTTCATACCGAACCGATTTTAACGGCGCGGCTGTAAACTGTGCATTTTTGCGCATATTTCGAAGTGTTTGTGTTTTTTTTCATTGTTTTGCACGGTTGTGTGGCTCTTACGCTATGTTCAGAAAAAACAAAATTTGATTCATGTTTCTTCTACATACCTTATAATTATCTAACTAATATTATAAATGCGAAAGTATGGATGGATGGATGTTTGTTTGTTACTCAATCATGCCAGAACGGCCCAACGGATCTGGATATGGTTCATAGATAGAGAAAAGTCTGGAATAGCACATAGGCTACTTTTTATCCCGGAAAATTGCGTAGTTCCCGCGGGATGGCGATAAACGAATTCTTTGCAGACGAAGTCGCTGGCAACAGCTAGTAATAGTAGTAATTTATAATATACAGTCATATACCTATACAAGAATTGCTCGTTTAAAGGTATTCGATTAGAGTTCTGTTCAAGATCTTCTAGAAGAATACGTAGGTACCTATAATATAAACTAATGACACTCGAAACAGAAAATCGTGCACTATTAAAGTAAAAAAAAAAATCATCCACCCATTTCATTTACTCCCACTTACTTTTCATTTAATTTCAAAAACTAAGAAAATACTTTTTAATTACACGGTTTGGAAAATGATCGTTGTGTGTTCTTCAATAAGGTTCTTATTAGCGTAACGCGCCTGACGCTTGTAACGTTTGTCGATTGCGCGGGAGTTTGGAAGGCGCAGTAATTTAAGCTATGAGATCGGTGATAGCAGGTTCGATTCCGGAGTGAGACGTCCGTGTGGTCTACGGACGCAGTATCTTGATCAAGAATAGGGTTGCCCGTTTACGTAAAGCATTCCAAACCAATTTCTCAATAAAAAAAATTGCGGTTATGCAAACAAATAACTCCCCCCCAAGTTCATATAAAATGCAAATAATATTATGTATACCATTTTCATTCTTACCTGTCCTATTTGGTAAACAAAATTCTAACCTCAATAAGCAATTTTTTGTAAAGAATAAGGTGTATTATGTTATCAAATAAACCTGAGGTAATATTTTGTACATAATTTTGCTGATATTTTATCTCCAGTTCCTTTATTTACGACTAGCTGTTGCCCGCGATTCCGTCGGCAGCATTCGCTTGTATCGCTATCCCGCGGGAACTATGTGACTTTCCGGGATAAAAACTATCCTATGTCTTTCACCGGGACTCAAACTATCTGTATACGAAATTTCAACTAAATCAGTCCAGCGGTTCAAGCGTGAAAAGGTAACAGACAGACGGACAGACAGACAGACAGACAGACAGACAGACAGACAGACAGAGTTACTTTCGCATTTATAATATTAGTAGGGATGAAATAGTTAAAAAAAAAACAAAAATGAGACGTTTGGAGGTTAGAATTTTGTTTACCAAATAGGACAGATAAGAATGAAAATGGTATAGTAGGTATAATTAGTAGTGGTACAGTACCCGGCTATAAAGACTGCACTTCGGTCTTTGGAAAGAGACGTACGTACGTTAGAAAGAGACAACGCTCTACGAAGCCGAAATTAGCCGAGACTGATGTGCAATCTTTAAATCTATCAATTATTAATGCGAACATGTGAAGTGTCCACAGGATATCATTATTAATTGCAACTGATTAATGATAATCCTATTAAAATAACATGAATAAGTTTTTCCCATTAGAAACTTTAATTAAGAGAGCTTACCATTCTTTTGAAAGTTTCCAGAATCTTCTGAGAATATTCTTGAAATTTTGAGAACGTTCTACAACTTGCATATTGTCACGTATTTAAACACAAGCATCAAAAGTTTCTACACTGCCATATTGATTGCATGGGTTTGTTTCCTTTGACTTTTAGAGGGATAACCCTAGAGCGCGCAATGGACGATTCAATTCATTAGGAAAGTCGGAATTCGGAATAGCTACTGGTTCTACAAATTCCTTTTTTTTTCAAGATATTTATCTCAAAGAGTTAGGTACGTTTCTAAGACAGGTCCGCTAACTGTGGACTTATTTGTGGTATCCCTATGAAGAGTATGGCAACACTATCCCCCTTATTCATAAACGCTTTATAGGCTTCTGCTAACTTAGCAATCGTTTGTCCTTATCTGTGAAAGGTAAATGTCAAAGTGACAGATAAGGACAAACGATTGCTAAGTTAGAAGAAGCGTATAGAGCGTTTATGAATAAGGGTATATCTCTACAGCATGTGTAAGCAAGGAATTAAACCAGGCCTATTTCACCAATTTGACATATGTCGGCGACATGTGACAATTCAAAACGCAAGGCGTAGTCTGATAGAAAATGAGTAAAAGCAAGCTTCACGGTAAAGAAAATAAATGTATTAAAAGGAATCACAGCACACGACAAGCAACCGAAGAGCGAGTGACTTTGTCATTAACAGACTAACAGAAAAAGAAATATACAGGTTTATAAGTGGGTCGGTTTGTCTGTCTGTTACGCTGTCACACCTAAATCGCTGAACCGACGTTAATGAAATGTGGTACGGAGTTTTAGTCCCGTACATAGGATAGTTTTTATCCCGAAAAATCGCAGTTCCCGCGGGATAGCGATAAACATGTCAAATGTCGAATATACAATACAATACAATACAATGCAATACAAATACTTTTAATTGAACACAAATCAGTATAAAATACTACAGAAACAGAACAAAACAAAAAAAAAATGAAAATGTTTTTATTCCACAAAGAAATTACAGAACTATACAACTTAGGGCCCTGTGCTAGGATACCCTGTGTTACAGGACCCTAAAACAACAAACAACAAAGTATACAATAGGCGGTCTTATCGCTTAGTAGCGATCTCAACACCACTACCAATATCTACACACAACACTACTACCAACAACAACACTGGCACTACTGTTACATCAACATCAGTTCTAACTCTACCCAGATGGACACTTGACATTGGCAGAATTGTGCAAAGTTGCACGGTAGCCGCAAGCAAAAGAGTGAAGTGAAGTCGCGGGCAGAAGCTGGTTTGAAATAAAATTCTTAAACTGTCAGTCAATTTTTTGAAATTGCAAACAATGTAAACAAACCAGTAGGCTTATTGTCTAACTCGCTCGCAATCGCCATCGTGTTCATTTTGACAGTTCATGTATGGGCTGACAATTGGCATCGAAATCAGCTAGCTGTCACATTCATACAAGAACTGTCAAAATGAACACGATGGCGATTGCGAGCGAGTTAGACAATAAGCCTACTGGTATTTAAAATGTCTTTAATTTCCATTTTCCCTCATCAAATACTGCTAAATCCGTGTGTTATTTAATCAATACTTCATCATCATAATCTCCAGCCTATAAACGTCCCACTGCTGGGCACAGGCCTCCTCTCAGAATGAGAGGGCTTGGGCTATAGTTCCCACGCGGGCCCAGTGCGGGTTGGAAACTTCACACACACCATTGAAAAGCCGAAAAGCTCATGGTAAATTTCAAATGAGATATCGCACATAAATTCCGAAAAACTCAGAGGTGCGAGCCCGGGATTCGAACCCACGACCCTCTGCGTGAGAGGCCACAGATCAAACCACTAGGCTACCACGGCTTTTCAATACTTAACACAACATTAGTAGGTATCCTGTGCCATTAAAACAATAAACAAGTGCTAGAATAAATGGATATTTCATTAAATGGTTTATTTACATTGTTCGCAATTTAGGTCAGCGACTTTAGGTCATGTACTGACCACAATTTAAATTCACACGACGTATAACACTTTGACGTATACTGACGGTCTGTCTGTCATTTCTTACAGACTGTACGGTTCCAAACGCTGCGCGCGATGCAACACCACCATATCGGCGTCGGAGCTGGTGATGCGGGCGCGGGACCTGGTCTTCCACGTGCACTGCTTCTCCTGCGCCCTCTGCAGCACCCACCTGAACAAGGGGGACACATTCGGCATCCGGGATTCAGCTGTGTATTGCAGGTAGGGCTCGCCAAGGTTCCAGTGTGCACAAACGGCAGAGATATCAGATAAACCGCATAGAACTGGTCTTCCACGTGCACTGCTTTCACCACGCTGTGCAGTACCCATTTAAACAAGGATATATTCGGCTTTCGGGATTCAGCTGTGTATTGCAGGTAGGGCTTGCCAAGTTTCCAGTGTGCACAGATGGCAGAGATATCAGATGTACCGCATAGAAGTGGAGTTCCACGTGCACTACTTTCTCAAGCTGTGCAGCACTCATATGATCAAGGATACCTTTCGCCATCCAAAACTCAGCTGTGTCAGCCGGTGTAGTGCAAAATGATTTTCCATGACATTTCGTTAAATTTTATCCTATTTTCAACTTTACTGGCATGTTATTGAAGACGTGTATGCAATGCAGCTCTGTCAGATTATATTGTTTTATAAATAAGAGCCTTATTACTATGTCTTTTAAGTTGAAAACCGCATGGAATTCGACGAAATGTCATGGAAAATCATTTCACACTACATCTGTATTGCAGGTACGGCCATTTCAAGCTTGCAGTGGGCATAGACGGCACAGATATCAGATATACCTTATAGACCTGATCATCCACTTACACAGCTTCTCCTACGCTGTGCAACACCCACCTTAAGAAGAGGACTCGATGTATTGGAGATAGAGCTTGCCAAGCTTGCAGTGTGCACGGATGGCACAGTTATCAGATATACTATACATGTCGGAACTGTTCACGCGGGCGGGCCAGTATTCAAGCGTTTCGACCGCTCGGTTTATGCGTCATTGTCGTCCCACAATTATTATCCTAACAGAAGGACAAGCCGCAACAACTTTGGATAAGCTAAATGCAGCATCGATACTGCGTTTCGTTATCATAAAAAGTTAAGTCTCAGCATCATCTCTTTTAATGGTATATGCTGAGATGATAATGACGAAAAAAAAAACGCCGAAAAAACGCTGAATATTCGCCCGGGCGCGTGACCTACGCCTTGCTGTGCGGCTGTGTGTATACATGGACTTGCAGTTCCACATACAAGTGTAATAATCGAGGTTGAGGCACACGAGGCGTAGTATAAAATTTTTATTTAATCTGCAGAATAGCTTTTTTTCTTTAAATCTGTTCTCAAATACCTCATTTATCGCAGACATCTCTTAATAAACTATACTCTTACCCCCAGGTTACACTACGAAACGATGCCCGAGTACGGCCCCCACTTGGCGGTCCCTGGGCCCCCCCAACTGTGCCCGGGGCCCTACGTGCCCCCCTCGCACTACCCTCCTTACCCGTCCCCCGAGTTCGCCCGAGGCGAAGCTGACGTTGCTAAGGGCTTCTTTAACGGTAACGCCGCCCCCCCACCCCGGCAGAAAGGAAGACCCAGAAAAAAGAAGCCCAAAGACCAGGACATCATGAGTGCTAACCTTGGTGAGTGGCTTTGAAATTTGCTCTAGGTATGCATGGGGTAGCCTGGTTAGGCAGCGCATACAAAAGTGGTCAGGTACTGCCTGCCGCTGCCTACCGTGGAGACCCTCATGCACGCCATTAAATGTGCTGATGCCGGTAATACTCTGTGGCAGTCAAATGAAAGCTTTGGTCTAGGGTCACCTGGATTGCTATAAAAAAAATGCGTATTTTTTTAATACATCTATGCAGCCAATTCTTAGTGGCCAGTTATAAAAGCATTTCGTTCGTAAAAAAAGAGTGATCCATGTGTCTCTATGTCAGACGTCATTCCACATTTAAATTGAAGTCTGGTTTATAATTATCATAAGGTTAATTTTAAAACTAAGCCAAATACTAGTTCACGGTTAGTACTTGGCTTGTTCCGGCGTTGGTATTGAGATCACCCGTTCCTTTCTAACGTACGAAGTGTGAATGTGACGGAGTGCTTAAGCGCAGCGCGAAATTTTAACCCTCAATCCCATGTAAATGCCCGTTGTGCTCTAATTAACAAGTATTTAGCAGCACACCCGTAGATAGAAGCGTACACACCAACCACACGGACTCGCGAGGCTTGTTTGGCGAGTCATGGTTATTACAGCGACTACGAACACGCGTACACTCCGTGAGCTCTTAGATTGTCTTGTCATTCTGGTTTGTCTTGCTGCCTCCCTTACTCGGCCAATTCAAGTATCAAGCCCATAAGAGTAAGTGGGATAGCAAGACAAACGCGAACGGCATTCTACATGGATTGTACATTAGGTTTCATTTACATGCGTTAGGCAAGTCTGGTTAGGTTAGGTTAACGCTTTTGAATAGGGCATAGCTTGAGCCGGCTTCACTTTGCCATTCGGAAAACTCCGACGTGACTTTTTGTTTTGTCTGCACGGCTAGCACGACAGCGCGCGAGATAGACTACCCGTCTTTTTCTTACTGTTCATCCTAGAAAGAGAAATGAAATGAAATTGATTCTTGGTAACAGGCATTACAAGTTAATAAAGCCCCAATTTATTCTGCGAGTGGCAGATCAAAAAAATCACTGTAATCATAAAAAACACTATCAAGAAGCCACTTTTTCAGTCGGCCTTTAAAAATTGTGATGCAAGCTGCATTCCTGAACTCGTCTGGTAGACGGTTGTACACGGAGGGCCCCAGGTAGTACACGGATCGGTTCGATCTGGCGAGCCTGTGCTTGTCGGCGGTTAACATATTCTCGTGCTTATTACTACGTAGTTGGTATCTCGGGTTCGATCCCTTACGCCTTTAACACGTCAAGATTGTCGAAGGTAAAGACCGCTATGTGACAGAGACGGGTAGTCTCGTGCTAGTCATGCTGAGGTTCATCCGTGTCGTGTCAAAGCTGCCTCGCGCAGGTTGGTGCGTACCCGACGCGAGGCAAATTAACCAATACAAGCCTCACCGACAAAACGTTTTACAGTTTTATTAACACATTAAAGTCAAAACCTCACTTACAGCGCCAGATTATCGGACTGACTTCCCGTTGAAGTTCCAATTTTAAATATTTTAACTTTTTTTCGTGATATCAAAACCAGTCTGGTATCTCGCTCGCGTTTCTCGAATTTGAATTTGGAATATCGCGTGTCGATGTAGTATACAGGGGGATAAAATAATTAATTTAATTTTAGAGCACCGGCGGTAACGGTTACTCGGATGTATCGATAAATCTCGTGATGTTTTTGACTATTTTTTATCCATTCTATCTACTAGATGCTTTATGAGATTCTCCCTTAACTCGCTTCAAAATCAAAGAAAAAAAATACACGAGATTTAAACTGCGGTCACCTGAGAGAACACACTGTTATTCCACACCTTATACTACTAGGCCAAACGCACATACGTTAAAGCGACGAAATCAATGTACACTTCAAAAATCGAACGCGACTCTAGCTTCATTCGTATTTCAAAATAAGCTCTTAGATTTTCCTGATATCCTGGTGCTTAAACTCTCCCTCCGTCTTACGCCTGACGCGAGTTTAACATTTTTTTCCCATCCCAAAAAGTGCCCAACGACGCTAAAGAAGTTTTCACTTCAATAACTTGACGCTTCATTGCAAACCTTTTCCACTACCGTCCTTCGATTTAGTTCTGTTCCATAAAGAAAAAGAAATTCAAAAATTTCCAGCCTGCTTTCTTTCTCACGTGCCAGCGAGCGTTCGAGGCACAATCTAGGTTCATCATACTGGCCACATTTCAATGAACCGAGCATCACACTGGCCGGTGACGCGGCCAACAAAAAAAAAGTGTGGGTTTACTTTATAGCAAAAAGAGGTCGTTAGTGTTCGAAAGTAAATTTGAAATGTTAGAATAGCTAGCTGATTTGTTATTTTTTAAAAGTACTGGCTGAATAGAAATATTTGTAGGTTAAATCACAACGAACTTTGAGGCGATGGCAACGCGCTCTTTCTGCCAAAAAATATGACAACCTTTGTTATTGAATAAGGTATTTTCAAAAATTGTTAATTAATTACTACCTAAGTACCTCACAAAGATTCGTGGATAGACTTGTTAAAAATAATCAGACACGACTTTGTTTCATGTGTACATATTCGCGGATATCCGGCTTATCTTATCTATATCTAGTAGGGCATGTATTTTAACGAGTCATTTATGTAAGTTGGCCCAGTTTTTTTTTTTATGTAGGTAGTTTGTATTGTTGCCTTTTTGGCTTCCGATTGACAGTGACAAGCCAACTAAAGAGGTTTCTTCTTCTCGGTGGAGAGATTTCTTTTCTGTGGAGAAATGATGCTGGCCGTTTCGCTGTCACATGCGTTTTTTAGTTTTTTTTTTTAGTTTTTTGTTGTGGCAACGTCTTATAAATCGATGAAAGCCAGCCGCACTCACGAAGAAGCATGACTCATTGCCAACGTTACTGACGTCAGTGTGTCGCAAATAGCGACATCTGTTGCTTGTTGTCGCAACCTCGCGTACCTCACTTTGAGGGTCGACAGATTGATTTGATAGATACTAATTTAACCAAGTGCCGATAGATGGCGCAACTTAGCCTACCCCCAAAAGCGACCGTTTCTCGTTTTTTTTTTTTTTTTTTTTTTTATGTGAATAGGAAGGCAAACGAGCAAGTGGGTCACCTGATGGTAAGCGATCACCACTGCCCATAGACACCCGCAACCCCGCAAAACTGTCGTCGTAAACTGACTTCATAGACAACGGTTTTTTTTTCAAGATGTCCGCTACCCAGCCAGTCTGTGTGTCTTATGAGCATGCACTTACCAAATACCGTGAAAAGAATCGCGTGCTAGTGCTAATTCGCACTGACAGCACTAATAACGTTACCAGCTCTGTCGCTATGCCCGTCCTTTTCTATTCAAAGCTGTGTAAAAGAGAGGCCCGACTGATTTTCTAGCGATGTGAACACGGAAAGTAATAAACCTATGAGTTAGTGTTAGATGGTTTCATGACTGAAATATTGTTGTTATTGAGCGGTTTTGTTTTTATTAACTCCGACAAAAAAGTGGTGTGATGAGTATAAAGTGTGTGTATAGTATATCTGCCTGTGGCATCATAACTTCTAAATTCAAGGATTGATGATAATGTACAGTCGACGTCATAAATATCCTATACTAGCTTCTGCCCGCGACTTCGTCCGCGTAAAATTTGCAATTACAATGTTTATCGCTATCCCGCGGGAACTATGCAATTTTCCGGGATAAAAAGTAGCCTATGTTTCAATCTAGGGAACCAGCTATCTCTGTTCCAAATTTTATCCAAATCCGTTCAATCGTTTCAGCGTGAAGAAGGAACAAACATACACACTCACTCACATCGTCACATCGTCACTCACAAACTTTCGCATTTACAATATTAGTAGGATAGTAGGATAATAAGAATTCCTCTTGGTTCTGAATGTTTTTTTGCTTCGGTTTCCTGTACATCACTGTCGGTTCGCGTGTAAAGTTAACCTCTATGATGGATAAAACATAGCATAATGTGATCTGATTAATTGAGGCTTAGTTATAGCGATAGATGTAGTTAAAGTTAGATGCGGCCATGGAAACAATTAAAACTATTACGTATGTTGACGACGGAATTTAAAAACGTTTCCGCTATGGTACAAATGGTTTAATAACGTAAACTACAAATTAACACACAAACAAAATAGCTAGGAGCATAATAAATAAAAATCAGCTGTTTTCGGTAACAATCTGACAGAGCAACTGTCTCAAGAGTTGATGTCATCGCAGAGAAAAGGTGTTTTTAAAAATGTTACTGTACATAAAATATATTAATATTTTATGTACAAAAAGGAGGCTCCAACCCAGCCAGTCGCCAAGAACATACATATACAAATCATGTCTATATCCCTTATGGGGTACACAGAGCTTAAGGTCATAAGACTTGCGTAAAGACCACTTTTAGCGTGATTGTAGGCGTATAGGTGGAAAGGGGAATCAAAATAGTGACGGGTTAAGCCACATCAGCTATAACAATGATTCCTAAGATTTCTCGCATTCCAAGATGTGATATATGTTTGTAGGTATGTATGTAAAAAATGCCGCTGACAATGCTTAAATCATCTGTCACAGATGCTGAGGCCTAAATGATGATGTAAAAAAGTGTCAAAGGCCGCTTTTAAACGTATCTACACGCAAACAAATGGCTTCACAGACGATCGGCCGCCATTTTTATTTGGTTGGACTCGCCCACAATTCTTATACAGTAGTGGCCAAATATTTGTGTCCAGAAGCAAATTCGCCGTCACTTTGGCATTATACATGCGCAAACTTATACCAAGTAACCGCAGACGTTTGGCATGTAACTGTCCACAAACATTGGCCCCAACACTGTGGCCAACCGACCAATACTTTTCACGCCTCGTTAAGCCGGCAAATGGGTTGTCAAAATGCCTTTAATATTCATTAAGCCCCCGCCACTTTGAGCTTATCAAGTTTTTATTATAAATTAAAAATAACAGCAGTAAATAAAGGGGGCGACGTATCTATTCGATCGCTTGTAATCTATTTGCTTTGGTTAAAGTATGAAGATGGATCGCTTGAGTGTTCATTGTTTTAACGTGTAAAGAAACGGTTCTCACTTGGCCGCGGAAAAGTGAAGTTTGAGCTGGTGTCACGAAATGGCAAGTTTTTGTCCCGTCTTTTTATTTGTCACACGGGAACTTTGCATTTGCTGTCAATGTGTCAGTGTCAGTGTCAAGATTTTGACATAAAAAAACCGGGTAGCACTCTGGGAGTGCCAGCAGAAGTGAAAACAGCAGCTTAGATTAGATTTTAATGTTGTAACCTCCATGACGCTCAAGACGCATACCGTACTGGTCGCTCACAAAAAAAATGACGTATTATCTATATTGACAGACCTGTAACAATATGCTGACGCCCTAGTACTTTTGCTCCACGACTCAACAAAAAAACACTTCAAAAAGCGAACGCGATTCATTCGCATTTCAAAATAAGCTCTTATGCTACGGCCACATTAGCGGGATTCGGCGAAGGTTCGCCCTATCGCGACATGTGAGGACAGACTGTTTGCTTTATCGCGAATCATTCGGGCGAACTCGAACTGTGTTCGGGCTCCTGTCGGTATCTAGCGCAGATCAAAGGATTTTATCGCGACAGAGTTCGTGTTCGTGCAAGTGTCTATACTTCGTACTTTGAAATTTCTGAAATGTACGTCAAAATTGACAAGTGACATTTTAATAATTATTTAAAGTCATACAATACAAAGCAAACGCTGCTTCCATCTTTTTGTTTCTTTGCGCTCTTGGTTAATTTTCCCGTCAAATTAAGAGTTGCGCGACATAGTTCGCCCGAAGTTTTTACCACGATAATTTGGTCTAAGGGTGTCCACATAGTTCGTGGCTACACGAAGTCGAACTTTTTATCGCGACAAGGCGACACGAACCTTCGCCCGCTAATGTGGCCCGGAGGTTAGAGGATCCTGATTTCTGTAATCCTGGTACTTACTAAACTCGCTCTCCGTCTTACGCCTGACGCGAGTTTAACATTTTTTACACATCCCAAAAAGTGCTCAACGCCGCTAAACAAGTTTACAATTCAAAAATGAAATGAATAATGTTTGTATGGGTCAGTCTAACTAACTGAACTAGCTGCTAAAATATTCCGGAACATTTTTGAGTGACCTTATTTTAGCAATGAACACAAATCATTTACCTTGCTACTCCGCTACTTACGTGCAAGATAACCAAGCTTGTGCGAAATATATACGTTTTGCATGCAAGCCCTCCCACAACTACTGCCACACAAAACGCACACAAATCCCACAAACTTAATTAATCCTATCACCACACAAACACTGACGCGCGTTTCGATCCCTCTACGGGATCATTCTCAAAATCAACACGGAAACGCACCAACGCACGAAACGCGCGTCAGTGTTTGTGTGGTGATAGGATTAATTAAGTTTGTGGGATTTGTGTGCGTTTTGTGTGGCAGTAGTGGTGGGAGGGCTTGCATGCAAAACGTATATATTTCGCACAAGCTTGGTTATCTTGCATGTAAGTAGCGGAGTAGCAAGGTAAATAATTTGTGTTCATTGAAATGGACCTCCGCAAAGTAACGCCTGATTCAATAAAATTATTTTAGCAAGTTGAATCTCAGTTTCAACGAACTGGCCTTATACTCCGAAATCCGATTTTCGAAGTTCGTTTCGTGCCGTTCCGCTCTCACTAATGGTTATTAATTTGAGAGTGAGAGGGACGGTGTGATACGAACTTCGAAAATCGGATTTCGGAGTTACCCCCCTGGGGCCTTACCATGACATCTGAACGTGATTCGATTCCGACACGGTTTAGTTGCTCGCTGTCAGATCCATACTAAAAATGACAGCTAAAACCTGAACTGAGGAATTAAATAAATATTAAAAAAAATATATATATATATATTGTAATAATTAATAAAATGGGTCAAAGTTACACCAATTGACCCAGTCCCAAACTAAGCAAAGCTTGTACTATGGGTACCAGGCAACGGATAAACATACTCATATCCTACTAATATTATCCCGTTTTCATCCCGGAAAATAGCATATCTGGTTCCCGCGTGATAGCGGTAAGCGAATTCATCGCAGACGGAGTCGCGGACAGCTAGTATTATAAATACATACATCTCCATGACTCGGGGACAAACATTCGTATTCACTTCACTTGCTCCTTTTTTTCTATTGGTCTGTGATGTGGTTGTCTATGCTTGTTTTTGTTCAATTTTTATTTTTTCCTTTTCAAAGACATAGGGTTTTGTGCCCAGGCAACCAAATCTAATTATGTTGTACTTATTATGTTTAGTGTTTAGTGTTTTGTAGCTGTTATATTATTTGTAATAAATCATTATTTTCAATGTATCACCCTATGGTCCCAACGGAAGACCAGCGCTGGCTGCAAGGCCAGCAAATGCTGTGTTGGGACCATTTTATGTCAATTTATTTATCTGGATGTTTAATGTGTTTATTTATTTAATATGTTGTGATTGCCATAAATAAACTTTTTTTCTTTCTTTCTTTCTTCCTTCTTTCATTATACAAATGTCTGGCTACCGGGATTAGAACCCGGGACCTCTAGCTTCATAGTCAGACTAACCACTAGGCTATCCGGTCGTCAAATTGGATCGCAAGATGTAATGGTAAGGCCCCTTGCTTACATTCTTTACTGGGCTTAAAAATAGCCCACCCTAAGAAATACGATAGTACATACATAAAGGGAGGCGTCGAGTTTCGGGTCATGTTCTTAGGGTAGCACCCTAATCTGTCTATATTTTCATATAGATATGATACAGGGTCTTACAGGTTCTGTGGTTGTAAAGGGGTTTATAACGAGAGCTAGGGGCAACTTGCTGGCGTAACATAATACAGTACCCTTAAAGATTGCGTTCGGTCTTTGGAAAGAGACGGCGTCACGTAAGACCGAGACAATGCTCTACGAAGCCGAAATTAGTCGAGAAGACCGATGGATGGATAATTTAGAGCCGTGTATGGACCATTGTTCATGGATATGGCTGTATGAACATTGTTGCGTTTGCCTATCGCCGGAGGAAGAAATAAAAACTGTGGCAAACATTTACGCTCTAGAAAAACATTTACTATCTTGCTAACGAACATAACGAGGATCAATTTTATTGTGTTCGTATCACCTGTTTTCAATATTAAGTGATTAAAGCTAGTGCTTCAAGAATTACCTACGACACTTGGCCGGCATAGCTGTCCGAGTTTGGGCATTCCGCTTTTTGCGCGTTCGGCCTTTTTCGTTCGACGTCGGACGGCTTCGGCTTTTTGCTTGGTTCGGTCGCCATATCAATTATAGGGGAATGCAGCGGGGAAAGGCTGTTTGCGGCAGTTTGACACTACTTAAAATGGCGTAGAAAAAATGCTAGTGTAGGTACCATAGACGAAAATATATTTTTTTTAAAAACAAGTATGATCCATATAGGTACATAATTAAAAAAATAATTCAATTTTATTCCAAAATTTACAGACACTACTTAAAATCGAGTAGAAAAAAATGCCAGTGTGCCATAGACGAAGAAAACAAGCATGATAAATAAAAATAAAAAACAATTTTATGCCAAAAACGCTTTAGGGGCCATTCAAGTATTACGTAAGCACATTTTTTACAATTATTTACCCCCTCCTTCCCCTTGTCAGCAAAAGTAAGCAAACCTCTTCCCCCCCCCCCCCCATGCTTACGTAATCGTTGGTACCTATAGGCATTTTTCTTTTAATGTATTCGGTTTTTTATATATTTGTGGGTTGCCATTTGTGTAAAAAAGTAAATAATAACTGCTGACGTAATCACGATATCGACCCCCCCACCCACCATGTCATCAAAAATAAGCAAAGCAAAGACCCCCTCGCCCCCCTCAAGCGCTTACGTAATACTTGAACGCCCCCTTACATCATTTTGGATCATCAAGCTGCTGGACCGATTCACACCAAACACGGCTAAGAACCACCGCAAGAAAACTGGCTTTCGAATGACAAAACTGCATCGAAATCGACCCTTCCGCTGGAGAGCTACGACGACGCCACAGACACAGGGACATCGACGTCAAACTTATAACACCCCTCTTCTTGACAATTGTCGGCGACATTTGACAATTCTGTTCACATTACAAACTCGACGAGAGTCTACGCCGCGGTTGGCTTCATATTGAGTGCGCGTTGCATTTCGAATGTCACATGTCGCCGGCAATTGTCGTTATTGGTTACAATTACAATACAATTTTGGATAATTTTTCGATGTATAACTGTAATATCTGTTTCACGTAAATTGTAAGTAATTCAGTATGCGTAGCATACATTTTTAGTCACATCACAGTATAGGTTACGCTTCGAATGCATTTGCGTTAAAAAGTGAGATATTGAGTTTCGATCCGCAAGCAGCGCTGCCAATTTTTCAGTACCTAGTCTATAAATTTGAATAACGATTTTTCTTCGCGACATTTCGGACTTCGACTCTCAAATTCAAAATTAGAACTTCGTAAAAACACCGTTCTTTCTCCCTGAACACCGCGAGCTCAGACTGCGAGCGGCGCAATTCGTAATTCGAATTTCAAATTTAGCGGCCAGTTTTATGGTCCGCGATCCAGCCAGTTCTGTACCGCGTATCATACAGCCATAGTATTATAGTATAGTGCGTAGTGCGGGGGCGGGCGCAACATAGTCCCTCCCACTCGGCCCATTCATCTGGGTAAATCACATCACATCACTCGACGCGCGTGATTTGTGATTGCGAAATCATTGCACGTGGAGATGCTGGCCAGAAAGAAAGTGGCCAAGCAGAAAAATGTTTTGTTTTTGGAATACATTCGATGGAATCGTTTTATTATTTTTAATACAAGCTTTCTTAGCTGACTGTACTTGCATTCCGTCTTACATTATGTGTACCAAATAACAAGTCAATCGGACCAAACGTTGAAGAGTTCCCTCCTGCGGAGACGCTGGCTGCGTCACCAGAACTCCACTACCAGATTATTGTATTGTCATCCGACTTATTCAAGTAAGCAAAATTTCAGCTTATTCGCTTGAAGATATCTGCTTCAAAATTGAGCCTCAAGATTCCACCCGGACTAACATACTTATACCATTTTCATTCTTACCTGTCCTATTTGGTAAACAAAATTCTAACCTCCAAACGTCTCATTTTTATTATTTTTTAACTATTTCATCGTAAATAAAGGAACTGGAGATAAAATATCAGCAAAATTATGTACAAAATACTACCTCAGGTTTATTTGATAACATAATACACCTTATTCTTTAGAAAAATTGCATATTGAGGTTAGAATTTTGTTTACCAAATAGGACAGGTAAGAATGAAAATGGTATATATACCTATTTACTTAGTTTTTCACTTATAAATATTTAATAGCCGTTACTTCTCTTTCCATATTTATTTACGTTCTAAAATCGAATTTTAAAACCAAACCCCTTTAAGAAATCTTCCGTTGCCATCCAACGCTGTCGAAGATAATGACAAGGGGTCCCATCTTGCGACCCCCTTTGACGGGGGTCCCTGGAACCCCCAAGAGGGGCCTCAAGACACTCCGTACAACCATGTCTAAAGCTATTGTTAAGCACTGGAGTGGTAAATTTTACTCGGTAATTGTTTCCCCTTCAGAAAGTCTGTTGTAGCTTTTCTTTGAGTTGAACGTCTTTGAGTTGTATGTCTACGGCTGAGATATAGTGGCTGGTGCCCTACCGTTGCCAGGGTACATATATACATCACGACAATATCCGTTTCAGGGTAGACAGGGCAAAGGTCGGCAACAGGCGGACCGCGAAAGATCGACAGATCGACAAATATTGTAATGTATTGTATTCTTTCTTTACTTCTTTAGCGGCGCTGAGCACTTTTTGGGATGGGTAAAAAATGTTAAATTCGCGTCAGGCGTAAGACGGAGGGAGAGTTTAAGTACCAGGTTATCAGATCCTCTGAGAGCTTATTTTGAAATACGACTGAATCGCATTCGATTTTTGAAGTGTTTTTCGTTGAGTCGTGGAGCAAAAGTACTTACTAGGGCATCAGCACATTGTTAGAGGTCTGTCAATATAGATAATATGTACGTTTTTTTTTATAAGCGGCCAGTACGGTACGCGTCTTGAGCGTCATAGAGGTTACAAAATCGAATCTAAGCTGCTGTTTTCACTTCTGCCGGCGCTCCCGGAGTGCTACCCGTCGCTTTTTTTCTGAATCTCGTTAGTAAAATTATCTTAAACATTGAATTAAGACGTCATGGTAAGGCCTCAGAACTCTGTCTGACTCGCATTTGTTCGATTTTTCACTAAACTGACGCAAGTTGACGCGAGTCGTCAATTTTTCGTCAGTAAACATGCCACGACTCAGTCCGAAGTGATGACCTCCGAATATCGACTGCAGTTCGTCGACTCCATGACATAACTTTACTAGTGGCGTCAGTTGTCGATAAAAACGCTCGCTAAAAAGGCATTATTAATCGATTGAGACACAAAATGTTAACAGATAAAGAGCGTCCTCATAAATTGTTGGTCCATTCATGTTTAAAAAAAAACGAGATTTCCTATTCGATAACCGTCCGTCCGGTGCCTGCAAAAACTTAGCCAACTTACTTCTGCACCTGGCATGGCGCTAGCATCTACGTCGAAACTAATGATTTACAAAGACAAATGCTAGTTCCAATTTCGCCCGCCGGTATAAGTTACATTGTGGCGGTGTAACCTTTTTTATGCAAAGAAATAAAAAAGGCACCACGCTGGTTAATACGTTTAATAAGTGATTAACAAAGTTTCGAGTGAATATTTGGGATTGTCAGCGTGCCTCGATTATAAAAATGATGATAAATGCTTTTCGTAGTGTTGTTGCGCATAGCTTGCCCGCGGGGGGCGCTACCGGTGCCTTAACTTATGTGGCGCTAGGGATGTGGATAAAAAACCGTTTTTTTTAATACTCAACCAAGTCACCAAGTCACCAACACAAAAACCAAGAAAGGCCTAGAATATTGTAGTTGCTTGTTCAAAGCATATTTTTGTTTTTGTTTATTTGAGTCATGTTTTTTTCCTTATTGGTCCATTACATGACCGAACGTTTGAGACAGCCCTAGGCAGACCAGTAGGCAAGCCGCGTACGTCCCCAACCATATTTCAACTCCTGGTTCTTAAAACGCCAAAGATAGTTGACGATAGGTATCACACGACAGACAAAACAAACGGAAAAAAAATACCACCGAATAGTGAAGGCCTAGTGATAAATCGATAGCTTCAACGGTATCATTAATCTACGGTTCGTTCATGAATCGAGCGTGGCCTTGTGAATGAAACGTTTGTTATTATTTTTAGTTTGTTTTTTCATCGATACCTGTCCGCCCATCACTAGTCACAGGGCGCCCGACTGCGAACCTAAACTTTATCAAAGCATTTTATAGGCACACGATTTTACACATAAATTAAAATCCAATCGTCCATTAATAATTACGCGCCATAAACGGAATGTTGAAATTTTCGAATAAAGAACAGATTTGGTTGTTTTATTGGTTTACGGCGTTGTAAAAGTGGCCAGTGTTAAAAAAAAATTGACGTCCTTATTCTGTGGGAGAGGTTGTAATAAATAAGGTTGGGTAGACACTGGATTGTAGGCTGGTTGCCTCTGAGGCCTGATACAGATGTCTCGGTCGCGATAGCGGCGGGTACAAAACGGAGTAACATGAATATCACATTAGTGGAGTGGCGGGCCGCGGCAGAAGCGGTTTGTACTTATCTAACTTGGGTGCCAAGGTAAGTACTTCGATTAAGCGCGGTACGATACGCGGTCGTTCATCCTTTTTAGGGTTCCGTAGTCCACTGTGCCCTCTTTCGTCTTTGCCGTCCGGATGTCAAAGCTATTCTAGTTATGCATCAAATGTCATGAAATTATCCTGTATCAAGGGGCTTGAACCCCATGTACATTAAATTTGATTACCATGGTCTTTAAATAATTCTTGTCAAAATAATGTCTCTCTGGCCTGTTCCCCGCCTATTTAAATTGACGCGGTGATAACTGTCACGAGAAAAAAAACAATGCCCCAATTAAGGCTATGGTTTGAACCATAGACAAAAGTCGAGTCTAAGTTTTGATTCCAATAATAAGCAATCGAAACCGCGCCTTATGCTCTTTTTCATTCTATAGGAGCTGAATTAAATTTAAATTCTCTTATATAAGCAGGCTTCGTGACACTTATCTTATATCGACCAAAACAAAGAAAAGGACCGGACAGCTTTGTGTTCCTGGCCTAAAATAAGAAATAAAGGTAAAAAGTACTTTTTTTCCAATACCAACTACCGTCGACGCCTATCTGCGATCGACTACTCGAACTGTTCGATACCGAAAAAAAAACGGATTAAAAAAATACGGGGCACATATTTTGGCGGGAAATAAATCACTGGCCAGTAAACGAGGCTATACGAAATTTATGGAGGCCCCGCAATGAAACCGAACACTAAAAACAAAAGAGGAAAAAATTACATTTGAAAATCGAACGAGCCATCTCCGAACTGGGCGCTTTCGTTCTGAATTCAACGGCGTTGTGTCAAGGTTGAATGTGAGATGTTTTTTTATTCGTTTACGTCTTTATAGTTTCGAAGGCAATAAAAGGTGATACCACATGACGTTAGAGGCAGATGTGACAACTTCATTACGTATAAATTACTACTGTTAGTGTAAGGAAGCGTTTTTTTATACTTAGTAGAAATTTACGAGGGTCACAATGGACTGACGAATGAACGTATAAAAATATATTATTTTTTATTCTCACGTTTATTGCTGCCGCGCACGATAATCACCAAATTTTTACTGAAATTGTTTTTGAAGTTTTTATCGTGTCAGCTGCTTTGTTCTTTAATTGCGCTTTTTTGTTTTATTAAGACTCTTTGTGGTACCTACTGATAACGCCGCTGTTAAGTTTTGATGATATAAAGTACTTTATGGTAGATACTTTACAATCCATATTTTTAAATAAACACAAAGTGCGCGTTGGAAACCCACTTTATTCTGTTTTCAGCCAGTACCGAATCGTTATATTATTGCACAATCTTTATTTAGTTCGTCTATAAATTAGCAACGTACTTCAAATAGTTAATTGATTACTCCGCATTGTCAAGATTGTCAAGTACAATATGAAAATAGCTCAGGAAAATAGCCATTCTATATTCAAATGTCGGCTTCGACCGTATCAGTTGGCACGAACGCCTCAAGCGTTTAACTAACCATTATACCAAGAACCATTTTCTCAAATCGTATCCTAGCGTTATAGGTCAACTTATATTGGAAGTGATATCTAGTATAAGTAAAACTATCATGCGGAATGTGTTGTATGGGAACTGGTGGTCAAGTTATACTGGATTAATTCATTTTAGCGTAGAATCTGGTATACACTGACCTCTTCTTCTTTAGGGCCGTGTTTATACACTTGTTTTGAATATCGAAGACCAGCCAGTGTTAATTGGGCTCTCATCGCGTTCGCTTTATTAGGGCACGCGGCTTTTTTAAGCTGGTGGCTGTACCAGTATTACTTGAGCTTTAGTTTTATAGGCGTTGTAAAGTTTGATAGGTTTAATACGGTTGGTTTTTGTTATCGTAATGCTGGAGAAGTAAATCAATGCGGGTGAACATAGGACGGACCGTCAACGTGTCGTATCGCGATCTAGGACCCCTTTGCTGAGGTTGCCATAAAAAAAGCAAAACCTAGGGCAGGCAAAGGCTCGAATGTAAATATATTTTAAGCTGGCAATTTTTTATTTTTTTAAGGACATGCTAATCATAGCTGGGATAGTGTTTGCTTAATGTTGGTCTTTGGGTCTTTGGTAGGTACCTATCGGTTATACAAGTTCTATTATTTACGTCGAACGCCTATATATTTTTATTCATAATTCAAACTTAACCGTCACTTGGCAACTGGCAACAATCGAGACTGGCTGCTTTTACTCAAAGCTCAATTAAAAAAAAGTTAAGACGTATTTTGCGACACGCAAACTCCAAACTCGGTCCGCGTTTGAAGCGTATGACAACTGTCAAAAATTTGAATTTCGAACTTTGCTGATAGAGTCGCGTCGCGAAGTTACCTATGCACTTTTTTTTAATAACTGTACAAAACTGTAAGGCTCCGATTTGACGTGCCACATGCAAATGAGTAGCGGGAATTAAAAAAAAGGCTGTATAAAAAGGTTTTAAAAGTCTTTATTCTTCGAAACTACTGCGGTCGAAGTGTTGTAGTGCGTTTTACTAGTTTTTGTTGGCAGCGGCCTTTATTGATCGTTAAAGTGCGGCGTTCTTTGGCCAAAGGGGGCGTCCAGGGCATAAGAGGGAGCGGGGGCGGTAAGCGGCAGTGGTATAGAAATGTTACACGCTAAAGTTAAGAAACGGGATTTTATTATACTTGAAAGTAAGGAGAGTGAGTTATAAGTTTATACCTACCTATGCTGTTTTTAGTTTGCTGGTTCGTTTCGATTTTTTTTAATTAGCTTGAAATTTGGTATCAATGTATTAATCTAATGCGAATATTACGATAAAGCGCCGTTGACATAAAAACTTCTGTTAAACATTAAATATTTGACTGAAAGTTATTCTATATTGTAAATTTAAAGGACATAAAGTCTAAGTACTAAACAAAAAAAACGTATTATGTACGAAAACATAATGATCATGATTAATTCCTCTTAATTTTGCAGTTGGTTAGGCACGACGTTTTATTAATTAGCTGACCCTTAATTAGTCGTTTTTGATTATTATCTAATCGCTACTTCTGGTGCCTTAATTCACGTCACAAGGTAAAGTTGATAAAACGCAACTGAAAACAATACCCAGCGCCCATACCCGTGTTACGATCGCTTTACGATCCAGTTGTAAACTCCACGAACCTTACCTCCACTTCGGACCGGCGCGCACTAAACCTCATCTTCCCTCCTACTCATTCAACAATAAAAAGACAAGGACAAAAATTAACAGCCAGCCCGAACGGGTCCAATGCGTGCATAGATTTCAACGCTCGCAAGCGCCAGCAACCGTTTTATTAAGGAAACTGGCAGGCCATAAAATGTGTTGCCGTTTTGTTCGAAATGAAAAAATCAGGCTTTCATAGTACGTGTAATTAAGATTTGAATTGTGCTCTTTTGGTATTAAGAGTAAAGATAATTTGAGATATTTTTTAATTGTGCGTTAGCAGGGGCGCGTTGGCTTATTAAATAAAAATGTTTTGAGAGTTTTTTACACACTCTTCGTGGTAAATCGGTGATTATATTGTAACACGTTGAATATTTGATTTTACACGAAGCTTTTAAATATTATGGCGAGTGCCGGGGTCTTTTTGAACTTTTAAGTTAAATACATTTTACCGTCTTAAGAAAAGGCGAGATAAGAAGAAAACGAGTCTTAAGGTGTTGACGTTCAAATAAAATTTTAATGTAAAACGGTTTCATTCAATTTAAAAAAGATTACTTTTAAGACGTATATGGACTCAGAAAGCCGGTCCGAAATTCCTCTTTACGTAAATATTGCCTGAAGTTTTGCAAAATGGGCATTTCCAAAAAAACGTGTTAGCTTTACTTTTTTTTCCAAAATGAAGAAATTTTGGGATTTTCTGAATCAGAATTATTAGCTCTATCCATCTTTGTAAAGACCAAAAAGCGTCCATCGGTTTTTTTTGTCAGTTTTGTGACACTTTCCTACGATTCACACGAGACGTTACAAAATTGACACGAAAAAAAATGTATGGAAAATTAAAGTAATTTTGTTTTCGAGTCTAGTTAAACTCCATAAAATTATCAAAAACTTATGAAACTACAACATAATAGGTAAGTATTTTTTCACCTCACTAGCTCGGAAAGCACTTTTTGTTTGTTTGACAGCTATTGAGAAAATCGCTTGATATCCACATGTGGAGAAAGAGTTTTGACCACAGATTAGAAAGATATAGTACAGAGTTTTGACTTTTGAAGGAAGCTTAAGTGATATTTGACAGCTAACAAAACGTATAACGTTAAAAGTGCTGAATTTTTAATATCACAATTAATGAATTGCATCGAGTAAAAACACTAAATACAGTCTTACAACTTTATTTTAATTCATAAATGTCAGCATTCAACATTAACCTTCATTCTTGTTGTAAAAACGGATAAAATATTCTGACAGTCCAAGTAAGTCAATATGCGAACAAAACGCATCCGATTTTTTTTTAAATTCATCCCTTGTGGGATAGGTAAAGGAATTAATATCCATTCAGCCATATTAAAGATTGTAATGCCGGTTCACTGTTTGTGCTGACACTGCTAACAGTAGTACTTGATGGTCCCAACGGAAGACCAGCGCTGGCTGTAAGGCCATCATTATGCTGAGATGGAACCATTTCGTGATTGTATATGTTGTTACTTTTTTTTTTCTGTAATTTATATCACGAATAAACGTTTTCTTTCTTTCAAATAATAATAAAAAAATCAAAACTATTCAATTAAGCCGTCAACGTTAAAATATTCGCATGTTTATCTAGTTATTTTGTTATTAAAAATGAGTGATAGTACGAACCCTTTTTCTTATTTTCCTCGCTATAATGAGGTGAAAAGTTTTGTGTTATACACGGGTAAAAAGTTATTTTACGCCTCGTGTGTTGAAACACTCGCTACGCTCAGGATTCTATTTTTGAACTACTCGCTACGCTCGTGGTCAATCATAGGATCCTTTCGCTAGCTCGTGTTTCAAATGAACACTCGCAGGTAAAATACAACTTTCCCCCCTTGTATAACAGATAACTATTATCTCGTCAAAAAGAATAATCGATTAGAAAACCTGGCCTTAACTTCATATACACACAGGTTATACAATTTGTTGTTTTAATGCACACATAGACCATATTCCATACAAACGTACATCTCGTCACAACCACGAAAAAGACATTTGAAATTATCCGAAGAATCAAAACAGCACAATGAGTGCACATTGAAAAATGTAATTATTACCTCGATTAACTGTGCCCGTTTCTCGAAGCTTATTAGACTAATAATATTAGTGTTTTGTTTCATTCTTTCATTTAATTTACGAGACAAAACACTAATATTATTAGTCTAATGAGCTTCGAGAAACGGGGCCCAGCTGTAATATTAACACAAAATACTTAAAACTTACGAGACTATTAGTGCTAAAGTTTACAATTTAAAAAACTTCTTAAATTGACATTGGGTTGGGTGTTTTACTGGCTTGCGAATTGGCTTAGCGACTGAATTTGTTGTTGTGTTGGTATTTATTTAAAACCATGTGATTATGTGTCATATCTAATTAAAATTATATGCATTTTGCGCTCGCTTTTAACGACTCCGGTAAATTTTATTTTAACGTATTGTTTTATGTGGTTATAAATTAAATGTTGAATAAGCATTTTGGTTATAATATGAATTTTAATTGTAGCAATACTCGGCTACTGTGCGGGCGTTGAATTATTATTTTTAAAGGCCCCAGTTTTGTTTAAAGTTTTAATATTACGGTTGGCTTTTTCTGGTCTTATACGTAGTTGTAAGTGGGAATTAAAAAAAAGTAAAGGTAAAATTGCATTATAAATAGCTTTTTAACGAAATAAAAAAATAAGTACCTAGTCGTACCATTATTATGATTATAGAAAGAGCTTAATATAGTATGATGAAAATATTTGGAAATAAGTATGCACCGACTTCAAAAACGGAGAAAGTTCATAGTTCGTCGGTTTTTTTCCATAAGTGGACAGATTTCGTTTTTTTTTGGTTCGAAAGAGTTCCTACTAAATACATAGCTGGAATACTACGGAATAATTCTTGGTAATCTTGTAAAAATATCCTTTTCTCAAACATGCTCGGAAATGTATGCGTTAATATCACGAAATGAAGACATTAAGTTTCTTATTGTTGAAAAACCTAAGAAAAACCATTATTGACGGCTGCTCTAACTTTTTATTGCAAATTAAACAATTCTTACTTGATTACCTGGTAGTTATTTTAATTTTAATATTTCCTCACATTGCTTGAGAAAAGCACTACACAATTTTCGGCCGGAACAGGGATTGCTGGACTCGTTTTATCCGGCCTCGTCTACGGCTCGGCAGTGTGCCCCAAACTCGTCCAGCAATCCCTTACTTCACGGCCTCTGCAGTAATGTACTATTAATAGCGTCAGTTGAGAGCAGAAAATGCTAAATCAAAGAGAGTGACATTTAGGTCAGTGAGAAGCATCTGCCTTCTTTATTCAACATGTAGCTCCTTTGCATCGCACGCTAATCGAGTAATTACAAAATTTTGCTGACTTTTTGAGACATCAGAGGGTGTGAGACACGAGAGCTAGTGAGACTCGAGAGCTGCTGTGAATCTCGTTCGCGTTCGGGAGATAATTATTACTGGGGCCTTACCATGACGTCCTAATTCCGACTCAGTTCAAGTTTTAGCTGTCACTTTTAGTATGAATCTGACAGCGAGCGAACGTAAACTGAATCGCATTAAGTCATGGTAAGGCCCCTGGACTTTATACGGAGACAGATGTCGTCGTCGCAGGTCAAGACACCTATCTTCGTCTAATGCCTATCAGGGAACAGGTCAAGTTGTAATTGTTTCCCAAATGCACGTCCATTATTTTCAATGGGGCTTACCACTTCCGAGACAACTAGATTTTAATACTAGTATAGCATAGTCGACCAAGGGGTTCTTTCACCATCCTAATGTTCAATATCAATTGAAACAAAGACTATTATCACTTCCAAGTCTTTGATACCAGCCTTATTGTCTCTGTCATAAAAATGGAACACGTTGGTCGATTTGTTTTACCATCGCGGTCTTCACTCATGGTTTTTATGACTCCTGTATCTTCATCGCGTATTTATATATATCATGTACGTCACCTCTACGCTTCGGTATCAATACTCTTCACGTTTGCTATGATATTTTATAATGCATATGCTCGAAAAGTGTCTCTTTACTATCAACCTATGCGTAGAAAATGCGTTTTATCTGGACGACTTCATACCCGTGCGGAAAAGAACATTTTGCATGCTGAGAACGACACCGACCTAACTCAAAAAAGACGGCTGTTAGCTATCCTTATTGTGAGTTTTGCGTTAGGTCTTTCTGTTATACTCGTATTAAATGCATTTATGTGTATTTTCAAATTGGGTCACAGCATGCGATTTATTAAGATCATTGTCACAATATTCGTTAACGAAATAAGAGTTGTTTTGGATTTTTTCTCACATAATGCATTGTAAAACGTTGTAACATACGTCGGGAAAGTAGGCAGTCCAACTCGTGCCTTAGGAATTGCCTTTCAGCACTTGTATCGTAGACTTGATTAAGTTCTAGGAATCATTGTGATTGGTCAATAAGCCCACGACGCAAATGCTACCTTATCCTATCGTTTTTGCATCGCCTAATGTTTGTCCGGCCCAGATTTGAACCCCGAATACCTGGAGATGGGGTTCCGCGGCGGCGGGAGCCTGGGCTCCTCATCGCGCACGAAGCGCATGCGCACCAGCTTCAAGCACCACCAGCTCAGGACCATGAAGTCGTACTTCGCGATCAACCACAACCCCGACGCGAAGGACCTGAAACAGCTGAGCCAGAAGACCGGGCTGCCGAAGAGGGTGTTGCAGGTGAATATTACATTTTTCATAAAGACCAAAGTGAAATGAACGGAGGTTATACGTGATTCTGACGTAATTTTCATTAGCATTCCATAAACCAGTAGGCTTATTGTCTAACTCGCTCGCATTCGCCATCGCGTTCATTTTGACAGTTCTTGTATGAATGTGACAGCTACCTGATTCTGATGACAGTTGTCAGCCCATACAAATGAACACGATGGCGATTGCGAGCGAGTTAGACAATAAGCCTACTGGTCTCTATCTATTACGGGGCGGACAGAGCTTAAGGTAACAAGTAAAAGCCGCGCATGATTGTGGGTGTTGGAAAAGGGAATCAAAATAGTGATGGGTTGCTAGCATCGCCTATAACATGATCCGCTCGATGGGCTTTTACCATCTGCGAGGGAAGAGAAGCAGCTGATACATTCTATGTTTCTCTTTTGCTCTCAGACCAGATGGAAGTTGCCTGTACCTATTTCAATTATTGTTTATTGTGAGACTATATCTTTCTATTTACTTGACCGCTCTGATCGGAAGTTTTGGCATCCGTTTTATTTCCGAGAAGTGTGATTAATATTTTGCTCCAAGTTTTTCTTTAATGTTAAACCGACATTTTTTTCTTCGAACTGGTTCACGCTAAAAACACAGTTACACTTCATTTCTTATCACGTTTTCCCGTTTTTTTGATAACATTATTAGCGTTAGAGTGTGTATTAATGTCCGTTGGTTTCATTTTAGTCTAAGTTTATTGTAAGGAAAAAAAACGAAGATTTAATAGAACTCAACTGCTTTAGTCATAAACATATATTATATCCTCCAATAATGTTTTGATCTGGGGTCTGGAATGATGTGATCGCTAGGTTAGAGAGGTGACGCAAAAGAATACGCGCTACGAGTAAAGTCGAGTAAGAGTCGCGGATCGTGCGATGTAGATTGCCCGTCTTTTTCTTAATGTTTGTTCTAGAAAGAGAGGGGTATATCTCTCGTGCTAACTCGGTTGGCGAACCCTGCGCACCATACTTTTGAAATAAGATGGCTTTTGAAAAAAATAACTATAAAATTTGGTGGGCTCGTATGGTTTGTACAGTTGACTTCGTTTTATCAACGTCGTTTAATAATGCAACTGTTTATTTCGAATTGAATACTTAAAAGTCGAGACACGGAACGGTAGTAAGCACTTTGTCTGCAACTTTCCGCCTTCGACTCAAAATGTTCAATTCGCGAGATAAACAAAATATTATGCGAAGCTGTTACGTTTATTTAACAAAATGTTGGTAGCAAATGCGAAAAATGTACGACCGGTATCATGGTAACTGTTTTGCATTGCGAAATTGTAGCCTACATGGTGTTATGTCCCTCTTTTTTTCGTTTCAAATGACAGGGCAAGCATGTGCGGCGGGACGGAACGACGAGAACCTTGGCATTAAGTGCATTTTGATACTTTTTGATACGCTGTTCTGGGTAAAAGAGCTTGATACTTTACGTAGAAGAGAGTTGATACTTTAACTGACAATTTAATGAGGATAATAATGAATAAGGTGACTTAGCTCACGAGGTTACCATGTGGCCTGTTGATTCAACGATCATTGTCCCGATTGTAGTTTCGGTGAAGAGTCTAATAGCGAAGAGCCTTGACCTGATGGTCAAGGCTAGACAAGGTGATCCTTAAAAGGCTCTCGCTAGGCTCTGTCTACTCCGTAAGGGATAAAGACGTGATGTATGTTATGCTGAAATATTGCGGATGATGTACGATAGACCTTATAAAAGGTGTCTCAAAAATCTTCCCGTAGAAAGTTGTATGAAAAGTGCCTTTAAGTGACCCGGTTTTTTGCACCCAAGTTTGACTTAAATGCCTAGTATACATTTTTGAGGTTTTTTAATCGTGATTGACATTTCTTTCTGGTAAATTACAACTCAAACAATCTAGTAAATGAGTCACAAATTCAAAATAGTAGCTTACTATTGCGACCCACCACCACGGATCAATATTAGTGTCAAATATCAAGAATTATTCCAAATAAAGCCCCACAATTGACAACAATTCAAATTTGCTAAGGTAGTAAAATGAAAATACCGTTTGTAGATTTTACACTGCTCATTACAGTAAAAATATTTTTGGATTTTTTTATGCAGTAGTTTTTTTTATATTCAGGAAAAACAGTAAAAAAAGGTGGATTGTGAATGTTAGGGATATACTCATAGTGCCGTTAGTCCATTTATTACCGTAGGAATTTAAAAAAATATAGAACTGTCATGGTGTCAATGTCATGTTCATTTTTTATCAGTCCGACGGATTAGGTACTTGATTCTAACGACTCGTTTTCAATTCTCGTAAATGTCGTAATATTTAATTATTGGTTTGATAGACGCTTTAATAACATGAAAGTGGTTGACTGATTAGTGATAGCGGATAGCCGCAATCTGCCCAAAGTCGACGAATTTATCTTGTGTTGTGTATCTTGTGTTCATGTGCTTATAGTGCTTATTTTTTTCCATTAACGCCGTGTTTCCGCAACTTGGGACGATACAAATTATTAAAGGATCTTGGTGATACTTTCTTCCGGTCGTCATTATATAGAAATAAACTCAAAGCATGCACAGTATTGCAAAGCAGCAAACGCAAAATAACAAATTCGTGAACGAACGACAATGAATGGTTGATAAACAAAGCAAGTGACATGACATGACAGTTCTGTTTGAAAGTTACTTTTTTAATTTTATATCATGCTAAGTTCACGACATCAGTATCCCTATCTTTGTATATACGGTCTTTTTAATGACCATTTCTTTAATAAATTATTAACGACGAATTTAAGTGAACCAAAGGAAAACCGAGAAACACGGGTAGTCTAATTTTTAACCAGCTATTATAAACGCGAAAAAAACTTAAATGCTTTTTTTTTGAAATGTTGTCAATTGACATTTAAGCCAGACTTCCGAGCAAAGCGGCTCTGGCGTCACTGACGCAGCGACAGTGACGCTGCGCTCGGAAGTTCTTTCATACATTTTCATACTGCATAATACTATCGCACTGTCGCAGCCACAGTGTCACTGCGTCTGTGACGCCAGAGCCGCTTTGCTCGGAAGTCTAGCTTTACAAAAACTATTGAGCGTCAACCCCGTTCTCTTCAAGAACTATTCCAAATAAAGCCCCACCGCACAATTGACATTTAAGCCAGACTTCCGAGCAAAGGGGCTCTGGCGTCATTGACGCAGCGACAGTGACGCGGCGCTCGGAAGTTCTTTCATACATTTTCATACTGCGTAATACTATCGCACTGTCGCAGCCAGTGTCGCTGCGTCAGTGACGCCAGAGCCGCTTTGCTCGGAAGTCTAGCTTAACAATGACTTTTGAGCGTCAACCCCGTTCTCTTGTCACTACGTAAGTATAAAACAAAGTCGTTTTCTGCTGTCTGTCTCTATGTATGCTTAGATCTTAAAAACTACGCAACGGATTTTGATGCGGTTTCATTTAATAGATAGAATGTTTCAAGAGGAAGGTTTATATGTATAATACATGCATAATGTAGTAGAGATACACTGATTACACCCGTGCGAAGTCGGGGCGGTTCGCCAGTTTATTAACATAACTTTAACGCGTTCATATTGATATGTTTGTTTTAATCGTTCTCGAAAAAAGACGTGACGCGGAGTAAAAATACAAATAGGTAACAATTGATTGAACAAGACGTAAAGATGTTTTTAAATCGTCGATTAAAATTGCCGAACAGCCGGCTATTTGTGCAGGCGTTAATTAAAGGTATACAATTGCGCAATTAATTGCTCGCAATGAAACTCGACGGGCTGCGTTTGCCAGAGATTTTATGGAGTAATAAAAAGATACACCGCAAATAAAAACAATACGCAACTATTGCGACAAACTAACACCAGGGCCCTACTAACGACAATTGTCGGCGACGAGTGACAATTTTGTTTACATTATAAACTCGAGAATCTACGCCGGTTGGCTTCATTGAATACCTACGTATTGTCAATGTTCACCGACAATTTACTGACGAGATGGTGAGAGAGACCAGAGGCCTTACCATGACGTCTTAATGCAATTTAGTTTAGGTGCGCTCGCTGTCAGTTTCATACTAAAAGTGACAGCTAAAACTTGAACCGAGTCGGTATTAGGACGTCATGGTAAGGCTCTTTATACTATTAGATATCTCAATTGTTCCGGAATATTTTTGCAGGTGGTTGGGTTAGTTCGACTGTACATCCCTACAAAGATTTTACATTTAAATTTTAATACTAAAACCAATTAAGTGTGTCACTACTTCGCAAGGTGTGGTCGTCTTCATCAATAGGTAATAGTAATAGCTGAAAAACTTAAGTAAATACTGACCTATATAATAGGCTTATTGTTTAACTCGCTCGCAATCGCCATCGTGTTCATTTTGACAGTTCATGTATGGGCTGACAATTGGCATCGGAATCAGCTAGCTGTCACATTCATACAAGAACTGTCAAAAAGAACACGATGGCGATTGCGAGCGAGTTAGACAATAAGCCTACTGTTGTATGTAGTGTACAGAACTACAGAATAAGTAATAGTACTACAGAACTGATTCGGGACTTAAGCCATTTTTCTAATTTGGAACATCAATTTGTCTATTCGCACACAATACTCACACATACAACGGTTATTTACTTAAGTTTTTCACCAATTGCTCCCCATGGACATATTTGGGCATTTCTCATTTTTGTGTACACTGAGTTACAAAGTGACAATGTGCTCAATAATACGTAAGAAGTGTCCATTTGCCAATTTTAGACATAAGTACATACAGTTGGGCGAGTGACAAAGTGACAATGTGCACAAAAATGAGAAGTGTCCATTTGCCAATTTTAGAGACATGCAACGCTTCATTGGACCCTTTTATCGGTGCCTAAAACAAACAAGACGTCATACCACTAAACCGTAACATCGATACCGACAAAAAACTCTAAAGATGGTAATTGCCGAAGCAAACCGTGGTCCTTTGGCGGGCCTTAGTTTTAAGTGCTGGTTACTAACAATTAGCGAGGCCAGAGCCGCCGTGTGGCTAATGCATTAGACGTGGAAGGTACACAGGTGTGGCAATGTTAACAGCTGATGTGGGAGCCGGGAACATCAGAAATCTATGCCTACGCCCGTCGCGGTAAATTAAAAAAAAACTACTGACCAAAGATGGCCGAACGTCAAACTGACAAATGTCACTGTCATTGTGACGTTCCCGATGTATCCTATCAAAATTGACTTTAACCTGACGCGTTGCCGTTATAATAATGGACTTTTCTTTTATTTATAGTGTTTCGATTAAATATCAATTAGTGCGACTAATATTTCGATAAGATTGTTTTCTCCGGCAGTTGAACTGGAAAAATAAATTTAACTGCTTCTTTAGATAGACGTCTTAAAAATGTGTGCTCATTATTTAGAAAAGTGATAATTCAGTGGTGTAAAACTAATTCATTTAATGGCAACATAATAATATTGGTAACTAGTTTATTTTTGGAATTCAATTACCGCCACAGGAGTATATAAAACAGTAGGTAACCTGACTGATTGATAAACAATGCGCAGCCTAAACCACTAAAGCTTGGGTTGACGGGATTTTTCTAAATTTGGGAATTTGGGATAGGGAATAAATGGGATTTATATGCTCGCTGAAAAGCCCTACTACCTAACTAAAATTACTAGCCTTAAAATTTGTCATGCAAGAGAATTATTACAGCTAACCGACATTAGATATTTTTCTAAACAAAATAGCAGTTTACGCGGCTAAATCATCCTACTCGAAGAAATACGTGCCTATATATTATACGGAGACAGAAAGGCGCTCAATCGCGACTCGCGAGAGGACCCTTCGTGCGTCCCATAATATATCGCACATGCCAATACAAACCTAACGTTGCGGCTGCTGAAAATTGGAACTGACGCGGCACCGTACTTCAACCACTCGTTTATTCACGAACAGCGCCTTGGATGCCAGCAAAACTAAGTTTGTTTCCGTAAATTCCGAGCCCTCCCGAAAGCTTCCGATGCTAACCGAATACAATCTCAACCAATTATAAGAGGCCTAAGGCTCTCTGTATTGATCGCGATTTTTACAGCAAAAAGGCAGCCAGCCATCTTGGATTTTGCATTCCGGCCACAGTATGCGCTTTGTTCATCTACCGCTGTTCCTTTTTCAAATAATAAGAGGCTTCTCCATTATAAACCTAGGAACCGACCGATTTTTTGATGCGGTTCTGTTTTTTTTTTTGTTTTTTATCGTTAATTTTATAAACCGTGACTGAAATAGAACAGCCGAGTCGCTAGACTTATTTTCTCCCAAGTTGGTTTCAAGGCATTATCGTAAAACTTTCCCGGTTTTCAACGGTCGAATCATTTGTCTTGTTTTATTTAATACATGAATATTACATACATACATACACACCGTCACGCCTCTTTCACAGAGGGGTAGGCAGAGACTACTTTGTTCCACTTGCTACGATCCTGACATACCTCTTTCGCTTTATCCACATTCATCAATCTCTTCATACATGCTCGTCGGTTTCGGATACTATTGACCTGGCCTTTTTCCAAAACGTCCCCATCTTGATCACGGAACGTCCGTCTAGGCCTTCCCCTCCCAACGCACCCATTCACACTCCCCATATAAATCTGTTTAGTTAATCATCTTTCATTCATCCTCTCTACGTGACCAAACCAAACCAAAATGAATATTAATTACCTCTTTATCTCTCGTGAGGTAAACAGAGCCCAGGGTAACACCTAAAGGCCCGTTCAGCGCGATTGCGAGCGTAAAGGTACAAAGAGAAATCGTAAAGTGATGGGTTGCTAGCCGCATCACCTGTATCATGCAGAGATCGGAAATATTTTGCGTCATTCCTTGCAATAATGTGGACATGACTCAAAAATTTATCAAATAATTAGGTAATCATTTAATTAATTTCTCAAAATAAAATTTGAACTCCCGGTGATAAAAATTTGTGTCAGTTGCAGTGGCAGTCGTAGTTCTCGTAAATATTTTTATATAATAAAGAAATCACGATCCTGCTAGATATTATTATTATTTCTGACAAAAAAGTTTTCTAGTTCTATAGGTATAAAACCTCCGTGGATATACTTATTCTTAATATATGTATTTTGCCATTGATAGTCGTCAAATTACAGTCGTAATTGCCGTATCTAAATTACGCACGTACCGTACCTAAACGGCAGCAAAATTTAAAAATGCCTTTTTCTTTACTGAAGGGTCCGGAATATCGCCAGTTTAGTAACGGGTTAATGGCAAAAATAGAAATTTAACACACTTTTGTATTTATTGACTAGGAATTAAAATTTAAGTCAAGTAAGAAATTAATTAAATGATTACATAATATTTGATTAATTTTGGAATCATGTCCTCATTATTGCGAGCAAAGACGCAAATTTTTCCGATCAATGCATGAATTATGATATCTTTGCCCATTCCTCGATGGGCTTTTACTATTGCGGGAAGAGCAAGAGAGAGAGGGAATATTTTTTGATCCCAAATCGGCATGGAAGCAGTCCTACTTTGTACTAGCGGTTGCTCGCAACTCTGCGCAGAATTAGCTTTATACATATACTATCCCGCGGGAACTATGCAATTTTCCGGGATAAAAAGTAGCCTATGTCTTAATCGAAGGCACCAGCTATTTCCGTTCCAAATTTTATCCAAACCCGAGTCGTTCCAGCGTGAAGGAACACTCACTCACTCACTCGCATCCACACAAACTATCGCATTTATAATATTACTAGCTGTTGCCCGCGACTACGTCTGCAAAGAATTCGTTTATCGCTACCCCGCGGGAATTTACCGGGATGAAAAGTAGTCTATGTGCTATTCCAGACTTTTCTCTATCTATGTGCCGTGTTTTATCCAGATTCGTTGGGCCGTTCTGGCGTGATTAAGTAACAAACTAACATCCATCCATCCATACTTTCGCATTTATAAAATTAGTAAGAACACAACTGAAGCCAGCAATGCACACTGCGACAAGGTCCCAGCCTGGACAATTAACTCCCCGCACCGACACCAATAAAAGCATGAACGTGGGCTATTTTCATAACGTTTTCATGCTCTGAATTAGAACAGAATTCTACAATTAGTATCGGATGGTCACACTTCGCCCTGATATAATTTAACTTAAGTACCGGGCTCACACCAACCTAAGGGGTTAAGTATTACGGTTCGCTTTAGTTCCACAAATCCACAATCAGATGCTCTAGTAATTAGCCGGGCGGCTTGCCGGTTGGTTGGTGTAATTTCCGTGGCGTTCCAACTCAAACGTAGTCATTTGTCATTTGGCGCGACGGGGGCACCTAATTTATCCGATTTATTTTCAAAGTTATTTATTTAAGGAAAGTCGCAGTTAATCACATAAGAGATTTTATTTACGCGTACGGCCTTTGATGTAGTTAAGGTGGAGCGTGGGGATGGCGTCTAATTAACGAGGCGAGATTTTCGAGCTGCCCGCGACCGCGACGTCGTCCACGTAGAATGCATTTCGTTTGAAAAAGTTATCACGTTTCGGTACTATTCAGATCTGACCTTTGACTTGTTTATGGCTATCCCGCGGTAACTATGCAGTTTTCCGGGAAAAAAAGTAGCCTATGTTTTAATCCAGGGTACCAGCTATCTCCGTTCCAAATTTGATCCATATCCGTCCAGTCGTTTCAGCGTAAAAATCGGAACCAAGTTCGATAAGCCTATCTGAAGCTCGCTCTCTCACTCCCCCATTAGAGTCGACATAGCTTTCGCTAGCATCAATGAACTATAAATATCCTTCAGACTGCTTTATATCCTGCGCCCTTGTTTCAAGTTGCACAGAGTCCAGAACAGCCTGGCAAAGCAATTAGTACGCTGAGTAGTAAAATTTGACACTTGAGTTTATTTAGTGGCTGGCGAGTGAAAAAGTTGGGGTGGAATAAATTATGATTTGATTTGTCATGAAGCGAGAAAAAAAATGTGTTCCTGTCACATGACTGTAGGGTGGCGCCATGGCGGGTTTGAATTTCAAGCATAGTTATTTGAAGTATTCCCTATCCCAGTTCACTTAACGTATTTGTAAACGGGTGAAATTAGGAATTGTGTTATGGGCGATGCTAACCCACCACTTATTTGTATTCTCTTTCCACCTAGACGCCCATAATCATGCCAAGCGTGGCCTTTAGGTCTTGTTATCTTAGGGAGCGTTCAAGTATTACGTAACGCAATTTGGGGGGGCGGAGGGGTCTCGTAAAACGTTACGATGCGTTACAGGGGCGGGAGGGGGTTTGCAATCCCTCCGGGGTTGCGGGTGTCTATGGGCAGTGGTGATCGCTTACCATCAGGTGACCCACTTGCTCGTTTGCCTTCCATTTCACATAAAAAAAAAAAAAAACTTTACGTAACATTATTTCTTTTTTTATATACTCTCTTAACATGAATAAGTGAAAATTCACATATTGCAAGTGAAAACCGAACCAAACGGTTATAAAAAATGATCACTTGAGAGTTACGTAACGTTTAGATCTACAGAAAAACGTTACGGAGCGTTACAGTGGGGGGAGGGGGGGTCAAAAATCTTCAAAAATTGCGTTACGTAATACTTGAACGCTCCCTTAGGCTCTGTCTACCCCTTAAGGCATATACACGTGATTAGTATACACAATCATTGTATGCAATTAGCAGCGCGTGGAATGTTGAAGGAATTGTTATATATCTCACGGCAGAATATAACAATTTTGCAATTACACTATGATTGTCATCTTCATCCTTGTTCATCTTTTTCATGTGTTTTATGTACAATAAAGAGTTTTACATACATACATACATTGTCATTTAAATTTTATATGAACCTGTTTGTTCACAAAAGCGTTAACCTTTTCGCCGTCACGTCAAATACAAGAGTCACCCGCACGCCAGACTTTATTACGCTGCCTTAAGTTGAACCTAAACCCAATTGACCGAAGGTTGCTTGTGCATTGTAGTAATGGACGTATAAATGGTCGTTTGACGTCGATAAGGTTAACGCATGGAGTTTACTAATAATGAGATTGCGTTATTGTTATTAGGTACGCGCCAAAAAAGATAACAAACATCAAAAAACCTGGCTGGCATTGAAAAAAAATCAAAGCAGCATTTCCAAAAATGTGAAATGGTCTGTCAGCTGATACGAAAACCGCAACTCAATAAACAAGTATAAGTAAAAACCCCAAGTGCGAGTTGGACTCGCGCAACGAGGGTTCCGTACAAATTCGACAAGTGAATATAATATCCAGCGTTAGCGGTGCCGTGATCTTAAGCAAAATGTGGGCAGTGTGAGGTCATTTTATATTGGTTACTTACATAGACATACCTAAATATATTCTGTTTTTAGTATTTGCTGTTATAGCGGCAACAGAAATACATCATCTGTGAAAATTCCAACTGTCTAGCTATCACGGTTCATGAGATACAGCCTGGTGACAGAACAGTGGAGTCTTACCCCCTTATTCATATATACATACATACATACATATCGTCACGCCTCTTTCCCACAGGGGTAGGCAGAAACTACTTTGTTCCACTTGCTACGATCCTTATTCATAAACGCTCTATAGGCCTCTGCTAACTTAGCAATCGTTTATCAGTCCCTTTGATATTTACCTTTGACAGATAAGGACAAACGGTTGCTAAGTTAGCAGAAGCCTATAGAGCGTTTATGAATAAGAGAGTAATAGGGTCCCGTTTTTGCCTTTGGGTACCTACGGAACCCTAAAAAACAATATATTCTTACCAAAAGTAACTCCTGGTGTTGTGAATGCCAACCAGCGGCGTAGGCGCATGAAATATGGTGCCAATGTCACGACCGTTACCGTAAAGAAACGTAACAAGTCGTGATCAACACAATCTAATTTGAATTCTGACACGTTCGCGTTAAGCAATTGAATCGTGTGTCACCTTCAATGAATTACTCGATAGGGCTGGAAAAATTATCGTAATAATATCGATGTAATTCAATGATAATTATATTTTACTTGAGATTCAACGTGAAAATTGTGAACGATACTAATTGGCTTGCTTCGATGAGTTACTGTAACTAAAATTATCTTACTAACATCGTAACGATATAGAGTTAATTAAAATCTGCTATGATATTTTAGCTTGAGAGTTTCGACGTGCACTAAATTATGAAGCAGTATGCTAATTAGCCTGCTGAGTTGTAGAAGGTCTTTAGACTCGCAAATATTGTTTTTTATCTTTTTATTACTCTATTATAACAGTATTAATTTTTAATACTTTGAGGTAATCGGCACCAACTCTTTCTTACCTATCGTAGATGTCAGCTATACGCTTGAAAAAACGTTTAAGTGTTTGCCTTACTATTTTGTGTCCGAAGGAACTGTCATTGAAAATGTTATAACTTTCAGTTCATCATCATCAACTCCAGCCCATATACATCCCACTCCTGAGCTCAGGTCTTCACTCAGTTAAATTCATTTATCATCTTTAAAGTACTCCATCAATTTTAATGTCATGTCAACCTCACAGAATATGGAGCTCCGCTGTGCCGTTGATCGAGTCAAAAAGTCAAAAGTTTATTTTTGCAAATAGGCCGCCAAGGACTCGCTTACACGTCTTTTATTGAAACTACCAGCGCATTCGGAATTACCGTCATTGCTAAAAAGAATGCGCCGCAAGAAGCTTGGCAGAAAGTCATTTTTCAGCAGAAGCACTTCGAAAGTATCGATATCGATAATTCTGTTTATAATAGCTTTGCACATCACTCCGTATGTTAACGTGATTTGTCTTTTTCCCCTGAAATATGTGTTAGGCGTTAATGGGTGTAGAAAAAAGTGTTTCCCTGTTCGTATTATGGTATCATCGCTCAATTGGAGACTACCGGTGATTTTAAATTGAACCATTTATTCAATCGTTCAATGTATTAATCGTTTGCAATAAAGCGATAATTAACTTAATAAATGGAAGGTGATAGGCGGGGCTGAGGAGGCGTGTGTGTAGCACTTTATCACCGGTGTTGCCTGTAGCTATAATACCACTGATTACTACCACGGTAAAAGCCGTGGTAGCCTAGTGGTTTGACCTGTGGCCTCTCAAGCAGAGCGTCGTGGGTTCAAATCCCGGGCTCGCACCTCTGAGTTTTTCGTAATTTAAGTGCGAAAATTACATTTGTAATTTGCCATGAGCTTTTCGGTGAAGGAAAACATCGTGAGGAAACCTGCACACATCTGCGAAGAAATTCAATGGTGTGTGTTAAGTTCCCAATCCGCACTGGGCGCGCGTGGGAACTATAGCCCAAACCCTCCAATACACGGAGGAGGCCTATGCCATGAGGCACGCCGAATTTCGTGACAATTTAATAAATAAATAAAAAATAAAAACGACAATAACAACAATAACAACAACATGTACTTACTGAAATTGTAGCGAATTCGGAATAAAAAGGCTTATAAATAAATAAATAAATAAATAAAAACTACCACGGTGTTGCCACGGTTGAACAGCTGTTTCGTCTGGCTTTTTTTTTACATAAAATAGGCTTACGTTTGGATTGACAAAAGAATACACGAAGCTAACGGCCAACCTTCAGGGGCCTTACCATGACGTCTTAATGCGTTTCAGTTTAGGTTCGCTCGCTGTCAGATTCATACTAAAAGTGACAGCTAAAACTTGAACCGAGTCGGAATTAGGACCCAGGACTAAAGGGGTACTTATAAAATTGGAAATTTACGGAACAAATGGATTATGAAAAAAAAAATGCAGGTACATTTAAGTTAGTATTTACCGAATGGCTTTTAAGTAAGTATTTTTATTCTGTTAAACGATATTTAGATATTAATTCGATTAAAAATGATCCCATGCTGGTCTGGGAGCAAAGTAAAAACATAGAATGTACCAGTTGCTTCTCTTCCCGCGCAGATGCCAAAGATGCAAAAGCCCATCGAGGGAATGGGCGAAAATCTTAGGAATCGTGTTTAGGCCAAACGATGTGGCTAGCAACCCATCACTACTACTATCCACCTACACGCCCACACTAAACGTGGTCTTTAGGTCTTCTTACCTTAGGCTCTGTTTACCCCGTAGTAGGTAAGGGATAAAGACGTCATTTATACCTACTTAAACTTTAAAATAAGTAAGTAGTAAATTATAATTTTAAAGGCTTAAATAGCTTGCTATCGCTTTGTCTACCCCGTAAGGGATATACGTGAATATAACCTATGTGTTATTCCAGACCATAATCTATCTGTGTTCCAAATTTCATCCAGATCCGTTAAGCCGTTCTGGCGTGAAAGAATAACAAATATACATCCTCACAAACTTTCGCATTTATAATATTAGTAGGATTTGCGTAAGTACCTAGTGAAAATGATGGAGCCACCGTCTCATTTGCCGCAGATCATTAGGTATGCGCAGACGCAAATTACAGGGCGACAAATGAGCATGCATCGCTCAGGACACATTTATTTTATTATTTATTATAAACTAGCTTCTGCCCGCGACTTCGTCCGCGTAAAATTAGCAATTGAAATTTTTATCGCTATCCCGCGGGAACTATGCAGTTTTCCGGGATAAAAAGTAGCCTATGTTTCAATCTAGGGTACCATCTATCTCCGTTCCAAATTTTATCCAAATCCGTGCAGTCGTTTTAGCGTGAAGAAGGAACAAACATACACACTCACTCAATCACATCGTCACAAACTTTCGCATTTATAATATTAATAGGACTAGCTTTTGCCTGCGACTTCGTCCGCGTAGACTACATTTATTGACAAAAGTCACATATTGCTACGCATATTTGAACAGGCTAACACTTAAAACTTTAAAACTTTAAATGACGATAACTTTTGTTGCTGACCTTAGATTTCAATAAAATAAAGCCTATAAGTTGCCATGATATAAGACGTGCGTAATTATCTATATTGACAGACCTCTAACAATGTGCTGATGCCCTAGTACTTTTGCTCCACAACTGAACAAAAAAACACCTTCAAAAATCGAACGCGATTAATTCGTATTTCAAAATAAGCTCTTAAATGATGTGATATCCTGGTACTTAAACTCTCCCTCCGTCTTACGCCTGACGCGAGTTTAAATTTTTTTACCCATCCCAAAAAGTGCTCAGCGCATAAAGAAGTTGTTACTTCAGAAAATTAATCCGTCTATCACGTGTATCCAAGAAGGGTTGTGCAAAAACGGTGGCATTCGTCGTATGTTGTTATGTTCGCGTGACCCTTGATGGCGTGAGGACTGGGTAGCTTCTGGGAAGCACTAGGGACTGGGAACGATTTACGCTCGAATTACGTATAAAAAACGACCGGATACTGAAATTACTTGCGGCAAAAAGTTGCTAAGCATCAAAATTGGAACCTGTTAATGACTGATAAAAAAATGTAATGAAATTGCTTTAATGAAGGTCATTGCTCATTCCAAGGACTTATAATATTTCTAGGGTTCCGTACCTCAAAAGTAAAGAACGGAACCCTTATAGGATCACTTCGTTGTCCGTCCGTCTGTCAAGACCCTTTTTCTCAAAAACGCGTAAAGGTATCAAGCTGAAATTTATATCAAATACTTAGATTTACTGCTCCTTGGAGCTTTGAAAAAATCAGACTTCTAAGCCAACGCAATCTCGAAGAAACTCGCAAGGGAATCAAAACCTACAGGGTACATACTTCCCGTGAACGCAGAATCTTGAAATTTGGTATGAAGGTACGTCTTATAGCACAGATTAAGGAATAATCGCGAAAACCGTAAATATCTATGTATGTCTGTATAATATCAGTGACCAATATAAAGTGACCCCATACTGCGTACATTTTGCTTTGTAGCAGGGCTCTGCTTACACTGGTTTATAGATATTTATAGATAATGGTACGGAACCCTCGGTGCGCGAGTCCGATTCGCACTTGGCCGGTATTTTTTTATCCCCTCCATGCTGGTCTGGAAGTGAAGAAAAAACATAGAATGCACCAGTTGCTACTCTTCCCGCGCGGTAAAATATAAGCCCATCAGGGTAACGGGTAAAAATCTTAGGAATCATGTTATAGGCGATGCTAGCAACCCATCACTATTTTGATTCCCCTTTCCACCTAGCCCACAATCACGCTAAACGCGGCCCTTATGTATTAATACCCTAGTTTAGCAGGTTTGAACGCCACTGATAAATGTTTCCATACACGTGGCTAAAGGTGGCCTTTAGGTCTTATTACCATAGGCTCTGCCTACCCCTGTAGCCTATGTGTTAATTTAGCATACCAGCTATCTCCGTTCCAAATTTTATCCAAATCCATCCAGTCGTTTCAGCGTGAAGAAGGAACAAACATACACACTCACATCGTCACATCCATCTAGCCATCCATCCTCACAAACGTGCGACCACACCGCCGCTTAAAAAACGGTGACGTTACGGAATCGCAACAAAATGTATGATGAAACGGTGAGAAAACGTCACTGCGTAAACGCGGCGGTTTGGTCGCACCCTTATAATATGAGTTAGGATGTTCGTTCGGTTCTGCTGAATATTTAGCCCCATGTGTATCCCCAAGCGTTAAAATTATCGCTCAAAAGCGATCTCTCACCACTTTAGGTGGTCCACAAACGCCGGAGTAGCTAGCTAAGCTTAATAGAGACATTATGTCACCAAGAGCTATTTGTTATATAGATATACATCTGTGTATCTGTAGCATCCGACGTTGACGAATGATATAGTACGTTTGAAGATATATATCGCGTGTATCTATTTTCTTTTCGTGATGAGCGAAAAAATGAAAAGCAAGTTATTATTTTTGGGTAAATTTTTATTTTCATTTTTCCTCCTAATCTAAAATAAAAAAAACCGAAGCGCCTTTATTTGCCTTATTATTCGTTTGTAAAACTCAAAATTCTCGAATCAATTGGCGTACTATATGCACTTCATAATCTACTATTTTCGGCATAGCCAAATCATACATACGTAAATCACGTCTTTATCCCTTACGGGGTAGACAGGGCCTAAGTTAAGGACCTAAAGGCCACGTTTAGCATGATTGTGCAAAGAAATAATAATTAATTAATAATTTGTGTTTAGCAAAATCATCGACGTATACAAACGGCACTGGCAAAGAATTCGTTTTCTAAATACTACTCTTACAAAGTTAATATTAAATTTTACAAGATAAACGTGCCGCCTACACGCTACAAATTCTAACGTATAAACAACTGTTTTTACGGTCTGCACCAATTAGAACTGATTTCTTAACAAAAATATGTCCGTTGATACAGGAATGCCGCAAGAGTTTATGACAGTTAATAAAGTTTTCATAATTATATTAATGGGTGGCGGGTAGTTGAAAAATTAGTCATTTGTAGTGCTGTTTCGGTTTCGGCGGTCGAGGTCGGTTTCGGCCATCGGCACAGTGCTCGGCGCTAAAAAGCGGTATCTGAAGTTTTGGCAGCGGGGAATTTAAAAAAATCTTAATGCTATAACCACTACCAGTAAGGTTCAAAAGTTCCTGGCCGTATATATTTAAAAGAAGAAAACAAGAAACAAATGAATGTCATTTTATTTGTCATTTATTCTGCTATTGTGTGGATAATTTCGTGGTTTGTAACTTTCGTTTTCATAAAATTTTCTTTGATTTAAATATAAAAAGCGGTGTAATTTGTACAATGTTCAAATTGGAGTATCGATCAGTGATAAAATTTCTGACAAAGGAAGGCATAAGTCCAACTATAATCAAAGAAAGGTTAGATAACGTGTACGGGAATTCCTCCCCTTCGTTTTCGACTGTTAAGGATTGGTGTAAGCAGTTTCGTTTAGGGCGTGAGTCCATCGATGACGAACCCCGACCAGGCCGCCCTGTTGAGGTTCTTACGCAAGATAACGTCGATTTAGTCGAACAAGAGGTACTGAAGGACAGAAGACTAAAGACGAAGGAAATAGCGTCAAGAACGGGACTTACGAAAATAACAGTCCTTAGGATTCTACACGACCATCTAAACATGAATAAGGTTAGTGCAAGATGGGTCCCGAAACTTCTCTCGAGTGCTCAGCGAGCTGAACGAGTGGCGTGCTCCAAGGAACTTTTAGAGGAGTTCAAGTCATGTGAGAGTGAATTTATCCAGTCCATTGTTACCGGAGACGAAACTATGGTCTTATACTATGATCCTCTTTCGAAAAGAGAGTCGATGGAGTGGCGTCGTTCTGGGGAAGCACCCCCTCGAAAGGCAAAGGTGTGCCAATCTACCAAAAAGATAATGGCCACAATATTTTGGGATTGCGAAGGGATATTGCTTATAGATATCAAAGAACGCAATCAGACAGTAAACGGCAGTTACTATGCTTGCCTTATAGACCAGTTGCGAGAAGCAATAAAGCTTAAACGTCGAGGAAAACTCAGCAGGGGTGTCCGTCTTCTTCATGACAATGCGCCTGTCCACACGGCTGCAGTTGTAAAGGCGGCTATATCTAAATGTGGATTTAAAACAATCCGTCACCCACCTTACAGCCCTGATCTAGCCCCAAGCGACTATTTTTTATTTTCTAAACTTAAATCGGACTTAAGGGGGAGAAAATTTTCGTCCGATGATGAGGTCGCTGCTGCAGTTTTCGAGCATTTCGAAGACAAAACTTCCGAATATTATTTTAAAGGCATAGAAATGTTAATCAAACGATCTGAAAAATGTATAACAATAGGAGGAGACTACATTGAAAAATAAAAATATTTTTTTTAACCTAAACGTTAATTTTCATTATTAGGCCGGAAACTTTTGAACCTTACCACGTAAGTGGGATGTGACTATCCCAAAGATACAAGTAAAATTGTTAAGGTAAACAAAGTTTAATATTATTTACTGACTTTCAATTTTCACGGGACTCGCTTTTACAGAGATACCGCTTTTGCCCGCATGAGTGCAGGATACCGGTTTCGGCTTACGACTCTGTAGCCTTCTCTATTTCTATCATTGCCATTATTAATTTGTTTTTGTCAATGTTTGTCAAAATTATTATTTTTTTGCCAAATAATTTTGTCGAAGTAACGAGTTATAAAACCGAGACCTATTTATATCTATCTAGTTATTACCCGCAGCTTCGCGCCTTTTCCTTTTTTATAAGATCCTTGTCCTGAAAATATCAAATACTCATACATACATAAATCACGTCTTTATCCCTTACGGGGTATACAGGGCCTAAGGTAACGAGACCTAAAGGCCACGTTTAGCATGATAGTTACTTGGGCGTATAGGTGGAAAGGGGAATCAAAATAGTGATGGGTTGCCAGCCGCATCTCTTATAGCATGATTTCCAAGATTTTTATCTATTCCTTCGATGGACTTTTACCATCTGCACAAGAAGAGAAGCAACTGGTATAATACATTCTCTTTTTTCTTTGCTCCCAAATCAGCGTGGAAGTGAATACATACCTACATACATATAAATTACGTCTTACGTTACGTCGGTGTACGGTTATATGGTGTAGACAGAGCCTAGAAATAATATTTTTTAATCGGTATTAAAATAATGGTTTCGGCTTTAAAGGACATCACTAGCATGACACTAGCCGCGCGTCGCGCTGTCAAACCAAATTGATTCGTAACATACGAGCGTAAAATCTATTTTTGAACGTCATTTGTCGATCCGACGGCTAACTAATGATCTGTCCCAAGAAGAGATGTTATGTGTTTAGGTTATATTTAAATCTAATGACTGCTAACTGACTGCGGAAGCAAAGGTTGGTTATGGTTTGGCAGTGTTTAAATATTATGAAGCAAAAAATGTCAGAAACCTAATTTATGTTGCGAAAATGGGTCATTTTTATAACAGCCATTCGTGTATTTTTTTGTGAATGGATTTCTGCTATTAATTTTGCGACGTTTCTATTTTTTACGACACGGCAATCATGTTATTTTTTATTGATTTATAATAGGCAATATCACGTGAATATACAGTTTTTTTATTGCGTTCGTGGAACTTTGATTCTTCGGTACTTACAGAGTTTTCCAATATCTACACTGAGGAGCAAAAATAACGGATCACGTTCCATAGAAAGTTGTATGGAAGTGACCTGTTATATTTGCTCGTGAGTATATATCGAACATTGAGCTTATTTTCATTGTATAGATATTTTTGAACAGTCAGCTGCATAGATATTGGAGAACTTGACTGTACCAATAAAAAGGTTTGAAATAATGGGTCTTACTTGACAGACGGTTACGAAGTGAACCTAAGTATAAGGGTTACTTTTTTTTGAGGTGCGGAACCCTAATAGTTATATAGGTGTATACCTAAGGGTTTTGCCGACTACGACTAGTCGGTTCCAAAAATGCCGACCACTCGGCAACTAGTCGGCATTGCCGATCATTGTATGCGCTCGTCAACTCACTTTGTTTTTGCGGCCGTTCGAATAAAATTGTCCGCCTTCGGCTAATTGACAGCACTCGCGCATACTTGTATGTCAAATGTACCTAACTCATTTTGTTACATTCGATTTCAACCTAACATGTTTTTGCTTTTTTGAAGTATAATTTTGCCTTGCTTACAATTATTAGTTTAGAAGACATTTAATTTAGTCACCGTGGTTTTATTTTCGCACCCTTTTTTAAATAAATTGTCAACCGACTAGTCGTCATTTATCGCCGAATAGTCGGTTTCGCCGACTAGTCGGCCCATCTCTAGTTTATAACACTTGCCAGTTTGTGTGGTTTGTTTTACTAAATCTCCTGTCTATCGTGGCGTCTTTAATTGCTGAGTTTATGCAACAGAGCGATTAACCATTAATTTTACGTGTGAACCGCAAAAGGAATGTTCGTTCGTGATTTTTACCGGAACCCTAATTAGAGTCTAGACAAGAACGCAATTAAAAAGAAAAAAAATGTTATGTGCCAGTACTGCTTTGTGGAACGGGAAGTTAAAAACCGGTCAAGTGCTAGTCGGACTTGCGCACGAAGGGTTCCGTACCATTATCTATAAAAACGGCAAAAAAAACCATGTCTGTTGCGTGGGAGCCCTTAAATATTAATTTTATTCTGTTTTTAGTATTTTTTGTCATAGCGGCAACAGAAATATGTTACTTACTTTCATAGCAGAGACTTATAGTAAGGATAACTGCCGAACGCACTATGAGGGGTACATATTGTTTCATGAAAAAATAACTTTAAATGTCGTGTGTACAATATAATTAATTACCTATACAAAATTATATAAAATGAGACTCAATGTCGCGGTAAAGGACTACAACTAAGTATAAGAGTCGGGATTATAGTTACCTACGTAAGCAACTTACGTGAATAAAAATTACGAACGTAAGCGGTCTTACAGAGGTAGCGTAAGTTTGTCGTAACAAAACATCTCGTCGAAGTGTCAAATGCAATGAGATTATTTTGCTGTCAATATCAGTATACTTGGCCATACATACTTGACACCTAGCGAACTTGGCAAGTTTTGGCCAAGTCATCGTTTTTTTTTTTCAGACAATTCCCAAGCCACAGGCCTAAGCCAAACTTAAAAAAAAAACTCAAGACAGTGACTCAAAAGTGTTTCTATTAATGATTTCTCTAGGCTAGCTAATTACTTGGTCCAGCTCCTATGCTCGTCGGTTAAACGTATTTTTTTAAATTGGCTGAAACTAAAGCAAAACAGAAACGTTTATCGAATTGTATTTTCTTATCTCAGATGCTGGCTAGTTTTGGCACTAGGCGACTCACGACGCCATGACGCGGGGGCGGAGCCTAAACCGCGGGCCCGCACGCTATTGGCTGCCAAGTTGGCGCCGTGGGAACGTTCGAAGTTCGAAATCGGTGCTTCTTGGGTCCTATTATCGGACCAGTGACAAGAGAATAGACTCGAGACTTTTTTGAATAGCAAAAGTGTAGAGAAAGTCATATATCTAGGAGTTAATGCAAGGTTGTTAGCTGTCCAGTTGCGCGGAATTCAGTGCTTGTCTCGCTCGGGATATTAGCTATATCAATTACGTTTCAAGAGCTGTGAACGATGTTCAGAAGCAAAAAAAGAACATGTACTTTAATTACGGTTAAGTTTCCCTCGCCACGGATATCGCGGAATGCGCTGAATCGAACCCAGACCGCATCCACTTAAACAAAAACAACGTACAAGCTCGAAAATTAACAACCTCCTTTAAAATTCAAATGAAGTATTAATTACAAATTAAGATAATTACATCTAACTTTGCATTTTTAAACAACGAAAACCGTTTTTTAAATGCCATTTTAATATTTGCAATTCCACAGAATACCTACGGTATTAGCGCGTGCGTGCAATAGCGGAAAGACGCGCGCGGTGAGCCGACCGCCGCCGAGCGGAGCCGAGCGGCCCCGAGCGGCCCCGAGCCGGCCCGAGCGTCACGCTCGAGGGCCGGCGTGGTAATCTCGCTAATTACTGATAAAATCTGCACCACGGAACGCAACCCACAACGGCATATCTCCGGAACGCTCTCACATGCCCCACAAAAAGCGCAGATATGCGAAAAACTGGCTTCCGCATCCTGACGTACGAATGCCTTGATTACACACTGGCTACCTCGGGCCGCCACTCCGGCCCAAAAAACAACTGCAAAGCGCAAACGCGAATTTTAGCTCAGCGACTTACCATATAAGGCGAGCGGCTTTCTTGCAACACCGTCTTGAAATTGAAATACTGTTTTTTGTTCTCAGGTGTGGTTCCAGAACGCGCGGGCGAAGTGGCGACGAATGGTGACGAAACAGGAGAACAAAATGGCCGACAAGTGCTCGCCGGACGCCTCGCTCGAGATGGACATGTACCACGGGCCCATGGGCTCGATCCAGTCGCTGCCCCCCCACAGCCCCCCCTACAGCGTGATGGGGGGCCCCCCGAGCCCAAACTCCATGGACTGTCCATAGCCCCAGTTTTGCGCCTTATGAGCGCTAGATTGAGGAACTATAAAGTGTGGATCAAAGTGGCAATTAGTAGCTTGAACCTATTGCGGCAACTCAGTCAACTTACTGTAAGCAACTTTTTCTCAGCATATCCCGAATAGCGTAAGCGACATTGGTCGCTTACACCGATTCAAGTGATGTTTAGTAGATTTGTGAGATGAATATTGTTTTCATTCGTATTGAATAGGTCCAAAAATTTAAAAAAAAAATGTTAATTTGCTTACAGTTTGTAGAACTGTCACAACGGAGTCAACAAGTTTGCCTCCAAAGTGCTGTTACTGTTAATGCGTCCAAATGTCGCTTAGGACATTCAGTGCTGTTGATAATGTAGTGTCGATACAGTGGACCATCTCTGCTCACGTATACGAGCAATGAAATATATAAGTGTGAGGAACTGTGACTTGCATAATTATACTGTAGGTACTTGTACTAGATAGGTACGAAGAGCTCATTAGAATGTATCAATAAGGCTACAGTGTGCCCGTGGTAAAGTAAAAGTAAATGTATGACTTTCATCAAGTTGTAAACAGTTTTTTTGCGATGTAATTGCCCAGCATTGTTTAATTCACGCGACCGGCGAAATACATTGTAAAAGGGGTAAAAAGCTTTGTTGTTTTTTACAACATAAAACTGTGTTTAAAATAAATGACTTAGTTTTTGAGCTTTTGGAACAAGTAACAAAACTAGAGCTTGTTTACAACGGAAAATAAGAGTTGTTTTTATTACAAAGTCAAAATTGTCGCTTGAATGCGTGGCAATGTAATTTCTAGCTATGTATTTTTCAAACTTGCAAATGCAAGTTACTTGTGATTTGAACATAAATCTGACGGTTGTGGTGTTTTAAGAAACTGTTGCTTTACATTATGGGCAACATTAAGGAAATGATTTGTAATGTATGAATCTCAAAAGGTTGTTAAATTTGTTACACAGGCGATGGAATTCTTGTATTCTGACATACAATTTTACACAACGGTAAATTTGTAAATTAATTAAGTGTAATGACCTAATAAAAAGACCTACTAAAAAGTTTCGTATAGTAAGCGCCGAAATTAGATTTTAAATTGTTCTAAGGGACGATAAAAAAATGTGATTTGCAATTTTTCAAATTCTAAATTCTTTTCGTTCATAATGAACAACTTGAAGAAACAGATGTATTTTTAACCGACCTTAAAAAAGGAGGAGGTTCTCAATTCGGTTGTATTTTGTTACTTTGTTTATTTCAGTGCATATGTTAAAAAATTTAACTTAAGATGAACAAGTCTGTGCATTTCGGATATCTGCCTATTTTGCGTCGTTTTAAATAAAAAATCTGAATAATCTCCCAATTCTGTTACAAAATGCACAAAAAATTGTTATTTTACCTCAACGTTTTACACGGTTAAGTCCCAACAGTAGGTATAATACTTTAAATATGAGTGAAAATTGCGGAAGTTTAAAACATTATAAAATACACAAAATCACAGTAAACTGCAATAAACTCCGGACTTTGAAAATATGAAATATGGTTAAATATTCCAAATGTACAACGTAAACATATTTGTTTGAATATTCGAATATGCCTTTTTCACTAAACGCCACCCTATGAAACATCTGTTAAAAGGAATATTGGATGTCACGTATATTTTAAAACATTCAATGCACTGATGAGCGAGATTTTTTTTATTAATATATGCTATTTATTTATTGAAAATTAATATTTAACGTAAATTAAGGTAAGTGGTTAGTTAAATGTGAATTTCCATAGCGTAGTTAAGCATTAAATAAGCGCCGGTGTGGCTTATAAAATGGTGTAAAGGTCAGTTTAATTTCTTTCGAACATAGACGCGGTTTTATGAGCCATGTCGGTAGTAATAAGTGTAAGTACAAGACAGTGCTAGAGGTGTATGCGACAACGAGAGTAATCGGGAAAGGAAATATCTCATTCTAAAGATCTTTTTGTAGTTTTAAGATTAAGCCAAGTATGTCGACCGGTGAGTACACGAACAGTTAGTTCCTTTTTTGTATAGTTTAAATATAAGACTACATTTCGACGCTGATTATTTCAAATGTCGTAAGCGGCAAATATTCAATCGAGTAGGAAGCTACTACACAATACAAATGCCTGTTACTACGGTAGTGGACGCATTTTTTCCTAAACGACATTTGAAATAAGTCGCGTTGATTAGTAAAATACGCAATGATATTTATGGTAGCGACACGAAATAACCAGTAATCCGTAATTCTTAGATTAATAAGTTTCCATTGAAATTGTGAAAAAAGACCCGGTAAAATATGAAAAGGTAACATTTTTATTAGAACGGTAATTTATTCATGCGACTGTAAAAAAAATATAACGATCTGTTAATAAAAAAATTCCAATTACAACGAGGCATATTTTATTTAGACCTTCGTAATGTTTAATGATAGCTATCACCCGGGACTTTGTCTAAGACGCGGGAATCACGCAATTTTCTGAGATAAAATGTGACTAAATAGGTACTACTCTCCGTGTCTAATTTCAACCAGATCAGTTTAGCTGTTTAGGTGTACATGGGTAACAAACATCCATATGGATATGCTATCGCTTATAGGCTTCCGGCTTCCGTCGTCTGTCTTTCCGGATAAGTATAACCTAGGAATATCTAAATCCAGTTACATCTTCGGCCTCATCTGCACTTACCATCAGGTGACATACCTTATCGGGATTGGTCCGGTTTCCTCACGATGGTTTCCTTCAAAAAGCTCATGGTAAATTTCAAATGTAATTTCGCATATAAATTCCGAAAAATTCAGAGGTTTTGAGCCCGGGGTTCAAACCGCCAACCCTCTGCTTGAGAGGCCACAGGTCAAACCACTAGGCTACCACGGCTTTTTTATACAACATTAAAATTAAAATTTTAAAACCCCCGTCTGTATGCATTAATCGAGTACCTAATCACAATGAATGTAAATAAAAAAAAAACATGCCAAAAATGCCTTTTCTTAGGTACATCATATTGGAAAAGGGCTGAGACTCTTCAAACTGCTGGATCGATTTTTACCAAACTTTTACAACTTTACCATCTGCGCGGGACGAGAAGCAACTGGTACATTCTATGTTTTTTCTTCGCTCTCAGACCAGCATCGAAGCTAAAATTAATTAGATTACAGTTCGGTATTTTCGAGTGCTTTCCAAAATCGCCTCCCGGCATCCATTTTGATACAAATTTTCCTAAGATGGCGGCAATCTCCCGCCAAATCTCGGGCGTTCCGAGAACTCGATACCGCTCGGAATTTCCGAAAACATCCGAAGGACCACCCGAGTCGCAGCTTTTATTTATTGTTTTAATTAAAAAAGCATAACTCAGAGGCTCTGCCCCGAACGCCTATGTGGCAGATCGTAATTCTACAGTTTTGCTACCGAATTCTTGTACAGGGGGCTACTATACATCTAACTAATATTATAAATGCGAAAGTATCGATGGATGGATGTTTGTTTGTTACCAAATCACGCCAGAACGGCCCAACGAATCCGGATGAAATTCGGCACATAGATAGAGAAAAGTCTGGAATAGCGCATAGGCTACTTTTTATCCCGGAAAATTCCCGCGGGATAGCGATAAACGAATTCTTTGCAGAACAGCTAGTACATACATAAATGACGCCTTTATCGCTTGTGGGATAGACAGGACAAGCTAACAAAACCTAAAGGCCGAGTTTAGCATGATTGTTTGCGTATTGGAAAGGGGAATCAAAATAGTGATGGGCTGCTAGCATCGCCTATAACATGATTCATAAGACTCGCCGATTCCCTCGATGGGCTTTTACCGCGCGGGAAGAGAAGCAACTGGTGCATTCTATGATTTCTTTGCTCCCACACCAGAATGGAAATATGGAGCAGCATGGGGGCTACTATGAAATTTAATTTTCGTAGTTTATTTTTAATTTTTTAATTTTTTTTTATTTTTTTTTTTTTTTCAATTTAGGCTTTACAAGCACTTATAAATGTAAACAGATTACAATAAGTTACTTTTAAGACTTTTTCTTAAGTTCGTAACATACCGACTCTTTCGCTCTCATATTACCTACTGTTAGTGTGAAGGGAATGTCACGATGCGAACTTAGAATTTTCTTCTTCTATTATCATTAAGTCACAGAGTTGCAATTGCAAAAACTAAATTCAGATATTATCGTCGGCGCAGTAATCATTAAGCTTTTGCATTATTAACCTTGTGGCCTAGGGAAAATGGTAGTGATTTGTATGCGTTTTTGTGACTTACTAATACTATGCATGGAAAGAGGTCAGCTTATAAAATTCCAACTACCATTGGCATTTTGTATCAAGGAAATACGGTGAGTATAAGCTTAAGACTAATTTCAAAAACACTTAAACAGTGGTAATAACAAATTATTTTTTCTTTTATTCATCCATTTCCTAACACCCTGTATGTTTCAAAACCGAACGTTGGCTCTTTAGTCGCTTTGTCTCTGTCACTCTCTTATGTTTACCTGTTTGAACTGGTTTAGAGACCATCTGTGACAGGTTGAGCGAAGAAAATGTTTCAAGTCGTTACATACTGTCGGTTGGACCTTGCGGAGAGTCCGTAGGGATCGCTATCACCACCTTACGTAAGTACCGCTAGGCAGCAGTGCTTGCGCTGCAAATTTTTGTTGCAAATTAAAATATTACAACACTATTTATAAACGTTCGTGTCATACAGACATACAAACAAAAAGACAGCGAAGTGATCACATAAATATTCCCTTTTTTAGGATGTCAAAAAATAACATCTCAATGATAATATACGTACACAGATTAATAAAGTTACTACATTTCTATTTCAAACCAAACGCCTCACACATAAAAGTCTATCTACAAATAATAAAAATAAGCCCTTCTGTTAACACCCTGTAATAAGTAGAGTAAACGTTGGGACAGCGGATTAGCAACTTGACTTGCTTAATCCGAGCCATTATAATGATTTATTCAAGCCTTTTAAGGGGCTAAGGGCGTATTTACACTCTTATAGTATTAATAAAATGTGGGGCGAGTTAGCGCGGTCATTGCTGGTATGTTAGTTGACGCTAGGATTTGTGTATCGTGTGACAAGTGCGACACGATTGCTTGTGTCCTTCTTTAGCTTGTTAACTTGTAAGTTTATTAATTTAGTTCTGTCTCACTTTCGGACTAGAAACTTGGAACGCATTAAATACTTAGTAAAATGCTCAAAAGTATTAATAAATAATTTTATATCTTATGAAAACGGGATTAGTTGCAGAACTAAGTACTACTAGGTACTAAGATATTAAAAAAAATTTGTAAAATAAAAAAAACAACAGCCGCTAAATCATTGTCTCTGCTCGAAGTTCGAAACACGACAATTCAAATTCAGAACGAAAGCAGAATTTCATTTAAAATTTGTTTACTTTATTTCACTTGCTTCGCTTTGCGACGCTCATTCCAAATTCCGCTTCCATTTCGAACACCGCAAGTTTGATTTTGGAACAATGCTGGCCTGTGACATGCGAGCTTCCGAAAGAAACTGTTACCGGCCAGTATTAAATTCTTTTGTTTTTACCTCATTATTCTGACTGGCCGAATATAATGTAGGTACTTATTTTTTAATTCCTGTTCTCCGGTTCTTGGTACAGAATTTGAAATTCAAAGTTGACAACTGAAAATTGCGTGACATGTGCCATGGAGTTTTTGTGAATGTTTACATAACGATAACATTATTCAGCGTGGAATGGAGCGGGCGAATCTTAAAACAGCGTTAAGTTTAGGTCCAAAAGAGTCAATTAAGGTACCTACATATAATTAAAAAATAAGATGTACAAAACCTGCTATATACTGCTGCTGTATACTGCCAGGCAGAACAAAAGCTTGCACGTGTCAGCTAAAAGAGTATTATTTGATTGCACGTAAACTAACAAGCAAGTGGAACAAAGTAGTCTCTGCCTACCCCTGTGGGAAAGAGGTGTGAAGATATGTATGTATGTACGTAAACTAAGTTTAAGCGAGTGTTGCCAAGTTACCTTTATGTTACAAATATATGAAACTAATCGTATGAAAGTTTCGTGCAAGTTACATGTGCGTTATTATATAGTCTGGCAGATAAACCACTGCAGCCAGATGACACTTTCAGTGTTGTCAGTTTTTGGCAAATATTAAATAGTGATGTGACTTAGTAAGTGAATGAAAGAATGAACGATGTAATGAAATTAATTTTCGTCATAAATGAGAATTTTCAAAGCTTATTTTAATAAAATGGTTTGTTCAATGAGGTTTTTTTGGATGTTTTCTAGTTAGTAATGTAAGAGCGCGATTTGGAAATGTGCGGAAGCATGTCAAATCAGTTACCAGTTTTCAACTCATTCCCCATTTTGCCATAAATAAAACAACAATTATCACATTCATATTTTTTTCTACCTTTGTACTTTTACTTAAAAACTTAAATTATTCCGAATCAGTTTCACTGCTGCTGTCACTATTTACGTTTATTACAAAGTCATCGCACATTTTATCTACTATGTTAATATGAACCTTGAATGCCTCAAAAATATCGCGCTTATTTTGAAATACTTATACTAAACTACGAATGTGACATTCATAAAATATTTCGTTCGTTCAATAATCAAATCATTCATTACGTGACCTTAGACGAGCACTAGTGAAATAAATGTGGTATCATTATTTCGTAAAATGACATTTGGAAGTGTCATCTGGCTGCAGTGGTTTAGCTGCCAGACTATAGCAACATTAATTGCTCAAGTTACCTTTAAGTTACAAAAACTTTGCCACAACTAATTGAATGAAAGTTATCTGCAAGTTACATATGTGACGTTGTCGACATGCAGGAATTATAATTTATTAAAAGTTCATGAGAGTTATAATTGAAAAATTTAAGCAACGTTGCATTTGAAAGTTGTGTAAAGTTCTAGTGATCAGGTCTATGAAACTTACAGGGTATATCTACAGCGGAGCCGTTAGAGCTTTGCATCAATATTACTCAAACGTTGCTAGAGCGTTGCAACATTGCAAATGAAACTTACAAGCCCCGATATGTGAGGTTCAGTAATGTTAATACATGTTTTGCATGTTGAACGGGAAACTGTTTAAATTCAATCATAATAGCACGTCAAGGGTCAAATTCATTTCCTCTTAGGTACAACTAACGTGATAAAGTTCATGCAACGCTGGTCAGCTTAATACTGTGATAACTGGGATAACTGGGACTTCAAGGGACCTGCATATTAGTCTCACTTAAAGAGGTATACCACTTACCCAGTGTCTCCGATAACCAGGTATAAATAAATATCTGTCTCATTTACAGAGGCTCCCATTAATAGAGGTCAAAATCTAGAGGTTATTTCAGTTATAGAGGTGCGATTATGAAATGAAATAACGTATTATGGAAACATTATATGTAATAAAAAAAAACTCCCTAAACGATGTAATACATAGTAACGTACTTTTTATATTTAATTGAAGCCGCACGCGTGCAATAAACAGTTCCCATTGTTGCCATGATCAAAAATTAAATAAAAAAAGTGCAACAGCGATGTGTAACAACCAAGGTGGGCATTAACGCGTTAATCCTTTAATCGTTAATTAACGAAGTTAACAATCTGATTAACAGATTTACTTTAGTCCGTTACATTAGTCGTTTTATTAAAAATGATCGTAGCAAGTAGAACAAAGTAGTTTCTGCCTACCCCTGTGGGAAACAGGCGTGACGGTATGTATGTATGTATGTATGTTAAAAATAATACAGCTATCACATCTAGTGCTGCAGACGTCTTTTTCTACGGGTACCTAAACGGGCAAATATCATGGCTGTCAATTTTAATTTTATAATTTTTATGAAGTGGGAACATGCACCTAATGCAAAATGAAGATTAAATAGTAGCCTTATTTCTACGTACTACAATATTTAAATAAATACTCATACTCATATTCATACTCAATTATTCGTAATAATTATACATAGTTATTACATGTCATTTTTATCATTATTTTCTTATATTTCATATCAGAACAACAAATAAAAAAATAACAAATGAATGAATGTAGAATAAATGTAAGTACCTACCTATGTCAAATTAATCTTTCTACTTGTTTTTGTTTTTTTGGTTAACTTTAACTTGCGTAAAAATTTCGAAAAATCGCTCTATCGATTATCGTTTTAACCAACGAATTAACGATTAATCAAGTTAACATTTGAATTAACTGTGCCCGCCTATGGTAACAGCTGCAAAAACAGTTTCATGCTTCGTAAAATCTTATAACGCTGTGAATCACGGGTTGTTTTTATGAGGCCGCTGGCTAGACGTAGATAGGTACATACATAGTCTGATAGCTCTTATAACTTGTCTTGATTTTGTCTCACTCACTCTTATGGGCTTGATACTTGAATCGGCCGAGTGAGCCAAACCCAATGCAAATGGCATAAGAGCGGACTGTGCATAATTATCTTTATTTTTAGCAGTCTCTGCCTACTCCTGTGGGAAAGAGGCGTGACGGTATGTATGTATCTTTATTTCGGCAAGTTGGATTAGTTTGATGATTTTGCATCATTGAATAATTTACCCCCTTATTCATATACGCTCTGGCTTCTGCTAACTTAACAATCGTTTGTCCTTATCTGTCACTTTGACATTTACCTTTCACAGATAAGGACAAACGATTGCTAGTTAGCAGAAGCTTAGAGCGTTTATGAATAGGGGGTTAGTCTCGACCTTGAAGCGGTTCACTTTTGATCATCGATCAATGGAAACACTAGTCAATGAATAAAAAAATCCTGAAAAATATTTACAGGCTTAAGGCGACGCCCCACTGCGCACGGTCACGCTACGCACGTGGGTATATTCGCTCTGTATCAAAATGTAGGCTTCCACAGCACGCACACGCTACGCACGAAATGACCCGACCCACGTGGGTGACGTGTATAGCGTGCGCGCCTTTAATCAAACTTAAGAGGGTGCATCCCTACTGAGCTGGCAACGTCGCATTTTTGGTGATTTTTTGCGATTATTTCACAGAAATTGAATGAAAGTTTGGAATGTGCGTCTGTAGTGCACTTCGTTTTAAGTGTATTAATGTGTCCAATGCAGTGACTAATCGTTATGGACTTTTATTTTCGTATAAAAGGGATAAAATACTATATCTCGTTTAATAATAAAATAAAAGTCCATCACGGTCAATTATTGCATTAGACACATTAATACGCTAAAAACGAAGTGCACTACAGACGAACATTTGAAACTTTCATTCATTTTCTGTGAAATATACGCAAAAAATCACCAAAAATGCGACGTTGCCAGCTCAGTAAGGATGTGCGCTCTTAACCACCTGCCAAAATATTTCGTAACAATTTTAGCGCATTTTGACTTATGCCCAAGGGCCCGATTTTCGAAAGCACATAATGTGAAAATACCACTCGAAAGTGGTGAAAAGTTGTACTGAATTTGAAAGTCGAGCAGCTTAGAAGATACTTACGGCTCTCATTAATCATGTAGACTAATCAAAAATTTGATAAGAGCTGTAGTTTTGAAGATCATAAACAGATTTATACCACTTTCGAGTGATGTGCTTTCGAAAATCGGGGCCCAGTTCCGTTATCATAGTTTTACAGGTATATCAACGCATATGTGCGTCCATGGAACCTGAAGAGTTCTCGGGTTCGGCAGCTGACAGCGTATGCATTAAGAGACCCTTTTGCTACAATAGCACCACGGCCATCGACCTCTTTCAACGAATCGACAATTGTCACCAATTACGGCTGAATAACGGACGGTGCTACACATTCGAAAATTAAAAAAAAAAGCATTCGAATCGCACTCGATTCCCAGAATCGTCGTTTATATCAAAACAAAAGGCTGCGCAAACGCGGACCCGTTAGTTCTCCCGTCTAGCTCTTACACTTGACGTTGTAGTGTGTGCATCTCGCTCGCTCTTGAATGGGCCTACCGGATTGAGACCAGTTTTTGTGGCCACTGTCAGCACAAACAGAATTCGATTATAATTAGCTATGTATAGATATAGAAATGCGTAAATAAGAGGCCCAACGAAGGAAGCCGGGCACATAATAAGGCAGTGTGACAAGACGCGACATTGTTAACGTAACACAGGTTACACGTGACTGACTGACTCATCAATGACCATACCGACGCGAACACACAGTCAACAAGGAATAAGCATTTTTTATTACAATAAGAGTTTTTAATGATTCACGGTTAAGTTCATTCGAAATATTATAAACGGGATGTGAACCGCGATTACCTTTATTGAGCTCCCGATATTTCGATACAGTTGCATGTATCATGATCACGGGTAGACTGAAGAAATTGCGGGTGGATGTTATTGTTGGGTAGACCGAGCTCTGTCTACCCTCATTCTTGCGCGTCGACTGCGTGCACTCTCGTTACCACTGGAACCGTTCTCACTCGAAACTCGATTCAAACACACTACACTCACAGTGTCAGTTCGCCCACCCGAAATTGATTTTGGACGAGAATTATATAAGGAAATCACCGGATTCCAGATATTCGACAATTTAAACCCATCCTCACGATTAAAATTTTTATGTTTATGTATTTCAACCGCTTCCCTCACCAGTGTCGGTATATAGTGGCGTTCTGTCGAAATGATCTTAGGGCTGTGCAACTCAATCCAGTGATTTGTTCCCGACTCAATAAGATGTTCAGCAATAGCGGATTTGCGCGTGTCATTATTTTTGACTGCAGTGATGTGCTCTTTAATTCTACAGGCGATCGTACGTTTGGTAACTGTATCGAAATATCGGGAGCTCAGTAAAGGTAATCGCGGTTCACATCCCGTTTATAATATTTCGATTTTTTTATTACGTCAAAAAATTGCAACAAAATGCGTAAGTAAGAAAAATAATCAGGACTGGAGGGTTACCATGACCTTAATGCGATCCATTTCCGATTCAGTTTTGTCGCTCGCCTTCAGATCAATACTAAAAATGACAGCCTGTACTGAGTTGGAATTGAACCGCATTAAGACGTCATGGTAAGGCCCCTGATGGAAAGCTTCACCGCCCATAGACACCCGTAACAAAGGTTACAGGTGCGTTGCCGGCTCTTTAAGAAAGGAGTTCATTTTTTATATGATATGGGAAAACGTGCATGAGGTTTACATGATGGTAAGCCATCAGGGCCGCCCTTATTTATTTATTTATTTATTTATAAGCCTTTTTATTCCGAATTCGCTACAATTTCAGTAAGTACATATTGTTGTTGTTATTGTCGTTTAATTATTAAATTGTCGCGTAATTCGGCGTGCCTCATGGCATAGGGCTCCTCCGTGTATTGGAGGGTTTGGGCTATAGTTCCCACGCGCGCCCAGTGCGGATTGGGAACTTGACACACACCATTGAATTTCTTTGCAGATGTGTGCTGGTTTCCTCACGATGTTTTCCTTCACCGAAAAGCCCATGGCAAATTACAAATGTAATTTTCGCACATAAATTCCGAAAAACTCAGAGGTGCGAGCCCGGGATTTGAACCCACGACGCTCTGCTTGAGAGGCCACAGGTCAAACCACTAGGCTACCACGGCTTTTAGGGCCGCCCTTACACACGCATAACAAAGGGCAGTATAGATGAAAAACTTAAGTACCTAGGTAATTAAATGACTTGTTTTATGTAGTAGTGTACAGACCGATATGGGATTTACCTAAGTCATTTTTTTAATTTGGAACGTCTATTTGTCTATTCGCACACATTACTCACACATACAACAGGTCATTTACTTAAGTTTTTCACCTGTAAGAGTGCGTTGCCAGCCCATTAAGAAATAGTATACTAGTTTTTTGAAGATGGTAAATTTTCGGAAGGTCGCCTATGAGATGGACCGATCAGATCAAAGCAGCCGTGGACGCGTGCACACGTGTACCAGGAGGGCAGCTGTCGGGGACGAGTGGCGGCGTATTGTGAGGCGGGTCACGAGTACAGAAGTGACGACCACGACCACTCTGTCAAGAGTGTAACGAAGAAGAAGAAGAAATTTTCGCAACATTTTAGAAAAATTCAGAGGTTCAATAAGTCTGGGTTCGATCCTCGACCATCTGCTCGAGAAGCCGATGTCAAACCACTAGGCTACCACTACTTTTTAATCCTACTAATCCAATTAATCCAATTAATATTATAAATACGAAAGTTAGTGACGATGTGACGATTGACGATGTGAGTGAGTGAGTGTGTATGTTTGTTCCTTCTTCACGCTAAAACGACTGGACGGATTTGAATAAAATTTGGAACGAAGATAGCTGTTACTCTAGATTAAAACATAGTCTACTTTTTATCTCGACCGATCGTGTTTTTTTTTGACGACCGGATAGCCCAGTGGTTAGTGCCCCTGACTATGAAGCTAGAGGTCCCGGGTTCGAATCCCGGTAGAGGCAGACATTTGTATGATGAATACGAATGTTTGTGCTCGAGTCATGGTTATTGTATGTATTTAAGTATGTATTTACCTACATTATATAAGTATGTTTATCCCTTGCCTGGTACCCATAGCACAAGCTCTGCTTAGTTTGGGACTGCGTCAATTGGTGTAATTTGTACCAAGATATTTATTTATTTATTTATTATTTATTTATCCCGGAAAATTGCACAGTTCCCGCGGGATAGCGATAAACATGTCAAAGGTGCCTAGAGTCGTAACGTAAATAGTTATTTCAGAATATACTGTCAACGTTCTTAAGTCTTATGCTACGCGGACGAAGCCGCGGGCAGAAGCTAGTATTATAAATGCGAAAGTAACTCTGTCTGTTACCTTTTCACGCCTAAACCGCTGAACCAAATTAGTCGCTATTTATTACTAGTTTCTGCCCGCGAATTAGCCATTGACATGTTTATGGCTATCCCCCGGTAACTATGCTATTTTCCGGGATAAAAAGTAGCCTATGTCTTAATCTAGGGCAACAGCTATCTTCGTACCAAATTTTATCCAAATCCGTCTAGTCGTTTTAGCGTGAGGAAGGAACAAACATACACACTCACTCACTCACATCGTCACATTGTCACATCGTTATAATATTAGTAGGATATAGGATAGCTTTTATCTCGGAAAACAGTATAGTTCCCACGGGATAGTGATAAGCGAATCCTGCGCAAAGCCGCGGGCAACAGCTAGTCATAGTATACAAAGATGCAAGCATCTTGTGGTGAAAAAACTAGGACAGAAATAGGTCGCGCCCCCTCTTCCGGCAGTAAATGGGTCGGAACCAGGGCAAAAACTAGCTAGCGGCTTGTTTTTACGGCTACCGTGGGTGGTGTGTGTGACCAGTGAACCGTACGGTATTTTAGCCGGGTTGGATTCCGGTAAGTTTAATGATGGGTAATAAAGAGTCGCGGTGGCCTAGTGGTTTGACCTATGGCTTTTCAAGCAGTGGGTTGGGAGTTCAAATCTCTGTCGCACTTTTGCTTTTTTTATTGTTGTACGAAAGATTTGAAGTTTATCAGCTTTTCGGTGAAGGAAGATATGAGGAAACTTGCGTACCTCAAAGGCAATTTAATTGTGTGAAGAATTTATGATTATTCCTAGCCAATATCTGAGGAGGCCTGTGCCCAGCAGTGGACCTACGATGGAGATGGAGATGGACGTAAATCAAAAGTTATAAGCATAGACAGAACGAAATAGAGGTAACTTTTTTTTGTTCTACTATAACATTGATTGTTTAAAAATATTAGACACGTGTTTTTTCTTTTTTCGCAAAATCAGAACATTAAGGAGATATATTGAGTTGAAACGTCACGTCGTGGTGCAATTTTTACTTAGTGACGTCACGAACCGCTCCCGAACTTTGACAAGCTCTATCTCTGTCATTTTTCGTTTGACTGACGAAAGAAAAAATACGTGTAAATCTTAAATTGTACTTAACTTATAAAATATAAAACACTAGCTGTTGCCAGCGACTTCGTCCGCAAAGAATTCGTTTATCGCTATGCCGCGGAAATTTTGCGGGATAAAAAGTAGCCTATGTGCTATTCCAGACCTTTTCTCTATCTATGTGCCGAATTTCATCTAGATTCGTTGGGTCATTTTCGCGTGATTGAGTGACAAACAAACATCCATCCATCCATCCAAACTATCGCAATAATAATATTAGTTAGATTATAATTATCAAAATCATAACATCACAGCAATGTAAGGCAAGGCAATGATAAAATGCGTGTGGACTGTCTTGCCCGCACATTCGGCCGCTTTGGTGCGAATAAATCATTCTGTGATGGTAATGTTGCGTGCTGACTTAATATTCAGGGCGTCACACATTAGGATGAAGCAAAAAACGTGTGGGGATATATTCGAAGTCGTAGCGGTTTCGAAGTAATAGCTATACTTAGTTCTTGGTCACAAAATACGTCTGGAAACGCAACGCGTTAAAACGTCAAATACCGGAAAACGGGATGAGAAGGAATTGCGGGGAAGAAGGGACGGAACTAATATTTTGTGTTTTCACTTGCTACTTCATATTTTAGACATTTAAATAAATTATAAATAAATAAATACTAGGGAACAATTCACACAAATTGACCTAGTCCCAAAGTAAGCGCTAGTAAGGCTTGTGTTATGGGTACTAGACAACGATATACATACTTTACTTATATAGAGAAATACATACTTATATAGATAGAAAACATCCATAACTCAGGAACAAATATTCGTGCTCATCACACAAATATATGCATTGACCAGGATTCGAACCCAGGACGCTTGCTTCGCAGGCAGGGTCACTACCAACTAGGCCAACCGCGTCATCAAGACATTTATATGTATCTCTTTTTTCATGTACTTCCATTCCATGCTGATCTGGGAGTGGGAATGGGCAAAATTAGGAATCATGTTATAGGCGATGCTAGCAACCCATCACTTTTGATTCCCCTTTACCCATACGCCCACAATCATGCTGAACGTGGCCTTTAGGTCTGTTACCTTAGGCTCTGTCTACCCTTGTATGATGAATACGAATGTTTGTAGAGTCATTGATGTTGTATTGTATTTATTTATCTACATTATATATGTATGCTTATCCGTTGCCTGGTACCCATAGTACAAGATTTGCTTAGTTTGGGATTGGGTCAATTGGTGTTATTTGTCCCATGATGTTTATTTATTTATGTGTGTATATATGTATTAGAGATGGGCCGATTATTTTTAGTCGGCGAATAGTCTGCGACTATTCGGCAAAAAATGACGACTAGTAGTCGGTAGATCTTTTTTTTAAGAGGCGCATAAATGAAACCACGGTTACTAAATCAAATGTTTCCTAAAGCAATTATTGTAAGCAAGGTAAAAAATTACTTAGAAAATTTTGCAAAAACATGTTAGGTTGAAATCAAAATACAGCAAAATGAGTTACATTCGACCCACAAGTACCTATGCGCGAGTGCTGTCAATTAACCGAAAGCGGACAATTTTATCGAAACGACTGCAAGAATAAAGCGAGTAGACGGCAGACTATTCGGCATTTTTGGAACCGTCGGCAAAAGCCATAGTCGGCCCATCACTAGTAGTATGTATTCGATTTTAGCATGAAATCTCTCTAGGCCAAACGGTCAGTAGATAAAAAAATGCTTAAAAAACCTCGACCTACCGCCTTCAGATGGAATGTGAGTGACATCTCACGCGAGTCACCGAGCATTAGGTTTTTTCTCGACGACAGGTAAGCGATATAGCGATATCTTAAGAAATAACCGTCGATGATCTTAAGACTGTGCCACACGGTTCAATGTTGAACGATCTATGCGCATCGATGAATTGTTGCCGAGATAGCAGAGGCGCCGAAACGGTGACGTTTGAAAAGTCGTCGATCGATCAATGGTTCGATTCCCGATGGAGATATGATTCAGTCATTGACTTACAATAAACAACTAGACTCCCAAAAGCAAACAAAAGTGCCTCAAGAAACGTCCGAGCGGCGTTGTGTATGTATTGTGTGTGTCAACACATCAACTCACACAGATAACATTAACATATTCGTTCAAATTAATACCTTATTTCGTGGCAGTATTTGCATACGATCGTGAGAAGTAATGACACGACGCCACGCGCTGGAAACCTGTCTGTCTCTTGTTCTCAAGCGTTTGAGATTACGGTGCGAAAGAGACATGTACATTGTTATCGGAGCGCGGTCGAAACACGACTGAACCAAAACTCTGCACAATAGACGCGTCGTGCAGACTTTTGCTTCCGACAGTTTTTGAGCGTGATTGGGAGTCTAGTTGTTTATTGTACGCCAATGGATTTAGTGAGTGCGGCGCTTGGATGGCCGAACCGATCCTAAAATCATTCAACCTAGATTCAATACTTCCACGCTGGTCCCGGAGCAAAGAAAAAACATAGAATGTAGATAAAAGCGCATCGAGGGAATGGACGAAAATCTTAGGAAACGTATCTATACATACATAGGGGAAAGTGGTCACCATTCGTACACTTTTTAGATTTTTTTTTTTATTTAAGTGTCAAATTTAGCCGGTTATATTTTATGTACCTAAGTGTAAAGTGTAACAAATATATTGTAAATTTGATAATGATCCCGTAGAGGGATCGAAACGCGCGTCAGTGTTTGTGTGGTGATAGGATTAATTAAGTTTGTGGGATTTGTGTGCGTTTTGTGTGGCAGTACCTAGTGGTGGGAGGGCTTGCATGCAAAACGTATATATTTCGCACAAGCTTGGTTATCTTGCACGTAAGTAGCGGAGTAGCGAGGTAAATAATTTGTGTTCATTGAAATGGACCTCCGCAAAGTAACGCCTGATTCAATAAAATAAATATTGTAGTTTGTTACAAAAAGTCCGAAACTATTATGTCAAAATGTTAAAGGGTTATAGCCATTTTTCAATGATAAGGTATGTGTACGAATGGTGAACACTTTCCCCTACATACCGTCACGCCTCTTTCCCACAGGGGTATGCAGAGACAACTTTGTTCCACTTGCTACGATCCTGACATACCTCTTTCGCTTCATCCACGTTCATCAATCTCTCCATACATGCTCGTCGGTTTCGGGTACTCTTGACCTGACCTTTTTCCTAAACGTATCGTATCGTATCTATGACTATTTTAATTACCCTTCCCATCTATACTCCCACAACTATGCTAAATCCTTTGGGTCTTGTAGCTCTAGGCCCTGTCTACCCCGTAAGGGTAGGTAAAGACGTGATTTATGTATATATATGTTTACTTGAAAATTATGCTTAATGGTCTAAAGGTCTGTGGCTGAAAAACAATTAAAAAACTTGGTTCTAAAGCTTAGTTTAGACGAGCTCGTATTACATTGAGACACTGGGTCGAGGGCTTCTAACCAGCTCCCATCACGGCCTGGCAATGGAATACATACCTAAAGTTAACAAGACCTAAAGGCCAAACTAAGAATGATGTGGGCTTATAAGTGGAAAAGGAAATCAAATAACCTAACCTAATTCTACTAACTTTGGCCGTCTGTCAAGACGAAGAGGTATCAAGCTAAAATTTATATCAATACTCAAGTTTACTGTCCCTTGGAGCTGTGAAAAAAACTATACTTCTAAGTCAACGCAATCAAAAGATACAGCTGTTTATGCCCCAAATTTCTGCAAATTTTCGAAACTAGCATGGGAATCAAAACCTACAGGGTGCTTCCCGTGAACTTAGAATCTTGATATTTTGTACGAAGCAACGGCTCATATCATAGCACAGACAAAGGAAAAATTGCGAAAACTGTAAATTTTCTTCAGATTTGTATGGAACCCTCGGTGCGCGAGTCCAACTCGCACTTGGCCGGTTTTTTAGGGTTCCGTACCTCAAAAGGAAAAAACGGAACCCTGATAGGATCACTTTGTTGTCCGACCGTCCGTCCGTCCGTCCGTCCGTCCGTCTGTCAAGACCCTTTTTCTCAAGAACGCGTGGAGGTATCAAACTGATATTTATATCAAATACTCAGGTCTACTGCCCCTTGGAGCTGTGAAAAAATCAAACTTCTAAGCTAACGCAATCAAAAGATACAGCCGTTTATGCCGCAAATTTCCGCAACTCTCAAGGGAATCAAAACCTACAGGGTACTTCCCGAATCTTGAAATTTGGTATGAAGGTAGGTCTTATAGCACAGATTAAGGAATAATTGCGAAAACCGTAAACGGACAAACATACATACATATACATCGTTGCAAGTTAAAAAGCTTGTAACTAATAACTTGTAATTATAATAAAATAATGATGGGTTGCTATGCTAGCCGCATCGCCTACAACATGATTTCTAAGATTTTCATGGCAGTTAAACGCAACTTTTTCTTGCACGTCTAAACCGGGCAGTAGATTTCGTTACTTGTCACATTAAATCCTAACAAAACTCTAAACACTCAATTCTTTAGCTAAATTAATTCCTGCGCAGATAAAATCAGTATCATAATATTTTGGGACGGAGACACCGATCTCTTTTGTCAGGTGAAGTCAATGGATCAAATATAATTGATCGGGCAATGGCGACGTCGGTACACGGCCTTGTGGGATCGTGTGGACGTCGCTTTAATATTTTTTTGTACTGGCCACACTGACACATGAATGAAAGTTCGGATTTGAATTTAGGAACATGAACGATGCTCTTTTTTCTTTTGCGCTGTTTTTAAACGGCCAGTTTGATTTGATTTCAGTAGCTGGCTGTTTAAAAAAGTTAAGCGTTCGCTTTTCTTCGCAGCACTAATAGTAGATTGATAAACTAGGGTTGAAATATACCCATTTCACCTGAGATATTTCTGGCACCCGAACGAAGTGAGGGTGCCAATAGTTCGAGGGTGAAATGGGTAATTTCATCCGAGTTGAACACTCTACTTTTCATTTCGAATATGAGGAAATTAAAATTTCACTAACGTCGCATGGTCGCATTTAATATTTGTTACGTTTGTCATTCTCTTCCCGCTCTTTTTTCTATTGCGCGATTTGCGCGCATTGCGCATTTCTTCTGCGCACCAATGGCGGCCGGCTAGTTTTTTTTTTAAACTTGCAGACACGGAGGTCGCTATCAATTAATTGTCGACTTAAATATTTCAAGCTAAAAAAATTACCGAACGTAATAATTTCTACTAATTCTCGATGTATACGCTTGCATAAGCTTATATATAGCGAGAATGTTATTTTAAGATTATTTTGCCTTTCACAATTAAAAAGGAACTATTAGTATAGATTATTATTTTAAACATAGATTACATGGCTGAATACGTATTTCCATTGCTATGTACCTCATTCGGATTAGCTAGAAAAAAAAAATACTTTAGGGTCGCGATGAGTCACTTTCAACCCTATATCCAGATAATCAATGACCTACTTTCAGAGTATGAGAGATGAAAAGTTTCTTTGTATTCATGTTGTTCTGAAATTGCCTTTTCGTTAGCTATTTAATTAAGTTATTATTCTACGCCCTATGTGTGTATGTTTGTGTTTTCTCTAAAGTCGTATTGTACACTACACTGTCTGAGTGGCGGTTCAATAATTAACGCAAAACTGGCCTTTAGGTGTTGATATCCCGCTCTGTCTACCCCGCACGTGATTTATCTATGTGTGTATGCCTATCGACATACTCGTATCATATCGGTTTAACTGTTTAAATCAACAATGCATAAAACACCGAAATAAGCAAATCCCGATTTACCACCGATACCGTAATTAAATAACTAATAATACCAACAAGAAACAAACCAGAGGGAACCCTAATAAAACTAGCTTGACAACTCCGAACTCTACACACACACAATAGAGTCACATTTCCTACACCCTACCAATCAAAAATTGCGTCAAGCGTGCCTAATTTGCTTAAATAGAATATCAACTTTATTGTGTTGAAACGAGGATTCGTTTTTGAATGTCCAAAGTGCGCCACGTGGCTGACCCCAGTGGTCTATTTGGGTTATTGTTCGGTCAAAAAACAAGCCAAAACTCGGGTACTCTTTTCATAGGAAACAATGGATGCGTAAGATTTCTATGGTATTATTAAAAATATTCTATTGTTGTATTTTTCCCGTCGGTGGGAAATTTGGTGAGAGCAGTTTGGGAAAAAGTATTTTATTATTCAACTTGTCCACTGGGCGCGAGATTCCTATAGAAAGAAAGAAAGAAAGAAAGAAGACATTTATTCATTTTGCAAGACACACAAATATAGCATACACACAATTTTATAGAAAAGAAACAACAAAAACAAAAAACACAGATATATAATCATCAGCGTTGTGTGTCTCCGCAAAAGTGAAACGGTCGCTGGCTCAGCATTACGCTGAGGTGTTAGACACCTGCAGCACTGATTTTCAGCCAGAACCGTTTATGACTCAAGAAACGATACACAGATAAAATAGATTAATATACTACATAAACCATAAACTTTTACGTAAGTAAAGTAATAAATAGATATAATAAATAGACAGAACCTACATGTGTTACTAGAAAATACATAAATTTACAATAGATTAATTTAATTTAGTTTACACTATTACCTATAATATAAACGTATGGATTTTACATAAATCTGAGTCTTCTTAATCTTACGGGGTGGACTCAGTCCAGGGTAACTGGAATTATGTTAATAGTAAAAAAATTAAAAAATATGCTGAATTTTGTTGGGCCAGTTTGACTTTGACTCTGTTAATGTTTATCAGAGGCTTTACTATGACGTCTTAGTGCGATCCAACTCAGATTCAGTTAAGGTTCGCTCGCTGTCAGATCCATACTGAAAGTGACAGCTACAAACTGAACTGAGTCGGAACTGAATCGTATTAAGACGTCATGGTAAGGCGCCAGACCCTAATAGGGTGACATTAGTTACAGCTCACAAAACGCCACCTGTTTTGCAAGAGGAGCATCGAAATGGGATTATCTTTTTCGTTGCTAAGGGTTATTTGTTATCTATTTGCAGGTGCGCGGGATTATGTTCACGGCCCAATGCAAATGGGGTGGGCAGGATTAATCGTTACAGTGAACAGTGAGTTAAGACTCGGCATCAAAAATTTTGTATTATAATTGTTGCATAATAAAGTTTTCGAAAAAGTATTTTTCACCCCCGACGCTAAGTAGGGGTGTTATAAATTTGACGTCGAAGTCTATGTATGTGTGTCTATCTGTGGCATTGTAGCGCGCAAACGGATGAAATTTTTTTTCATTCTAAAGCCAGTTTCCTTGTGGTGGTACTTAGCCATGTTTTACATTAAGTTTACCTTCAGCCTATGTACGTCTGGGCACAGGCGTTCTCCCTGAGTAAGAAGGCTTGGACGATACCACGTTTATAGTTAAAGTGAGTTATGCTTTGTGTAAGTTTGCGGTCAAACACTTGGGAAAACCTAAAGGTGTCCTGCCATTTGGCCGAAAGTCATTTGGCAAAATTAGGTACACTTGACAAACAACGTTTTGCAAAAAAATGTTTCGCCAATTGATCATTTTACTACTAGTCATTTTACAAATGACTCACTTTTCCAATTGACCAACAGTTAAATTTACATTTTATAAATAATTATTTGACAAAATGAACATGAAGCAAATGAGTTATCAGACAAATCTATTATTGGTCTTAAAAACACACATTTTATTATTTAACTAGCGACCCGCCCCGGCTTTCAGAAATAGGGTACAATTATGTTTATTTGTTTTTTTTTACTCCGATTTCAGAATCTTTTGCTCAGTACAGGAATAATTGATCAATCCTATTAATATTTTACTCGTAAATGTGAAATTTTGTGAGTGACGATGTAAACGACTGGACGGATTTGGATAAAATTAGGAACGAAGATAGCTGGTACCCTAGGCTACTTTTTATCCCGGAATATTGTATAGTTCCCGCGGGATAGCGATAAACATGTCAATTGCTAATTCTACGCGGAAGAAGTCGCGGGCAGAAGCTAGTTAATTATGATAGCGTAAAAAAAATGACCGAAGTTTTTCCTACAAAAATTTGTGTCACTTTTGTTACTTTCAAACATTAATGTATGAAAAATAACAAAACTGACCTCAAAACACTTTTTTCCGTACATAGAATCGCTAGTGCTATCGATTCTGAGTAAATCCATGCAAAAATTTCTAAAATCGTAGAAAAAAACGTAATTGTACCCTATTTCCGAAATTCCCCAAAAACGCTACAGAATTTATCGCTTCTCAGAGCAAACGGGGCGTTAAACACGACACTAATACCACTGCGAATCCTCCAGTAAACACGCTAAATTATAATAAAAACAAATAACGAACGCACATCAAAACGAGTACCGATTTCAACGTTCTCAACTTCAGTTTGGGATTGTTAAGGTTCTTTTTCGGTATCAAGGGCTACATTTTTCGCGGGTTGTTTTAACGTAATACTAGGCACGTGCCCGGCGTTGCTCGGACACGTGGCGGGCTGCCGTACCATCCTAATGAGCACGCGCCCACCGACCCTTTGTGCCCGACTTTGAATCAAGTTCTCTGCAAATAGGGCCGAAGGAATAGGGAAATAATTAGACAAATTAAGTGAAACGCAGTTCCGCTCTCGTTGGTTTAGATTTTTATGTAGACAATTAAATAACTGGTGAGATTTTAAAATTTTATTACAACTATAAATAAAGCGGGTGACAGACGGGCGAGTAAGTTCGCGTATTTAAGGCGCTGTCAACAGCAAATGACCAGGTTCACGTGCCTGTGAGTGAAAGAGAAGAAACTATTCCGGCAGCTTGGCGCGCGTCTAAAATCTTGCAAATAAGACACAAATCATAAGAAATAAACAAAAGTATGGATTATTTGTGAAATATGACTCGTTAGCCGTGTAGGTATGAATATGTTGACTTTATGTTTTTAATTGCAGACCCATACGTCGAAAAAATAAAGATATAGAACCGTTTAATGGTGATTTTAAGACCAATCTTTGCAATTGTTTTCTATCGAGCCGATTTTGTTCAATTATGTATCGAGTCCGTCTAGCGTGTTTGAAATATGATGAAAATTAACATTATATTTTTTTGTATTTTTTTTTTGTGTGCAGTTTTTCTTAAAAAAGTGTTTAAATAACATCAATTTCAACAAAATTAGGTGTTGTCAGCCTCTTAAGGCTCGACAACAAACTTTACTCGTCTGTACTTCACTTTAAAAGTACGCGGACCTATTAGCTACTTAGACTGACAGACTACAGGACAATAACGACAACGATTGTAGAATATGTGGCGAAGAGGTTGAAACAATGGAACACATTATGTGTGAATGTGATGCCCTCGCCAGACTAAGAATGAAACACCTCGGCAGCGAATACCCGGCCGGAACCAGGAGATTTCAAGGCACTACCATTGCGCCAAATCACCCAACTCATGAATGAGGTGGTAAAAGCAATGGAATAGTGCGAAGGAGGGGTAGTTACACAACAAATGGGTCGAAGTGTATCCGTAAGGGACCCTAGTTAGTAAGATAAGATAAGATACTAAGACTGACATACAGGCGATTAAGTCGTCGAGCCGTAAGCACGCAGACTTACTCGCCCGTCTGTTACCCACTTAATAATTAAAAAACTAATGACTAAAGTAAAGTGTATTCATATTCATATTCATGTAGATGCAGTCAAGGGCATATATAAATATGTACGTTACCAAGTCGTCAAAAACTTGTATACAACTATACTGCTATAGGTGGTGTAGGGGTATAGCACGCGTCACGGAATGACAAGGACCCGGGTTCGATTCCCAGCCATAGCTTTACTTTTCGGATTTTTCTATGTGTTCTAATTTTCAGTGTCGTTTAGAAATTAAATTTCTAGCGGTAAAACGTAAAAAATAAACGTTAAAAATCAAGAAGTAAATTTCTTGATTAATTTGATATTAGATATCATTTGAAAAACAGCGCCTTCTCTCGTCCCTGGTGAGCAGTACATGTTCCACGGGAGTTTGTAATTGTGTCGTACAGACACATCATTCAAACAGATGACGGTTAGAGACAAATATTCGCATAGTAGTAAGGTCACGTGACAGTTGGTAACAGATAGAAAAAATCGGAGGCTTACTCACCTGCTATAGGTGGTGTAGGGGTATAACACGCGTCACGGAATGACGAGGACCCGGGTTCGATTCCCGGCCATAGCTTTACTTTTCGGATTTTTCTATGTGTTCTTTCTATGTGTTCTAATTTTCAGTGTCGTTTAGAAATTGTATACAACTGTATGCCATAAACAATAAGAAGGTCGATGACACTTACATACGTACATAAGTCACGTATTTTTCTCTTACAGAGTAGACGGCTAACGTAACAAGATCTAAGCCACGTCTAGCATGATTGTGGGCATATAGGTGGAAAGGGGAATCAAAATAGTAATTGGTTGCTAGCCGCATCGTCTATAACATGATTCCCATGATTTTCACCCATTCCCTCAATTCAACAAAAGGTTGCTCAATTACCTTTAAAAATTTAGATGGGGGAGGTATGAAACACTCATTTTCAAAATGTCGTGCGTTGGTAAATCGCTTTTTGATACCAATCTTATTTCCAACTAGTTATTGTAACCCCCAAACTTAACCCAGTTCAAATCACCTTAATACCTTAAACGGCGATCGAATAACATATCATGCGGCTCTGATTACGGGCCGGCATAAAGACGAAACCCGCAGTCGCGTGCCGCGAAATAATAAGTGGCGGGGGGGTAACGAGGAGCGGCGCGTGGCCGGCGCGTGCGCAGCGTAACAATCGGAGTTTTATTAGTGGATAAAAAACAGCGTGCGAATTAGGTTTTTTATACGTCTAGCTTTTTATAAGCTTTTTACTTGTACCTGTGTCTGGCTCACTGTAGACTATGGTTGCTAACTTGTAACAGTTATACATGGTGTCTTAAAATTGTTCCGGAATATTTCTGAACACCCCTACAAAGATTTTTCAGGTAACAGGCCATTTTGGTACAAATGTCTAAATATATAAGAGTACCAGAAACCGACGAGCATGTATGAAGAGATTGATGAATGTGGATGAAGCGAAAGAGGTATGTCAGGATCGTAGCAAGTGGAACAAAGTAGTCTCTGCTTACCCCTGTGAGAAAGAGGCGTGACGGTATGCATGTATGTATGTATGTCTAAATATACAATCAATGGTTAAAAATGCATCATTATCAAAATGTATAACGGTCAAAAAGTACAATATATTTGTGCCACCAGAGGCCTTACCATGACCCATGACGTCTTAATGCGATTCAGTTCAGGTTCGCTCGCTGTCAGATCCATACTAAAAGTGACAGCTAAAACTTGAACTGAGTCGGAATGAGGACGTCATGGTAAGGCCCCTGTACTGTTGAAAAAAAAATAAGGTCTAAGTTCTTACCTGTCCTATTTGGTAAACAAAATTCGAACCTCAATGTACAATTTTTTGTAAAGAATAAGGTGTATTTATGTTATCAAATAAACCTGAGGCAATATTTTGTACATAATTTTGCTGATATTTTATCTCCAGTTCCTTTATTTACGATGAAATAGTTAAAAAATAAGAAAAATGAGACGTTTTGAGGTTAGAATTTTGTTTACCAAATAGGACAGGTAAGAATGAAAAGACTTCATAGAACGAACAATACTAGCGGGGCAGCTTTTGTAAATGGGGTCGAATCCAGGGTGGAGGGTGGGTCATTTGTGGGTCGTGCATTCAATGCAGTAAATTCCGCGCCGTAAATTTGTCGCATTCTACCAACTTTCTTTAACCGATTCCGTCGATTCCTTCAACAGTCTGAGGCGACTAGTTTTTCTATATACGCGTAGTAGATATGAAATGCCGAGCTATTAATCAAATTCGGTTGTCATATATTAACGCACTCCGATGGCCAGCGCGATGACATGTTAGTTCTTATGTCCAGGCCGTAGAACACAAAGCAATAGATTTTTTTCATACTTTACCTTCGATAGTTGGGCCACAAAGGCAGCTTTAAAAAGATTACGTCAACAATTTTTATAAAAGTCTGAATAGAACTGGGGCCTTACCATGACGTCCTAATTCCGACTCACTTCAAGTTTTAGCTGTCACTTTTAGTATGAATCTGACAGCGAGCGGACCTAAACTGAATCGCATAAGACGCATAAGGCCCCAGTATGAAATAATCAAGGGAAGATGGAAAAAATTGAAAGATTAAGTTGGACACAGTAACAAAATGAAGTGCTAGACAGAATGAGGAAAACATTTTACTGGGGGTTTACCATGACGTCTTAATGCGATTCAGTTTGGGTTCGCTCGCTGTCAGATCCATGCTAAAATACCTGAACTGAGTCGGAATTTAACGCATTAAGACGCCATGGCAAGGCTGGGTCTCAATAGAAAATGAAACAGCATTATGATGGGACATATGTTACTTGATTCTTGAGAATATTGTAGAGGGAGATAGAATATTTACTATTTATTTTATATTTAGAATACCTAGGAGAAGCTACATTCAGTGAATTAAGGAGAAGGTTGAGATCGTGTGTTACAAAGGTTGGTCTGCCATGCTTGTTTGGACCCATTTGCCCTTGGAACACCATAGTCTAATAAAAAAAGCGTCGGGTAGCACTCCGAGAGTGCCGGCAGAAGTGAAAACAGCTTAGATTAGATTTTAATGTTGTTACCTCCATGACGCTCAAGACGCGTACCGTACTGGCCGCTTACAAAAAAAACGTACGTTTTATTTATATTGACACACCTCTAACAATGTGCTGATGCCTTTGCTCCACGACTCAACAAAAAACACTTCAAAAATCGAACGCGATTTTTCGTATTTCAAAATAAGCTCTTAGAGGATCTGATATCCTGGTACTCAAACTCTCCCTCCGTCTTCCGCCTGACGCGAGTTTAACATTTTTCACCCATCCCAAAAAGTGCTAAGCGCCGCTAAACAAGTTTTCGCTTCACAAACCTCGCACCTCGTGGCCCCCTCCGCGACACCTTTAGCTTTTTTTTTGTACAAACAGACATTTTGTTAGCCGCGTCCCGATTTATCGGTTTTGGGACATCGGAAATAACCTTTTTTTTTAACCTGTCGGTTAAAATTATAAGTGATGACGGCACCGGGACCATTCACACGCAACGGGTTGATAGAGCCACGCGGCGATAACGGGTTAACCCGTTTCCGCTGGCGTTTTGATACATACACACATACATACATAAATCACTGCTTTATCACTTACCTATGGGGTAGAGCCTAGAGTGACTAGACCTATAAAAGCCATCAAATCCCTAGATTTTTAATTTTATTTATATTTATTATTTATTCCTTTTCATGCAGGCGCTTAAGCTATTTCACCAACGCGACAATTATTGTCGACGACATGTCAAAATTCGGTTCACATTACAAACTCGACGAGAGGCTACGCCGGTTGGCTTCATATTGAATGCGCATTGCATTTCCAATTGTCACATGTCAACGACAATTTTATTGTCGAGTTGGTGAAATAGGGGCCTGGTCTGGGAGCGAAGAAAAAACATAGAATGTACCAGTTGCTTCTCTTCCAGCGCAGATAAAAGCCCAACGAAGATATGGGCGTAAATCTTAGGAATCATGTTTTAGGCGATGCACTATTTTGATTCCACTTTCCACCTAAACGCCCACTCATGCTAAGCGTAGACTTTGGATCTAGGCTCTGTCTAACCCATAAGGGATAGAGATATGATTTTTGTGTGTATTACCGCATAAACGCCTCTAGTTCCTTCGCGAAGACACACACAACGCTGATGATCTAATTTTCATGTCTGGTTTTTTTTTGTTCTATCTAACTAATATTATAAATGCGAAAGTATGGATGGATGGATGGATGGATGGATGGATGTTTGTTTGTTTGTTACTCAATCACGCCAGAACGGCCCAACGGATCTGGATGAAATTCGACACATAGATAGAGAAAAGTCTGGAATAGCACATAGGCTACTTTTTATCCCGGAAAATTGCGTAGTTCCCGCGGGATAGCGATAAACGAATTCTTTGCAGACGAAGTCGCTGGCAACAGCTAGTCTTTTCTATAAAATTGTGTGTATGCTCTTATATTTTTGTGTGTCTTGCAAAATGAAACGTCTTCTTTCTTTTTCTTTCCAAGTCGCTTGGCGCTTAGGCTTTTCTAGAAGCTGACTCGACATAAATTTTTAAAAGCATAATTAAAATTAATGTCGGCATCAACTGAATGGCGGCATACCAAATGTTGACGACCAGCGCGAATCGCTAAAATCCGGGGGTCGTCAACATATTTTTCGAGTACACAAATAAAAATTACACGCTTATAAAACTGAATGGCAGACAACACCAGTGGCGAGTAATTGGTAACAATTACAATATTTGCCGAGCACCCCTGGCTTTGTACTTACAACGAATGTTTATATTTTTTCTAACTTGTATTTGCTTGGCAAATAAAGGTGGAGTGTAAGTGATGACAGGTAGCGGTTTAAGCTAGCGGAATAATGACAATGAATGTAAAATTCTACCAATATTAAATACGGATGTAACTCTGTTTGTTACGTTTTCACGCCTAAACAACTGAAACGATTTTAATGAAATTTGTCACAGATATAGCTTCAATCCTGGGGAAGGACATAGGATAGTTTTATCCCGGACAATCACATAGTTTCATTTACCATTTTGTCCCATAAAAGTCCCAGTTCCCAATGTTTAAACATATATAATCTTCGTTCGGTATTATGTGTTTTATTTTTAAAACGGTTAATATTTTTTAAATTTGACAGTAAAATAACTAGCTTAGATTACCAAATTCTTCAAAAATGAATAAAATGTGTTATGAATAAAAAAAGACTAGCGAATATTACAAGCAATGAAAATTATGGGGCAAAAAGAGATCCGAATATAAATATTTTACAGTGCGTCTAATGTTTCTCTCTCTCTCTCTCTCTCTCTCTCTTTGTCTTTTTCTCATACTAGCTGTTGCCCGCGACTGTTAGCTCAGAATTCACCTATAGCTATCCCGCGGGAACTTGATTTTCCGGGATAAAAATCCTATGTCCACAAACTCACAAACCGTACCTCTTTATGATATTTATTTATTTATTTAATGCAATTCACATGTCATAGGTACAACAAAATGATGGCAATATACACATTAAAACATATGAAACCCTGTTGGGCGCAGTATTAGTGTAAAATAGAAAAAAAAATAACTATGAAGGTAGAATTTTAAAAAAGCGTATAATCGTTTGGGCACTTTCCCTAGCGCCTCCCTATTTGCCTACCCTTCGCGATGTGACGTTGACTTATCACCAAAAGGGATGGCATTGTTAAAACTGGTGAAGGTTTGTTTTTATGTCATTGTTTTCCAACAATATACACTGATTTGACAGATTAGCTACTTACTCGTAAACGTTTATCTACATCTACACACATTATCATTAGTGCATTATTCTTAAAAAATCTATTCTGTAAGATGCCAGTACAAAAATCTGTACTTTAATGTTATTACAGTACAGATTTTAACACAACCTTACAGAAATCTATACTGTAATAACATTAAAGTACAGATTTTACCTACGACAACAGACAAGAAAGTAGTTACTTACATAAATCTCGTCTTTGTCCCTACAGGGTAGAGAGAACCTCGTATAATTGGTTGTAATAATACTGCTTCTGAACCCATCTTAGAGTAGTTATGATTATAAGTTAAGTAGAATTTAAGTGTTGTTGTAAATTTATTTTATTTTGAAAAAAAAACGACTTTCTGATAAGTTTCTTGCGGCGCATTCTTCTTGGCAATGATGGTCCTTCCGAATGCGCTGGTAGTTTCAAAAAAGACATATTAAAGAGCCCTTGGCGGCCTATTTTGCAAAATACTGTTTTTGAATTTTGAATTTCGAATTCGTAGTGTTGCCAAAGGTAACTTCAAAGGTGACTAGTATGCTTAGTGTAAGTTTTCGGTCACAAAATACGTCTCGAACGAGTTTGCGTTAAAATGTCAAATACTATGAGAACAGAACCTCTAGTGTAAGTTTTAAGCATGACAAACGTCTCGAACACGTTCGCGTAAACGTTTCAATTACTATGGGAAAATGAACAGCGCCACAAGCGGAACGAAACGACAACTAAAATTTCTCATAGTATTTGACATTTTAACGCAAACGCGGTCGAGACGTATTTTGTGACCGAAACTTACACTAAGCATACAGTTTGTTGCCGTTTCGATCCGCAAGTGGCGCTGCCAATTATTCCATAGTATTTGAAACGTTTACGTGAACGCGTTCGAGACGTTTTTATATGCGAAAACTTACACTAGAGGCTCAGTTGAAGAAATTGGCGTGTGAACGAATTTTGTCTGGTAACGCATAGAAATCTTTACCAATTTTAAATACCACGTTTTTTCTAACAAAAAGAAGTGCGAAAACATTTTAAAACATTCAAGGAAAAAGCTGCTTAAATCAAGATGATCCCCATTGCTTTTAATTATTACAACCACGTTCTTAAATCAGATTATACGTAAGATGAAATCAATTTGTTTTTGTTAACGTTTTTAAGCATTGTGACCTTCACATTGAACCTTGAAATTTATTGAAATTCTTTGTTTTCTTTACTGTTAATAGGATTAGGGAATTCAAGGTCTTTTAGAATTTTCCCTGAATATTTTCAGCAGTTTGGGTTGGTTTGATAGATTTTTCATTAGATCTTTTTTTAGAACTTCTATAGCGGCGCTGAGCACTTTTTGGGATGGGTAAGAAATGTTGAACTCGCGTCAGGCGTAAGACGGAGGGAGAGTTTAAGTACCAGGATATCATATCCTCTAAAAGATTATTTTGAAATACGAATGAATTTCAACTGTTTTTTTGTTGAGTCGTAGAGCAAAAGTACTAGGGCATCAGCACATTGTTAGTGGTCTGTCATTATAGATAATACGTACGTTTTTTTTGTAAGTGGCCAGTACATATCTTAAGTAAATATCTCAGTACGTATCATGAGGTTGCAACATTAAAATAATAATCTAAGCTGCTGTTTTCACTTCCGAAGTACTACCCGTCGCTTTTTTTTTATTAAATTTGCATGGTCGCCATATGAAAAAATTACGAAACGGATTGTGTTTCAGAATAACGTGTAGCTCTTCTCCATTCCATTAAAACTTAAAAAGATTTTTTCTGAGTAACCAAACCAACTGAGCATACTTTTTTACCTATCCTATTTAGTAATTATATCTACTTTCGCACCAGCACGTTCCTTTATCACACAATTCCTTATTCTATCTTTCAGTGATACACCTTCTATACTTCTTAACGCTCTCATTTCTACTACAATTATTCTATAGATTGACCGCGGGGGCCGAGAGAGGTGCGGGGGGCAGGCGCACTCCCCGCCCGCAGCTCTCTCGGTCCCCTTTCTCGTCCTACCCCGCGCCCCTGTGCCGCGCGGGCGAGGACTCATTTAAGAGGCTGACAACACCTAATTTTGTTGAAATTGATGTTATTTAAGCACTTTTTTAAGAAAAACTACACACAAAAAAAATACAAAAAAATATAATGTTAATTTTCATCATATTTCAAACACGCTAGACGGACTCGATACATAATTTGAACAAAATCGGCTCGATAGAAAATTATTGCAAAGATTGGTCTTAAAATCATCATTAAACGGTTCTATGTCTTTATTTTTTCGACGTATGGCTCTGCAATTAAAAACATGTAGTCAACATATTCATACCTACACGGCTAACGAGTCATATTTCACAAATAATCCATACTTTTTTTTATTTCTTCTTATTTGTGTCTTATTTGCAAGATTTTAGACGCGCGCCAAGCTGCCGGAATAGTTTCTTCTCTTTCACTCACAGGCACGCGAACCGTTGTGTGAAGAGTGGCGCTGCTCAAGGTCATTTGCTGTTGACAGCGCCTTAAGTCGCGTTCTATACTTTCATGCTTTTCAGCCAACTTTCGCTACCGTACATTAGTGTCGGAACGAGCACCCAATTGATCATTATATCAATACTATTATAATCACTTAACTCAACCACCAAGCGTAAAGTGTCAAGCCTAATAGAGTCGTTAGCGTTCAACCGTGACATTCAACTGCAACACAAATCTAACTAAGCGTGTATGGACAGTTGTATGACGAATTAACGGCGACTCCTAACGAGGTGAGGCTAATGTTCGGGAAAGCAAATTAATTTTACGTTAAGGGTTAGTACTGTTAAACTGAATAAAAGCCCTGGGGCCTAACCATGACGTCCTAATTCCGACTCAGTTCAAGTTTTAGCTGTCACTTTTACGAACTTTGACGAAGACCATGAGGTACCTAAGGCCTCTGCGGTCACCGGTATTCAAGAATATTATTATTTCCAAGATATTAATACAACGCCATTTCTTCTTCTTTTATTTGTGGCGTTACAAGTCGTTATAGCGACGACAACTTCGCCAATGTCAGGGTAAAATTTATATTACAAATCTTGTGACAAAATGTCGGGAACGTTGTACGGTAATATGGTCAAAGACCCCCCTCCCACCCTGTCGGGCTCTTAGCCAATAGTCAATGATATCCCTCAGATACTGCCAGGAAATTATTAGCCGTTGCCTGGGGTGCACCGGACCAAGCACTGCTCTTCCCCCTGGACGGATCCAGAAACGAACCGCAGCTCCTGGCCATTGGTATACTAAAACGAAGAGCACGACAGACGCACATTAGCAATTGACATGTTTATCGCTATCCCTCGGGAAATCTGCAATTTTCCGGGATAAAAAGTAGCCTATGTTTCAATCTAGTGTGCCAGCTATCTTCGTTCCAAATTTAATCCAAATCCGTCCAGTCGTTTTAGCGTGAAGAAGGAACAAACATACACACTCACTCACTCACATCGTCAATCGTCACATCGTCAGAAACTTTCGCATTTATAATATTAGTAGGATCTGACAGCGAGCGAACCTAAACTAAATCGCATTAAGACGTCATGGTAAGGCCCCTGTACGAATAAACCCTTCTAAGTCACTATTTAATTTACCTGACTACGGCAAAGCCAAGAGAGGGTTATGATTTTGACAGGCTATAGAAATTCAATGGTGTGTGTTAAGTTCCCAATTCGCACTAGGCGCGCGTGGGAACTATAGCCCAAACCCTCCCATACACGGAGGAGGCCTATGCCATGAGGCACGCCGAATTACGCGACAATGAAATAATAATAAAAAAACAACACCAACAAAAACAACATGTACTTACTGAAATTGTAGCGAATTCGGAATAAAAAGGCTATATTATAATTATTATTATGTACCTATGTATGTGTACATACATGTATTTCTAAGACAGCTTTTGCAACGTTAATGTGATAAAGATACAGCCACGTGCCATCATCGATTGACATAAAAACAAGACAATTACGATACGCAGTGGTGCCAGTCGTATAATGAAGTCATTGTGGCAAATTGTTCCATTCGGTGGGCACAACCCTAGCGTGCACCATTCATCATAGCTAGTGTTAGGGCAATAAACAGTGACGTGTAGAAATGTCCCATTGTTAAAGTCACAGACACCAGTAAGCTTAGTGTAAGTTTTTGGTCACAGAACACCGTCTCGAAAGCGTTTGCGTTAAAATGTCAGATACTATGAGAACAGTTTGTCGCCGTTTCGATCCGCAAGCGGCGCTGCCAATTTTTCCATAGTAATTGAGACGTTTACGTAAACGCGTTCGAGACGTTTGTTCGTGTGAAAACTTACACTAGAGGCTCACGGCCAGTAAGCTTAGTGTAAGTTTTCGGTGACAAAATACGTCTCGAACGCGTTTACGTTAAAATGTCAAATACTATGAGACAGTTTGTTACCGTTTCGATCCGCAAATGGCGCTGCCAATTATTACATAGAAATCGAGACGTTTACGTGAACGCGTTCGAGACATTGTTTTGTCTGACAACTTATACTATGCTCAGAATATGATTTAAGTGGGTAAAAAGTTTCTGTCAAAAATGGCGTTTTTGTTGAATGTTTGAATTGCCGTGTTGCATGTGTTCCAAATTTCAAGTCAATCGAACCGTTGAAGAGGTTCTTTCCTGTGAAGACAGCCCTGGCCACCACCAGAATTCTACTACTAGATTATTGTATTGTCATTCGACTTCCACAAGTATGAAAAATTTCAGCTCAATCGGTTGAAGATATTTGCTTCAAAATTGAGTTGCAAAATTCCACCCGGACAAACATACTTCTTACATACATACATACATTCATTGCAAGTTAGTAAAAGCTTGTAAAAAAAAGCCTAGCCTAGCTCGAAAGAATCATCATCCTTTAACCCCCGCGGTCAAAAAGGGTCTTTTAAGTTTGACGTCGATGTCTGTGTGTGTATCTGTATCTGGTGGTTCTTAGCTATGTTTGATAAAAATCGGTCTAGCAGTTTCTAAAATATTAGCTATTTTCCAAAAGGATGTAGGCATTTATGGCAAAAAAAAAAACTTTTTTTATTTAGGTACTATTTGATTACTAGATCAATGCGTTGGTTTCAAAATTTTAATTAACTTATTTGACGACCGGATAGCCTAGTGGTTAGTGACCCTGACTATGGAGCTAGAGGTCTCGGGTTCGATTCCCGGGAGGGGCAGAGATTTGTATGATGAATACGAATGTTTGCGCCCGATTCATGGATATTGTATTTATCTACATTATATAAGTATGTTTATCCGTTACCCATAGTACAAGCTTTGCTTAGTTTGGGACTGGGTCAATTGGAAATTGTCCCATGATATTTATTTATTTTATTTACTATTTTTAATTTTCTACCTACGCCAACGGAACTCTAAATCACAATGAATTCGGCGACTTCAAATAAAATTAACAAGCAAAAGTGCGATGGTACACTTGATTTGGCGTAATGAGGGGAGGCTGGGGCGAACATATGCCAGTGATTCCCCTTGCCAATAACGAGGGGAGGCTCGGCATTGATAATATTTCTATTAATGATGTGTTGAATGTTTATATTCAATAAGCGGAACGGGCGGGATCGTGTTGTATTTTCATCTTAACCGTATTTGGTTTTTTATATCGGGAAATTTATCTCTTTTCCAGGATAACCTTATTCATACACGCTCTGTAGACTTCTGTATGCTCAGTGTAAGTTTTCGATCACAGAACACCGTCTCGAAAGCGTTTGCGTTAAAATGTCAAATACTATGAGAACAGTATGTTGCCGTTTCGATCCGCAAGTGGCGCTGCCAAATTTTCCATAGTAATTGTGACGTTTACGTGAACGCGTTCGAGAAGTTTGTTCGTGTGTAAACTTACACTAGAGGCTTTGTTAACTTAGCAATCGTTTGTCATTGTCTGTCATTTTTACATTTACCTTTCACAGACGACAAACGATTGCTAAGTTAGCAGAAGCCTAGAGCGTTTATGAGCAAGGGTAATGTAGCCTTCAAATGCCGTGCAAAAATACCTACTAGTCACTTTTCTTACAACTTTTGGGCGACCTTTATATTTGCTCGACGTTGCATTTTCAATACACCCCTCAAACACGTGTGATTATAAAACTTGATTCATCAAAATAGGTGTAAAATTATTACCCTAATTAGACAAAAATAATGAACACTTTGAACCTTAACAGGGTATACATAGAAGTCATAAGTCACCTTTGATGTTTTGCTGTTTTCGACCCTTGAAGGGTGGCGTTGTTAGGAGAGATTGATAGTATCTATACCTATTTCTAGACAGACATTCGTCGTATCTATCATCGAATTGCATATACGCATATGCATTTGCTAAATGGAGTAAAAAAATAGAATATTCCACTTGCTTCTCTTCCCGCGCGCGAGCCCGTCAAGGGAATGGGTGAAATCGTAGGAGTCATGTTATAGAAGATGCTGGCAACCCATCACTATTTTGATTCCTTTTACACCTATACGCCCACAATCATGCTAAACTGCAGGCCTCGTCGTTGGCTACCTAAAAGAATAAAAATACTATACTAGACGTCATAATTTAGTTGCCAAAAAAACTTGCCATCAAATATTTTTTTCACTTTTCTAAATGATAATAAACATCGGTCCAGCATTTGAAGAGTACCTATCAGATCTTATCCTAATGTAAGTATACTCAATGAATTTTCGGCCTAAACTTTAATAATTTTTAGATTACTGGATTGATGCGACGGGTTTTTAAAATTAAATTTTTTTTTTTTTTAGAATTTAATTAAGACGCAGATCATTATTAGGAGATAACTTTTTTAGGCACTCTATGCATATACATACCCATATAGTAACTAGCAAAACTCGAAGCCCTAGTCCACCATGCCCATCAATTATTTGGTCATTTCGCGGATCAGGTGGCACCGTGGGGTTGGGGGTTCAATCCGTCTGATCCCGGATATGTCTGGAGCGACGCTTGACTATTTGATTTGAGGGGGACCCACTTGGGACCCTATAATCCCTTGCATTTAGCTGCTACAAGTGTGTAAAACATATTGAATGTTTTATCTTCTAAAATCCTACTAATAATCTAACTGGATTGGTGGATGGATGGATGTTTGTTTGTTACTCAATCACGCCAGAACGGCCCAACGAATCTGGATGAATTTCGGCACAAAGCTAGAAAAAAGTCTGGAATAGCACATATGATACTTTTTATGCCGGGAAATTCCCGCGGGATAGCGATAAACGAATTCTTTGCAGACGAAGTCGCGGGCAACAGCTAAAAGGTAATATAATACATACATAAATTATGTCATTATTTCCGCTTTGGTTAACATCTGAAGCAGAATTTATGAATTAAATTTATTTTGTTTACTAATTGTCATCTTGTCAATGAAAATAACATTTTTTATGGTATGAAGGGTGACTTCACATACTACCAATCTACTCGGTCTCATCCCCAATAATGTACTTTTTCATTCATGTTTATTCGACACATGGCAACTGTCAAATACATTAAAAAACAAGAAGCACTGTACAGTAGATATAGACAGGTGAGCTATGCACCTGTGCCATTCCATATGACAGATTGCAGTGATAACAGACTATGTCAACAGAAACATGTCAGGGTGCGGCCGCTTTGATCAGGTAAAATAGTTATATGTACCTCTGTTTATTTAAAATAAGTGATTACAAAAACAACTACAGATAAAACAACTAAACTATATTTCCACATGAAACTACCGTGAGACTCACACATAGACAACACACCGGATAACTCACGTATAAAAGCCGAAGTATTCCCCCGACAATACAACAACGTCGTGTTCGTTTCGCTGCCGCCGGGGCGAGCGCTCTCTGATGAAGGGCTACGGAATAGTCCGAAACAATTGTCGGAGCAATACTTCGGCTTTTATACGTGAGTTATCCGGTGTGTTGTAATTAAACTATATTTTATAAGATATTTTTTATTGAATGAATAATCTAATCTAAAAACAATAGGTACAATATATGGGCTTCTTCATGGACACCATTAGACGGGCAACGGGCTAGCACTAGCAGTGACGTTCTTGGCGAGCGATTTAACCAGCATAGCAGTCGAGAGCACGAATACTGTGCCCACTGACGTGAACATTCGGCTGTTGTAGAATGTGAAAGCTGTTGAAAACCAAAGCACAGTACATATAAGCACAAGCAGTAGGGAATCTACGAACAAATCGGTCGAAACGAACGCACACATAGACGCGCGCTTTTACACGGCCCCTAAGCGGATCTCGCGGTGCTGTCAGTCGCGCGTGGCGCATTGAGACGAGCGGCCGTGTTCGTTTTAAACATGCCAAGAGTGTATTGCGCAGTGTACGGCTGCTTGAACTCGGCTTCTTCAAAACCGGAGCTTTCGTTTTTTAAACTCCCTGCTGATGTTGAAAGGTAAGAATGATACTATATTATTATGAAATAAAATGTATATATTATTTTTATAACGAGAAATGTCAGATGTCACTTCTCCGACAAATGCTTTTTCTGTTAAATAAAACTTTTGGCTGTTTAGATGATAAGTAAGTAGTTGCCGTATATTATAGACCGTGTTTTTGGTGAAAAAAAATTCTACGGACTTTCATTGTTATCATCTTGCATCTATAATATATGTACTAATATATTATAGAAAACTACACTTGAAGGATAACTTGTCAAATACCTATAGGTAGGGCAAACCTTGGTTAAAAAAAACTATTCAATTTAACAAAAATTGAATCGACAACCATAACTCTTTATTGGAGCGTAAGTACTTATTTCAAAAAGTAGGCCTATCTTCCCTACTGCTTTAGCTTATATATATACTGTGACCAAAGTGATATTTTATTGAATCCGGCGTTACTTTGCGGAGGTCCATTTCAATGAACACAAAATATTTACCTTGCTACTCCGCTACTTACAAAATAAGCTTTAAGTAGCGGAGTAGCAAGGTAAATATTTTGTGTTCAACTAAACTATAATTAATTATCAACATATTAGTATTCTTAATAAGTATACATAAGGCCACGTTTGGCAAGGTGGATAGCCAAGATCGAACTAGTGACGGGTTGCTTGCTACATCGCCTATATCCTACGTCCTTCTTCAAGCTGAATCAACTGTACGGATTTGGATAAAATTTGGAATGCAGATAGCTGGCACCCTAGATTGAAACATAGGCTACTTTTTATCCCGGAAAATTGCACAGTTCCTGCGGGATAGCGATAAACATGTCAAGGGTAGTAGCTGGCCACAGTCGCGACGTAAATAATTACTGCAGGATATACTATCAACAATCGCGGACGAAGTCGCGGGCAGAAGCTAGTATTAGATAATCTCTCGGTGTGGCCTCGTTCCTTGGTAGTCGATTTTGACAAAAATTTAGATCATTTGCTAAAATGATGTCCGACACGCAATGTTTTGTCACGCCAAGCAAAATAATACTTATTTAATATCGGCAGAGACGACGCCTTCATCCTGTCAATTAATATAACAAAACGCGGGTTTTTTTTTATGTGAATAGGAAGGCAAACGAGCAAGTGGGTCACCTGATGGTAAGCGATCACCACTGCCCATAGACACCCGCAACCCCGGAGGGATTGCAGATGCGTCGCCAACCTAGAGGACTTAGATGAAATGCCTCTTGTGCCCGTAATTTCCCCGGCTGTCTTACTCTAACCACCGGAACACAGCAGTGCAAGCACTGCTGCTTAGCGGCAGGATTAGCGAGTAAGATGGTGGTAGCGATCCGGACGGACCTTGCACAAGGCCCTACCACCCGCAAATTAGTTGGCGGCACCAGTTTTTCTAGACAGTTCAATTTGGGGATCATCAAAAATCGAGTCTACTCTTTTCTTAGCCTCTTGGCCGCCTGTAGAAAAAAAAAGTGACGGACTCTGTATACGCCACAGGAAAAACAAACGACAAACTAAATGTTTAATTCCATTGCAAAAGGATTCATTTCATTACTGACTTGGTAACGTCGACGTCTGATTTATAAGATACGTAGCTGGCGACGTCGCCATGGCGTCCCAGTGAGGCAGGGCTCATTTGCGACGTTGCCAAAGCGTCACCATATGAGTGAAAGCCGATACATTTCTATATAGATTGTTTGGTTACGGTAGCTGGCGACGTCGCCATGGCGTCCCAGTGAAGCAGGGCTCATTTGCGACGTCGCCAAAGCGTCGCCAAGTGAGTGAAAGCCGATACATTTCTATATAGATTGTTTGGTTACGGTAGCTGGCGACGTCGCCATGGCGTCCCAGTGAAGCAGGGCTCATTTGCGACGTCGCCAAAGTGTCGCCAAGTGAGTGAAAGCCGATATATTTCTACATAGTTTGGTTACGGTAGCTGCGATGTTGCCACGGCGTCCCAGTGAGACAGGTCTCTTACAAATAAAACGTCGCCATAGCGTCGCGTCGCTATATGAGTGAAAGCCGATACATTTCTACATAGATTGTTTGGTTACGGTAGCTGGCGACGACGCCATGGCGTCTCAGTGAGGCAGCGCTTATACAAATAAAACGTCGCCAAAGCGTCGCCAAGTGAGTGAAAGCCGATACATTTCTACATAGATTGTTTGGTTACGGTAGCTAGCGACGACGCCATGGCGTCTCAGTGAGGCAGCGCTCATACAAATAAAACGTCGCCAAAGCGTCGCCAAGTGAGTGAAAGCCGATACATTTCTACATAGATTGTTTGGTTGCGGTAGCTGGCGACGTCGCCACGGCGTCCCAGTAAGACAGGTCTCTTACAAATAAAACGTCGCCAAAGCGTCCCCAAGTGAGTGAAAGCCGATACATTTTTAGATAGATTTTTTGGTTACGGTAGCTGGCGACGTCGCCATGGCGTCCCAGTGAAGCAGGGCTCATTTGCGACGTCGCCAAAGCGTCGCCAAGTGAGTGAAAGCCGATATATTTCTACATAGTTTGGTTACGGTAGCTGCGACGTTGCCACGGCGTCCCAGTGAGACAGGTCTCTTACAAATAAAACGTCGCCATAGCGTCGCCAAGTGAGTGAAAGCCGATACATTTCTATGTAGTTTGGTTACGGTAGCTGCGACGTCGCCATAGCGTCCCACTAAGACAGGTCTCTTATTCTCCCCAAAGTACATTATATATGCTATGACTAAGATGCCCACGACTACGATGCCCATGACTAAGATCAAACTGCCAAATTGGGGAGTGATTTAATAAAACGCCTGTCAGCTGCGCCCGCGGTGTTAAAAAACTACAAAATGCTTCCTAAATAATTTTAATGTCAGACATTTTGTTTTTCACGTTCACCGACAGTACCTTAATGCCACCGACTTTAGTCGGGGGGCTATTCTGGTGTATATCCTACTAATATTATAAATGCGAAAGTTTGTGACGATGTGAGTGATTGAGTGTATATGATTGTTCCTTCTTCACGCTAAAACGACTAGACGGATTTGGATAAAATTTGGAACGAAGATAGTTTGTACCCTAGATTAAAACATAGGCTACTTCTTATCCCGGAAAAAATCATAGTTCCCGCAGGATAGCGATACATGTCAAAGATCGTAGCTGCCTCATCCATCTATCCATCCATCCTCACAAACTTTCGCATTTATAATATTAGTAGGATAATGGTAATGATCCAGACGGACCTTACTCAAAGCCTTAAAACCCAATATTTTCAGTATATCTACAAATATTATTTAATTTAAATAAACTAAATCAATCCATGACATGTGGTAGCGAAGTAGCCATACACAATGCGGAAGGAAAAAATATAAATTTAATTATATGTGTTTATTCAATGTAAATGACACATGTTACTATAACGCTATATCCTCGTATAAAGGAAAATGATTTTTACCGCAATCCTATAACAATATACTATTATTGATAACCGTTCTGGGTATTTTCAATTCAGTTATCACGCGGAAGTTGAATGAATAAAATTTAAAACTTGATTGTATTTGGTTTGTTCGCTGAGGTTTTAGCGTGCTGCGGTTATTAATACTACATTAAAATACAATTTTACGTAATAGCGTTATAATTGGGAACGTAATATGTAACTGTAGCAATTGATGAACTGAAAAATGGAATGAAATGAAATAATTAATTTTGCTCCATACATGGTAAGAAGTGGTCTTGTTGGATTGATGTAGGTAGTGACACGTCTAACCAAGTCTTGAAATGCAAATATTATCTTACACTAGCTTCTAACCTACTCTTGGTCTGCGTTGAATTAGACATATAAGCCTTTCTTGTGAATCACTCTATCTATTAAAAAAAAACAGCATCAAAATCCATTGCGTACCTACTTTTAAAGTTCTAAGCTTACACATGGATAGATAGACAGCGGAAAGCGACTTTGTTTTATACTATACTTATACTATAGGAATGATTACAGTTACAGTTAATACTACAATTCCTATAGAAAATATAAAAAAAAAATTACTCCAATTTTTTTTAATTTTTTTTTTTTGGCTTCTATAGCTATGGTTATATACCCCTGTGGAATATTGTTAGGGGGTGTCTGATGCACCCTGCATAGTTATAGTTCAAAGCATTTTAAATATAAAGAGTAGGCGACAAAGGACCTCTCTCGGTTCCCTTTGTCGTCCCACCCCGCGCCCCTGTACCGGCGCGGGCGAGGACTCAGCTAAGCGGTCGGTCTAACAATAATATTGTATCAAAATGATTAGTTCGCAAAAAGTTAATTTTAACTTAGTGCCACACCGAAATATCACCTAAAATGAAACGAAGAGCGTTCGACATAAGTCACACGCTTTGAGAATAGGGGCCGGGCCGCGAAAACGCCAAGTCAGCGTCAGTCATACAATCATCCTCGTCGAATAATTCCAACATAATTCGTGTGCAACAAAAAAGGCCAAGTGGAATAATATAATTATGTGTTTTCTTTGAGTGTGAAATGAGCAGTTCAATAGGGCTACGGTAACGGTTAGAAATTTTGAAAATCATCGGATGGTAAAAAGGAATTTATTCGTCACTTGCTTCGTCTTCATCCGCGTAGAATTAAACTTAAGAAGGGCCTTAACATGACGTCCTAAAGCGATCCAATTCCGTTTCAGTTTAGAATCTCTCGCTAATCCTGCCGCTAAGCAGCAGTGCTTGCGCTGCTGTGTTCCGGTGTGGAGAGTAAGACAGCCGGGGAAATTACGGGCACAAGAGGCATTTCATCTAAGTCCTCTAGGTTGGCAACGCATCTGCAATCCCTCCGGGGTTGCGGGTGTCTATGGGCAGTGGTGATCGCTTACCATCAGGTGACCCACTTGCTCGTTTTCCTTTCTATTCACATAAGAAAAAAAAGATTCGCTCGCTGCCAGATCCATACTAAAAATTACTTACAGTTAAAACCTGAACTGAATCGCATTAAGACGTCATGGTAAGGTCTGTAATATTGACAGTTATATTTTGAAAAAATATATGTATACTAGCTGTGTTGCCAGCGACTTCGTCTGCAAGGAATTCGTTTATCGCTATCCCGCGGGAACTACGCAATTTTCCAGGATAAAAAGTAGCCTATGTGCTATTCCAGACTTTTCTCTATCTATGTGCTGAATTTCATCCAGATCCGTTGGGCCGTTCTGGCGTGATTGAGTAACAAACAAACATCCATCCATCCATCCATCCATACTTTCGCATTTATAATATTAGTTAGATTTAATGAGACCCTGTAAATAATTAAGAGGGTGCATCCGTGCTGAGCTCGCAACGTTGCATTTTTGGTGATTTTTTGCGATTATTTCACAGAAATTGAATGAAAGTATCAAATATCCGTCTGTAGTGCACCTCGTTTTTAGTGTGTTAATGTGTCCAATGCAATGATTAATGGTGACGGACTTTTATTTTCGTATTAAAGCGATAAAATACTATATCTCGTTTAATAAGAAAATAAAAGTCCATCACGATGAATTATTGCATCAGACATATTAACACACTAGAAACGAAGTGCACTACAGACGGATATTTGATACTTTCATTCAATTTCTGTGAAATAATCGCAAAAAATCACCAAAAATGCGACGTTACGAGCTCAGCACGGATGCACCCTCTTAATCTTTGAATAACTAGACCCTATTTCATAAAGCTACAAGTAACAATTTACAAGAGGAAGTCTCTTTTTGACCCTATGTGTTAGATAGAGACTTCCGCTTGTAAACTGTAACTTGTTACTTTATGAAATAGAGTCCTCTGCCCTGTTTATCAAAACTTACAAGTTTACACGTTCACAAATTACTATACAAAGAAGTTTTTACACGTTCGTGTAAATTACGTTTATCAAAAAAAAATCAACAGGGGCCGTACCATGACGTCTTAATGCGTTTCAGTTTAGGTCCGCTCGCTGTCAGATTCATACTAAAAGTGACAGCTAAAACTTGAACTGCGTCGGAATTAGGACGTCATGGTAAGGCCCCAGGGCTTGTAAAATAAAACACTTGTAGGTTGTACTTGTAAGTTCTGAATCAAAAATGTATGCCGCATTCCTTTCCCGCCATTTTTTTGTACCTAAACGCATGGCTGAATGGTATATTATTTGTGCCTAATATTGACGGGACATTAAAAAAAAGTAGTAGCGACAGTATTCCCGCCTTTTATTTATTTTATAATTGGAAGCTTGAAGTCGAAACCTTTCGTTATACTCATATTTATGTCGTCTCCATAATAATATGACCGTAGTCAATTCTTGTTCTATAAGTTCTCGGTTCTATTATCCTGATATTTTCATCATCGCTTTAGTCTCTTTTTTAAAAGAGAAAATCATTTTTTTTATTGCGGTACTAAGCACGACACTTGTAAACTTGTAAGACTGAATGGAGAGTCGCCAAACACTCTCAGGATTTGACATGATTTTCTACAAATTGTAACTTACAAGGGACTTTTTGATGAACGAAATCACGTATACAAGTGCAAAAATATACTTGTGAAATAAATAATGACACTTGTAACTCGTAATTTAGACGTGTAGTTTTGATGAACACATTATTTGTAATAATGAAATTTTTTACAGGTAAATTGCTTGTAATACAAGGCTTGTAAGTTTTGATGAACAGGGCGCTGGACGTACAAATCTTACCAAAGTCTGTGATGAGAATACACCACGCACTATCTCGAGTCGTCACGTACACAGGTACGTGCGACATTTCGCTGTGGGAATAGAAATTTTATCGCAAGATTTAAAATACCCCACCCAGTTCCTTAATAAGACATGTACTGAGATGGTACTGAGGTTATTTCTGGGGCCTTGCCATCACGTCTTAAGAGGCTGACAACACCTAATTTTGTTGAAATTGATGTTATTTAAACACTTTTTTAAGAAAAACTGCACACGAAAAAAATACAAAAAAAATATAATGTTAATTTTCATCATATTTCAAACACGCTAGATGGGCTCGATACATAATTGAACAAAATCGGCTCGATAGAAAATAATTGCAAAGATTGGTCTTAAAATCATCATTAAACGGTTCTATGTCTTTATTTTTTCGACGTATGGGTCTGCAATTAAAAACATAAAGTCAACATATTCATACCTAAACGGCTAACGAGTCATATTTCACAAATAATCCATACTTTTGTTTATTTCTTATGATTTGTGTCTTATTTGCAAGATTTTAGACGCGCGCCAAGCTGCCGAAATAGTTTCTTCTCTTTCACTAACAGGCATGCGATCCGTATGTGTGAAGAGTGTCGCTGCTCAAGGTCATTTGCTGTTGACAGCGCCTTAATGTAATCCAATCCCGACTCAGTTCAGGTTTTAGCTGCCATTTTTAGTATGGATCTGACAGCGAGCGAACCGAAACTGAATCGGCTGAATCGCATTGACGTCATGGTAGCCTCCTGGTAAGTAGTCGATGGTAAAATAATGTGTGAAGAACTAAATAGGTAGCTAGGTACTTATCTGCCTAGTGCATAATGAAGGGAAAATACATGTGTGGTTTTACGAAACGAAACGAAGATGATATCATAATAAACTGACGAGAGTAATTTAACGTATAAGCAAAGCACATAACCTTGTTGACATGTATGTCATGTTAGTTACAATATAAGTTTTGATAGAAAAACACGTGGTAACATATTTTTTTTTTTTTTAATTTATTTAATACAAAAAAAAATATTACATTTTAAAAGCTTTAACAGCGGGCGAAAACTCAGCAGAGTTTATCTGCCGCTGCTGGTTACTCGAGTTGGTTACTTAAACTAAACAGACAGGCTATTGTTGCGCTGCTTTACACTTTTGGTAAAATGCTTTGACAATTTTCTTACATCTATTGGGGTTGGCACACACTTCATTATGAGTATCCGATGGTAACTCATTGAGAATACTTGGTAACATATACTGCCATGTGCGTTTACCATATACATTGGAACATTTTGGTAGAACATATTTCGGCAAGTAATCTAATTGAAGGAGATTTTGGGCTCTAACATATTTATTTAAACTATGCAACTTTTCTATTTCGTAATTAAGTACTTCCTTTTTAATGAGGTTTTGAACACATGCTACGTTACAATATTCAAAGACTCGCCTCATCACCGCGCATCTTTTTCTTGGCAGAACTGGGTATAATTGCCTTTACTAGGCTTACCTGCAATCCATAGATTATGTTCTTTGAAAGTGCAAAACAAGCGAATGACTGAAATTTATGCTTTTTTTTGCCAAAATCATAGACAATCTAGACTTGAATCAACTCCGAACTGTCTACCCCTTAGGAGATACAAACTTTATTTATGTGTACGTGTATGTCGGTATGCTTACATGGCTGGTAAAACATAGAATGTACCGGTTGCTTCTCTTCCTGCGCATGGTAAAAGCCCATCGAACGGGCGAAAATGTTAGGAATAATGTTATAGGCGATGCTAGCAACGCAACACTATTTTGATTCCCTCCACCTATACGCCCCCAGTCACGCTAAAAATGGCCTATAGGTCTTGTTACCTTACGCTCTGTCTACCCCGTAAGGAATAAATCCTATCCTACTAATATTATAAATGCGAAAGTTTGTGACGTTTGTGACGTTTTGACGATGTGACGATGTGAGTGAGTGAGTGTGTATGTTTGTTCCTTCTTCACGCTAAAACGACTGGGCAGATTTGGATAAAATTTGGAACGTAGATAGCTGTTACCCTAGATTGAAACATAGGCTACTTTTTATCCCGGAAAATTGCATAGTTCCCGAGATATAGCCATAATCATGTCAATTGTTAATTTTACGCAGACGAAGTCGCGGGCAGAAGCTAGTAAGATATAATGATTTGTCGGAAGAAACCGAATCAGCCGTATTTATAACCAAACTATCTATTGTACAAGTTCGAACGCGTTATTAGGGTTCCGTACCCAAACAAAGACGGGACCCTATTGCTAAGACTTCGCTGTCCGCTCTATCTCTCTGTCCGTCTGTCACCGGCTGTATCTCATGAACCGTGATAGCTAGACAGTTGAAATTTGCACAGATGATGTATTTATATTGCCGCTATAACAAAAAATACTAAAAACAGAATAATTTTATGTCTGTCTGTCTCTATAAGCAACCAATTAAATGTTCTCACACTGCGTATATTTTGCTCAGGAACAGGGGCCCTACCATGACGTCTTAATGCGATTCAGTTTAGGTTCGCTCGCTGTCAGATTCATACAAAAAGTGAAAGCTAAAACTTAAACTGAGTCGGAATTAGGACGTCATGGTACGGCCCCAGGGCTCTGTTAATGGATTTTACATCAACTTGGCGAATTGTACGGAACCCTCAGTGCGCGAGTCCGACTCGCACTTGGCCTTAACTTAGCTTTAAAAGCTACATGACGCAACTCGGATCCGCCATCTTGAAAACAATTAACGCCACAAACTTAACTATGCGCGTGGCGAAATTACGAACTAACGTTTTTCCAAATGGAAATGTATGGGGTTGGTCGATTGAAGCGCCGCGCTCGGGTGTCAAATTAAGTTTGTGAAACGGTAACTTTTATAATTCTTACAATAGGTGATATTGTGAAGGCATTTCTGAGGATTGTTCTCGAGCGAACCCGGGACGACTACTAGTATTACTGTGAAGTAAGACCCGTGATTGCTTATTGTGAGATATTAGGATCCGTTGCCTTTGTGGTTTGGCGTATGGAACATCTTAAAAGAGAGAGCGGATAAAATTACGCTGACGTCAATGTATTTCTCTGTGCGTGTAGGGACATACGACGCCTTCATATTACAGTGCAAGTGCACTAGGATATGAGCGGTGTCAGCAATTCCTTTTAGCTGGGTTTAGCGGGATCAAGCGCCCGCTCCGGCAGTCGTCTCTCAGCTCTTGTGAAAATCATAGTCTCCTTAACTCGTGTGTAGTTCACAGTTACAACCTTGTGAAAGTTTAATATAAAAATATCTAAATTCCGAATTTTATTAACTATCCTCATAGCGCAATATTAGTGACAGCAACTAGTGGTTGATTGGCAGGCCACAATAACTGATAACACGTGCCCCAATCCCACATGCGTGTGTCTGCCTCTGTCTGTCTGTGCCATTGGAGCTCTCGATTGGATGGATCGATTTCGATGCAGTTTTCATCAATCGAAAGCAAGTTTCTTTACGGTGGTTTGGTAAAAATTTATCCAGTTTGAGTGAGCTCTTTTCCAAAAACGATGTAATGCATTTTTAGCGTAAAATTGAATCATTCTTTTATGTACGATTACTCGATTACCAACGAGATGGACGGACCTGGGGCCTTACTATGTCTTAATACGATTCAATTCAGACTCAGTTCAGGTTTTAGCTGTCATTTTTAGTATGGATCTGACAGCGAGCGAACCTAAACTGAATTGTATCGCATGACGTACTGGTAAGAGTCTCGGGCTCCAACCGAGGCAACTGGTAGTCTGTCGGGGAGGCCTATGTCCAACAGCGGACGTCTGCTGATATGATGATGACGATGTCTCGATTAATGCGTTTAAAAAAAAAAAAACTAATGTTATCATTGGTTTTGTGTATGCGTCATGTTACCTAATGTTATAAGTTATAAAATATAATGTCAAAATCCCCGATTAACCGACACGAACTCACACCAAACTCACACTAAGATAGTAGTGGTCCAGGCCCCTGTGTATACAGGGTGTATCAGATACCCCCTTATAATCCACTGGGGTATATAACCATAGCTATAGAAGCTAAAAAAAAATTTTGAAAAAAATTTGAGTATTTTTTTAAATATTTTCTATAGGAATATGGTAGTAATAACTATAATCATTCCTATAGAAAATATAAAAAAAAATACTCCAATTTTTTTCAAAATATTATTTTTAGCTTCTATAGCTATGGTTCCCCAGTGGATTATTGTTAGGGGGTGTCTGATACAGCCTGTATGTAGTAGATTTTCCGTCGTCATCTTCACTCAAGTGTTGCGGCAGAAAACCAGCGTTGCAGCTCCCGTCACAGTATTATGCTGAGCTGCAACCTTTTTGACGTTGGGCAGCGACACATTAAGTATAAAAGAAAGTAAAGTAAAGTAGTATTAAGTTTAAAGTAGTGATAAGTAGTAGTAAGTAAAGTAGTATTAACTAACTAATTTGGCTCAGGGACTTCTTCTTTCTGTATTTCTTCATATTTTAAATCTACGCGGGTGGTAGGGCCTTGTGCAAGGTCCGTCCGGATCGCTACCACCATCTTACTCGCTAATCCTGCCGCTAAGCAGCAGTGCTTGCACTTCTGTGTTCCGGTGTGGAGAGTAAGACAGCCGGGGAAATTACGGGGGTCATTTCACGTGTAACGGATGTCTGTAAAAAAAATGTTTCTCTCTTTCCCTCTCTCTCTCTCTCTCTCATTAATTGATATTAGTTTGTGCTGTTGTTGTCATATGCGTCAAATAAATGACATGTATTTTTTTTCTTTCTATTGCAGTTTTAAATTATTTGTTTACCGTCGCTTCGACTTGGACCACAGCGAAATATGTGAGATCAACATACGATTGAATATCACAAATGAAGACGCTGGCGGTGGTAAGTAGCCGCCAGGTCATTTATCAGTGAGACAGCGCCACGGAGCTACTTACCATGGAAGCGGCCGTGTTGGGCGTGCAGTAGGCAGAGCATACTTGTTTTGTATCACCCCACTGCCTACCCTAGCGAATCCAACTGCAAGGAACACCTATAGACCGACCGCTTAGATGAGTCCTCGCCCGCGCGGCACAGGGGCGCGGGGTAGGACGACAAAGGGGACCGAGAGGGGTGCGGGCGGGTAGAGCGGTCCCCTTTGTCGCCTACCCCGCGCCGTCATACGTCGCCGACATTTTGTTAAATAATCGGCAATTTTGACATATATTTTATACAAACAAAACAAACGAAATGACTGACTGATGTTTCTTGCTAAAATCATAGACAATACAGACTTGTAATATAATATAATATACCTAATATCTAACTATAATATTATAAATGCGAAAGTATGGATGTATGGATGGATGTTTGTTTGTTACTCAATCACGCCAGAACGGCCCAACGGATCTGGATGAAATTCGGCACATAGATAGAGAAAAGTATGGAATAGCACATAGACTACTTTTTATCCCGGAAAATTGCATAGTTCCCGCGGGATAGCGATAAACGAATTCTTTGCAGACGAAGTCGCTGGCAGCAGCTAGTAATATTATAAATGCGAAAGTATGGATGTATGGATGGATGGATGGATGGATGGATGTATGGATGGATGGATATTTGTTTGTTACTCAATCACGCCAGAACGGCCCAACGGATCTGGATGAAATTTGGCACATAGATAGAGAGAAGTCTGGAATAGCATATAGGCTACTTTTTATCCCGGAAAATTGCATAGTTCCCGCGGGATAGCGATAAACGAATTCTTGGCAGACGAAGTCGATGGCAACAGCTAGTAATATAATATAAGTTTATTTATTTACCGACTGCAACGGAGATTAAAGAGCTGGCAGCTTCCTCGATCAGCGTATCAGTATTGCGATACAGCGGGGAAATGCTGCCAGCATCTTTGGCTCAATGCCGCGGGGGTGTACGTTTTTAGATTTATTTTAGTTTTAGTTAAATTAATTTATCTTATTATTTACATTTAAGTTGTATTTTAGGAGTTTTGTAAAATAAAGATATTACTAAAAAGTTTATTTACTAAATAGTTTCACAAATTAAACACATTACCTATGACCTTTACACTAGGCTGAGCCTGTCTCGTGAGGTCCATTCGTAACAGTTACTGGTTAACATTGACGGTCCAACACTGTTCCCATGCAAGATGGCGACTACATAGGTGAATAAAACTAGGATTCTTAAATCTTGTATCAACTCCAATGTACCTAATATTATAAATGCGAAAGTATGGATGGATGGATGTATGGATGGATGGATGGATGGATGGATGGATGGATGGATGGATGGATGGATGGATGGATGGATGGATGGATGGATGGATGGATGGATGGATGGATGTTTGTTTGTTACTCAATCACGCCAGAACGGCCCAACGGATCTGGATGAAATTCGGCACATAGATAGAGAAAAGTCTGGAATAGCACATAGGCTACTTTTTATCCCGGAAAATTGCGTAGTTCCCGCGGGATAGCGATAAACGAATTCTTGGCAGACGAAGTCGATGGCAACAGCTAGTAATATAATATAAGTTTATTTATTTACCGACTGCAACGGAGACCAAAGAGCTGGCAGCTTCCTCGATCAGCGTATCAGTATTGCGATACAGCGGGGAAATGCTGCCAGCATCTTTGGCTCAATGCCGCGGGGGTGTACGTTTTTAGATTTATTTTAGTTTTAGTTAAATTAATTTATCTTATTATTTACATTTAAGTTGTATTTTAGGAGTTTTGTAAAATAAAGATATTACTAAAAAGTTTATTTACTAAATAGTTTCACAAATTAAACACATTACCTATGACCTTTACACTAGGCTGAGCCTGTCTCGTGAGGTCCATTCGTAACAGTTACTGGTTAACATTGACGGTCCAACACTGTTCCCATGCAAGATGGCGACTACATAGGTGAATAAAACTAGGATTCTTAAATCTTGTATCAACTCCAATGTACCTAATATTATAAATGCGAAAGTATGGATGGATGGATGTATGGATGGATGGATGGATGGATGGATGGATGGATGGATGGATGGATGGATGGATGGATGGATGGATGGATGGATGGATGGATGGATGGATGGATGGATGTTTGTTTGTTACTCAATCACGCCAGAACGGCCCAACGGATCTGGATGAAATTCGGCACATAGATAGAGAAAAGTCTGGAATAGCACATAGGCTACTTTTTATCCCGGAAAATTGCGTAGTTCCCGCGGGATAGCGATAAACGAATTCTTTGCAGACGAAGTCGCTGGCAACAGCTAGTCTGTTTATATGTATACTACCATGCTGGTTGTGCGAGTAAAAAACAGTATGTTGCTGTTGCTTCTCTTTCTGCGCAGGTAAAAGCCCATCGAGGGAATCGGCGACAATCTTATTCATATATAGGCGATGCTAGCAACCCATCACTATTTTGATTCCCCTTCCCACCACGCCCACAATCATGCTAAATATGGCCTTTTGGCCTTACATTGGGCCCTGTCTAACCCGTAAGGGAAACGTGATTTATGTATGTAGTATGGTATCTTCCTTGTCGGTATCACTCTTGACAGAGTGGTCGTGGTCATCACTTCAGGTATTAGTGGCAAGCTTCACAACACGCCGCCACTCCTCTCTGATGGCCGCCTTCCTCGTGCCTTCATGCAGTGATGACGAGCCATTTACTGCTGCTTTTGTCAGTCCACCTCATAGGCGATCATCCTCGTGGCCAATGACATATTACTAATAGATGCGTTATAGCTGAACAAAACTCCGTTCGGACACGGCAACGTTATTGCCGTTACTTGATATATAAGGACCGCTGCGCGCGCCGACAGCAACTAAACACAAGTCAGGCAATTAATTACCTTACTTTTCGCTTGCCACGGGGAGATCGTCTACGCCGTATCTACCTCAGTTTTATATAGTATATCATAGCTCGTGGCCTGGTACCCTCAACCTTTCCTTGGATCACAAGTCGCTCAATATACGTATGTCAGTATGTAAAATACGAGTATTCCAACTATCATAACTCTCGGATAAAAACTAGTACGTTTCATATAACATCGTACACGTTGAGCCCCAAAATACATCACTTGATACAGTAGTACATGTCTAATCAAATAAGGAGTTATGTTTAAATAAATGCTGACACATTTCCCATACCACTAAATCACGCACGTCTTATAGCGAAACACAGTGTCGGACATTCTTAACCGGTGATCCGACAAAAAGTCCGAAACTGCTCATCATCCGACGACTGTCTAGCTATACTTCGTTCCGTATAAGCGTAGAAATCGGCACTAGCATGCTATGATGAAAATCAGTTTCCTTATTTAGGGTTTTACATGTCAAAAATAAAATAGTTCCAGAATCATTATGTAGTCCGTTTGTCTGTCGAGACCTTTATTTTCATTAACGCGTTGAGATATATGAAGTTGAAACTTGAAACATTTAAAGCTCTACCCCCTTATTTTTAAACGCTTTGTAGGCATCTGCGAGGCATCTGCTAACTTAACAATCGTTTGTCCTTATCTGTCACATTGACGTTTACCTTTCACAGATAAGGACAAATGATTGCTAAGTTAGCCTATAGACCATTTATGAATGAGGGGGTTACAATGTCTCTTGCAACCGTAAAAAAATGAATTTTCTGTGTTAACTACTTAAATCAATTATACAAATATCTAATCTACATCCACTTACAAAATGTTTTTATACAGCAAAAACCGCCAAGATCCCACGGGAGAGCGAAAATTCTCTTTAACACTCACATTACACTGATGATTTTGGTTTTATTTCTGTAAAATTATATGTGTAGGTATGTTTATTATTTTGTATATTTGTGTGTCGTTCAAAAGAGAATTAATGTATTCTCTCTTTTTCAAATCGGTTTTTGTACGCTAAAACGGCAACAAATAACTTGATTCCTAGCATGCTCGTGTCAGTTGTGTATCGTTTTTTGTAATGTTGTATAGTGCCGCCACCTGTCGGCGTACAAAGGAGAATGACGCGCGATGATTGAAACGTCATCCGCCTTTTGCCGAATCACTGCGTACGCGCACATAAAGAGCTAGAAGCGTTGGTTGCAAGTTTTAATAAATATACAGGTTCACACAAAATCCGTTCGACACCCCTACAAAGATTTTAGTATATATTTTGTGATTCAAATAGATGAGGTATTACCAAAGTTGCGAAATTTCCTAATGAAATGTTCTCTGAAATTTAGTTTGATTTAATTTAGTTTATTGTTTGTTCAATAAAAAAAAACACCAGGTAGCACACTCGAGCAAAAGAAAAAAAAAAGAAAAAATACACGAGATTTGAGCTGCGGTCACCTGAGAGAACACACTGTCGTTCCACACCTTATACCACTAGGCCAAACGCACATACGTTAAAGCCGAAACGACGTTAATAAGTGATTTATTGTACAAAGTTACAAAGGTACTTATTATTATTATTATGACTAAAGACTGGATTATATTATGCAACATAAAAAGCTTGTTATATGCATGAAAATATGCATGTAAAATGGCAGAAATATGCACGATCATTGCCAGAATATGCACAAAATATGCAAAACAATTTATATGCGTAATAATTATGTGGGTAGGGACGACTTTGCGCAGTAGGCGAGCGCGGCACTCTGCTGTCTCTATCGCATTTCGGAACGCAGGTTGTGTGCACTGCACTCGGAAAAATATTGTAAAATGTACCGATAATATGCATCATAACTAGATTTTAGGTAAAATATGCTTTTACCGCTGAGAATGGCTTAAATATGCAAATGCATATGCAAATATGCAAATGCATATAATCCGCATGCTTATTGCGTAACTCGCTCGCGATCACCATCATCTTCATTTTGACAGTTCATGTATGGGCTGACAATTGGCATCGGAATCAGCTAACTGTCACATTCATACAAGAACTGTCAAAATGAACACGATGGCGATTGCGAGCGAGTTACGTAATAAGCAGGCCGGTCTCTAATTATAACTGTATCCATATTTATGCTCTCGATTGTACCTATTTATAGAACCTTTCGTGTTCGACGGACTCGCGCTTGGCCGTTTTCAAACAAGTCTTGTTGTCTCGGTTTTACGTTTCGTCCAGAAATGTCTAGTCACTACGGTTAGCACCCATACAAAGACTGTTGACAGGGATTGAGTGATTTGCTGACGTTACTCGTGTCAGTTCAAACCTTGAGAACAACCCGCTATTTTAGGGTAAAAAACCGGCCAAGTGCGAGTCGGACTCGCGCAAGTAAAAGAAATCCAGTGGTTATCAAATGAATCAAGAATTTTACTTCTTGATTTTTTCATGTTTGCTTTTACGGTTTTACCGTAAGATATTTAGTTTCTAAACGACACTGAAAATTAGAACAGTAAAGCTATGGCCGGGAATCGAACCCGGATCCTCGTCATTCGGACACGTGCTATGGTACTAGGCTATACGACTTGACTTCACTATATAGCGGAGATAACAAAGTAGTTTTACCTGCTACTGTAATCAGAAACTAACTCCAATAATGTCCAATTGTTTTTTTTTTTTTGAAATATAAAAAATGCAAAATTCCGCGCGGAAAGTCCTCCCTTTTTTATAACTAAATGCTGTTGTTTTTGTCGAAGTTGATATTACAAAGTTTATTTTCAAAAACATACAATGATTTATTTATACTTTGACAAATGCGACGCAGCGGGAAGCTATATTAAAACAGGCTCATTATTAATAAATAATGCTACTAAGATGTGTAAAAAAATATTTATTGATATTGTAATACTTATCACCTGGTGACTGTGAAATTGAATACGATTGTTTGTTTTGTTTAGTATAAAAACCGACCATTAATTTGCTGAGTAGTTAAACAATGATAAATCACGTTTTTATCCCTTACGGGGTAGACAGGGTCAACGGTAACATCTACGGGCCACGTTTATCAAGATGGGCGTATAGGTTGGAAAGGGGAATCAAAATAGTGATGGTGTGCTAGCCTATAACATGATCCTATGATTTTCGCCGGTTCGCGATGGGTTTTTACCATCTACACGGGAAGGGAAGCAGCTGGTATATTCTACGTTTTTTCTTTGCTCCTATACCAGCATGGATGCTCAAAAGTGATGATGTTGATGATTCTATAATTACGTCTTACAGACCACTAGGCTACCAGGTGTTTAAGTGAAAACTTGATGGATAAATAATGATAATTTCGCGACAGACGTAAGACGGAGGGAGAGTTTAAGTACCAGGATATCAGAATCCTCTAAGAGCTTATTTTGAAATACGATTGAATCGCGTTCGATTTTTGAAGTGTTTTTTTGTTCAGTCGTGGAGCAAAAGTACTAGGGCATCAGCACATTGTTAGAAGTCTGTTAATATAGATTATAATACGTACGTTTTTTTTTGTAAGTGGCCAGTGCGGTACGCGTCTTGAGCATGAAAATCTAATCTAAGCTGATGTTTTCACTTCTGCCAGCACTCCCGGAGGAGTGCCACCCGTCGCTTTTTTTATTGATGATACATTTAGGGTGATTTGCATCGAGTACCTAGCCATAAAAAACGATTTTTGACAGAAAAGGTACCTATATTATATCAAAATTTGACAGTTATCACAGGCAGTGTATCACTTGATTTCACTGTGTGTTTATCTCAACGATTAACTGAGACACAGTGTCTTCTGACAGCGGAATGGTACAAAAAGCTGAAAATACGGTATACCAAAACTAAACACGTCTCGCGGTCTTGTTAGGAGCTATAAAAACGCAAAACATGCCCAATATATCATCGGCTACACGAAAAAAGTTCCAAATCCGCATAAAACCAAAATATGAACCCGTACTTCCTTTCGCAATTCATCAAACTAAAAAAAATGACCCCGTCTAATGAATTGCCGAGGAAGCAACTCCAAAAAGTAACTACGAAAACACCGCGTACACCTTATTGTAGACTAATAAGGTATAAAACTGTCTGCGTTTTACTATTTTTACAGCTCACAGTTTTTGTTTCCGTACGAAAGTAAATCTTCAGTTTACCGTTTAGGATCCTAATGTTTTTTTTTCTAAAATGAGAATTAATAAATTATAATACGTAACACCCACTAGAGTGGATATTGGGCAGGGTAACTGTCGGTTCTCGTGAAGTGAATAAACATCTGAATTTTTACCAAATTCGTAAGAGATATAGTTTTGAATGAAAAAAAAATTGTTTACGACGTGTTGGTTTGAGTGTGTAACAGTTGTGCTCACTTTGAGAATGATCTCGTAGAGGTATAGAAACGCATCAGTATTGTGTGGTGTAATAGTTAAGTTTGTGGGATTTATATGTTTTAAGTGGCAGTAGAGCGAGTGATTGCATGAAAAACATATTATATTTCGCACAGGTTTGATTATTTCGCACGTAAGGAACGTAGAAGCAAGCGCCAGAATTCAATAAAAATAAACTTAGTTTTGCTTTGGATTTTATAATAACGGCACTTAGTATTCGTGTCTTTTCAGTTTATTCGCTCTTACTCCCTTCCTTGCTAGTCTGGGAGCAAATGAAAAACATAGAATGTACCAGTTGCCTCTCATCGCGTGCAGATGGTAAAAGCCCGTCGAAGGAATGGGCGACAATCTTAGGAATCATATCTATGACTATTTTAATTCCTCTTCCAACATACAACGTGTCCCCAGCCTGTGGACACAGAATGAACACCATCGTAATGCTACTTCTCACTAATGCTGTGAAACAGTTTTTGTTTTAATTAGAAGTAAAATCAAGAATCAAAAATTTCTAACAAATTTAATTCCAGATAAACGACAGAAAAAAGTTACATACTGTATCATTATTGACACCAATAAGATGAAATGATATGCCTGTGTGAGTGTGACAAACATGTCAAAGTCGACAACAGGGATATGTGTGCGTATCTGCTTACAGGCAACACACACGCGCCATCGGAGTAGATAAATGTCTAATTTACCAGCAATATTATTAAACTGATCGGACTATCAAGTATCGAAATTGTAACTCTAGGATTAAAATAATTAATGAAACCAAATTTACGTAATCATCATTTATTAAAAAAAAATGTAAAAACTTAAATTTTTAAATGTTCAAAGTGGCTACCGTTTCTTAGTGTACACATGTGTAAACGCCGCCTCATATTGCTCTGGACTTTTCGTAACAGAGCACTATCTGAAACCATCGTCTTTAACTTTCCGAATGTTACCGTGAACATGAAAACGGCGAGCCGCTCGCCGCAAGCTTAGATTTAGGCATACGACGAAAGTATTCAAAAATATGTTGTTCTTGCCAGATAGGCAATTGCCGGGTTATAACGCCTTCGCGGTTAATTGTTGGGTCCAGTGGGCGAATTTCTCTCACTCTTTGAACTGCCCTTGTTATTGTACGCGGGTTTTTAGGGCATCACCTAGTTTCACTATATCGCTCACGGTACGTTCTGATGGCGAGATTGCCATTCTGATGGCACTCCCCTTAAATTAATATCATATCCATGTAAACTGCAGCAGAATATCGTGCCATCTTATCAAAATGCTTTTCATGAACAAAACCAAACAAATTGATTTATGTTATGGCAACGTCACTTTAATCAGTGTCATTTATTTTAAAAGAAAATCATGCAGTTACCACAGAGTTTTCATGCACGTCTAAGGAGTTTCCACTTGAATATTGTTATTACAGTACTTCAAACTCTTCAAAAGAGATTGCATTGGTCCCATAAATGCGTATTAATCAACACAATGTAAATAGAGGGTGCTCCAAAAGTTAAAATTTTAAAACCATGGTTTTCTCGGTAAATACTAGACCGATTGTTTTAATACTTTGCATATTGGTTAGAAATACCCTAATAAACGTGTAGTATTCGTCTATGTCCATAGGCTGGGGACACGTTGTATACGCCGACAATTATGCTAAACATGGCTTTTAGGTCTTGTTATACTAGGCTCTGTCTGTCCCGTAAGGGATACAGACGTGATTTAAGTACCTATGTAAATCTGTTGCCGTTTCGATCCGCAAGTGGCGCTGCCAATTTTTCCATAGTAATTGAGACGTTGAAGCTAAGGATTTTCGAAAGCAACGTAAAGTCGGTGCTTCTCTACGGCATGTGGAACGTGGAAGATCACGAAAGCACTCACACGCAGGCTCCAAGTAAGCGTCAACAAGTGCCTCCGCTCTATTCTCAGGATCTTCTGGCGAAACACTATCTCCAACGAGGAACATTGGGAAATAACGAGTCAAAGGCACATCTCACTCGAAATCCTCCATAGAAAATGGGGATGGATAGGCCATTGCCTAAGAGGTCCTGACGCGAGCATCAGCAGGGTAGCCTTGGAGTGGAACCCCGTTGGCGGAAGAAGACACGGTCGTCCCACTGAGTCCTGGAAGAGATCCATCACGGCGGAACTCAAGGCTGCCGGGATGACCTGGGCCGATGCCAAAGAGAGGGCTCAGAATAGAGAAGTCTGGAGAAAGACTGTCGAGGCCCTCTCCACGAGGAGTTAAAGGAGGAATCATCATCATCAGGAGACGTTTACGTGAACGTAAGACGACCGCGGGGGCCGAGAGGTGCGGGCGGCAGGCGCACTACCCGCCCGCACCTCCCTCGGTCCCCTTTGTCGTCCTACCCCGCGCCCCTGTGCCGCGCGGGCGAGGACTCAGTTAAGCGGTCGTTCTATTACAAATTGCGTAATCTCATGTACGAAAAGTGCCAATACGTTTTACAATCACTCTGTATATGTTTCAAGTGTCACAAAAAGAATGTCAAATACACTTTGAAACGTGACCCGGCGCCGGGAGTGACAGAAAAAATGACATCCCCATTTTTTTTAAACACGGCTATGAATGATGGCTTCGCGACCGAAGTGTGGCGTGAGGACATTTTTTTTAATGCGTCATGGGCTCGTTGTATTTGCTATAGGAGATGAATGTGTGATACACGGGCTTAGTAGGTATGTACCTACTCGGGAAATTTAAAAATACATACGACGACGTGGTTGTGGGTTCGAATCCTAGTAAGAGCATAATATTTATGTGATGAGCACGAATATGTGTTCCTGAGTTATGGATGTTTCTATCTATATAAGTATGTATATCGTTGTCTAGTACCCATAACACAAGCCTTACTAGCGCTTACTTTGGGACTAGGTCAATTTGTGTGAATTGTTCCCTAATTATTATTATTATTATTATACAAACTTTTTGCAATTTTAGTTTTTTTTTTTTCATGTTTGCTACTAAATATCTTTGGACGCATTATCATAGTCTTCAGCCTAAATACGTCTGGCACAGGCCTCCTATGAAAGGGCATGTTGAACGCGTGTCAAATTTTTATCCTTTGATAAGGAACTTTGTCTTATCTTAATATTTTATTGAATCAGACGTTACTTTGCGGAGGTCCATTTCAATTAACTATATTATCTAAATTTATTCTCACTTTGATGATTCCGTCAATATTTTGTGTGGTGAATTATCTCAGTAAACACGTCAAAAATCTCAATTTCAACAGCCGGTAACAAAACGCGCAAAAACACAACAAAAACCCGAAACCCGGAAAAAAAACCCGAATTAGGTATCATAAATCAATCCCCCGCGTTAGCAAACCACCCCTTTCCTAAAATAAGATACCAAATGTGTTTCGTCCGGAACCAAGAAACCCGAGAGCGTTTGATCCGCCGCCTTTTGAAACCCGAGTGGTGTAGAGCGGGTATCAGTGTCACCCCTACCATGGACTAGATAAGACAGCACTGGCAATTGTTATACAAAAGCACTACCTATAGAAATTTGTTGAAATTGCTTGCTCGTTTGCCTTTCCATTCATATAAAAAAAAAATTGGTCAAAACTCGAATAAATAGTACATTACTGCCGAGGCCGGGAAATTGCAATTCGTGGATGAGTTTTTGAGCTGTTTTAAATTACAATACATTGGATTAAAAAAATCAGATACCACCACAGATTCTGATCTTCAGGTAAAAAAAAAAAAAACTATTTAAGACACTTTTAAACGCACTGGTTCCATATGATTGTACGAGCATTTGGCTGTTTGTGGTGAATGATCTTAGTCATAAATTATTAAAAAGTGAAATAGTTGTACAGTAATGAAAATTTCCCGGCCGCTTCCGCTATTTCCCGGCCGCTACAGCTGTGTTTTTTTTTTTCTAATGTTGCGCCAGTAACAGAGACCTTCCTGGAAGCTGCTTTTGACAGTAAGACGCACATTTCCGAGCAGGTTGGAGAAAATAAATTTACTTTCACACCGAACATTAAGAAGCTTGAAAAATAATTCTACAGCATAGAAAATCCAGTGGTTTCACAATTAACAACTTCAAAAAGCCTTACAATTATCACTTAGAAAAGCGTTGAGCAGAAAAGTTGCACTTTGATCCCTCTCGACAGGGAGCAAAGCTTACTTTTCTGAATGAGAGGTGTGAAAATATACATACTCGTACATCCCAGTAATAATTATGAATGCGAAAGTTTGTGAAGATGGACGGATGTGACGATGTAATATGTTTGTTCCTTCTTCACGCTGAAACGACTGGACGGATTTGAAACAAATTCGGAAAGCAGACACCTGGTATCCTAGATTAACACATAGGCTAATTTTTATCCCGGAAAATTGCGTAGTTCCCGCGGGATAGCGATACACATGTCAAAGGTCGTAGCTGCGTTAAGTCGCAACGCAAATAACTATTGCAGAATATCCCGTCAACATTAGTTGTCGAGTCTAATACGCGGACGAAGTCACGGGAAGAAACTAGTACGACAATACATCACGTTTTTATCCCGGGGTAGACAGAGCCTAAGGTAACAAGACCTAAAGGCCACGTGACATGATTGTGGGCGTATAGGTGGAAAGGCAATCAAAATAGTGATGGGTTGCTAGCATCGCCTATAACATGATTCCTAAGATTTCGTCGTACTTTAATGGGCTTTTACCATCTGTGCAGTTAGAGATCCAACTGGTGCATTCTATAGCACATTGTGCAAAATATATAACGCTCTAAAATTGCGTGAGGCGTTAAAAGCGAAGCAATAAGATTATATTTTTTATACGTATTTATTTATATTTATTTATGTGGCTGGTGCGTAATGAGAGGCATTAAAACACGAGTGGAGTTTTAGGGTGCGACCAAACCGTCGCGTATACGCAGTGACGGGTCGTATGCGTCACGTTTTCGCACCGTTTCTTCATACATTTTGTTGCGATTCCGTAACGTCACCGTTTTTTAAGCGGCGGTATGGTGGATGGATGGTTGAAAGAATTTGTCTGCGCCTCACTTCGATTCAGGTAAAAAAAGCAGAGAATCTTAATAATAAATTTTATAGAACACTCATAGAACATAAAACCCCATTTTTAATTCACAACAAAGGAGCCACTTTTTTAACCCGAACACTTCTTAATTATCATCGGGTTAACGTAGCACCGTGAGTCCGCATTTAACACCTAGCAAACCACTGACAATTATAGAACAAAACCTCTTTTGTCCAGCTGCGTATGCGCATTACAAACTTACACTGACACCTGATCGTGGCGCCACCGTCTATGCCACAACCCGATTAGAGTAGAGGCACGCGTTAGTTCCAAATTTAGCCGTCCGCAGAAAAAGTTCGTGTTTTTTTTTAAATTTAAATTGAGAGGTTCACACCTTTTTTAGTTTGTTCACGTGCCAAGGTTTATCTGTGGTAGCGTTTAGGATTATTTTCACATTTGACACTGGGCTAAGGGAAGCGCTGTTATCCTTTGTTCTAAACGGACTAACTGTTGGAGTTGTTTCAAGTTGTTAGGATGGTGGTGACCTCACTCATTTTGACGTGACAACGTCTTATAAATTGGTTTGCCGGGTGACACTTCAAGAAACTGCGTTACGCTCCGCTCACGTTATGCGCTCACAATGAGAGCGAGTGAGAGGCACGCGGGCATGGTTAGCCCGCCTAAGAGCGAGAGAGACAGACATAAAAAGTGAAAGGCACGCGTCCCTTCCACTCGAGCACAGTTAGCCCGCCTAAGAGCGAGAGAGACAGAGCGAGAGAGAGAGAGTGAGAGAGATAGGCATACACACCGGTTCATGTCTTGCGCTTCTATTTCGCTTAGGCGCCTGCATACAAGTTTACACGTCCTTCTTCCTACTATACGAATGAATATTCACATTAAAATTATTTTACCACTCAAAGTCGTTGTCACGTAAAACTTTCGCCCGTATACCGACTTTACAGGCAACCAATTTTTTTTTTAACCGACTTCAAAAAAAACGGCCAAGTGCGAGTCGGACTCGCGCACTGAGGGTTCCGTACAAATTCTCCAAGTTATTATAAATTCCAGTCTTAGCAGAGCCCTGCTCTTAAGCAAAATGTAGGCAGTGTGAGGTCATTTTATATTGGTTATTAAATTACGAGTATATAGACAAACAAATATTAAATAAAAAAAAACTACTTACTAGATCTCGTTCAAACTAATTTTGGGTGGAAGTTTGCATGGTAATGTACGTATTTTTTTTAGTTTTATAATTCTCTTCTAGAAGTTACGGGGGGGGGGGGACACATTTTACCACTTTGGAATTAGTGTCTTTCGCGCAAACTATTCAGTTTAGAAAAAAATTATATTAGGAACCTCAATATATTTTTTGAAGACCTATCCATAAATACGATATTATGGATAGGATTTGATGAAAAAAAAAATTTGAGTTTCAGATGGACAGACAGACAGACAGACATGACGAATCTATAAGGGTTCCGTTTTTGCCATTTGGCTACGGAACCCTAAAAAGGAGGTTCTCAATTCAGTTGTATTTTTTTTTCAGCTAGTAAGAATAATACAGTGTCTTTAGAACGATTCTAAAATATTGATGATTTTTATTAACAACTTCTCGTAAACATGAGCGTTGTTTAACGTAAAATATTTGATGCAAAGCGTTCATTGTAACAAATAACAATGTCAAAAGGGTTTTACGATAAACTGACATTTACAAACTTTTCCAATTAAACTTATTATTGCCACGTGACAAACGTCCGAAGTATAAAAACTTTTGTGAATCTGGAAAGATTTCTATCGTCGATTGAAAACGGAAACATTTTCCTATCTGTATGCTTAGTGTAGGTTTTCCGTCACAAAATACGTCTCGAATGAGTTTGCGTTAAAATGTCAAATACTATGAGACAGTTTGTTGCCGTTTCGATCCGCAAGTGGCGCTGCCGATTTTTCCATAGTAATTGAGACGTTTACGTGAACGCGTTCGAGACGTTTTTATATGCGAAAACTTACACTAGAGGCTCTGTTAGCTAAATCTGTCACAAATTCTTTTTTTAAATAGACTTTCGGTTTTTAACTCGTTTGAGTTCACAGTTGGCTGTTAAACTTCAACATTTGTAACCACCACTGGAGGATATTCCTTTTAAGAGAATTCAGATTGGTGAGTTAGTTGCAGTTAGCGTACGAAACAAAAGCATAACGCTTCGAACACTCACGTAACGTGAAAAGTAAAATTAACTGCACTGAAATTGAGAGTAAATAGATTCCAAATTCTGTAAGTTTAGTGTAAGTTTTCGGTCACAAGAACACCGTCTCGAACGCGTTTGCGTTAAAATGTCAAATACTATGAGAACAGTTTGTTGCCGTTTCGATCCGCAAGTGGCGCTGCCAATTATTCCATAGTAATTGAGACGTTTACGTGAACGCGTTCGAGACGTTTGTTCGTGTGAAAACTTACACTAGAGGCTCTGAATTTGGAATCTAATTCCTCTCTTTTTTAGTGCAGTTGATTTTTCCATAGTTGAGACGTTTGTTCGTGTGAAAACTTACACTAGAGGCTCAGGAATTTAATTGAAAGGTTCACAACTTTTTAGCTTGTTCACGTGCCGAGGTTTATCTGTGGTAACGTTTTTATTTTCACGTTTTGCACCGGGGTACGGAAAGCAGTGTTGTGCTTTGTTTTAGACAGTCTAAAGGTTATTGCATACAACAAAATTGTATGAGATTTACGCTCTATCGCTTGTGATGTAGTACGTAAGGAATACATATATCTGTGGCCCTAGTGAAAAGGGGTACAAGTGCAAAATCCCAAGTTTACAGGAGACTCAAAAAACAGTTGACACCCGCGATGATTTGAACTTGTGCTCATTTCACTTATTTTAATACATATACTAATAAATGCGGTATCCTATAGGAGTAAACGAATTACGCTCTATCTCATGGCATTGTTATTTTTGATTTTGATCTTTTAGTTTCTAAAATAACTAGTTGTATCCATAATAAAATTATGATAAAAGGTGTAAAAAGGTACAAGTGGTTACTTGTACCGTTACTCACTAAGTTTTCGTAATTTTATGCGAAGTGAAAAAGGATACGCATCCGAAAAGATTTATCTATTACATGTACAATATTATGAATAGAAGATTATTTACTAACTAATGATGTCAAAGTAGATCGAATCTTCAAAACTATGTAATTTTTTAGACTTAATTGCTGAAAAAACAGACATGTAACCGTTTGCACCAAAAATTATACATCGTGTTATTAGATCTAATTAAACTTAAATTAAATAAAAAAAAACCAAATGACACTTGTATCCAAGAGGAGTAAGAAAAAAACAGTAGAAAAAACGAAAAATATTAATTTAAATTACGTTGAAAATAACATTAAACACTCATGCATCACTACATAGTATAAAATAAAGTCACTTTCCGCTGTCTGTCTGTCTGTACCTATGCTTAGATTTTTAAATATACGCAGCGGACTTTGATACGGTTTTTTTAATAGATAGAGTAATTCGAGAGGAAGGTTTATTATGTATAATACGCAGACGAAGTCGCGGGCAGAAGCTAGTGTACACAATAAATGTTATTTTTTCACATAAACTTTCTTTCGTGGGTATCAGCGGGTGCATATCAACAGTTTCGTCATTACTGACAAAATTTTCATAAAATCCCTTAACAGAAGGGTTAATTAGCGGTATGAGGGACATTAAATCCCGTTTTTTGCTGCAATTTTCAATTATAAAAAGGCAGAATTCGCTAAGTTCGACTACAAGACTTATGATGATGTGATGATCAATGGCACACGGTATGCCTTCTTCGAAAACGTGGAAAATCTCCTCTTACCAGTGTGTTTGACATAGACAGCATACCTTATTGCTATGACGGACCATTGCCCATTTCTAAAAAAAACATAAACGGGATTTGATGTTTCTCATACAGATTAACCCTTCTGTTAAAGGATTTTATGAAAATTTAACCAGCAATGACGAAACTATTGATATGCACCCGCTGATACGCACGAAAGAAAGCTTACATTAAAAAAATAACACTTATACATATTATTACGTACATGCATGAGTGTTTATTCCCCCGCACAACTCGACTTTTACCCCTTTGCACGTATTTTTTTTAATATTTAGTCCGTGAAAAAGGTTACACCTCGACTTATTCTTACGTTTTCTTACTTTTTTTTGTGAAAAGGGATTAAACTCAAGATGTATCAATGTAAACTAAATATATTTGTTTCTGTTTTAGGGGTTCAGGTTTACTTAGATTTTTTTACACAGATAATATGAAAAAATACCACGTACAACTTAATTTAGATCATAAATGACAAACAAAACTTTAGTGAATAGAAATACAATTGTAGATGAACCCTCTGAGACTATTTTTTATGGTGGGTTGTACCCTTATCCACAAGGAAACTTCGTTATTTTATGAGATATCTTAGATCCGTTTACACCAATCGATGCGTAATTTTTTTCTGTTTTTTTTGGTCTAAGTAACTCATTTTGGCCAAAATCGGACTTGTACCCCTTTTCACAGATCCACAGATATTATATACAGTTGTAAACCTCGGCGTTCAGTAATAAATCATTATTCAAAGTGTCGTCTCGTCTTCTTATTTACACCGAACCTCACACGCTCAATTCATCTAAGATGAAAGTTTACAAGGTAAATATAAAAATAAACGTCTACTTTCATTATTTGCAACGCGTAGGTGTATGTTATGAGGCGACACTATTTCTGAATTTGTTATTTCGATTCGAACTCTTTGAAAAGTGAAATTGTATTGTTAGAATACACATTTTTAGCACAAAGAAAAAATAACATACACGTACATAAATCACGTATTTATTACTTACTTAAATAACAGTTACGTTTAGCATGATTATAAATGAGAATCAAAATAGCGATGGGTTGCTAGTAGAGATGGGCCGGCGAAACCGACTATTCGGCATTATTTGTCATCGGCGAATAGTCGGCGACTATTCGGGAAAAAAATGACGACCACTCGGTTGTAATTTAAAAAAAAGGTGCATAAATCGAACCACGGTGACTAAATCAAATGTCTTCTAAAGGAATTATTGTAAGCAAGGTAAAAAAATACTTAGGAAATTTTACAAAAACACGGTAGGCACTTAAGTTGAAATCAAATGTAGCAAACTGAGTTACATTTAACCCATAAGTATGAGCGAAGTGCTGTCAATTAGCCGAAGGCGGACTTTTTGATCGGAACGGCCGCAGAAATAAAGCGAGTTGACGAGCGCCCACTATGATCGGCAATGCCCGACTAGTCGGATAGTTGGCAAAACCCGTAGTCGGCCCATCACTAGGTGCTAGACTTATCGCCTATAACCTTATTTCTAAAATTTTCGCTTATTCTCTCAATGGGCATTTACCTGAAGCGAAGCGACTACGTTTAATGTTTTTACATTGCCCAGTAGGCTTATTGTCTAACTCGCTCGTAATCGCCATCGTCTTCGTTTTGACAGTTCATGTATGGGCTGACAATTGGCATCGGAATCAGCTAGCTGTCACATTCATACAAGAAATGTCAAAATGAACACGATGGCGATTGCGAGCGAGTTAGACGATAATCCTACTGTTTAGCATCGAAAAAAAATAATTAAACAACTTTTTTCAAACGACTCCAGTGACGTCACAATGCGCGGTGACGTCACCTGTCCCGCTTGTTCGTTTAGCGAGCCTAAGCACACACTCTCGAATCCAATAGTTATGCTAATGCCATCGACTTGTAATGAAGGAGGCCGTTACTCAAGCATGGCCGTAAGTCAAACTCTGCTTCGAAATTGAACTTCGAACAGACGCGGGGCGGAGTCGACGAGATTTTTTTTTTGTATCTAACTAATCTAACTAATATTATAAATGCGAAAGTATGGATGGATGGATAGATGGATGGATGGATGGATGGATGTTTGTTTGTTACTCAATCACGCCAGAATGGCCCAACGGATCTGGATGAAATTCGGCACATACATAGAGAAAAGTCTGGAATAGCCCATAGGCTACTTTCTATCCCGGAAAATTGCGTAGTTCCCGCAGGATAGCGATAAACGAATTCTTTGCAGACGAAGTCGCTGGCAACAGCTAGTATTTACATAAACGTCTTTATCCCTGGCACAGTTGGATAGAAAATTGAAAACTGAATCTATCTACTCCCAGATTTGATTTTTGAAGTTAGTGTTTCCGTCTCTTTCACTCTCGAATTAAAACTTACCCCCTTGTGCATAAACGCTCTATAGGCTTCTGCTGATTTACTTTAGTAATCGTTTGTCCTATATGTGAAAGGTAAATGTCAAAGTGACAGACAGCAGTGAGACGTATGTAGGCTAGATGATGATGATGATGATGATGACAGATAAGGACAAACGATTGCTAAGTTAGCAGAAGCCTACAGAGCGTTCATGAATAATGGGGTTAGTGTGAGCGGAACAGCACGAAACAATACAATACAATGCATATACCTACTCCTTATTAAACACCACAAATCGGTACAAAACAATACAGAAACAAAGAAAAAAAGAATACAATAGGTGGTCTTATCGCTTAGTAGCGATCTCTACCAGACAACCAATAAGATAGAGAAATAAATTGGAGACAGACGAAACTTCAAAATCGAAACGTAACCAATGTTTGTTTTAATGTTTCCGCTCCACAGTTTCCTCTGTGAGCTAATCTCACACCTCTGCCGGCCACAAAATTAATAACATGTTGATTTTTAATTTTTGTTCTTCATACACTTATTATTATTTAAACTGAATCCGAGACATTATTTATTACTATTTATATAACATATGTTGATCATTTTTCAATGTTTCCATGCAATTAACACTCTAGTTCACTGTTAATCTCTTGTTGTTTTGCTCGCATTGTCGGCGATAAATTGTTTCGCGCGGTACAGAATAACCGCCTTGTTACGAGTATTGACAGCTTTTTTTAACAGGATATTTGTTTGTATGTGTTAGCGTGTCGGCTAAGCTTGTGTGCTTGAGCGTTAGTCTTTAAAGGGTAGATACAGATAAGATGACTTGGGCCGGGTGCACTCTAGGCAACAACTGTTGACTAATCGAATTAAAAGCAAGAGGTTCTAATTCCGTCGGTTTTTTGTTTGTTTTACTAGCTATTGCCCGGGACTCTGTGGTCGTTTATCGCTATCCCGCGGGAACTATGCAATTTGCCGGGATAAAAACCATCCCATGACCTCCTCTAGGACTAAAACTATATCCATACCAAATTCCAACTGAATCGATTAGTGGTTTAAGCGTGAAAAGTTAACAAACAAACACACTTTCAAAATTACGCAATTGAAAACTTATTTGACGTAAAATGCTTGCGTCCATATTGGCGCAGAAAATTTTAATACTCATAACATTATTAATCGTTCTTCGTAAAATGTTTTATTTAATTTTTTTATATTAAAACCGACAAACGGGCATGTGGTGCACCTGATGGTAAGTGATCACCGCCCTGACATACCTCTTTCGCTTCATCCACATTCATCAATCTCTTCATACATGCTCGTCGGTTGCGGGTACTCTTGACCTGGCCTTTTTCCAAAACGTCCCCAATTTGATCACGGAACGTCCGCCTAGGCCTTCCCCTCCCGACGCACCCATTCACACTCCCCATATAAATTTGTTTAGTTAATCTTCTTTCATCCATCCTCTCTACGTGACCAAACCAACCAATGCTTGGATCCAACGTGTTACGAAAAACGAAATTATGAGAATAGCCTAATTGTGTAAAGTATAGCATAATATACTTACGAGCAAAAATATCGCGTCACTTTTCATACAAAGTTCTATGGAAATCGACCCGATATTTTTGCTCGTGAGTATATAAAAAGGCGCCCCAAAATTCGGCGCTCGAAAATCGGATCAATTTTGTATGAAAGTGTGCAATCACAATTTTCTACTCTACCTTGTCGGCATGAGTCCAAAACACAGACGCCGTCCCGTTTGAAAACTTTAGGATTCCGTAACAAAGGAAATAAAGGAACCCTTAACTTCAGTGCTGTAGGCTTATTGTCTAGCTCGCTCGCCATTGTGTTCATTTTGACAGTTCTTGTATGAATGTGACAGCTAGCCGATTCCGATGCCAATTGTCAGCCCAAACATGAACTGTCAAAATGAACGCGATGGCGATTGCGAGCGAGATAGACAATAAACCAACTGGTCTGGGAGCAAAGGAAAAACAGAATGTACCATGTCTTCCCGCGCAGATGGTAAAAGCTCATCAAGGGAATGCGCTAAAATCTTAGGAATCATATTATAGGCGATGCTAGCAACCCATCAGTATTTTGATTCCCCTTTCCACCTATACGCCTATGGCTTGGGATTACCTTAGGCTCTGCCTACCCTGCAAGGGATAAAGACGTGATTTATGTATGTTCTAGCTCTCTGTAGCATGCGAACTATCATTTATCGCTATCCCGTGTGAACTTTGCTATTATCCGGGATAAAAAAACTTATGTGTTATTCCAGACTATAATCTATCCCTGTGCCAAATGTGATCCAGATCTATACAACTGCCAAATGTGAGCCGTACACGTAACAAACATCCATAGGTACAGATAAGTTAATTGTGGCCCATCGAGGAACCTTTTCACATGAAACGTCATAGTGACATCGCATTACCTAACAATGAGAATCGTTAAGACGCTTACCTATAAAAGGTTCCATGGTTGATTCCTTGACTGTACATTCATACTCACATTTCGCATTTATATTAGTAGGATGTAAGGTCTTTTCATTCTTACCTGTCCTATTTGGTAAACAAAATTCTAACCTCAAAACGTCTTATTTTTGTTATTTTTTAACTATTTCACCGTAAATAAAGGAACTGGAGAAAAAATATCAGCAGAATTATGTACAAAATATTGCCTCAGGCTTATTTGATAACATAATACACCTTATTCTTTACAAAAATGTGTACATTGAGATTAGAATTTTGTTTACCAAATAGGACAGTTAAGAATGAAAAGACTTTACTTTGATGTGCATTTTTTTCCTAGCTCTAATATTGTACCGAACCCTCAGCGCGCTATTATCACTGTAGCTATTTTTTTGTATACTTTACAAGACCGTCTTGAGAGAGCCATAACCGAACCGAGCTCGGGCCGAATCCATCAAAAAGCAATAGTTTATACCGCAGTAAAACATATTATATGATTTTACTGTACCACGAACCCTAATCAAGTATTTACAACTACTACACCGTGAGAGCCTTCGGATGGATTTTATAGGGCTATTTCGTTTTTTGTCCCTTTTGAATCGGTAGCGGTGTTTTCTTAGGCCCGCATTGTTTCGCATTTCGGGTAAGAAAATAGTTTTATAACAATAGCTGTCGTGTGTTTGTGTTGTTTTTACGGTTACGTGTAGCCGGGGTAAGAAATGGTTCGCTTTTCGATTCTATATGTTTGACAACACGTTCACATCCAAGCTCATCTTTCTGCTAAGTTTCTTGCGGCGCATTCTTCCTGGCAATGATGGTTTTTAATGCGCTGGTTGTTTCAAAAATAGACATGTAAAATTAACTTTTTAAACTTTTTTTTGAGAGGCATACGTGGGTCACGACGAACTATATCCACAATTCTGTGCCACGCATATGGATCACTACAGCCGTACGTAGCTATGTACGTAATCAAACCAGTAATTTATAGGTATCAGTATAGTTATTAGAGTCGACTTAATAAAAGCGCGTTAAATAATGTACTAAGTATTACAGTATCACGTTAACCGTCTGTTGTCTGTTAATACCCTTTTTCTCAGGAGCGCGTAAAGATATAAAATTGAAATTTATACAAAATACTTAGAACTACGGCCTTTTACAGCTGTGAGAAAATCATCGATGTAAGTCAACTCAATCAAAAGATACAGTCATTGGAACAATGTGTTTCCATACAAATTACGACGCTCCCAAATGGGGTCCCAGAAAATTTAAAGCTCTTGCAGCAGAGCTAATGAAATAAGTCTAAGAAACTTTATTTTGTCTAGTAAATAACCAATGCATATGATCTCACACTTTTTATCTTTATTGCCTTAATGAATTACGAGTAGTACGGAATTCTCAGTGTACGAGTCGAACTCGCACTTGCCCGTTTTTTTAAGCTACTGCTGATGGAAGGTAGAGTGCTGTCATCTTCATCAAATCATCAAAGCGAATGGTGTCAAGTGTATTGTCCACTGTTCATACACCGGTTGAAATATAATTTGTATTGAAAAAAAACCGGCCAAGCGCGAGTTGGACCTATGCACTAGCTTACTTACTTAAGTAAAACTTAGGCAGTGTGATGTCATTTTACATTGGTTACCTGCGTAGACAGACAGACATAAAAATATTTTGTTTTTAATATTTGTTGTTATAGCAACAGAATTACATCACCTGTGAAATTTTCAACTGTCTAGCTATCACGCCTCATGAGATACAGCCTAGTGACACACAAACAGACAGTGAAATCTTAGTATGTGCCTTATAGTCCCGTTTTTATTCTTTAGGTACGGAACCCGTTAAGGCGTGAAAGAGCAACAAACAGACATACATATTCATAAACTTTCGCATTTTATAGCAGGATTATATAAAGGCAGCTAAAATTAAAATAATAACTATCGTCATCGTCACCTGTCTACTGCACTTTCAACTAACTGCAATCTGCAGTAACAGCGTTTACTACATTTATTGACAGGCAGAAGTTGCGTGTAAATAATTATTTGTGAGTTAAAATCCTTTTAATGATACCTCCGGGCTATCATATGAGGGTCCGTCCAGGGGCCTTACCATGACGCCTTAATGCGATCCAATTCCGACTCAGTTCAGGTTTTAGCTGTCATTTTTATGTGGATCTGACAGCGAGCTAACCTAAACTGAATCACGCTCTCGCTGACTCAAAGGATGTATGTCAATTTTCAGCTTAAGGCGCTGTCAACAGCAAAATGACCTGGAGCGGCGCCACTCGTCACACATATGGTTCACGTGCCTGTTAGTGAAAGAGAAGAAACTATTCCGGCAGCTTGGCGCGCGTCTAAAATCTTGCAAATAAGACACAAATCATAAGAAATAAACAAAAGTATGGATTATTTGTGAAATATGACTCGTTGGCCGTTTAGGTATGAATATGTTGACTATGTTTTTAATTGCAGACCCATGCGTCGAGAAAATAAAGACATAGAACCGTTTATCTTTGCAGTTATTTTCTATCAAGCCGATTTTGTTCAATTATGTATCAAGCCCGTCTAGCGTGTTTGAAATATGATGAAAATTAACATTATATTTTTTTGTATTTTTTTTTGTGTGCAGTTTTTCTTAAAAAAGTGTTTAAATAACATCAATTTCAACAAAATTAGGTGTTGTCAGCCTCTTAATCAGTTGAACATATCTATCCTCAACGGATTAAGCTGAAATTTTGCATGCTTGAGTAAGTCGGATGATAGTACAATAATCTGGTAGTGAAGTTCTGGTGACGCAGCCAGGATCGTCTCCGCAAGAGGGAACTCTTCAACGGTTGGTCCGATTGACTTGGAATTTGGTACACATTATTTAAGACTGATGACAATGCAAGTGCATCCAGTAAAACAAAGCTTGTATTACATACGTATTGAAACTTATGAATGAGGACACGATAACTTTGGACCCCATTTTATTAGCCTTCATCTCTGAAGTTACTGAATGGCATCGACAGTTTTATATACTTTTTTAATATTTTAAAAATAGAAACTAAAACATAAACGGTATATATGGATAATACAAAAGGTATATATGGTCGGACTGCAACACATACATGTTTTTTTATTATTTATGGCTGGGAATAATAATAATAATAACTTTATTTTCACAAAGCAAACATTTAAAAAAGCACACATTGTTACATAGAGATGGGTAGATGTCATTTTTATGCTGTAAGTGAAACGGCTAACTTAGCAATCGTTTGTCCTTATCTGTGAAAGGTAAATGTCAATGTGACAGATAAGGACAAACGATTACTAAGTTAGTAGAAGCCTGTAAAGCGTTTATGAATACGGAGGTGGGTCTGTTCTGTATCGCGAGTGTAAATCACGTCTTTTTCTCTTATGGGGTAGATAGAGCCTAAGATAACAAGACCTAGAGGTCACGTTTAGCATGATTGTGTGGTGGTAAGGGGAATCAAAATAGTGATGGGTTGCTAGCATCGCCTATAACATGATTCCTAAGATTTTCGCGCATACCCTCGATAGGCTTTTACCATCTGCGCGGGAAGAGAAGCGACTGGTACATTCCATGTTTACCCTTTACTCCTAGACCAGCATTTAAGACAGAAACTTATCACCCTTAAACCTTCAAATCAAATAATATCAAATATCTTTAGACTGACCGCTTATCCTTGCTTGGTCCTTGACCGCGCGGTACAGGGGCGCGGGGTGGGACGACAACCCGCGACTCATTTAAGCGATCGATGTATAGTAACAGTAATTTAAAAAAAAACATCCCGGCCATCACTCTATGCCATATAAAAGGATCATAAAGAAGATTGTATAGAGTTAACCCGGTACACGACGTTACCTTATAAAATCGTAAATAAACATAACAAGTACGTGTCTATGATCCATCTTTTTTATAGCGTTTTTATTTTACTGTCATTTTTTTTACAGTTCCATTCTTGGAGCAACTACGTCCGGAGACGGTGATGCACTCCTCTTAATTGTATAAAGATACCCCATGCATAAACTCTATAGGCTTCTGCTAACTTAGCAAACGTTTGTCCTTTTGTGAAAGGTAAATGTCAAAGTGATAGATAAGGACAAACGATTGCTAAGTTAGCAGAAGCCTACAGTGCGTTTATGAATAAGGGGGGTTATGTGACAGTTTTGTTAAGATATGAGTTTTGTGCCTGAGCCTCTAATGTAGGTTTTCACACAAAACGCGTCGAACGTATAAATAAATATAAATATAAATATAAATAAATAAAATATTTATACATATACCTATATTTACGTTAACGTCCCTGCTATGGAAAAATTGTCAGTGCCACTTGCGGATTGAAACTGCAACAAACTGTAGGCTTATTGTCTAACTCGCTCGCAATCGCCATCGTGTTCATTTTGACAGTTCATGTATGGGCTGACAATTGGCATCGGAATCAGGTAGCTGTCACATTCATACAAGAACTGTCAAAATGATCACGATGGCGATTGCGAGCTAGTTAGACAATAAGCCTACTGTTCTCATTATTTAGGTAAAATCTTTATTATGCAAAATAAACAACAATACAATACCTTTATTGAACACCACAAATAACAATCAAAACAGAAAAAAGGTATACAGATGAAATAAGGTAACAATAGGCGGCCTTATCGCTACAGAGCGATCTCTACCAGGCAACCATAACAGACTGGAGAAAGGAACAGATCTGAGCAGGACATAAAAACAAAAACAATTGACAAACGCTGGAATACATGCGCAAAGGTTATCCTTATAGGGGATCTCCTTCAGTCAACCTTTGAGTGGACGATAGTATTTGACATTCCATAATAGCGCATGGCCATACACTTTTCCTATAACCACTGCTATTATTGTTATTTTTATTGCTTTGTATTATTGCTGTCTCCCTTACTCGGCCAATATCAAACCCATACGAGTAAGTGAGACAGCGAGACAAATTGGTCCATCCGTTTGAGAGCTATGATGCCACAGACACACACAGAGAAATCGACGTCAAACTTACACCTATTTTTTGTGTCGCGATTAAAAATATCCCAGTTTAAGGCAACTCCTGTTATTAGACTTAGTTGGCTGTAACTAACACTACAGAGCAGCTTGAACCCTATTGCTAAGAAATGAAGGTTGCTTTCAGATCGTGGATTGGCTAACAGTCATTAAGTTTTTCACTGAGGGTGCAATCCGATACAATAAACGCCGGTTTTTATGGTCTAGAATTATAACAACACTATTTTTAAATGAAATGATCACAGGTTGTTTGGGGTTTGGGAATTACTGAACTTTACAGCCTGCCATCGATAATATAGCGAAGAGAATGCCATATTTGGGCATTTTTCTGAAAATAAATCTCGAATTATAAACATCCCAAAAAATGGATGGAGGGATGTAAAAGCTCATCCAGGGAAGGCCAAAATCTTAAGGATCATGGTTATAGGCGCCGGCTAGCAACCCATCACTATTTTTATTCGCCTTTCCACCTATAAATAGGTTTGTTACATGAAGAAGAAAAGGAAAAACAATCGCAAAAAATTAGCGTTGGTACCTATTGTTTACGTCGAAAAAGCCAGGTGTGTTGCCACAACTAACAACAAATAACAAAGAACATTATATTGCTTCTGATCAACTGTTTCTTTTAATGCGTGTCGTTAATTGTTACTATAGTACAAATTGTAAAGAGATTACAGTTCACGAGCCGCAATATAATATAATGACTTGTATTGGCTATTTCTTCTTTGCCGATATCTTACATCATCTATGATGTCGTCTCTGTCTGTTTCGTAGTAAGAAATAGAGAGGGAAGCATAGATAAATGACACTTAATAGGTAAAAGGATTTTTACAAGAGTGGTGAGACAGGCCCTAAGTCTATACATATTTGATCGTTTACGGATTGCTTGCGCATGCGCCACCCAAGCGCCGAACATGATATAATAACAGCCGGGGGCTATGACTCGACAAATGAGCCACATTTGTCAAAATACTGTCACCTGAGGCCAAACAAATCACAAGTCTATGACTGTCATTGAATCATTGTTTTTTAGAGTTCCGTACCACAAAAGAAAAAAACGGAACGCTTATAGGATCACTTTGTTGTCCGTCCGTCTGTCAAGACCCTTTTTCTCAGGAACGCTTGGAGGTATCAAGCTGAAATTTATATCAAATACTCATGTCTGCTGTTCCTTAGAGCTGTGAAAAAATCAAAGTTCTAAGCCAACGCAATCAAAAGATACAGCCGTTTATGCCGCAAATTTCCACAAATTTTCGAAACTCGCAAGGGAATCAAAACCTACAGGGTACTTTCCGTGGACTCAGAATCTTGAAATTTGGTACGAAGCAACGTCTCATAGCACACAGAAAAATATTGTGAAAACCGTAAATATGTATGTATGTCCAGGACCAATATAAAGTGACCCCACACTCCGTACATTTTGCTTTGGAGCAGGGCTCTGCTTACACTGGTTTATTGACATTTATAGGTAAAGGTACGGAACCCTTCTTTTTCTTGTCACCCGTTGCTACTCTTTAAACGGTAGAATCACAGAATATAATAATAGTACTAACGTACAGAATGGCCACGCTCCGCCCCGCACCGATTCGAGTTACCCCACCCCTCAAGCGCAGTCTGCCGGAAAGCTGCTGGCAACTAGTAGGGCTCGCAACGCGATGTATGTCGACCGCACGTCACAAGTTCGGGAACCTATCCTACCTACTTCATTTTATAAAACATTAGAAAATTAATGCTTTCTGAAATTATCGCGATTAATACATGAAATAACTACAGAATCATTCGCTTAAGTTTGTTGTCGTACATCTATTGTAATTTAAAATAATAATGCTTAAATACACAGACAGACACATTAGTAAGTTTAAATAAATAGATAACGATTAGGTACATTTATTTGCACACATCTAAGCCATATCTTCATTATAAGTACCTATATTTATGTCATTGGTAGTACTTATAGTAGGTACTAGGTTTTTGCGATAGACAGCCCTGTGTATCTTACGCACACATTGACGCGTGTACAGACGACGTCGTGCTTGTGTTCATTTCAGAACGCGGATTTTGTACGTCGTGGCCGCCGTGTGGTAGACGATTATAATTTACTGTCTAAATAAAAGGCTACGTTTACCATTATCGTGGGCGTATGGTAAAGGAAATCAAAATAGTGATGGGATGCATCGCCTATAACATTCGGTATAGGTTTCGGCGAACGACGGCTGAAGGCCGAAACTAATCTTACTCGAGGCCAATTATTATAACTTTTTTTCCGACGCTTAAGCATTAATATACGCGTTCGGCAAAACAAAACGCGACTCGATTAACACTCCCTTATTTTGCATACGTTTCGTTTAAAGCTGTGGACGCATCGATGCCCTTGCCGTCATTATCATTAGTCTTGTCTAAACTAGGGTTTAGATTTAAACTGAAGGCTTCCTTGCAGCCCGGCTAGCACGACAGCGCACAAGAGTCGCGTCGCGCGCGAGATAGAATACTTGTCTCTTTTTAGAACGAACAGAAAGAAAAAGACAGGCAATCTATCTCGCGCGCGACGCGACTCTTGTGCGCTATCGTGCTAGACGTGCCGGTCTGGGAGCAAAGTAAAAACCACATAGTTGCTTCTCTTCCCGCGCAGATGGTAAAAGCCCATCGAGGGAATGGCCGAAAATCTTAGGAGTCATGTTATAGGCGATGCTAGCAAGCCACTATTTTGATTCCCCTGTCCATATGCCCACAATCTTGCTAAACGTGGCTTTGGGTCTTCTTAAGGCGCGGTCAACAGCAAATGACCTTGAGCAGCGCCACTCTTCACACATACGGTTCGCGTGCCTGTGAGTGAACGAGAAGAAACTATTCCGGCAGATTGGCGCGCGTCTAAAATCTTGCAAATAAGACACAAATAAGAAGAAATAAAATAAAGTATGGATTATTTGTGAAATATGACTCGTTAGCCGTGTAGGTATGAATATGTTGACTTCATGTTTTTAATTGCAGACCCATACGTCGATAAAATAAAGACATAGAACCGTTTAATGATGATTTTAAGACCAATCTTTGCAATTATTTTCTATCGAGCCGATTTTGTTCAATTATGTATCGAGTCCGTCTAGCGTGTTTGAAATATGATGAAAATTAACATTATATATATTTTTTGTATTTTTTTTTGGGTTAAGAAAAACTCTTAAAAAAGTGCTTAAATAACATCAATTTCAGCAAAATTAGGTGTTGTCAGCCTCTTAACATAGGCTCTGTCTACGCCTCAAGGGATAAAGAATGTATGTAGGCAAGGTCTTCATTCTTAACTGTCGTATTTGGTAAACAAAATTCTAACCTCAAAACGTTTCATTTTTGTTATTTTTTTTAACATCATCATCATATCAGTCGAAAGACGTCCACGCTGGACATAGGCCTCCCCCAAGGCTCTCCACTCGGACCGGTCCTGTGCCTTCCGCATCCACCGCGATCCCGCGATCCTGATCAGGTCGTCGCTCCATCTTGTTGGAGGCCTACCAACAGCTCGTCTCCCGGTCCGCGGACGCCATTCGAGAACCTTCTGACCCCATCGGCCATCGGTCCGGTATTTTTTAACAATTTCATCGTAAATAAAGCAACTGGAAATAAAATATCAGCAAAATTATGTACGAAATATTGCCTCAGGTTTATTTGATAACATAATACACCTTACTCTTTACAAAAATGTGTACTTACATTGAGGTTAGAATTTTGTTTACCAAATAGGACAGTTAAGAATAAAATGACCTTATTTTGATTCCCCTTTCCACCTATCTATACTTCATTTAATTTAGGATGAGAATCCACAACAACATTATATTGCGGCTCGTGAACTGTAATCTCTTTACAATTTGTACTAAAGTAACATTTGACGACACGCAAATAAAGTGACATCAAAACAATTTTATTTTGCGGCTGCCAAACTATTGCACTGTACTATTTGCTAGGTAAGAAATATTATAGTTGACCAGACGCAATATAACGTTATTGTGGTTTCTCATTCTAAATTAAATGAAGTATAATACACCCACAATCATGCTAAAGGTGGCCTTTAGCCTCAGTCTTAGGCTACCCCTTAGGGTATAACGTTACACAAAATATCAACAAATGGGTCGAAGTGTATCCAAAGGAACCTCTAAATTTAAGATAAGATAAGATAAGATAGGGTATAAAGACGTGATTTATGTATGTATGTTTACACAGTCAAGAAGATACAAATAAAACCAGACACAATAAACAAACAAGCCAACCTTGGCCGGTTCTAATTCAGAATTTAACTGGCAGCTTTCGGGAGCCGGCTTTCTTCTATAATTTACAACAATTAACAATATTACAGTATGATTCATAGCCACAGACGTATAATTTGCGTATTGTAATCATCTCGCTAATCGAGATATGTTAAAACCAATACTAATTAAACAATCAGCGGGTCTCTGTAAAACTGACTCGTAAATCACGCGTTATTGTCTCATGGTGGTTTTAAAATGGCGATATTACACACCGTGCCGTAAAAAGACTGCGGCGCTCGCCACGCTTTAACAAAAGGGAATATTCATGTTTTTTTCATGGCTTTCATTAAAAACTCATTTAAGTAAACAATAATAATTTTTTTGAAGTGAAAACTTCTGTAAAAAAAATTAAACTCGCGTTAGGCGTAAGACGGAGGGAGAGTTTAAGTACCAGGATATCAGATCCTCTAAGAGCTTATTTTGAAATACGAATGAAGATAGAGTCGCGTTCGATTTTTGAAGTGTACTACCTACGTTGATTTCGTCGCTTTAACGGATGTGTGTTTGTCCTAGGTCCTAGTGGTGTAACAGTGCGTTCTCTCAGGTGACCAGTTCAAATCTCTATGTATGTATGAATGCGCTTGCGCATAAGTGGCAAAACGGTGTGATATGGGGTGATGATTCCTAATTTTTCACCTTGGCAGTTAAAAATGTTATTGCTGCACAGTATTTACTGTTCCCAATACCATCATCCAAATACCTGCGCTTAAATCCGAATCCGTTCAGCAAATTGGACGATTAGCCGATTAAATTGCTTCATACAACTAAATCCATAGCTAATATTTTAAAAGGATTGTTATAGGTTTTGTGTGAGTTTGTTTTTATTTCAAATTAATTCGATTCATTTAAGTACTAGCTGCTTGCATTCCATCTGCGCAGGATTTGCTTATCTTTATCCCGCGGGAACTATGCAATATTCCGGGATAAAAACCATCCTATGTCCTTTCTTAGGACTGAAACTATCCCCCTTATTCATAAACGCTCTATAGGCTTCTGCTAACTTAGTAATCGTTTGTCCTTATCTGTGAAAGGTAAATGTCAAAGTGACAGATTAAAGAACAAACGTTGCTTAAAGTCGTCACAATTTAAAAGGCCCGTTTTGACAGTTCACGCCCATGAAGTTCTCGATTTTTTACCGATCGAAATGTTCTGAAGGTAATTGCATTTTTCATTGATGGGTATCGCTCACTCAGCTAAGTGCTGTGCATAACGATTTTCCGTATTGTCCACAGACTATTAATAATCGGTTAAGGAAAAAATAAATCGATCTAGATATTTTTTTTAAGGCCGACTCGCACTTGGCCGGTTACATTTATTTTAAATAAAATAAAATAATTACTGAACTTCACCAGCTGTGTAGTGATCTTTACTGAAAATTATGACCTTGGAGCTCAAAGCTGTAAACAATGGCAACACTGATTTCAATGGAGTGGCTCGTCTTCATCATCTGAAGAAAATGATTGACTGAAGATTCACTTTTTCTCGATTTTTTTTTGTGATTGAGTGAATGTTTTTGTTACAAAAATATTAAATGAAAGAAAATTGACCTTTCCTAACATTGTATCATTTCAAAATACCTACAATATCAATTTAAGTTAAGTTACAATACATATTCAAATCGATCAAATACTGATGCAAACTTGAATCGATTTATCGTGAGTATCGAGTACCGAGTCGTACGGTGACATCACTAGTTACGTCGGGAAGACAAATGTCAAAACGGGCCTTTTATTTTGCGACGACTTTAGTTAGTTGAAACCTATAGAGCGATTATGAATAAGGGGGTATATATATAGCAAATTTCAACTGTTTTTGTCACAACACATGTCTGTCTGCGTCAGTGCTACTTACTTGGATCACTGATTTTAACACGACGCCTACTCTACCATTAACGAATATAAAATGACGTCACACAGCTTACATTTGGCTCGGGCTCTGCTAACACTGAATTGACAACATTTCATATTTCTGAGCCTACAATTTTAATGGTTCTCTGTATTTTGTTTGAAAAGAGGAACATGCTGACAGTTAAATTTTATCGCTAGGGCGCGTATTCAATTTATAATTAATTTATTAATTAGTAGTGCTTATTCTAAAAGGGCGTAACTCCAATACTATCACAGAATGTACACTTATCCCTTTGTCTTTTCTCTATAGAAAAAGAAACTGACGTTAATTTCAAATTGTCAATGTCAGGCCCTATTCTCCAATATTCGATTTTCGGGGTTCGCTTCGTGCTGTTCCGCTCATCTAATAGTCATTATCTTGGGAGTGAGAGAGAAGGTATGCAACGAACTTCGAAAATAGAATTTCCAAAGAATTTCAGAGTTGCCCCCCTTGTACTTTGAAGTTGTCAAAAATACAAAATTATGATCGCTTATTTTTTCTCGTGAAAAAAGCAAAGGCGTTTCACCTATCCTGTGGTAGTTTTGGTAAAATTAGGACATATTTTTAATTATTTTTTAATTTTTATAATAAGCGATATTAAAATTATATAAACATAATTGCAGTGATCAGGAGGCAAAATGCTTTCGAACCATATATACATTTTCAGGTGTTATAAAAATGAAATGTTGTCAATTTTATAACACAAATTTGTACAGAACCCTCGGTGTGCGTTTCCGACCCACATTTGGTTTTTTAACAATTCCAGCAGTGAAGCAATTAAGCCAAATCAGGTTCGGCTGCCAACAGAATTCTATTGGTCCACTACCGTCTATAAAATACACTCAAAAAATTCTGTACCTAATTGTGTACCAATAAACTCCTCACTAAAATAGAGTTGCCGTAAAGTGGATAGGTAGTTTGCTTATCGATAGTTTTATTCGAAAAATGCCATAATATAGACTATAACATGGATAGTAAGTATCGATATCTTTTGAAAAAAATACTTTCTGCCAAGTTTCTTGTGGCGCCTTCTTCTTGGTAATGACAAAAGAGCCCTTGGCGGCCTATTTGCAAAATAAAAGTTAAGAATTATTTCTACGCAGACGAAGTCGCGGGCAGAAGCTAGTTTTGTTATACTTTAAATGTATTCTCCATAAAAATAAAGTCAAAAGTTTATTTTGCAAATAGGCCGCCAAGGGCTCTTTTGCATGTTTTTGTTTGAATCTACCAGCGCATTCGGAAAGACCATCATTGCCAAGAAGCATGCGCCACAAGTAACTTGGCAGAAAGTCATTTTTTCAAAATAAAAGAGATTTACAACAGTACTTAAATTCTACTTAACTTACCTATAATACATTTTATAAAAGGGATGTAAAAGATCTCTAAGTTAGTTAAGTTCGTACCTACCTTAAATTACATTGGTCTATAGAGAGATGAAAAAAAAGCAGTGGTAGCCTAGTGGTTTGACCTGTGGCCTCTCAAGCAGAGCGTCGTGGGTTCAAATCCCGGGCTCGCACCTCTGAGTTTTTCGGAATTTATGTGCGAAAATTACATTTGTAATTTGCCATGAGTTTTTGGTGAAGGAAAACATCGTGAGGAAACCTGCACACATCTGCGAAGAAATTCAATGGTGTGTGTTAAGTTCCCAATCCGCACTGGGCGCGCGTGGGAACTATAGCCCAAACCCTCCAATACACGGAGGAGGCCTATGCCACGAGGCACGCCGAATTACGCGACAATTTAATAAATAAAAAATAAATAAACAACAATAACAACAACAACAACAACATGTACTTACTGAAATTGTAGCGAATTCGGAATAAAAAAGGCTTATAAATATAAATAAATAAAATAGTATAGATGTATAGTCTCTACTGGTCAAAGCGAAGCATATATGTATCGAATGTGTGTAAATAAATATTCCTTTCTCTATGTTTTGTGTGTATTGTTAACCAATTTACAGAATTTCACAGAATAACTGTACCTCCAAAGGCAAACATAAAAGCTAGCCGTTTGTGTCGCAGATTCCATTTTATTTTACTATATCAATGGGTATTTATCAAAACCAAAGCGATGGTTGCATCTAAATGTTTATTTTAACTGCCTACATCGATTTAGTACGAGGAATTGCAATACAAAGGATCTAGATTTTACTGCCGTGGAGCGTAAGGTCGGCAGAGAAGGCTTTGTACAAAGAATCTTGGACGTGTGTTTCTTCATCAAGTAAGTTTGTGTCGAAAATTACATTTTAAATCCAAGATTTTTTAACTGTTCTTTTGTTGTCGACTATACTTGCATTGACTACCCTGACCTAGCCCGAAATGTAACGGGTTAACAAACACGGGTTAACGACGTAAGTAGGTCTTCTTCTTCTTTCTTTTTCAGCCCTTTTACGTCCACTGCAGGACATAGGCCTCCTCTAATGCACGCCATTCTCTTCTATTTCGAGCTGTTCTCCTCCACAATTTCCCTGCTATACTGGCGATGTCGTCACTCCAACGAGCCAGTCTGCCTCTATTCTTGAAGCCAGTTCTCGGTCTCCAGTCCAGCACGGTTCGAGTCCACCGTCCGTCCTCCCTTCGGCACACGTGGCCCGTCCATCTCCATTTTAGTGAAGACACTCTGAGGGCAATGTCGGCGACACCAGTTCTCTGTTCTCTGTGTTTGGAATGTGGTCTAACAACTCCTTGTTGCATTAGAGGGCTATGGAGAGAAAAATTTTCTCTCCATAGCCCTTTGCGCCACTTGAAGATGGTGGATCACAGATCTTGTCAGTGTCCAAGTCTCGCAACCGTACGTAGTACTTAGTAACCGTAAGTAGGTACATAAGCCAAAAGTCAAAAGTTTATTTTGCAAATAGGCCGCCAAGGGCTCTTTTACTTGTCTTTTTTCGAATCTGCCAGCGCATTCGGAAAGACCATCATTTCCAAGAAGTATGCGCCGCAAGAAACTTGGCAAGAAACTTACATACAGTCATACACATACAAAGACACATAACATACACAATTTGTATCAAGGTATTTACGAAGTCGTTTATGACGTATTTACGAAGTCGTTTATGTCGTTTTTTGAAGTCGTTTATGTCGTATTTACGAAGTCGTTTATGTCGTATTTGCGAAGTCGTGTATGTGTATGTAAGACAACTCAAAGTTGTTAGAAAAAGTGTATGCAATGATCGAGAATGTTCAACTACCATCCCCCGACGAGATCTTGAACCGTTCCGCTTTATTTCTGCCCACCATACAAATCTGACGTTTATGCTTGCCCTAAATTATTCGCCCTAGGTTTTAGATCAACGCTAGTTCGATTCAAACGACCGAGACTTAAATGCCATAATTTATGTAAGCAATTCAATTTGAACGACTGGCACTGGACATTTATACGACCTGCTTGTATACAGTTGTAGTAAAAAGGAGAAAAAACGACCCAGTTCATTCGTCACGCGTCCATAGCGGTTTTTGTTTGAAACTTTGATCGTGTAGCTTGAACGTAACCGGCAATGGAAAGCGCGAGGTTGTTGACACACGGTGCCGTTTCTTTTATTGGTATGCGGGATAAAAGTTATATTGTTTTGCCGCTGTAGTTCAATAGAAATATGGTTTAGAATCGTATATGCTCTGGCGACGGCAATTAAAATACATATAATCAAAGTTTGAACAATTAGGAGGTTGTGTTATACTTTTGCTGTTAAAAAATATGTGAAAGAAAGAAATAAAGAAAGAAAGAAGACATTCAATGAGAATGATGATGAATGAATAGTTTTTAGGGTTCCGTTACAAAAAGGGTAAAAACAGGACCCGATACTAAGACTCCACTGTCAGTCTGTCACCAGGCTGCATCTCATGAACCGTGATGGCTAGACAGTTGAAATTTTTACTTTGCTTTTTGGGCTCGTCCAGAAATCATGTGGAATATATCATGTGGAGCAAAATATCACGAATGATCACGATGGGGCAGGGGGGTGTCCGCGAACACATCACCTGTAATTTTTTTACACGCAGGAAAGTAAAAAAATAACAAAAAAATCAAGTTTTTGATGGTTTTTTTAATTAACTGACTTACTTCATACTAAGTCTGAAAAATACACGTAATCATGAATGGCGAGGGGTAGCTATAACCACCAATATCACCAAGGGGGACGGGAGGGGGGCTCAAAAGTAGGCCAGATATGATCACAAATGATTTCTGAGCCTCTAGTGTAAGTTTTCGCGTATAAAAACGTCTCGAACGCGTTCACGTAAACGTCACAATTACTACGGGATAATTACCAGCGCCACTTGCGGATCGAAACGGCAACAAACTGTTCTCATAGTATTTGACATTTTAACGCGAACGCGTTCGAGACGTATTTTGTGACCGAAAACTTACACTAAGCATACTGGACGAGCCCTTTTTGTGTGAAAAAAAAACGGACGCCATTTTGAGAAAAAGTGGTCAATGACAACTTATTACTAAGTCATTTGTTATAATAATAACAACAGGGATAATGTTGTACTTTTCCTGCTTTTGTGTTGTTTGTATTATACGACTTATACAATACATTGATAGAAGTTTGTTCTGTTACAAAACAGTAATCCTATCCTTCCTTATTTTGCGAAGTAATGACGTCCAACGCAGACATGCGGGTTTCTTTACGATGTTTTCCTTCACCAACAAAACATACATACATACCGTCACACCTCTTTCCCACAGGGGTAGGCAGAAACTACTTTGTTCCTATCCTAACATACCTCTTTCGCTCCACATATACGATCTCTTCGTACACGCTCGGTTTTGGGTAGGTACTCCTGACCTGCGTCTTACCAGCAGTCATTATTGAAGTGAAAACTTTAGCGGCGCTGAGCACTTTTTGGTTTGGGTAAAAAATGTTAAACTCGCGTCAGACGTAAGACGGAGGGAGAGTTTCAGTACCAGGATATCAGGATCCTCTAAGAGCTTATTTTGAAATACTTGATTGAATCGCGTTCGATGGGTAAAAAATGTTAAACTCGCGTCAGACGTAAGACGGAGGGAGAGTTTCAGCACCAGGATATCAGGATCCTCTAAGAGCTTAAATAAATAAAAACTACATAATAAAAAAAATATCTTGGGACAAAATTACACCAATTGACCCAGTCCCAAACTAAGCAAAGCTTGTACTTATACTTAAATACCTATGAATGAAACGCGTTCGATTTTTGAAGTGTTTTTTTGTTGAGTCGTGAAGCAAAAGTACTAGGGCATCAGCACATTGTTGTCCGGGAAAATTGGTGCCGCTGATTCCAGAGTTTAACCGTGCTCGGAAAGTTTCGCGAAAAACGAACGGTCGTGGACTGCAGACTGACCGCTTAGATGACGGCCGAGAGGTCCCCTTTGTCGTCCCACCCCGCGCCCCTGTGCCGCGCGGGTGACTCATTTAAGCGGTCACTCTATAACTATCCTACTATTCTACTAATATTATAAATAAATGCGAAAGTTTGTGACGACGTGACGATGTGACGATGTGAGTGAGTGAGTGTGTATGTTTGTTCCTTCTTCACGCTAAAACGATTGGACGGATTTGGATAAAATTTGAAACGAAGATAGCTGATACCCTAGATTGAAACATAGGCTAATTTTTATCCCGGAAAATTGTATAGTTCCCGCGGGATAGCGATAAACATGTTGAAGGTAGCTGCCTAGAGTCGCAACGTAAATAATTATTGCAGAATATCCTATCAACATCAGTTCGTGAGTCTAATTCTTCGCGGACGAAGTCGCGGACTGAAGCTAGTGATTTATAAATTCAGAAAAACGTCAGGGCTTATTCAGTCAAACCAACCAAACCACCTGCTGCAATATTCCGGAACAAAATTAAGAAAACACAAAAAACAAAAATTTTATGCAACAGCCAAATCCATTAAAAGTACGAACAATGTTCAGCCCATGCATATTTTACGACACGTCAGTTTTTTACAGCCATAGAAGGCGTACCCGCAATTGATATTAATTTCATGATGTGGTATTTTACAAGAAAAACGCACCGCTACCTTATATGCGCTTGACAAGATGGCCCGTTTTTGCGACAATCCTGTTTCATATAATATATTATTCAGTACACACAAAGCTTACGTGTATGGGATAACGTAGTGCGTACACAGATATTCCAGCCCAGTCAGTTATAATGTGATATTAAAAATATTTTCCTCAAAACATTCGATTAACGTTAAATTAAAGTTAAACTGGTGATTACGATTATTATGACATATTTATTAAGCAACAATATTTATATAAAAGTAATAAAACTATACTAATACAAAACATAAAAGCATTAGAAAAACCTAACCTACGGTCCCATCGGTAACGGGACAGGAGATCTATTATTATTAATAATAATAATTACTTATTATCAAGAATTAGTTTTGACATTATGTACTCTAGCGGAGTGTGTCACTTTCCTTGCTAAGATGCAATATAATTTATGAATAAATAAAATGAAATTAAGTTATTCTGATATCATGCTAAACGTGGCCTTTAGGTCTTGCTACCCCAGGCTCTGTATACCCGTAAGAGTTGGAGACGTGATTTGTGTGTCAGAGAAAGTCTTAACCGCTCTCTTCTGTACTAGTGAATAGGCTACTCCTCCCTGGCTGAAGGGGTAAATGAATGCGGAAAATAAATAAAAGGATAGTCCTAAACTAGCTAAGGGCCTTTGAGGAGAAACGGACGAAGTGGGGGGGGGGTGCTCTAATATATACAACATAGCTTTTCTACTTTGCAGGCAATATCTGCTATAGACAAATAGACAGACTTTTACAGAGCGTCAGTCGAGAGATCACAACAACTTGCTTCACTAAAAGGATCTGTTGTTACTTAATCTGACATTCTGCTAATCTGTCATTCTATAAATCTGGCATTTCGCTAAACTGGCATTCTGATAATCTGACATTCTGCTAATCTTACAGTATACAGATCTGAAATACTGCTAATCTGACATTCTACTAATCTGACCGTAAACAAATCTGGCGGTCTTCTTATTACTGATCTATCGATTTATTATAGTGCAGCGAAAAAGGTACATCACGAATTATATTGGCGAAGAGTTGTGTAAAGCACATAGCAAAGAAATTTTTAAATATAGGTACTGAGTCAATGATTTGTAATTTTGAATTGAAAAAATGACAAAAAAACAGTGACGCATTTACCTCAGGTAACCATAATAATGAATATTAGGTAGGTACTTACTTAATCATCGAAACAACGCTGCCAATTGTTCGTTAACATGAAATCAGGCGCAGAAATTTTCCCAATTAAGTTTGAAACCAGAATTCAGGTTTAATACAATTTCAACGCATCATTAATTACCACAAATGGAAATAACAGAAGTACATGCGGCGGCATGTAAGTAAAACTTGGAGGGGAAGGTATCACGGGGGAATGCAGACGCGGCGGGCGGGGGTACGTAAGCGCTTATTGGCTCTCCAGTCATACCCTGCCCCGCGCACCGCATGCGACGCTCCGCTGACTTCTGCTGTACAGTCGCGTTCTAAATTGTGTTGTTATTATTGATGATGTTTTTTGTTTTTTGCAAATTTTTACCTCCCCATACTAAGTGATGAGATTAATTGTAATTAATTTGTAGATATAATAATTGCGTGCGCGAAAGTACCTATGCGCAGGTAATCCCCTCCAAGTTTTACTTACGTGCCGCTGCCTGTACTGAATTCAGAATTCTATTTTCGTTTCGATACCTTTGATGATTACCGTTTTGATATTCGATATTCGGTATGGCTTCGAAAAATAATTGGACAAACATATAAGTGCGTACAAGAATTGCTCGTTTAAGGCGACTAGTGCCATCATAATGTTGTCTTTGTCTTTGTATTTACGTGTGAGGAGTAAAGAAAATCACACTTTTGCAAATTTTTGGGTTTTTGTTGTTATTCGTGATGAGAAAGTCTATTGGTTTACAAATTCTACGTATTCTTTATTTTTTAACATTTAAATATTTTCATAAGTCGTTACCATTTAGGAGAAGTAGGGCATGCAAGCCAAAAAACACCATTCGGTTGAACTTTATTTAAATACCTACCGAACTTTTGTTGACACCTAAACGACCTACGTTGCAAATGTTGTATAATATAAGAGTTGAATCTAACTAATATTATAAATGCGAAAGTATGGATGGATGGATAGATGGATGGATGTTTGTTTGTTACTCAATCACGCCAGAACGGCCCAACGGATCTGGATGAAATTCGGCACATAGATAGAGAAAAGTCTGGAATAGCGCATAGGCTACTTTTTATCCAGGAAAATTGCGTAGTTCCCGGGGGATAGCGATAAACGAATTCTTTGCAGACGAAGTCGCTGGCAACAGCTAGTAATTCATAATTCACCGCGGGGGCCAAGAGAGGTGCGGGCGACAGGCGCACTCCCCGCCCGCACCTCTCTCGGTCCCCTTTGTCGTCCTACCCCGCCCCCTGTGCCGCGCGGCGAGTCCTCAGGTAAGCGGTCCGTCTATAATCGTTGTGTTGATATTTCTGTTGCATTTAATAGTTCGCGGCTGATAGCGGCAACTCGGCAGTAGAACCACGAATTAAACACTAAAAATAATTAATTCCCTGTTATTAATTAATTACTTTAATTTTTACTGTAGCGAAACTAAATCTAGCTTTGATGTTTATTTTTAGATTGTTACAGTAATATGAACCTTACGGCGTGGTGTTAAAGGATATAAGTGACGCTGTCAGTCAACTGGTGTATAATTGTGGTGCTATAACGAGATGAAAGCTATGGACTATTTTGGTTGTTGATACACACGGTCGTAGAGTCTAAACAACAATACTAAATGCCTAAAATCCTTCACTACATAGTATAAAACAAAGTCGCTTTCCGCTCTGTCTGTCAGCCCCTATGTATGCTTATATCTTTGAAACTACGCCACGGATTTTGATGCGGTTGTTTATTATGGTTAGAGTGATTTAAGAGGAAGGTTTATATGTATAACTCTACGTAGACGACGTCGCGGGCAGAAGCTAGTTGCAAATAAACTAAGCTAACTCATTTGACGAAAAAATAGTGTAACTTTAATTGACTTTCACCGGGCTCGAACTTGGCACCTCGAGCTTTGTACTCGGGCGAAAAGATCTTATACACTGATATTCGATTATCGAAGTCCGTTTTCGTCCCGCTCGCACTAATAGCCATTAATTTGGGAGTGAAAGGGAGAGTATCATACGAATTTAGTAGCCACCTAGGTTCTCTAAAGGGCCTCTTGGCTTAATTTAGAAAGAAGAAAGAAAGAAGACATTTATTCATTTTGCAAGATACACAAATTTAGGATGCTAAATGATTTAGAAACCTAATTTAGTGAAGTGTAATCGCGTTTAGGAATTAGGGATAATAAGGATGACTAAATTTAGCCATGTGTACAATACAATACAATACAATACTCTTTATTGAACACCACAAATCAGTACAATACATGTGAGGCTCTTTAGGCGTAGATCGCCAATGAGGTGGACTGACCAAATAAAAGCGGCAGCAAATGGCTCGTCATCACTGCATGAATGCACGAGGAAGGCAGCCATCAGAGAGGAGTGGCGGCGTGTTTTGAAGCTTGGCACCAATACCTGAAGTGATGAACACGACCACTCTGTCAAGAGTGTAGTAGTGGCAATAACGGCTGTTTTGCACTAATGAATAACAGTGTTGTGTTATTCTTAAATAGCTGTTATTGTAAACTGTTGTCTGTTATCCTGTTATATTGCTGTTTTACAAAACGATAATAAACTTATTATTAAATAATATTTTATACTTATTTCGTTACGTTACGAATGTTACGATACAACGCGCGCGATCGCAGCGTAATAAAAACGTATTGGAACAAAAGCAAAACTACGCTCTGTTACCTTGTTTGTCTGTACTGACCGACAACAAACAGCAACAGCTAATAACAACGTTGACAACAGACAACGAATAATGATAACAGGATAGTTGACGGTTCGATAATGTGTTGTTCGTTGCGTGCAAATAATGCATTGCGTTATCTGCTGTTGTAATAACGACAACCACTACAAGAGTGACACCGAAAAGGAAGGAAGGAGCTCTTTGCCACTAGGCCATGCCGACGTTTGTTGTCTCACCACTCTGTCCGTGTGTGCGTGTCTAATTATTATAAATCTGTCGGCGCCCCGGCGTTTATTTGTGGTGTGTGTAAATCCTCACATACAAGTGTGTAGTTTGTCAAACAAGATCCCAGATCATCTTTATACTTCAATACATCCTACATCCTACTAATATTATAAATGCGAAAGTTTGTGACGATGTGACGATGTGAGTGAGTGAGCGTGTATGTTTGTTCCTTCTTCACGCTGAAACGACTGGACGGATTTGGATAAAATTTGGAATGAATATAACTGGTACCCTAGATTAAAACATAGGCTACTTTTTATCCCGGAAAATAGCATAGTTCCTGAGGGATAGCCATAAACGTGTCAATTGCTAATTCTACGCAGACGAAGTCGCGGGCAGAAGCTAGTACATACATGAATCACGTCTTTATCCATTACGGGGTAGACAGACAGAGTAAGACATAAAGGCCACGTTTATCACGATTGTGGGCTTAAGTATAAGTATGGAAATACTAATCAAAATAGTGATCGGTTGGTAATACCTAAGATTTGCGTCCATTCCTTCAAGCTTTTAACATCTGCACGGGAAGAAAAACTGATAGTACAATATCATTGGTACATTCCACGATTTTTTTGCTCTCAGGCCAGGATGAATAATGCTATTAATGCTTCAACAATGGCGAATGGCGAAAAACCCGCTTGTTATAGGCCCCAAATAATATGAACACCTCCCGATCTTAAAAATGAACAAAATGACGAAACATATTTTGAGCGTCGACTGAAAGTCCTTTTGTTGAAAAACGCATTTTATTCTGTAAACGGGTTTATGGATATGACATTTTGATTTATTTATTTAATTGCCTTAATTGTTCCAGTAATTTTGACATTGTATTAAATTAACCCTTTCTTGATTAAGTATATATGGCCTTTGCGTCTATTGCAGACGAATTATTAGCATATCTTCCGGGAGGCAACGCTTCCTGTGGGGTACACTACATAAATACGAAAAACTAAATTCCGATTATCGGAATCACGAATTTCATAATTACGATTATTATAATTCCGACGGTTTTAAAACTCCGAATTATAAGTATTCCGATTTTCATTATTCCGATTTTTATAAATCCGAAAATTCAAAATGCCTAACATTTACAATCACGATTTTCAAAATCCCGAATTTCAATACACCGAACAATAAGAAGTCCGAATGAATAATAATCCGAAATATCAAAAATACGAATCCCGATTATTAAAACACCGATTCTCAAAACTCCGAATATTATTGGAGTAAAACAAACATGTTCGCGGCTGAGGGGTGGCCCAAGGGCCACCCCCGCCGCACCTAAACCTAAATAAATCCAATTCCTAATAAACAAAATTCCGATTATTGAAAACACGAATTTCATTATCCCGAATATCAAATTTCCGAATTAGTAATGAAGTAGCGGAAAATTAATAATCGGAATTCTGTTTTTGGGGTTAAGGACACTTCGGGCTTTTCATTATTCGGAGTTATATAAATCGGAATAATATAAAATCGGAATTTTGAAATTCGGTTAAAAAATTTCGTGTTTTTTAGTAATCGGAATTTTATTTATTAGGAATTATGAAAGTCGGAGTTTTAAAAATCGGAATTAGTAAATTCGGAATAAAATATTTCGGAGTATTTGGGTGTTCCCCTTCCTGTGATTATGTAAACCAATAGTACGATACACGCATGACAGGAGAAGTTTGCGGTTGTTCATTGAGCCGTCTTGATGTCGCTTTGGTCTGTCAGCAATGTGCTTCGAACCATCAGGCTTATTGTCTAACTCGCTCGCAATCGCCATCGTGTTCATGTTGACAGTTCATGTATGGGCTGACAATTGGCATCGGAATCAGCTAGCTGTTACATACAAGAACTGTCAAAATGAAGACGATGGCGATTGCGAGCGAGTTAGACAATAAGCCTACAGGCTTTAACGCAATGTTACGTTAGTTAGACCCTCCACTACACGTTGGCGCCAACTAGTCAGGCATTACAAGCATTAAACTTGCCGTGTTAGGTACGTTTACGTTAGGTCCAACTTAACAAGTCTAGATTGATCCATTTCTGGTCGGATTCATTTGAAATTCGGTACCGTTTGCTATGAAATTAATACCATATACGGTATTAGACGGGATATGAACGGCGATTACATTTATTGGCTGCCGATATTTCGACGCAGTTGCATGCATCATCGTCTCCGTGATCATGATGCATGCAGCTGCGTCGAAATATCGGGAGCTCAATAAAGGTAACCGCGGTTCATATCCCGTCTATAATATTTTGAATGAACTTAACCGTGAAACATTGAAAACTCTTACCATATGCGGAGTTTGGCATGTAGACGCAATGAAGACATCGATTGGAAGCAGTAAACGCAAATAAAAATTAATCATTTTGTCATTATAACTACTTTTTAAAATATGGGTAAGGTATAGAATTAATATTTTTGTACCTTGTCGCTTTCAGTCGTTACATGACTTCGTATGGTTTCTCAAACATGACTTTAAAGTGACAAGGTACCTTGTACAAAAGTGATCACTTATTTATGCTGGTCACTGAACCTACCTATTATACTCGCGAGCAAAAACAAACGGGTCGCTTTTTCATAGAACGTTGTATGATAAGTGACCGTTATTTTTGCCGCCATATTTAAACCTTTGGATAAGTGCAGTTGCCCCAGAAACTTAAGATTTGGTACGAATGTAGCTCTTATAGCACCACCAAAGAAATAATTCTGAAGAGCTGGGGCCTTACCATGACGTCCTAATTCCGACTCAGTTCAAGTTATAGCTGTCACTTTTAGTATGAATCTGACAGCGAGCGAACCTAAACAGAATCACATTAAGACGTCATGGTAATGCCTCTGGTTTTATTCTATTTTGTCTATGCCAATAACCAGTATAAAATGACCCCGCACTGCGTACATTTTGGGTAGAAGCAGAGAGCTCTGCTAACATTGGATAATTACTAACGTAGTAACTTTGTCTGTCTGTTATGCTTTCACGCCTAAACCACTGGACTGATTCAGTTGGGTGGCATAGAGACAGTTTCAGTCCCGGTGAACATGGGATTTTTATTCGAAAAAATAGCAAAGTTCCCGCGGGACAGGCAAATTCTGCGCTGACTGCTGGACTACTCAGGATTTGTACGGAACCCTCGGTGCGGGATTCTGATCGCACTTGCCAGGTTTTTTAATTAACGACATGTTCGTAGTTGACAACCCTAGCCGCCCTCCGGAACAAATCCGAGGCCAGAGTCGAGTACGTTGATATTTCTAACTATTAGTATATTGTCAGGGGTGTCACAAAAGGGTCTGTAGCCGGCCCTAATGACTGTCCTCAAGTGACTGCACGTAGATTAGACAGGTTCCTCGCAGAAGCGACAACATTTTATTTTTAAACGACTTCGTTAAATAGAAACAAATGTGTGTGTCTTTGTATATACTTACGCCGTTAACCCTAGTGTTTGTACATTTTGAGTTAGGTATATAGGTAGCCCTGACATAAATACGTACATAAATCACGTCTTAATCCCCTACGGGGTAGACAGAGCCTAAGGTAACAAGACGTAAAGGCCACGCTTAGCATGATTGTTAGCGTACCTATAGGTGGAAAGGGGAATCAGAATAGTGATGGCTTGCTAGCCGCATCGCCTATAACATGATTCTTAAGATTTTCGCCCATTCACTCGATAGGTTTTTACCATCTATGGGTAGTGGTGATCGCTTACCATCAGGTGACCCATTTGCTCGTTTGCCTTCCTATTCACATAAAAAAAGAGAAGCAACTGGTACATTCTATGTTTTTTCTTTGCTCCCAGATCAGCATGTACTTATTGTATGTGTATGTGGGCGGAATCTTATAACTCAATTTTGCAGCAGATATCTTTAAACGATAGAGCAGATTGCCTATTGTATACTTTGTTCTTTGTTTCTGTATTGTTTTGTACTGATTTGTGGTGTTCAATAAAGAGTATTTGTATTGTATTGTATTATATTGTACGTGTGTAAATCGGATGGTAATACGATAATCTGGTAGTAGACATGCTAAACGTGGCCTTTAGGTCATGTTACCTTAGGCCGTGTCTACCCCGTAAGCGATAAAGACGGGATTAAAAAAAAAGTCATTCTGTCTTAAGAGCGTGCATCCCTACTGAGCTGGCAACAGTGGCAACGTCGCATTTTTGGTGATTTTTTGCGATTATTTCACAGAAAATGAATGAAAGTTTCAAATGTCCATCTGTAGTGCACTTCGTTTTTAGTGTATTAAGGTGTCTAATGCAATAATTGATCGTGATGGACTTTAATTTTCTTATTAAACGAGATATATTATTTTATCCCTTTTATACGAAAATAAAAGTCCATCACGTTTAATCATTGCATTGGACACATTAATACACTCAAAACGAAGTGCACTACAGACGGACATTTGGAACTTTCATTCATTATCTGTGAAATAATCGGAAAAAATCACCAAAAATGCGACGTTGCCAGCTCAGTAGGGATGCACGCTCTTAAGTCAAAGAGGACCGAGAGAGCCGGGCGGGTAGTGCGCGTGCGCCTGCCCCTCTCCCGGTCGCTTTTGTCGTCCTACCCTGCGCTCCTGCGCCGTGAGGGCGAGGACTTATTTAAGGCGCTGTCAACAGCAAATGACCTGGAGCAGCGCCACTCTCCACACATACGGTTCACGTGCCTGTTAGTGAAAGAGAAGAAACTATTCCGCCAGCTTGGCGCGCGTCTAAAATCTTGCAAATAAGACACAAATCATAAGAAATAAAGAAAAGTATGGATTATTTGTGAAATATGACTCGTTAACCGTTTAGGTATGAATATGTTGATTTTATATTTTTAATTGCAGACCCATACGTCGAAAAAATAAAGACATAGAACCGTTTAATGATGATTTTAAGACCAATCTTTGCAATTATTTTCTATCGAGCCGATTTTGTTCAATTATGTATCGAGCCCGTCTAGCGTGTTTGAAATAATAATATGATGAAAATGAACATTTTTTTTTTGTGCAGTTTTTCTTAAAAAAGTGTTTAAATAACATCAATTTCAACAAAATTAGGTGTTGTCAGCCTCTTAAGCAGTCTATACATTGTTAATCTTTGGCATAAGGGCGGGACGCCACGCTCCAACGCCGCGCCCTCGCTTGGCATGCTTTGGCATCCGCTGACGTATGAACGTCGACACCGCAGTGCACTTTGATTTTATGTTAAAAAAAAACCGGCCAAGTGTGAGTCGGACTCGCGCACTGAGGGTTCCGTACAAATTCGCCAAGTTATTATAAAATCCGGTCTTAGCAGAGCCCTGCTCTTAAGCAAAATGTAGTCAGTGTGAGATAATTTTATATTGGTTATTATGATATTTATTTAATGTCTTTATATTGGTTATATTGTAGACAAACAGATATTAAATAAAAAAAAATTACTTACTAGATCTCGTTTAAACCAATTTTGGATGGAAGTTTGCATGGTAATGTACATTATGTATTTTTTTTAGTTTTATCATTCTCTTATTTTAGAAGTTACGGGGGGGACACACATGTCATGTTACCAATTTGGAAGTGTCTCTCGCGCAAACTGTTCAGTTAAGAAAAAAAATGATGCTAGAAACCACCATAATCATTTTTGAAGACCTATCCATAGATACCACACAAGTATGGGTTTGACGAAAAAAAAATTTTGAGTTTCAGTTCTAAGTATGTTCCAAAATTAATTGTTTTTTTCTATTTTTGTATGAAAATCTTAATGCGGTTCACCGAATACATCTACTTACCAAGTTTCAACAGTATAGCTTTTATAGTTTCGGAAAAAAGTGGCTGTAACATACTGACGGACAGACAGACAGACAGACAGACATGACAAATCTGTAAGGGTTCCGTTTTTGCCATTTGGCTACGGAACCCTAAAAAGCGACGGGTAGCACCAGCAGAAGTGAAAACAGCAGCTCAGATTAGATTTTAATGTTGTACTCCATGACGCTAAAGACGCGTACCGTACTGGCCGCTTACAAAAGAAATGTACGTATTATCTATATGGACAGACCTCTAACAATGTGCTGATGCCCTAGTACCTTTGCTCCACGACTCAACAAAAAAACACTTCAAAAATCGAACGCGATTCATTCGTATTTCAAAATAAGCTCTTAGAGAATCTGATGTCCTGGTACTTAAACTCTCCCTCCGTATTACGCCTGACGCGAGCTTATAATTTTTTGCCTGGTAAAGATGTGATTTACGTATGTATAATTAGTTAATAGCGGAAGTTGATAAACTTATCGCTCGATTGTTAATTTTATATTCAATTATTTTTTCCTTAAAGTTATCGACTTATCAGAATAATCGATAGCTCTAAGTGTAGGAACAGTTGGTAGCTATTTTAAAATTTTCCTGTTTGTTTTTTTCTAAAGTGAAAACTTCTTTGCGGCGTTGGACACTTTACTGGATGGGTAATAAATGTTAAACTCGCGTCAGACGTAAGACGGGGGGAGAGTTTAAGTACCAGGATCCTCTAAGAGCTTATTTTGAAATACCAATGAAGCTAGAGCCGCGTCAGATTTTTGAAGTTTACGTTAAGGGTGCGACTGTGCGACCAAACCGCCGCGTATACGCAGTGACGTGTCGTATCCGTCACGTTTTCTCACCGTTTCTTCATACATTTTGTTGCGATTCCGTAACGTCACCGTTTTTTAAGCGGCGGTGTACACCCTAATGTCGTCGCTCTAACGTACCTTTGTGCGTTTGATTTAGTGGTATAAGGTGTGGAGTAACAATGCGTTCTTTCAAGTGACCGCAGTTCGAATCTCGTGTAGAAAAAGTTTTTTAGAAAAAGTTTTTCTCGAGCCCGTTTTCGAACCATACTGATGGTCTAACTGCTCTAGGTATATCTAAGTAATATTGTAAATGCGAAAGTATGAATGGATGGATGGATGTTTGTTTGTTACTCAATCACGCCAGAACGGCCCAACGGATCTGGATGAAATACGGCACATAGATAAAGAAAAATCTAGAATAGCACATAGGCTCCTTTTTGTTCCGGAAAATTGCGTAGTTCCCACGGGATAGCGATAAACGAATTCTTTGCAGACGAAGTTAGCAATATCTAAAGCCGTGATACAGTACCCGGCTATAATGATTGCAAACGGCCATGATGATGTCTTTAGAAAGAGGCAATAATATTAGCGTTTACGTTAGATCTAGACCACTCTCTCCGAAGTCTTCTATACCATGGCCTTAGTTATTGTAAATATAGTGCAGTTTTTATTGTTAGGGTACCGTACCTCAAAAGGAAGAAACAGAACCCATATAGGATCACTTTGTTGTCCGTCCGTCCGTCCGTCCGTCCGTCTGTCAAGACTCTTTTTCTCAGGAACGCGTGGAGGTATCAAGCTGAAATTTATATATCAAATACCACTGGTCCTTGGAGCTGTGAAAAAATCAAACTTCTAAGCCAACGCAATCAAAAGATACAGCCGTTTATGCCGCAAATTTCCGCAACTCTCAAAGGAATCAAAACCTATAGGGTACTTCCCGTGAACACAGAATCTTGAAATTTGGTATGAAGGTAGGTCTTATAGCACAGATTAAGGAATAATTGCGAAAACCGTAAATATGTATGTATGTCTGTATATATCAGTGACCAATATAATGTGACCCCACACTTCGTACATTTTGCTTTGGAGCAGGGCTCTGCTTACACTGGTTTATAGATATTTATAGATAATGATACGGAACCTTTGGTGCGCGTGTCCGACTCGCACTTGGCCGGGTTTTTTTTTTTGACATTTAAATTGCAACATATTTGAAGCAATTCTAATGGATAATAGAGAAGTTTAAAATATTTAACGTTTTATTAACCGTCTCTGAGTGTGGCGTTAAATTCCTGGCTCCAATGTGATCTAATGGTAGTCATTGTGAGTGTCATTAAAAATATTTATGGCTCCGTTAGACCGATATCGCGGCGCTGACTAATGGAATCACTATGAGTTGTTATTACCACCTGTCTGAGCAGTTATTACCATACTCGTTGATAGTACTCGTATGCGACATTGCCTGAGAGCAAATAAAAAACATAGAATGTACCAGTTGCTTCTCTTTGCAATTTGTACAGACACAAAAAGTTATTCATATCCGCAGTTATTCACAGCCGTTTATGATTTATTGAGCAACAAAAAAGATTTAAAATAATAGTAAACCAACCTAACAACTTTTCGTAATTTATATTAGCATAGTCACATAATTTTAGTCTAACTTGAATTATATAATTATGTATAACAGACACAGCGGGAGGTTGCATCTGCTCTATACTATACACATACAAGCCGTTAACTTTTGAAACAAAATGTTGTTTTTATAAACAATACTCTAATTAGACTTATCTTTTCTAATATCGAGCAATAACAGGAAGTTAAGAAAATATATGTGGGTAAAAGAAGGCCAAGCGGGAGTCGGACTTGGGTACAAAGTTCGTTCAAAAGTCTAGGTACTGCTGACCTGAGAGCGGTGCTGGCGGATAGTGCGCCTCCCGCCCGCACCCCTCTCGGCCCCCTTTGTCGCCTACCCCGCGCCCCTGTACCGCGCGGGCGAGGACTCAGGGCATCCCACACCAGATTGAGGGCGACGCCAGAGAACTTCGTCTCCGTAGAATTAGCAATTGACATGTTTATGGCTATCCCCCGGGAACTATGCCATTTTCCGGGATAAAAAGTAGCCTATGTCTTAACTTAAGTTACCAGCTATCGTCGTTCCAAATTTTATCCAAATCCATCCAGTCGTTTTAGCGTGAAGACGGAACAAACATACACACTCACTCGCATCGTCACATCGTCACATCGTCACAAACTTTCGCATTTATAATATTAGTAGGATAAGTATCTAGAGGTGACACTGTTCTGTTGCCAATTTGCCATAAAAATAAAACAGATCACTCCACTGGTTTCTAAACAAAATGTCGAAAAGTTTGGTAGGAAATATATTTCCTTTGCCTTATAAAGGGTTTGGGTATATCATTTCTATAGGGGAGCCTGTCATAGGTATAGCCCAAGGCATATACTTGATGCGTAGGGAATCCATAAAGAGATCCTATTAGTTCCAAAAATGGCTTTTTGTGTAAGAAATCTTATTTGAAATTTATCTCAAAAATCAGTGAAGGAAAACATCGTGAGGTAATTTGTACATCATCTCCAGATTATATACGTCCACTGGGCACAGGCCTCCTCTCGGCATGAGAGCGCTTGGGCTATAGTTCCCACGCGGGCCCAGTGCGGATTGTCTTCTCACACACCATTGAATTGCTTCACATCTGTGCAGGTTTCACGACGTTTTCCTTCACCGAAAAGCTCATGGTGAATTTCAAATGTAATATCGCAAATTCCGAAAAACTCAGATCATAGGTCGCCTGGGCTCGAACCCACGACCTGCATGAAAAGCCACAGGTCAAACCACTACGCTACCAAGGCTTTTTTACACGTCTCTAATTTGTTAATGTTTGAATAATTCAATGGTGTGTCAAGTTCCCAATTTTGGGCCCGCGTGGGAATAGCCCAAGCTCTCATGAGGGCTTTGCCCACCAGTGGGGTGTACACTAGAGACGGCTGACTCATTCGTACCTATCTCAAATCTTAAACTAAGGCAACTGAAACTGCTGAATAGAATTTCCTTTTACTATGTAGTATATATAGGTACTAGGCCTCTTAACGTAATTAAAAAAAAACCGCAACAATTACAACAATTTATTCGTTCTGGAATATTTCAGCGTTGGTTGAGCGAGTCCCGCTACAAAAAAAATTCATTAAAATTTTGATTTTTGTATAAAAAATATCTGTCTTGACCGGGGATCGAACCTGGGACCTCAAGCTTCAGTCAGGTTCTCTAACTCGGCTATCTAAGATATTAGCACAATACAATACAATAGAGTGCGAGTACTCCCAAACAAAATAAACAACAATGCTAACTGAAAACGCAAACAATTTGTTGCGAGAGCATCGATTTGGTCATCAAAATCGCAATGTATTCGGTTAACTCTACAACGACAATACCAATTTATATCGCATAAATTCAAAAAGCCAAAAACAACTTTATTACTAACACGCTTAAGTCAAACTTGGTTCGATGGTAACAAGCACTTGCGACGTTAATCGACGCGGCGGTCTATTTGAATTCGGAACAAAGTGGCATTTGAGCGCCGTTTCGTCTCACTCTGCGTAACCAGTTTTTTTAGTGCCGAAAGAGACGTGGGGATATCCTCCGTTCGTTTTGAAATCAGAGCTCGACGCCGCGGCTCCTGATTGGTGGTTGGCCCGCGTAGGCGGGTGCAACGTCGCAGTCCGTTCGCCCCTTCGAAATCCAAATTCGTACAGTACCGCGCGAACAGTTCCGACCGTATTGTAGCGCCGCGCGACGTTGCCAGTTTTACGTAAAGGAGGTAATTTTGAATTTTTGAATCTGTGTTCTTTGTGGCCTATCCAACGACTTTAAAAAACGTATGTCACACACGATGATGTGCCTAAGTAAACTTTAGTTGGTGTGCCCAAGGTTCAGTTTCGTTTGCATGTTGGTTTGATGCGGGCTTTTTTTATAAGTGACGGTTGTATGACGGTAGGACAACACTTAGGCTTTGTCAACCTCGTCATTGTGTCTGGCAGATCTGGGGCCTTACCATGACGTCCTAATTCCGACTCAGTTCAAGTTTTAGCTGTCACTTTTAGTATAAATCTGACAGCGAGCGAACCTAAACTGAATCGCATTAAGACGTCATGGTAAGGCCCCTGTAATTCAAATGTTGTAGAACATGGCATCTGACTACAAAAGTGCATGAAATTAATTTGTGTACCTTTTCGTTTTGGATGATCGGTATGCTTGTAATTGTTTCTTAACAAAGTAGGTAAAAACAGTGACTTAAATGATTGACTGGTATACCGATATATCAAAAGCTATTACACAATGCACGATAATAATATTGTAAACCAGTATCTATCTATTATCATCTAAATAATGGACTTTTGCATGACGCAAAAGTCGAAAAATCAACCTAACCTAACCTAACCTAACCTAACTTTAGTGATGTGACGAAGCAGTTAAAGTTTAAGACAGACAATTTTCTGAAATTAATCTGTCAATAACTAATGGCCGATGAAATGTCAGGATCTCTATTTTAAAAACCATAAGACTTATTTATTCCAAGCAAGGCACTGGTAAACATAGTTAAGTAATATTCAAATGAAAACTATTCCTACGGTCGGTTTCAATAAGGAAGGGTTGTGTGACAGATCCATAGAATGTAACTGTTAGTGTTCACGAAAGTTTTGACAGCAAAATAAATGCTAAATTGAATTACTTAGAAATAAACCAATACTTGGTACTGTATATTTATAACGTTCTAAAAAGAACCACGGCGATGTTTTTGCGTTTACTTAATTTTCACGTGCAAATTTTCAAAATATGTCATTATTAACGAGACGTTGCTAGGTTACGTTCTATGGTCATTAAAACTAGAGAGGTGACTATGTAGAATTGGGTAATCGGTTAAAATCGCGTATAATCGAAAATCCACAGACAACCTACAAAAGCACGAAGTGAGTATTTTACATTCTTTCACACTCACTACACATTACCAATCGATTTTATTGGTAATAAATAGATTCCTTAGAACTTCAATTACATTCTGAAGTTAAATAATATTTTATACAACCTATTTTGTTGAAAAAACACTACTTGACAAAAAGCGTAAAATAGACATTATAATTTTATTATTAATCTTAGGAGATTGACTTGAGTATCATTATATCGAAATAGCATTTATGTAATAAATTAATATGCAGTCGTTATTTTTATGGAATCGATTGTTATTAGTAGGTACTAAAATATAATCGATAATCGTTTTATGTGAAAGGTGTCACAAAGTAGCCTCACCTCTAGATTTGTCAATGTTAATGTCACATACAACCCTTCCTTATTAAAACCGAGTGTAGCCTTTAATCTTACACATACATACATACATACATATCGTCACGCCTCTTTCCCACAGGGGTAGGCAGAGACCACTTTGTTCCACTTGCTACGATCCTGACATACCTCTCTCTCTCTTTAATCATATCTATAAAAAAAAACACAAAAAATATAGGAATTATGTCATAGGCGATGCTAGCAACCCATCACAATGTTGATTCCACCTATACGACCACAATCATGCTAAACGTGGCCTTTGGATCTTGCTACCTTAGGCTCTGTCTATCCCGTACAGCGTATTGAAGCCTTGCAAATTTTTGTTAACAAGGAAAATGTAGGGGTCATGAAATACTACGTTTCTATTTAAATTACTACGTTTATATTTACTACCCACGCCCACGTTTTATTTTTATAATAGGTACAGTTCTGTTGTTATTTTATTGAATCAGTCGTTACTTTGCGGAGGTCCATTTCAATGAACACAAAATATTTACCTTGAAGATAACCAAGCTTGTGCGAAATATATACGTTTTGCATGCAAGCCCTCTCACCACTACTGCCACACAAAACGCACACAAATCCCACAAACTTAATTAAGTAATCTAAAAGTAGTAGTAGTATCTTAATTAAGTTTGTGGGATTTGTGTGCGTTTTGTGTGGCATTAGTAGTGGGAGGGCTTGCATGTAAAACGTATATATTTCGCACAGGCTTGGTTATCTTGCACGTAAGTAGCGGAGTAGCAAGGTAAATATTTTGTGTTCATTTAGTTCTGTTGTTTTTTGTGATATTAAACAGGGCATTAAAATAAGGCTATAAATGCGCGTTAGCGAAAAAAACATAGCATGCACCAGCGTCTTCTCTTCCCGCGCAGATGTTAAAAGCTCGAAGGAATGGGTGAAAATCTTAGGAGTCATGTTAATCATGTTATAGACCCTAGAAACTCATCACTATTTTGAACTCCCTTTACCGTAATTGACGTGATTTATGTATGTACTAGCTGTTGCCAGCGACTTAATCTGCAAAGAATTCGTTTATCGCTATCCCGCGGGAACTACGCAATTTTCCGGGATAAAAAGTAGCCTATGTGTGCTATTCCAGATTTTTCTCTTCTACGAGTATGTGCCGAATTTCATCCAGATCCGTTGGGCCGTTCTGGTGTGATTGAGTAACAAACAAACATCCATCCATCCATACTTTCGCATTTATAATACTAGGTGTTGCTAGCGACTTCGTCTGCAAGGAATTCGTTTATCGCTATCCCGCGGGAACTACGCAATTTTCCGGGATAAAAAGTAGCCTATGTGCTATTCCAGACTTTTTTCTATCTATGTGCCGAATTTCATCCAGATCCGTTGGGCCGTTCTGGCGTGATTGAGTAACAAACAAACATCCATCCATCCATCCAATCCATCCATCCATCCATCCAATCCATCCATCCATCCATACTTTCGCATTTATAATATTAGTTAGATAGATGTACAACCAGATAGGCAAACGGCAAAACCGACGAACACGAAATTCTAAAAATACAACACGAAATTCTAAAATTACAGTGACCTAAAGCATATTACGTCTCTATGAGACTGAATCAAAGCTATTAAACATTCATATTTTTGGTCAAATTAGGACCCTTTCAGCTGTTCCGTCTATTGAAAATGGTATGTCACATTTGTGACTTATTTGGATTTGAGTAATTATTTGAAATATTTTTTAAAACTATAAGGACCTAAGTATTCAAACGTATTCAAAATTGAGTCTTTTAAAAAAATGTTTCAATAAAAAAAGTTTCAAATCTAGTTCTTCAGATTTTTTTTCAAAACACATTTTTTTTTATTTTGTAAGTAACATAAAATGACTATGACATAAAAGTACAAAATCCACTAGGCGTCATATAAGCACTGTTTGAAATTTATTTGACGTGTCCCAAAAACTAGAAATTTTGCATTAAATAGGTCACTATCGTCGTGAATTTGCGACACAACAAGGCAAATAAAAGCCAAAAACGCAGTAACAACGCAATCACCACAAACACCGTTAGTCTCTTCCCTCTCTTTCCAACGGCCTTCAAACAAAAGAGGTTACCGATTCGACACGTGCGTGGAAGTAACAATATCATTAAACCTCATCTCCGATACAAATGCCGCTCGTTGCAAATTGCTGCATGCATATGCGTCTCATTAAATACAGCTAATTAGAGTCCGTAAAACTGTTAACACTCAGTTAATTGACAATTAAGAGCTTGCGAACTGTATCCTCAGTGAAACGTCTTTTTAATTTCGCGATGACTTTATGACTGAATCGCGTGTTTCTTCTTTCAATTAAATACCTACATCTCAATTTAATATTAGAACTTCGAAACATTTTTGTTTTTAAAGTGAAATTATTTTTTACTAGCTTCTGTCGACTTCGCCCGCGCAGCATTATACAGGCTTATATCAGGCAGCTACGACCTTTCACATGTTTGTCGCTATCCCACGGGAACTATGCAAATTTACCGGGTTAAAGTAGCCTATGTGTTAATCTAGAGTACCAGCTATCACCGTTCTAAATTTTATCCAAATCCGTCCAGTCGTTTCAGCATGAAAAAGGAACAAACGTACACACTCACATCGTTACATCGACCCATCCTCACAAATTTTCGCATTTATAATATTAGTAGGATGATATTGTTATAGAGCTAGTAAGCTTCTGCCCGTGACTTCGTCCCCGTAGAATTTTCGATAGTATATTCTGCAGTAATTTACCTTGCGACTCTAGGCAGCTACGGCCTTTGACATGTTTACAATTTATCGGGAAAAAAGTAGCATATATGTTTTAATCTAGGGCAGTTATATCCGTTCCAAAGATCCTAATCCGTTCAGTCGTTTCATCGTGAAGGAACAATCATACACACTCACTCACATCATCACAAACTTTCGCATTTATGATTATGCATTATACTTCATTTAATTTAGGATGAGAAACCACAACAACATTATATTGTGTCTGGTCAACTATTTCTTACCTAGCAAACAGTACAGTGCAATAGTTTGGCAGCCGCAAAATAAAATTGTTTTGATGTCACTTTCTTTGCGTGTCGTCAATTGTTACCCTAATACAAATTGTTAAGAGATTACAGTTCACGAGCCGCAATAATAATGATGTTGTGGTTTCTAATTCTAGATTAAACGAAGTATATTTGCACACATTACTCACACATACAACAGGTCAATTACTTAAGTTTTTCACCTATCTTAGATATTGCTAGTGAAATATGGCGCCCATAGGGCATGGCATTTCAACTTTACCAGTACATTACATTCGCAAAACGACCCTAAAAACCAAATACGACTTAGACTCGCGTATCGAAGGTTCCGTACAAATCCAGTGTGCCTCCTAAACAAAATGTAGGCAGTGTGAGGTCAGTTTATATTTGTTACTCACATAGACAAAATGTAGGCAGTGTGAGGTCAGTTTATATTTGTTACTCACATAGACAAAATGTAGGGAGTGTGAGGTCAGTTTATATTTGTAACTCACATAGACAAAATGTAGGCAGTGTGAGGTCAGTTTATATTTGTAACTCACATAGACAAAATGTAGGCAGTGTGAGGTCAGTTTATATTTGTTACTCACATAGACCAAATGTAGGCAGTGTGAGGTCAGTTTATATTTGTTACTCACATAGACCAAATGTAGGCAGTGTGAGGTCAGTTTATATTTGTAACTCACATAGACAAAATGTAGGCAGTGTGAGGTCAGTTTATATTTGTAACTCACATAGACAAAATGTAGGCAGTGTGAGGTCAGTTTATATTTGTTACTCACATAGACAAAATGTAGGCAGTGTGAGGTCAGTTTATATTTGTTACTCACATAGACAAAATGTAGGCAGTGTGAGGTCAGTTTATATTTGTAACTCACATAGACAAAATGTAGGCAGTGTGAGGTCAGTTTATATTTGTTACTCACATAGACAAAATGTAGGCAGTGTGAGGTCAGTTTATATTTGTAACTCACATAGACAAAATGTAGGCAGTGTGAGGTCAGTTTATATTTGTTACTCACATAGACAAAATGTAGGCAGTGTGAGGTCAGTTTATATTTGTAACTCACATAGACAAAATGTAGGCGTGTGAGGTCAGTTTATATTTGTTACTCACATAGACAAAATGTAGGCAGTGTGAGGTCAGTTTATATTTGTTACTCACATAGACAAAAAATTTCCCCCTTATTCATAAACGCGGCTTCTGCTAACTTAGCAATCGTTTGTCCTTATCTGTGAAAGGTAAATGTCAAAGTGACAGATAAGGACAAACGATTGCTAAGTTAGCAGAAGCATATAGGGCGTTTATGAATAACGGGGTTAGTATTAATTTGTTGTTATAGCGGCTACAGAAATACATCATCTGTAAAAATTTCAACTGTCTAGCTAGTAGCTGTCACGGTTCCTGAGATACAGCCTGGTGACAGACAGACGGACTGTGGAGTCTTAGTACCTAATAGGTTCCCGTTTTTACCCCTACGGAACCCTAAAGACGACCGAAACCATTTTACCCCGCACCGCTTTTCCGCACATCGGTTGCTATGTACAGTATGCAACAAAGTACTGAGTCTATTGTAGAAGCTTAAATTACTTACGACAGGAGATGACGCGTGCATTTCTGTCAAAAAATATTACTGACAATAACCACATTTTCTTTTATACATACAACATACAAGTCATTTAGACGTATGCAGTATGCTTAGTGTAGGTTTTCGGTCACTAAATACGTCTCGAACGAGTTTGCGTTAAAATGTCAAATACTATGAGATTGTTGCCTTTTCGATCCGCAAGTGGCGCTGCCAATTATTCCTTCCTTAGTAATTGATTGAGACGGTTACGTGAACGCGCCAAAAAGTTAGCAACACGAACTCTTAAACGTCGTCGGACGTATTGTTTATTTATTTTTACTCGGTTTTTTTTTTTTTTTTGTGGTAATAAACATTTTTTCTTTGTTTTTTTTTTCTTTCTTTTTCAACTGTAACAATGACGTGTTGCGAACGATTTGGCTACTTTGGGTGTCACGAACTATTTGACGCTCTGTACGAGGCTGAGGCCAAAATGAGCTAATCAACTCCCGCGATACGTAGGTACTCTAAGTATGCCGCATTCAGGGGTCATGTCGCTGACTGTACTTAGCAACGAAATCCAGAGGGAGCTAGAGGGAGTGGCTGCCACCCCTCCGAGTCTGTGGTACATTGCATTTGACAAATAACGACTTTTTCGGGTGCTCGCGCTAAGAAAACTAACCAAAAAAGCAGTAACGGCACATTTTTAAAAAACGTGTACTCTTCACTTTTTAGGGTTCCGTACCTCAAAAGGAAAAAAACGGAACCCTTATAGGATCACTTTGTTGTCCGTCCGTCCGTCCGTCTGTCAAGACCCTTTTTCTCAGGAACGCGTGAAGGTATCAAACTGAAATTTATACCAAACACTCAGGTTTACTGCCCCTTGGAGCTGTGAAAAAATCAAACTTCTAAACCAACGCAATCAAAAGATACAGCATTTATGCCACAAATTTCCGCAAATTTTCGACTCTCAAGGGAATCAAAACCTACAGGGTACTTCCCGTGAACGCAGAATCTTGAAATTTGGTATGAAGGTAGGTATTATAGCACAGATTAAGGAATAATTGCGAAAACCGTAAAAATGTATGTATGTATCAGTGACCAATATAAAGTGACCCCACACTGCGTACATTTTGCTTTGGAGCAGGGCTTTGCTTACACTGGTTTATAGATATTTCTAGATAATGGTACGGAACCCTCGGTGCGCGAGTCCGACTCGCACTTGGCCGGTTTTTTTTTCCAAAATGATACCTCTACCGATATGACCTGTTGCTAACCCAGTATTTTTGTCTATGCATCTGTTTTCTATGTTGTTTATTATTATGGTGTTCGATGAAGAGTCATCGAATTGTTTTACATTACGTTCACAAAAGGCGACGAGCGACTGTTATTTTGTAAACAACTTCGGCCGGACCATTTTATCTAAAATTTAATTTATAACGTGTTTAAGTGAAGTTGGTAAACAAACATAAAAACTTGTTTTAATTTTAACAGCTTATTCCGCGTACGATTTTATCAGCAACATAAAAACCCTTATCAGCGGAGCTTAAATTTAATCACACCCATTTCCGAGTAAAACTTACGAGTATTATCGAACACTAATATACAATATAGTATACTGGGGTTCAATAAATAACTGCTTTTTTGGTTAGTCCACAATTTTGGTTTGACCACCCAAATAATCACGTGAAAGCAGTAAATATACCCCCTTGCAAAAAAACGGGCACCCATGGTTTTTGTATTTATGTGCATAAAAGCTTACTTTCTAAGCTTTAATGCCTAAAAATCTGAAAAACATAGGTGCCCGATTTTTTTGCAAGGTGGTGTATTTTTTCATTTTAATTTTACATTACTTATCTATTACTTGATTACTTACTTATTACTTCGCTTACTTACGTAAGTACATTGACTGTGGTTTTGGTTTGCCTTATGCTATTTATATTTACGCTTGTGTTATTTACAGGGATCGTAAAATGCGAGCAAAATTAATTGAAATTTAAGTTTTAGTTTAACATCATTATTAAACAACGAGTAAGGACACAGAGGCAATTTAATGCTTTGATAATTAGTAAACATGTTCCTCCATACATACGAGTATGTTTAAGCGACAATCCTAGAATATAAATGAATGTTTTTCGCATTTTACGATCCCTGTGTATGTATGCTGGCCTGGGAGCAAAATAAATTATCATGTACTAGTTTGTTTCTCTTTCTCGCGTAGATCGTAAAAGCCTATCGAGGGAATCGGCGAAAATCTTAATCAAAAAATCCTTTGCTATGTTGATTCTCTATAATCTACTTACTCGTTTTTGTTCCTAGTCATATATGTAAAAAAACCCGAATAGAAGAATTAAGATTAAATAAATAAAAAGAAAAAAAATATATATAATAAATATAATAATATATATTTAATAAATGTTTCTCTCTCTCTCTCAAAATTAGATAAATTAGACAATTTTTTTTACTATGATTAGAATACGTTTTTTTCTTTTTCACACGGTTATTAACTAATGTTATCAATTCGAACTCACATTTACCGTCTTTTTAGTAAGTATTTGATGCAACACCCTGTAATTTCGTTCGTATTTCGAAATTAAGGAAAATAATGCGTACAAACTCGCGTTAAAACGCTGTGTTTTGTTTGGTTTTATTTCCGATTGTACAGTCAGCTTGTTAAAATTGATTGCGCTAAAGCGCCGTAAAAACCTTATCGATTACTATTCAATTAAAAGCCGATAGCGGCGTTTCAAATGCAACATTTATTTCATGATCTCATTTCATTTTTTTTGTGTTAAAAACACCAATTTACACGCTTTTGTTTACTTCATTAACGTTTGGTTTCTGTCAACCTGACATTCGTTTGTTTTTACCTGTCACGACGTTTACCCAAGGTACTCGAAACACGGCTTTTGCTTAGTATAAAAGTGGTAATACGTAAATCATGAACAAAAATGGGGTAAGTTATGACAATCTTGCTAAAAATGCCGAATCACTATTTTGGTTTCCATTTCCACCTCTGTACACTAGCAGGCATGACTTGGGTCTTGTTGACATTGACCCTGTCTACCCCGTAAGCGATGCAGACGTATGTTTTCTGTGATATGTACGTAAAAATAGTCGGTTATGGTTATCGTTGTGATTAAAGTAAGTTTGTGCTCACGCTACTACTGATCAAAGAAAAAAGGCAGTTAACGATATGATGACAAAGATAAGTTCCGAATTCGACCACCGGGCCAGTAAGCGCATTAATTACGGGCCTCAGCAACAATAGTAAATTATTAACTGCGTCGGCAACACTAAATTAGACTCCGTGTTAGTTGTCCAATTATAGGGCGAGTTATGTCTGAAAAATTTAATTTTTCTGTTGAACTTTTTCAACGAATCACGGACCGTGACGAACGTATGGAGTCTAATATAATTAATTATTTTTCTATGAGCATTTCGCTTGGGGTAACTAGGACAGGATAAGTTGGAATTATATCTAATTAGTTATTTGGGCCGGAATTAGAAAGTGGTCAAGTGTGAGCCGGAAACGCGCCGGGTTCTAAAATAAATCCAACTATCTAACTAATATTATAAATGCGAAAGTATGGATGGATGGATGGATGGATGGATGGATGTTTGTTTGTTTGTTACTCAATCACGCCAGAACGGCCCAACGGATCTGGATGAAACTTGGCACATAGATAGAGAAAAGTCTGGAATAGCACATAGGCTACTTTTTATCCCGGAAAATTACGTAGTTCCCGCGGGATAGCGATAAACGAATTCTTTGCAGACGAAGTCGCTGGCAACAGCTAGTGTAATTATAAATGCGAAAGTTTGTGACGATGTGAGTGTGTATGTTTGTTCCTTCTTCACGCTGAAACGACTTGACGGATTTAGATAAAATTTGGAATGTAGATAGCTGGCACCCTAGATTGAAACATAGGCTACTTTTTATCCCGGAAAATTGCATAGTTCCTGCGGGATAGCGATAAACATGTCAAAGGTCGTAGCTGCCTAGAGTCGCAACGTAAATAATTATTGCAAAATATGTTATCTACATCAGTTCTTCAATCTAATTCTACGCGGACGAAGTCGCAGGCCGAAGCTAGTAAAAAATAATGTTTTGTATGTCATCATCATCATCTCCGGTTTATAAACGTCCCACTGATTGGCACAAGACCCCTCTCAAAATGAGAGGGCTTGGTCTATAGTTCCCACGCGGGCCCAGTGCGGGTTCGGAACTTCAAACCAATGAATTACTTCGCAGATTGTGCAAGTTTCCGATATATATTAGCTTTATATATTTTAGCGACATATTTTAGCTTTAAATTAATTTTTAATCGTATCCTGCTATTAATTAGAGATCAAACGGAATGTCTTTTAAAAAAAATCTATTTCACTACGTGAAAAAGTACATAATAATTTAAAACGACTGATGTTTCTTATTCCTAATGGAATTCAGTGATTTTCGGATTATTTCTTTTACTAATTTGGTCGTCTTCTTAATTTCTCTAGGTGTTTAATCCCACGGATTCGGTATGAAAATATGCTACCCGGTGTTTCAGACGAAAACTGGAGACTTTCAACGTAAGAAAAGAGTATTAAGCCCTAAGTCTAAGCACCTATTTCATTCCTGGAAAAAACACTTGGACAGACACACGGTTGGGGAACGGAACCATTCTAATTTAAAGGTTTTTTTAAGGACTCCTAAAATGCGTATTCGTAGATACCGCTTTATAGATAAGGACGATGAGTTTACTTTTGACTTATGTAGGAAATATCAAGTATAAATGACGTAGGGAACTCTTGACATGACCCCTGTAGGCGCTATAAATGTACTAAACACCTACTATTATTATACAATACGATAAAATACAATAACTCTTTATTGAACACCACATTATAACAACCAAAACAGAAAAAGAAGGTATACAGAAGTAACAAGTTTTACGTACCAAACACCAGTTATTTTCAACTTTAAAGAAAGAAAGAAAGAAGACATTTATTCATTTTGCAAGACACACAAATATAAGAGCATACACACAATTTTATAGAAAAGAAACAACAAAAACAAAAACATAATGAAAATTAGATCATCAGCGTTGTGTGTCTCCGCAAAAGTGAAACGGTCGCTGGCTCAGCATTACGCTGAGGTGTTAGACACCTGCAGCACTGATTTTCAGCCAGAACCGTTTGTGACTCAAGAAACGATACACAGGAAAAATAACCATAAACTTTTACGTAAGTAATGTAATAAATAGATATAATAAATAGACAGAACCCGACTTATGTGTGACTAGAAAATACATAAATTTATTAAATAGTTTACAATAAACAAAAAACAAAAAGGAAGGAAGACTATATTGTTCAAAGACAACAAGCTGGCATATCAGTGTACAAAGTTTACTGTGACATGAGTCAATTTTTCCGTACATTAATACAGCAATAGCGTCCCGTTTTAACCCTTTGGGTACTGAACCCTAAAAAGAGTCTAGACAGTCAGAGATTTTCTGCCATGCTGCTCTGGAATTAAAGAAAAAAACATAGATTGTACCAGTCGCTTCTTTTCCCGCATTGATGGTAAAAACCCATTGAGACAACGGGCGAAAATCTTAGGAATCATGTTATAGGCGATGCTAGCAACTTATCACTATTTTGATTCCCCTTTTCCACCTATACGCCCACAATCATGCTAAACGTGGCCTAGGTCTTGTTACCTTATGTACTGTCTACCCCTTAAGGGATAAAGACGTGATTTATGTAAATTCTAAAAATACAATAAGGCTTGGGGACGTTTCGTAAAAAGTTCAGGTCAAGAGTACCCGAAACCGACGAGCATGTGTGAAGAGATTGATGAATGTGGATGAAGCGAAAGAGGTATGTCAGGATCGTAGCAAGTGGAACAAAGTAGTCTCTGCCTACCCCTGTAGGAAAGAGGCGTGACGATACATACCGTTATGTATGTATGATTAGATTAGATTAGATTCATTTATTTCTATTTGTAAATTACATTATATTTTTATGTCAAAACATAATAAAGTCACAAAAAGATCGTCAATTGTAAATAAAATAAAAACAATAAGGTACTCACAGTAAAATAATTCATACGACATACGTTTCACTTTTGCGGGGACACACAAAGCTGATGATCTAATTTTCATGTCTGTGTTTTTTTTTGTTTTTGTCGTTTCTTTTCTATAAAATTGTGTGTATGCTCTTATATTTGTGTGTCTTGCAAAATGAATAAATGTCTTCTTTCTTTCTTTCTTTCTTACAAAAAAAAATAATAGAAATCAGAAATCCAATAATACTTACAATCAAGAAATAAATGTCAAATACAATGTCAAAGTGATTAAAAAATAAAAAATAAAACAGCATAAATATAATAAAATTATGGAATAAAATGTACCTATGAAATAAGGCTTGTTTTTATTGTTCAATAAACTGGGTAAGAAAACTCGCATCAATTTCGTGGAATTCTAGCCAATATTTCACGTCCTTACAAAATCTTTTTAGCAAAAGCGTTCTTCATTAATATTGCTATTAACCACGAGGCACTCATTACAGTTAAGTTCCAAGTGAGATTTGGACTCGCGCACCGAGGGTTCCGTAGGTACAAATTTACAAAGTTTGCATCGAAATCCGTTCAGCCGTTTTAATATATCTTCCATGTACAGATTTTTGAACCTCTTCAGCTTTATTATCTAATCTGACTAATCTAATTTAATCTAACTAATATTATAAATGCGAAAGTTTGGATGGATGGATGGATGGATGTATGTTTGTTTGTTACTCAATCACGCCAGAAAGGCCCAACGGATCTGGATGAAATTTGGCACATAGATAGAGAAAAGTCTGGAATAGCACATAGGCTACTTTTTATCCCGGAAAATTGGGTAGTTCCCGCGGGATAGCGATAAACGAGTTCTTAGCAGACGAAGTCGCAGGCAACAGCTAATAGTACCTCATATGTTTGTTGTAAGTTTGACGTCTGTATTATCTAATCTAACTAATATTATAAATGCGAAAGTTTGGATGGATGGATGGATGTTTGTTACTCAATCACGCCAGAACGGCCCAACCAATCTGGATGAAATTCGGCACATAGTTAGAGAAAAGTCTGGAATAGCACATAGGCTACTTTTATCCCGGAAAATTCCCGCGGGATAGTGATAAACGAATCCTTTGCAGACGAAATCGCTGGCAACAGCAGTATTGTATAGATGTACAAATACAAATGTAACATATACTACATATATTATACCTAGGGATATTATTATGCCTGGTCGTTTCTCCCTAAACTCGTTTTCATACCAACGCAAAAAAAACTGCCTATTGTCTTCGACTCACGATTCATCCTATAAATGTATAATATACTACTCAGTTGTATATTTCTCCCATTGTATACAGATCTGCTGAATAATAAACAATATGCTAAAGGCCCTGATGTTACGTCGCCATTTTGTATTTTTTACATACATCTAACTAATATTATAAATGCGAAAGCATGGATGGATGGATGTGTGTTTGTTACTCAATCACGCCAGAACGGCCCAACGGATCTGGATGAAATTCGGCACATAGATAGAGAAATATCTTGAATAGCACACAGGCTACTTTTTATCCCGGAAAATTGCGTAGTTTCCGCGGGATAGCGATAAACGAATTCTTTGCAGACGAAGTCGCCGGCAACAGCTAATAGGTACATAAATCACGTCTTCATCCCTAGACAGGGTAGACTGAGCCTAAGGTAACAAGACCTGGCCACGTTTAGCATTATTGTGGGCGTATAGATGGAAATTGCAATTAAAATAGCGATGTGTTGCTAGCATCGCCTATAACATGATTCCTAAAATTTTCGCCCGTTCCCTCGATGGGCTGTTATCATCTGCGCGGAAAGAGAAGCAACTGGTATATTCTGTTTTTTCTTTGCTTCTATAACCTATTACTTTATGTAAACTAGCATATCTTAACTCTATAGTATGTAAGTAAGTAATTAAATGCTTTATTGTACAAATATAAGGAATCAGACACAAATCACAAAAAAATACATTAAATATAACACAAAGGCGAACTTATCCCTATAAGGGATATGTATAATATGTGTACGTATGTGTGTAGGGGTGTGGGAGTATGTCTGTATATTTTTTAAATAATATTGTTTTTTTATTGATTCAGAATCAAGGAACCGTCTTCGAGCAACATGGCTGACACCAGCGAGTCCGCGCAAGGTTTAAACCTTGTTATTTGAGACATAGAGTCTCAACCTGAGACGCAGGCAAAGCAGGAAGCAATGTTAAAGGAGCGGGAGACCTCAGACGGCTCTCCGGGGGTGCCAGATGAATGCGCGGGGTGCGGGGGGCGGATACAGGACAGGTATGGCAAAGACTTACCCCCCGTATTCATAAACGCTCTATAGGCTCTGCTAACTTAGCAATCGTTTGTCCTTATCTGTGAAAGGTCAATATCAAAGTGACAGATAGGGACAAACGATTACTAAATTAGCAGAATCCTACAGAGCGTTTAATGAATAAGCTATCTTCGAGCTGCAACCATAAAGTCCAGTTTACACAGTGCAATGAATTTCGTGCAACAAGAGTTACACTGCGGCGTTTCATTGGTAAATTATAGAGGATTAACTCATTGGCCGCGCAATGTAATGCTAGTTTACAGGAAATTACTTGCATGATGTAAATTCGGTTTAGTTATGGCACGTTACAGCTCGCAGATATCAGGCTAGCAACGTCGTATTTTTGGTGTCTTTTTACGTTTATTTCATTTTAGTCCTTAAAATTCTATGTTAGTAAAAATACAATAGTACGAGTACATAACATTCCGAAGGTGATGAGATAAAGAATGGCAGGTTGTAACAATATCAACGAATTAGGCGTGGTCTTTTAACTCCTTCCATCTAACTATACACAGGTACTACCTCCTGGCAGTGGACCGGCAGTGGCATGGCGCCTGTCTCCGCTGCTGCGAGTGCCGTCTGCCCCTGGATTCAGAGCTCTCCTGCTTTTCCAGAGACGGCAACATCTACTGCAAGGAAGACTACTACAGGTAGGTACTTCCTTAAACCCAGGTTAAAAGGAAAGTTACAGGTAACTTCCTTAAATCCAGGTTAAAAGGAATAATACTACAGGTAACAAAAGGAAGGCTTTAACAGGTAACATCCTTAAATCCGGGTTAAAAGGAAGGGTAATACAGGTAACTTTCAAATTCAGGTTAAAAGGAAGACTACTACAGGTAACTTCCTTAAATCCAGGTTAAAAGGAAGAATACTACAGGTAACTTCCTTAAATGCAGGTTAAAAGGAAGAATACTACAGGTACTTTCTTAAATCCAGGTTAAAAGGAAGAATACTACAGGTATTTCCTTAAATCCAGGTTAAAAGGAAGGCTAATACAGGTAACTTCTTTAAATCCAGGTTAAAAATAGAAATTTATTTAAGAACTGATGTTGATAGTATATTCTGCAATAATTATTTACTTTGCGACTCTAGCAGCTACGACCTTTGACATATTTATCGCTATCTTGCGGCGCCATGTTTTAATCTAGGGTACCAGCTATTTCCGTTTCAAATTAGACCCATAGCCGTTCGGACATTTTAGCTTGAAGAAGGAACAAACAAACACACTCACTCACTCACATCCTCACTCATAAACTTTCGCATTTATAATCATTATTAGTATTTATGTATAATAGTGCTTTTTATGCTAATGTGAACTTCTTGCCGATAAATGTGCGAAGCGAATTTTATTGTTCATTGCGAATACTATATTATGAAGCCGAGCTTTGCAGTTATTGTATATGTTTTCCAGCGTTCATTTTGTACGTGTAACTTGTATATTTACGTTATTCTTCTAATTTGTATGTTATTCAATATGATGTGATGAAATATTTCAGTTATCATTAAAAATTGAAATTTGGTGTGTAGGTAAGGTAGGTCTGATAGCATAAACTAATGAAATATATTTACGTGTAAAAATCCATTTTTTTACTACCGACGTTTGAAAGAATGAAGGAAGACTATATTCTCTTCTGATTGAATGGAGATTTATGCGTTTAGGACGAGAGGTTTTGTTTGTCTATGTAAGTATTCAATATAAAATGACCTCACACTGCCTGCATTTTTCATAGGAGCAGGGCTCTACACTAGATTTTACATATATATATATATTTACTTGCCGAATTTGTTCGGAAACCTCGGTACGCGAGTCCGACTCGCACTTGGCCGGTTGAGGCCCCGATATATAAAGGGTGCGATCACACCGCCGCTTAAAAAACGGTGACGTTACGGAATCGCAACAAAATTTATGAAGAAACGGTGAGAAAACGTGACGCCTACGACACGCCACTGCGTATACGCGGCGGTTTGGTCGCACCCTCTGTTGGGAAAACCAATAATCGCCTTATTTTGACAAGTCTATTATTGTTTTAAAATAAGTCAATGAGCTATTTTTGTCGGTCCTTTCTCCCTCAAAGTGATCGAAGGAAGAGGTTATAGTAAATAATTATAATGATTATGTTATTGTATACCTTATAGCCTTTACAATACGTCTCTATTTCGATAATCGTTAACCGTTATGACGTATTGGAGTTGAACCTTTGGCGCGTGGAGTATAGAGTGGGTTGGATGTCTAGACGATTCACGGGGGTTGCCACACCGGCTGTTTGTTTGTCTGGTGCTATCCTCATTTGTGGAGTTAGGTATAATAATTTGAACATTTTTGTTCCAACTGTATTTTATGATGAGCATTTTTCTGGCTGTGAAAAAAAAAATATATAAAAAATATCCCTAGACATTTTTGATGAGTGTATTTCTTTGTTCGTTGTAAATATTTAAAGTTTGTTTTGAAAGTCAAGTTTATGTGAAAATTTATAAAGAAGCCTGCCGTCATTTTATTAATTTTCTGACTTAGTCTTATCAAATATAGCCTACCTATGTTCATCAGGGATAATGTATAATTCTAATGGTAATAGTATATTTCGCAATCGTGTCATTATAGAGAGCTTTTTAGACGAGTACGAGACTCAGCAAGCTTCGTGGCCTAAACACGATACTCGACTAAAAAGCTTGATTATGACACTAAACATTGTGAAAGATTTTTCAAATCGGTCCTGTAGTTTCGGAGCTTATTTAATGCAAACAAAACAATCAAATCTTACCTCTATAATATCAGTGTATTGCAGGATTTAGCTACAAGTAAAACAACAAAAGATAGTAAAAACAAACACACTTGTCTAATAAGCGCACAAGTTTGTGGCAGCCATGTTTTTGTGTAACACCTGTACTGTTTCGTACCTGTCAGTTGCCGGACATATTGACATCTTGACATCTTGACATCTTGACATTTTGACACTTGTGTCCGATGCTAACGACGCCTCAATTACGCCATATGGCGGAGTCGGCCCCCTAGCGAATTGTAGCTACAAATTATTTAGTAAACTCCAATAACGCACATTCATAAATTTTATTGTAAATAATGTAATAATGTAATGTAAAAAAGCTGTGGTAGCCTAGTGGTTTGACCTGTGGCGTCTCAAGCAGAGCGTCGTGGGTTCAAATCCCGGGCTCGCACCTCTGAGTTTTTCGGAATTTATGTGCGAAAATTACATTTGTAATTTGCTATGAGCTTTTCGGTGAAGGAAAACATCGTGAGGAAACCTGCACACATCTGCGAAGAAATTCAATGGTGTGTGTTAAGTTCCCAAGCCGCACTGGGCGCGCGTGGGAACTATAGCCCAAACCCTCAATACACGGAGGAGGCCTATGCCACGAGGCACGCCGAATTAGGCGACAAGTTAATAAATAAACGACAATAACAACAACAACAACATGTACTTACTGAAATTGTAGCGAATTCGGAATAAAAAGGCTTATAAAATAAAAATTAAATGTAATAATGTTGTTGAGTCCAAACCAATACTTGTATTAACCGATTTTACGCCTCGGGTCGTAAGTTGCACTTTACCGCCCGCTACGCGAGCGGGAATTTCCAGTTCCTGGCCAGAGGAAGACGTAAAATTGTGTACACACCTCGGGTGGTGATAAAGAAAGCCTCAGGTCGCATGTTAATCACCCTCGCCTTAGGCCCGTGCGACAAGTTCCTGCGGGTTCACTAACGTTTAACCTAAAAATTATTGACAAAATGATCATTCGACGAACTTTAAATACCTATTTGATAAACCATAAACTTTTTTTTAAACTTATAAAACAAACGTAACCTAACCTAATGTGGGCCACGCATAAAGGTTTTTCGATTTTTAAAAAAGTTCACGGTTTATCAGATAATAAAATTTTGTAAAATGATGCTTTTGTCAATAATTTTTAGGTCACATGGAAGGACACCGTTCCTGCGTTCTACGCCGATCTACGCCTATTCCTTGCCATCATTTTAACTCCCAACGCAAAAAGAGGAGTGATATAAGTACCTAAGCTTTACGTCGATGTCACTCTGTGTGTCTGTAGCGTCAAAGCTTACAATCGGATGGACCGATTACGCTACCGTTTTTTTCATTCGAAAGCCTGTTTCTTCGGTCCAGCTTGAAGAGGCTCTTTTCTGAAATGATGTAATGCGTTTTTGGCATAAAAATGTTTTGGGCTTGAAATTGTTTTAATTTAACGTTATACTAATGAACATAAAATGTCGGGAAATTTTACGAAGGTAGTTGTTGATGTATAATAAAAATCACTATCACTACATAGTGTAAAACAAAGTCGCTTTCTCTGTCCCTATGTCCCTATGTCCTTATGTCCCTATGTCCCTATGTATGTTTAAATCTTTAAAGCTACACAACGGATTTAGATGCGGTTTTTTTTAATAGATAGAGTGAATCAAGAGGAAGGTTTATGTGTATAATACATGCATAATATGCCGTGCAAAGCCGGGGCGGGTCGCTAGTTATAAATAAAACGGTAGTTTGGGAAAATATACCAACGTGGGTACATTATGTTTATTTATAGGTTTTAAAATCAGCACGACGTTGGTTTGCATGTGCATCAGTTGTGCTCTCTAACTTTGAGAATGATCCCGTAGAGGGATCGAAACGCGCGTCAGTGTTTGTGTGGTTAAGGGATAATTGAGTTTTGTGGGATTTGTATGTGTTTTATGTGGAAGTTTTGGAAAAAAGGCCAGGTCAAGAGTACCCGAAACCGACGAGCATGTATGAAGAGATTGATGAATGTGGATGAAGCGAAAGAGGTATGTCAGGATCGTAGCAAGTGGAACAAAGTATTCTCTGCCTACCCCTGTCGGAAATGTATGTATGTATGTATGTAGGTATGTATTATGTGGAAGTAGTGGAGGAGGGTTTGCATGAAAAAAAAAAATATTTAGCACAGATAGCAAATATTTAACGGAGTAGCAAGGTAAATATTTTATGTTCATTAAAATGGACCTCCGCAAAGTATACGTAGCACGTAAGTCTAGCGATGACGAGTCACGTGGAAGGGATACCGTATTTTATACTTCTACGCATATAATCATCGCTGGACTTACGTGCCGGCACTTATAACGCCTGCAATAAAATATTAGACGTTATACTAACCGCGCTTGTTCCAGATTGTTCTGCGTGAAACGCTGCGCGCGATGCGGGAACGGCATAACCGCCAACGAGCTGGTGATGCGGGCTCGCGACCTCGTCTACCATCTCAGCTGCTTCACCTGCGCTGCTTGCGGCAGTCTCCTGTCCCGCGGGGACGTCTTTGGTATGCGGGACGGGCTGGTCTACTGTCGGCCGCACTACGACACCGCGTGCCTTGATGACTACGTGGACGATGACGCCAGTGTCTACAGGTATATAATTAATAGTTATTTGTGTCACAAGGGAGCATTGAATCCAGAATGTAGCGAAGGATTCTACAATAGAACCCTGAGCGTAGCGCGGGATTCTAAAGTAGAATCCAGAGCGTAATGAGGGATTCAAGTGTTAACGCCCAAGATGAAAATAATTTTGCTCCCGAGCGGCTCGTACAACGTTTCACACCGAACATTAAAGAACTTGAACAAAGAATTCTAAATATGATTAAAGAGCTACCAGCATAGAAAATGGCGTGGTTTTACAATTACCAGCTTCAAAAAATTGCATTTGCAAAAAAACACTTAGAAAAGCCTTGAACAGAAAAGTTGCACTTTCGTCCCTCTCGACACGGAGCAAAGCTTACTTTGCTGAATGAGAGGTGTGAAAACATACGTACATAACGACTTTATCCCTTACGGGATAGACAGGGCAGGGTACCAAAACCTTAAGGCCACGTTTAGCATGTGGCCTGGTAAGAGCAATCAAAATTGTGATGATTCATAAGATTTTCGCCTATTTCACCCATTTGCGACAATTGACAATATTTCAAATTTCTTTATATTCGTAAATCAAAAACCATTTCGAGAGAAACACTTGTAGAACACAAGAAAAATATTTTTGGATTTTTTCGTGCAGTATTTTTTGGAAAAATGAGCAAAATATGCAAAGCGGGAAATGACGTCCAGCGGCCGGTCCAATACTGCCATTATAAAAAACCTTGGCTTCCGGGTTTTCCTTTAACATTTACAACTTTCACAACAAAACGCTACTGACAGCTGATGGTTAATTTATTCGTACACCACTCGGCTTTGTTACCATCGGGAACACTAGATAACTGTCTGCTGATAATGTTTTTGCAAGATTTCATTTAAAATCATATTTTTTGTGAATTATTCTTTTTGAGTTTGTCAGCTCGTTTTGACGTTCATCGACATTGACAACTGCATTAACTGTCAAACTATTTGAGCACAGGTTTTGTCGGTCAATTAATGTTATTATTTCAACGTTTTTTTAAGTGTACGAAACAAAGCAGTGACGTCATTTCGCTAATACTTGACGTTTGTTACTTACGTCCTTTCTGCTTGAGCAACGATTCAAATGGATTTTTCCACGAAAATACAAGATTTTCAGAAATATAAAAAAATATGGGTGTCTTAAAATTGTGCGCTCTTTCCAGCCAGACAATAAAAAGAAGCACTTGAAAAATTGAAATATTGTCAATTGTCAGTGACATGCGACAATTTCGTTTCCATTACAAACTCGAAGAGAATCTAAGCCGGTTGGCTTCATAATGACCACGCATTGCAATTCAAATTGTCACTTCTCACCGACATTTGTCGAATTGGTAAAATAGGGCCCTGCTCGGGGAGAGTAGCAACTGGTACATTCTATGTTTTTAGGGTTCCAGTTCCGTACCTCAAAAGGAAAAAACGGGACAAATATAGAATCACTTTGTTGTCCGTCCGTCCGTCTGTCAAGACCCTTTTTCTCAGAAACGCGTGGAGGTATCAAGCTGAAATTTATATCAAATACTCAAGTCCACTGCCCCTTGGAGCTGTGAAAAAATCAAACTTCTAAGCCAACGCAATCAAAAGATATAGCCGTTTATGCCGCAAATTTCCGCAACTCTCAAGGGAATCAAAACCTACAGGGTACTTTCCGTGAACGCAGAATCTTGAAATTTGTTATGAAGGTAGGTATTATAGCATAGATTAAGGAATAATTGCGAACACCGTAAATATGTATGTATGTCTGTATATATCAGTCACCAATATAAAGTGACCCCACACTGCGTACATTTTGCTTTGGAGCAGGGCAATGCTTACAACTGGTTTATAGATATTTCTAGATAATGGTACGGAACTCTCAGTGCGCGAGTTCGACACGAGATAAGCATGGAATATGAGTGAAATAATAAAACAATGTTATGCCAAAAATGGCTGATACTCCCCTTATTCATAAACGCTCTATAGGCTTCTACCAACCTAGCTCGTTTGTCCTTATCTGTCACGTTGACATTTACCTTTCACAGATAAGGACAAGCGACTGCTAAGTTAGTAGTAGCCTGTAGAGCGTTTATGAATAAGGAAGTTAGTCATCAAACTGTTGGATCGAAAGCTGGCTTCGTATTCAAAAAATCCGCATCGAAATCGGCCCGTCCGAGCTTTGATGCCACATACAGACACACAGATATTGACGTCAAACAACAAATTTTTGTGTCAGGGGTTTTAAACCGCACCGTTTAAGAGGCTGACAACACCTAATTTTGTTGAAATTGATGTTATTTAAATACTTTTTTAAGAAAAACTGCACACAAAAAGAATACAAAAATTATATAATGTTAATTTTCATCATATTTCAAACACGCTAGACGGGCTCGATACATAAATGAACAAAATCGGCCCGATAGAAAATAATTGCAAAGATTGGTCTTAAAATCATTATTAAACAGTTCTATGTCTTTATTTTTTCGACGTATGGGTCTGCAATTAAAAACATAAAGTCAAAATATTCATACCTAAACGGCTAACGAGTGTTATTTCACAAATAATCCATAATTTTGTTTATTTCTTATGATTTGTGTCTTATTTGCAAGATTTTAGACGCGCGCCAAGCTGCCGGAATAGTATCTTCTCTTTCACTAACAGGCACGTGAACCGTATGTGTGAAGAGTGGCGCTGCTCCAGGTCATTTGCTGTTGAGAGCGCCTTAACCGAGTCCTCGCCCGCCCGCCGTAGAGGCGCGGGGTAGGCGACAAAGGGGGCCGAGAGAGCGGGCGGCAGGCACACTACCCGCCCGCACCGCTCTCGGTCCCCTTTGTCGCCTACCCCGCGCCCCTGTAGCGCGGTCGACTCAGTTAAGCGGTTGGTCTGTAACAGGGTTTCTTTTGTTGAAGATGCCACGAAATGCATAGCGAAGGCGACTCACCTCAGTATTACGGAGGGCCCAGTCAGAAGGGCCGTCCAAGGAAGAGGAAGATGCTGCAGTCACCTGATGATATGCAGGTTCAGACCATGAGGATGGCCAGCACCGCTCTTGGTAAGCATCAATACAATTCAAAATATTGCAAATAGGCCGCCAAGGGCTCTTTTACATGTATCTTTGAAGTGAACTTCTTTGACGGCGCTGAGCACTTTTTGGGATGGGTAAAAATGTTAAACTCGCGTCAGGCGTAAGGCACTTGTCCCACCCCCGGCGAGTAGCGAGAAGCGAGCGTTTTTTAGTATGGAAATTTTGTCGCTTTTGTCGCCGGGCGACAAGAGTTCCATACTAAAACACACTCGCTTCTCGGTACTCGCTGGCGGTGGGACAAGTGCCTAAGGCGGAGGGAGAGTTTGAAGTACCAGGATATCAGATCCTCTAAGAGCTTATTTTGAAATACAATGAATCGCGTTCGATTTTTAAAGTGTTTTTGTTTAGTCGTGGAGCAACAGTACTAGGGCATTAGCACATTGTTAGAGGTCTATCAATATAGATAATACCTACGTACTTTTTTTTGTAAGCGGCCAGTACGGTACGCGTCTGGAACGTCATGGAGATTATACAACATTAAAATCTAATCTAAGCTGATGTTTTCACTTCTGCCGGCACTCCCGGAGTGCTACCTACCCGTCGCTTTTTTTAAATTAGCGCGATTCGGAAAGACCATCATTGCCAAGAAAGTCATTTTTTACCCGACTAGGGCAAATCTAAAGGAGGGTTACGATTTTGACACGCTATTACTATATATAGTTTCAAAATAAAATACATTTAAGTACTAAGTACAGTACATAATTTCTATTTAACTTATAAAATACATTTAAAAAAGGGATGTGTATCTGCCCAAGTTAAGTAGGTATGTACCTTGATTTATATTACTTTATAATTAATAGAGATGTATAAAGTCTCTACTGACCAAAGTGAAACAAAATATACGTGAAAGTTATAAATAATTAATATAGTTTGGGACTAGGTCAATTGGTGTCAATAGTCCCAAAATGTTTATCTTATAAAGGAAAGAAGTAAAAAAACTAATAAAAATAATTTATTTCAACGGAGGACACAGGCACATATCTTTTCCCAGCTCAAATCAAACAGAAATCAATTACCTATGCGTAACGAACGGTATTATACGAAACAACATTAGGGCAACCTACACAATTCATATACCGTTTATAGCGAAAAACGTTTAAAGAAAACACGGTTGAAGACGCCATCAAGCTTAATTCAGCAAATGTAAGTAAAAATTCTGTAAGAGGATTAAGTGCTTGGAATGCTAAAAGAAATTAATAAATATTAGGTACCTTATTTCCGACGATAATTTGTGAAGGTTAGGTTTTTTAAATATTACATTGAATACAGTCTTTTCACGTGATAACGTCTTATAAATCGATAAACAGCGGCTGCACGCACGAAAGTGTCACGTTGACGTCTGAGTCTCTAGTGTAAGTTTTCGCATAAAAGAACGTCTCGAACGCGTTCACGTAAACGTCTCAAAAACGTCTCTTACTATGGAATAATTGGCAGCGTCACTTGCGGATCGAAACGGCAACAAACTGTTCACATAGTATTTGACATTTTAACGCAAACGCGTTCGAGACGTATTTTGTGACCGAAAACTTACACTAAGCATACTGTATGCTTAGTGTAAGTTTTCGTTCACAGAACTAGTCTCGACTCGACCGCGTTTGCGTTAAAATGTCAAATACTATGGGAACAGTTTGTTGCCGTTCCGATCCGCAAGTGGCGCTGCCAATTTTTCCATAGTAATTGAGACGTTTACGCGAACGCGTTCGAGACGTTTTTCGTGCCTAAAACTTACACTAGAGGCTCTGAGCTAGCAGTTTTCATCAATGTTACTTTATGGCGTTATCAGGTAAAACTATCGTCCGTAAACCGACTTTACAGACACTAAGGCATTTTTTATTTTTATTTGGGAACAATTCACACAAATTGACCTAGTCCCAAAGTAAGCGCAAGTAAGGCTTTGTTATGGGTACTAGACAACGATACTTATATAGAGAAATACATACTTATATAGATACAAACATCCATAACTCACAAACAAATATTCGTGCTCATCACACAAATATATGCCCTTACCAGGATTCGAACACAGGACGCTTGCTTCGCAGGCAGGGTCACTACCAACTAGGCCAACCACGTCGTTATTATTGTTTCGAAATAATTTAGCAGGCTGTCAGATCAGTTTGACTGAGGTGCTGTAAATGTTTTTCTGAGTTTTTTAATCATAGTGTCCATGGGGGGTAGCCCAGGTCAGAAATAACGGATTTATAATCATAAATAAGATTGGCCAATATTTTCGCGACCAATTTCACACGTTAAATAACGCTTCTTACACATCTCCGTATCGTTATTAATGATGATTTTAGCCTTAATTCCTTACCAAATTTGCTTCGATATTTTTCTCCCGCTGTCACCTTCCAAAATCCTTTTTCGCTGTCCCCCGCTTTGTCCCCCGTATTTGTTTTTTTTCGTCCCCACCTGTCAGACTGCCTACGTTAAAAAAAATCATAATATCAAAAAGATTATTTATTACTCGTTTAAGTTTATTATTTTAAACTCTTTAGTATTTAACAGTGCCAGTAGGCTTATTGTCTAACTCGCTCGCAATCGCCATCGTGTTCATTTTGACAGTTCATGTATGGGCTGACAATTGGCATCGGAATCAGCTAGCTGTCACATTCATACAAAAACTGTCAAAATGATTACGATGGCGATTGCGAGCGAGTTAGACAATAAGCCTACTGGTCAGTACAATAGTCAACCCAAAAAGAAATCTCTCACTCACACACTCTCTCTCTTTCTCTCACACACTATTAACTCTGCAATGAATTGACAACAGTAGAAATAGAAAGTTTGTTCACGGCAATACAGATTTATAGGTAGTCAAACCACACGTTTTGATCCAGGACAATAATATATTCTATCATTAATCATCATCATCATCATCATCACCAGCCTAATATATACGTCTCACTGCTGGGCACATGCGTCCTCTCAGAATGAGAGGGCTTAGGATGCCTTTACACAATATCATTATTATGGATTTATAACTAGGTACTTAGGTACCTACGCATAATAGGGGGGGGGGGGGGGGGTAATAAAGTACATCGTAGGTATCGCATAAGTATAGCATAGCATATGAATGAATGAATGAATGAATGAATGAATGAATTATTTATTCGCAGTAAATGTTGTACAAAAATGATGTTATAAATAAAATTATAGTTTCAAACATTTTAACTTCATAGTGTATCTACTCGAGTTAGGTTCAGGTAAATACGTACATAAGGAAATAAAACACAAATCAATTTTTGGTGTATTTATATTCACTAAACGACACATCCGAGTCTAAAAATTCCACTTCATAAAAATCTTCAAAAATTCCACTGCATTTAAACATTGTATGGAACTTAGCCTTTCGAATACCTATTAAATAAAACCTGCATTTTAGTCTCATTTATCTCAAACTAGCTGTTGCCAGCGACTTCGTCTGCAAAGAATTCGTTTATCGCTATCCCGCGGGAACTAAGCAATTTTCCGGGATAAAAAGTAGCCTATGTGCTATTCCAGACTTTTCTCTATCTATGTGCCAAATTTCATCCAGATCCGTTGGGCCGTTCTGGCGTGATTGAGTAACAAACAAACATCCATCCATCCATCCATACTTTCACATTTATAATATTAGTTAGATAACTATTACTAATTTCAGAGATCAAAAAAAAAATACAAAAATCTAGGTCTGGGACTAGCGTACGAAAGGTTGAGGAAAAAAAAAACCAACCGAATTTAGAACCTCCTCCTTTTTTGAAGTCGGTTAAAAATACTCATGCCCTTACCATGACGTCTTATTGCGATTCAATTCTGACTCAGTTCAGGTTTTGGCTGTCACTTTAGTATGGATCTGACAGCGAGCGAACCTAAACTGAATCGAATTCTTCTTGGCAATGATGGTCTTTCCGAATGCGCTGGTAAATTAAAAAAAAACATGTAAAAGAGTCCTTGGCGGCCTATTTGCAAAATAAACTTTTGACTTTTGACTTTTTGTCAATATGACATTTACTGTGAGGGGATTCCACAGTGGGTCTATCAATTAGTTCGATAGTATTGCGTTGCGATTCGAATTTGATTGCTGAGCTATTTTAAGAGATATGCCAATTTGTGTTGTATGGAAAACAAAACTTTATGTCCCAGCATTTTTTTTTAAGTTATCATTTTTCAGCAATCGTATTTTTTTTCGAAAAATTAAAAAAAAAATCTCCGAAACTTAACCAATTTTGATAACACGTAACAACCACCACTAGAAAATCCATTTTCAAATAATAAAAAAAACACTTCGTCTTCGCTTTGCAAGCACCCCGTTTTTAATTAAAAAAATAAAATAATAATACATGCAGCCAATGCCGCAAACGTAACCTTGTCTAGGCATTTACAAAAACCACAACGACGCACCATTCAAAGGCATTTCTAGACTCCGGTTAAAATTTCGCCTGAAACCTCAAAAAGAAAAATCACGCTTCCAACGTCCCAGATGTCAATACGTCCTGTTCTATAATCTCTACTAATGAATAGGCCGCGGATCGCGGGAACTGTGCCCGTCTCGCTCTGCCCTAACACATGCCCGTTGGTTGGAGGGAGAGGTCTGTGCGTACAGTCGTTGGGTCGGCCGGTAAGGTCGGTACTCTGGATTATGCTTTATAGGACGGGGCTCGATGAGGTAGCTATTCAAGCTGCGGACTCTCGACCTGTTTAGTCATGGAGACACTTATATTTCTACTGGTGTGGCGTTTATTTATCAAATTAAAAAATACGGTAATTTTTATTCGCCTGCTTATTTGGAGGTCAGTTTTGGAAATACGAGTAAATAATAGATTGGAAATGTCGAGTTACGAGGCGAGTGTACAATTTTCTGCAGGGCCGACAACGCACTGGCATCGCGTAAAGCGCTGCGGGTGTCTACTGTCTATGGACAGTGGTGATCATTTAACATCAGGTGACCCACTAGTTCGTTTGTCAGGCCTCTCTAACATAAAAACAAAGATTTCAATTTTTATACTACGTCGGTCCCTCGTTTAGTGTTCCTCTCATCTACTCAAAGGTTAACTGGTAGAGATCCCTTAAAGGGATAAGTTCGTCTTTTTAATTTGTAAGTATTCTGTATCTGTATCTGTTGACGACGCGGTTGGCCTAGTTGGTAGTGACCCTGCCTGCGAAGCAAGCGTCCTGGGTTCGAATCCTGGTAAGGGCATATTTGTGATGAGCACGAATATTTTTTCCTGATTTATGGATGTTTCTATCTATATAAGTATATATTTCTCTATATAAGTATGTATATCGTTGTCTAGTACCCATAACACAAGCCTTACTTGCGATTACTTTGGGACTAGGTCAATTTGTGTGAATTGTTCCCAAATATTTATTTATTTATTTATCTGTTTCTTTATACAGGATGTATGAGATAGCCCCTAACAATAATCAACTGGGGTATATAACCATAGCTATAGAAGATAAAAAAAAAAAAAAACTCCAATTTTTTATAAATATTTTTTGACGTGACAACGTCTTATAAATTGGTTTGCCGGGTGACACTTCAAGAAACTGCGTTACGCTCCGCTCACGTTATGCGCTCACAATGAGAGCGAGTGAGAGGCACGCGTCCCTTCCACTCGGGCATGGTTAGCCCGCCTAAGAGCGAGAGAGACAGACATAAAAAGTGAAAGGCACGCGTCCCTTCCACTCGAGCACAGTTAGTGTTAAATATAATTCTTTGTATAAATAAATGTTTTAAATTGTTACTATTATTTCATCCTTCTTCCTACTATACGAATGAATATTCACATTAAAATTATTTTACCACTCAAAGTCGTTGTCACGTAAAACTTTCGCCCGTATACCGACTTTACAGGCAACCAATTTTTAGCTTCTCTAGCTATGGTTATATACCCCCGTTGATTATTGTTAGGGGCTATCAGATACACCCTGTATTTGTACAATAAAGCATTACTTACTTACTTATACATTGCTCGATAGTCATGTCATGACTGTCTTTCGTGGTACCGCCGAGGTTTCAAGATACGATGGTTATAACCTCAATACCACACTCCGATCCCCCCCTTCTATTACACCAACTCGACAATAATTGTCGGTGACAGGTGACAAGTCGAATTGCTAAAGAACTGATGTTGATAGTATGTTCTGAAATAATTATTTATACATGACTCTAGGCAGCTACGACCTTCGACATGCTTATTCATATGCAATTTTCCAGGTGTTCTGCCTTTTCGCCGAATTTTTTTTGATCGAATTTTATTTGGCAACCAACGTTTCACCGAATGTTCACTTTGACAACTGACAATAAAATTGGCAAATTTTTGTATGCCAGCCTCTCATTTGGCCGAATTTTCATGAAGACGAATATCATTTTGATTTTAAGCTTTTGGAATATCTTTCACATGGCAAATGTTACACTAGGCCGAAAAAATCTTATGATTAATTTGGATTAATTTAGGTTTAGGTGCGGCGGGGTGGCCCTTGGGCCACCCCTTAGCCGCGAACATGTTTGTTTTAATTTATAAACAGTCTTTTTTACCTTAGAATGTCTTATTTTTTACTAATGGTTATGTAGTACCATTTGGCTATATAAAAAATGACATTTTAATAAGTGTCCATTTAAAAAAAAACAAACGTTGAGTTGGCAATCGTGAGGTTGGGAAATGAAACTAATCATTTTAACAAGTTGCCATATGACGATTTGGCAAAATGAAATTCGGCCAAACGTTGGTTGGGAAGTGAAATTCGGCAATAAAATTTTCGGCAAATCAATAGAGAACCAATTTTCCAGGATAAAAAGTAGCCCATGTTCTAATCTGGTGTACGGTCGCCCAAATAAGTGGTCTACCACTTTTCATCCAACTTCCTATCAAATGGACATGTCGCTAAAGTCGAACTTTCAAGTTGACAGCCTGTCATATCGACGTTATATATTGTGACGTGCAAAGGAATTTTAACCTTAGGATGGTAGACCACATATTTGGCTGATGGTACCAGCTATCTCCGTTCTAAATTTGGTTCAAGTTCGTCCAGGCGTTTCAGCGAGAAGAAGGAACAAACTTTCGCATTTATAATAATAGTATACCTGTTCACGAGCAAAAATATTTTCATAGAACCTTGTACGAAAAGTGACGCGTTATTTTTGCACGTGTGTGTATATTATTTCTTTCTTTCCTTTGTTACAGAATAAAATGCTTTATAAATAACGATAATTACGAGTAACTAATTGTGAAAGAATTTTATATTGAGTCAATGTGCGTGCCTTTTTTTTTTAAATCGACTTAAAATCGAAACATCGACAGTTTATTTGCATCCGGGCATGCGCCGGAGTTGATAAGGCACGTACTGGAGTGCCCTTAGTTCCCGCTGGTTGAGTGGCGCTGTTGTCCCAACAATGTAGTGTATTATGTCTCTTTATTAGGGTTCCGCAAGCTCCGTAGTATAATTGATCTTAACCCTTTACGTACGGGGACCTGTAAGCCAAGTCACTCCTCAATACGGTCATGTTTTGGCTTACTTACGTATACTTCCTATTACATAGACATAAGGTCTATTTTTGTCAGAAAACGCGACAACTATAGATGCCACCCGTAGGGCCTTACCATGACGTCCTAATTCCGACTCAGTTCAAGTTTTAGCTGTCACTTTTAGTATGGATCTGACAGCTTGCGAACCTAAACTGAAACGCATTAAGACGTCATGGTAAGGCCCCTGGAGCGGTACTGCCTGACTGGCAACTCTGGTTGACACACAACCCGTGAGCTCGTAGCATGCCACCATCGGCCGAAACATACATACACGTCTTTATCCCTTACGGTGTAGACAGAGCATAAGGCCGTTTGTCCACCGCCGCCGTCACCGTCACGTATGTACCGCTACTTCGGTGCCGTCATCTCGTTCTCGGTGACGTGACGGTGACGGCGGCGGTGGACAAAGGGCCTAAGGGTGCGACCACATCGCCGCTTAAACGGAATCGCAACAAAATGTATGAAGAAACGGTGAGATAACGTGACGGATACGACACGTCACTGCGTATACGCGGCGGTTTGGTCGAACCCTAAGGTAACAGACCTACAGGCCACGTTTAGCATGATTGTGGGCGTATAGGTAGTAATGGGAATCAAAATAGATGGGTTGCTAGCATCGCCTATCCTATAACATGATGAGATTTTCGCCTATTCCCTCGATGGGCTTTTACCATCTGCGCTGGAGTAGAAGCTACTGGTACGTTCTGTTTTTTCATTGCTTCCAACCCAGCATGGAAGGGTATTTCTAAATAGTTCAAATAAATAATTAAATAATTTTAATACGTTAATTTATCCTTGATGACGTTGGCATTATAAAAAAAATCGTTTGCTTATTGCCGAAACTCGTGGAGGTATCAAGCTGAAATTTATATCAAATACTCAGGTCTACTACCCCTTGGAGCTGTGAAAAAATCAAACTTCTAAGCCAACGCAATCAAAAGATACAGCCGTTTATGCCGCAAATTTCCGTAAATTGTCGACTCTGAAGGGAATCAAAACCTACAGGGTACTTCCCGTGAACGCAGAATCTTAAAATTTGGTATGATGGTAGGTATTATAGGACAGATTAAGGAATAATTGCGAAAACCGTAAATATGTATGTATGTCTGTATATATCAGTGACCAATATAAAGTGACCCCACACTGCGTACATTTTGCTTTGGAGCAGGGCTCTGCTTACACTGGTTTATAGATATTTATAGATAATGGTACGGAACCCTCGCTCTTGGCTGGGTTTTTTTTTAATTTCGTGGTCCGTATGTCGTCCACTTTTGCACGGCACCTTTTGACGTAAGTCTGACGCTTACTTGGCCTGTTTTTTCTTTTGTTAGGCAATCTGTCGGAAGAGTAAGCAGTTTTTAAGTTCACGCAAGTTTTCTGTATGTAAACTGGATAGGCACTTAATAGCTTTTGCTTTGAATATGAATCTACTTGACGACGTCAAAAATTTGAATATTTTTTATATGCTTTTCAGAGTCCTTCGCTCCGAGCACCGAACCTTTCGCAAATTGGTACAGACCCACATTTCTGTGTTGTATCTGTTAATTGGTGTCTCTGAGTGCGAGCGAACCCTTTATGTTACTTAACCCACTTTATAGTTCAATAAACATTCAAGACTCCAGAACAAACATTCGTATTTTACAGACACAATATCGCTAGACTATCTAGTAGTTAAGTGAAACAATAACAGCACGGCTAGCACAAGTGTCGACTACCCCTCATTTTATTTCATGTATATTTTGTCCAGTTGGAATCTAGCAACTCAAAATTTGCAGCATCCTTTGATTGAGCTTAAATTTATACTTGTGTAAGTCAGATGACAATGTAATAATCTGGTAGTAAAATTATGGTGGCTCGATCAGGATCGACTTCGAAGGGTTCCTTCAACGGTTAGTCCGATTGGCTTAATATTTTGTTAAACAATACCATAATGTAGAATAGACGCTAACCCGATTACAGTTATTAAGAGGCTGACAACACCTAATTTTGTTGAAATTGATGTTATTTAAGCACTTTTTTAAGAAAAACTACACAAAAAAATACAAAAAAAATATAATGTTAATTTTCATCATATTTCAAACACGCTAGACGGACTCGATACATAATTGAGCAAAATTGGCTCGATAGAAAATAATTGCAAAGATTGGTCTTATAATCATCTTAAAACGGTTCTATGTCTATATTTTTTCGACGTATGGGTCTGCAATTAAAAACATGAAGTCAACATATTCATACCTACAAGGCTAACGAGTCATATTTCACAAATAATCCATACTTATTTTTATTTCTTCTTATTTGTGTCTTATTTGCAAGATTTTAGACGCGCGCCAAGTTGCCGGAATAGTTTCTTCTCTTTCACTCACAGGCACGCGAACCGTATGTGTGAAGAGTGGCGCTGCTCAAGGTCATTTGCTGTTGACAGCGCCTTAAACCAGAGTACCAATGCTTTTTAAAAAGCGACGGGTAGCGCTCCGGGAGTGCCGGCAGAAGTGAAAACAGCAGCATATTTCAAACGCTTCGCACGGCATATTATGCATGTATTATACATTTAAACCTTCTTCTTGATTCACACTATCTTTTAAAAAAACCACATCAAAATCCGTTGCGTAGTTAAAGATTTAGGCATACATAGGGACATAGGGACAGAGAAAGCGACTTTGTTTTATACTATGTAGTGATAAGCTCTTAGAGGATCTGATATCATGGTACTTAAACTCTCCCACCGTCTTACGTCTGACGCGAGTTTAACATTTTTTACCCATCCCAAAAAGTGCTCAACGCCGCTAAAGAAGTATTCACTTCAAAAAAGTATGTCCAATCAGCAAAAAAGTTTGTATTAAATATGTATGTATGTATGTATGTATGTAAACTCTTTATTGTGCAAAATAAACAAGACAAACGTCAACCGTATGTCATTTTTGACAGAAAGTAAAGTTATTCTTACTTTTCGATCTAGAAAGAGACGGATGATAGTCGGACGGATCTCGCTCGCTCTTGTGCTAGCAGGGTAAAGTGGTAAAGCACATTCTTGCTTACAAACTGGCCGGCAGGTGGCGACACTTACATGGCTGTCATAACAAATACCACTATGTGATCTATAAACTGATAATACTACATACCGAGATCCATAGATAAGGCAGAGGCGCGCGCGCATAAACATTGTAGCTTTAATTTCTCATAGCAACACTTGGGTGGTTTTTTTTAATGGCCACCGATGTGAATCGACCTTAATTATTAAATTTATAATTAAATATATTAGACAGCTAGAATGATTTAAAGTTGGGGTGGGCTCAATTATTTTTTATTGGGCCTTTTGTGTTTTGAAATAATTAGGTTGCGTTTTGCTTTTTGATGGATAGTCCGGTAACACTTTTGATTTCAGTTCTTGCTACTTTCGGCAATACCTAATCTAATAATAATAACATTATTAAATTTAAACTAGCTTCTGCCCGCGACTTCATCCGCGTATAATTAGTAATTGACCCGCGGGAACTATGCAAATTTCCGGAATAAAAAGTAGCCTATGTTTCAACCTAGTGTACCAGCTATCTCCGCTCCAAATTTTATCCAAATCTTTCCAGTCGTTACAGCGTAAAGAAGTAACAAACATACACACTCACTCACTCAGTTCACATTGTCAGAAACTTTCGCATAATACCTACTTTCGAGTTCTTTTCAAAAGACGATCTCAGCTGGTATTCGACAAACCTTTACAAATTAACAGTATTCTTTACAAATGCCACGCCATAATTCAATTTGACGGACACAAAACCGCTGTAAATTATCCCACCCTCTGTGGGGTCAAACATCGAAAACAATTATATATCTATTAATCTATTTCCGTATATTTCAAGTTCTCGGCGGAGGCGTCCGCTAATTAGCCCAAAAAGGACAGGTGAATAGAATGATGTTATCGACCGTTTAAGTGATTAGACTTTTGCTTTCTATTTATGTTTGAGTAATTAAACGTTTTTTTTTTGACAAACGGCCTTTTCGAACGTTTGTTTTTTCAATTATTGTTTCTAAATTATCACTGATCTAGTGAAGTCCAACTGATACGACACAGTGAATACATTAAGATCATAATGCAGGGAAAGGTTGAAGGAAGCAGAAGAGAGGCTTATAGATGAACCAATAGAACAAGCCAATGGACCAGGTGAAAGAGATGCCAAAGATGTCCTGGGGAGGTCCTGGGCCACATGGAACAGATGGAAATTACTGACAGGAGCCTAGTTGAGTTTAAGAAAAAGTGAAGGGCCCATTTTTGAAAGCACGGGACTCGAAAGCGGTATAAATTATGCCTAGTGCAAGTGACTAGGATAGAAAAAAGTATGCTTAGTTGGTTTGGTCACGTAGAGAGGATGGATGAAAGAAGATTAACTTAACAGATTTATATGGGGAGTGTGAATGGGTACGTTGGGAGGGGAAGGCCTAGGCGGACGTTCCGTGATCAAATTGGGGACGTTTTGGAGAAAGGCCAGGTCAAGAGTACCCGAAACCGACGAGCATGTATGAAGAGATTGATGAATGTGGATGAAGCGAAAGAGGTATGTCAGGATCGTAGCAAGTGGAATAAAGTAGTCTCTGCCTACCCCTGTGGGAAAGGGGCGTGACGATATGTATGTATGTATGTATGTATGTATGTACGTAGTGCAAGTTTTCGGTCACAAATACGTATCCGTTAAAATATCCAATGCTGTGAAAACGGTACGCTGTTTCGATCCGCTAGGGGCGCTGCCAATATGATAGTAAGAATAAGAATAAGAATAACTTTATTTTACCGCAGAAGTTACAAATGCATAACATTTTACAAAGCACACATTGTTACATAGAGATGGGTAGACATTTATGCGGTAAGTGAAACGGCGGCCTTCGCACTAGACTCTGGGTCTGTATCGCTTGTGCCAAGGAAGTACACAAAATACAAGTAATTGAGACTGTATCCTCATCTTCAAGATGACCTGTCCCATGCGGTCGTATCTTGCTGTCCGCTATTAACCCGCTCAGAGCGTGCAACCGCATCCTACGTTTTTCTACGTCACGGGAGGGAGCGGTCGCGAATCGCTTGCGGTCGCTCATACTGTTTTTGCCAGGGTACCTAATAGGTTCGGTTCCGGCGGAAACATAGCGGTGGGAGCCGTTGGTAAGTTGAGAAGGTGCGACAAAAAATAATAGGCTGTAAAGCAACTAGGCTACGGTAAACATAATTTAAAACTGTTCCGATTACCGATCTAAGTGAATAACAAAATAGGTAATTAAAATTACGCTTTGTAGGGGCAAAGCAGGGTAGCATGCATCACGGATTGATGATCCGGGTTCGATTCGCGGCCATAGCTCTACTTTTTGTTTTTGTAATTTGTAACGGATTAATCGGGTAATGATAAAAACAAAATGGCAATGTAAAAATTTCGAAACAATGATATTATTCTATGTTGAAATCAGCGCCATCTCTCGCCCTAGGTAAGCAGCAGATGTTACAGAAGTTTGTAATTGTGTCGTACGTACGGTCAAGAAATTTAATTCCAGACTATTCGAGGAAACTCTTCACATAAAACGTCAAAGTGACATCGCATTACTTAACAAGGAGAACGTTACGATGCTTACTATAAAAAGGTTCCATGGTGAATCAGGAATTAAATTTCTTGACTGTGTAGACTGCCTTGTTGAGGCACTTACTAAAAACGGGACGGTGTAGCTTGTACAGGGGCCTTACCATGACGTCTTAATGCGATTCGGTTTAGGCCCGCTCGCTGTCAGATCCATACTAAAAGTGACAGCTAAAACCTGAACTGAGTCGGAATTAGGACGTCATGGTTTTTCAAGAAAACTGTTGGCCTCTGCGTGTTGGCCTGTTATTTAAACTTGATATTAGATTTTATTTGATTATTTATTAGAAATATTACAATTATTTAACACGGGACGCTATATCAAGCCTGGTCCAAGTTGATCTGAGGCCCGTCTCAAGAGTCCTTGAAAAAAAAACAAACGAAACAAATTGAACGTGCGTTCGATTTATGAAGTTGGAACGTAGCCTTTTATCAGCCAGTCCGAAGAGCTATACTACCTAGTTCTACAGTACACTAATGATATTTGAATTTAAGGTATAAATTTTCATTCTTCACTGTCCTATTTGGTAAACAAAAGTCTAACCTCAAAACGTTTCATTTTTGTTATTATTTAACTATTTCATCGTAAATAAAGGAACTGGAGATTAAATATCAGCAACATTATGTACAAAATACTGCCTCAGGTTTATTTGATAACATAATACACCTTATTCTTTACAAAAATTTGTACATTCAGGTTAGAATTTTGTTTACCAAATAGGACAGTAAAGAATGAATATACCTTAAACTTGAAAGAACTTAGGAACGCAAGTTTTAAAGCAGTAACATTTGCGTGTTGTTGCAGAAATCCTTCACCGCGGCGACCTTTCCTCATCCATGGAGTCGCTGGCCTACGACTCCTCAGTGGCCTCCCCCGGCTCCGTCTCCAGCCACACGCAGCGCACGAAGCGCATGCGCACCAGCTTCAAGCACCACCAGCTCAGGACCATGAAGTCGTACTTCGCGATCAACCAGAACCCAGACGCGAAGGACCTGAAACAGTTGGCGCAGAAGACTGGTCTTTCGAAGAGGGTGTTACAGGTGAGGATGTTTTATGGGTCGACAATACCGATACCTAATCAAACAAGCCCTATGTTGAGACTAGCGTTGCAAATGTCGGAAAAAAGAAATTATTTTTTCGGGAATTTATGAAATTTTTCCGTTTTTTTTCGGATTTTTTACGAAAAAAACCAACAAGCGTAATGACAACTGTGACAACTGAACTGAACTGAAATAAATAAATAAATAAATATAAGGGAACAATTCACACAAATTTACCTAGGCCCAAAGTAAGCGCTAGTAAGGCTTGTGTTATGGGTACTAGACAACGATATACATACTTATATAGATAGAAAACATCCATAACTCAGGAGCACATATTCGTGCTCATCACACAAATATATGCCCTTACCAGGATTCGAACCCGGGACGCTTGCTTCGCAGGCAGGGTCACTACCAACTAGGCCAACCGCGTCGTCTGACCATTACTTTCAAAGCGCCCCACCGCTGCGCACGTGTCCGTACATGGTATACACGTCACCCACGTGGGTCCATTGGTTTCGTGCGTAGCGTGTGCGTGCTGTAGAGACCGCCTACAATTTGAAACGGAGCGAATATACCCAAATCCGTAGCGTGACCGTGCGCTGCAGTGTAGCATCTTAATGGCTGGTCTGGGAGCAAAGAGAAAACTAACCCTTATTCATAAACTTAGTAATCGTTTGTCCTTATCTGTCACTTTGACATTTACCTTTCACAGATAAGGACAAACGATTACTAAGTTAGCAGAAGCCTATAGAGCGTTTATGGATAAGGGAGATAGAATGTAGCAGTTGCTCCTCTCCTCGCTCTTTGCGGGAGGCCCATGTTCAGCAGTGGACGCCTGATGATTTTGATGATGATCACACTCGAGTAGCGACCACGGAAGGTGTACCGTAGTAAAGCTACAATGATGACCTAGCGGGTGTCCGCGCAAGACCGGTCTTAACGCTTTGGCGGAGGCGTATGCAGCAATGCAGTGGAAGTATTTTGGCTGATGATGTTGATGATTACGATACGATGACACTGGAGGTAAAAGCGATGGAATAGTGCGAAGGAGGGATAATTACACAAAAGATCCACAAATGAGTCGAAGTGTATCTGTATAGAATAAGAATAATCCTGAATTTGTCTGCTTTATGTTTTCACCAAATTCAGGAATATATTTTGCATGCTCATTAGAGTAGAATATGGTAGAATAGCAATCATATTTATAAAATCTTATTATGTTACCAATATTCAGCAAATAAACAATTTCATTTCATTTCGTTTCCTTTTATTTCACAGTGACCCCTAGATTTAAGATAAGATAAGATGACACTAAATCTATTGACACACAATTATTTTGCAGGTATGGTTCCAGAACGCTCGTGCAAAGTGGCGGCGCAACATCATGAGGCAAGAGACGAATGGAAACCCTGGCCACTCCAGCCAGGGTCCAGCCAGTCTGATGATGACAGACGCCCTGCAGAACTTAGAGGAACTGAGGGTGCACACGCCGCATCATCCTCTGGCGTTCAATGAGATGTATTAAGGTTTTTAGTGTAGAGCTTCGAGAGGGTAACCGTAAAGCGGGGTGAAGTTACCTGATTTTTATACATAAATAATGTTCCGGTGGTAACAGTTTTAGTTTAATAATGATGTGTCGTTTAGTTTCGTAGTTTAAATAACGAAAACTAAAATTTAGGCAAATCCCAACTCACCCCGTAGTGGGGTCAGAAGGGATAGGAACAAAAAAAAAATGACGATAGCAAATTACTAGAAAAAAGATATAATACGTCTAAAATATACCTAACTAAGCTTCTTTTAGAGCAAGCTAAGCCAGAAATTTTAAGTACCTAGCAAGTGAAAACACAAAATACGAGTATTAAATAGTTCTATCCCTTTTCCCCCGCTAATCCCTTCTTGCCCCGTTTTACGGTATTAAAGATACATAAAATTTGAAATGTGTTAGTATTACCACTTTCACAGTCTTACCACCGTCAGTACAGGTGGCGGCACGTAAGTAAAACATGGAGGGGATATGCGCAGTATGAAGTGCCGCCACCTGTAACCATCCTGTTTTACGAACTCGACGAGAGGCTACGCCGGTTGGCTTCATATTGAATGCGCATTGCATTTCCAATTGTCACAATATGTCGCCGACAATTGTCGAGTTCCGACAATAGTGGGCCTGTTAGTTATAAGCTCGATGGTTTCGAGTTACTATGTTTCTAAGATGCATTTATTTTCTGTTATTAATAGGTGATAATCTGATTATTTTCAAACCACTAGTACCTACGTAAAAGTAAGTTAAAAACAAACACAAAAACAATGATAATCAAAACAATCAGGGTGCAAATTTCCCGTTTCGCTTTTTTTTTTACAAAAATCTACGTACTCAAAACCATAGACGTGCATTTAAGTGGATAAAGCATTCGTATTTAGCATGTCGAATTTAAAGTTTCCAATGTCAAGCTTGATTAAAACGTCGATCACATTCAAGATCACGTCAACAGCTCGAAAAAGTCGGCTACGAATCTTAAAGTAGTGTTGAGAGCTTAAGAGCTGTTTTCAGCCGCGCGGGGACCATTGATGCAAAACAGCGCCTCAAATAATTAAAAACTATTAAACTGTAGCAATGTTGCATCTACGAGAGTATAAATAACCAAATTGTTAGTAGTCAGGCTCACATCTTGCCATGCGGTGGTTAATTTTGTGTGAATCTTAAATGGTGAATTGTGCGATTACGATTACCTGGGGCCTTACATGACGTCTTAATGCGATTCAGTTTAGATTTGCTCGCTGTCCGATTCATACTAAAAGTGACAGCTAAAAGTTGAACTGGGTCGGAATTAGGACGTCATGGTAAGGCCCCAGCCCGTCTAGCACGATAGCGCGTGAGATAGACTGCCCCTCTCTTTCTAGAACCAACACTAAGAAAAAGACGGGTGCGAACCGACTCTGGTACGCTCTCGTTTTAGACGTGCTGGGTGGAAGCGAGGGAGCTTGGAGGGAAAAGGGGTTGCTTAAGGTGACCAAACCAATATTATGAAAGGACCTTAAAGCTACAAAAATGTATGTTCAACAATTTTAATCCTTGAAACCTACGATGTAAAGAATGCTCTGGAACGTAACCATGGCAACGAGTGACAAGTAAAATTCTAAATTCTAATACAGGCGGCAAACTGAATATAGATGCGCCGATGACGTTTTCAAAACTTGACACGCTTGATTCGCCGTATTTAAGTCATCTATTTCAATAGAGATCCGTGTACAAAACCATGGAAGAGACTTTTTTAGAGCATTTATTTTAACTGTACCTAACAGAATGTGTACTTAAAGAAAATAGCGTATTGTTATTATGTATGTATTCGTATATATTGACTTTTATTTCGTATATAAGTGATACTAGTCAGGCCAGTCCATGGCTAGCACTACATCGCGACTCTGAACTAACTCTGAAGAAAAGATACAGCAAGCAAGAACATTTAAAAAAAGTAAATGTTTCATCTCGTCGTTCAAATGAAGATTCCAATTGAAAATGCACCTACTTATAAGGTGCTAGAAATAGGTGCGGATATTTTCAGGGTATGTAATTAATAACCTAAGAATCAATTAAAAACATAAATTATTTAAGTATTATATTGTGTGTCCAAAGAAACTCATCCTTGCATTTGATACTGTAATTAATTAACTATGCATTCAACTGACTAACAACGATGGAAAAAATTGATCCTCAAAATATCCGCATCTGATTTTCTAGCATCCTATATATAGCATATATATATAAATCTCGTCTCCTGCGTATATAATTATATGTATACGTACCGACACAGGCCTTATACTCCGATATTTGATTTTCGAAGTTCGTTTCGTGCTGTTCCGCTCTCACTAATAGTTACTAATATGAGAGTGAGAGGGACGGTGTGATACGAACTTCGAAAATCGAATTTCGGAGTAGCCAGGCCAGAGAATGAAAAGGCACATAGCGGGGCCTTACGATGACGTCTTAATGCGATTCAGTTTAGGTTTGCTCGCTGTCAGATTCATACTAAAACTAAAAGTGACTAAAACTTGAACTGAGTCGGAATTAGGACGTCATGGTAAGGCCCCAGTGCGCATTGGAAACATTATATGAGTTTTTAAAAATCATATTAGTAGTCATTTGGTAATTAAAAATCTATGACAATATAGTTGGTTAGCGTCCATTCTTATAATTTTATGCAGAAGACGACAAAATGAGCCTGTAGGTAGTGTTATTCACAGAACGAATTGGCAGCGTCCCTTGCGTATAGAAATGGCAACAAACGGAGGCTTTACCGTGACGTCTTTATGTGATTCAATACCGACTCAGTTCAGGTTTTAGCTGTCATTTTTAATATGTTTCTGACAGCGAGTTAAGAGGGTGCATCCGTGCTGAGCTCGCAACGTCGCATTTTAGGTGATTTTTTGCGATTATTTCAAAGAAATTGAATGAAAGTATCAAATATCCGTCTGTAGTGCACTTTGTTTTTAGTGTATTAATGTGTCTAATGCAATAATTCACCGTGATGGACTTTTATTTTCTTATTAAACGAGATATAGTATTTTATCCCTTTAATACGAAAATAAAAGTCCATCACCATTAAACATTGCATTGGACACATTAATACACTAAAAACGAAGTGCACTACAGACGGATATTTGATACTTTCATTCAATTTCTGTGAAATAATCGCAAAAAATCACCTAAAATGCGACGTTGCGAGCTCAGCACGGATGCACCCTCTTAACCGTCATGGTAAGGCCCTATTCTCATTGTATTTGCCATTTTAACGCAAACGCATTCGAGACGTGTTTTGTGACCGAAAATTTACTACGAAGTTTCTATGATGCTTTGGTATGTTAATTCGTAAATCGTAGGTATCATACAGTATGTTTATAATTGTAGAAAATTTGTATACACTGTGTCCTGTAATTAATCCAGAATACTTCGTCAGGTTGTTTTAGTTTCACTGAACATACATACATATCACGTCGTTATCCCTTGCGGGGTAGACAGAGCCTAAGGCAACGTTTACAAGATCTAAAGGCACCCTCGTAAATTTGCAAGAATGTGTTTGTCTATTTTTTTCTATTATACTTCATTTAATTTAGGATGAGAAACCACAACAACATTATTATTGCGGCTCGTGAACTGGAATCACTTTACAATTTGTACTAGAGTAACAATTGACGACACGCAAATAAAGTAACATTAAAACAATTTTATTTTGCGGCTGCCAAACTATTTCACTGTAGGTACTATTTGCTAGGTAAGAAATAGTTGACCTGACGCAATATAATGTTTTTGTGGTTTCTCATTCTAAATTAAATGAAGTCGATGTTCAGTGTACAAGGGCATAAATATTACGTACGTTACCAAGACGTCAAAAATATCTATACCTTTATGCCAAACAATAAGGTCGGTGACACATATATATGACATGACGAATGTATCGATATTTATGCCCTTGACTGTAAGGCGTCAAAGAGGCAACTTAATTTTTAAACACAAGTATAATGTAAATTAAAAATTAAAAAACCCCAACGCAAAAACTACTTTTTTTACCCCCTTATTCATAAACGCTCTATAGACTTCTGCTTACTTAGTAATTTGTCCTTATCTGTGAAAGGTTAATGTCAAAGTGACAGATAAGGACAAACGATTGCTAAGTTAGCAGAAGCCTAGAGAGCGTTTATGAATAAGTGGGTAAGAAACTACCCTCAATTCAACATTAAGTATGCCAAAATAAAATTGCCTTACGTCAATTTGGTGCAGCGGTTACTCTTCAAACTACTGCACCAATGAACCACCACAAAAATTGGCTTTCGAATGAAAAAAACCGCATCGAAATCGGTTCATCCATTTGAGAGCTACGATGACACAGACAGACTCACGCGCACACGCATTGACGTCAAATAACACCCCTTTAGCGTCGAGGGTTAAAGCTACGACAACTTTAACAGGGATGTTCAGTGGAACTAACCTAAGCATCTGATGGAATATTCTAGAATAATTCTGAAACTACCTGTATATAATCAAAATCGTAATTACAGTTGTATATAGTTGTTACATGTAGAAAATAAGCGTAACTGTACCAGTTTGTAGCAGCATGTATGTGGTTGACTATACCGTAATCAGTGGCGTGCATGGGGCTCGCCAGGGTAGGCAGGTAGGCAGCGGGAGACACAATTTGTACGTACCCTGGCAACCCAACTGCACGCCCTAGAATATTATCTGACCATTGATATTTATTAAAATACATAAACAAGACTAAAGTAAGTCAAGCGTGACGAGACAAAATAATATATAAACAATAAGACCGTTACTGAGTTACATTGCGATAGCGAGCGATTATTTATTATCTATCCTTAATTTTGCTCTATACCTACTAATAGATATTATAAAGAGATTTTTTTGTAGAACAGCAGTGTTTACTTAAGATGTATAAGGTGTAATTATATATAATATACTTACATACAATCAATCTGTAAGTGTTTTTTACAATTTAAAAATTTATTTATCCCTCCAATTTATAAAAAAATATAGTCAGGTTTTAAGTTAAAAAGTTCTGCCAAATAAACCTGAGCTATAAATTACGGAAGTTGTAAATTTATATCAATGGCCAGACTTTATTTAGACTGTAGTAGGAATAACATAGTATTATAAAATCCTTATTTATACATGGAAATTTAATATATTGATTCTACAATAAATACGCTGTTTTCATTACCATATTTATTATATTACTAAGACTCCATTGTCCGTCTGTCTATCTCTCGTCAGGCTGTAGGTACGTCATTATCCGTGATAGACAGTTGAAATTTTCACTAAAAAATATTTTTTTTTATATAAAATGACCTCGCACTGCCTACATTTTGCTTGGGAGCACAGCTCTACTAACACTGGAAAACAGAATTCATTTGACGAATTTGCTGTGTGGAATTTATCAGACTTGCACTGGCTGGTTTTTCTTCGATACAGCTATCATAATTTGGCCTTTTGAAGTGAAACTTCTTTAGCGTCGATGAGCACTTTTTGGGATGGGTAAAAAATGTTAAACTCGCGTTAGACATAAGACGGAGGGAGAGTTTAAGTACCAGGATAGCAGAGCCTCTAAGAGCTTACGTATTTTGAAATACGAATGAATCGCGTTCGAGCGTTGAGTCGTGGAGCAAATGTACTAGGGCATGCACATTGTTAGAGGTCTGTCAATATAGATAACATGTACGTTTTTTTTTTGTAAGCGGCCAGTACGGTACGCGTCTTGAGTGTCATGGAGTTTACAACATTTTCAGTTAGTTCAACGCTGACCTAATTAATATAACGCAGTTAGTTGTCTATATCAGATCTAAATTGACCATCTCAGCGTGTGAGGGCCCAATATTAAGTGATTTATAAGCTGACAACATCAGTGGTGGCCGAAATATGTCGAATTTCACAGTAGCAAATACCAGTATCTTGTTAAAATAGCTGTGACATCGTATAAATTTGAATCGCTATGTTAACAAGCTGTGAGTCATTGATGATACTGTACTGGCGTTAAACTAGTTCAGGAACGTGGTTTTGGCTGGGGTTGCTTTATACTACCTAACAATCTTAATAATCCTACTGATCCTACTAATATTATATCTAAATGCGAAAGTTTGTGACGATGTGACGATGTGAGCGAGTGAGTGTGTATGTTTGTTCCTTCTTCACGCTAAAACGACTTGACGGATTAGGATAAAATTTGGAACGAAGATAGCTGGTACCCTAAGATATATAACATGGGCTACTTTTTATCCCCGAAAATTGTATAGTTCCCTCGGGATAGCGATAAACATGTTAAAGGTCACGGCTGCCTAAAGTCGCAACGTACATAATTATTACAGTATATACCTACTATGGCTCGTCGTCGTATTACGTACCTACTAATAGTTGCCAAATAGCCAGTGGAAAAACGGAAGGGAACACGGGGAATCAACCCATTATTAGACGAATAGGGTCCCAGACAAAACGGAAATAAATCGCTCCGTTTTGGCATATTTTAACATAAAGAATCATTATCAGAAGCCCTATTAGTGAGGTATTGGAGACCATAAAACAGCATTTGACAGTTTGTGAAGAATTTTAACAAAGTCAGAATATTTTTTGTTTTAAATTGACTCGGACTTAGACCGACCGCTTAAGGGTGCGACCACACCGCCGCTTAAAAAACGGTGACGTTACGGAATCGCAACAAAATGTATGAAGAAACGGTGAGAAAACGTGACGCATACGACACGTCACTGCGTATACGCGGCGGTTTGGTCACACCCTTATGCTAAACGTGGCCTGTAAGTCTTTTTACCTTAGGCTCTGTCTACCCCGTAAGGGATAAAGACGTGATTTGTGTATGTGTTGTATGTGTGTCGTATACTTATATAGGGTACATAGGTACATTGCAAGTTAAATAAATTTATTTAAGTTTGTAGGTAATAAAAATTGTGCAATAGCTACGAGTTAGGTTAGAAGATAATTATTAGGTACAGTTTCTAAATAAATGTAATTTGAGCAGTTGTAGTTTTGAAGCACTCACAAATGTTCAGACATACACTTTCGATGCTTACAAAAATCTCATCTTTTCCGGCGTTAATTTCAAAGCTGTATATCAGCGCCATCTATTTTTTATTACTAGAAGAAATGTTCACTAGAGTAACGTCTGGTCTGCAACGTTCCGTAACAATCAACATCGCAGTTTAGTTAGTTCGTCATATTTGTAATAGATGGCAGCTCATGTAGCTGAGTCTGAGACAATGTAAATTTAATAGGAGCGTAGCGTTGATCAATATTTTAGACACAAGCAAACATAAGTCCAAATGAATAGGTAATTGGTTTGATAGCGTAAACTGGCTGCAAGCATGTAGCTTTATTTCTTCGCATCTTGTTTTGACATAGTTCTTTAACTAAGGCATAGATGGCGCGCAAATAAATGTTCACAAAACCAAGACGACTGAACATTCTTTATTGTATAAAAGTAAAAATAAGGTACCTATATTTATTATCTAGCAATAATTATTTACATAACATTATTGGTGCACGGTTGTTGTATATAGTTCAGGCAGAATCCTCTGTTGCCGACATCTAGAGGCGCTTCTACATTGTCGGTGTGAAACCAAAGTCTAAACGGCTTGACTGTACCTGAAAAATGCAATGGAGAACCTTAAATATGACTGAATACAGGTCAAAATTAAATGCAGTACCTACACGTAAAATGCTTGAAAATTATCGCAATAAATTTTTAATTTCTCCACTTTTATAGTGGCTCTATCTCTTGAGTAAAGCTAACACTAGTTTATACGTACTAAGTTCTTGACGGAGCACTGAAAAGTTGCCGACTTGTTCAACTAGATGGCGTTGCTAGTATAAGCGTGAGCACTTAGCAACGATTTTTTATAGAAAAACTAGGTATAAAATGTTTTGTCTAAATCGTCGGTTGTCGTTTGAGTAACTTGATGCAATCCACGCTAAGCGTGAGTTGCATCACAGATTGATACTATACCCGAGTTCAATAGAAATGCATAGAAATGTATGAAAGGTGACACGGTTTCTTTGCACCCGAGCATAATTAACTATGACTAGGTAACTATTTTGACACATTTCTTAGGTTTTCGTTGGTTATAAAGTAACCCGCCCGCACCGCTCTCGGTCCCCTTTGTCGTCCTACCCTGGGGGCATTCAAGTATTACATAAGCGCTTTCTTTGCTTTGCTTATTTTTGATGACATGGTGGGTGGGGGGTCGATATCGTGATTACGTCAGTAGTTATTATTTAATTTTTTACACAAATCCACAAACTTATAAAAAACAGAATACATTAAAAGAAAAATGCATATAGGTACCAATGATTGCATGGGAGGGGGGGGGAAGCGGTTTGCTTACAGTAGGCGGCAAATAAGTAAATCATGGAGGGGATAAGCCGGATTTATATTTTATATGAGTGTAGGTCACTTTTTCCGCCGCCCGTGTTTGACGTGTTTGACTTTTATCGTCTGAAATCGAGCGACCATCCTCTGAAACCTGCCGCCCCTAGGACGCTGCCGCCCCTAGGCCGCGGCCTATACGGCCTAGTTACAAATCCAGGACTGATAAGCGCAGTATGAAAAACAAAATCATTTTCATACTGCGCTTATCCCCTCCATGATTTACTTATTTGCCGCCTATTATACTTTTGCTGAAAGAGGTGGTAGCCTAGTGGTTTGACCTGTGGCCTCTCAAGCAGAGCGTCGTGGGTTCAAATCCCGGGCTCGCACCTCTGAGTTTTTCGGAATTTATGTGCGAAAATTACATTTGTAATTTGCCATGAGCTTTTCGGTGAAGGAAAACATCGTGAGGAAACCTGCACACATCTGCGAAGAAATTCAATGGTGTGTGTTAAGTTCCCAATCCGCACTGGGCGCGCGTGGGAACTATAGCCCAAACCCTCCAATACACGGAGGAGGCCTATGCCATGAGGCACGCCGAATTTCGCGACAATTTAATAAATAAATAAAAAAAGTAAACGACAATAACAACAACATGTACTTACTGAAATTGTAGCGAATTCGGAATAAAAAGGCTTATAAATAAATATAAATAAAATACTTTTGCTGATAAGGGGAAGGGAGGGGGGGGGGGTAAATAATTGTAAAAAATCTGCTTATGTAGGTAATACTTGAATGGCCCCCCTGCGCCCCTGTACCCGCGCGGGCGAGGACTCCATTGTATGTGGCTCCATCTATCGTAGTTTACTCACTCATAACGGTAGAAGCCTGCATGCTAAGCTCAGCTGAAAAAGTTCCTCCGCAGATGCGATCAGTGCAGAGCGCCTGCGCGGGTTGGACTCGGCCAACGTTGGACGCGCATGGGACCAATAGCCAATCGTTGGCGCAATTGTTGGGCCCAACGCCGGAGCCAACCATCGCATTGACGGGAACATTGCTGTTTCCCGATATAGTGAAGGCGCGGGAACGGTTGTTGACTAAAAAAAATAACGATCAAGTACGAGTCGGACTCAGAAAGCTTATTGTCTAACTCGCTCGCAATCGCCATCGTGTTCGTTTTGACAGTTCTTGTATGAATGTGACAGCTAGCTGATTCCGATGCCAATTGTCAGCCCGTACAAGAACTGTCAAAATGAACACGATGGCGATTGCGAGCGAGTTACACAATAAGCCTGCTGTACAATTTTATTCTTTGACGTGATAACGTCTTATAAATCGATGAACACCAGCTGCACGCACGAAAAAGTGTCGCGTTCCGCGTGACGTCAGAGCGTGCAAGCGAGAGCGCGGAACAAGCTACAGAGTACTATTATTTATTCTGTGCTACGGAGAGGCACGATCGGCCTAAGCAAGCGTTCCGTTCCGTGTTACGTTCCGCGTGACGTCAGAGCCAGCAGTTCTGTTCTCATCAATGTTTCTTTATGACGTTATCACGTAAAATTATCGTCTGTAAACCGACTTTACAGACAATCGGTTTTTTTACTTACCTATTAATTTTTCAGTAGGTACTTATATATTTTTTGAGGAATTTCTTAGAATTATTTTTGATTCAAAATTAGGTAATTCACCTTTTACCGTACCTACCAAAGAGAATATAATCACTACGTTTGTACCTACACTGAACATCGACCATTCTATATGTGTACTTACACAAGTGTTTCTCGACCACAATTGGGTGGATTTTTGACGTTGTAATTTGTGTGCAATACGTTTAGCATGGCACACAAATTACAACGTCAAAAATCCACCCAATTCATACATAATTCAAGACACTGTGAGTTACTGTGAGAATATTATAGAACGACTGCTTAAGGCGAAGGGATAGGCAAATGACCTTGCCCGTTCGTGACGTGGCAAGCAGTCCGATCAACGCGACATCTGTTAAATAATCGACGCGTGAACTCGATGCGAATGGGCGCGGGCTGATGGATTGAAATATTGCACTGTGATGTTAGTAGATGGCGCTTGCTTTAGTTTTCCGATTGCCTACACAGACACAGCATAATGTTCAAATCAGATTTTGCAAAAATAATAAAAAACATTAACATTTCGGCATTCGTAACGTGGCCTTTAAGGTCTTGTTACCTTGGGCTCTGTCTGCTCCGCAAGGAATAGAGACGTTATTTATGTATGTATGTATGTGATATAATACATGAGAAAGTTTGTGACGATGTGAGTGAGTGTGTATGTATGTTTGTTTCTTCTTCAATCTACAACAACTGGACGGATTTGGATGAAATTTGGAACGAAGACAGTTGGTACCCTAGATTAAAACAGGCTACTTTTTATCCCAGAAAAATGCAGTTTCCGCGGGATAGTGATGAACGTGACGTCAAAGGTGTCCAGAGTCTGTTTAGAGTCGCAACGTAAATTATTATTGCAGAATAAAGTAAAACTTGTACGTGTCGGGAAAGATACAGAATAAGGCATGGTTTTTCCAATGATTATCTTCAAAACCAATATCCGAGGGTCCGAGAGGTCCCCAAACATAAATCCGTTATCAAAAATGAAAAAGGTGGCCGCCATTTTGAATTCTTTAAGTTTTGGACCGATTATTTTCAAAATCGATATCTGAGAATCCGAGTGGTCGTCAAACACAAATCTGCTATCGAAAATGAAAAAACTGGCCGCCATTTTGAATTCTTTACTTTTTGAACCGCTTGTTTTCAAAATCGATATCTGAGGGTCCGAGTGGTCGTGAAACACTAATCTGCTATCGAAAATGAAAAAACTGGCCGCCATTTTGAAATCTTTAGTTTACCGACCGATTGATTTCAAAATCGATATCTGAGAATCCGAGTTGTCTCCAAACATGAATCCGTTTTTAAAAATGAAAAAAGTGACCGCCATTTTGAAATCTTTAAGTTTTGGACCGAATATTTTCAAAATCGATATCTAAGGGTCCGAGTGGTCGTGAAACACAAATCTGCTATCAAAAATGAAAAAACTGGCCGCCATTTTGAAATCTTTAGTTTACCGACCGATTGATTTCAAAATCGATATCTGAGAATCCGAGTTGTCTCCAAACACGTATCCGTTATCAAAAATGACAAAAGTGGTCGCCATTTTGAAATCTTTAGTTTTTGGACCGATTATTTTCAAAACCGATATCTGAGGGTCCGAGAGCTCCCCAAACATAAATCCGTTATCAAAAATGAAAAAAGTGGCCGCCATTTTGAAATCTTTAAGTTTTGGACCGATTATTTTCAAAATCGATATCTGAGAATCCGAGTGGTCGTCAAACACAATTCTGCTATCGAAAATGAAAAAACTGGCCGCCATTTTGAATTCTTTACTTTTTGAACCGATTGTTTTCAAATTCGATATCTGAGGATCCAGGTGGTCCCCAACCATGAATCCGTTTTTAAAAATGAAAAAAGTAGCCGCCATTTTGAAAACTTTTGTTTTCCGACCGATTGATTTCAAAATCGATATCTGAGGATCCGAGTTGTCTCCAAACACGTATACGTTATCAAAAATGACAAAAGTGGCCGCCATTTTGAAATGTTTAGTTTTCAGACCGATTATTAACCGATATCTGAGGGTCCGAGAGGTCCCCAAACATAAATCTGTTTTTAAAAATGAAAAAAGTGGCTGCCATTTTGAATTCTTTACTTTCTAGACCAATTGTTTTCAAAATCGATATCTGAGGATCCGAGTGGTCCCCAAACATGAATCCGTTTTTATAAATGAAAAAACTGGCCACCATTTATCAACCCGTTATCAAAAATGGAAAAAGAGGCCGCCAGCTCAGATATCGATTTTGAAAACAATCTGTTCAAAAACTAAACATTTCAAAATGATGATGACTTTTCTATTTTGTATAACGGATACGTGTTTGGGAACCACTCAGATCGTAAGATATCGATTTTGAAAACAATCGGTACAAAAACTAGTTTTTAAAATGGTGGACACCTTTTTTTATTTTTAAAAACGGATTCTTGTTTGGGGACCACTCGGATCCTCAGATATCGATTTTGAAAACATTTGGTCCAAAAAGTACAGAATTCAAAATGGCGGCCAGTTTTTTTTATTTTCGATAGCAGATTTGTGTTTGATGACCACTCGGACCCTCAGATATCGATTTTAAAAATAATCGATCCAAAATTTAAAGATTTCAAAATGGCGGCCACTTTTTTCATTTTTAAAAACAGATTTATGTTTGGGGACCTCTCGGACCCTCAGATATCGGTTTTGAAAATAATCGGTCTGAAAACTAAATATTTCAAAATGGCGGCCACTTTTGTCATTTTTGATAACGTATTATACGTGTTTGGAGACAACTCGGATCCTCAGATATCGATTTTGAAATCAATCGGTCGGAAAATTAAAGATTTCAAAATGTCGGCCAGTTTTTTCATTTTTGATAGCAGATTTGTGTTTCACGACCACTCAGACCCTTAGATATCGATTTTGAAAAAAATCGGACCAAACCTTAAAGATTTCAAAATGGCGCCCACTTTTTTCATTTTTAAAAACGGATTCATGTTTGGGGACCTCTCGGACCCTCAGATATCGGTTTTGAAAATAATCGGTCCAAAAACTAAGGATTTCAAAATGGCGGCCACTTTTGTCATTTTTGATAACGGATACGTGTTTGGAGACAACTCGGATTCTCAGATATTAATTTTGAAATCAATCGGTCGGTAAACTAAAGATTTCAAAATGGCGGCCAGTTTTTTCATTTATAAAAACGGATTCATGTTTGGGGACCACTCGGATCCTCAGATATCGATTTTGAAAACAATTGGTCTAGAAAGTAAAGAATTCAAAATGGTGGCCAGTTTTTTCATTTTCGGTAGCAGATTTGTGTTTGACAACCACTCGGACCCTCAGATATCGATTTTGAAAATAATCGGCCCAAAACTTAAAGATTTCAAAATGGCGGCCACTTTTTTCATTTTTGATAACGGATTTATGTTTGGGGAGCTCTTGGACCCTCAGATATCGGTTTTGAAAATAATCGGTCCAAAAACTAAAGATTTCAAAATGGCGGCCACTTTTGTCATTTTTGATAACGGATACGTGTTTGGAGACAACTCGGATTCTCAAATATCGATTTTGAAATCAATCGGTCGGTAAACTAAAGATTTCAAAATGGCGGCCAGTTTTTTCTTTTTTGATAGCAGATTTGTGTTTCACGACCACTCGAACCCTTAGATATCGATTTTGATAATATTCGGTCCAAAACTTAAAGATTTCAAAATGGCGGCCACTTTTTTCATTTTTAAAAACGGATTCATGTTTGGGGACCACTCGGATCCTCAGATATCGATTTTGAAAACAATTGGCCCAAAACTTAAAGATTTCAAAATGGCGGCCACTTTTTTCATTTTTGATAACGGATTTATGTTTGGGGAGCTCTCGGACCCTCAGATATCGGTTTTGAAAATAATCGGTCCAAAAACTAAAGATTTCAAAATGGCGGCCACTTTTGTCATTTTTGATAACGGATACGTGTTTGGAGACAACTCGGATTCTCAGATATCGATTTTGAAATCAATCGGTCGGTAAACTAAAGATTTCAAAATGGCGGCCAGTTTTTTCATTTTTGATAGCAGATTTGTGTTTCACGACCACTCGAACCCTTAGATATCGATTTTGATAATATTCGGTCCAAAACTTAAAGATTTCAAAATGGCGGCCACTTTTTTAATTTTTAAAAACGGATTCATGTTTGGGGACCACTCGGATCCTCAGATATCGATTTTGAAAACAATTGGTCTAGAAAGTAAAGAATTCAAAATGGTGGCCAGTTTTTTCATTTTCGGTGGCAGATTTTTGTTTGACAACCACTCGGACCCTCAGATATCGATTTTGAAAATAATCGGCCCAAAACTTAAAGATTTCAAAATGACGGCCACTTTTTTCATTTTTGATAACGGATTTATGTTTGGGGACCTCTCGGACCCTCAGATATCAGTTTTGAAAATAATCGGCCCAAAACTTAAAGATTTCAAAATGGCGGCCACTTTTTTCATTTTTGATAACGGATTTATGTTTGGGGAGCTCTCGGACCCTCAGATATCGGTTTTGAAAATAATCGGTCCAAAAACTGAAGATTTCAAAATGGCGACCACTTTTGTCATTTTTGATAACGGATACGTGTTTGGAGACAACTCGGATTCTCAGATATCGATTTTGAAATCAATCGGTCGGTAAACTAAAGATTTCAAAATGGCGGCCAGTTTTTTCATTTTTGATAGCAGATTTGTGTTTCACGACCACTCGGACCCTTAGATATCGATTTTGAAAATATTCGGTCCACAAAGTAAAGAATTCAAAATGGCGGCCAGTTTTTTCATTTTCGGTAGCAGATTTGTGTTTGACGACCACTCGGACCCTCAGATATCGATTTTGAAAATAATCGGCCCAAAACTTAAAGATTTCAAAATAGCGGCCACTTTTGTCATTTCTGATAACGGATACGTGTTTGGAGACAACTCGGATCCTCAGATATCGATTTTGAAATTAATCGGACGAAAAACTAAAGATTTCAATATGGCGGTCTTTTTTATTTTGATAACGGATCCATGTTTGGGAACCACTTTGACCTTCAGATATCATTTTTTTTCTTTCTAATGATAGACTACATTGGAGTACTACTTGCCTCATTATCAAAATTTTTCATGCAGTAATTCCAACCAAAATCCTATTTCCCATGCTTGTTCGCTAAACAGCAAGTAAGTTAGTATCAAACCAACCTGCCACTAAGTTCCCAAAAAACGGATTGAAAATAATAACTTTTAACTTAATATAGGTATTATACGTGCGAAGCGAACGAGTACGACTTTTTGAAGCACTGTTTCGCGCCTATTCTGTGACTCAAACAACATGCTTAGCCAAACCAATATGAAAAAACGCGAAGCGAATATTGGCAACGTCGCGTCGCTTACGCACTGCCGCCACCGAGCGAACATGCAACGTTGCTTTTTCCTTATTATTTTCATACGTCTTATCCAAATTATTTTTTTATTTATTTATCTATTATTTTTTTATTATTTTTTTATGAACATTTTTGGTTTTATCTTAATAATTTATTTCACCGTATTATCTTTTTAACATTTTTTTGGTTTCCGAATTTTTTTGTACATTGAAAAGCGCCTGATTGAATGTGCGGGCAAATATTGCGTTCGCCCTTTTCACAGGATCAGGGCAGTACTACTCTCTAAAGCCTTATTTGTTGGCTAATTGAAGCAAACGCACCGCGGAATTTTAATTATGAGTTACTAGAGTGACCTCGTCGAGATTGGTAGCAAACAGATTGGTTTCACCCGAGCAAACCGTGCACAAAATATTTTCGAGACTCTTAGAGCAAACGAATTTTTGTACTAACTACGACATTAAGGAATATGTTTTCACCGGTGAATTCTAATTCAAGACATGTTTTATAGAATGTGCAGTTTTCAAAACTCCAAATTGTGTATTATCGCCATAAAACATGCACAAAAACAACCAATTTATGAGCTTTTGCCTATCCCTTCGCCTTAAATGAGTCCTTGCCCGAGCGGTGCAGACGCGCGGGGTGGGACGACCGCGGGGGCCGAGAGAGGTGCGGGCAGGCACACTACCCGCCCGCACCTCTCTCCCCTTTGTCGTCCCCCGCGCCACTGTGCCGCTACTCATAAGCGGTCGTTCTATAACCCCTTGACAAACCGGTATCAGGGCATGCAGAGTACTGGACGCCGCAGAAGTTCCTCTCCATTCTTATGCAGATGCCGTAGTCCTGGTTGCTGAGCTGCAGACCCGACATCGGGTCATAGTTGAACGATCGCAGCTGGCCAGACACGCCTGTGTAGTACTGGAGGCAACCTTCATCAGCTGGAAGAGAGATAATCAGAGTGTGCAAAAGCAGTCCTAATAACCTAACCTAAAAAAGTCGTTTTAGATCAATGATTATCAAAAGTCAAGATACGCCTGTCCGAACAATTCGCTATCTGCGCAATTGGGCATTTTTTTCTCTGACACTCTGACAGCTGAACGATACGGCGTCCTGCCTGTCACAGATTAAGGCACGGTGGTCTTATAAGACCACCGCATTGGACGCATTACTCGTGAGCGTTGGGCCTATCTTTACGAAGTAATATATACATCTAGGTATGTTTTAGATACAATCTTTGCTAACTGTATTTGCATTGTCATCCGTCCTATGTGAACCAAATTTCAAGTCAATCGGACCAAACGTTGAAGAGTTCCCTCCTGCGGAGACGGTCCTGGCTGTGTCACCAGAATTTTACTACCAGCTAATTGTACTGTCATTTGACTTACACAATTATGCAAAATTTCAACTCAATCGGATGAAAATATCTGCTTCAAAATTGAGTCGCAAGATTCCACGGTTACGGTTCCAAGATTTTATGTAGGACGGATGATGACAATGCAAGTACAGTTAGCAAAAAAAACTTGTATTAAAAATGTAAATTTTTGGTTAGGTTATTTTTACTGTTTTTACTTACCCTAGGCTGTGTCTACCCGCAAGGGATAAAGACGTGATTTATGTATGTAGGTATGTATGTAACTAACCTTTGTAGATGGTACTGCAGGGTATCTGTGTGACCTTGACCTTCCACATCCTCTCGAAAGCTGCGCCGCTGGTGACGAATGTCAACTTGACAGGGTTAGTAGTTCCGATACCAGCATCTATATACACTGTGAAACAAATGTGTTCGATCATAATTCTTCTTCTTACAGTACGCGGTATGTAATACAAAATGTGTACACAATCATATCTTCCGGCACCCATTGCACAGTCTGTGTGTAGTACGAGCACGACCCTATGGGGTTCCGCACCCATTAGACAGTGTAGCGCGACCCCATGGGGTTCCGTACCCATTAGGCAGTGTATGTGTAGCATGACCCTATAGAGGGTTCCACACCCATTACATTTTACACACACACACATACCATTAAATTTCTTCCCCCAAGGGGTTCCGTACCCATTAGACAGTGTGTAGTGCGAACCCTTGGGGTTCCGAACCCATAAGTGTATGAGTAGCACGACCCCATGGGGTTCCGCACCGATACTCAACTGTGACCCCCCTGGTTGACGCCGCATATCGCTGGCACGGGGTTACCGCCTGACACGATGAACTGGTCTTGATTGCAGACGTGGTTCATCTGCTCTGGCCCCGCTATTGTGAAGCGATTGAAGTCCAACCTGGATCAAAGTGTTTTTTATTTTTATTTTTATTATAAACTGACCAGCGATTGACCTCTATCTCACCTGATGGTAAGTGCAAATGAGCTGAAGATGTAGCTCACTGGTTCAGTAACAGCCTGTTCACTCTGGATTCGAATAGTCCAAGGTTAGACGTGTTTGCTGAATAAGGTTCCCCATCGATTGCCATCACTACATACCTAGTGTAAAACAAAGTCGCTTTCCACTGCCTGCCTATACCTATGTAGGTATGCTTAGATCTTTAAAACTACGCAACGGATTTTGATACGGTTTTTTTAGTAGATAGAGTGATTCAAGAGGAAGGTTTATATGTATAATACGCAGACGAAGTCGCGGGCAGAAGCTAGTAAAGTTCATAGGCCTTTTATGATGTTTATTTTGAGGGTTTAGTACGTTTGCTTGGGTCTGGGAGCAAAGAAAAAACATAGAATGTACCGGTTGTTTCTCCTCCCGCCAGATGGAAAAAGACCATCGAGGGAGTAGGAGAAAAATTTAGGTATCATGTCAAAGGCGATGCTAGCACCCATCACTATTTTGATTCCCTTTTACGTCGCCCATAATCATGTTAAACGTTGCCTAGGTGTTGTTACCTTAAGCTCGGTCTACCCAGTAAGGAAAAGACATGATTTATATGTGTAAGTCTTCTTCTTTTCTTCTTCAGCGTGATACGCTTCTCCAATCCGTCTCCATCCCGAACGGTTGTCCGTTTCCCTCTTCCAAACTGGTCCTGCTGTATCCCTTAATGTCAGCGGACCATCGGGCAGGTGGTCTGCCTAGCCGGGATCTCCAGTCCAGAACGCGCTTGCTCCACCGTACGTCGTATCGTCGGTACACATGGCCAACCCACGCCCATTTTATCTTGGCGACTCTGAGCCCAACGGCGACCACTTTCGTGCGTTGTTATGTGTAAGTATGTATGTATAAGTATAGTTTTATGTTCCTACCTGATCTGGCAGACATCAGGGTGGGCTTTCGAGACTGTGAGATCGCAGGAACCAGTTCCGTCAAAGGACGAGGGGTACCCGCTGTTCACGAAGTATGTACCATTCTCCGACGTGGTACTACCGCATGACGTCATAACTGCAACAAGCACGAAGCATCAGGAGTTGCCTTCAGTTTAACATTACGCTATAAGGTCGGTACAGATGGGCAGCATTTGAGTACTGCAATACAACAGCATAAACCGCCGGTTGACAAGGTCGCAAGGCGGACCGCAGACGATTGGCAGTTTCGACGAAGTTACACCAACTACAACAGAACAGCACTCGAACTGCCATTTTGCAGTTGGGTAGCAGTTCAAATGCCATCCGTCTGTGCTCTGCTGGCCCAAAGCCACATTACGCAAAGCAAAACAAAAACGACATAATTATAACAAACTAGCTTTTGCCCGCGACTTCGTCTGCGTGGAATTAGAATTTTTGGTAGGATATTTTAGTGGCAGAGTATCCATTAGAGCACAAATGATTATTATCCTTCGAGTATCGCATTTTCGTAGTAAATTTCACCCCCGTTGCACATCCTTAAAGGATGATTCCTGCAATCAAAAACTATTTTGTCCTTCCCAGGAGCATAACTATATCCATACCCGTTTAAATCGGATCAGCGGTTTAAGCGTGAAGAGGTAACAGACAGGCATACCATCACATAATTAAATATAATAGTATGGACTCACATAAACCTTTCTAATATTCAGCTTCATAATCAAATATCTAGTAACAAATCCGTGCATGGCGTGAAGAACTTGATAACTCGACTTACATGATTTTTTTTTTATCGTCGCAATGGCTTTCTACGGCATTGGTTTTGTAGGAAAAAAATTGACAACTCGATATCTATGAAACTTTCAGATATAGGGGCTGTGACAAATATGAATATCTCAAAATTTACCGTTTTTTATTTAACAAATCGAGATATAAACGCGATGAGACCAGGATAAGACACAAAAAAAAATCGTATGTCCTTATATCAACTTACACTCAAAATCGAAATAAAGTACGTAAAGTGACAAAACTAGATATCTAAGTGACGATTATCATACTATTGCGTTAACAAATGAATATATCGTCTTATATACTTACACTCAACTATACCCATAAATAGTACGCAACTTGATATGTCAATTTATACTTTTTTAGCTTGACGAACACAGTAAGTCATTGAGTTGTCATAATTAGATATCAATTTATTCCCAATGGATAGCTATTCACAAAAAAATCCATGTCTTTATATCAACTTACACTCAAAAACCGAAATAGTGTACGTAAAGTGACAAAACTAGATATCTAAGTGACAATTATCATACTAATGTGTTAACAAATGAATATATCGTCTTATTTACTTATCCTCAACTACCCATAAATAGTACGCAACTTGATTATGTCAATTTATACTGTTTTAACTTGACAAACACAGTTAATCATTGAGTTGGCATAATTAGATATCAAGTTATTCCCAATGGATAGCTATTCCGTGTACAGCGTGAATACCTTGTAATAAGTCGCCCTAGATGAAAAAGATTGAATGCGTTTTTCATATCTGTATTAGCGACGACAGGATCAGGTCCTATCGTCGCTAATACAGACAAAAATACAGAAAAACGCACAAAAATAACCATACCTCCATTTGGAACTTCAATTTTATAGGACAAAATACATTATAGACTCTGTTGCGAACTCTTTATTGTATTTTGAGTAAATAATATTTTTTATGTTTTTATACACTTAATGATATGACTTTTGAACTCTTGTATTCTTGGTATTGTCAGTTGTTGTTGAAGAAGTACAGTAAAAAGAAGCAGTCAGTTTGCTGGTGTTTTAATTTACCCATTATTTAATTTTCCTTAATTTATCATACAGCATACAGCCCTCATCGCCGTACGTTTCAGACTCCTTTTGTAAACATAAAAAAAGTAATACCTAACAATTATGTGACAAATATGCTATGGAATTAATGTAATTTGATTAATTTTCACGCGTCTTCTAGTTATCTAATATCTCGATTATCAATGTCAAGATCAGAATCTATGGTAGAACAATTTGTGGTATGATGTTTTATCAATTTGGGTCTTAATTTTGTCTCATATAATTTAAGTTCCGTTCCGAATGAATAGTTTGACATAAATTTTCGTTAGTCATAACTCATAAAGCTTATTATTTCTGAAACAATAAGTTTTTTTTTTTAAGATTTCACGAATTCCAGTGTTATGAAAGGAAAAATATTATTAATATTAATTATTAATGATAATGACCAATAAAAAAAAATTATGTGACAAAGAGAAACCGGTTAGAAGCGATATTACAATTTATTGATACCCTTACTCTCTAACTCTATAGTGAATAAGTTGATAAGTCGTCGGTGAACAAGTTGATAAGTCAATTATTATGAATAATGTGATGATTAGAAAGAAACAAATATATTGAATTGAAAAACCGCACAAAGTTACCCTTAACTCAATTTAAACATTTCAGTTGCACTTAAAAACTTATTTTTAGGAATTAAATTAAACAACGTTTTCACTGAATTGAGTGCTAATGTATGGGGAATAACTAGATAAGTCGTTGGTGAATAAGTTGATAAGTCTAATATCTCACAAAATATAATGATTTTACCAAATTAAGTAAAACCAGTGAAAAGATAGCACAAAATTATCCATAAATCAAGCTATAGAGACGAATTCAAGATAAAAACGGATTTTGGAGAAAATTCCAAACTTTAAAATCGCCGCCCTGTAAAATTGCCATTTTAGACTTATCAAGTTCTTCACGCCATGCACGGAAATTATGTGGGAACATCTGGTGTTCTGTTCACATTAACAATAGCCTACGCCAGTTATACCTATGTAATGGCCCACCCTAGTACCAATGGCCCAGCATACTACCAATGACCCAACCTACAACCAATGGCCCAGCATACTACCAATGACCCAACCTATAACCAATGACCCAGCATACTACCAATGACCCAACCTACAACCAATGGCCCAGCATACTACCAATGACCCAAACCCAACTAAATACTACCAATAGCTCGTTTACTATGTCGTTTAAAAGATTTTTATAAATTTTGCATTTTTATTTTTTTTACTTACCTAATTGACATTGTTTCTATTCTATATTTTTGTACTTTAAATTCATATCCAAGCTGGTGACATTTTAATTTAATTAATTGGTGACATTGTAAGTAATATTATTGATCGTTATTTTTTTATTGCTCTAATTTTAATTATTTAAATTGTTCGTGCGCTCTATTATTGTTATTTGAATTGTGACATTATTTTATTTGTAATAATTGTGGTCCACTGGTTATTCTTGAATAAAATTATTATTATTATTATTATCATTACTAGCTGTTGCCAGCGACTTCGTCTGCCAAGAATTCGTTTATCGCTGTCCCGCGGGAACTACGCAATTTTCCGGGATAAAAAGTAGCCTATGTGCTATTCCAGACTTTTCTCTATCTATGTGCCGAACTTCATCCAGAACCGTTGGGCCGTTCGGGCGTGATTGAGTAACAAACAAACATCCATCCATCCATCCATCCATCCATCTATCCATCCATCCATACTTTCGCATTTATAATATTAGTTAGATTACTACCCAATACTCACAGACGCAGCACAGCCCGTACCCGCCGGCGCAGTGCCCGTTGGCTTGCCCGCCGCGCGCGGAGCACTCCCGCGCAGCCATGCAAGTGCCGTTGTCGCCAGATGCGCCTGCGCACCCGCCGTTCGGGAACGTTACCACCGTGAAGATGGACAGGACTGGAAAAGGGGGCTTTAGAATTTAGAAAAGCAGTCAAATCAGACATTATTATTTGTGGTAACGTCTTAACTAGGCAGTTCCTTCCGAAATTAAAATCCATAAGTTCTGTTTTAAACTAGTTTTAAATACTTCTTATTTCGAAATAGTTAACATTTCATATTATAGACCGACCGCTTAAATGAGTCCTCGTCCGCGCGGCACAGGAGCGCGGGGTAGGACGACAAAGGGAACCTCTCTCGGCCCCCGCGGTCATCCCACCCCGCGCGGTCGGTATATAGGTAATCTACACTTAAAATACTTATAAATTACCAATGATAACATGATAACAATCGCTTGCAAGTTCAATGCTAATGCCAATTCCTGCTGAAATAATTCCCAATTTAATTACTCACATCTGTTTTCCTTCTGAGGCCAGAACTTGGCCTTCTCCCCCGTTTTGTAATTGGCCGTCCGCCATTTTGGAAACCCGCCGCCCAGTTGCCCGTTGCCAAAATGGCGGCTGTCAGTTGTTTCACTAAGTGCGAGCACAGAAACGAGAATTAAGTAACAAACGTACATATTCGCGGCTGTTTTTAAATTTAAATAGTTTGAAGTTGGAACGCGTTTTTATAAACATTATCGAGTAGAAGGGGTACAATGGGTAATTTCTCCCATTGTCACCACAAAAGGTGATTTAGTGATAATTTTGGTCACGGTGTAGGCGCACGCGTTTAGCGGGTAAGTGGCCATGTACAGTCAGTACGAGGGAAGTGAATGTTGAGCCGACGTGGAACCTTTTCACACTATGTTCTGGCGCCAGTTGGTGCGAATTTCGCTGTTGAATGAACCCCTTATTCATAAACGCTCTTCTTCTTCTTCTTCTTTTTATTTGTGGCGTTACAAGTCGTTATAGCGACGACAACTTCGCCAATGTCAGGGTAAAATTTTCTTAAAATAAAATCTTGTGACAAAATGTCGGCAACGTTGTACGGTAACACGGTCAAAGACCCCCCTCCCCCCCTGTCGGGCTCTTAGCCAATGGTCAATGATACCCCTCAGATACTGCCAGGAAATCATTAGCCGTTGCCCAGGGTGCACCGGACCATGCACTGCTCTTCCCCCCGGACGGATCCAGAAACGAACCGCAGCTCTTGGCCACACGTGGAGGTAACCCGACACGCACCCCCATAAGCGCTCTATAGGCTTCTTCTAACTTAACAATCGTTTGTCCTTATCTGTGAAAGGTAAATGTCAAAGTGACAGATAAGGACAAACGATTACTAAGTTAGCAGGAGCCTATGGAGCGTTTGTGAGTAAGGGGGTAAAGATAGAAATAGGTATAACTAACTGTAGGACATCCATGCTGGTTTGGGAGTAAAGAAAAAACATAGAATTAACCAGTTGCTTCTCTTCCCGCGCAGACAGTAAAAGCCCATCGAGGGAATGGGTGAAAATCTTATAAATCATCAGGCAATGCGGCTAGCAACCCATCACTATTAGATTCCATTTTCCACCTATACGTCCTTCTTCTTCTTCTTCTTCTTCTTCAGCGTGTAGACGCCCACCGTTGGGCATACCCCTCTCCAATCTGTCTCCATCCCGAACGGTTGCTCGTTTCCCTCTTCCAGACTGGTCCCGCTGTCTCCCTTATGTCATCGGACCATCGGGCAGGTGGTCTGCCTACACTTCTTCTGCCTAGCCGGGGTCTTCAGTCCAGAACGCGCTTGCTCCACCGTTCGTCGTGTCGTCGGCACACATGGCCGGCCCACGCCCATTTTAGCTTGGCGACTCTGTGCCCCACGTCAACGACTTTCGTGCGCTGTCTAATGAGCTCGTTCCGGACTCGGTCCCGCAGCGTTATTCCAAGCATAGCTCGCTCCATATTTCGCTGCGTCACCTTGAGCTCGTGGACCATCCCAGCAGTCAGTGTCCATGTCTCACAAGCATACGTCATAGCCGGTAGTATGCACTGGTTAAAAACCTTTGTTTTGAGCGATTGGGGAATACGTCCTATACGTCCACTATATTGATAAACGTGGCCTGTATAGGTACTGCCTATCCATTAGGAATCAAGACGTGATTTATGTACCTAAGTGTATGTATGTATGTGTATTTCCACACAAACATTCATTGTATGCAATCAGTATCACATCCACCGGAATTATGTAGTATCATACTTCGCACGACATATATAATTATACTATGATCAGTCATAATAATATGCTATGTAGGGTCATAGCTCTTTTAGCTTTTAGTATGTCTACTCTCTATGCTCTGGTTTCTGTTGTCCTGTCAATCGTTCGAAGGTTAACTGGAAGAGATCCCTTTGAGGGATAAGTTCGCCTTTGTACATCTGTGTATCTTATTACCTGTAAAATGAATGTGTTTTATGTACAATAAATCAATAAAGAGTTATACCTACTTACATACATACATCAGTTACGATCGCCCAAACTTTCTAAAAATCCAGCCTATATACACGTCCCACTGTTGGGCACAGGCCTCCCATTAGAATGAGAAGGCTTGGGCTATAGTTTCCACGCGGGCCCACTGCGGATTGGGAACACCACACACACACACACAATTGAATTGCTTCGCAGATGTTTTCCTTCACCGAAAAGCAGGGGCCTTACCGTGACGTCCTAATTTCGACTCAGTTCAAGTTTTAGCTGTCACTTTTAGTATGAATCTGACAGCGAGCGAACCTAAACTGAAACGCATTAAGACGTCATGGTAAGGCCCCTGGTAAATTTCAAATTTGATTTTTTACTTATTGTGATCGACTGTACTAAGTGCCAGAACACATTGTTGTTACCCTCTATTTATTGTCACAACTATCCAATATGGTTAAATAACAAACAATAATAACACTATTCCAGTGGAAAACCAGCTATTAAATGATTGAGAACAAACTCTCTCCACATCCGGCTTTAAAAGTAGTGTAAAGTGGGTGACAGACGGTCGAGAAAGTTCGCTTACTCACGGCTCGAAGATTTTACTCGCCTGTGTGTCAGAGCCTCTAGTGTAAGTTTTCGCATATAAAAACGTCTCGAACGCGTTCGCGTAAACGTCTAAATTAATATGGAAAAATTGGCAGCGCCACTTGCAGATCGAAACGGCAACAAACTGTTCCCATAGTATTTGACATTTAAACGCAAACGCGGTCGAGACGTATTTTGTGACCGAAAATCTACACTAAGCATACTGAGCCTCTAGTGTAAGTTTTCTCATATAAAAACGTCTCGAACGCGTTCACGTAAACGTCTCAATTACTATGGAAAAATTGGCAGCGCCACTTGCGGAACGAAACGGCAACAAACCGTTCTCATAGTATTTGACATTTTAACGCAAACGCGTTCGAGACGTATTTTGTGACCGAAAACCTACACTAAGCATACTGGAAGTTTTCGCATATAAAAACGTCTCGAACGCGTTCGCGTAAACGTCTCAATTACTATGGAACAATTGGCAGCGCCACTTGCGGATCGAAACGGCAACAAACCGTTCTCATAGTATTTGACATTTTAACGCAAACGCGTTCGAGACGTATTTTGTGACCGAAAACCTACACTAAGCATACTGGAAGTTTTCGCATATAAAAACGTCTCGAACGCGTTCGCGTAAACGTCTCAATTACTATGGAACAATTGGCAGCGCCACTTGCGGATCGAAACGGCAACAAACTGTTCTCATAGTATTTGACATTTTAACGCAAATGCGTTCGAAACGTATTTTGCGACCGAAAACTTACACTAAGCATACAGAGCCTCTAGTGTAAGTTTTCGCATATAAAAACGTCTCGAACGCGTTCGCGTAAACGTCTCAATTACTATGGAACAATTGGCAGCGCCACTTGCGGATCGAAACGGCAACAAACTGTTCTCATAGTATTTGACATTTTAACGCAAATGCGTTCGAAACGTATTTTGCGACCGAAAACTTACACTAAGCATACAGAGCCTCTAGTGTAAGTTTTCGCATATAAAAACGTCTCGAACGCGTTCACGTAAACGTCTCAATTACTATGGAAAAAATGGCAGCGCCACTTGCGGATCGAAACGGCAACAAATTGTTCTCATACTATTTGACATTTTAACGCAAACGCGTTCGAGACGTATTTTGTGACTGAAAACCTACACTAAGCACACAGTCTAAGTACGCGTACTTTTGGAGTAAAGTACAGGAGCGTAAAGTCGAGGCGTAAGTACCTGCGCGAACTTACTTGCCCGTCTGTTACCCACTTTACAAATCTGTTAATAGTACTTTAAATAATTGTTTAGTACTTATGTCAGTTACTTCCATGCTAATCTGGGAGTAAAGAAAAAACATAGAATGTACCACTTGCTTCTCTTCCCGTGCAGATGGTAAAAGCCCATCGAGGGAATGGGCGATAATTTTAGTTATCATGTTATACCGAAGCGAATGCCCATAATCATGCTAAACGTGACCTTTAGGTCGCTACCTTAGGCTCTGTCTACCCCGTAAGGGATAAAGACGATTTATAATAATAATAATAATAATTAGGGAACAATTCACACAAATTGACCTAGTCCCAAAGTAAGCGCTAGTAAGGCTTGTGTTATGGGTACTAGACAACGATATACATACTTATATAGAGAAATACATACTTATATAGGTAGAAACATCCATGACTCAGGAACAAATATTTGTGCTCATCACACATAATATTTATGCCCTTACTAGGATTCGAACCCAGAACGCTTGCTTCGCAGGCAGGGTCACTACCAACTAAGCCAACCACGTCGTCATAATACGTCACGTGTATAATGTACCTATGTATGTATTACGTCACAAAAATTATAATACGCCTGATCCAATCAATTGTTATAAAATTCTACAAAATAACTAAAATTAAAAATGATATCCCCACGTATACGTGGGGGACGTATTAAGTGATTAATCACCATCATACGTGAATGCCTTGCGATGCCACTGACAGACAAACACACACAGACATAGACGTCAGCCTTATCCCCTCTTTTCGCTTCTGGGATTAATGATTATTAATTAAATAATAGGTAAAGTAAAACGCCAATATCAGTTTTTCTGATTTATTATAATAAGTTACAGATAAAACAAACCTGTGTAAGTAATACATTATATGTATATTTTGTTTATTAAAATAAATGTAAGCTTGTAAATATACTGTAATATGCACTTAACTGACTAGCATAAATCTTTGTATGTATATTTATTTAATTTGTAACTAAACATATTGTTTTGTATCGTAGTTCGTCTAATTCTTAACTAGATGGCGCTTGGATCGCCACACCATCTAAACAATAGATTTTTTATTTTGTTTTCATGTAAATAAATAGCATAATTACAATTAATTAAAATAAAAAAATTAAATGACACAAAAATAAACTTAAATTTCAATTACATAGTAAGCAAAGATACAAAGATTCTCCATAAAACTATAACAACTGCCTTATACAGAAAAAAGAGAATGTCTCGAATGTTTTAGAAAAAAATATAAGCCATAGTCGATTCGAATTGCAATAAATTTACAATAATGATTTTTATTTTCTTTACACCGCCCTCTGCGTCTCATTGGCTGTAATTGTTGCAACCTTATGAAAACCAATGAACAAAACGTAGTCACCGTCACTCCACTAGGTGGCGCTGTCCTTAAATTGTAGCATTAGAATTCACGCCATCTATTGAAGTTATATAGAAATTAGAAAAACATACTGGCCATTTAAAAGTAAACAAACTATTTATAAATTAAAAGATACCTGCCAGTTTTCAAAAACAAACTATTAAAAAAAATAACAAGCCGGATGAATAATAAAAAAGGCATTTCTTTGGTAAGCTTCCACTAACTATTTTTACTGACTATGATGATTGTTTTTTCTGTAGAAAACACTAACTGTTAAGCTCTTAGTTTACCTAAACTTGTACTTACGTTAATTAGACAGGTATCATGAATTACAATTAAGTACACTGTACGTTTCAAAACACCATTCCAAAAATACAAATTTCTTAACAGGCACTACCAACCTAGCAGACAATTTGGATAACAATAATAATAAACTTTTGTCCCTAGGATGGTATCACCTCAATACTATCTTCCGTAATTATACCTCTATTTTAACAACGATAACTTACATTTTAACTAAAAAAACCGGCCAAGTGCGAGTCGGACTCGAGCACTGAGGGTTCCGTCTCATTATCTATAAATATCTATAAACCAGAGTAAGCAGAGCCCTGCTCCAAAGCAAAATGTACGCAGTGTGGGGTCACTTTATATTGGTCACTGATATATATATAGACATACATACATATTTACGGTTTTCGCAATTATTCCTTAATCTGTGCTATAAGACCTACCTTCAAACCAAATTTCAAAATTCTGCGTCCACGGGAAGTACCCTGTAGGTTTTGATTCCTTTGAGAGTTGCGGAAATTTGCGGCATAAACGGCTGTATCTTTTGATTGCGTTAGCTTAGAAGTTTGATATTTTCACAGCTCCAAGGGGCAGTGGGTATTTGATATAAATTTCAGCTTGATACCTCCACGCGTTCCTGAGAAAAGGGGTCTTGACAGATGAACGGACGGACGGATGGACAGCAAAGTGATCCTAGAAGGGTTCCGTTTTTTCCTTTTGAGGTACGGAACCCTAAAAAGGAATGGATAACTTTTTTTCGTCTTCGATCGTTCGTCGCAGCGTCGACATGCACTAAGGAACCGTCGGGGAGAGGTTCACGTGTTTGGAATATTCTATAGTGGTGGTGGTTCTCGTTGTTATTTCGGTTGTTCTTTGTTTTGTGTTGTTGTTTCCTCGAACATTGACTGCATGAATAAGATTCAATGGTAGCGTATTTTTGCATGATTTAACCTCACTATATCGCGAAACAGCAAAGAAAAGTTATCCATTTATCTATATTTCAACATGGACCTCCGCAAAGGAACGCCAGAATCCATACATCTTACTATTACTTAACTATAACTATTACAATAAGTTTAGAAAAAGAAGTGTCGGAAAAACAACAAAAATTTTAATAACACTGAAATGAAAGCAAATGCAGGACCACGTGAAATCATTTTTACATTCCACAAATAAAACGTTAGCGTTATTGACGCAGGGAAATAAAAATAAATAAAAACAGGACATTGATGTTAAGTCTAAATAATATTGATAATTATTACACTATCATAACATTTACTGTATTTTTTCGTCGCAGCGACGATGACTAATAGTAAAGTTTCTAACAGATCTTTTGTTTGCTGTAATTTATATGTATAATTTCATAGGTAAGTAAGAAACGTTTATTTTGTATAATTAAAAGTAAATGGAGAATGTTAAAGTACTCGACGCGAGGTGAATTATTTATAATTAAGTATACCTGAATATTTAAATATAAAAAAGCCGTGGTAGCCTAGTGGTTTGACCTGTGGCCTCTCAAGCAGAGCGTCGTGGGTTCAAATCCCGGGCTCGCACCTCTGAGTTTTTCGGAATTTATGTGCGAAAATTACATTTGTAATTTGCCATGAGCTTTTCGGTGAAGGAAAACATCGTGAGGAAACCTGCACACATCTGCGAAGAAATTCAATGGTGTGTGTTAAGTTCCCAATCCGCACTGGGCGCGCGTGGGAACTATAGCCCAAACCCTCCAATATACGGAGGAGGCCCATGCCATGAGGCACGCCGAATTACGCGACAATTTAATAAATAAAAAATAAATAAAAAAAAAACGACAATAACAACAACAACAACATTTACTTACTGAAATTGTAGCGAATTCGGAATAAAAAGGCTTATAAATAAATAAATAAAAATACCTGAATATTTATTTTTTTGTTTTTATAATAATATTATAAAAAAGCCCTTGGCAACCTATTTTTCAAAATAAAAGTTTTTTAAGCGAGTAAACCACTGAACTATGAAGTGACGCCACTCTTAGTGCGATCAAGACATGGCTGGTCGGAGGGTTTGATTCTAGTGCATCTATTTAGAAAAATCTGTATTTCACTTTTTTATTTTAAATTAGGAATACGTATAAAAAATCAAAATGAGTGTAACATTCTCTACTTGTATGTTGTGATTTTTTTTTATTAGTACATCTACTAGCGACTGTGACGAAGTGTGTGTGATAAGCAAAATGCGTCGTCATTGTATTGTTTATTGTAAAAAAAATAGCTTAATGTAAACAGAGTAAGTCGCGGTCACTTGCGTTAGCCGTACAGACAATAACCCAACCGTATACACGAATTTATTTAGGCGAATTATAATGAATTTCATAAATGGAGTGTTGTATTTTTTTTTTCTTTTAAGGAGGGATGACTATGTCAGTCTCATAGGACTCAAGAAGATCGGAGATCTAAATTTACGCCAAACTTTTGGTGTAAAAGGTGATTTGTATACTTTGTGTCTTGAAACTAACCTGGAATACTACAGCTAGTGGTAGAGCTTGTAGCTTGTAGCTTGTAGCTTGTACCTTGTAACTGCTAGCTTCGAGAAATGATCACTGCTGAATTTATTTCACAATCATTGTTAAACACCTTTGTATAGAATAGATACTAGAATTTAGTAATATACGGTTGGTTGTTTTTGATTATTTACGTTATGTAGTTAAGCGCTCTTGTTAAAAGATGGCGCGGTGCGCAGTTTCTTCCGGATTCTCGGCGAACTCCACCTCGGGACGACTCGGGTATCTCCGGGCGACACACCTTCGTCCACGTCGTCAGCTTCGGTTTTGATCTCCATTTTCTGGAAGCATTTGTTAAAAATTTGAAGTATTAGATACCTATTACAAAAAAAATTGGTTGCCTGTAAAGTCGGTATACGGGCGAAAGTTTTACGTGACAACGACTTTGAGTGGTAAAATAATTTTAATGTGAATATTCATTCGTATAGTAGGAAGAAGGATGAAATAATAGTAACAATTTAAAACATTTATTACCTACCTTCACATTATCACTACACAATCGTTTTACAATTAACTGGCAACGTGTAAACTTGTATGCAGGCGCCTAAGCGAAATAGAAGCGCAAGACATGAACCGGTGTGTATGCCTATCTCTCTCACTCTCTCTCTCTCGCTCTGTCTCTCTCGCTCTTAGGCGGGCTAACTGTGCTCGAGTGGAAGGGACGCGTGCCTTTCACTTTTTATGTCTGTCTCTCTCGCTCTTAGGCGGGCTAACCATGCCCGAGTGGAAGGGACGCGTGCCTCTCACTCGCTCTCATTGTGAGCGCATAACGTGAGCGGAGCGTAACGCAGTTTCTTGAAGTGTCACCCGGCAAACCAATTTATAAGACGTTGTCACGTCAAAAGTTAAACAGACGTTGAACGCGTGTCTAAAAAAATTAATCCATTGATTTAAGGTTGATTTTTGGTTATTTTGCAAGGTTGGTTATGTATTCATCTTGTGTTTTATAAGTACATACATACATTTTGCAGTAGATTCTTTTATAGACACGTGTTTAACTTTTTTATAATAACACAGTTGTTGTTTCTTCCATGCTGGTCTGGGAGCAAAGAACATAGATAGAATGTACCAGTTGCTTCTCTTCCCGCGCAGATGGTAAAAGTCCATCGAGGGAATGGGCAAAAATCTTAGGAATCTTAGGTGTTTGGTCAGGTAGAAAGGACGGATGAAAGAAGGTTAACTAAACAGACTTATATGGGGAGTGTCAATGGGTACGTTGGGAGAAGTCCTAGAGTTTAGGACCTCGACGGACGTTGTGACCAAATTGGGGACGTTTTGAAAAAAGGTCAGGTCAAGAGTACCCGAAACCAACGAACATGTATGAAGAGATTGATGAATGTGGATGAAGCGAAACGTATGTCAGGATCGTAGCATGTGGAACAAAGTAGTCTCTGCCTACTCCTTTTTTCATTTTTTTAAAGAGGCGTGACGGTATGTGGGCGTTTTCCAAAAAAAAAGTCCTCATGATCATTTTTTCCAGAATTTAACTAAGTATTTTGGGTTTTTCTTACTCAGAATCGTTTACCCTATCGATCCTTATACAAGGAAAAATGTGTCTCAAAATTTCCGTTCCACTTCGTCACTTTATTTTAATATTGGGTATGTATGAAACGTGACAAGCAGGAAAAATATTCCATAGCAAAATCTGGGACAGTATATTTTTTCTTGTATGAGAATCGATAGAGTAAACGGTACGATTCTGAGTAAGATAAACTCAAAATATTTAAATTCTGGAAAAAATGTACACGAGGACTTTTTTTGGAAAACGCTCATGTATGTACGTATGTATGTATTTTCGACTGTAACTTGTTTCTTCATGACTGCCTACCCTGAGCACTGCATGCTACATGCTATTACCTGCACCACAAGCCTGATGAGGGTGTGCTGCTGCTCCAAGATCTGTGACATCTCTCGGAGCCGCCGCTTCTGTTTGTCCAGCTCAGCGCTAATGTAGTCTTCACTGCTTTCCAGGACCAGGTCGAGACCAGCTGGAACTCAGATAAGTTTAGGTACCATCAGCCAATAGTCTACCACCGTAAGGTTAAAAATCCTTTGCACATCATAATATAATGTCGATAAGACGTGGCTGTCAACTTGAAAGTTCGACTTTAGCGTAGTAGCTATAGCGACTTTTTGTTTGATAGGAAGTTGGAGGAAAAGTGGTAGACCAGATTTGGTCAACCGTACCCTTGAGAAGTAGGAACGTCCCTAAGTTAAAATGTAAGTCGTTGGAAGGTATGATCGCCCAAATAAGTGGTCTACCACTTTTCATCCAACTTTCTATCAAATGAAAATGTCGCTAAAGTCGAACTTTCAAGTTGACAGCCTGTCTTATCGTCGTTATATAATTGTGACGTGCAAAGGAATTTTAACCTTTGGCTGGTAGAGGTAGACCACATATTTGGCTGATGGTACCTAGTTGTTGTAGTAAGTATGTAAACTCTTTATTAGATATTAGATAGATACGTATTACGTCTTAACATACCGTCATCAGTGAAAGGATTGCAGAACCATTTCCGTAATATAAGATCGAGAAAGCCGAGTTTGCATTTTTTGTTGTTAGGGTATTCGATCAGTTCGTTCTTGTCGACTTTTTCCAAGAGGATGGCTGGCAGTTTCCGCTCCAGTTCAGTGTGTAATACCACCTGGCAATGAAAACAAAGTTACAGGTCAAGGTTGCACGAATGGATTGAAGGAAAGTCATGTTAATGCTTGTCACTGAGTGGCAAAGTGCCAAGGGTGTCGCCAAGAGGGCGCAGCGCAGGTGGCCAGGGGCCTTACCATGACGTCCTAATTCCAACTCTGTTCAAGTTTTAGCTGTCATTTTTAGTATGAATTTGACAGCGAGCGAACCTAAACTGAATCGCATTAAGACGCCATGGTAAAGCCCCTGCTGTCCACGCATCGACAAATGCAGCCTTTATTTTTTAACAATGCTGACATTCAAATGTAACAAACTAACGCTTTACGTTAAATGGAAACGCTCACGAGAAGCGTGTTAAGAAACAAGAAAAAAATATCGACAGCCTCCAAATCAAGTTTTGTACAACAAGGAAGACGAGGCAAATCGATCAAGTGTGCCCAACGATTTTTTTCAGATCAGGGGTTTACCATGACGTTTTCATGGGATTCAATTCTGTTTCAGTTTAGGTTCGCTCGTCAGATTCATATTAAAAATGACAGCAAAACCTTTTTCCTATGGCTAGAAAACCGAAAAATGTGAGTGTACTTTATAAAAAATGGCCCATTAGCAAGCATTATGGTGGTGACCCTGACTTTGCACGTGATTCTATTGCCCCGCTCACCTGCATAGCCAGACGCTTCAACTGCGCGTTCCTCCTCACACTCTCAATGTCACCAACCGCCAAACCGATAAGCAAGTTCATCAGTAAAATCGGCATTAGCACCATAAAGGTGCTCAGTATTATAAATGTGGGCATCGGGAACGGCAAAGCGCGATCCGTCTCCGATTCATAGAACGGCTGCACATAGGTTCCAACGAAGTCTATTTCACCGAGCATCATGGCGAAGGTGCGCATAAGGGACATGGGTATACTGTTAAAAGATAAGTGGTGGCCCTGAAAACACATTAGTATCGTAGCATCGGGTTTATGGTCTTCGCAATGCAGGCGGTTCGCATGGCAGTAACTTAAAGCTTAAAGCTAGGGGTACGGATACACTTCGATCCGCGTGGATCTCTTGTGTAAGGCTTGTTTTAACTGTCTGTCAGACATTGGAGACAGTTTTCATTGGATAACAAAGACGCGTGTCAGAGGCCCTGTAGTCTAACACGCTGCGATCATTCACCATCTTTTTCTACCCTCATCAATTGTTGATCTAAAAGGAATGGTACCTAAATGTTTTTTGTCTGAGAGCGATAGACAATAAGGCCTCTGGTTTAGGTCAAGTTGAAAGACCAGTAGAAACAAAGGAAAAAATAAAAAAGTCACGTTCCAGATGTATCTCCAATATTTCTTGATAGTGTGACTACTATTGACAGTGATCTCACTCTAATTGATAAAGTTTTATCTATAGAAATGCCACATGATCAAAGGAACATTAACATTGGAGATTTATCAATGGAGATTCATTTGAAACTTCACAAGCATGACATCACATTGCATCAGTATTGAGGGCTCCAATTCTATTTAGAATTTCAGGAAGCTCTAGAAAGAAAGCTCTCAATCACAATCGATTTAGAATTTGGAACAAAATGGCCGAATCGAGTCTAAATTTCATGACGTCATGACGCAGGCTTCTAAGTTTAGTAACATGATAAAAATAAGGCCTGTCTCCATTTTTTCAGGGATCACTGAGTATTTTGAAACAATTGTTTGGAGTGTAATAATGCTTTCAGATTTTTATCGTTCTTCTTTTTTACCATGCATTCCTCAAGTTCACATCAAACAAATATTATTACACTCTTATGACAATGCTCCCTATAAAATGGAAAAGCCCTTGTTTGCTTTAAAAATGCGAGGCTGTGAAAATAGTAGAGATAGTAAGAGGACCATCACTTTTATAATAAACATGTATGGTTTTGACATAGTGCTCTGGAAATAATAAACGGTTTAAGGTTATATACAGGAAAGTAAATAAAATAAACATCGCAAATATGTTTTGTTTCAATTGCGTATGGTCCAGTATATTTGAGTATGGTCCAGTGCCGGACATGAGCAAGAATATCGAAGGAAAAAAATTTAAACCCTTAACGTCCGTCGCGTCTAGAGAAGACGCAACTGAAATTGTATGACCCATATACCATTTATTAATTCACAATACTGCTATTGAATTAACTTAGCGCACAGTTAGTAAAGTCTACAGTAAAGATAAACAAAACAAAAAAAGATTCATGGTTAATAACATCGGACGTATCAACCGGATAAAGACCGGAATAACCTTTATAAGCTAACAAGATTTGACGCAGCATGCATCTTTCTTCAGTCTACGATAGCCCGTGATTTTGCACGATGCGTCGAAATATCGGGATCATCATCGCGTTCTATATCCAGTCGATAACGAGTATGTCAAACCATTTTTTAACCTCTTGACCGCCCTACTCATCTCGTGACAACCAAGCAGCTCCCACGCCAACGTCATCCACATAAAATGACCTACATTCAACTCGAAAGAATTCCTTCTGCAACGGAATTTGAAATCTAGTTCGTGGTTTGTTTTTTTCCGTGGCGTACAGACGTCTTTATTCGTAGAGTGGCGACCAAGAGATTAAACCCAAAGACAATGCCATGCCTAAGGCGTATAACATAGCTAACTTTAGACAGTAGAATGAAGAAGGCCAGTCCGAAGGCGATGATCAGGATAGAGAAGACCATGAGCACTTTGATGAGGGTCTGGAGTATCTCGAGGAACATAACCACGTAGATGCCGACTTGGTCGAAGCGCTGGAGGAGGAGGAGCAGCTCGAACCAGGATAAGAAAACCGTTATCGAGGCTGCTGAGAACTGGAAGTCAAATTTGGTACAAGTTAAGAGCATAAACAATAAAATTGTAAGAGTTATATTCAGCTTTAGAACATAAAAAAAAACATTTTTGATATTATTTAACAATTTTATTTTGTTCCTACTCAGAATCACGAACGCTTTCAAAATTACTGGGACAAAAAATGTCCCTAACTTTTTCCTATTTTGTTAATATTTTCCATACATTTGAATGGCGTAACGGAACGGAAGTACATAATAAAATGTATGACGACTTCAGGACATCTTTACTCTCGTACTGAGTTGGAAAGAACTCGTGATTCTGAGCGGAACCAGCATGCGATTCGCCATAATACAGTCAACTGGGGTGACTTTAAAAAGTAGTTTTAATGACAGAACCATTATTTTTCATTTGCGTTTACTGCTTCCAATTAACGTCTTCATCGATCGCCTTTGCGTCTACATGCCAAACATTCACCGGATGAGTATCGATTTTATAGCAATTTTAAAATGATCAAAGTAGCCCCAAAATTACCAAAGTCACCCCAGATGACCTTCTACCATGACTTTTCCATTTTCCTTGTTTTTTTGGCCACTAGTCAGTGGCCTTCATAATTTTTGCCTTAGCATTTAATATCACAGCTATTTCTAGCAACCAGTAGACAAACATCATACCTCTTTGTCGGGATTAATATAGGGTCCCCACAGGATTAAGGCAACAGCGGGTCAAACGGATGAATCCAATTATACGCAATGTATTTAGGTTTACATTAGAGAGCAAAAATAAGGGGACATTTATCAAAATACAATTTATAGGTCACCTACATGAATTAGAAAATTAAAAATACAGCTTAGCATACTGTACCTACCGTGTGACGTATCAAAACGAAAAAGTTGCCATTAATTAGAAAAATATAAAAATTGTTTTTTTACATTGTGTTCCCGCGTCTTTAACCAGGATATCCGTCCACCTTGTTGGTGGACGTCCTACGCTGCGCTTGCCGCTCCGCGGTCTCCATCCGAGAACCTTTCGGCTGAGATATTCCATAATAATTGTAAGAGCTTACAGTCTTGCTGATGTTTCGATACAAACCTGTATATCATAGTAACTGCCGAAGAGCGTAGGAAAAACCATAACGGTGGAGCTGATATGCAGGATCCAGGACATGAAGTTCGAGGGGTCGACAATATAGTGCCACTTCTGATCTTTCATGTTCACAGCCTCACGTATCAGTGACAATGCGTTGTAAATCAGTATCGCTACTGTGCTCGTGTACATGGCCACTAGCGACTCAAAATCTGGTAAAAAAAAGAAAAAAATAACTTAGAATCGCTGTTTCAAATGTAAACGTTTGAAGTTCGAACACAGCGCGCGCGAGTTCCAACGGTTCGGGGCGGGGGAAGCGTGTGTGCCGCGCCCGCACGTCGCTTCATACCCCGCACTCGCTTAGTTCAAGTGTTGGGCTCAACGAGATACCACGCTTATCGATAAAGTATTTTTTTAACCTTTTCACTAGAGATATCATTGTTAATTTTTTACTTATCATTGCTTAGAGCTAGCAAGCTGCTAGCATATTGAGAAATAAAAGCCACGCTTTGGCGACGTCTGAACGTAGCTGACGATGTCGCCATAGCGTCCTAGGGCTCGGACTATATCAATTGTCAACTTACTTGCATGAAAATCAGCTTTTTTACTGGTAGCATCCGTCTGATTGAGAGCGGTGTCATTATCATCAGAAACGTTCGACGTGAGACAGTTGCTCGGTTTCTTTTCCAGGGCAGCGTAGCTTGGGTCAGTATGCGTCATTAGCAGATAGGAGTAAACGGTCACGAACGTCAAGAAAATGCTGTAGAAAAGTAAGTTAGCCAGGTGGAAGTACTTCCCGTAGGAGTGCCATTTCATTTGAAGGTATTTCTGGCTCAGAGGGTGGGCCAGAAGCTCCACTCGCCCGTGGGCTACCATTGCCTGGAAAATTACAATTATAATAATTTTGAGTAGCATTAGTGTAGTTTGAGCGTCGTCCGTCATAGCACTCAGCAGACCGTCATAACTTGAGACGTTTGCTAGCAGTACTTAGATTGGAGTCAGAGGCGTCCTAAAATTGGTTATTGGCTAGACACCTGACACAGTATAATGCTAACGAACAAAAGGATCAAGTTAGAATTGACAAGTCAAGCGAGGCAATGATTTCAAGAACGTTTCGAGCAGCACACCCGACGAACGTAGATCATGTAATGATCCACTGTGGACCTGATTCGAAAAGAGCATCTTGCAATAAAACCAGGTCAGATCACAATAGGCACTTATACAGCGCGTTACATGTTTAAAATGTGTATTTTTACAGTGCTACAGTTAAATAGTGGCATTGTGTAATACGAGTACGTTAATACAAATTATTTAGTTGTTTTATTGAAGTGCGTTTAGTGTACACAGTGGATCACAATCCAAATTAGATCGATTCAATCTCAAGAACATCTTGACAGCGTCACAAAAATAATCTTTACCTTAAGCGCACATTCATAAATTACGTCACAAAATTTTCGATTTACTGAACTCCCTTTTTCGCACACTATTTGCAATGATTTGCAAATATCTTTTTCGTCTGTCACAAATGATCACATTCCTTTTTCCCTGTGACCTAATTTATGAATAACACCCTTCTTTAAGTGTTTTATATACACGTGTTTTAGACAAACAAACATACATGAACCCAACCCGTGCTTAGTGAAGCGTGGACACAGTGAATCACCACACTCGGGCCACATTGCCAGTAGTGTGGTGGGCCTGTTAGTATCGTCTCGCCATGGAACTGAGAACTCGAGATTAGCCAAGTTATGTGGGACAAAACAAACGAACAAGTACTTAATAAGTTAGTTTATGTTAATTTTGTTGAACGCCAGTGTATGCTATATTGCGGTTTTATACAAGGCTTTTGGTGAAAGTGGGCATACGTAATATAATAAACCCTTTTATGATATTAGGTTAATATCTAGAATTTTCTCAATAAGATTACTTAGGTAGCCTCTAAATTAGGTAACCTAATCATTAAGGTTGACCCGCCATTTCTAGACAATTTTGCGGGTGATTGGACCCCGTGCAAGGTCTACAGATCCCTACCGCAGTCCTACTCGCTAAACCTGCCGCTAAGCAGCAGTGCTTGCGCTGCTGTGTTCCAGCATCAAAAATAAGACAAAAATAAGACATCCGGTTAAATTATACAGGTGTTCCATCTTAGCCTTCAATGCTGGCAACGAATCTGCAATCCTAGTGTTCATAGTTGCATGTTTGTGGGTGGTTCTCACTTGCCATCAGTTGACCCGCTTGCTACTCAATAAATATAAAATTAGCGCTTCATGACCGCCATATTACATAACAAATGCCAACTGTTGTGTCATACTAGTGTCTATGGATAAAATGTAACGGACAGTATTTTTAGAATGATTGGCATATCGAAGTAGGTTCTCACGACAATAATCACGAATGTCTGTCTCACAGTCCAATTAAACGATGGCACAATAGGAATTAATTTGCCCTTAAACAAACTTCATGGGTTGTGTAATATGGCACTTATAGCTTCACATTCGTCCATGCTGGTCTGCGAGAAAAAATATAGAATGTATCAGAAGCTAAACTAAACCTAACTAAATTTCCCGTGACGAAACGAACGTCAGAGGCAACGAGAGAAAAAAAGAGGAAATAAGAACAATACCAAAACTTTTAATAAAAAATAAATGTACTTAACGAATGGCAACGAAAAACTTACACAAAGGAAAGGATCAAGATGCAAAAAAGAGTAAACATGTAACGACTCGAGCGAAATCCTAGCACTTTTATTACTCGTAACCCTACTCTAATTTGTCGTAGGTCGGGCTTGACCCCTCTAGGCTTCTAGTAGTGAAGCATTTTATATATTACATTATGAGACTGTTCTCTTTTAACCACAGAACTAATAACAAAGATACAGATTTGTATGACGGTAACGGAATGGAATATAAATTATAATTCAGGTCACGAAACGTATGGAAATTTTAGGACGTATTTGGTTTACTTGGCTCATATATAGCCCAAGCCCTCTTATTTTAGGGGGTGGCCTGTGCCAGTGGGGCGTTAATAGGCTGATGATGATGATGATCTCAGTCCATGGCAAGAACACAGAAGCGGGTGCATCGAACTCACGTTGATAACAGACAACGGTTCAGGTCTATACTTCGGGTCGTTGAGCGCGACTCTCAGCGCTTGTATCTCTTCCTTGGAGTGTTGATAGTTGTCAAAGCAATATTTAATCTGTGAGAGAAACAGACTTACATTCAGCGCTGGTAGCGGTACCGTCTGGGATTTGACGTCCTGTTTCTTTGTTTCGTCGTCGACAAGGACGGGGCATAGTGCCTCGAAGTTGTATTTGATCTAGACAATTTTTGTTAGTAAAAGGCTGGTTACTCGTCTGCGAGTAAACGTAACTGGGCGTTTTCCAAAAAAAGTCATGATCATTTTTTCCAGAATTTAACTATTTTGGGTTTTTCTTACTGAAAATCGTTTACCCTATCGATGCTCATACAAGGAAACATGTGTCCTAAAATTTCCATTCCAGTTCGTAACTATTTTAATACCTGTAGGTACCTCTATATGGAACGTGACGAGCAGGAAAAAATCCATAGTTAAATCTAAGACACCTTTTTTTTTGTATGAGAATTTTGTATGAGGGTAAACGATTCTGAGTAAGATAAGCCCAAAATATTTAAATTCTGGAAAAAACGTATAGGTACATGGTGGCCTTTTTTTGGAAACCGCTCAACTGTCACACGTTGGAGTAACTAAAAGCTCCAGTGTTCGTGGGGAGTTCCGCTGCGGCAGGCTGCGAGCCACGTCAACTCTAGGGTTTTTGGTAGCTCGCAGAAGAGTACCCGGCTAAAAGTCCATGTATGTGGATAGCAGCCCTAGTAATTCAACTTTCAGCAAAAAGACGAATAGACGGATGATAAAAGAAGCAACAGAAAGCAGAGTAGGGTCATTATTATAAGAAAAACGGGTACTTAATCACGTAAATAAAAATCTATTTTTGTAAATACCACTACGTTTTGCACGCTACTTCGCATCCATGGTCTCGACAGGACTGAACAAACATACATTTAAAAAAATACATTTAATTTACGTGATTAAGTCCCGTTTTTCTTATAATGTGTGAAAATTACGAAAGTTTAAATCTCAGGGTCGGTAGGGTCTACTCTAACTTATCTTGGTTAGTATAAGTTAGATGTAGTACGATGATAAGACACGCTACGCCAGTTTGTTTTTTTGAATTGGCACTCGACTAAGTATTGGAATCATAAGATTGATCATAGTGTAAACGTAAGACCTAAGTAGTTTAATTTTTATCATCCGTTTAGTAGTCTTTGGTTTGAACTCAGTTTTATCTTTGGTTTGAACCCAGTTCTTGGGTGCCAAAGAATGATGAAAATGTGAGTTCATATCTACATACAATCCGAGAGATCTTAGGATGCCATTCGGGTTTGTCTGGCTATCTCACTCATTCTTATGAGTTTGATACGTCTTGAATCGGCCATTGGTACCCGAAACCCGAGAGGCATTCTATAATAACACACTCACCTTGAACATGTATTTTTCTCCCGGACATCCATACAATAAAATATATTTATCTAGTTGGTACTGTTAATATTATTATGTTTCGTATTTCTCAAAGCAACCTTTTTATCGTTAGCTCAATCCAGAATCCACCCAAGACGGCTGTCAAAAGTATATCCGCTTTCCCGCCAAAATCAAATTAGAAAGTGTTGCAAGCAAGCATCTTTATGCCTTATTTGAGGTAATTGATAAATCGAGCTTAACTTATTTACTCTTCTGGGTTGGAAGGTCAGATGGCAGTCGCTTCTGTAAAAACTAGGGCCTACGCCAATATCTTGGGATTAGGTTGTCAAAGCGGACCCCAGGCTCAAAGAGCCATGGCAAAAGACGGGAAAAATGCTAGGAAGATGATGATGAATCGAGCCGAACAATTCTAAAACACGGTCTGTACGGAAAAAATCAAGTTGAAACCATTTCAAACCTTCAGAATTTGCTTTTGGACTTACATAAAAACTTTTAGAGTCCTTCTTGCAGTTGGCTTTAGTGATGCACTTGTCCTGGACAGCTTCGAAGACGCGAGGCATGTACGCGATCAGCGCGAGAGTCACGCAAGGATGGCGGTCTGATCTCAGGGACATCACTTCGTGGGCTCTGAGGGAAAATTCGAAAGTTTTAGTTTAAGTAGTAAGCGTTATATTGTCCTCTTGGAACCTATGTAGCGCCACCATAGAGGAAATAAGAAATAACCAATTTATACAAACATACATACGCAAATCATGTCTATATCCCTTAAGGGGTAGATATGCCACGTTTAGGGCTATTGTGGGCTTATAGGTGGACATCTTTAAGGCCAAAGTAAACAGACACCTTCTAGGCAAACGTGTTCCATCTTAGGCCTCATCTTCACCTTCCATCAAGCAAGATTGAGGTCAAACGTAAGCCTATTTTATGTAAAAAAAGCGGAATCAATAACTAATGTGATAGTGCGTTTTCAAAAAAAGTCCACATGATATTTTTTTCCAGAATTTAACAATTTTGGGTTTTTCTTACTCAGTATCGTTTACTCTTATCGATTCTCTTACAAGGAAAAATTTGTCCCAGATTTTAGTGTCGATTTTTTCCTGTTCGTCACGTTCCATACATATAAAAAAATCGACGAAAAAAAGTGACGAACTGTAATGACAATTTTGGGACACATTGAATTGTACTTATTAGGATCGATAGAATTAACGATTCTGAGTAAGAAAACCCTAAATAATTAAATTCTGGAAAAGACTTCAAAAAAGGAGGAGATTCTCAATTCAGTGTATTTTTTTTTACTAACCCAACGATCTACCGAAGTATTTCGAAATAAAAATAAGACACCCTGTATAAAGGTGGGACATCTTATAACTTATAATAGAGGAAACTTTGGGATGTACCCTCGTTAAAGTATTACAAAGAAACAGCCGTTGAAATCGGAACTCGAAGTATACTCAGTAATACGATATAGCAACGAATAGGCAATAACGTAGGATTTCGAGATCGCGGACAGTTGTACGTCGTAAAGCAAACATAACCTAATATTATAATACCTAACTATTAATAGACCTACCGCTTAAATGAGTCTTCGCCCGCGTGGCTGCGGGGCGCGGGGTAGGACGACAAAGGGGACCGAGAGAGGTGCGGGCGGGTAGTGCGCCTGCCGCCCGCACCTCTCGGCCCCCGCGGCCATCCCACCCCGCGCCCCGCAGCCGAAGACTAGTTTAAGCGACTATGTGAACTAAGTTTTCTTAAATTAGAAAGATGGTGTAAACCCTAACTGTTTATCGAAAAATCATTTTACCCAAAAATTTACTGAAGGCAGTTTTCATAGACATTGACTAGGTACGCAGTTACAAAATTTCGAAATTTTGATTTTTCCCAAATCAAAAACTACTTCAAGAGATACGCCAGTAGAATACAATTTCTTGTTTGTTACACACGCCTCGCCTTTCTGCTCAAGTAATAATTGAAATGGATTCTACTCAAAACAAAAAAAAAATATATATATATAAATTATGGGTGTCCTCAAACTGCATGTTCTTTCGAACTACTACAATAAAAATTAACACTAAAAAAATTGCATATTGACAAGTGCTTAATTTCGCTATTATTTAATTTAATTTATTACTTTGCCACCATCTCTTTCAGAGGGTGACATTAGTGATGATTCTGAGCAGGGAGCGTAACTTTGGTGCGGATGACGTCATTATGACGTAACTTGACGTAGGTATAGGATGCTTTTATATAAATTTGTTATTGTCTCTAACAATCTTCTTTTGATGACAATAACTGTCAATTAAAAACACTCTGTATGTAGATTGACGTCATATGCCTGTCATCGGCACCAAAGTTACGCTCCCTGATTCTGAGTAGGTAGTTAAAAATGGGCAAGGGCCTTAACATGACGACTTAATGCGATCCAATTCCAATTCAGTTTAGGTTCGCTTGCTGTCAGATCCACTCTAAAAGTGACAGCTTTATTTGAACTGAGTCGGAATTGAATCGCATTAAGACGTCATGGTAAGGCCCTCGTTCCCAAAGTATACTAACATCTGTTCATGAGTGACCATAGCATACTAACCTCTGTCATGAGTGACCATAGTATACTGACCTCTGTTCATGAGTGACCATAGTATACTAACCTCTGTTCATGAGTGACCATAGTATACTAACCTCTGTTCATGAGTGACCATAGTATACTAACCTCTGTTCATGAGTGACCATATTATACTAACCTCTGTTCATGAGTGACCATATTATACTAACCTCTGTTCATGAGTGACCATAGCCAACGCAGCTTCTGGAAACTTATAATAGATGGCGTAGTCAATCGCACTCATGTCCAAGTTGTTGTAGATCAGCCGGCAGCCCATAGACAGGAGCAGAGCTATAGAGTTCGGCTTGTTTTCCATTGTAGCTAGATGGAGGGGTGTATTCTAAAAATTAAAATAGTAAGTTAATATCCCTTCTGAGTGATTGCGTGAGAGTTAAGATATTATAGTAATTGGTTTGTTAACAATCAGTGGCGTAACTGCAACGTCAGAGGACCGCGGCGAATTCGTCAGATGGGCCCTTCCTCACTATAAAGAAGTGCATCATCTTCCCTTCTGTGCTCAAGGCCAAGCCAGTTCGTGGCCCCGTAGAGCTGGGGGCCCCTGGCATTTTGCCAGCCCTGCTACTCTATAGCTACGCCACTGTTTACAATTATAATTAAATAACCAAATAGATTTCGTAATTAACCCCTTATTCATAAATGCTCCATAGGCTTCTGCTAACCTAGCAATCGATTGTTCTTATCTGTAAAAAGTAAATGTCAAAGCGATAAAGACAAACGATTGCTAAGTTAGCAGAAGCCTGCAGAGCGATTATGAATAAGGGGGTCACAGGGGCGCAGGGTAGGACGACAAAGGGGACCGAGAGCCCCCCTTGTTCGCTACCCCACACCGCGCGGGCGAGGACTCAGGTAAGCCGGTCTATAATAGTGTTTTCTTACCCCGTCTTTGTCAACCTGGTCCAGCAAATGTGAGTGCACAGAGTGCAGGAGCTCGATGGTCTGCGTGTAGCCACTCATGGCAGCCAAGTGCAGTGGATTTCTTCCGTTGTGATCCCTGCAGGATATGTAAATCAATGAAGCCTCGTCCAAGACTCACCAATATTAAGAAAACAGGTACACAAGTAGCGAATCAGCTGGTCGGTTGTGGTCCACGGGCAAATGACTATGGGCCATGGTCTACCTCAAATTAATTCCATGTTTCCTTCTTTAGCGGCGTTAAGCGCTTTTTGGGATGAGTTCAGTTAAACTCGCGTCAGGCGTAAGAGGGAGGGAGAGTTTAAGTACCAGAACCGAACCGAACCTGAAGTACCCTGGATTAATTTTAAGACAACGTATTTAGCTGCCTTATTCATAAATGCTCCATAGGCTTCTGCTAACTTAGCAATCGTTTGTCCTTATCTGTGAAAGGTAAATGCCAAAGTGACAGATAAGGACAAATGATTACTAAGTTAGCAGAAGCCTATAGAGCGTTTATGAATAAGGGGTTTTGTCTAAGATTAGCGACTTCTGCAAACTAATGAGGTACTCTTCACATTTGAAATTAGCCGTCTTTCGATGAAGGAAGAAAAGGTAATAAGAAAGCCAGCACGCTAACTACGAATCTAATGGTGTGTGTGTGTATGATCGGAGATTTGGATACTGAGATCGGAGATTTGATTACATATTGCGGAATGTCGAGTAGACAGAGTCATATTGATACGCCGTTTATCCCATGATACCAAAACAACATACATACATACCGCCTCTTTCCCAAAGGGGTAGGTAGAGACTGCTTTGTTCCACTTGCTACAATACTGACCTCTTTCGCTTCATCCACATTCATCAATCACCAAAACAACTGTTTGAAAAATAAATGACGTGAAGTGTCGCTATTATGTTTGTAAAATAAACGACATGAAATAATTAGTAGATTACGAAACAAAAAGAAATGAATATACAAAATAAACAAAGTTAAACAAAAATGTATTATTAATTATTTAGGTGTAACATAAAGGTCGTACTTTTATTTTAACAGTCATCTCGGAATGTTGTTTGTCACTAAGATAATTTAAAATATTGTCCCGTAATACCCATTTATTGATAGTCAATATGTAATCTAATAATATGACCAAAAAACTGTCCTTTGCTCACAAAAATCCCGCAATTCCGCGGCATATCCATAGCATAATGTTGAGGTCAAACCAAATCCCCGATCACTGTTACGATAGATACGTATTTTTAATTTAGTCCGTGCTTCATTATGAAAGAGATCAGAGGATAAAAATATTTGGGTCAAAGCGCGGACGTTCGCAGTTGCATTCCCCATCTCTTTCTATCCTTATCCTACATCGTTTGATAGAAAGAAATGGTGAATGCTGTTCTGAATCTAAGGGCCACTTGCACAGACCAGGGTGACTGACTTAACCCCGTGTTAAGTAGCCAACACCGGGCTAAGTAGTGTCAACATGTATGGAACTGTCAAACCTTAACCCCGAGTTTTATTTTTTTACTCTGGACTGTGCAAGTGGGCCTTAGTGTGTCAGATAGTGCGGCCTGTACCTGGCAGTGCGGCGAATGCTAACCAGAGATGATGAATGAATTCTAGAGTGAGAAACCTTTACGATCAAAATGAAGAACAAAACGCTCTGTGATTCTACACTATATGGTAAAGACGTGATGCCGTGTAAAGAAATGAATTAAAGACAGTAACTTTCAAACCTAGAAATGCATACCCTTGTAGCGCTCCGATGGCCGCCTGGTTGATAACTTGATGCAAATAGTAGATCTGGTACCTATAGATGGGAAACGCCTATATCTAGCAGCGTCTCATTTTCTTAAGCATACGGATATGGACACATTACCTGTGAAGCAGTGCACCTCTATTCAGCAGTAGCTGAACGACCCTGGTGTGACCTTCGCGCGAAGAGATGTGGAGGGGAGTAAGACCTTCGCCGTCGCTCTCGTTGATAATGAAGGTGCCTTTATCAGAGTCCAGGAGTTGGCAAGCGGTGTGGTAGCGGCCGTATCTAAAGCAGAAGAAACAATTTGTTATAAATTAAATTATGTTACTGACCGGTTACTAGAATGTAAGTTTTTTTACGAGGAACGCGAACACAATATCTCACAAGATGGTCTGATAATCTGGTGAAGGTTGCGGAAGACCAGTCTTTATAACGCTATTTAGAGGAGGCGTATGTTCAGTAACTTTTAAGCAAGAGGGTTTCAATACAATAACTCTTTATTGAACACCACATATAACAATCAAAACAGAGGAAAGGTATACAGAAGTGATAAGGTAACAATGGCACCTGAAGATATGTGAGAAGAACTACCAATGACCACTCGTAAAACCAAAGGATTTCAGATGCATTGCCAGCCTAGAGGGATAAGACGGAATGCCTTAGGAGCCAGTAATTTCACCAGCTATCGAGATTAGTGAGGCAAGGAGATAGAATGGTGATAGCATCTAGACGTATTTTGCACGAGGTCCTACCACCCCCTAACAAGGTGTGTGTGTGTGTACAGATGACGAATTGTTAAAGACAGTAGGTAGTTGAAGACTGAAAGACAAGAATTTTGATGAAAGGTTTCATAAGAACGTAACAAAAGTAACTGGTCAAATAAAAGAAGCTAGTACCTAGATCATTGCTTAATCAATCGGCAAAAATGAACTTTTAGTGAGAGCGCTGAAGTAAAAGGTTTGTCTTGTTCTTAACCTAGTAGTATTTAGAAGCTTGGTAAATGTATACCTCGCAGCAAAATGTAAAGGACTCTCGTTGTTGTTGTTCTTCAAGTTGATGCAGGCGCCCAATCTGATGAGGTTCTCCAATGACCTGATGTGACCCTCGCGGCTGGCGTAGTGGAGCGGGGAACAGCCCGTCATATCTTTCTCGTTGAGGAGCTCAGCTAAACTCTTCTCACAACGGTCCTGATAGAAAACAATGATGAAGGAAAGGTAGGTGGTAAAGATTTCCTTAAGGGCTTTGAAGAACTTTGAGAAATTAAATAGATACTGTGTGATTTCGTTAAATTTCACATTTTTTATAGAAGATCAGTAAGCTAAGATTAGTTTTGCCTAAGAAACAGAACTATTAAAGATAATACAGGAGATACACAGCATAGGGTCTCGACCTGTAAATGTTTTTCAGAACTTTTGAATCATAGTCGTCAAATTTTTGCATAGGTACGTTGATCGATGTTCAAAGTGAACCACGTCAAGAGGGGGATAAAATTTTAAATGAACTATCGTTGTAGGGGCATTCAGTAGGACCAACACAAAAGCACCAGCTAAAATATACCGTTAAAATTCTGAGACTTTACACTACACTACACTACTATTTTGTCTAATACATTGAGAAAAGGAAAAGTTACAAAACATGGACTTAAAATCGTAGGTTTTTCAGTGGTAGATTTACCAGAAGGCTGAGTAGGTTGGAGCCTAAAGCAGAAAAATAGGGACCGGAAGAAAATACATAGTATGCCTACTGCGGGCAAATGTGTAAATAGTAAATACACCATTGCAGCATTGAGGTCTTTATATTTTTTATTAATGCACCTTGCAATTTGCGGCAAAGTCTTCAAGCCTTCCTCCGTTCATTACCACCAGATGTAGAACATTTCGGGAATTGATGTCCTTCAGGCGTATGTCAGCTCCCAAGCGGATCTGGTAAAACAAATGCGCGTATCACTTCACGATGTTCCTTATTTTTCTAGGAGTACATAAAGATTCTGTTATTAGACAAAAGGGTCTCCAGAAATAGTCAGAGTAAATAATATCAAAGGCGTGTCAATATTAATTAGAAATTCTGGCTAGTAACTTTAATTATTGTTAAGGTTAAAATAATATTGAATCTCCAGTCTACTTCGATATTCTTGACACTGCCTTCTACACGGCAGATTAATTTAATACTTATTGATATCCAATCCCTCTGATACCAGATAGTGATAGTCTACTATATCAGGTCCTTTCTAACACTAAGCTTACCAAGGTATGAACAGTTCTCCACCCAGCTCTTGAAGCAGCAAGCAGCAAAGGGGATCTTCTCTCCTTATCTAACGGATTGATATCCGATCCCTCGGATACCAGATAGTCCACTATGTCAGGGTGGTCGAACATAGCTGCGCAGTGGAGGGGCGTCATCCTCTGAACGTCGCAGGAAGTCAAGCAAGCTAGCTTCTCTTTTGGCTGCATTGTGAACATCAGCTTGACAATCTCCAGGGCACCCTGGGGAATGGATTATAATTATAAAGGCTTTGGCAATTACAACGACACTATACCTACAATCATTCGTCGGCATTATAAATCGTAAAAAAGAAAAAAACATAGAAATCAAGAACGTAGAAATTTGTAGAGCTATCGTTTCGCTTTTAACGCCACATGCATTAAGAGCGCCATCTATTTTTTTGCTATCCTTCCAAGCTGATCTGGCCTTATACTCCGAAATTTGATTTTCGAAGTTCGTTTCGTGCCGTTCAGCTCTTACTAATAGTTATTAATTTGAGAGTGAGGGATGGTGTGATACGAACTTCGAAAATCGAATTTCGGAGTAGCCCCCTGGGAGCATCCTTCCAAGCTGGACAGGGAGCAAAGAAAAACATAGAATGCACCAGTTGCTCTTCCCGCGCATGGTAAAAGTCCATCAAAGGAATAGGCGAAAACCTTAGGAACCATAAAGACGATGCGGCTAGCAACTCTAGCAAGCCATAACTAGTTTAATTCCCCTTACCACCTGTACACCGACACGTTTCCTTCAGCTCTTGTTACCTCAGGCTCTGTACTCCGTGGAATAAAGTTATGTATGCAAAATACAATGTGCATTACCTGCGCGCACGCCAGATGCACAGGCGTGGACAAATCATGCTGTTGAGTTGATATCTTCGCTCCTGAGCTGAGGCACAACTTGACGGCTTTGATGTCACCACCATGGACTGCTGAGTGCAGTGGTACGTTTCCTTCGTTATCGTATAAGGATATCATCTGCTCTCGGGTGCAACCGAGGGACTCTCCCCATTGGAGGAAGACTTCCATCGTGCGTGAAGAAGCGTTTTTGGCGGCCTCGTGGATAGGATAGTATCCGTTGTTGCAGGGACGCTTGCAGATTGCCCCGAGGTCTGTGATCTGGTTGGTAAGTATATAGAGGTTACAAATTACTCAGAGATGTAAAAGTAAGAATTCTTATGGATAACTAGCTCCTGCCCGCGAGTTCGTCCGCGTAGAATGACACTTAAATTAGGCAGCTATGACCTTAGACATGTTTATCGCTATCCTGCGGGAACTATGCAATTTTCCAGAATAAAAAGTAGCCTATGTGTTAACCTAGGTTACCAACTGCCTTCATTCCAAATTTTATCCAAATCCGTCTAGTCGTTTCAGCGTTAAGAAGGAACAAACATACACACATCGTCACATGGTTGTCCTTATCTGTGAAAGGTGAATGCCAATGTGACAGATAAGGACAAACGATTGCTAAGTTAGCAGATGCTTAGAGAGCGTTTATTCATAAGGGGGTAAGTCTCCAGAGAAACGTCCTTCTGTTCTAGTTGATACTAGTTGGTACAGTCACCAGCATAAATAAGTGATCACTTTTGTACCTTGTCACTTTAAATTCATGTTTGAAAAACCATACGAAATCAAGTAACGACTGAAAGCGACAAAGTACAAAAATGATCACTTATTTATGCTGGTGACTGTACTATCTACCTATTTGTTATAAAATGTTGTGAGTAAGGTATGATCCTTCATCATTCCGGAGGATGTGATGCTAATTTGTATACGTGACTGTGTGGGAATTCAGATGAAATTGATTTGTCTACAAGCCGAGCCGTGGTAGCCTAGTGGTTTGACCTGTGGCCTCTCAAGCACAGGGTCGTGGGTTCGTACCCTGGGCTTGCACGCCTAAGTTTTCGATATTTAAACATCTGCTAAGCAATTCAATGGTGTGCGTGAAGTTCCCCTCACTGGGCCCGCGTGGGAACTATAGCCCAAACCCTCCCAATCTGAGAGGGGGCCTGTGCCCAGCAGTGGGACTTATAGGCTGGAAATGAGATGATGAAATGGTGTCTACAAACGCGTTATAATGGATTGGAATGTAAAGTGACAGTAAAGCGATTTTAGTTGACATAATTTGTCATCGAACAAATTTAAAAATGCGACCAAAATGTCTGTCATTACAAAAACTTTAACGAACTTTTGGGCACATAAATGGTGCCTTAATTGGGGCTTAATTTTGCCCTCACAAGTGACATCGGTCATTTTTCCAACCCTTGATTAGGTATAATGAATGTTAAATATTAAATTTCGGTCACATAATTTTAATTCAGCTTAAATTAAATTCTAAAAAGTTTCGTTTGTATAATCTAACTAATATTATAAATGCGAATGTTTGTGGATGGATGGATGTTTATTACTTAATCACGCCAGAACGGCCCAACGAATCTGGATGAAATTCGGCACATAGATAGAGAAAAGTCTGGAATAGCACATAGGCTACTTTTTATCGTGGATAATTGCATAGTTCTCGCGGGACAGCGATAAACATGTCAAAGGTCGTAGCTGAGTAGAGTTGCAACGTAAATAATTTTTGCAGAATCTAACTACAAACATCAGTTCTTCAACCTAATTCTACGCGAACGAAGCCGCGAGCAGAAGCTAGTGAATAATAATAAGCGTAAGTACCAGCACTCGTGCGCATTGGTCGTGATCGTGTATGGCAGCAAAGTGGAGCGCTGTCCGTCCGTGTTCACCTCCTAGGTCCACGTTGAATTGACTCTTGTACTTCGCAAACGTTTGCAGCACTTCCACCTGTGGAACATTCAAATAATTAGCCATGTTTCTAACCACAATCACGCCTGATGGTGATGGTCTAGCGTGCCCTATAGGTCTTATTACCCAAGCTCTCTCTACTTGTAAGGAATGTTTAAGTACACTTCCATACTGGGGGGTTTCCATGACGTCTTAATGCGATTCAGTTTAGGTTCGCTCGCTGTAAAATCCATTAAACAGCTAAAACCTGAACTGAGTCGGAATTAAGACGTCATGGTAAGGCCCCTGGTCTTGGAGCAAAGAAAAAACATAGAATGCATCAGTTGCTTCTCTTCCCGCGCAGGTGGTAAAATTCTGAGGGAACGGGCGAAAATATTAGGAATATTATTTGGAATCATGTGACGGGCGATGCGGGAATCCATCGCTGTTTTAATTCCGCTTAAATACCACCTATACGTCCAAAATCATTATACGAAGCCTTATACTAGCCACTGTCTAACTGTAAGGGACGTAGACGTCACTAACCTTATTCATAAACGCTCTATAGGCTTCTGCTAACTTAGCAATCGTTTGTCTTTGTCTGTGAAAGGTAAACGTCAAAGTGACAGATAAGGACAAACAATTGCTAAGTTAGCAGGAACCTATTAAAGCTGTTATGAATAAGGGGGTAATTGTGTATGTATTTCCTGTGGAAAAGTGTTGACGGTTATACAAGATGGACAACGAATTGAACCAACAAGGGTTCTCTTTTCCCTTTAAAAGTACAGAACCCTGTAATGTGCCAGACAGACCACGTAATTCAGTTGAGTAATTAACATAACCTCCCTTTAGCAAACTTATTTAACCAACTGTGGTCGGTACACTCGACCCGCACAAAAACAACTTTTATTACCGCTTGTCGTTTTGGGCCTCGAAAACTTTATGGAGTAGATACTTTGCTTGATACGTCTGTTTGATTGGTCTTTTGAAATGACATAAAGATACATAAATAACGTCTTTATCCCCTACAGAGTAGACAGAGTCTAAAGTAACAAGACCTAAAAGCCACGTTTAGCCTGATTGTGGATGAATTTAAGATGATTGAATTGGGTACTTTCCTCCACATTAAAAAATAAAAATCATTTACCTTGCTATCTATAGGTTTTATGGACTCACCTTGTTCAATTCAGTTGCCAGATGGATAGGTGCTTGGCTCTTCACGTTTCTGATGCTTGTGTTTACGTTGCTAAAAATAATTTTATATCTTAGTTAAAATGTTGAAAAATTAAGTCGCAAAATCGACGCTATCATGGACGAAATAAGACAGGATTAAATCGCCACACAGAAGCCACACACACCACAGAAACATGGTCAAATTCGAATTAATTGTGGACTAAGCCTCTTGTGTAAGTTTCCGATACGAAAAACGTATCGAACGCGTTTGCGTAAACGTCTCAATTACTATGGGATAATTGACAGCGCCGCGACTGGATAGATCATTTCCCCAAAATCGTAATTTCCTTGTAGCAAAATTTCCGTTCGCAGATTTTCCTAAATCCTTTTTTTCCCAATATGCTTTTTTACTAAAGCTTATTTTCACAGTAGCGTTTTTTCCTATTCTTCATTAATACCAGCCGTATTTATTCCTTACATGAATTTTCCATTCGCAGATTTTCCCGATACTCAATTTTACCACGCAGAAATATTTCTAAGAGCATTTATTCTACGATCGATTTTTTTCTTGTAGACCTTTTCTCCCACTTTTTTTTACACACGCCTAATTTTTCGTCGTGAAGGTCGTGAAGCTGTGGTAGCCTAGTAGTTTGACCTATTGCCTCTCAAGCAGAGCGTCGTGGGTTCTGTAATAGATGATGGAGCTTGGGTGAAGATGAGTAAAACCCAAGTCTATGGATGGAATAAGAACGTATAAGAACACTTTATTACCCACGACGGAACGGAGACGGTATATGCGTTTAGGATGATAGGTTGTGTGTGTCTTTGTCCGCAAACGTATATATGTTCCCATTTATCTCCAGAACCGTTGGACCGATTTAGATGCGGATTTCAGTATTAGGTTCGTGTTTCCTTAGCGGTGGTTCTTAGGTAGGTGTTATGGTGTTTATAAGATACGCGTGCTCGTTTGTCGCCTTATTTCATAAAAAAAAAACCTCATCAGATGTTTTTTTTGTATTAAATTTCGGATATTTTTAGTCAAATCAGCCGTTAACCCAGTACTGTCGTGAAATTGCCCTCGAAATTGCCTTAACAATGTGACATCACAGCCTTGGCGACCAATCATGGCCCGTTCCCAGTCAAGTGTTCATAATTAAAATTTCATCAATTTTTAATTGCTTATAATTAATTTAAAAAAAATATTTTAAGAATTCTTTGATTTAGATATGTTATTATGATATAATAGATAGACGGACAGAAAGATAAAGAGTTAGACGGACGTAATTAAACTACTTATTTGGAATCCAAATTTTACCAATTTGGCTCCGAAACCCAAAATGTTTGAATTTAATTAGGAATTTTATGATTGCAGAGCCTTCTGTCGAGTTAACGTCATAATTACATGTTTAAGAACCATTCCCAATAAATTTCCAACCTTTTAAAGAAAATTGCGTCAAAATCGGTCCAACCGTTTTGGAGATAAATGGGAACATTCGCGTTTTATATTTACGAATATTGCAGCACCCCCTAACGGACAAACACCACAATACCTATCTAAGAACCACTCCTAAAGAACTAAGAAACGAACCTAATACAGAAAACCGAATCTAAATCGGTTCAACCGTTCTCCAGATAAATAAGAACATACGTTTGCGGACAAACACACACAACCTATCACCCTAATCACATTTATGCTTTCTCCGTTCAGTCTGTTTATTTTATTTATTACTGGCTATTTTATTTTAACCTGTGCTAACGTATAATCCCTAATGATCCAGGAAATTGTTAACAGCCTCGTGTTTGAAAGTTGAAATTGAACCACCGCTCAGGTACCGTGGTTAAGTTTTATTTAGCTAGGTATCTTTGCAGTTTGCAGTAAGTGTATTCGGGTAATTCCGGAAATCGGATTATTCCAAATATTTGATAATTCAGAAACCCATTAAAATCAGTCATATTCCGTTAAAATAAGTACAATAATGCTCGATAACCTCTGAAATGGGACTCTTATTACAACAGAATAGGACTGATTTAAATGATTTTCGGAATTATACGACTACCGGAATGACCCGAATGCACTATATATTTATTTTTATGTTTTTTTTAATAAATATTTACTTTTTATTTATTGTGTACTTTGACGAAACTTCAAAAATAAAACAATGAAATAAGTTTAACTTAATATTTATTACCTCTATAAATAAAACACAATACTACTTAAATTAAAAGTGAATACCTACACTAAGCATGTGCTTTTTTAACCGACTTCAAAAAAAAGAAGGAGGTTCTCAATTCAGTTGTATTTTTTTATCTTTGTTACCTCAGAACTCCGTCAGTTGGGGACCGATTTGGAAAATTCTTTTTTTGTTGGAAAGGGGATACTTCTAGTTTGGTCCCATTACCACCAATTCAAGATCTGATGACGAGATCTTGGAGAAACTGAAGGCACTCTTCAAATCTTATAGGCATAGCGATAGCGATTTGGGTATATTTTAATGTAACTTATGCATTTGCCTTCGGAAAGCACTATTTGATGAATTGGAACTGATTATGAAGACCACAGATGGTCATCGGATTCAATAAGTAATTCAAGGATTGCGATTCGATTACTGTAATATGCTTGCTAAACACGTCATACTCGTAAAATTATATTCATTTCACACATATATATATGGTATGAATCTGATGAAGGAAGTACCTACAAACAGAATCCTTCCATTTATAAGAGACTAAAGTTCTTTTATCGGGAAAAGTAATATTTAGTGAAAATAATTTTTAAATAAAAAAATTGAACCGTCTTCAATTCGCTACCTACTTTAGAAATGTTAAATTAAAATTATTTTTCGGTGAGTGCTACCTACTTATTTATATGTGTGAAGTCGGTGCCTCAGCTCAAATAGTTCCAAGCCGAATATATGGGTACTATATAGGCAGATAGACTAGGTCCACTTCTGCCACGCACGCATGCCACACATAAACATAACGATGTTATGATGGAAGCGTGGGTGGGTGGGTGATGATGTTTATGTGTGACCATGCGTGGCAGAAGTGGACCTAGTCTATCTGCCTGTATAGTACCTATTCGGCTTGGAACTATTTAGCTGAGGCACCGTAGTAAAGTGAAGTAGGTAACACTCACCGAAAAATAATTTTAAATTTACATTTCTAAATTAGCGAATTGAAAGCGCTTCTATTTTTATATTTAAAAAAAAAATTATACCTTAAAAACTATTAGTACTTTAAATAAGCCAATTTACTTATGCATTTTCCTAGGTCGATAAATCCTGTGAGGTAACTGCTCACGATATTTTCAATTTTCTTGTCCATTAAGCTAAATTTTTGTTGCCTCTTTTTAAATAGGTTGCAATTGAATTCATTTCTCATATTAGTGAAATCAGCTGCCAAAGCCTCATTTTTCAGCTCTGTTATAAAGAAAAACAAATTTGTATTAGGCCTGACCCTTGAATTAATTTTTTTGTGCCAGGCTTCGACTACATTATTTGTGCGATGGCGACTACCATAGCAAGACAGGATGTCAATTTTTGCCATGTTTATCCACTGCTCGGCCATATAGTTATTAAACGCTGTTATAAAATTGCTTTTCGGTGCTTGTGTCTGCACATGAAACCAGCCTTCATGAATTTTTAGTTTTGGCAAATGAGCCAGAGCCACACATTTCGATACATAATTGCTTCCTTCGCGAGTGGTAACGATTTCGTATTTTTCCGCGTTCTTCCATACTGCTTGAGTATAATGGAAAAAGCATCCTTCAATATTGCAATCACTGTATACGGATCGAACTGCGTTTATTGCCCCAATTTCAAAGTCTGTTTTCATGGTCTTTGGTTGAAAATTTGGAACCATTTCTTTAATTGCTTGAAACATGATATTGTATGTTTTCTGCTCCTTGTTAGGTAGAAGAGAAAATATAAATGGGATTACTTTTGTATAGTTTGCGTTAGATCCAATATCCCCGTGGATTGTGTAGAGTTGTTTGTACGGTCCGGGGACAATTTTGAATGTACCATCCATGAAGAAAGTCTCCACGTTTTTGATCCAATCGCTTGCATTAGGTGTTATAAACACAAGTACACCTTTTTGGTTGAAACAACAAAAATTTTCAGCGACATTTTCAGGTAAAATTACGTCTTCACAAGATTCGAAGCCTGTGATTCCTGCATATTTACGCCGTGTTCTATATAGAGCGTCTCGTTTGCTAAAGAAAGACGGCAATTTATCAGCGTATTCTTCATGTTGTAAGTCACTCATTTCTTCTCGAAACAGTGTCGGAATTGGCCTGTAATCCTCAATTACTTTTTTTTTTAACTGATCAATTTTCCTTTCCACATCAATGCTTTGAAAGTCAGCAGGGCAGCAATGGGACGTCTGTTTTATAATAGCACACCTTGTATCGTTCAGGAAAATAGCTCCTTTACATGCCCCTTTACTATCCCCCGGTTTAGCACAGATCCATTTCGAGGAACCATTTTTATTTATATATTTTAAGTAATGTCTATGTCCGCCTTTGATTAAAATCTCGCGACCATGACTACTCCGAATAAAACTTATTTCGGTGGAAGACTGATTTCTTTCAGTCTGTTCACTCGCCATTTTCACAATATCATCATAATATTATAATCGTTGACACATAATGGCATCTGTCTACATCTAGAATGTATTGTTTCGTTAGTGTCAATCTGATGAGCAAACAGTATTATCGTGAGTAGTAAACCTCTTTAGTGGAATGAATAAACTCATTAAAATAATGTAACAACACGCACTTGAAATCAAACCATAAGCACTTGATCTTCAAACTCATACCTTCACGTATGGTTCATGGCGTGGTGTCCGAAATTTTGTCCAATGTTTTGGAAAGATAGATACATGGAAGAGATCCCTTTACGGTTAGCCTTTACGGGATAAGTTCGCCTTTTTAAATTTGTTTTCATCTCTCATACTCTGAAAGTAGATCATTGATTATCTGGATAACGGGTTGAAAGTGACTCATCGCGACCCTTGGGTTGAAAGTATTTTTTTTTTCTAGCTAATCCAAATGAGGTACATAGCAATTAAAATACGTATACAGCCATGTAATCTATGTTTTATATAATCATCTATATTAATAGTTCCGTTTTAATTGTAAAAGGCAAAATAATCTTTAAATAACATTTCCGCTATATATATAAGCTTATGCAAGCGTATACAACGAGAATTAGTGGAAATTATTACGTTCGGTAATTTTTTTAGCTTGAAATATTTAAGTCGACAAATTAATTGATAGCGACCTCCGTGTCTGCAAGTTTAAAAAAAACTAGCCGGCAGCCATTGGTGCGCAGAAGAAATGCGCAATGTGCGAAATGAAAAGTAAAGTGTTCAACTCGGATGAAATTACCCATTTCACCCTCGAACCATTGGTGCCCTCACTTCGTTCGGGCACCAGAAATATCTCAGGTGAAATGGGTATATTTCAACCCTTGTTGATCAATCTACTATTATCTCATTACCTGTAGAATGTAGTGTACCATAAAGAGAACACAAAATATTAACCTTGCTACTTCGCTACTTTAAACCGTTACTTACTTAAGTAGCGGAGTAGCAAGGTAAATATTTTGTGCTCATTGAAATGGACCTCCGCAAAGTAACGCCTGATTCAATAAAATATTTGCCATAAAGAGTTATACATACATACATAGATATATAACAAACAAATGTAAAAAAAAGTGTGTGTAAAAAAAAAGTGGGAGAAAAGGTCTACAAGAAAAAAATCGATCGTAGAATAAATGCTCTTAGAAATATTTCTGCGTGGTAAAATTGAGTATCGGGAAAATCTGCGAATGGAAAATTCATGTAAGGAATAAATACGGCTGGTATTAATGAAGAATAGGAAAAAACGCTACTGTGAAAATAAGCTTTAGTAAAAAAGCATATTGGGAAAAAAAGGATTTAGGAAAATCTGCGAACGGAAATTTTGCTACAAGGAAATTACGATTTTGGGGAAATGATCTATCCAGTCAGCGCCGCTAGCCGCAACAAACAGAGTGTAGGTTTTCGGTTACAAAATACGTCTTGAATGCGTTTGCGTTAAACTGTCAAATATCATGAGAACAGTTTGTTGCCGTTTCGATCCGCAAGTGGCGCTGCCAATTTTTCCATAGTAATTGAGACGTTTACGTGAACGCGTTCGAGACGTTTTTATATGCGAAAACTTACACTAGAGGCTCAGATACTTGTAGTGACATCTTTCGGGAACCTTTGTACTACAGATCGCGTGGTCGCTCTTTTGTATCGATATTGTCCTGACTTACTTCATCAATGATACAATGGTGTAGAGAATACGGAATGGTAATGAAGACAAACTCACTGTTGCAGTAAAAAGTCAATGGCATCTAAGGCCTCATTCTCCACTGCGACGTGAAGAGGAGTGTTCCCGTTGTTATCCTGAGCGTTTAGTTCTGAAACAAAAAACACTTTTAACAATCTTCATCGAAGATATAAATACGAGGTCTTTGGATACTGGATAACTACAGGTATCGAGTAGGGTATCGATACTTTTGATACGATACTTAAAAAAGGAAAGAAAGAAAGATAGAAGACATTTTATTCCTTTTTGCATGACACTCAAATATAATACACAATTTTATAGAAAATAAACAAAAAACAGACATGAAAAATAGATCATCAGCGTTGTGTGTGTCTTCGCAAAAGTGAAACTGTCGCTGGATCAGCATTACGCTGAGGTGTTAAGACACCTGCAATTTTGAAAATTTGCGAAAATTACATTTTTTCGGTGAAGGAAAACATGTGAGGAAACCTGAACATCTGCGAAGAAATTCAATGGTGTGTGTTAAGTTCCCAATCCGCACTGGGCGCGCGTGGGAACTATAGCCCAAACCCTTCAAATACACGGAGGAGGCCTATGCCATGAGGCACGCCGAATTTCGCGACAATTTAATAAATAAATACAAAAATAAACTACAATAACAACAACAACAACAACAACAACAACAACAACATGTATTTAATGAAATTGAAGCGAATTCGGAATAAAAAGGTTTATAAATAAAATAAAATAAATAAAAGTTAGACACCTGCTGCACTGATTTTCAGCCAGAACGTCTACTGGTATCGAGTAGGTATAGATAATTTTACTACGATACCTGCTTGAATCGAATAGGGTATCGATACTTTTGAAATTTTGCGCATCCCTAGCCGCAGGTCAGTCAGAGCCTCTAGTGTACGTTTTCACCTAAATTAACGTCTCGAACGCGTCATTGTTAACGTCTCAATTACTAAGGAAAAATTGTCAGCGCCACTTGCGGATCGAAACGGCAACAAACTGTTCCCATAGTATTTGACATTTTAACGCAAACGCGTTCGAGACGTGTTTTTGTGACCGAAAACCTACACTAAGCATACAGAGCCTCTAGTGTAAGTTTTTGACACGAAAACGTATCGAACGCGTTCGCGTAAACGTCTCAATTACTATGGGATAATTGACAGCGCCGCTAGCGGAACGAAACGGCAACAAACTGTTCTCATAGTATTTGACAGTTTAATGCAAACCTTATCGAGACGTATTTCGCTATCGAAAACTTACACTAAACATACAGAACGTCTACTGGTATCGAGTAGGGTATCGATACTTTTGAAATGCGCATCCCTAGCCGTAGGTCAGTCTGATCACCGCACTCACCCCCGCTGTAGTTGTAGATGATGTGCAGTATGTTGGTTGTGTTGCGTGCGGCCGCCTGGTGCGCCACTGTGCGCCCGCGCACGTCTCGCACCGCCAGCCGCGACGGCTCGCTCAGATAGAGACGGACAAAGTCCTCGGCATTGCCGCTTTCCGCTGCCTATGGGATAAAACAAGGCTTTAACATATTTACCCCTATCTAACTAATATTATAAATGCGAAAGTATGGATGGATGTTTGTTTGTTACTCAATCACGCCAGAACGGCCCAACGAATCTGGATGAAATAAACGAAACGACGAAGTCGTGGGCAACAGCTAGTTAATTTATAAATTAAGTGTTAAGTTTCAGTTTCAGTTTATTTATATTTGTTTAATAAATAAAAAATAAAAAAATTTTGCTAGTCATACTTTAATAACAATAATTTTATGTAGGTATTTGTCAACGCTGTAACACTTTTTTTAACAAGAATTGCTTCAAACTGTATCTATCTAATACCTCTAAACGAGCAATTCTTTTATATAAATATATGTATTATATAATCTGAATCTCGGAAACGGCTCCAACGATTTTCATGATGTTTGGTATGCAGGGGGTTTCGGGTATAAATCGATCTGGCTAGATTTCCTAGAGGGCATCCGAGCACTTTATATTCATACAAGCTACCTAGTTATTGTTTTGAATTCAGTGAGTAACCCGTTGAATAACCTAGCATTCACGCTTAAACCATGAAGGTACGACCACACCGCCGCGTATACGCAATGACGTGTCGTAGGCGTCACGTTTTCTCACCGTTTCTTCATACATTTTTGAAACGTACGAACTGTGATGAGGAAATGTGGACTGTATTATAATTTAAAGAAATGGATAAATGAATGGATCACAATGAAAAACCAGCTCCTCAGCTCAAGACTGTAATGACAACGACTAGACATAACAAAGTAAGATTCAAAAAGCAAAAACAATTACAAAATATATAAAAAGTATCAAAAGGTAAAGAGTTCGCGACATCCTGCCCCTCGTGCAGCATTGCACCAACTGAATCTGCCAGCCAAGGTCAGGCAACTTCTCTAGTTGGTCAGCTTCACTAGTTTCCTGAGGGGCCGGCGTAGCGAATCCCCTCCTGTGGCAACGTCAACCACCCTAATAACACCGTCTCTGCCAGGGTACAACTTTTCGATACGGCCTCGTGGCCAGCTCCCTCCCGCTGTGTCCTGTGGACTGATTCCGTGGCTGCATGGTAGGGAGGACTTCGCGCACCCAGCGGTTCCAAAAATGGTCAGCGAGCCTTAAAGCTTTCAAATGTGGACTGTATGATAATTAATGCCTAATGGGTTTATGAGCAGGGAATCTAACTATAATGAGACAAACACCAACAAAACTGAACTCCTTCTTTTACTGCAAGACAAAACCAACTGACAAGCCATAAAAAAGTATATAAAAACATAAACAATATAAATATGATAAAGAGTTCGCAACAATTTTGTTGAGATTCCATAACGTCACAATTTTTTAAGCGGCGATGTGGTCAGACCTTTAAACCAATTTTTAAATTTATGAGTTTTTTAGTGAAAGGAAAACATCGTAAGGTTGTCAGCACTTGTAGAGAATATCCCTTGACATTTTTGATGAGTGTTATTACCATCACGTGGTTTAATAAGGTTTGAAGCTCTTCGAATTCTTCTTTACTGTTGACCCTGGAGACATAATAGCAGCCTTTAAAAGCTGTATTAATAGGCATGGGAAAATATCGACAAAATTATGGAAATATCGATATTTGATATTTATTTATATCAATATACGTGATCACGTATGAAGCGATTGATGAATGTGGGCGAAGCTAAAAAGGTATGACAGCATCGTAACAAGTGATACAAAGTCTCTATCTATTGCTATGGGAAAGGTATTGTATACATCTGTCAATATACCAGCCCGTCGATCAGATGACACCTGGCAGTCGTTTGGGAAGCTGTGGGTGAGACTTTTTTTGTATATAAGAGGGGATAAACGAGCAGACGGTCAAAGTGGCGTGAAAGAAGCCTATATATTCAGCAGTGGGCGGATGTGGGCTAATGAGACCTAATCAATATTTATATTCAACATAGACCATTGATAACATTTAAATACTAAACCATTGCTTGCATTTCTGACTTTAAGTACTACTAATTTAGATTTTACCTATCACTCAAATATTATGTGTGAACATTTATTTAACTTTCAACAATCTCTAGGAAATCGCGCCTAGGGTAAAAATATTGATGCACTTTTATGCCGACATCGATACTTTTTAGAAATATCTTTCAATGTAAGTACATAATTATTTTCTAGGTATCGATACATTTTCGTTTGCCCATCCCTAGCTAGCAAATAAATGGAAGGACCGTGGACTCTAATTGGTTAAAGGACGTCAAATTGCGGCAATTGAACTAATTCACTGATCTATATCTTATTTTTACAAATACGAAAACATTCTAAGGGGGAGAGGGGTATTGCGTATGAAACTGCGTTTGTACTTAGCTGAAATGGCCTTGTATTCAGAATATTCATTCAGAACGGCTAGCACAAGTGCGCGCGAGATAGATTACCACTACTAACCCCCTTATTCATAAACGCTCTATAGACTTCTGCTAAGTTAGCAATCGTTTGTCCTTATCTGTGAAAGGTAAATGTCAAAGTGACAGATAAGGGCAAACGATTGCTAACTTAGCAGAAGCCTACAGGGCGTTTATGAATAAGGAAGAGGACTCCACCGTCTGTCTGTCTGTCTGGCACGAGGCTACCTCATGAACCGTGATAGCTAGAAAGTTTAAATTTGCACAGATAATGAATGTATTTCCGTGCCGCTATAACAAAATAAACATAGAACAGAATATTTTAATGTCTGTCTATGTAACTAAAGAATTTAAAATGACCCCACACTGCCTACATTTTGGTTAGGAGGCAGGGTTCTGCTAACACTGGATTTAATCACTTGCCGAATTTGTACGGAACCCTGGCTGGTTCTTTTCTTACTGTTCGTTCTAGAAAGTCATCGAATGTCACCGATATTTAACATTCCCACAGTTGCAAGAAAAATATTATGTAGGTATACAATAAAATATTTATTTTACGTCGCCCCGGGCCGTAAGTAGCCATTTACCGCCCGCTACGCGAGCGCAAATTTCCACTTCCTGGCCAGGGGAAGACGTAAAATTTTGCACACACCTCGGGCGGTGACAAAGAATGTCTTTGGCTCGTGCGACAAGTCCCTGAGGTCTAAGACATTTTTTATTTCACCACCCTCGGTGTGTAATGTACTATTATAACTCGTAAACCAACAAAAAGTAAAATCCCGAGCGTAATGATAATAAGGGATTCAAGTGTTAACGCCCAAAGCCCAAGATGATATTATAATAATTTTGCTCCCGAGTGGCTCATATACAACTTTTCAGACCGATTCTTAATATAATTAAAGAGCAACCAGCATAGAAAATGGCGAGGTTTTACAATAATCAACTTAGAAAATAGCATTTGCAAAAACACATTTCGAAAAGCCTTGAACAGAAAAGTTGCACTTTGATCCCTCTCTTCAGGGAGCAAAAGTTACTTTTCTGATTGAGAAGTGTGAAAAAATCCTCGTGCTCTATTGATATTGAAAATTACTTAATTTACTTAGCGCTTCGTTATATTTCGAACCTTTCCGATTTGCATAATCGCCGGGATTGGGTTCAGGCAAAATCACTTCGACGTAAAACTTTTTAAAACGATTTAATAAGAAAATAAGTTCTTAGGTCAACTGTCACTAGGTATAGTTTATGCCACTTATGATGAGAGTAGTGCAGGATGAAAGTAGATTACCTAAACAGCAGGGTAATCGTGTAACTATTTCGACACTCAGCAACAGATTGAAATGACAGTTCTTGTATGAATGTGACAGCTAGCTGATTCCGATGCCAATTGTCAGCCCATACATGAACTGTCAAAATGAACACGATGACGATTGCGAGCTAGTTACCCCCTTATTCATAAATGCTCTGTAGGCCTCTGCTAACTTGGTAATCGTTTGTCTTTATCTAACACTGACATTTACCTTTAATAAGGACAAACGATTGCTAAGTTAGCAGACGCCTGTAGAGCGTTTATGAATAAGGGACTTAGACAATAAGCCTACGGATGCGTTGGGATGGGAGGGGAAGGCCTAGAAAGATCTTCCGGGACCAAATAGGAGACGTTTTGAAAAAAGGTCGGGTTGAATTTTAGGAATCAATGTTTTAGAAACAAACAAAATTTCCAAAATCTGAGAAAGAAAATATCCAGCCACCTCTTTGATATTGCCCTGTAGATATTCTAGGATAGCTCGGCTTCCACCAAATGCAAGTTATGCAAGTGTCCGCTGGTTGGAATGGATTTAATAAACGCGCTTAGCAGCGCCATATTGAATTGGAAACTTCTGAAAGTTTGCCCTTACATAGATCGGGCAGGTATCCAGATTGGGTAGTTTCCATAGAGTTATTCGTTCAAATTATCATAACCAAATGCACTCACACTCGTACTCGAACTCAACTTGGAGCAGCGGGGTTACTCCGAAACTTACTTCTGTCTGTCACCAGGCTGTATCTCACGAACCGAGAGATGATTTATTTCTGTTGCCGCTATAACAACGTATACTAAAAATCTAACCTATTTTTGTCTGTCTGTCTATGTAAGTACCCAAAATAACTTGATCTCACAAAGCCTACATTTTGCTTAAAAGTAGGCATGCTACCTTACCTGCTATGGATGGTGTAGGGGTATAGCACGCGTCACGGAATGACGAGGACCCGGGGTCGATTCCCGGCCATAGCTTTACTTTTCGGATTTTTCTATGTGTTATAATTTTCAGTGTCGTTTAGAAATTAAGAGTAGGCCATTACTAACACTGGATAATGTTCACTACCAAATTTGTAAGGAACCCTCAGTGTGAGAGTCTCATTCGCACTTGGCCGGTTTTTGTAATACGCCCTTTCCCTCGATGGGCTTTTACCATCTGCGAGGGAAGAGAAGCAACTGGTAGGTACATTCTGTCCCCCTTATTAATAAATGCTCTATAGGCTTCTGCTAACTTAGCAATAGTTTGTCCTTATCTGTCACTTTGACATTTACCTTTCACAGATAAGGACAAACGATTGCTAAGTTAGCAGAAGCCCATAGAGCGTTTATGAATAAAGGATTATGTTTTTTCTTTACTCCCAGACTAGCATGGAAGTTTTTAATTTTCCTATTATTATTATTGTGTGTGTAAATACATGTTTCTCTCCCTGTCTCTCTCTCTCTATTGTTTACTTGACTCGTCGAGGTGTCACGTTTTATTGCGCAGCATATTTGCTTTCTCCAACCACCCCTTTTAACCGTAGGGGGTTGAAGTAATTTATTAATTGCCGGACCAATTACAAAATGCACTTTATGAACCATGTCACTGATCGAGCGACGAGATTATGCACTATTGTGTAATCCGAGTGCACTTGTTAAAAATACCACGTGATCGAACAATCGTTTGTAAATTTTTGAGTGTGCTTTTTATACGACAAGGAAGGCAAAGCAAGTGACCTGTGGGTAAGTGAGCACCACCACCAATAGACGCCTGCAACACAAAAGGATTGCAAATTCAGCGTAGAGGGCAGAATGACCTCATGAAACCGTATTTTCACCGGCTGCCTACACCACAACAGGGTTGCGGGTGGTAGGGCCTTGTGCAAGGTCTGTCCGGATCGCTACCACCATCTTACTCGCTAATCCTGCCGCTAAGCAGCAGTGCTTGCACTGCTATGTTCCGGTGTGGATAGTAAGACAGCCGGGGAAATTACGGGCACAAGAGGCATTTCATCTAAGTCCTCTAGGTTGGCAACGCATCTGCAATCCCTCCAGGGGTGCGGGTGTCTATGGGCAGTGGTGATCGCTTACCATCAGGTGACCCACTTGCTCGTTTTCCTTCCTATTCACATAAAAAAAAAGATTGTAATTGCGTTGCCAGTGTAGAGGGCAGAATAACCTCATGAACCAGTAATTTGATCGGCTGCCTACACTGTTGTTATGGTTTACAGGATCCAAGTAGATTGCTGCCACGATCTCACTAGCTAATCCTGCTGCCAAGCAGCAGTGCTTGCGCTGCTACACACCGGCGTACAGAGTAGGACGACCCGTGTAGATTCACATAAGTAATATTTATAACTTACTAGCTGTTGCCAGCGACTTCGTCTGCAAAGAATTCGTTTATCGCTATCCAGCGGGAACTACGCAATTTTCCGGGATAAAAAGTAGCGTATGTGCTATTCCAGACTTTTCTCTATCTATGTGCCGAATTTCATACAGATCCGTTGGGCCGTTCTGGCGTGATTGAGTAACAAACAAACATCCATCCATCCATACTTTCGCATTTATAATATTAGTTAGATAACCCTCGACGCCAAAAAAGGGGTGTTATAAGTTTAAAGTCGATTCCTGTGTAATTGTGTGTGTTTGTCTTTGGCCCTAGCTCTCAAGCCAATGGACCGATTTTGATGCGGTTTTTTTTAAATGAAAGCCAGGTTCCCTGCAGCGAATCTTAGTAATTTTTGATAAAAATTGATCCAGCAGTTTGAAGAATATCAGCTCTTTTCCAAAGGGACGTAAGGTTTTATTTCACGGTTTAATTACTCGACTAAGGCGTGGAAGGTTTCTTAAATGTTCAATTTAATGTAATTGCCTTCTAGTTTGGAAACGTATCGCACCTTTGGTGTTGCAGGTACATACGAGTACCTACTGGTCACTAGCCATCAGGCTCTCTATGAAGGATTGGCACGCGAGCGATATCACCAACCATTAGCAAAGCCGAACGTTTAGACAATTTGCTATTCAGCGTCGCCAAAATGACAGTCCACCGAGCATAACCGACGAGAACGCGATGAGTTCCTAATAAGCTATTTGGAGCACAACTTACCTAATTACTCGTTTTCAATCCTATTAAAAAAGGTCAAACTGTATGCTAGGTAAAAAGCAGCACCCGTCAAAAAAAAAAGCCACTGCGACATGAAAATTATTAGCAGCGGTCACTGATACTATTATACTAGTTTCGTGTTTCGTGCCACCAACGAATTAATGGTACCGTTTTGTATGAACAGCTGATAACGGTTCGTCGTCCAATTTGTTAGGTACCTCCATTACATCAAGTTGTATGGAATTGGTTCTCCAAGGCAACTGAATGGGCCCCGACTTGAACCGTCTGCGTGCCTGTTTTAATTTGTATTCAAGATCGTTGGAAGCATCTGATGGCAGCCGTAGGGTACATTATTAAGGTTACATCATCTCACTTCGAATTTAACTTTTTTGGCGGGTGGTAGGGCCTTGTGCAAGGTTCTCCGGATAGCTACCACCATCTTACTCGCTAATCCTGCCGCTAAGCAGCAATGCTTGCACTGCTGTGTTCCGGTGTGGAGAGTAAGACAGCCGGGGAAATTACGGGCACTTCATCTTAGCCCTCTAGGTTGGCAATGCATCTGCAATCCCTCCGGGGTAGCGGGTGTCTATGGGCAGTGGTGATCGCTTACCATCAGGTGACCCACTTGCTCGTTTGCCTTCCTATTAGCATAAAAAAAAAATCCTTACCATCACAAATTCTTAAAAAAACACTTGGTAGCACCCGGGAGTGCCGGCAGAAGTGAAAACTACACACACGCACACTCGCGCAAAAAGAAAAAATACACGAGATTTGAACTGCGGTCACCTGAGAGAACGCACTGTTATTACACACCTTATACCACTAGGCCAAACGCACATACGTTAAAGCGACGAAATCAACGTAGGTACACTTCAAAAACTTATGTATACATACATACATACATACATATCGTCTCGCCTCTTTCCCACAGAGGTAGGCAGAGACTACTTTGTTCCACTTGCTACGATCCTGACATACCTCTTTCGCTTCATTCACATTCATCAATCTCTTCATACATGCTCGTCGGTTTCGGGTACTCTGGTATGGATGGTCTGGATGTATAGGTACCAGGATATCAGGATCCTCTAAGAGCTTATTTTGAAATACGAATGAAGAGCTAGAGTCGCGTTCGATTTTTGAAGTGAACGTTGATTTCGTCGCTTTAACATAATATCTGCGTTTGGCCTAGTGGTATAAGTTGCGGAATAACAGTGTTCTCTCAGTTGACCGCAGTTCAAATCTCGTGTATTTTTTTTTCTTTTTGCGCGAGTGTGCGTGTGTGTAGTTTTCACTTCTCCCGGCACTTCCGGATGCTACCCTGTGTTTTTTTTTCGAATCTTACGAATATTATTATTTTTTTTCGAATATCACAGTTAAACCAGTCATAATAGAAATCATCTAAACCAGAGGTTCCCAAACTCTTTTGTTCCATAGACCACTTTCAAAATTTTGCTGTAACCGGTGGACCTCCTGCAGCTACATTACCACTAATTTCTAAACTAAATCTCGAAAAAAAAATTAAGATTAGCTCTATAATCTATGGAAACTTGCGTTGTTGCTGAGTTTCAACGATAAATTAACAGTTTTCGAAAAAATTGGTTAGAAATTGATTGCTTGATAGGGTTAATTATTTGAAAATAAAGTCGACTAAACAAATTTTCAATTAAATTATATTTTTGCGCTGCGAGTGACTCCATCCTACTTTACTTTCTTGAAATCACAATGACTCACCGCACAAGAACCAATCAATTCTCAAAAATTTTATTCAATTTTCATGCACCCCCGCTTGCGATTGTGGACCCCCATTTTTGGTCACGCCCAAAGTAGACCCCCGTCGAGTCTTCCGTGGACCCCTGGGGGTCTACCTGGACCTCTTTGGGAACTACTGATCTAAACCGTGTAAGCCCTCAGTGTATGGATATTACGCAAAACAGAGTAGGTGAAAATAAATTATATTATTGACACAAAAGCATAAAACGTAACTCGTAAATGCGCGTAATAACAATAAAGAAACGTCATGCCATTAAAATTGTATTAAATCTTCTACCGTGATATTCTGATATTAAACTCCATCAGAATTTGATTTATAATATCACCAGGTATGACAAAAGTTATATATTTTTTAATTATTAAAAGAAAAACCCAAAATACCTAGTTAAATTCTGGAAAAAATGCTCATGCTGTGGCAGCGCGACTACCGCTTTTTTTTTTTTGTTTTTTTTTATGTGAATAGGAAGGCAAACGAGCAAGTGGGTCACCTGGTGGTATGCGATCGCCACTGCCCATAGACACCCGCAACCCCGGAGGGATTGCAGATGCGTTGCCAACCTAGAGGACTTAGATGAAATGCCTCTTGTGCCCGTAATTTCCCCGGCTGTCTTACTCTCCACACCGGAACACAGCAGCGCAAGCACTGCTGCTTAGCGGCAGGATTAGCGAGTAAGATGGTGGTAGCGATCCGGACGGCCCTTGCACAAGGCCCTACCACCCGCAAAACCGTAGTTTAGTTTATTTAAGTTAGTTTTAGTTTGGTTGGAGGCCGAAAACCAGCGACCTCGCTGAGTCTCCCTTCCATTTTACCTTCGCATATAATTCTTATATTTGGTTTTAATCACTTGTATTTTAGTTTCTTTTGTTTTGAATTGTTGTGTTGGTGAATAAAAATTTCTTCTATTCTATTCTATATGTAGACTTTTTAAATTGAAAAAAGTGTCCTAGTTTTGCGCCGTAGAGCAACATTATTCTAAAAGATAGAGCTTCGCGACTAAATTCGCATAATTAATTGGGGTCCTAGCGCTATTAGCCCTTTCAAAGATATTTCGAAGAATATTAAATATTCTTCTATATATCTTTTTTCTGTTTTGGGTGTTATATGTGATGTTCAATAAAGAGTTATTGTATTGTAATTGTATTCGAAGACTAGGTATATACCTGCTATGGGTGGAATAGCGGTGGATTTACGACGTTCCGGGTTCGAATCCCGGCCTCAGCTTTACTCTTTGCATTTTCCCATGTGTTAGTTCAGTATTATTGATAAACAATATCTTACGTTTAGCCATATAAATAAACACAAATATCGTTAAAAACAAATTTGTTTTTGTTATGATCCTATTTAAATTAGTGTCGGTAGCAAAGGAAGAATAGTTGACGCATATAGCAATTACATGCCGTTATAGTTCGGGTGGAACAAGTTACCCTTAGCCAACTTTCCCCCCCTTTGGGACACAAGAGACAAATTCCTGTAATATCCGAACCGTAATAATATGTCACGCATTTAGATATTACTAGCTGTTGCCAGCGACTTCGTCTGCAGAGAATTCGTTTACCGCTATCCTCGGGAATTTTCCGGGATAAAAAGTAGCCTATGTGCTATTCCAGACTTTTCTCTGTCTATGTGCCGAATTTCATCCAGATCCGTTGGGCCGTTCTGGCGTGTTTGAGTAACCAACAAACATCCATCCATCCATCTATCCATCTATCCATACTTTCGCATTTATAATACTAGCTGTTGCCAGCGACTTCGTCTGCAAAGAATTCGTTTATCGCTATCCCGCGGGAACTACGCAATTTTCCGGGATAAAAAGTAGCCTATGTGCTATTCCAGACTTTTCTCTATCTATGTGCCAAATTTCATCCAGATCCGTTGGACCGTTCTGGCGTGTTTGAGTAACAAACAAACATCCATCCATCCATCCATCTATCCATCCATCCATACTTTCGCATTTATAATATTAGTTAGATTAGATTAGATGTATTTGTCAAGGCTTGGTAGTTTTTTAGCGATCGAGACATAAATATGTGGGTAGATATGTATTCAAATTTAATGACGTCATTTAGGACGTCTTTGTGTGATTCAGTTCCGACTCAGTTCAGGTTTAAGCCGTCATTAGGGTTCCGTAGCCAAATGGCAAAAACGGAACCCTTATAGATTCGTCATGTCTGTCTGTCTGTCCGTCCGTATGTCACAGCCACTTTTTCCCGAAACTATAAGAGATATACTGTTGAAACTTGGTAAGTAGATGTATTTCTGTGAACCGCATTAAGATCTTCATACAAAAATGGAAAAATAAACAAATAATTTTGGGGTTCCCCATACTTAAAACTAAAACTCATTTTTTTTTTCATCAATCCCATACGTGTGTGGTATCTATGGATAGGTCTTCAAAAATGATATTGAGGTTTCTAGTATAATTTTTTTCTAAACTGAATAGTTTGCGCGAGAGACACTTCCAAAGTGGTAAAATGTGTGTGACCCCCCGTTACTTCTAAAATAAGAGAATGATAAAACTAAAAAAAATATATAATATACATTACCATGCAAACTTCCATCCAAAATTGTTTTTTATTTATTTAATATTTGCCTGTCTATATAAGTAACCAATATAAAATGACCTCACACTGCCTACATTTTGCTTAAGAGCAGGGCTCGGCTAAGACTCGATTTTATAACTTGGCAAATAACTTGGCAAATTTGTACGGAACCCTCAGTGCGCGAGTCCGACTCGCACTTGGCCGGTTTTTTTAGTATGGATCTGACAGCGAGCGAACCTAAGCTGAATCGGAATTGAATCTCGTTAAGACGTCATAATAATCTTACGAATCATATTATTGGGGACGCAACCCACCACTATTTTGATTCCCCTTTCCACCTTTACACCCAGTATGCTAAACATAGCCTTCAGGGGCCTTACCATGACGTCCTAATTCCGACTCAGTTCAAGTTTTAGCTGTCACTTTTAGTATGAATTTGACAGCGAGCGGACCTAAACTGAAACGCATTAAGACGTTATGGTACGGCCCCAGGGGCTTTACCATGACGTCCTAATTCCGACGCAGTTTAAGTTTTAGCTGTCACTTTTAGTATGAATCTGACAGCGAGCGGACCTAAACTGAAACGCATTAAGACGTCATGGTAAGGCCCCAGGTCTTGTTACCTTAGGTTTAGGAAAAGCCGTGGTAGCCTAGTGGTTTGACCTGTGGCCTCTCAAGCAGAGCGTCGTGGGTTCAAATACCGGGCTCGCACCTCTGAGTTTTTCGGAATGTGCGAAAATTAAATTTGTAATTTGCCATGAGCTTTTCGGTGAAGGAAAACATAGTGAGGAAACCTGCACACATCTGCGAAGAAATTCAATGGTGTGTGTTAAGTGTATCCGCACTGGGCGCACGTGGGAACTATAGCCCCAACCCTCCAATACACGGAGGAGGCCTATGCCATGAGGCACGCCGAATTACGCGACAATTTAATAAATAAACGACAATAACAACAACAACAACATGTACTTACTGAAATTGTAGCGGTTTAATAAAAAGGTTTATCTAACTAATATTATAAATGCGAAAGTATGGATGGATGGATGTTTGTTTGTTTGTTACTCAATCACGCCAGAACGGCGCAACGGATCTGGATGAAATTTGGCACATAGATAGAGAAAAGTCTGGAATAGCACATAGGCTAATTTTTATCCCGGAAAATTGCTTAGTTCCCGCGGGATAGCGATAAACGAATTCTTTGCAGACGAAGTCGCTGGCAACAGCTAGTAAATAAATAAAAACCTTAGGCTCTATCTACCAAGTAAGGGATAAACGCGATTTATGTTTGTTTGCAAGATTTCCTTATTTTGCAATTTATCGTAGCGTTAAGAAAAATAATGTTTCTAATTAATTACGTCCCAAGTTTGTATAACGAGGACGGTCTTTTGAATAATAAACAAAATCCCATAATCACAGTTAAAAGTTTTTAATTGATGTTTACAAAAATATTTGCAAATTAAAAGATGTTGTAAGATGAGTTTTAGGGTAACGTCATCGATCAGGAAAATGTCTAAACCATAGAATAAGTAAGAACATAGTAGAACGGAATCTCCCGCTCCGGCCGGACTCAAGGTCACGATTTACAGTACTTGTTAAACGAGCGGCTCAGTCAGGCTGCCACGGCCGGCGTCGCCGCACGCGCGTTTGGCATTTTTGCGCGTTCCGTCCGTCCCGTAGGTACTCATCTTGGAAACAATAATTACAATGGTGTTAAGTTATTGTGGTGTATTTGGGTGTATGAATAATGCAAAAACGATATATACCGAAGCTCACCCAAGCACCCAACTGAATAAATTACTACTAGTTTTACGTGAGCCTGTATGTATTTTATTTAATATTTGTCGGTAAGTAATACTTACCTAAATCATCTTAAATGGCTTCATTTGGTATGGCACTTGTAATAACTTCTTCCTTAATATAATATGTAGGTACGTACCTAATGATTTATAAATTTCATATTTTGTAAAACTAGAATAAAATAATGATTTCAAATTAAATAAAAACTTATATTTTAGCGATATATATTGCACCAAATAAACCTTTTCCTTTCTTTCTTTCTTTCTTTTATATTATCTTTAGACGTAAGTATAATATATAACAGTAAGCAACCCTAGCAATACGCCTGGACGACAGAGGGGCGTAACGACGTGAAGGGGGAAGTAGGTATATAAATGGCGGCGTTTTGGACGCGGTCAAAAGAGATTCCCTTCTACCCTGTTATTATCTATTCTATGTCTAAACATCGTTCCAGGATATTTTACAGGTAGCGGGACTCGCGCACCGATGGTTCTATACAAAATATCTAAATGACACTGAAAATTAGAACACATAGAAAAATCCGAAAAGTAAAGCTATGGCCGGGAATCGAACCCGGGTCCTCGTCATTCCGTGACGCGTGCTTTACCCCTACACCACCCATAGCAGGTGAGTAATCCTTCGAATTTTTCTATTTGTTACCAACTGTCACGTGACCTTGTTACTATGCGAATATTTATTTTGTCGCTAAGCGTCCGCTGTTTGAATGATGTGTCTGTACGACACAATTACAAACTCCCGTTGAACATGTACTGCTCACCAGGGACGAGAGAAGGCGCTGTTTTTCAAATGATAGGAAATATCAAATGAATCAAGAAATTTTACTTCTTGATTTTTAATGTTTACTTTTTACGTTTTACCGTTAGAAATTTAATTTCTAAATGACAATGAAAATTAGAACACGTAGAAAAATCCGAAAAGTAAAGCTATGGCCGGGAATCGAACCCGGGTCCTCGTCATTCCGTGACGCGTTCTATACAAATTCGGCTAGTGAATATAAAATCCTACTAATAATAAAAATGCTGAAGTTTGCGACGATGTGACGATGTGAGTGAGTGTGTACGTTTGTTCCTTTTCACGCTAAAACGACTGGACGGATTTGGATAAAATTTGGAACGAAGCCAGCTGGTACTCTAGATTAAAAGATAGGCTACTTGTTATCCCGGAAAATTGCACAGTTTCCGCGGGATAGCGATAAACATGTCAAAGGCCGTAGCTGTCTAATGTAAGGCGCGGGCAGAAGCTCGTGACTCTGATATTTTGAATGAGTTGACTTAGAGGGCAGATTTTTCCCACAGCTCGAATAAACTGCAGATCTTAAATATATTTTACTAGCTGTTGCCAGCGACTTCGTCTGCAAAGAATTCGTTTATCGCTATCCCGCGGGAACTACGCAATTTTCCGGGATAAAAAGTAGCCTATGTGCTATTCCAGACTTTTCTCTATCTATGTGCCAAATTTCATCCAGACCCGTTGGGCCGTTCTGGCGTGATTGAGTAACAAACAAACATCCATCCATCCATCCATCCATCCATCCATCCATACTTTCGCATTTATAATATTATAAGTTAGATTAAATATTCACTACCTATTGTATATTTGGTACCTATTGAATATTGATTTTATTCACGTTTATTACAAGTGTAAATTGGACTTTGTACGTCACCCCACAGAGCAGCCCGAAATCAGTGTTGCCAGGTTGACATTAAAATATCCCTGTCCCATAAAAAAAAATCTTACTAGCTGTTGCCTGCGATTCTGTCTGCGCAAATCAGAATCAACTTATTGCTATACCGCGGGAATCACGCAATTTTACGGGATAAAAACTATCCTATGTCCATTCGAAATATTATAAACGGGATGTGAACCGCGATTACCTTTATTGAGCACCCGATATTTAGATACAGTTGCATGCATCATGATCACCGAAACTGAACTTCGTAATGAACTTAACTGTGAATCATTAAAAACTAGTGTCCGACCGAAGTTTCGGTTTCGGTTTCGGTTTCGGCCAATTTCGGCCAAAAAAGTGATTTCGGCACAGTTTCGGTTTCGGCCAGAATTCGGCCGAAACCTTCGGCCGGACCGAAATTACTTCGCAGCCTCTCGCATCGGGAGCGCTCGGCTTAATTCGGGCACGCTCGGCCGGGTAGGTATAGGTAATGCACAGGCGGCCGGCCCAGCTGGGACCAGCGATAATTTTTTTTATTTTATTTAAAAAAAAAAGTAACTGTTCTCATATAAGAAATCCTTGCAATAACCTTTTCCTTACGATTTGTACAGTAATTTTGAATATATTGTTCATAAATACATCTTCAAAAATTTCGGTTTCGGTTTCGGTTTCGGCCGAAATCAGAAAAAAAAACGATTATTCGGTTTCGGTTTCGGCTAGAAATCGGTGTTTCGGTCGGATACTATTAAAAACTCTTATCCTATGTCCTTCCCCGAGACTCAAACTACCTATATACCAAATTTCAACTATATCGGTCCAGCTCGAAAAGTATGTACGTTGAACTGGCAATGGGCAGGCCACATCGCTCGTAGAACAGACAACCGTTGGGGGAGAAAAGTTCTCGAGTGGCGACCGCGATCCGGAAGACGTAGTGTTGGAAGGCCTCCCACTAGGTGGACTGACGACATCGTAAAAGTTGCGGGAAACCGGTGGATGCAGGTGGCGACTTGTCGTTCATTATGGTGTGCTAAGGGGGAGGCCTTTGTTCAGCAGTGGACGTCTTCAGGCTGATGATGATGATGATGATGATGATGATGGTTTAAACGTGAAAAGGTAACAGACAGACAGACGAGTTACATTCGCATTTATAATATTACTAGCTTCTGCTCGCGACTTCGTCCGCGTAGAAATAGATTGAAGAACTGATGTTTGTAGTTATATTCTGCAAAAATTATTTACGTTGCCACTCTACGCAGCTACGACCTTTGACATGTTTATCGCTATCCCGCGGGAACCATGCAATTTCCCGGGATAAAAAGTAGCCTATGTGCTATTCTAGACCTTCTCTATCTATGTGCCGAATTTCATCCAGATTCGTTGGGCCGTTCTGGCGTGATTGAGTAACAGACAAACATCCACCCACCCATCCAAACTTTCGCATTTACAATATTAGTTAGATGGTAGGGATACTGTAGGGATTATTTGTTACAATTTAGACGTACGCCATGCTGCCAGAATGTTTCTTCTCTTTCACTAACAGCAACCACGGACCGTGTGTGAAGAGTGGCGCTGCTAAAGATGGCAGTTGACAGCGCCTCAATTCCAAAAGCCCAGCGAAATCGTTACATGGCAACCCTACAACGGAATTTCGGAACGCTGTTCACCCCGATTTTATTAAAAATCCAGGTAAGATGGCGGGTATAACACGAAACTCCATAAGGGGAGCTCTTCTATGAAAAAGTTGGAAAGATATCAGAGTTTGCGGCATCGAATATCCGATCTATCGTAAGTAATTTTCTGTTCTATCTTGTGTCAATGGAATCAATAAAGTGTTTTGGTATGTTATGTCATTTTATAAAACTACTAGCTTCCGCCCGCCACTTCGTCCGCATAGAATTCGACTTACATTAGGCAGCTACGACCTTTGACATGTCTATCGCTATCCCGCGGGAACTATGCAATTTTCCGGGATAAAAAGTAGCCTATATGTTAATCTAGGGTACCAGCTATCTCCGTCCCAAATTCATTTCAGCGTGAAGAAGCAACAAACATTCACACTCACATCGTCACATCCATCTTGACAAACTTTCACATTTTATAATATTAGTAGGATATCTTTTACGCGTGGGTATAATGCAAAGAATGAAACCAGACAGGGTTTATTGGCGTAATCATTAACTAACGGCATATTTTAAGTTACACTTAAGGCATGACTGCGGTCTTTGTCTTTTTTTACGTGTGAGGAGTAAATAAAATCACACATTTGCAAATTTTCGGTGTTTTTGTTGTTATTCGTGATGAGGAAGTCTATTCATTTACAAATGCTACGTTGTGTTTAAAGTACTACGTTGCCAATGTTGTATAACAGTTGATGATTCATATATGTTATTATTATTATAATTACATTTTTTAAATTTTTTTTGGCTCAGCCGTTTAAGAGGCACTAGCCGCCTTAAATGAAAGCCTGTAGTAAATTTTTGAAAAATTACTGAGCCGCAATGTAACACAAACATGACGTAACTACCGTAACTATCAAAACAGGATATACAAACAGCTGACAAGCAACTGTCAACGAGCTTTACCTAACAGTAATATTAACTTTACATTGCAGACTGAATTATTTTGTATGGCAATTTCTTTATTAACACTTTATAATCATCCGCCTAGTTGTGAGAAGGCACGTTTATTCTCCCACTGCGCTACTACGACCCAAGTAATGACTTCAAATAAAATTCCTTGCTCCTCGAAAGCCTTTGAATACCCTGTAATCTATTATCAACCTTTACCTTAAGAAATACCGCGCAAAATGACTCCACCGAACAACTATATTTTTCCCTTATCAACATTTTATTTCCACGTTAAATTTTTCAAGTCTTAATTTAATTAAAAGTCACAATAAGATAGTTCAATTAAATGTTACGCTGAAATGGAATTTTTCGTTCGTCATTTCTCATCATATCACCATCTCCAGCTTATATACGTCCCACTGCTGGGCACAGGCCTCCTCTCAGAATGAGAGGGCTTGGGCTATAGTTCCCACGCGGGCCCAGTGTGGATTGTGAACTTCACACACACCATTGAATTGCTTCGCAGTTGTGTGCAGGTTTGGGATGTTTTCCTTCACAGAAAAGCTCATGGTAAATATCAAATGAGATTATCGCACATAAATTCCGAAAAACTCAGAGGTGCGAGCCCGGGATTCGAACCCAAGACCTTCTGCTAGAGAGACCACAAGTTAAACCACTAGGCTACCATGGCATGTTTTTCGTTCGGGTGTTATCCAATTCTGGGTCTATAAAACTGTTCAGGAATATTTCCGCAGAATAAGTTACTTTGACTGAACACCTCCACAAATCTATACATATATAATAAAACTGTAGCTGAAGAGGGTCGAAAGTCTGTACATGGAAGATAAAAAAAAAATAGGCTGGGGATACTTAGAATCGATAACAGAACACGTTTCAACAGTTTTTAGAATTTTTGTCTGTTTATCTGTTTCTCTGTTTATCGGTTTGTCTGTATATTTGTGCGCGCATCACGTGAAAACGGCTGAACGAATTTTGTTGGAAACTTTACTAATATGTTGAGAAAATCACCGGCCAGGTTATAGGCTACTTTTTATCCCGGAAAATTGCACACTTCCCGCGGGATAGCGATAAACATGTCAAAAATCGCAGCTGCCTCGAGTCACAACGTATATAAATATTGCTTCAGTATCATAGAGGTGCGCTAAGGAGGGATTTTCAAAATTCCCACGGGATTTAATATCGTTTATTATTAAAAAAAATTGTTATGTGCCTGTTCAAATATGCATAGCAATATGTGACTGTTGTCAATAAATAAAGTTTTGTCTACGCGGACGAAGTCGCGGGCAGAAGCCAGTTTTTAATAAGGCGGTAACAATTTTAAGGGTTGTCTCACACGGACAGCAACAACACCACAAACACAACACGTGGTTGGGCGCATGTTTTGCATTGAATATTAATAGTACGAAGGAAAGTGAGTACTTGACCGAGTGAATGAAAAACGGTGCCTGGTGAAGTTCATCGAGAACAAAAGAGGAAATAGTTTTAGCGTCAAGAAGGAACAAACACACACTCACTTACTCACATCGTCACAAACTTTCGTATTTATAATATTTAATAGGATTGTCAGCATTTTGTCATAGGAACTCTAGGAGGTACTTACTTGGTACTTAGGTAATTTTATTTCAAAGGTTACGAGGCAATAATAAAAGTGAAGAAATACGTTATTTAAAGATCAGTATCAGAATCACGGGGCATTATTATGCATAAAGCGCGCTGAGCAAGGTTAGCGAGAGATTTTATTAAATGTCTCGATAAATCCAAGGCCAGGTTGTATAAATTGCTTTTGAGGTCATAGCAAACTATTTTTAAGTATCAATTGACAATATTTCAAATTTCTTTATACCTAGTCATAAATCAAAAACCATTTCGAGAGAAACACTTGAAGAACACAAAAAAAATATTTTTGGATTTTTTCGTACAGTATTTTTTGGAAAAATGAGCAAAATATGTAAAACGGGAAATGACGTCCAGCGGCCGGTCCAATACTGCCATTATAAAAAACCTTGTCTTCCGGGTTTCCCTTTGACATTTACAACTTACACGACACAACACTACTGACAGCTGACGGTTAATTCATTCGCACACCACTCGGTTTTTTTCCATTGGGAACGCTAGATAACTGTTTGCCGGGCAATAATGATAATGTTTTTGCAAGTTTTTATTTAAAATTATATTTTTTGTGAAGTGTTTGAGTTTCTCAGCTCGTTTTGACGTTCATCGACATTGAACACTGCATTCACTGTCAAACTATTTAAGCACAGGTTTTGTCGGTCAATTAATGTAATTATTTCAACGTTTTTTTAAGTGTACGAAACAAAGCAGTGACATCATTTCGCTAATACTTGACGTTTGTTACTTACGTCCTTTCTGCTTGAGCAACGATTTAAAGAAAAGAAGAAAGAAAGAAGACATTTATTCATTTTGCAAGACACACAAATATAAGAGCATGTACACACAATTTTATAGAAAAAAAAACAACAATAAAAAAACCAGACATGAAAATTTGATCATCAGCGTTGTGTTGTGTTGTGATTTAAAAGGATTTTTCCACGAAAATACAAGATTTTCACAAATATAAAAAAATATGGGTGTCTTAAAATTGTGCGCTCTTTCCAGCCAGACAATAAAAAGTAGTACCTACTTAAAAAATTGAAATATTGTCAATTATGCTTAAAGTGAATTGGAGACGGCCGCTTCGAAAGGATCAGAGATGGGCCTTGCCATGACGTCTTAATGCGATTCAGTTTAGCTTCGCTCGCTGTCAGATTCATACTAAAAGTGACAGCTAAAACTTGAACTGAGTCGGAATTAGGACGTCATGGTAAGGCCCGGTAATGTAAAAGGGGATTATATTCCCAAAAGTCTCAAAAAAGATCTCAATTTATTTTGTATGGAAACTTCCTTTTTTTGTTAACACGAACCAAAGAATAATTAATGTTTGCTTTCTTACATTTAATTAACTAAACGGCCACAAAGATCATTTACCTACTTATATTTTGCATGTGATTAATGTATAATTCGTTTTGTAAGTCTTTAATCCTTATAAACCTGAGACACAAGAATACATTAATATTATTTATACTTCCCAGCTCAGGTATTAAAATACGTTATTTTTCCCTTTTGTTATCTTTGGCCTATAAGTTTGTTATAATGTGACAATTATTGTGTAAAATGAATGATTATTAATATTATTTGGGGTCTTAGTCACGTTTTGAGGCCGTGAGCGCCACCATTAATCTTAAGATATATTTACCACTAGCTTTTACTCTGCTCCCGGAAGAGCTACTCGTATTGTATCAAGTTGTTGTTGGCACAATACTGAATTCCCAAGGCAGTTAGTAAAATTAGACGACAGTCAGTTCTCAATTCCATAATATCATTTTTCAAATAAATAATAAAATTTGACACATTGAAAAATACGAAAAGTAAAGCAACGGCCGGGAATCGAACCCGGATCCTCATCAATCCGTGAGCCGTGGCTTTTACCCCCCCACCACCCATAGCAAGTAAATCGGCAGGCTGATAAAAAATAAAATTCTCGATTCTCTGATAGAACAAATAATTAAATCAAAATGTAAATCAGGGATGTAAATTTCTTCGAATTTATTTGTTTTTTAAATTCAGAACTATTTTCACCATTTTCTGTTAGTACAGACTGACCAGGGCCGTCTTTAAACTATTTGAGGCCCTGGGCACATTAGGATCAAAAGTAGCAACTATCGTAGTCACTTTTTGCTTTTTTTAATTTCAAATTATTAATTTTTTGTTGAGCAGGCTTCCAACTCTTTCTGCCACAAGTCCATTAAAAAAAAAACTTACTCGAAATACTTCTTCAGCCGATACCCTGTCCATATTCGCCAGTCCCAGCATCTTGGACCAATGCCTCGGCAGTTTAATTGCCCCACTTTTCAAACTCTGCAAATTCCGTAAACGCTTGGACCGATTGAAAGAACCCATTTCTGAACGTATCAAAATTTAACTGTCAAATATTTAAACATGATGGAACGTTTCGTGCAGACGCGTAGCGTGCACGGCTACATCACTTCAACTAGTGCTACGAATTGCTACGAGCGTAAGCTACGCCTCTTTCGTAGCAGCCGAGCGTCCGCTACGAAATTACTCCTTTGCTTCACCGCTTACGGCGCTTTTTCGCTTAGCAGTGCGCACGGGTTGAGTGGACGCTGCGCGATTCTCAAATTTGTACCTTAAATATTGTGAGTTAAGGAATACATTTGAGGGTAGTTTTTGTTTGCGTTGTTTACAGGCAATACGAGTTAACAGTGGGAATGTAACAGAGTCACTGAACATCTGCGACTGGAGTCGACAAATGACATTATACTTTTATAAAAAAATCTAATGAGTAAGTAAATAAATTCTGTCCTTTATGAAATGAACAGAGCTGGATTATATTTGGAACGAAGATCTAACTAATATTATAAATGCGAAAGTATGGATGGATGGATGGGTGGATGTTTGTTTGTTACTCAATCACGCCAGAAAGGCCCAACGGATCTGGATGAAATTTGGCACATAGATAGAGAAAAGTCTGACATAGCACATAGGCTACTTTTTATCCCGGAAAATTGCGTAGTTCCCGCGGAATAGCGATAAACGAATTCTTTGCAGACGAAGTCGCTGGCAACATCTAGTAGATTATAGACTGGAATAACATATGCTAATACTGGAAATACTACTGGAAAAATTACGTAGTTCCTGCTGGAAACGATAAATAATTTGCAGACGAAGCTACGGGCAACAGCTAGTATTACTTAAGCTCAAATTATGCAGAACAGTCTTATAAGCTAGCCAATTAAGATGGCTACGGTTAACTAGGGCCCAACCTCGATTGTACTCCCCAATTGTTGTTGGTTGTTGTTTTGTTGTGTGTGTTGTGTTGTTGTGGTTGGTTGTTGTCCTCGGTTGTTGTGGTTGTGTTGTTGTGGTTGCCTGGTAGAGATCGCTTTGTAGCGATAAGGCCGTTTATTGCTACCTTATTACTTCTGTATACCTTTTTCTGTTTTGATTGTTATTATGTGGTATTCAATAGAGTTATTGTATTGTACTCGTTTCAAGCTGCATCGGCTTATGGCGACTCCAGTTATGCTTGCTCAGAGAACGGAAAGGAGAGGCGAACATGAGAAAATATGTTTTTTCTTAATGTGAATAAATTTGAATAGGGCACAAATATTTGGCGTAGAATCTGCTTTGTTTTTTGTTTAGCCATTATGATAATAGTGTTGTACTGAAATCTATGCAGGAATTATTCAGAACGCTTAGTGTTTCGTTTTTTGTCGTGTTGTGGTATCAAAGTGATGTCGCTTGATATTCGACTGTCGATAGACTATCGATAGTTTGGGCAAAAAATTGTATCGATAATAATATCGAAAATGAATATTAAAAAAATATATGAATAGTATTGATAATGGTATCGGTAATTGTGTCGATAATATCAAAAGTATCGATGTCTCTTTTAGTGCGATACTGTTGCTACTTTTTAAAATCGTCAGCTTGTTCTGCCAGAGTTAAAATGGGGCAAATCTGCCCAAATTTCAGAAATCTGCCAGAAATGGTCACTCTGAATATTACCCAAGAAGGTCCAGAAACCAGGCCATAAAATGGTTGACAGATGTATTCATACATTGGTCGATGTTCTAAGTGTAAGGATTCATAGCACTGCAGTGACTTTATTAATTGTATTATAGGTAAGTAGAATTTAAGTACTATTGTAAAATATTTTATTTTGAACAAGTCACTTTCTGCCAAGTTTCTTGCGGCGCATTCTTCTTGGCAATGATGGTATTTCCGAACGCTGGTAGATTAAAAAAAAGACATGTAAAAGAGCCCTTCGCGGCCTATTTGCAAAATAGACTTTTGACTTTTGACTTTTATTTTCAACTATGCAATTTTCCGGGATAACAACTATCCTATCTCCTTCCGGGACAGACTATTCTATACCAAATTCCAAATAAATCTGTTCCGTAATTACATCGTGGTGAAGTAACAGACAGACAGTGTCGTGTTTACAATATTAGTACTTGGCTATTTAATCATCATCATCATTATGTCAGCCGAATGACGTCCACTACTGGACATTGGCCTCCCCCAACTATTTAATAACGACCTCAAAATCTTATTAAGTGCTTAAATTAATTTGTATGAAAGCGCTTCAAATGCCCAAGGTAAGCGATTTGTATGAACATCGGTCTCCCCAAGGAGCCAGTGTTTATAACAATTAACGAGGCAAAAGTTCGGCCGGAAACTAGAGAGCTTGCGGACCAAGTAATTTAGATTATTTTGTTTTAACTTTTCTTATTAAAAGAAAATCTTCAATACCGGCTGCCACACAAAAGAACTGAAAATGAAATGGTATTTTTTGCTGATGTTCTAACACAGTGTTTCTCAAACTTTTTGTGGTTAAGGACCACTTTAAAAATTCCAAAAAGTCCCTTTAATATCTGATAAACCGTATAACTTTTTTTTTAATCAAAAACCTTTGGGCGTGGCTCACATTAGATTAGGTTAGGTTTGTTTTATAGGTTTTCCGAAAATACAATATTTTAGTAGAAAATAAAAGGCTGTCAAATGAAGTGCTTGTCAAACGATGCATTTGAGAAATGTTACGGACCCATAAGGGGTCTATGGACCCCACTTTAAGGGTCCCTGTTCTAATATTATCTTTAAACAAACATGTTTAGTACAGAAGACAATCTGAGTACAGTCACCGTCAAATAGTTCGTGACACCCAAAATAACCAAAAAGTTAGCAACAAGATCTTATTTCAACTGTAGCAATGACGTGTTGCGAACTATTTGGCTACTTTGGGCGTCACGAACTATTTGACGCTGATTGTACAGTAAAGTACAGTCAGCAAAGCAGTTTTTTTTCCAAAAACCAGTAGGCTTATTGTCTAACTCGCTCGCAATCGCCATCATCTTCATTTTGACAGTTCATAAACCAGCTAGCTTATTACGTAACTGGCTCGCGATCACCATCGTCTTCATTTTGACAGTTCATGTATGGGCTGACAATTGGCATCAGAATCAGCTAACTGTTACATTCATACAAGAACTATCAAAATGAACACGATGGCGATCGCGAGCGAGTTAGACAATAAGCCTACTGTTTTAGGGTGCGACCACACCGCCGCTTAAAAACGGTGACGCTACGGAATCGCAAAAAAATGTATGAAGAAACGGTGAGAAAACGTGACGCTTACGATTACGACACGTCGCTGCGTATACGCGGCGGTTTGGTCGCACCCGAAGTGAACTTTTGTATGGCTGTCGGTTTTTAATTCGTTTTAAAGAACCAATTGTTTATAATTATGATGGGACGCTGGCTTTATGAATAATTCTATTTTACCGGCGACAAATATAGGAAATAGAATTTTAAACGAGTTGGATGCAAAGAGAGACTAACCAATAGAGCAGGAGTGATTTAAATTAAAAGTAAGTAAAACAATTCTGATTCAGAAAAACCGAAAATTTCTACATTTAGGAAAAAATGGAGTATACTTTTTTTAATTGTTTCAGGAATGTCATGTTGTTTGTAGGAAAAAAAATTGCCGGACCTATGTGGCGATTGCTTCACTCTAATTGGTTGGTCCAAGGACAACGACACTAGAGTTGGGCGGGTTATTTATGATATCTGACTATTTCACAGTAATATATAGAGACAGCGTCATAGATAACTGACACTTAAGATGACTGGAACTTAACAGAGAGTGTTGAAACAGGTCCTAAGTATAAAAACCGGCCAAGTGCGAGTTGGACTCGCGCACCGAGGGTTTACCTATCTATAAATATCTATAAACCAGTGTAAGCAGAGCCCTGCTCCAAAGCAAAATGTACGCAGTGTGGGGTCACTTTATGTTGGTCACTGATATATACAGAAATACATACATATTTACGGTTTTCGCAATTATTCCTTAATCTGTGCTATAAGGCCTACCTTCATACCAAATTTCAAGATTCTGCGTTTACGGGAAGTACCCTGTAGGTTTTGATTCCCTTGAGAGTTGCGGAAATTCGCGGCATAAACGGCTGTATCTTTTGATTGCGTTGACTTAGAAGTTTGATTTTTTCACAGCTCCAAGAGGCAGTGGACTTGAGTATTTGATATAAATTTCAGCTTGATACCTCCACGCGTTCCTGAGAAAAAGGGTCTTGACAGACGGACGGACGGACGGATAACAAAGTGATCCTATAAGGGTTCCGTTTTTTCCTTTTGAGGTACGGAACCCTAATAAAACGAAGTATATTTCAATAAAGTATTCATAATGTAAATGAGCCCGAGTCTATCCCTTTTTGTGAATACTTGAAATAAATTTCTCATGAAGCTACTAAACTCCAAAATATATGGACCTAAGCTTATTCACGAAATTCCTATGTAAATATCTGTCTTATTTGTTTCACACAAACCTATTTGAACTCAATAGGCAAGATAAGGACACAGACGTACCCTTTTGTCCCAATAAAATTCAGTCATGAGATTTCCAATGTGTTATTAGAATATCATTATCACATTCGGTAATATAAAAAGAGCCGTGGTTGTCTAGTGGTTTGAGCTATTGCCTCTCAAGGAGAGTCGTGGCTTCGAAACCCGAGCACATTTGAGCTTTTCGAAATCTCATTTGAAATTTATCCAGAGTTGTTCGGTGCAGGAAAACATTGAGATTGCGAGGAAATCTGCGAGGCAATACAGAGGTGTGAATAGCATCCCAGGCTGGGCTCATACAAGCCTTCTCATGAGAGGTCTGCCTCTAGCAGTGGGACGTATAAAGGCTCTAGATATAATATGAGATGACCGTTATCCAAATTCTAACTATATTTTTTAGATGTACGACTTTGTACGTCAACAACTTTTCTAATAACTAACCTCCTTATTCATAAACGGTCTGTAGGCTTCTGCTAACTTAGCAATCGTTTGTCCTTATCTGTCACTTTGACATTTAACTTTCACAGATAAGGACAAACGATTGCTAAGTTAGCAGAAGCTTATAGAGCGTTTATGAATAAGGGGTATATCTTTTGATTGAGTTAATTTAGAGAGTTGATCTTTTCACAGCATCAACAGACTGCAGGTCTTATCATTTGGTATTAATTTCAATTTCATACCTCTACGCGTTCCTGATAAAAAGGGTTTTGACAGACGGACGGACAACAATGGACCCTGAAGTGAAACTGAACCCGTGTAGTTCATTTCCTTTTGTGATACGGAACCATAAAAGCAGGCTATATTCTATAGAAAGGTTCATGTGTGGGAAGACAAGCTCATCCTCGCTTCATTGCGTCGACAAACAACGAGATGTAGGCGAAAAACTTTTTTACTAGTTAGGAGTTTCGCGATAAAAAGATAAAGAAGCACAGCCGGCCTTATAAAAATACCCGCTTTTTTATAATTATATAATACTAGCAGCCCGTCCCAGCTTCGCACGGGGTAGACAATTATTTATTTTTGGAAATTTGGATATAAAAGATAAAGATCCCTAAGTACCGCTCGGAATGTTGCAGCAGGAAGTTGGTTCCAGATCTTCGTCGTGCGAGGAAAAAAATTGCGTTTGCGCACGGTACTTGACTGCCAACCATCAAGACGTGAATTTTCGCTTTACATTCCAGCGCTCGCTTAGAACCAGGGATCGGAAACCGGTTTTTGAAATAAACCGGTTTAGGGGCAATGGCCAAAACCTAACTGGTATGCGGTCCTACGTTATTTTAACTGGATATTAATCATTAACCGTTGCCCAGCGTGCATCGGACCAAGCACTGCTCTTCTATTGACCCCGGACGGATCCAAAAACGAACCTCAGGGGGGCTATTGCGAAATTAGATTTTCGAACTTCGTGTTACACCGTCCCTCTCAAATGAATGTCTATTAGTATGAGCGGAACGGCAACAAACGAACTTCGAAAATCGAATTTCACAGTATAAGACCAGTTTTTACCACGCGCGGAGGTAACCTGCCTCTCACCTCTTTTCGAGTAGCCTTATATACACCTTCTAGTGAGGGTTATATCTGTGGTCGCGTTGGCCCACTATTACAGGGTTCTATGTAACATTTTCACGTCAATCAAAGTTTAAAGTTGAGTATTTGGGTGGATCAACTTTTTCTTGTCCCTCGTTGCTATGGTTACATTCTCCTGGGTCACTCTTTGAACCGTAAGTTTATGGGTTTAATTTTTTTTTGCGGTAGTTCTAGGCCTCTTCATGTTTAGTGTAAGTAAAGAGACACAGCATTTCTTCTAACAAGCTGTACTACTTTTGTCCACTCGCTGATGGGACAGAATAACAACAAGAAATTGGGATTGTTCATTTTTTTTAACCCCCCTTTTTATATTTTTTTTAGAAAATATGGAGCACTTTAAGAAACTAATTTGAATATTTTGTCATTTCATGGCTTAATTTAATTAATATAATTGCTTAAAAAAATCAGATACTACTTTTCGTAAATTATATACGGCCGGCTGAAATAGGCAATTTTCCCACAATCCTTTGGAAATTAAAAAAAAACAGTTGTCATAACTGTTGTGACTGTCATCTCAATGTCAAATATACTGTTTACCTTCGGTTTACCTACAAGCTTATTGTATGTTGCGTTAAATCCTGGTCATGGTTATAATGAGTTGAAAATTTATGGATGTGGAAGTATGTGGCATTGTGTTTTGGTACCTACTTACATGGAAATGATCCTCGCAACAATATTGTGTACTTATAAACTTTGAAGTATTCAACATTTACTTCTCGACTCCACTTTTCTCTTAAATCTTCTCGGATGCGAGCGAACTATTGTTTTGGAGCTGTTTTTAGAGTCATTATTTCAGGTTGGAACGAAGCATTTTCTGTAATTTACATTATTTCGTTTTAAATCGACCGACAATTTTAAGTTTTCAACAAAACAATATTTACTTTACTGACATTGGGTGACACTGATAACTAGTTGACATATAAATTTAATAGACAAACTAGATATTTGCCGTTTTATTCTTTGGAACTACCAACAGCCGCTCGGTAAGGTCGAATAAAGATCAAATAATTTTTTTGCAAAATATCCGTAATCCTTAAGTATTTTTGAACGCCAGTAAGATAAAACAGTTCGCAAGCCCCATTTTCGAAATGGTTTTCAAATCAGGGTATGTTGTAAAAAAAATGAACAATCCCAATTGTTGATCCACCTATTTAGTCAAGAAGTTCAATTTTGAATGAAACATAGAACCGCATACTGAGCTATATAGCGATGTGTCAAGCTCAAGCGGCTCTGCGGATAGTGTCCATCGCGCCATCTAGTATGGCATGCGTGGAACTATGCGTGGACACTGTGGCCAGTCTGGTCCGGCGTGCTTGACCAAGCGAGTGACCGCTAGTTGCACGTAAGTGGGCATTAGATGGCGCCACTGACTGCGTTACATTCTTAGGCTTTCGCTTTGCTTTTGAGAGACGAATACCGTTTTAGGGCGTTTTCAAAAAAATAGTCATACATACCTGTATTTAAAAAAAGTGACGAAGTGGAATGGAAATTTTGGGACACATTTTTTCATGTACTACCTATAAGGATCGATAGGATAAACGATTCTGAGTAAGATAAACCTAAAATATTTAAATTCTAGAAAAAAAATGTACATTTGGACTTTTTTTTGGAAAACGCTCTTTAATAAAATCTCCTGAGGTTGCAAAATAGGTGTTGAAGCAATTAAACTAATAAAAGGGCTTATTACTCTGCTAACAGTACTTAATTGAGACGATTAGCCATAGCGTTAGATACGTTTTACGTAGTTAATAATTATAGTTAAATGTTACAATAGAGGGACATCGGTGTTACGAGTCGGTTTGCATTTCGCGTGGCTAAACGGCTGTGGCGTCACAGAAAGTAGGATAAAGTCGGCGCGCTTGGTTTCAATACACGTCGATATATCTGCATAATCTATACATACATACACACATACATACATATCGTCACGCCCCTTTCCCACAGGGGTAGGCAGAGACTACTTTGTTCCACTTGCTACGATCCTGACACACCTCCTTCGCTTCATCCACATTCATCAATCTCTTCATACATGCTCGTCGGTTTCGGGTACTCTTGACCTGGCCTTTCTCCAAAACGTCCCCAATTTGATCACGGAACGTCCGCCTAGGCCTTCCCCTCCCAACGCACCCATTCACACTCCCCATATAAATCTGTTTAGTTAATCTTCTTTCATCCATCCTCTCTACGTGACCAAACCAACTAAGCATACTTTTTTCTATCCTAGTCACTATATCTTCTTTCACACCAGCACATTCCCTTATCACACTATTCCTTATTCTCTCTTTCAGTGATAATCATAATCATAATCTATATACTTCATTTAATTTAGGATGAGAAACCACAACAACATTATGTTGCGGCTCGTACTGTAATCTCTTTACAATTTGTACGAGAGTAACAATTGACGACACGCAAATAAAGTGACATTAAAACAATTTTATTTTGCGGCTGCCAAACTATTGCACTGTACTGTTTGCTAGGTAAGAAATAGTTGACTAGTCGCAATATAATGATATTGTGGTTTCTCATTCTAAATTAAATGAAGTATAGTGCCTATTTAAGGTTTTGTTACCTCGGGCTCTATCTACCCAATAAGGCATATAGACGTGATTTGTATATGTATGAGAAGTACCTTATGTATATCGTACTATCCTAGCGCATAAATCAAAGTTCCGACACTTTGTGTTGTAACGTTTTCATGAACTTTGCACTTCTAACTTCAACCCAAGGCGGTGGGCTAATTACTTTTTGACTTAGCAATAGTTATGATTGGTAAACTTAAAACAGTTTTAAACTACGCCACAATCCATTACAAGTTTGATAATAATTCAACCTCCCCCTGCCCCTACCCAATGTTAATAAAGAACACTAGAGTTAGTGCTTCCTGTCCAACACTTTTTTAAATTTCTAAACAAACACCGAAAATTAAAACAGAAAAATCCGAAAGCTATGGCCGGGAAACCCGGCTCATCATTCCGTGATGCGTGCTATACCTACATTTTTTTTTTCGGGGAATGATAAACGTCTCCGGTAAAATGGCTTGTTTTATGCTCTTGTTGCACAATCTACTATTTATTTTGTGTTTTTTATTAACATAATAATTTTTAAGTCACTGGATAGTACGACGTTGGTTTGCACATGTAACATTTGTGTTCACTAAACATTAGAAGGATCGAAACGTGTCAGTGTTTGCGTAGTTTAATGGATAATTAAGTTTGTAGGATTTATATGTGTTTTATGAGGCAGTAGTGGAGGGAGGAATTGCATGAAAAAAATATATATATCGCACAGGGTTAGTTATCTTGCACGTTAGTAGCGGAGTAAAGGTTTCTTGTTCAATTTCTAAAAGACACTGAAAATTAGAACACATAGAAAAATCCGAAAAGTAATGCTATGGCCGGGAATCGAACCCGGGTCCTCGTCATTCCGTGACGCGTGCTATACCCCTACACCACCCTGTAGCAGGTGATTACCCGCCTTCGAATTTTTTTTTGGTATTTTTATAATTATGTCAAATTAAGAGTTACGAACCTCAGTCCACTTGTTATGAGGGATGGGTAGCGAAGGCAGCGTCTGCGCACGTTTGAATATCCACATCGTATATCATAGCACATACGTCCGTTCTCTACTTGTGTTATTAAAAAACTGTCATTGTTTGTGTCAGCTCTTATTTATCTATGGTAATGGAACAAGGCTTATTATCTAAACATGAGTTGATAATGGGAATCGATCGAGAACTGATATTTATGTTGGGTTGAGGTGGTGGTGTAAGTTTGCACTCAAAAAACGTCCCAAACGCGTTCACGTTAAAGTCTCAATTACCATCGAATAACCTAGCTTAAAAATTTCATTTCAGATACAAGGTTTTGTGCTGACTGTACTTTTTGTTGACTGTATGCATTGTCATCCGTCCTACATATGTGAACCAAATTTCAAGTCAATCGGACCAACCGTTGAAGAGTTCCCTCCTGCAGAGACGGTCCTGGGTGGACCACCAGAACTCCACTACCAGATTATTGTATTGTCATCTGACTTACTCAAGTATGCAAAATTTCAGCACGATCGGTTGAAGATATCTGCTTCAAAATTGAGTTGCAAGATTCCACACTGACAAACATACATAAAAACATACATACTCGTACATACTTACATTGCAAGATAATAAAAAGCTAATAAAACGTGCAGTCAGCAAAGCTCACGCACCGCTATACCGAGTCCTTAAGGCGCTGTCAATAGCAAATGACATGGAGCAGCGCCACTCTTCACACATACGGTTCACGTGCCTGTTAGTGAAAGAAGAAACTATTCCGGCAGCTTGGCGCGCGTCTAAAATCTTGCAAATAAGACACAAATAATAAGAAATAAATATAAGTATGGATTATTTGTGAAATATGACTCGTTAGCCGTTTAGGTATGAATATGTTGACTTTATGTTTTTAATTGCAGACCCATACGTCGAAAAAATAAAGACATAGAACCGTTTAATGATGATTTCAAGACCAATCTTTGCTATTATTTTCTATCGAGCCGATTTTGTTCAATTATGTATCGAGCCCGTCTAGCGAGTTTGAAATATGATGAAAATTAACATTATATTTTTTTTGTATTTTATTTGTGTGCAGTTTCTCTTAAAAAAGTGTTTAAATAACATCAATTTCAACAAAATTAGGTGTTGTCAGCCTCTTAAAAAGAGTCCTCGCCCGCGCGGCAGAGAGGTGCGGGGTAGGACGACAAAGGGAACCGAGAGAGGTGCGGGCGGGTAGTGCGCCTACCGCCCGCACCTCTCTCGGCCCACCCCCCACCCCGCGCCCCTGAACCGCGCGGTTGAGACTTAGCAGTGTTTTTCAAAGTGTGGGTCGCGACCCCCCGGGGGGTCGTGAGACCTATCCAGGGGGGTCGCGAGGCTCAGCTCTGAGAAAGTATTGTGACTAGATGGAATGATTTTGATTTCAAGGATGTACATTTTAATAAAACAACAATCAATCTTAGACAAATAACACATTGTGGTTTGTCGTCCGTAACAGAAAAACCGTATTTTAAATAGTTTGTCCTATTTTTTTTATCGCCAGTATAGCAGGGAAATTGTGGAGGAGAACAGCTCGAAATAGAAGAGAATGGCGTGCATTAGAGGAGGCCTATGTCCTGCGATGGACGTAAAAGGGCTGAAAAAGAAGAAGAAGTCCTATTTTCTATTTTTCTTCTTTTTAGGCTCACTTCCAGATGTTGATGTTAATTCAGATGTTGTAGGCATCTATTATCTTTTTAGATACTTTTCCATTTCGTCGCAAAATAATCTCCAAAATAACAGCTGCCTTTTAATATTTAAAAAGGGGTAGGTCTAGGTAGGTTACGAAACAATAAGTACCTTCTGAATACTTGTGATAAATATAGGTAGCGTTCCAAAACGCATGAATGATTGAATATTAGAAGGGTGGGTTACAAATCTGTTAAAATAAGAGTTGGGTTCTAAGGTTAATCGTACAAATTGGGTTTTGGGGGGTCGCAAAGGAATTTTGATGGTCATTAAGGGCCGTGACGTGAAAAAGTTTGAAAAACACTGGTCTATAGAAAACCAACATATTATATTTCCACGAACAGATGGCGGTTCAATTGGTGGGCTTACCCTGGCCGCTACTAAACGCGTCGAGCGACGCGTCGAACGATTTTCCTGTCCATTACGGGGTATCAGCGAAATCGTAGAAATCATGTTATCTATAGGCATAAGCACGCCGCTTATTGGTTACAGTCGTTCAGCCTTTATTATCGAGGGATTAACAGTAATTTAGCGAATAATCTAATGCGATAGCGATATTGCTATCTCGAGTGTCCTGTTCCATTAAGAGTGAACAAGTCGGTACGAGATTTGTTTTAGTCCATCAATAGGGAATGACGGGGAAATTTGGACGGGAAGTACATGATAGTTACGCGTTATTGAAGCTGTGAAAACACTCGTGGCCGATAGGTAGTTTAGATATTGTTACAGCGGCATTCGTCGACTTTGCTGATGTACCGAAAAAAAAAACCCAATTACCAAAGCCCGGACGACGAGAGAAATTATGTGTTGATGTCTCAATAGTGCTAGGACAGACATTTCATAATGAACGACCGGTATGCTTATTGTCTAACTCGCTCGCAATCGCCATCGTGTTCATGGTGACAGTTCTTGTATGAATGTGATGGCTAGTTGATTCCGATGCCAATTGTCAGCCCATACATGAACTATCAAAATGAACACGATGGCGATTGCGAGCGAGTTAGACAAGAAGCCTACTAGGGCCTAACCATGACGTCTTAATGCGATTCTGTTTAAGTTCGCTCGTTTTCAGATTCATGGGTCAATTTCAACAAGACGCATTTTTTGTATCATTTCGGTGTGATTCCTTATATCTGTTTTTTTTTTAGATTTTTAAATGCCAAAAGATACTTTAGTCTATTCTGTAAGACATATCTGAAAGGGAACATGAAATCTTAAATAGTTTTCGAGATATTAGAGGTCAAATTTCTAAACACACAACAGAATGATAAATGTACACCGGAATGAAAAATAAGTTCCAATGGAATGATAAATGTACACCGGGTTTATAATATCAGCCCACTGGAATGACATTTAGACCACCGGAATGAAAGTAAAAAATAGGGTTCCATAATCAAAACTATTATTTTGTATTATATGATTCCCAAACTAACTCCCGATAACCTGCTGCTGTAGGAATCAGTCACAGATTTACAATTACTATCGAGTACTTATTAAGTGCGAGTTGCACAAAGTTACATCTATTTTTTTTTAACCCTTTTTGTAACGTTCCCTGGTAGCCTAAAAGCCTAAACATTATCTAAAAACATGCGTAGGTACAATACTAATACTATACCAAAAACCGCATCGCAATTGGGTTAGTATTTCATTTTAGAAAATATGCTGCGGACCCTTTCATAATACTAAAGTGAAGCTACATTTCATTTTACTACACCGGAAACACCGGAATAAAATTGGTGGAATGAGAAACTCGACATAAAAAGAAATATTAAAGGAAGGGTAAGAGTCGTGTTGTTAAACTAATTGAACTCTTGAAATTAGGACTATATTTTACGTGACATATATAAATTACAAACAAAAGCGATACAAAATACAAAAACTATGACTAACTCCGGAATGATTTTTATTTTGTCCCCACACCATGGCGATGATAAAAAAATTAAATTTACTCGAAAACGTTTCACTGTAACACACGTCCAATCTCGCTGAGCGCTGCAGTTTGACTATTGCTCGGAGTGCGCGAGAGCCGGGGGGGGGGGGCTTAAGGGATCAAACTCGGGAAATAAATCGTTCCCAAAATTTGCCCGCGGAATGAGAGCGTGTCTCCGGACAAATGTATATGCACATATTCAGAGGTTTACAAATGAGGTAAAAATCAAGTGATGTGCTTTTTTTGTTACCTGTTTATATGGTAATAAAATAAAGGTAAAAGAAAAATATTTTCACGCATAGTATCCGAATTATCCGGCATTTTGTAACTAAAACCTGCTCCGGGACATCCCACCTTGATGAGAAATATGGTCTAAATATTTTTTTTAAATGATTAAATAATATAATATTTTAATTTTAGCTGTTGCCCGAGGTAGACAATAGGGGGCTGTTTCCTAAAAAAAATAGTTCTACATTATCAAAGCCTTCTGCACTTGCGTTTTCAGTCTTGCCATCAAAATTTACTGCTTGGGAAATTGACCCTCATACTAAAAGTGACAGCTAAAACTTAAACTGAGTCAGAATTAGGACGTCATGGTAAGGCCTGAAGTTTAAGGGCTGAGCGGAAGCTCGCAGCGGAGCGTGTAGCGTGGCGTGCAGCGGAAAAGGGCAGCATCGACTCAGGAAACCAGTTAGAGTTTCATTTGTTTATGCACGCCGCACACCCAACTCGAACGTCCACTCAAGCTCTAAGTACTAATACTTACTCTGAGAATCCGGAACGGGCTCTCAGCGAGAAGACAGACATCACCCGACGCAGATCTTTCCAGGGGGTGGGGCAGCATGATTTGCAGCTCACCACCGGGGTCAGCGACCTTTTCACTCGCGTCACGCCTCGTAAATACCAGCAGCCATTCCTGGAGGACAGAAGAGAACTGTGTATTGATTGAAACTTTCGCGATTTTCACACATTATTATAAGAAAACGGGACTTAATAATAAGTATTTTTGTTAATACATACCTCAAGAGAAAATATTTACAAAAATTCTTATTATTTACGTGACTTAAGTCCCGTTTTCTTATAATAAGAAGAGAACTGTATTTCTGTACTGTCTGAAAACCGTGGTAGCGTAGTGGTTTGACCTGTGGCCTCTACAGCAGGATCGTGGGTTCGAAGCCCGGGCTCACAACTGTTAAGTTATTCAGAATTTATGTGCGAAATTTGAAATTTACCATGAGTTTGCTTCTCTTTTTGCGCAAATGGTAAAGCCGATCGCGAGAATAGGCAAAAATCTTAGGAATCATGTTATAGGCGATACGGCTAGCAACGCATCACTACTTTGATTTCCCTTTCCACCTATACGCCCTCAATCATGGCAAACGTGGCCTTTAGGTCTTGTTAATCTAAGCTCTATCTACCCCGTCCGGGATAAAAACGTGATTTATGTATCTGTGTATGTATTTACGTACCTTATGTAAAACGACGGGATGGAAAATAAAGACTTGCCTCCCTTATTCATAAACGCTCTATAGGCTTGTGCTAACTTAGCAATTATTTGTCCGTATCTGTGAATTCACATTAACGGACAAACACCCACAGAGAGTTAATAATTAAGGGGGTTAATATTTGAAGACACGAATGGATCAAGCGGATATCTCACTGACTTTATCTGCGGAGGAAAAACCGCGGGAAAAAACCAGGCATACTTATAATAAAGTTCAAGATGCTCGTTGTTATTTTAAGTGTTCATATAATTTAATTTTAACATTAAAGTGCTATAACAGAATCGCTTGAACTATGTAAAATAACGTTAAGCCACTTTTCCACTAAAAGCACCCTTTATTAGGTTGTCCTGTACTTTATCATGTTATGCAGAAATTGCGTAAAAGATATGAAAATGCTTTGACGAGCTCTTGGAGAGAAAATTCGTTAGGATTATTAGTTAATGGGGTAAAAAAGCTGATATAAAACGATACCTAATTGTGTTTCAGGCATTTGTTTTAAAAGGTTCTTCGGCCTTACAATTATGAAAAGGTTGTTTGTTGTTGTTGGTTGTTTTATGTTATCGGGTGGGCACTGTGAAAGGAGTAAAAAACAGACACAGGTTCTGCTACTCAAATGGAACTACTTTAGGTCTGCAACTTTCAAAAATTAAGTAATTTTATCATTACATTTATTCCAAACATTGTAGCCTAAACGACATCGCCTGTTACATACGTAAATGCTGGATTTAGCGATACATTGCTTGTCCAATTTAACTTTAAACCATAATAAAAATCGCAATTCATGTTATTTTTAAAAGTTGTAAAACGAAGTTTGCTCAATTAATACGCCGCTATGGTTTATTTTTTTGCTTCTGTTACAGGGCTTACCCTGTAGAATGCAAATGACCTCTTTACTGTCAAGGAGGGAAATGATTGAGGGTGCGACCACACCGCCGCTTAAAAAACGGTGACGTTACGGAATCGCAACAAAATGTATGAAGAAACTGTGAGAAAACGTGACGGCGTATACGCAGCGGTGTGGTCGGACCTTTAAATCGTTTACGTTAAGTCCGAGAGCGGTGCGGGCGGGCAGTGCCCCTGCCGCCCGCACCTCTCGGCGCCTACCCCGCGCCCCTGCACCACGCGAGCGCTCATTTTAAGCGGTCGGTCTATAGAAATAGGAGCCCCGCAAAAGCGTCCGTTAGGTTCCATCGATGTATGGTGAAGTGTAATTTGTCATTTTTAGGGTTCAGTACTTCAAAAGGAAAAAACGGAACCCTTATAGGATCACTTTGTTGTCCGTCCGTCCGTCCGTCGGTCAAGACCCTTTTTCTCAGGAACGCGTGGAGGTATCAAGCTGAAATTTATATCAAATACTCAAGTCCACTGTCTCTTGGAGCTGTGAAAAAATCAAACTTCTAAGCCAACGCAATCAAAAGATACAGCCGTTTATGACGCAAATTTCCGCAACTCTCAAGGGAATCAAAACTTACAGGGTACATCCCGTGAACGCAGAATCTTGAAATTTGGTATGAAGGTAGGTCTTATAGCACAGATTCAAGAATAATTGCGAAAACCGTAAATATGTATGTATGCCTGTATAATGTCAGTGACCAATATAAAGTGACCCCACACTGCGTAAACTTTGCTTTGGAGCAGGGCTCTGCTTACACTAGTTTATATATATTTATAGATAATGATACGGAACCTACGGTGCGCGAGTCCGACTCGCACTTGGCTTTTGTATAACAGAACAGTGGGACCACGGGAAGCGACCCTTAAGAGCGTTTTACTGGAACTACTCCACTACAGGTAGAATACCGTCATAAGTTACAAAGAGAGTAATATCTCTGGCAGTCGCCTCGCAACAAGTACCGTACGTGACACGCGACTCTACACGGCGAGGCTAGCATGAAGCAACACCGACTAAAAGTTGACAGGATATAGGGCCAAGTGGGAAACATTCGGCCACCAATTTGCCTCACGGACCGCCAACATACTAATAAGTACCTATTTAACATTTTCAAACATAATGTGTACGAGTTGCTTCTCTTCCCGTTCCCGCGCATGGTAAAAGCCCATTGTGGGAATGGGCAAAAATCTTAGCTAGCAACCCATCATTATTTTGGAACTCCAATCGCGCTAAACGTGGCGTTTGTCTTTTTAGTGTGTTGTTGGGGTGACAGAGCTAAGCTCTATCTACCCCGTAAGGGTTAAGGCGCTGTCAACAGCAAATGACCTTAAGCAGCGCCACTCTTCACACATACGGTTCGCGTGCCTGTGAGTGAAAGAGAAGAAACTATTCCGGGAGCTTGGCGCGCGTCTAAATCTTGCAAATAAGACACAAATAAGAAGAAATAAAAATAAGTATGGATTATTTGTGAAATATGACTCGTTAGCCGTGTAGGCACACGGCGGCCACGACGTACAAAATCCGCGTTCTGAAATGAACACAGGCACGACGTCGTCTATACACGCGTCAATGTGTGCGTAAGATACACAGGACTGTCTATCGCAAAAACCTAGTAGGTACTATAAGTACTACCAATGACATAAATATACTACAGATATGGCTTAGATGTGTGCAAATAAATGTACTTAATCGTTATCTATTTATTTAAACTTACTTAAAATGTGTCTGTCTGTGTATTTAAGCATTATTATTTTCAATTACAATAGATGTACCTACGACAACAAACTTGCGAATGATTGTGTAGTTATTTCATGTATTAATCGCGATAATTTCAGTAAGCATAAATTTTCTAATGTTTTATAAAATGAAGTAGGTAGGATAGGTTCCCGAACTTGTGACGTGCGGCCGACATACATCGCGTCGCGAGCCCTAACTAGTTGCCAGCAGCTTTCCGGCAGACTGCGCTTGAGGGGTGGGGTAACTCGAATAGGTGCGGGGCGGAGCGTGGCCATTCTGTACGTTAGTACTATTATATATTCTGTGGTGTAGGTATGAATATGTTGACTTCATGTTTTTAATTGCAGACCCATACGTCGAAAAATATAGACATAGAACCGTTTAATGATGATTTCAAGACCAATCTTTGCTATTATTTTCTATCGAGCCGATTTTGTTCAATTATGTATCGAGTCCGTCTAGCGCGTTTAAAATATGATGAAAATTATCATTATATTTTTTTTGTGTGTAGTTTTTCTTTAAAAAGTGCTTAAATAACATCAATTATAACAAAATTAGGTGTTGTCAGCCTCTTAAAAACGTTATGTGTGTGTGTGTGTACTTAACATTTTCAGTACCTATTACCATGACGTCTTACTACGATTCAGTTTAACTTCGCTCGCTGTCAAATTCGTACTAAAAGTGACAGCTAAAACTTGAACTGAATCGGAATTAGGACGTCATGGTAAGGTCCACGTTCTTTTCGGCAATGGTTACATTGTATGTTAAGCTAATTATATAGAACAGTGTTTTTCAAAGTGTGGGTCGCGACCCCCCGGGGGGTCGTGAGACCTATCCAGGGGGGTCGCGAGGCTCAGCTCTGAGAAAGTATTGTGACTAGATGGAATGATTTTGATTTCAAGGATGTACATTTTAATAAAACAACAATCAATCTTAGACAAATAACACATTGTGGTTTGTCGTCCGTAACAGAAAAACCGTATTTTAAATAGTTTGTCCTATTTTTTTTATCGCCAGTATAGCAGGGAAATTGTGGAGGAGAACAGCTCGAAATAGAAGAGAATGGCGTGCATTAGAGGAGGCCTATGTCCTGCGATGGACGTAAAAGGGCTGAAAAAGAAGAAGAAGTCCTATTTTCTATTTTTCTTCTTTTTAGGCTCACTTCCAGATGTTGATGTTAATTCAGATGTTGTAGGCATCGATCATCTTTTTAGATACTTTTCCATTTCGTCGCAAAATAATCTCCAAAATAACAGCTGCCTTTTAATATTTAAAAAGGGGTAGGTCTAGGTAGGTTACGAAACAATAAGTACCTTCTGAATACTTGTGATAAATATAGGTAGCGTTCCAAAACGCATGAATGATTGAATATTAGAAGGGTGGGTTACAAATCTGTTAAAATAAGAGTTGGGTTCTAAGGTTAATCGTACAAATTGGGTTTTGGGGGGTCGCAAAGGAATTTTGATGGTCATTAAGGGCCGTGACGTGAAAAAGTTTGAAAAACACTGATATAGAACGTATTATCGAGTGCTGCCTTTCCAATCGGGCGCTGACAATTCCTTCGGAGTCATGCTCGCCCTATCACAATATGCAAGACATCGCAGTACAAGTAACGATGTGGAGTTATTACCCCTTACGTTCGCGAGGACGACTCGGCGCGTGACTCGACTCACAAGCGGCAGCGCCATAATAAACACGTAAACGTTCCACAACTACGTATGTACAGGATTTGTATTTACATTGCGGTTTTCAGTGAAAATGGTACCCCTTCATTTTTCCGAAAAAGACATTTTAATAATTTTACAAAGAAAAAAAATGTTTTTTATACGCTTTTTTGTGTCAGTTTTACACAAACCGTATGGGAAAAACGTCACAAAACTAACAAGAAAACTGGGAAACCCTTTTTACATGCACATAATATATGTATGTATATTCCTTACGGGGTCGACAATGCCCTGGGGTGACAATTTGCAGATTTTAATTTGTTAAACGCTCTAGTATAAAAAAAAAACCTTTTACCGCGTAGAATAAAACTTAAGAATAGTTATATTCTGCAATCATTATTTACATACGTTGCTATTCAAGGCAGCTACGACCTTTGACATATTTATCGTTATGTCGCTGGAAATATGAAATTTTCCGGGTTAAAAAGTAGCCTAATGATTTAATCTAGGGTACCAGCTATCTTCGTTCCAAATATCCAAATCCGTCCAGTTGTTTCAGCGTTAAGAAGGAACAAACATAGACACTCACCCACATGCCTTACCTACCCACATATTATCACTCACTCACAAACTTTCGCATTTAAGTATAACATTAGTAGGATTGAACAGTGATACTTACCACGAGCCCCCTCTTCCTGCGGGGTGTGCCGGCGAGGGCGGGGGGTTGCTGGCTAGCAACTAGCGCGGGGGGCGGGGGGATTTGTCTCGACCGGGATCTAAACAGCCACATGCTCAGCGAGACAGGTGACGCTGAAAAAAAAGTTTGTGTTAAAAACTAGTGCCCGACCTGTGCATTACCTATACCTACCCGGCCGAGCGTGCCCGAATGCGAGAGCCGCGAGAGGCCGCGAAGTAATTTCGGCCCGGCCGAAGGTTTCGGCCGGATTCTGGTCGAAACCGAAACTTCGGCCGAAATCACTTTTTTGGCCGAAATTGGCCGAAACCGAAACCGAAACCGAAACTTCGGTCGGACACTATTAAAAACCATTATGTGTGTACTTATATCGTAAAGTCAATAGGCTTATATTGTCTAACTCGCTCGCGATCGCCATCGTGTTCATTTTGACAGTTCTTGTATGAATGTGACAGCTAGCTGATTCCGATGCCAATTGTCAGCCAATACATGAACTGTCAAAATGAACACGATGGCGATTGCGAGCGAGTTACTTTGACCAAACGAAGGGTCATTTTGGCCCATTATGAAAACAATTTAGAAGGGTGTGATGTGACAATAACTAGAGGTGCCGCAATATACTTTTGAAAACTTACACAAGCGTACAGTATATGCTTAGTGTAAGTTTTCGGTCACAAAATACGACTCGAACGCGTTTTCGTTAAAATGTCAAATACTATTATAACAATTTGTTGCCGTTTCGATTCGCAAGTGGCGCTCGAAACGGCAACAAACTGTTCTCATAGTATTTGACATTTTAACTTTGAAAACTTACACTAGACACACTACACTTACAATACCTATACTAGGCTCTGAGCCTCTAGTGTAAGTTTTCGCATATAAAAACGTCTCGAATGCGATCACGTAAACGTCTCAATTTACTATGGAAAAATAGGCAGCGCCACTTGCGGATCAAAGCGGCAACAAAATGTTCTCATAGCATCTGACATTTTAACGCAAACGCGTTCGAGATGTATTTTGTGATAGAAAACCTACACTAAGTATACTGATTAAAACAGTTGCGTCGGATCGTATTCGTATCGCTTATTTCAAAACAAAGTGTACCTTTCCAAGTATAGCTAAAATAAATATACTCAGATCAGATGAAAGCTATTTGGTGTCGTTTTCGCAATTCCAACAAGGATAATGGTGTCTCGAGATAAATGGGCGTTGGTCAGATATTAATTCTAACCATTTGGAGTACACATTATAAATATTCCGAGGATGAATTAAAGAATGTCTCAGATCGCAGGAACTTGTCGCACGAGCCAAAAGCGAGGGCAAAAAACATGCGACCCTTACAGTGTAGACTGAGCTTAGGCCTTAAGGTGACAAGACCTGGCCACGTAGGTATAGGTGGAAAGGGGAATAACCTTGACATACATACATACCGTCACGCCTCTTTCCCACAGGGGTAGGCATACTTTGTTCCATTTGCTACGATCCTAACGTACTTTCGCTTCATCCACATTCATCAATCTCTTCATACATGCTCGTCGGTTCCGGGTACTCCTGACCTGCAGGCTTATTACGTAACTCGCTCGCAATCGCCATCGTGTTCATTTTGACAGTTCTTGTATGAATGTGACATCTAGCTGATTCCGATGCCAATTGTCAGCCCATACACGAAATGTCAAAATTAACACGATAGTGATCGCGACGCGAGCGAGTTACGTAATAAGCTTGCTGACCTTTTTCCAAAACTTCTCCTACTTGGTCTCGGAACGTCCGTCTAGGCCAGTAGTTCCCAAAGTGGTCCAGGTGGACCCCCAGGGGTCCATGGAAGACTCGATGGGGGTCTACGTTGGGCGTGACTAAAAATGGGGGTTCACAATCGCAAGCGGGGGTGCATGAAAATTGAATAAAATTTGTGAGAATTGATTGGTTTTTGTGCTGTGAGTCATTGTAGATTTCAAGAAAGTAAAGTAGGATGGAGTCACTCGCAGCACAAAATTATAATTTAACTGAAAATTTGTTTAGTCGACTTTATTTTCAAATAATTAACCCTATCAAGCAATCAATTCTAACCATTTTTTTCGAAAACTGTTAATTTATCGTTGATACTCAGCAACAACGCAAGTTTCCATAGATTATAGAGCTAATCTTAATTTTTTTTTTTGAGATTTAGTTTAGAAATTAGTGGTAATGTAGCTCCAGGGGGTCCACCGGATCCAGCAAAATTTTGTAAGTGGTCTATGGAACAAAAGAGTTTGGGAACCTCTGGTCTAGGCCTTCCCCTCCCAACGCAACCATTCACACTCCCCACATAGATCTATTTTAGCCCAATAACCTTGGCCGTGGTCAATTATCAATGGAAAACTTGTCAAAGACAGAGGTCGTCAACTCAAACTTGATAAGTTATGCGAAAAGGGCGCAGCCTGAACTCCCATTAGTGCGATGAGTGATGGCCGCCTTGATACAGAACATTAAATTGATTAAAAACAACATATAATTTTTACCCACGCCTTAGGAAGGATCACTTTGTCGACACTCATTATACATACATCATCTCCAGCCTATATACGTCCCACTGGGCACAGGCCTCCTCCCAGAATGAGAGGGCTTGGACTCAGGCCTTGGCCCAGTGCGGATTAGGAACTTTACACGCACCATTGAATTGCTTCGCTGATGAAGAACGTAAAGGTTCCATAAAAAATTCGTGTTATCTTTTCTCTCCTACAGGGATGGAAAGAGATAAACAGAGCCTTTCATTTGCCATAACTCTTTTTTTCTCTGAAACCGTATTTTTTTCAGGAGCATTGAAATAGCAATCCTGTAGAACTCTATAGGTTAGGTTAGGTTTGTTTTATAACAATCCTGAACAACTAACAGTTAAAGAGAAAAAAGAGTTATGGCAAATGATTATTATGGCACACAACACATTTTATGGCATACGAAATTCGGGCAAACGATAGAGAACCTTTTTTTTGATAATTGCTTATAAAATACCATATTTGGTTAGCCAAAGATACCGCGAACTCCTGCCGAACCGCCCACTCGTAATTGCACCTTTGTTTAATTACGCAAATGGCCCCAAACAGTTACCTAAATTGCGTAGAGTATTTATAAACCATCACGTTCGTTATCAATGACCATGATGTCTTCATGCGATTCAGTTTAGGTCGGTGCCAGAGCCGTACTAAAAAAGGCAGCTAAAACCTTTTACCAAAGCGCGGGAAGACAAGCAACTGGTGCATTCTGTTTTTTTTTTTACTCCCAGACCAGCATGGGAGATGACGATAACCACACGATAACGAATCTTTTAATGAGAGGCGCGTATCGAGAGCTATTCGGGCTGGTAATAGGGTTGGGCAAGAGTTGGATATTTTTACATGCTCTTCGAATGATTTCGCAAAGGCCATTATGTTTTTATTGTGTTAGGGACGCATGATTTTATTGGTAAAATAATTTCTCCTTTTTAATGGTGTTTTAATAGCAATGAAATGACAATATTAATTATACCTACAAGTTTTTATTTATTATTATTATACAGGGTTTTTATAGTGTTTTAAATTCGTTTTTAGTTAATTCGTTACTTGACATAAGAGATGTTTTTTTTAATTTTTTTTTTTCTATTTCCGACATTGATTTGTTATTAATTTTATAATTATTATTTCCATAATGACTTATTAATGTTATTATTGTAACGCCCATTGTTTAATTTACTGTCTTGTCTATATCATTAGGTTAAGGTACCTGTAATGATAGATTTAAGTCATTACATAATAATAAATAAATAAATAAATAAACCTTTCATAACAGAACGTTTGTTTTATCGCAGATTGTTTATTTTATATAATTTCGTTACGTTAGCCCGGAGTTTACGTAAGTATCAATTACATACCAGGAAACCAATAAAGGAAACCAATTATTAGATGGAAGTTTCTAGCATTTACCAGTTTATTTGTTATGATACGCTATAGGAGGTATTTCAGGCTCGGTAGAAGTATAATAATAAATAAATAAATAAATATCATGGGACAAATTAGGTACTTACACCAATTGACTTGTACTATGGGTACCAGGCAACAGATAAACATATAAGGTTTCATTGATCTGTCCTATTTGGTAAACAAAATTCAAACCTCAATGTGGAAATTTTGTGTAAAGAATAAGGTGTATTATGTTATCAAATAAACCTGAGGCAATATCTTGTGCATAATTTTGCTGATATTTTATCTCCAGTTCCTTTATTTACGATGAAATAGTTTAAAAATAGCAAAAATGACTCGTTTTGAGGTTAGAATTCTGTTTACCAAATAGGACAGGTAAGAATGAAAGTACTTTACTTACTAATATACTCAAGAGTAGAGAAAGTTGTATGAAAAGTGATCCTGTTTTTTCTCCCGAGTATATTGGGTAAAAAGTATCCCGGGACTGTAAGGAAATAATGTTTGTTTGTTACGGTTCCATGCGTTAACTACTGAACCGATCAGCTCTGTGAACTTAGCACCCAACATTGGGGAATATTTTTTTTATATTTTATTCTAATAGGTTAGGGTATGTAGTTGATTGTAGTGACATTTTTTTTGTTTGTAGTAGCTTTAAAAAAAAATTAGACGACTTTGAAAAAAACTCATCACCCCGTTTTGCCGAAACTCAATTTTAGTAATTGATTCTTAAACAGAGTCGTTAGTAGTTGATTGTAGTGGAAAACATTTTGTTTGTAGTTGAAAAAAAAAAAATTTTTTTTTTTCTTAGCACCCGAACGTAGAACCCGACATTGGAAAATCCATTTTTTTCTTCTTGATTCTCATAGATTTTGGTATGTAGTTGATTGTAGTAATAATGTTTTTCGTTTGCGTTAACTCAAAAAAAAATTAGAGGGGTTTGAAAAAAAAAAATCATTGAAATTTTTTTTTTCTTGATTCTGATAAGTTTCGGTCGGCACGAGGGCCAAGGGTAAGTATGGGAATCCCGACCGATACAGGCGGCTATATTTTCACTGACTTTCCATTTGGTAGCACAATCAGAAACTCGGAAAAATGGCGTTTCGCTCAGAAAATTTTTCAGCTGAAATTATCTAGGATTTCATTTCAAACTCGAGCTAATCCGATAGCAGTTTGATAACGCGCTTAACCAGTGTAGCTAGGCAGGTAACTAAGAGTTTTGCATACGTAGTTTCCGGGATCAATCCAAGAAGTGCGAAATAGGGAGTGCGCGTCTTAGCCAGGTGTGATGTGATAGTGGTGAAATCATGGGCAATTTGTGATAGTGAAGTGTTGTGTTGTGATTTGGGATGAATATTTATCAAACTGGATACATAAAAGGTAAGTGAGCATGCTTTCATATCGACTAGGTCTTTGTCTCAACTCTTGATTAATTTATTAAATACGAAATACTGAAATGAAAGACAAAACATAAATCTAGGCTTTAGTGAGCTAAAATGTGACTAATATTGTAACAAAAACCGATCATACAGTAATAGGGAAATGTTAGGTAGGTAGGGACAGCTACTATGAATGATTTAAAATGATGACAACTTATACTTGTGTGTGTGTGCTATGCGAAATTCTATGTTTATTGCTCTTGTGTTGTGTACACTGCATTGATGATAATGTTTAGTTACTTACATTTATTTATCTACAACTACATATTGAATACCTGCTCAAAAATTGCTCTCGGTACACATAATTATATATGAATACGACACTAGTTGTGATTCGGAATGGATTTAGTTCTATTTAACTAATGAGCTAAAGAAGTTTAGTCAATAAAGTCACTACAAACGAAAGAACCGAGACTACGAACAAAATAAAATCACTACAAACAAAATTAAGCCTACTACAAATGAAATAAAGTTACTAAAAACATAGAAAACGCGACTACGAACGAAATAAAGTCACTACAAACGAAATTTAGCCTACTACAAACGAAATAAAGTCACTACAAACGAAATATAGCTACTACAAACGAAGAAAACGCGACTACGAACGAAATAAAGTCACTACAAACGAAATGAAGTTACTACAAACGAAATAAAGTCACTACAAACGAAATGGAGTTACTACAAACGAAGAAAACGCTACTACGAACGAAATAAAGTCACTACAAACGAAATGGAGTTACTACAAACGAAGAAAACGCAACTACGAACGAAATAAAGTCACTACAAACGAAATGGAGTTACTACAAACGAAGAAAACGCAACTACAAATGAAATAAAGTCACTACAAACGAAATGAAGTTACCACAAACGAAGAAAACGCAACTACAAATGAAATAAAGTCACTACAAACGAAATGAAGTTACCACAAACGAAGAAAACGCAACTACAAACGAAATAAAGTCACTACAAACGAAATGGAGTTACTACAAACGAAATGGAGTTACTACAAACGAAGAAAACGCAACTACGAACGAAATAAAGTCACTACAAACGAAATGGAGTTACTACAAACGAAGAAAACGCTAATACAAACGAAATAAAGTCACTACAAACGAAATAAAGTCACTACAAACGAAATGGAGTTACTACAAACGAAGAAAACGCAACTACAAATGAAATAAAGTCACTACAAACAAAATGAAGTTACTACAAACGAAGAAAACGCAACTACGAACGAAATAAAGTCACTACAAACGAAATGGAGTTACTACAAACGAAGAAAACGCAACTACAAACGAAATAAAGTCACTACAAACGAAATGGAGTTACTACAAACGAAATAAAATCACTACAAACGAAATGGAGTTACTACAAACGAAGAAAACGCAACTACAAACGAAAGAAAGTCACTACAAACGAAATAAAGTCACTACAAACGAAATAGAATTACTACAAACGAAATAAAGTCACTACAAACGAAATGGAGTTACTACAAACGAAATCAAGTCACTACAAACGAAATGGAGTTACTACAAACGAAATAAAGTCACTACAAACAAAATGAAGTTACTACAAACGAAATAAAGTCACTACAAACGAAGAAAACGCAACTACAAACGAAATAAAGTCACTACAAACGAAATAAAGTCACTACAAACGAAATAGAGTTACTACAAACGAAATAAAGTCACTACAAACGAAATGGAGTTACTACAAACGAAGAAAACGCAACTACAAATGAAATAAAGTCACTACAAACGAAATGAAGTTACTACAAACGAAGAAAACGCAACTACAAACGAAATAAAGTCACTACAAACGAAATAAAGTCACTACAAACGAAATGGAGTTACTACAAACGAAGAAAACGCAACTACGAACGAAATAAAGTAACTACAAACGAAATGGAGTTACTACAAACGAAGAAAACGCAACTACAAACGAAATAAAGTCACTACAAACGAAATAAAGTCACTACAAACGAAATAAAGTCACTACAAACGAAATGGAGTTACTACAAACGAAGAAAACGCAACTACGAACGAAATAAAGACACTACAAAGGAAATGGAGTTACTACAAACGAAATAAAGTCACTACAAACGAAATAGAGTTACTACAAACGAAGAAAACGCAACTACGAATAAAATAAAGTCACTACAAACGAAATGGAGTTACTACAAACGAAGAAAACGCAACTACAAACGAAATAAAGTCACTACAAACGAAATGGAGTTACTACAAACGAAATAAAATCACTACAAACGAAATGGAGTTACTACAAACGAAGAAAACGCAACTACGAACGAAATAAAGTCACTACAAACGAAATGGAGTTACTACAAACGAAGAAAACGCAACTACAAACGAAATAAAGTCACTACAAACGAAATGAAGTTACTACAAACGAAATAAAATCACTACAAACGAAATGGAGTTACTACAAACGAAGAAAAAGCAACTACAAATGAAATAAAGTCACTACAAACGATATGAAGTTACTACAAACGAAATAAAGTCACTACAAACGAAATGGAGTTACTACAAACAAAGAAAACGCAACTACGAACGAAATAAAGTCACTACAAACGAAATGGAGTTACTACAAACGAAATAAAATCACTACAAACGAAATGGAGTTACTACAAACGAAGAAAACGCAACTACAATTGAAATAAAGTCACTACAAACGATATGAAGTTACTACAAACGAAATAAAGTCACTACAAACGAAATGGAGTTACTACAAACGAAATCAAGTCACTCCAAACGAAATGGAGTTACTACAAACGAAATAAAGTCACTACAAACGAAATGGAGTTACTACAAACTAAATCAAGTCACTACAAACGAAATGGAGTTACTACAAACGAAGAAAACGCAACTACGAACGAAATAAAGTCACTACAAACGAAATGGAGTTACTACAAACGAAGAAAACGCAACTACAAATGAAATAAAGTCACTACAAACGAAATGAAGTTACCACAAACGAAGAAAACGCAACTACAAATGAAATAAAGTCACTACAAACGAAATGAAGTTACCACAAACGAAGAAAACGCAACTACAAACGAAATAAAGTCACTACAAACGAAATGGAGTTACTACAAACGAAATGGAGTTACTACAAACGAAGAAAACGCAACTACGAACGAAATAAAGTCACTACAAACGAAATGGAGTTACTACAAACGAAGAAAACGCTAATACAAACGAAATAAAGTCACTACAAACGAAATAAAGTCACTACAAACGAAATGGAGTTACTACAAACGAAGAAAACGCAACTACAAATGAAATAAAGTCACTACAAACAAAATGAAGTTACTACAAACGAAGAAAACGCAACTACGAACGAAATAAAGTCACTACAAACGAAATGGAGTTACTACAAACGAAGAAAACGCAACTACAAACGAAATAAAGTCACTACAAACGAAATGGAGTTACTACAAACGAAATAAAATCACTACAAACGAAATGGAGTTACTACAAACGAAGAAAACGCAACTACAAACGAAAGAAAGTCACTACAAACGAAATAAAGTCACTACAAACGAAATAGAATTACTACAAACGAAATAAAGTCACTACAAACGAAATGGAGTTACTACAAACGAAATCAAGTCACTACAAACGAAATGGAGTTACTACAAACGAAATAAAGTCACTACAAACAAAATGAAGTTACTACAAACGAAATAAAGTCACTACAAACGAAGAAAACGCAACTACAAACGAAATAAAGTCACTACAAACGAAATAAAGTCACTACAAACGAAATAGAGTTACTACAAACGAAATAAAGTCACTACAAACGAAATGGAGTTACTACAAACGAAGAAAACGCAACTACAAATGAAATAAAGTCACTACAAACGAAATGAAGTTACTACAAACGAAGAAAACGCAACTACAAACGAAATAAAGTCACTACAAACGAAATAAAGTCACTACAAACGAAATGGAGTTACTACAAACGAAGAAAACGCAACTACGAACGAAATAAAGTAACTACAAACGAAATGGAGTTACTACAAACGAAGAAAACGCAACTACAAACGAAATAAAGTCACTACAAACGAAATAAAGTCACTACAAACGAAATAAAGTCACTACAAACGAAATGGAGTTACTACAAACGAAGAAAACGCAACTACGAACGAAATAAAGACACTACAAAGGAAATGGAGTTACTACAAACGAAATAAAGTCACTACAAACGAAATAGAGTTACTACAAACGAAGAAAACGCAACTACGAATAAAATAAAGTCACTACAAACGAAATGGAGTTACTACAAACGAAGAAAACGCAACTACAAACGAAATAAAGTCACTACAAACGAAATGGAGTTACTACAAACGAAATAAAATCACTACAAACGAAATGGAGTTACTACAAACGAAGAAAACGCAACTACGAACGAAATAAAGTCACTACAAACGAAATGGAGTTACTACAAACGAAGAAAACGCAACTACAAACGAAATAAAGTCACTACAAACGAAATGAAGTTACTACAAACGAAATAAAATCACTACAAACGAAATGGAGTTACTACAAACGAAGAAAAAGCAACTACAAATGAAATAAAGTCACTACAAACGATATGAAGTTACTACAAACGAAATAAAGTCACTACAAACGAAATGGAGTTACTACAAACAAAGAAAACGCAACTACGAACGAAATAAAGTCACTACAAACGAAATGGAGTTACTACAAACGAAATAAAATCACTACAAACGAAATGGAGTTACTACAAACGAAGAAAACGCAACTACAATTGAAATAAAGTCACTACAAACGATATGAAGTTACTACAAACGAAATAAAGTCACTACAAACGAAATGGAGTTACTACAAACGAAATCAAGTCACTACAAACGAAATGGAGTTACTACAAACGAAATAAAGTCACTACAAACGAAATGGAGTTACTACAAACTAAATCAAGTCACTACAAACGAAATGGAGTTACTACAAACGAAGAAAACGCAACTACGAACGAAATAAAGTCACTCCAAACGAAATGGAGTTACTACAAACGAAGAAAACGCAACTACAAACGAAATAAAGTCACTACAAACGAAATGGAGTTACTACAAACGAAATAAAGTCACTACAAACAAAATGAAGTTACTACAAACGAAGAAAACGCAACTACGAACGAAATAAAGTCACTACAAACGAAATGGAGTTACTACAAACGAAATGGAGTTACTACAAACGAAGAAAACGCAACTACAAACGAAATAAAGTCACTACAAACGAAATAAAGTCACTACAAACGAAATAGAGTTACTACAAACGAAATAAAGTCACTACAAACGAAATGAAGTTACCACAAACGAAGAAAACGCAACTACAAACGAAATAAAGTCACTACAAACGAAATAAAGTCACTACAAACGAAATGGAGTTACTACAAACGAAGAAAACGCAACTACGAACGAAATAAAGTCACTACAAACGAAATGGAGTTACTACAAACGAAGAAAACGCTAATACAAACGAAATAAAGTCACTACAAACGAAATAAAGTCACTACAAACGAAATGGAGTTACTACAAACGAAGAAAACGCAACTACAAATGAAATAAAGTCACTACAAACAAAATGAAGTTACTACAAACGAAGAAAACGCAACTACGAACGAAATAAAGTCACTACAAACGAAATGGAGTTACTACAAACGAAGAAAACGCAACTACAAACGAAATAAAGTCACTACAAACGAAATGGAGTTACTACAAACGAAATAAAATCACTACAAACGAAATGGAGTTACAACAAACGAAGAAAACGCAACTACAAACGAAAGAAAGTCACTACAAACGAAATAAAGTCACTACAAACGAAATAGAGTTACTACAAACGAAATAAAGTCACTACAAACGAAATGGAGTTACTACAAACGAAATCAAGTCACTACAAACGAAATGGAGTTACTACAAACGAAATAAAGTCAATACAAACAAAATGAAGTTACTACAAACGAAATAAAGTCACTACAAACGAAATGGAGTTACTACAAACGAAGAAAACGCAACTACAAACGAAATAAAGTCACTACAAACGAAATAAAGTCACTACAAACGAAATAGAGTTACTACAAACGAAATAAAGTCACTACAAACGAAATGGAGTTACTACAAACGAAGAAAACGCAACTACAAATGAAATAAAGTCACTACAAACGAAATGGAGTTACTGCAAACGAAATAAAGTCACTACAAACGAAATGGAGTTACTACAAACGAAGAAAACGCAACTACAAACGAAATAAAGTCACTACAAACGAAATAAAGTCACTACAAACGAAATGGAGTTACTACAAACGAAGAAAACGCAACTACGAATAAAATAAAGTAACTACAAACGAAATGGAGTTACTACAAACGAAGAAAACGCAACTACAAATGAAATAAAGTCACTACAAACGAAATGAAGTTACTACAAACGAAGAAAACGCAACTACAAACGAAATAAAGTCACTACAAACGAAATAAAGTCACTACAAACGAAATGGAGTTACTACAAACGAAGAAAACGCAACTACGAACGAAATAAAGTCACTACAAACGAAATGGAGTTACTACAAACGAAGAAAACGCAACTACAAACGAAATAAAGTCACTAAAAACGAAATAAAGTCACTACAAACGAAATGGAGTTACTACAAACGAAGAAAACGCAACTACGAACGAAATAAAGACACTACAAACGAAATGGAGTTACTACAAACGAAATAAAGTCACTACAAACGAAATGGAGTTACTACAAACGAAGAAAACGCAACTACGAATAAAATAAAGTCACTACAAACGAAATGGAGTTACTACAAACGAAGAAAACGCAACTACGAACGAAATAAAGTGACTACAAACGAAATGGAGTTACTACAAACGAAGAAAACGCAACTACAAACGAAATAAAGTCACTACAAACGAAATGGAGTTACTACAAACGAAGAAAACGCAACTACGAACGAAATAAAGTGACTCTAAACGAAATGGAGTTACTACAAACGAAGAAAACGCAACTACGAACGAAATAAAGTGACTACAAACGAAATGGAGTTACTACAAACGAAGAAAACGCAACTACAAACGAAATAAAGTCACTACAAACGAAATGGAGTTACTACAAACGAAATAAAATCACTCAAACGAAATAAAATCACTACAAACGAAATGGAGTTAATACAAACGAAGAAAACGCAACTACAAATGAAATAAAGTCACTACAAACGATGTGAAGTTACTACAAACGAAATAAAGTCACTACAAACAAAATGGAGTTACTACAAACGAAGAAAACGCAACTACGAACGAAATAAAGTCACTACAAACGAAATGGAGTTACTACAAACGAAATAAAGTCACTACAATCATAATGGAGTTACTACAAACGAAATAAAGTCACTACAAACGAAATGGAGTTACTACAAACGAAGAAAACGCAACTACGAACGAAATAAAGTCACTACAAACGAAATGGAGTTACTACAAACGAAGAAAACGCAACTACAAACGAAATAAAGTCACTACAAACGAAATGGAGTTACTACAAACGAAATAAAGTCACTACAAACGAAATGGAGTTACTACAAACGAAGAAAACGCAACTACGAACGAAATAAAGTCACTACCAACAAAATGAAGTTACTACAAACGAAATAAAGTCACTACAAACGAAATGGAGTTACTACAAACGAAGAAAACGCAACTACGAACGAAATAAAGTCACTACAAACGAAATGGAGTTACTACAAACGAAGAAAACGCAACTACAAACGAAATAAAGTCACTACAAACGAAATGGAGTTACTACAAACGAAATAAAATCACTACAAACGAAATAAAATCACTACAAACGAAATGGAGTTAATACAAACGAAGAAAACGCAACTACAAATGAAATAAAGTCACTACAAACGATGTGAAGTTACTACAAACGAAATAAAGTCACTACAAACAAAATGGAGTTACTACAAACGAAGAAAACGCAACTACGAACGAAATAAAGTCACTACAAACGAAATGGAGTTACTGCAAACGAAATAAAGTCACTACAAACGAAATGGAGTTACTACAAACGAAGAAAACGCAACTACAAACGAAATAAAGTCACTACAAACGAAATAAAGTCACTACAAACGAAATGGAGTTACTACAAACGAAGAAAACGCAACTACGAATAAAATAAAGTAACTACAAACGAAATGGAGTTACTACAAACGAAGAAAACGCAACTACAAATGAAATAAAGTCACTACAAACGAAATGAAGTTACTACAAACGAAGAAAACGCAACTACAAACGAAATAAAGTCACTACAAACGAAATAAAGTCACTACAAACGAAATGGAGTTACTACAAACGAAGAAAACGCAACTACGAACGAAATAAAGTCACTACAAACGAAATGGAGTTACTACAAACGAAGAAAACGCAACTACAAACGAAATAAAGTCACTAAAAACGAAATAAAGTCACTACAAACGAAATGGAGTTACTACAAACGAAGAAAACGCAACTACGAACGAAATAAAGACACTACAAACGAAATGGAGTTACTACAAACGAAATAAAGTCACTACAAACGAAATGGAGTTACTACAAACGAAGAAAACGCAACTACGAATAAAATAAAGTCACTACAAACGAAATGGAGTTACTACAAACGAAGAAAACGCAACTACGAACGAAATAAAGTGACTACAAACGAAATGGAGTTACTACAAACGAAGAAAACGCAACTACAAACGAAATAAAGTCACTACAAACGAAATGGAGTTACTACAAACGAAGAAAACGCAACTACGAACGAAATAAAGTGACTACAAACGAAATGGAGTTACTACAAACGAAGAAAACGCAACTACGAACGAAATAAAGTGACTACAAACGAAATGGAGTTACTACAAACGAAGAAAACGCAACTACAAACGAAATAAAGTCACTACAAACGAAATGGAGTTACTACAAACGAAATAAAATCACTCAAACGAAATAAAATCACTACAAACGAAATGGAGTTAATACAAACGAAGAAAACGCAACTACAAATGAAATAAAGTCACTACAAACTATGTGAAGTTACTACAAACGAAATAAAGTCACTACAAACAAAATGGAGTTACTACAAACGAAGAAAACGCAACTACGAACGAAATAAAGTCACTACAAACGAAATGGAGTTACTACAAACGAAATAAAGTCACTACAATCATAATGGAGTTACTACAAACGAAATAAAGTCACTACAAACGAAATGGAGTTACTACAAACGAAGAAAACGCAACTACGAACGAAATAAAGTCACTACAAACGAAATGGAGTTACTACAAACGAAGAAAACGCAACTACAAACGAAATAAAGTCACTACAAACGAAATGGAGTTACTACAAACGAAGAAAACGCAACTACGAACGAAATAAAGTCACTACAAACGAAATGAAGTTACTACAAACGAAGAAAACGCAACTACAAACGAAATAAAGTCACTACAAACGAAATAAAGTCACTACAAACGAAATGGAGTTACTACAAACGAAATAAAATCACTACAAACGAAATGGAGTTACTACAAACGAAGAAAACGCAACTACAAATGAAATAAAGTCACTACAAACGAAATGAAGTTACTACAAACGAAGAAAACGCAACTACAAACGAAATAAAGTCACTACAAACGAAATAAAGTCACTACAAACGAAATGGAGTTACTACAAACGAAGAAAACGCAACTACGAACGAAATAAAGTCACTACAAACGAAATGGAGCTACTACAAACGAAGAAAACGCAACTACAAACGAAATAAAGTCACTACAAACGAAATAAAGTCACTACAAACGAAATGGAGTTACTACAAACGAAGAAAACGCAACTACGAACGAAATAAAGACACTACAAACGAAATGGAGTTACTACAAACGAAATAAAGTCACTACAAACGAAATGGAGTTACTACAAACGAAGAAAACGCAACTACGAATAAAATAAAGTCACTACAAACGAAGAAAACGCAACTACGAACGAAATAAAGTGACTACAAACGAAATGGAGTTACTACAAACGAAATTAAATCACTACAAACGAAATGGAGTTACTACAAACGAAGAAAACGCAACTACGAACGAAATAAAGTCACTACAAACGAAATAAAGTCACTACAAACGAAATAGAGTTACTACAAACGAAATAAAGTCACTACAAACGAAATGGAGTTACTACAAACGAAGAAAACGCAACTACAAATGAAATAAAGTCACTACAAACGAAATGAAGTTACTACAAACGAAGAAAACGCAACTACAAACGAAATAAAGTCACTACAAACGAAATAAAGTTACTACAAACGAAATAAAGTCACTACCAACAAAATGAAGTTACTACAAACGAAATAAAGTCACTACAAACGAAATGGAGTTACTACAAACGAAGAAAACGCAACTACGAACGAAATAAAGTCACTACAAACGAAATGGAGTTACTACAAACGAAGAAAACGCAACTACGAACGAAATAAAGACACTACAAACGAAATGGAGTTACTACAAACGAAATAAAGTCACTACAAACGAAATGGAGTTACTACAAACGAAGAAAACGCAACTACGAATAAAATAAAGTCACTACAAACGAAATGGAGTTACTACAAACGAAGAAAACGCAACTACGAACGAAATAAAGTGACTACAAACGAAATGGAGTTACTACAAACGAAGAAAACGCAACTACAAACGAAATAAAGTCACTACAAACGAAGAAAACGCAACTACGAACGAAATAAAGTGACTACAAACGAAATGGAGTTACTACAAACGAAATTAAATCACTACAAACGAAATGGAGTTACTACAAACGAAGAAAACGCAACTACGAACGAAATAAAGTGACTACAAACGAAATGGAGTTACTACAAACGAAGAAAACGCAACTACAAACGAAATAAAGTCACTACAAACGAAATGGAGTTACTACAAACGAAATAAAATCACTACAAACGAAATGGAGTTAATACAAACGAAGAAAACGCAACTACAAATGAAATAAAGTCACTACAAACGATGTGAAGTTACTACAAACGAAATAAAGTCACTACAAACAAAATGGAGTTACTACAAACGAAGAAAACGCAACTACGAACGAAATAAAGTCACTACAAACGAAATGGAGTTACTACAAACGAAATAAAGTCACTACAATCGAAATGGAGTTACTACAAACGAAGAAAACGCAACTACAAATGAAATAAAGTCACTACAAACGATGTGAAGTTACTACAAACGAAATAAAGTCACTACAAACAAAATGGAGTTACTACAAACGAAGAAAACGCAACTACGAACGAAATAAAGTCACTACAAACGAAATGGAGTTACTACAAACGAAATAAAGTCACTACAATCGAAATGGAGTTACTACAAACGAAATAAAGTCACTACAAACGAAATGGAGTTACTACAAACGAAGAAAACGCAACTACGAACGAAATAAAGTCACTACAAACGAAATGGAGTTACTACAAACGAAGAAAACGCAACTACAAACGAAATAAAGTCACTACAAACGAAATGGAGTTACTACAAACGAAATAAAGTCACTACAAACGAAATGGAGTTACTACAAACGAAGAAAACGCAACTACGAACGAAATAAAGTCACTACAAACGAAATGAAGTTACTACAAACGAAGAAAACGCAACTACAAACGAAATAAAGTCACTACAAACGAAATAAAGTCACTACAAACGAAATGGAGTTACTACAAACGAAATAAAATCACTACAAACGAAATGGAGTTACTACAAACGAAGAAAACGCAACTACAAATGAAATAAAATCACTACAAACGATATGAAGTTACTACAAACGAATTAAAGTCACTACAAACGAAATAGAGTTACTACAAACGAAGAAAACGCAACTACAAATGAAATAAAGTCACTACAAACGATATGAAGTTACTACAAACGAATTAAAGTCACTACAAACGAAATAGAGTTACTACAAATGAAGAAAACGCAACTACGAACGAAATAAAATCACTACAAACGAAGAAAACGCAACTACAAACGAAATAAAGTCACTACAAACGAAATGGAGTTACTACAAACGAAATCAAGTCACTACAAACGAAATGGAGTTACTACAAACGAAATAAAGTCACTACAAACGAAATGGAGTTACTACAAACGAAATCAAGTCACTACAAACGAAATGGAGTTACTACAAACGAAGAAAACGCAACTACGAACGAAATAAAGTCACTACAAACGAAATGGAGTTACTACAAACGAAGAAAACGCAACTACAAACGAAATAAAGTCCTACAAACGAAATAAAGTCACTACAAACGAAATGGAGTTACTACAAACGAAATAAAGTCACTACAAACAAAATGAAGTTACTACAAACGAAGAAAACGCAACTACGAACGAAATAAAGTCACTACAAACGAAATGGAGTTACTACAAACGAAGAAAACGCAACTACAAACGAAATAAAGTCACTACAAACGAAATGGAGTTACTACAAACGAAATAAAATCACTACAAACGAAATGGAGTTACTACAAACGAAGAAAACGCAACTACAAACGAAATAAAGTCACTACAAACGAAATAAAGCCACTACAAACGAAATAAAGTCACTACAAACGAAATAGAGTTACTTCAAACGAAATAAAGTCACTACAAACGAAATGGAGTTACTACTAACGAAGAAAACGCAACTACAAATGAAATAAAGTCACTACAAACGAAATGAAGTTACTACAAACGAAGAAAACGCAACTACAAACGAAATAAAGTCACTACAAACGAAATAAAGTCACTACAAACGAAATGGAGTTACTACAAACGAAGAAAACGCAACTACGAACGAAGAAAACGCAACTACGAACGAAATAAAGTCACTACAAACGAAATGGAGTTACTGCAAACGAAATAAAGTCACTACAAACGAAATGGAGTTACTACAAACGAAGAAAACGCAAATACAAACGAAATAAAGTCACTACAAACGAAATGGAGTTACTAAAAACGAAGAAAACGCGACAACGAACAAAATAAAGTCGCTACAAACGAAATTAAGCTTACTACAAACGAAATAAAATCATTACAAATGAAATCAAGTTACTGTGTGGCGCCTTTGATGGGGCATACTAATTGTTTTATAGTAAAAGCACACATGAAGCATGCCTTAAACATAATTTAGTTATTTATTTAAGTACCTACTAATTATCGTTTATATTTAAATTACATAGTTAACATAAGTATATCTAATCAAAATTAGTTTGAAACGTCGTATGCGACGCGTGTGCTTTGGTAATTACCACACTCGGTTCTCTCACAATAACACCTCGTGTGTAATAATCGACATAGCACATTTGTATCGCGATACTAGCGATATTCTATTCATCTTATTGACCCTAACCTAAATTTTAAAATAAAACAATATAACCATAAAAATAACATTGTTAATACAAGATTTTTTCGCTGACTGTACTTTCTGTTGACTGTACTTGCATTATCATCCAAACTACATACAAGTACCTAGTTTCAAGTCGTTGCCATTAACCGTTGAAGAGTTCCGTGCTGCGGAGAGGATCCTGGCCAGATCACCAGGATTTCTTTGCCAGATCATTGTATTGTTACCAGATTTACATACGCATGCCAAATTTCAAGTTAATCCGACCACTGGAAGTGGATCAAATTTAATTTGCAAGATTTGACGACAAAAATCGGGACAGGTGAAACTAAATAAAAGATTGTAAGTAAAATTTACTTAATTAAAAAAAAAAGAAACAAATAAACAACCGAATTGAGAACCTCCTCCTTTTTTTGAAGTCGGTTTAAAATAAACGCTTAATTACGCTAGCTTTAAAATTTCAGCTCCGTTTTCATGAGGGCTGTTATTAGTTGGACCGCTATGTGTGTGTTTGTATGTGTTCGTCTGCGGAATCGTATCTACGGTTGAATGCCGTTTATTTTATTTGAAAGCAAGTTTCCAAGGGATACTCTTACATATGTTTCATCAAAATCGTTTAATCCGTGATGAGATATTTTACTTATATAGAAGGGCGCTCAACGACAGTTAATCATAAAAATTGTAATTGTCTCGAGAACACATTGGAAAAATTTCACCGTGAATTGAAAGCTGGTGGTGGTGTAAAGGTAACGACCAAGGTACGATACGGAACGGCGAGGAACCGGGTTCGATTCCCGGCATCAGCATTTCTTTTCTGTTACTTTTTTTCAATGTGTTCTAGTTAGAGTATATTTAAATATTTTTTTATTTGTTTAAAGGAGTAGTTTTCATTAGAACGAAAAAAACATGTTTTATTTTTATTTTTGTTTAAATAATATCCGGCCGCAATCTTTAATTTCTTACACAGGATTTTTTTTTAGTTTGTAGGTGTCAATGCAAAACGATGGACACCAGGGCCTCATTTCATAAACCTCGACAAGTTGACAATTTGACGACATATGTTGGATTGTCACTATATTCCCGTTTCATAAAACTTGTCATTTTAGTATTGTAGACAGGAATACAGTGGTAATTATCGCTTTTTCTTAGGGCATTTCATAAAACCTTTTTGTGACAAATTATTGCACTAAATTCTTGTCGTTGACAGATAAATCTTTGTCACTGTGGTCGTATTGAATGACAGGTATATCATTGTCGGTGATAGGTCAATTGAATGTTTTTTTTAAATAATTACTCTCAAATAACGTTTACTAACATTACACTGATATTCAGTCTGAGGTAAACATGGCGGATAAGAACAAGATTGTTATTTTAAATTTAATTTACAAATATCGTGAAATATTGATATTGCGAACCAGCACCCATCCAATGTAACGCACTTAACAGCTGCTGCTGCGTAGGTTCAAGTGCTTGGTTTCTTTTTGTTGGGAGTTTCAATTGTCTTTCAATTTTAAATAAAATATATTCCACCGCCGCTCGGCTTTGCTAATCCGAAATTTTTCGTTGAACCTAAACCTAAAGTCCGTTATTTCTAAGGAAAAGTTTATTCTTCGGTGGAATACTCAGCGTCACCTATTGTTTACTATGTATACCTACATATAAAAATCATAACTTTCATTGCTATTATCACTGCTAGAATTTAACATCATGATTTGTAACGACTTTCTTCGTCACTCGACAGTTGACATCTATTTCGGACACAGGCCAAGGTCCCCTGTCAAGAACTTGCGACAATTCGACAGGTTTGTAATTTTAACTTGTCAATATTGCGTTTCATAAAATAAAATTGTCAGAAAATCTACGACAAATTGTCTAATTTTCATTATCACTAGTAATATTATATTTAGTAATATTTTGACGACGCGGTTGGCCTAGTTGGTAGTGACCCTGCCTGCGAAGCAAGCGTCCTGGGTTCGAATCCTGGTAAGGGCATATATTTGTGTGATGAGCACGAATATTTGTTCCTGAGTTATGGATGTTTCTATCTATATAAGTATGTATTTCTCTATATAAGTATGTATATCGTTGTCGAGTACCCATAACACAAGCCTTACTTGCGCTTACTTTGGGACTAGGTCAATTTGTGTGAATTGTTCCCAAATATTTATTTATTATTATTATTTATACAATCATTATATGAAACGCAAAATTGTCAACTTGTCATGACAATTTGACAAACTTGTCGAATTTTCCGATTACAAATATGTCAAGCCCAAAATTTTATGAAACGTTCAATTATCGAATTGTCGACTTGGCACCTATTACCTGTCACTGACAATTGTAAGTTATATGAAATAGGGCCCAGCGGACACCCCTGTCAATAAAAGCGGTGCGTGGGTGCGTGAAGCCTTTATGAATCAAAAAAAATTAAAAGTTATGCAGTCGCCATCTTGGATTCCAGGGGATAAAATTTGTGTTTCCGCGGATAAGATCGACTTGCTTTCTGTATACTATACTTTGTACCTTTCTTGTTAGAAAGGTACAAAGTACTCAGTCCAAAGTAAAGTAGTCAGTCAGTCCTGTTGGACTGACAATAAGATTTTTGCTATCGCTACATAGTATAAAACAAAGTCGCTTTCCGCTGTCTGTCTGGTCTGTCCCTATGTATGCGTGATCTTTAAAACTAAAGCAATGAATTTTGATGCGGTTTTTTTAATAGATAAAATGAATCAAGAGGAAGGTTTATCTATACGTAGGTACATATAATGAAGCTGAAGAGGATCGAAAGTCTGTAAATGGAAGATATTTTTTGGAGATACTTAGAATCGATTACACAACACGTTCCAACAGTTTTTAATATTTTCCTGCGGGATAGAAATAACTGTTTTGACCTAGGTATTTTAAAAATTCTTAAATGTCAATAATCTATAGATGTGCCAAAATTGAAGTGTGTAGTTATTACAGTTAGGTACTGAGAAGTATATAAATCTCATTTATTTCCTATCCCGTGGAAATTTTCAAAAAATCCCTTCTTAGTGCTCCTCTGGGATACTCAAGGTATGTGTGCCAAATTTCAAGTTTCTAGGTTCAGTGGTTTAGGCTGTGCGGAATTTAATCTCTTGAATCACTCTATCTATTAAAAAAAACCGCATCAAAATCCGTTGCGTAGGTTTAAAGATCTAAGTATACATAGGGACGGACAGACAGCGGAAAGCGACTTTGTTTTATACTATGTAGTGAATAGATAATTAATGCTAGCAAATTTTTGGAATGAACTGATTGATGATTCTTTTGAAATAAGTTCCGAAATTATACGAGTACCTATATGGGTATATTCTAGGGTAGATATGATTTCGTGATCTATAGTGCCCGCCCGCTATGAAGTAAATCCTGACACATCCTCTAGGGTTGTCTGATACACGTTCTATTGTATCGATAAAATTTTAGTCAAGCGTGAGTCGAGTTGAGTGCAGTTCTCTGCAGCTATAATAAAAAATAGTACTGAAACATTAGGCAGTATCTATCTATAGTCAAAATCAGTCACAATCTTAGCACTCAAAATTATGAAACTATATGTATATATAATAAATTGTTATATCATATTGACGTTTTATGGAATTGATTGAGAGGAAATACCTATGATAAACAAAGGAAGAAATTTGCATTCTCATTCAAATAGTTTTCTCTACCTTCAAAAACATTATGTTCTTAGAGGTTACCAATAAATAAACATACGCATTTATTCGAATTCTTCCTCGTGAATATGAAATAGAATATTACTAATATATTTTACAATCAATAAATTTTATTTTTATTAATGCACAATATCATAGACAATATTTTTGATTATGCGAACTTTGTGACGTTACCTTGGGACGTTACCGTTGCTAGATGAAACCGAAAGGTAGGAACTAAAACTCCATACCGAAACGTTGTATCATAGTCGTGTTAGCACTTGTTGTAAAGGTCTTGTAACGAACTTTGAACATATTTAACACATTTTAAGGTCTGATCAATATTAAAACTATCATAATATCACAAATAATTATTTAAAATAACTATTTGATGATGCAAATAAATGAAATGAATAAATTAGTTTAAAAACACTATTTTGTACATACAAATACATACAAAGGTACATAAATTACGTCTTTATCCCTTACGGGGTAGACAGAGCCTTAAGCAACAAGACCTAAAGGCCCACGCTTAGCATGATTGTGGGGGCATATATAGGTGGAAAGGGGAATCAAAACAGTGGTGAGTTGCGCTGTGCACCTCGCGCTGTGACGTCATTAGGTAGCGGGAGAGGTGTCGCATTCCGGCGGAGTGCACAGTTAATTCGTACGAGTTGTAGTATTTAGTTAGACTCCGCCCTATCCGAAACTATACAAAACTTTTATTTCGGGTTCGGTTACGGTTACGGATATTTTTTTATTTCGGATATCCGATAGTTTCGGTTACGGATATGGATATCCATAACAACACTGGTTTACATGCGATGTAGGATTTTTTAGGTTAGTACCCATGACTATGTAATCTTAATTCTTGTTTGCTGATTATTTGATATATTGACCATAATTACGATGATGATGATACCGTTGCGTATGTTTACAGATATTATTGAAGATATTCAAGGAATCTGCGAAATGAAAAACAGTTAGTAATACCAATACATTTTTTGTCAGAACTTTTGCTAGATCGCGTTAAAAAGCTAGCTCTTTGTTACTTTATGCTTATTTGTCCTGTTCCTATCGAAATCAGCTGAGATGCTGGGTAGAACTGTTAGAAAAACATAGCATATCGACATACATTAGTTTTTTTTTCGTGTTTTAGCCAGAACTTTAGCTAGATCGCGTTATAAAGGTTGCTCTTTGTTATTTTATGCTTATTTGTCCTGTTTCTATCGAAATCAGCTGAGATGCTGGATAGAACTGTTAGAAAAACATAGCATATCGACATACATTAGTTTTTTTTTCGTGTTTTAGCCAGAACTTTAGCTAGGTCGCGTTATAAAGGTTGCTCTTTGTTATTTTATGCTTATTTGTCCTGTTTCTATCGAAATCAGCTGAGATAATGGGTAGAATTGTTAGAAAAACATAGCATATCGACATACATTAGTTTTTTTTTTTCGTGTTTTAGCCAGAACTTTAGCTAGGTCGCGTTATAAAGGTTGCTCTTTGTTATTTTATGCTTATTTGTCCTGTTTCTATCGAAATCAGCTGAGATGCTGGGTAGAACTGTTAAAATAACATAGCATTTCAACATATATCGGTTTTTTTTTTCGTTTTTTTGTCAGAACTTTTGCTAGGTCTCGTTTAAAAGGTTACTCTTTGTTATTTTATGCTTACTTGTCCTGTTCCTATCGAAATCAGCTGAGATGCTGGGTAGAACTGTTAAAATAACATAGCATTACGACAAATATCCTTTTTTTTTCCTGTTTTAGCCAGAACTTTTGCTAGGTCTCGTTTAAAAGGTTACTCCTTGTTATTTTATGTTAACTTGTCCTGTTTCTATCGAAATCAGCTGAGATGCTGGGTAGAACTGTTAAAATAACATAGCGTTTCAACATATATCGGTTCTTTTTTCGTTTTTTGTCAGAACTTTTGCTAGGTCGCGTTAAAAAGGTAGCTCTTTGTTGCTTTATGCTTATTTGTCTTGTTCCTATCGAAATCAGCTGAGATGCTGGGTAGAACTGTTAAAATAACATGGCATTTCAACATACATTAGTTTTTTCGTGTTTTAGCCAAAACTTTAGCTAGGTCGCGTTAAAAAGGTTGCTCTTTGTTGCTTTATGATTATTTGTCCTGTTCCTATCGAAATCAGCTGAGATGCTGGGTAGAATTCTTAGAAAAACATAGCATATCGACATACATCAGTTTTTTTTAGCGTTTTAGCCAGAACATTTGCTAGGTCGCGTTAAAAAGGTAGCTCTTTGTTGCTTTATGCTTATTTGTCTTGTTCCTATCGAAATCAGCTGAGATGCTGGTTGGAACTATTAAAATAACATAGCGTTACGACAAATATGCGTTTTTTTTTTCGTGTTTTAGCCAGAACTTTTGCTAGGTCTCGTTTAAAAGATTGCTCTTTGTTATTTTATGTTAACTTGTCCTGTATCTATCGAAATCAGCTGAGATGCTGGGTAGAACTGTTAAAATAACATAGCATTTCAAAATATATCGGTTTTTTTCGTTTTTTCGCCAGAACTACTGCTATGTTGCCTATAAACGATAGAACTATGCATTTTCATACGTTTTAGGCGACTAGAAACCGAGAACTCTTGAGATGCTGAAAATTGTAGTGAGAAGTTAGCATCTCACTTTACCGAAATTATTTTTTTTGAAAAATTCTGTTTTTTCGATAGAACTATTGCTATGTTGGCTGTATACAATAGAACTATGCATTTTCATATGTTTTAAGCGTCTAGAAATCGAGAACTGCTGAGATGCTGGAACTTGTACTGTGAAGTTAGCATCTCATTTTATCGAATTTTTCAAAATGTTTTTTTTTTCTTTTATGTGAATAGGAAGGCAAACAAGAAAGTGGGTCACCTGATGGTAAGCGATCACCACTGCCCATAGACACCCGCAACCCCGGAGGGATTGCAGATGCGTTGCCAACCTAGAGGAGGGTGCGTCCCACGAGATATAACTACAAAATATCTAATTTCATAATAAAAACGTTCACAAGATATAATGAACGTTAGCTATAAAAGCAAAAAGTATAATTTTTTAACGTATAAGGTTTAAATTATATAACGTTATTTTTATAAAACTTCAATTTGTATAAGATTTATATGGCCTAACTTCTTTTAACATAACGAACGTTTAACCTAACTGAAACAGCTGCAAGACATTGTTTAATTTTCGGCGAGCGAGCGAAGCGAGCGAGCAAGACGGTACGGAGCGGAAGTGACTCGGATAGGTTAGGTTCAAAGGCTTCGCTGCGCTACGCTCCCGCATTAGCCTTTGGTGTTAGTTATTTTTTTTATAACCACCTAGAAAACCCCCTAACCACATAGCAAATTCAATAAACAACTGTGCATTATGCTTTTTGATATTAGCTGTTATGAACATTATATGCTTTGATCGTTATTTCAATTGATATTATATATAAACAACGTTATACCTTACAAAATTAGATATTTTAAGATTATAATTTTCGTTCATTATATCCAGTAAACGTTATACTAAACGAGTTTATATAAAGTGAGCGTATATATTATGAACATTAGATAATAAGTTGTTATATCTCGTATTACTTACCCCCTAGAGGACTTAGATGAAAATGGATGATGATGATGGTTTTTCGGGGAAAAAGAGCAGAACTATTAAAAAAAAGTATCTAGAACTGTAGAACTATTGGGGATGCTACTAGAACACCGATTTTTTATTGAGATTCTGGAAATTGATATGCTAGGTTCACACACATCTTTTTGTGTAACAAATCGTTTGCCACTCTTAGTTTATCCGACACGTTCGATTAACGCCCACGCGTTTGGGCCGCCGGTACCAGCGCTATGACTATGGCCATCATTTTCGTGTATTTTTTTATAGCGGCCCGCCCCGGCTTCGCACGGGTATTTAACAATAACACTGAATTAAAAATCTAAAAACCACTAGTCGAATAATACCACCGCAAGGAAACTGGCATTAAAATGAAAAAAAAAAACAAATCCAAATCAGTCCATCCGCGTGAGAGCTACGTTGCCTCAGACAGATACACACACACTAACACACAGACAACGACGTCAAACTTGTAACACCCCTCTTTTTGCGTCGACGGTTAAAAACTTCATTAATTACAAATTTTAACACACACATACGCACCCTTCTTGTTGCGACGGGCTATATTTTACGGTTCCTTCAGTACTTCAAAAGGAAAAATTAACCCATATAAAATCAATGCGTTGTCCGTCTGCCTGTCTGTCTGTCTGTCTGTCTGCCCATCAAGACCTTTTTTCTCAGGGACGCGTAGAGATGTAACATAGAAAATGGATACCAAATAGGTACTAAGGTTTGCGGTCATTTGGGGCTGTGAAATAATGAACCCTCTGAGACAACTTAATCGAAACATAGTCATTAGAAAAGGTGTATCCATACAAATTGCCGAGCTTGTAAAACCTATGGGGTACCTACTTCCCTACTTCCAGTTGTCCCAGAAATTTGAAATTTGATTTTTTTTGATAAAGGTAATCGCGGTTCACATCCCGTTTATAATATTTCGAATTTGAAATTTGGTATGAAAATAGCTCTTATAGCACAACTAAATTAAATAAATCTAACAATCTGATCTTTGATTGTCTGTCTGTCTTGCTTCTCTTCCCGCGCAGATGGTAAAAGCCCAACGAGGGAATCGGCGAACATCGTAGGAATCTCGTTAGTATAAGGGATGCGGCTAGCAACCCATCACTATTTTGACTCCTTTCCCCTTTCCACCTATACGCCCACGATCATGCTAAACGTGGTCTTTAGGTCTTGTCAATACAGAATGTCTGTATATATTCGTAACCAATATAAAATGACCTCACACTGCCTATATTGTGCTTAGAGGCAGGGCTCTGCTTTTTTTTCATGTACGCGTATAGACATAAAATTGAAATGGATACCAAATACTGAGGTCTGCGGTCCTTTGGGGCTGTGAAGAAATGAATCTCAACTGAGTCAACTTAAACAAAAGCTACAGTCAGAAGAAGTCTGTCTATGTAAGTAACCAATATAAAATAACCTCAAAATACATAAGGAATTAAGGAATTCATGGACTTTTCAAAATATAATTAACTAGCTTTTGCCCGCGACTTCGTCCGCGCAGAATCATAATTTGCGCTAAAACTTTCTCCTCTCTCCCATCGAAAATGTACAAAAACAGTCAAATGGAAGTCGTACTTTAGCACGAAGGATTTTGTACTACCTACCGGTAACGAAATAAACCAGTTTCTTGCAAGGACCCACTTCTATTATTTTCTATCCTATCCTTTTGTTCTGTGGGATATTCGAAAAATCTAATCTTATGACACCTACGTGATCTTCAAAGAACATATCTACTAAATACAAAGTTAATATTTTCTATACGGTCCTTTTATCCCGTGGGAAAATTGGAAAATCCCTTAGTAGAGCACCTCTTTGATCATCAAGGAATGTCTGCCAAATACCGAGAAACTATATTATCAAGTCAGTAAAGTTACTCTTTTTTGCAAATTCCTGAAATCAGTTTTCAGATATCATAATTATCTACTGGTATGCCAAATTTAAAGATTCTAGTAATAATATTTAAGGAAAAGAACATTTCAAAGTAATAACATAAATCCCTTTTTACTCCCTATCCCGTGGGAATTTCGAAAAGTCTTGAAATTGATTTTCAGAAATTATGATTCCCTACTTGTGTGCCGAATTTCATGGCTCTAGTAATTATAGTTATGGAGATAGAATCCCTTTACAGTGAACTTATAAACCCCATTTATTCCGTATCCCGTGGGAATTTTTAAAAATCCCTCCATAGTGCACCTCTGTGATACATACATACAGACACGCCTCTTTCCCATAAGGGTAGGCAGAGACTACTTTTTTGCACTTGCTACGATTTTGACTTACCTCTTTCGCTTCATCCACATTCATCAATCTCTTCATACATGCTCGTCGGTTTATTATGACACTACAGAACTGGTGGTCTGGCCAGGATCCTCTCCGCAGCACGGAACTCTTCAACGGTTAATGGCAACGACTTGAAATTAGGTACTTGTACGTAGTTTGGATGGTACTGAAAATATGTTAAATTCACTTTCTCTATTGTAGCCGATTCATTTCTTGTATGTTACTTTTTATACCCGTTTGCTGTTTATTATATGAATTAGTAACCTGTGGCAACTGTGTTGGTTGATGATTAGTTTAAATAATTATAATATAAGTTGTATTGTACCGTTTGTGCCCGAATAAACATTAAAACATTAAAACATAATGCAAGTACAGTCAACAGAAAGTACAGTCAGCGAAAAAATCTTGTATTAACAATGTTATTTTTATGGTTACATTGTTTAATTTTAAAATTTAGGTTAGGGTCAATAAGATGAATAGAATATCGCTAGTGTGTAAGTAAGGTGGTATCGCTAAAAAGGTCTTTTAATAGTACATTATGATACAAATGTGCTATGTCGGTTATTACACACGAGGTGTTATTGTGAGAGAACCGAGTGTGGTAATTACCAAAGCACACGCGTCGCATACGACGTTTAAAACTAATTTTGATTAGATATACTTATGTTAACTATGTATTTTAAATATAAATGATAATTAGTAGGTACTTAAATAAATAACTAAATTATGTTTAAGGCATGCTTCATGTGAGCTTTTACTATAAAACAATTAGTATGCCCCATCAAAGGCGCCACATAGTGATACAGTAACTTCATTTCATTTGTAGTGACTGTATTTCGGTTGTAGTAGGATTAATTTCGTTTGTAGTAACTTCATTCCGTTTGCAGTGACTTTATTTCGTTCGTAGTCGCGTTTTTTTCGTTTGTAGTAACTCCATTTCGTTTGTAGTGACTTTATTTTGTTCGTAGTTGCGTTTTCTTCGTTTGTAGTAACTCCATTTCATTTGTAGTGACTTTATTTCGTTTGTAGTAACTCCATTTCGTTTGTAGTGTCTTTATTTCGTTCGTAGTTGCGTTTTCTTCGTTTGTAGTAACTCCATTTCGTTTGTAGTGTCTTTATTTCGTTCGTAGTTGCGTTTTCTTCGTTTGTAGTAACTCCATTTAGTTTGTAGTGACTTTATTTCGTTTGTAGTGACTTTATTTCGTTTGTAGTTGCGTTTTCTTCGTTTGTAGTAACTCCATTTCGTTTGTAGTGACTTTATTTCGTTTGCAGTAACTCCATTTCGTTTGTAGTGACTTTATTTCGTTTGTAGTGACTTTATTTCGTTTGTAGTTGCGTTTTCTTCGTTTGTAGTAACTTCATTTCGTTTGTAGTGACTTTATTTCATTTGTAGTTGCGTTTTCTTCGTTTGTAGTAACTCCATTTCGTTTGTAGTGACTTTATTTCGTTCGGAGTTGCGTTTTCTTCGTTTGTAGTAACCCCATTTCGTTTGTAGTGATTTTATTTCGTTTGTAGTAACTCCATTTCGTTTGTAGTGACTTTATTTCGTTTGTAGTTGCGTTTTCTTCGTTTGTAGTAACTCCATTTCGTTTGTAGTGACTTTATTTCGTTCGTAGTTGCGTTTTCTTCGTTTGTAGTAACTCCATTTCATTTGTAGTGACTTTATTTCGTTTGTAGTTGCGTTTTCTTCGTTTGTAGTAACTTCATTTCGTTTGTAGTGACTTTATTTCGTTTGTAGTTGCGTTTTCTTCGTTTGTAGTAACTCCATTTCGTTTGTAGTGACTTTATTTCGTTCGGAGTTGCGTTTTCTTCGTTTGTAGTAACCCCATTTCGTTTGTAGTGATTTTATTTCGTTTGTAGTAACTCCATTTCGTTTGTAGTGACTTTATTTCGTTTGTAGTTGCGTTTTCTTCGTTTGTAGTAACTCCATTTCGTTTGTAGTGACTTTATTTCGTTCGTAGTTGCGTTTTCTTCGTTTGTAGTAACTCCATTTCATTTGTAGTGACTTTATTTCGTTTGTAGTAACTCCATTTCGTTTGTAGTGTCTTTATTTCGTTCGTAGTTGCGTTTTCTTCGTTTGTAGTAACTCCATTTCGTTTGTAGTGTCTTTATTTCGTTCGTAGTTGCATTTTCTTCGTTTGTAGTAACTCCATTTAGTTTGTAGTGACTTTATTTCGTTTGTAGTAACTCCATTTCGTTTGTAGTGACTTTATTTTGTTCGTAGTTGCGTTTTCTTCGTTTGTAGTAACTCCATTTCGTTTGTAGTGACTTTATTTCGTTTGCAGTAACTCCATTTCGTTTGTAGTGACTTTATTTCGTTTGTAGTTGCGTTTTCTTCGTTTGTAGTAACTCCATTTCGTTTGTAGTGACTTTATTTTGTTCGTAGTTGCGTTTTCTTCGTTTGTAGTAACTCCATTTCATTTGTAGTGACTTTATTTCGTTTGTAGTAACTCCATTTCGTTTGTAGTGTCTTTATTTCGTTCGTAGTTGCGTTTTCTTCGTTTGTAGTAACTCCATTTCGTTTGTAGTGTCTTTATTTCGTTCGTAGTTGCGTTTTCTTCGTTTGTAGTAACTCCATTTAGTTTGTAGTGACTTTATTTCGTTTGTAGTGACTTTATTTCGTTTGTAGTTGCGTTTTCTTCGTTTGTAGTAACTCCATTTCGTTTGTAGTGACTTTATTTCGTTTGCAGTAACTCCATTTCGTTTGTAGTGACTTTATTTCGTTTGTAGTGACTTTATTTCGTTTGTAGTTGCGTTTTCTTCGTTTGTAGTAACTTCATTTCGTTTGTAGTGACTTTATTTCATTTGTAGTTGCGTTTTCTTCGTTTGTAGTAACTCCATTTCGTTTGTAGTGATTTTATTTCGTTTGTAGTAACTCCATTTCGTTTGTAGTGACTTTATTTCGTTTGTAGTTGCGTTTTCTTCGTTTGTAGTAACTCCATTTCGTTTGTAGTGACTTTATTTCGTTCGTAGTTGCGTTTTCTTCGTTTGTAGTAACTTCATTTTGTTTGTAGTGACTTTATTTCATTTGTAGTTGCGTTTTCTTCGTTTGTAGTAACTCCATTTCGTTTGTAGTGACTTTATTTCGTTTGTAGTGACTTTATTTCGTTTGTAGTGACTTTATTTCGTTTGTTGTAACTCCATTTCGTTTGTAGTGACTTTATTTCGTTTGTAGTTGCGTTTTCTTCGTTTGTAGTAACTCCATTTCGTTTGTAGTGACTTTATTTCGTTCGTAGTTGCGTTTTCTTCGTTTGTAGTAACTCCATTTCGTTTGTAGTGACTTTATTTCGTTTGTAGTTGCGTTTTCTTCGTTTGTAGTATCTTCATTTCGTTTGTAGTGACTTTATTTCATTTGTAGTTGCGTTTTCTTCGTTTGTAGTAACTCCATTTCGTTCGTAGTGACTTTATTTCGTTTGTAGTAACTCTATTTCGTTTGTAGTGACTTTATTTCGTTTGTAGTGACTTTATTTCGTTTGTAGTTGCGTTTTCTTCGTTTGTAGTAACTCCATTTCGTTTGTAGTGATTTTATTTCGTTTGTAGTAACTCCATTTCGTTTGTAGTGACTTTATTTCGTTTGTAGTTGCGTTTTCTTCGTTTGTAGTAACTCCATTTCGTTTGTAGTGACTTTATTTTGTTCGTAGTTGCGTTTTCTTCGTTTGTAGTAACTCCATTTCGTTTGTAGTGACTTTATTTCGTTTGTAGCAACTTCATATCGTTTGTAGTGACTTTATTTCATTTGTAGTTGCGTTTTCTTCGTTTGTAGTAACTCCATTTCGTTTGTAGTGACTTTATTTCGTTTGTAGTAACTCCATTTCGTTTGTGGTGACTTTATTTCGTTTGTAGTGACTTTATTTCGTTTGTAGTTGCGTTTTCTTCGTTTGTAGTAACTCCATTTCGTTTGTAGTGACTTTATTTCGTTCGTAGTTGCGTTTTCTTCGTTTGTAGTAACTCCATTTCGTTTGTAGTGACTTTATTTCGTTTGTAGTAACTCCATTTCGATTGTAGTGACTTTATTTCGTTTGTAGTAACTCCATTTCGTTTGTAGTGACTTTATTTCGTTTGTAGTTGCGTTTTCTTCGTTTGTAGTAACTCCATTTCGTTTGTAGTGACTTTATTTCGTTCGTAGTTGCGTTTTCTTCGTTTGTAGTAACTCCATTTCGTTTGTAGTGACTTTATTTCGTTTGTAGTAACTTCATATCGTTTGTAGTGACTTTATTTCATTTGTAGTTGCGTTTTCTTCGTTTGTAGTAACTCCATTTCGTTTGTAGTGATTTTATTTCGTTCGGAGTTGCGTTTTCTTCGTTTGTAGTAACCCCATTTCGTTTGTAGTGATTTTATTTCGTTTGTAGTAACTCCATTTCGTTTGTAGTGACTTTATTTCGTTTGTAGTTGCGTTTTCTTCGTTTGTAGTAACTCCATTTCGTTTGTAGTGACTTTATTTCGTTCGGAGTTGCGTTTTCTTCGTTTGTAGTAACCCCATTTCGTTTGTAGTGATTTTATTTCGTTTGTAGTAACTCCATTTCGTTTGTAGTGACTTTATTTCGTTTGTAGTTGCGTTTTCTTCGTTTGTAGTAACTCCATTTCGTTTGTAGTGACTTTATTTCGTTCGTAGTTGCGTTTTCTTCGTTTGTAGTAACTCCATTTCATTTGTAGTGACTTTATTTCGTTTGTAGTAACTCCATTTCGTTTGTAGTGTCTTTATTTCGTTCGTAGTTGCGTTTTCTTCGTTTGTAGTAACTCCATTTCGTTTGTAGTGACTTTATTTCATTTGTAGTTGCGTTTTCTTCGTTTGTAGTAACTCCATTTCGTTTGTAGTGACTTTATTTCGTTCGGAGTTGCGTTTTCTTCGTTTGTAGTAACCCCATTTCGTTTGTAGTGATTTTATTTCGTTTGTAGTAACTCCATTTCGTTTTTAGTGACTTTATTTCGTTTGTAGTTGCGTTTTCTTCGTTTGTAGTAACTCCATTTCGTTTGTAGTGACTTTATTTCGTTCGTAGTTGCGTTTTCTTCGTTTGTAGTAACTCCATTTCATTTGTAGTGACTTTATTTCGTTTGTAGTTGCGTTTTCTTCGTTTGTAGTAACTTCATTTCGTTTGTAGTGACTTTATTTCGTTTGTAGTGACTTTATTTCGTTTGTAGTAACTCCATTTCGTTTGTAGTGACTTTATTTCGTTTGTAGTTGCGTTTTCTTCGTTTGTAGTAACTCCATTTCGTTTGTAGTGACTTTATTTCGTTCGTAGTTGCGTTTTCTTCGTTTGTAGTAACTCCATTTCGTTTGTAGTGACTTTATTTCGTTTGTAGTTGCGTTTTCTTCGTTTGTAGTATCTTCATTTCGTTTGTAGTGACTTTATTTCATTTGTAGTTGCGTTTTCTTCGTTTGTAGTAACTCCATTTCGTTTGTAGTGACTTTATTTCGTTTGTAGTAACTCTATTTCGTTTGTAGTGACTTTATTTCGTTTGTAGTGACTTTATTTCGTTTGTAGTTGCGTTTTCTTCGTTTGTAGTAACTCCATTTCGTTTGTAGTGATTTTATTTCGTTTGTAGTAACTCCATTTCGTTTGTAGTGACTTTATTTCGTTTGTAGTTGCGTTTTCTTCGTTTGTAGTAACTCCATTTTGTTTGTAGTGACTTTATTTCGTTCGTAGTTGCGTTTTCTTCGTTTGTAGTAACTCCATTTCGTTTGTAGTGACTTTATTTCGTTTGTAGTAACTCTATTTCGTTTGTAGTGACTTTATTTTGTTTGTAGTTGCGTTTTCTTCGTTTGTAGTGACTTTATTTCGTTTGTAGTAACTTCATTTTGTTTGTAGTGACTTTATTTCGTTTGTAGTAACTCCATTTCGTTTGTAGTGACTTGATTTCGTTTGTAGTAACTCCATTTCGTTTGTAGTGACTTTATTTCGTTTGTAGTAACTCTATTTCGTTTGTAGTGACTTTATTTCGTTTGTAGTGACTTTCTTTCGTTTGTAGTTGCGTTTTCTTCGTTTGTAGTAACTCCATTTCGTTTGTAGTGATTTTATTTCGTTTGTAGTAACTCCATTTCGTTTGTAGTGACTTTATTTCGTTTGTAGTTGCGTTTTCTTCGTTTGTAGTAACTCCATTTCGTTTGTAGTGACTTTATTTCGTTCGTAGTTGCGTTTTCTTCGTTTGTAGTAACTTCATTTTGTTTGTAGTGACTTTATTTCATTTGTAGTTGCGTTTTCTTCATTTGTAGTAACTCCATTTCGTTTGTAGTGACTTTATTTCGTTTGTAGTGACTTTATTTCGTTTGTATTAGCGTTTTCTTCGTTTGTAGTAACTCCATTTCGTTTGTAGTGACTTTATTTCGTTCGTAGTTGCGTTTTCTTCGTTTGTAGTAACTCCATTTCGTTTGTAGTGACTTTATTTCGTTTGTAGTTGCGTTTTCTTCGTTTGTGGTAACTTCATTTCGTTTGTAGTGACTTTATTTCATTTGTAGTTGCGTTTTCTTCGTTTGTAGTAACTCCATTTCGTTTGTAGTGACTTTATTTCGTTCGTAGTTGCGTTTTCTTCGTTTGTAGTAACTCCATTTCGTTTGTAGTGACTTTATTTCGTTCGTAGTAGCGTTTTCTTCGTTTGTAGTAACTCCATTTCGTTTGTAGTGACTTTATTTCGTTTGTAGTAACTTCATTTCGTTTGTAGTGACTTTATTTCGTTCGTAGTCGCGTTTTCTTCGTTTGTAGTAGCTATATTTCGTTTGTAGTGACTTTATTTCGTTTGTAGTAGGCTAAATTTCGTTTGTAGTGACTTTATTTCGTTCGTAGTCGCGTTTTCTATGTTTTTAGTAACTTTATTTCATTTGTAGTAGGCTTAATTTTGTTTGTAGTGATTTTATTTTGTTCGTAGTCTCGGTTCTTTCGTTTGTAGTGACTTTATTGACTAAACTTCTTTAGCTCATTATTTAAATAGAACTAAATCCATTCCGAATCACAACTAGTGTCGTATTCATATATAATTATGTGTACCGAGAGCAATTTTTGAGCAGGTATTCAATATGTAGTTGTAGATAAATAAATGTAAGTAACTAAACATTATCATCAATGCAGTGTACACAACACAAGAGCAATAAACATAGAATTTCGCATAGCACACACACACAAGTATAAGTTGTCATCATTTTAAATCATTCCTAGTAGCTGTCCCTACCTACCTAACATTTCCCTATTACTGTATGATCGGTTTTTGTTACAATATTAGTCACATTTTAGCTCACTAAAGCCTAGATTTATGTTTTGTCTTTCATTTCAGTATTTCGTATTTAATAAATTAATCAAGAGTTGAGGCAAAGACCTAGTCGATATGAAAGCATGCTCACTTACCTTTTATGTATCCAGTTTGATAAATATTCATCCCAAATCACAACACAACACTTCACTATCACAAACTGCCCATGATTTCACCACTATCACATCACACCTGGCTAAGACGCGCACTCCCTATTTCGCACTTCTTGGATTGATCCCGGAAACTACGTATGCAAAACTCTTAGTTACCTGCCTAGCTACACTGGTTAAGCGCGTTATCAAACTGCTATCGGATTAGCTCGAGTTTGAAATGAAATCCTAGATAATTTCAGCTGAAAAATTTTCTGAGCGAAACGCCATTTTTCCGAGTTTCTGATTGTGCTACCAAATGGAAAGTCAGTGAAAATATAGCCGCCTGTATCGGTCCGGGATTCCCATACTTACCCTTGGCCCTCGTGCCGACCGAAACTTATCAGAATCAAGAAAAAAAAAATTTCAATGATTTTTTTTTTCAAACCCCTCTAATTTTTTTTTGAGCTAACGCAAACGAAAAACATTATTACTACAATCAACTACATACCAAAATCTATGAGAATCAAGAAGAAAAAAATGGATTTTCCAATGTCGGGTTCTAAGTTCGGGTGCTAAGAAAAAAAAAAATTTTTTTTTTTTCAACTACAAACAAAATGTTTTCCACTACAATCAACTACTAACGAATCTGTTTAAGAATCAATTACTAAAATTGAGTTTCGGCAAAACGGGGTGATGAGTTTTTTTCAAAGTCGTCTAATTTTTTTTTAAAGCTACTACAAACAAAAAAAATGTCACTACAATCAACTACATACCCTAATCTATTAGAATAAAATAAAAAAAAATATTCCCCAATGTTGGGTGCTAAGTTCACATAGCTGAACCGATCGCAGTAAATTATGGTATGGAGATAGTCTGAGGACATAGGTAGTGGCATTTAAGTCTAGTTAGGTACCTAAGGGATGTAGTAACAGATGAAGGGACTTATAAAACACAAAATCAATACTGTCCGTCCACCCGTCTATTTTCACATGTAGATGTAAATGATCGATAAAGATGTCTACTGGGAGAGAAAACTGGGGATGTACTTACCTACTAATGTCTTATAACATCTTTTTTATTAGGGTTCCGCAGCTAAATGGCAAAAAACGGAACCCTTATGGATTCGTCATGTCTGTCTGTCTGTCCGTCCGTATGTCACAGCCACTTTTCTCCGAAACTATACTAGCTATACTTTTGAAACTTGGTAAGTAGATGAATTCTGTGAACCGCATTAAGATTTTTACATAAAAATAGAAAAAAAAAAACAGTTAATTTCGGGGGTTCCCCATACTTAGAACTGAAACTGATTTTTTTTTCATCAAACCCATGTTGTGTGGGGTATCTATGGACAGGTCTTTAAAAATGATATTGAGGTTTGTAACATCATTTTTTTCTTAACTGAATAGTATGCGCGAGACACACTTCCAAAGTGATAAAATGTGTGACCCCCCCCCCCCCCCGTAACTTCTAAAATAAGAGAATGATAAAACTAAAAAAAATATAATATGATTTACATTACCATGAAAACTTCCACCGAAAATTGGTTTGAACGAAATCTGGTAAGTAGTTTTTTTTTATTTAATATTTGTCTGTTTATATAAAAAACCACTATAAAATGACCTCATACTGCCTACATTATGCTTAAGAGCAGGGCTCTGCTAACACTGGATTTTATAATCACTTGGCGAATTTGTACGGAACCCTCAGTGCGCGAGTCCGACTCGCACTTGGCCGGTTTTTTACAATGTACTTGACTTTACAATGAATAAATGAATAAATGAATTAATGAATAAAATGCCAATAATGATTGAATGAGTTCGATGTCAGATACTACATATTCAGTCGCCCAGCGGTCAAAAGTTATCCCTTTTTACGGCATTTTGCTACATCGGTCCATTTAAAAACGTCTGCGACTACAGGGTATTTTAAAATTGCACCGGATTATTACAGCAGATTGTTTGAGTTACATATCTACCTACTTAGTCAAAATATTTATATTTTCTATAAATACTTTCTTGACCGACATTACTTTTAATTTCACTACCTAGTCATCATAGCTAAGTTAGCAGAAACATATCGAGCGTTTATGAATAAGAGGGATGGTTTCTAAGAATTGTTTTGGAGTCATTCGGCAAGCTGGGTTTCTTTTGAACTATTATTATTAGGAGTATAGAAGAATTTTGGTTTCAAAATTAAGCTACTTTTGACGCCTTTACAAGCTTCGACCAGCCTATCCGTCTCTTTCTAGAACGAACAGTAAGAAAAGGACGGGCAATCTATCTCGCGTGCGACGCGACTTGTGCGCTGTCGTGCTAGACGTGCAGCACATAGGAAGATGGGAACATTCGGTCGACCACAACTAACAAATGCTGAATAGTACATAACACGCCCAGGGTAGTCAAATAAAGAATAACTGAGATCGCAGGAACTCGTCGCACGAGTCAAAGGCGAGGGCGATAAACATGCTGCCTGAGGCTTTCCAATTTTAAGTCTTCCCCTGGCCAGGAAGTGGAAATTTCCGCGGTAAATTGCTACTAATGACATTGGATTTTCATATTTTGTTAAGAAAATGTGATATAAAAATGCATATTCTCCTAGGCTGTTGCCCACGGGAACTATGCTATTTTCCGGGATAAAAAGTGTCCCATGCGTCCCAGGGACGAAAACTACATTTGCACCAAAATTCATTAAAATCGGTTCTGTGGTTCAGACGTGAAAGCTTAACAGACAGACAGAATCACTTTCGCATTTACTGGATAACAGGATTTTTTCTAGAATGTTTCTCTTTCAGAAATTATAAGTCCTTCATTTCTGTATTTTCTATTAATGAGGTTTTCTTTAGAAACATCACCCGTCTTTCCACGTGAGGTTAAAAGAAGTTGTTCGTTTAAAACTCGACCTTATTCCCTATTGCAGTAAATTGGTGTTGCAAAGCATGTATCTCGATAACTGATTACATCACGTGCCTTCACACGTTGTTTGGGATTTATTCAAGTTGGAGAAGGTTCTTTAAGCATTGGAAACATTCTGCGAAATATTAAAGAATAGAAGAAATATAGTCCATTGTAATCCGTTATAACGCTTTTGTAAACAAACATGTCACGGGGAATCAAAATAGTGATGGGTTGCTAGCATACCCTATACCTATAACATGTTTCCTAAGATTTTCGCCCTCGATGGGCTTTCAACTGCGCGGGAAGAGAAGCAAACTGGTACATTCTTCTATGTTTTTAGGGTTCTGTACCTCAAAAGGAAAAACGGAACCCTTATAGGATCACTTTGTTGTCTGTCCGTCCGTCTGTCCGTCTGTCATGCTCAAGGCCCTTTTGCTCAGAAACGCGTGAAGGTATCAAGCTGAAATTTATAACAAATACTCAGGTCTACTGTCCCTTGGAACTGTGAAAAAATCAAACTTCTGAGCCAACGCAATCAAAAGATACAGCCGTTTATGCCGCAAATTTCCGTAAATTTTCAAAAATCAAAGCCTACAGGGTGCTTCCCGTGAACTCAGGATCTTGAAATTTGGTACAAAGTAACGTCTCATAGCACAGATAAAGGAAACATTGCGAAAACCGGTAATATGTATGTATGTCTGTACCAATATAAAGAGACCCCACACTGAGTACATTTTGCTTTGGAGCAGGGCTCTGCTTACACTGGTTTGTAGATACTTATAGATAACTAGCTGTTGCCAGCGACTTCGTCTGCAAATAATTCGTCTATCGCTATCCCGCGGGAGCTACGCAATTTTCCGGGATAAAAAGTAGCCTATGTGCTATTCCAGACTTTTCTCTATCTATGTGCCGAATTTCATCCAGATCCGTTGGGCCGTTCTGGCGTGATTGAGTAACAAACAAACATCCATCCATCCATCCATCTATCCATCCATCCATACTTTCGCATTTATAATATTAGTTAGATTAGATGTGCCGAATTTCATCCAGATCCGTTGGGCCGTTCTGGCGTGATTGAGTAACAAACAAACATCCATCCATCCATCCATCTATCCATCCATCCATACTTTCGCATTTATAATATTAGTTAGATGGTACGGAACCCTTCGTACGCGAGTCCGACTCGCACTTGGCCGGTTTTTTTCTTTGCTCAGACCAGCATGGATGTAACCTTTAAGAATAGGTACCAGTTAGTAGTAAATAGTAATATTGAAGTACCGCATCTAAAACATAGTGTTATTCCAGTCTTCTCTGCTAATCATTGGTGAAACCCTTCCTATGCCACCAAGTAATTATCGTTAAGGTCATTCGTCATCTGTTCAACCGGGAGCTTCGATAAGGGGTTATAAAAATAATAAGTCAATTAATCGGTAGTGCGTCTATTTTCTTTATCTCTCGGCATCATCGGATTTCCAGGTGTTTTCAATTGTATTTAGATCCAACTTCAGACACGAGTAAAAGGTATAAATAAGTAATTTATTTTATTAGCCTAAAGAATAATTTTAATTTTCGACCTCGAACGCTGAAAGTAACTTTGCCAATAATCCTAGAATCTTTTTATTTTTCTCGAATATTTTCATGCCTATTTATTCCTTGAGTAGGTAGCTTTTGACATAAGAATAAATACCTAATAACGCGATTCAATTCCGGTTCGCTCGCTGTCATATTCATACTAAAAATGACAGCTAAATGATGAAGTGAGTTGAAATTGAATCACGTTAAGAGGCCATAATAATGAGATGAGTATCAGATTTTATATCAATCTTAGTAACGTGATATGGGACTAGAATTTAATGAAAATATGAAAGATAAAAATCTAATCGAAGAAAGCAAAAGATCAGCGGCCAATCTTAAGAAGGTAAGATGTCACCCAAACCCCAGTTGCAGAAGATGATGACATTTATAATTTATCTTAAATCACTTTATGACGTCACTTGAAACACCCAGTTTCTATTTTTACTACCTGAAATTTACGTCGCAGGGAAATTTGCCATACATGTAATGAGAATTCTAAGCCGGCAATTAAAAAATCTAAATAAAAAGCAACGCCAGAATCTGTTTATTATATAACAAATAAACTGCTTAAACAGTTTTATCACTAAGCCTTTGGAGTAATTAATATAAAAACATTCAGAGATAACCATCTCGCAGTAGAACTTGCCACACTGAAAGGCCTGTTGGCGTTAAGAAGATAGCAGAAAAATATTAAAATGCAAGAAATGGGAAGCAACGAGAGGACGAGACGCAACGGGGTCTACGGCGTCGAAGGAAAAAGCAACAATGACGCTGGCAACGACGAAGTCACCTTTGATGACCTCGTATCATCAGCCGGTGAATTTGGCCTCTACCAAATGATACTATTCATATCCACGTTCCCGTTCTACCTATTTGGCGTTTTCTCGTACTTCGATCAGCTGTTCATAACAGAAGTGTCACCGAACCATTGGTGCCATGTTCCGGAACTACAAAACTTGAATGAGACTCACAGGAGAGCGTTGGCTATACCGTTAGATGCGGAGTCGAGGTTTGGATATTCGCAGTGCACTTCTTACGTTGCTAATTGGACTGAAGTGCTGGCATCCGGACGAACGTCACCAGATCCTTCTTGGTCCACGGAAGCCTGCAAATACGGCTGGGAGTTCAACAAGACTGAAATACCCTACTCTACAATTGCAAGTGAACTCGGATGGGTTTGCGACAAGAACAGCTACCAAGCCACCGCACAGTCAATCTTCTTCGTTGGTTCTGTCTTCGGTGGTTTCATCATAGGATGGATTGCTGACCGCTTCGGCAGACTGCCAGGCGCTGCAGCAGCCAACGTAATCGGAGCCGTCGGTGGCATAGCCAGCATATTCGCGAAGGACTTCACCCAATTCGTCATCTGCAGGTTCTTAATGGGAATGTCCTGGGACAACTCAATGATGATGACGTACCTACTTATTTTGGAGTATGTCGCGCCCAAGTACAGAACTATGATAGCAAATCTGCCTTTCGCCATATTTTACACTATCGGCGTATGCTCGCTACCATGGATTGCGCTTGCTTGCAGTAATTGGAAGCTCTTCTCGTTGGTGACATGCGTGCCGATGGCTTTGGCTATTATTGCTCCTTTTGTGATGCCTGAGAGTTCAATGTGGCTTCTGTCTGTGGGACGCGTTGACGAAGCCATCAAGAAAGTGCAGAGGATCGGCCAAGTGAATAAGAAAGAGGTGCCGCCGAAGCTAATCGAGCAATTTCGACTAAGCCTGTCAAAACAGAAGGAAGAAACAAAGACGAGCGCCATTGATCTCTTGAAAAGCCCGGTGCTTAGGAAGATGTTCGTCTGCGTGTGTTTAGGGTACATGTCTTGTACTATAGTATTTGATGCTCTGATCAGGAGCCTCGGTCAGTTGAATTTTGACTTTTTCGTATCATTCTCTGTTGTCTCCTTCACTGAGTTTCCTTCGCTTTGTATTATATCATTCGTTTTAGATTTGACTGGGCGGAAGTGGTTGTCAGTGGCAACGTTTTGTGTTAGTTGCGTGTTTAGTTTCTTGACAGCATTTCTGGGCGGTGGAGTGTCTTCTGTACTGTGTGCTGTAATAGCTAGGTTCTCTATTAACATGACCTGTAACGCGGCTTGGCAATGGGGAGCAGAGATGTTCCCGACAGGAGTACGAGGGACGGGAATGTCTATAGTCCACATATGCGGCTACGTGGCAACAGTAATATCCCCAATGATAGTATACCTTGAAATATACTACACTTGGTTACCGCTTGTGATTGTTAGTTGTATAGCCATCTTTGGAGCTTTGATTATCCTGGGCCTGCCAGAGACCGCGGGTAAGGATATGCCGCAAACTTTCGAAGACGCCGAAATTTTGATCAAAAATTCGAAATTTTTCGAAGTGCCCTGCTTAATGAAGAAGAATAGAGAACTGGAAGGTCAACATAATAATTCTTTTGAGATGTAGTGGAATTGTTTAAGTGTACCAAATAACTTACAATATATCAAATAAAATCAAATTAAAAAGAAAACTAATTGATTAAACTATTCATGACCTATTTCATAAATGATTTTGTTACCTAGACTTTTAGGCAAACCGTCTGTTATTGACAGAAAATCACATAGTATGCTCCAGCGTAGATAGTAAGACAATTAAGGGCAATTAATAACTGGCACATAGGTAGGCTGGCTTGGCTGGTTCTGTAAGCGTACTATATATTGATGATTGTTTTACTCTCAGAAGATAGGAAATATCAAATTAATCAAGAAATTTACTTCTTGATTTTTAATGTTTACTTTTTACGTTTTACCGTTAGAAATTTAATTTCTAAACGACACTGAAAATTAGAACACATAGAAAAATCCGAAAAGTAAAGCTATGGTCGGGAATCGAACCCGGGTCCTCGTCATTCCGTGACGCGTGCTATACCCCTACACCACCCATAGCAGGTGAGTAAGCCTCCGAATTTTTCTATCTGTTTCCAACTGTCACGTGACCTTGTTACTATGCGAATATTTCTCGCTAAGCGTCATCTGTTTGAATGATGTGTCTGTACGACACAATTACAAACTCCCGTGAAACATGTACTGCTCACCAGGGACGAGAGATGGCGCTGTTTTTCAAATGATAGGAAATATCAAATTAATCAAGAAATTTACTTCTTGATTTTTAATGTTTACTTTTTACGTTTTACCGTTAGAAATTTAATTTCTAAACGACACTGAAAATTAGAACACATAGAAAAATCCGAAAAGTAAAGCTATGGTCGGGAATCGAACCCGGGTCCTCGTCATTCCGTGACGCGTGCTATACCCCTACACCACCCATAGCAGGTGAGTAAGCCTCCGAATTTTTCTATCTGTTTCCAACTGTCACGTGACCTTGTTACTATGCGAATATTTCTCGCTAAGCGTCATCTGTTTGAATGATGTGTCTGTACGACACAATTACAAACTCCCGTGAAACATGTACTGCTCACCAGGGACGAGAGATGGCGCTGTTTTTCAAATGATAGGAAATATCAAATTATATATATATTATATATTATATATATATATATATTAGACATATTATATATATTATATATTATATTATTATATATATTATATATATATATATATTATTTATATATATATTATTATATATTATATTACTCTCAGAATTTGTGTAATTTGTGAAATAAATGCGATTAAGCGAAACTTTGATGGTTTTATTTAATTGTCTTTTGCATGCAGCTAGCGATGTTTACAAGTGAATTATATTGACATTTTTATTAATTATTATGCCATGCTTTGCAAGTATTGTGATACTAACGTAAAGTAAAGAAGAAGAAAGAAGAAGAAAGAAGAAGGAGAAGAAGGAGTAGAGTGAAGTAGAGTAAGTGGTAAAGTTGGGTTACTTGGCCTTGGATGTAGCAACGTCCAAGTTGCAGACCATTCTCAAAAAAGCAAGAGAGATCCCATAATGAAAGGTATTGAATCATAGTTCACAAATGTTACATTGTTTGATGTTCAAAGTGACCGCGTCAAGAGTCTAACTAGCAAAGTGCATTAAATACAGACGAATCTAGAACCTCACCGTTATCTGAAGTCGGTTGAATTCCGTTTCAACAATTATGCCTCGTGATTTACACTAAGCAGTAATGTTGAAATAAACATAATAAACAATGAATAAACAAATAAGTAAATCCGTACAATAAAACAACACACAGACTGTAACCCAGTTGTATGTGCCATAAAAACTAATCTCTGTTCAAGTATATTTAATCACACAAATTAGTCGGATTCCCCATTTTAGTTTACGGGTAGTGGGAGAAAAAATTGGGGAAAATTATGCAATAGTACGAAGTAAACGTCTAGCATGATTGTGGGTGTACCTAGTGAAAAATGGGAATTGAAAAAGTGATGGGTTGCTAGCATTGCCTATAACATGATTCCTAAGATTTTCACCAATTCCCTTGATGGGCTTTTACCTGCGCGGGAGTTAAGAGTAACAGCAGTTAATTTATTTAAGCAAAGTCAAATATCAATTAAATTTATTCAGACTTTAGAAACTGAATCAAGCCAAAATTACCAAGATTTTTGACGGAGGCCAAAGAAAATATATTCGGTGACGAATAATATTCGGTTGATTGGCTGCCAAAACGCCAACTCGAATAACAAGCCGATCCCTCAACCCAGTTTGCTATGCATGACAGATAGTTCGAGAGCCCACTGTTATAGTAACTACCTCGTGGTAAATAAGTTAAATAAGACGAAGCAAATGTATTTCAAGTACCCAATCTGCACTGGGCCCGCGTGGAAAATATAGCCCAAGCCTTCTCATTCTGAGAGGCATGCCCAACATTGACACGTATTTAGGATAGAGATGATGAAGACGGCATCCTGCGTGACAAAAATTAAATAGGCCGATACTTTTAACGTTCGTAATCCTACTAATATAAATGCAAAACTTTGTGAGGACGTGACGATGTGAGTGAATGTGTATGTTTGTTCCTTCTTCACGCTGAAACGACAGGATGGATTTGGATCAAATTTTGAACGTAGATACCTGATACCCTAGATTAAAACATAGGCTACTTTTATGCCGGAAAATTGCATAGTTCCCGCGGGATAGCGATAGACATGTCAATTGCTACTTCTACGTGGATGAAGTCGCGGGAAGAAGCTAGTATGTAAATAATTTATCAATGGGAGTCAGGGTGTGTACAAAATTGACATAAATTGCGTGACATAATTATCATACAACGTCCCTTGAGTGTTGTTTATTCCTCCTCCTTTGCTACCGCTAAATGCTTAACATCAATTAATCTTTTAGTTTTTACTAGCTTGTCCTGTCTTTGTTCACGTTAATTTAGATTTTGTGATTTCAAGCTTGCAAATTAATGTAAGTAGTAATTTTTGACAAGAATAAACACAAATCAAACTTTAATTTAATATGGACCACTAATTTTAGAGGTGGTACAAGTCGAAACTTGTCTTACTAGATTTTGACTAATTTAAAGTTAAATGACGTCAACTAATAATCCTACTAATATTATAAATGCGAAAGTTTGTGAGGATGGATGGATGTGACGATGTGAGTGTGCATGTTTGTTCCTTCTTCACGCTAAAACGACAGGACGGATTTGGATAAAATTTGGAACGAAGATAGCTGGTACCCTAGATTAACACATAGGCTACTTTTTATCCCGGAAAATTGCATAGTTCCCGCGGGATAGCGATAAACACGTCTGAGGTCGTAGCCGTCTAATGTTAGTCTAATTCTACGCGGACGAAGTCGCGGGCAGAAGCTAGTAATTCATAAAACATGACAAACGAAAGCTATAACTTGGGTTAGCAAAATAAAGTCCAATTAAAATAACCGATGAGCCAGCCATTTTGGCGATGGGATCTCATACTAACGATTTCGCGAAAGTATATTAGCTTCCACGCCACTGAGTGTCTTCGTGGTATACAAAACTATAGCTAAAAGAACCGAATCTCTTTAAGCGAATTAAAAATAGCGTCTGCTATGCCGATTATGTCCAAACGGCTACACAGTTTTCTATAAAGTTTACCATAAAGTTTACATTCTTTGAAGATGGTCCGTAGACGGAAATATAAGTCCTTTTTATTCCGGAAAACTCTATAATTCCCGCTATAATACAAACAAGGCCGCGCGCAAAACATAGTTCGGTTTCAACATTCCTTATCAGGATGAGTTTGTGATCTTGTTGTGAGTAAATATTGCCTCACTTCTAATTTTAAGATAAACCCAACGTCATCATTACGCCCGAGAAAATAATCATAATCACAGTCTTTACGCGTCGCACTCAGAAACAGACCTCTATTCATGATCAATTACATACATGCCAATGCTTAGAAACATAGATATAGCTAGAATCTACGTCGATCGGTCGTTGGATCTATGGTAGAATGGAACAGTCGACATCGATCGAAAGTTTCTACTATACTTCATTTAATTTAGAATGAGTAACCACAATAACATTATATTGCGTCTGGTCAACTATTTCTTACCTAGCAAATAGTACAGTGCAATAGTTTGGCAGGCGCAAAATAAAATTGTTTTAATACCACTTTGTTTGCGTGGCGTCAATTGTTACTCTAGTACAAATCGTAAAGAGATTACAGTTCACGAGCCATGCTAAACGTGGCTCTGTCTACGCCATAAGGAAAAAGACATGATTTATGTATGTACTAGCTGTTGCCAGCGACTTCGTCTGCAAAGAATTCGTTTATCGCTACCCCGCGGGAACTACGCAATTTTCCGGGATAAAAAGTAGCCTATGTGCTATTCCAGACTTTTCTCTATCTATGTGACGAATTTCATCCAGATCTGTTGGGCCGTTCTGGCGTGATTGAGTAACAAACAAACATCCATCCATCCATCCATCTATCCATCCATACTTTCGCATTTATAATATTAGTTAGATTAGATGTATCACGTTAAGCGTGGCTTTTGGATCTTGTTAATCTGGACTGTCTACCCCGTGCGGGATAAAGACGAGATATGTATGTACCTACGTTTTATGTAAAACTAGCTTTTACCCGCGACTTCGTCCGCGTAGACTTTATTTATCTTCAATTAACTAAGCAATTTTCGAGTATAAATGTATCCAATAGCGGGTTTTTTATAAGAGTTCTAGTGATAGAGCCACTTTAAAGGAAATTTACCGATCGCTTATTTTCTACCCGTGAATTTTATTTTCTCAAAGCTTTACTAAATACTACTACTACTTTACTAACGTACCCTACCTACAAACTGCCTCGGTGCCTCCGTCCCACGGGTCTCTATAGCAGCCACATTGATAGAACAACAATGAAAAAAAAAATACAAATTAAAAAGAAAAAGTATTCTATTACCTATTTCTGGTTCTCAGCTACCTCCCAACCAATTTTCAGCCAAATCGGTGTAGCAGTTCTCGAGTTATAAATAGTGTAACTAACAAGACTTTCTTTTATATATATATATAGATGTGCAACCTACCTATAGACCGACCGCTTAAATGAGGGCGCGGATTGGGTAGACCGCGGGGACCTCTCTGGGTGCGGGCGGGTCGGGTAGTGCGCCTGCCGCCCGCACCTCTCACCCCCGCGGTCGTCACACCCCGCGCCCCTGCACCGCCCGCGCGAGGACTCATACATATATATGTGCGGAATACTTCCCCGTAAAAACGTGTGGCAATAAATCTGTAGTCCTCTATGTACTTTAGCCAAAGTCAACTCGACGATAAATGTTTACAGCCTTAATTAGAACGACTAACATATTATAATAGATAAAACGTATTGAGGAAAAAGGTGGAAAATTGTATTCTGGATAATCTGGTTGTGTTACATCATGGTGTGGACAAAATCTTAGGAATCAGGGTGCGACCAAACCGCCGCGTATACGCAGTGACGTGTCGTATGCGTCACGTTTTCTCACCGTTCCCTCATACATTTTGTTGCGATTCCGTAACGTCACCGTTTTTTAAGCGGCGGTGTGGTCGCACCCTCATATAGGCGATGCTATACTTCATTTAATTTAGAATGAGAAACCACAACAACATTATGTTGCGGCTCGTGAACTGTAATCTCTTTACAATTTGTACGAGAGTAACAATTGACGACACGCAAATAAAGTTACATTAAAACAATTTTATTTTGCGGCTGCCAAACTATTGCACTGTACTATTCGCTAGGTGAGAAATAGTTGACCAGACCCAATATAATGTTATTGTGGTTTCTCATTCTAAATTAAATGAAGTATAGTAACCCATCACTATTTTTGATTCCCCTTCCCACTTACACGCCCACAGTCATGTTAAACGTGGCCTTTAGGTCTTGTTACCTAAGCTCTGTCTACCCCGTAAGGGATAAACACGTGAATTATGTGTCCACATAAGTATTATAATAGGTATATTTCTGATATTTTCACCGTCGATTTAGTCTTACTCTAAGGGTGCGACCACACCGCCGCTTAAAAAACGATGACGTTACGGAATCGCAACAAAATGTATGAAGAAACGGTGCGAAAACGAGACGCATACGACACGTCACTGCGTATACGCGGTGGTTTGGTCGCACCCTAATTGTGTTAGTTTTTGCCGACAAGAAGGAATTAGCAATTACAAAATAAACCAGATTTTTCAGTTTTTTTTTCATATCTAAATATAAGTGAGTGGGTGAGTTAAGTGAGTTGACTCAACTTGATGACTTACTGGAATACCATCATCATGACATTCTGTAGCGCCAACAATTAAGTTACTCATCATAAACATCTGTATGCTTAGTGTAGGTTTTCGGTCACAAAATACGTCTCGACCGCGTTTGCGTTAAAATGTCAAATACTATGGGAACAGTTTGTTGCCGTTTCGATCCGCAAGTGGCGCTGCCAATTATTCCATAGTAATTGAGACGTTTACGTGAACGCGTTCGAGACGTTTTTATATGCGAAAACTTACACTAGAGGCTCTGTTATCACCAATACTCACCGATTTATGTGAGGGCTTATTTCACAACTGGCAACGTTATGGTGCAACTGGTGGCAGATTAGGGCGGACCCAGGTTTTTTTTGGGGGGGGGGAGGGCCCACACGAGGGGACATAGGTACACATCTTACTTTATATTATAATCTTACTTCTTATCTTATCGACACTGGAAATTTCAAATGTCGTAAGGGACAAAAGTGTACTTTTCAGGAGAGCCAAAAAACAAATTTGCTTTTAAAAAAAAATCATAACTTTTTAAATTCTGATCGTATTAAAATGATTTATAGACAAATAATTTTCAAATAACTGAATGTACACCAAGGTATTGATTGTATATCTATAAACTGAATAGTTTAGGAAATAGTGTCCCTTACACAATAAATTTAAGAAGTAAATGTGAGTTACGACACTCGAAAAACTTGCTTTATTTCGAAAAATCTCTTACGCCAAAAGAAGAGTTGGTATCTTTCTGTCGTAACTACCCAAACAGTGTTGCAAACTACGAATTTCTGTGTTGTATGGTCATTATAGTTTCATAGTCAATGATGTAAGTTACATCAAAACGTATGAGAAATAAACATTTTATGCTAAATTTTGTTCAGTTAATGGTTGGAAACGAATATAATTTCATAGGTCGTAAAATAATGACTAGATTTCTCATTATAATATGAAAAAAATGCATTACCTTACTTACTAATCCTACTAATATTATAAATTCGTAAGTTTGAGAGTATGGATAGAGTACGCATTAAAGGGATAAAAATAGAATAATATATAATATCTAGTTTATTAAGAAAATTAAAGTCCATCACGATAAATTATTGCATCAGACACATTAATACACTAAAAACGAAGTGCACTATAGTACTTCCAATCATTTATTTTCTTGATGACAGCTCCAGTAGAATGTAACTGCGTTTAGTTACGCAAAAAATAACTTTTAAATGCGAGGTATAAAAAATACGACAACTACCTAATTTTGTTCCTTGATCCCATATAATATTCATCTAAGATAAATTGAGTCCATAATATGGAGTAGTTTTTTTTAAAGTAAGATAAATAATAAACGTTTTAATAAAGTTACATTCTATGGCAATACACACAAGTCATGTTATGATTGAAATATCGATATTGTACCGGTATTGGTATTGTGTATATTGAATTAGATGTGTTCCCACGACTTTGTACGCGTTTTAATTTTTTCCCGGGATAAAAGTAGCCTATATTACTCAGTAATAATGTGGCATTCTAATGGTGAAATATATTTTTTGCTTGTCCAGTAGTTTTTAGTTTATTCATTACAAACATGCAAATCTTTCCTCTTTATAATTTAAGTACCTAATATAATTATAGATAGGTATCAACAATGAAATAAAATAATTACAATGACAGGTATTTTTTTTTAATTGGATCGATGTCGTATCTACAGATCACTTATTTGGTTACAACACTATAACTATCCAATAGATCTGTCGTTGAGAAAATAAACGCACATTTGAAACTTTCATTCAATTTCCGTGAAATAATCGTAAAAAACACCAAAAATGCGACGTTGCCAGCTCAGAAGGAATGCACTCTCTTAAGTACAAAACAACTTACTGTAGGTAATTTACTTTCTTCTTTACCATAGGGGTATCCATGTAATAACAAATTCAAATACCATAAAAAAATGACTTTTACTGCTTAGTGTGTCTTCGTGTATGATACACGAGATTTTAGCCTTGCCTAAAACTTAGCAAGAATTCTCAAAGGAACCTAAATTGGATATTCAAAACGTTTATTTTCCAATAAGCAACAAAATAGAAACAACAGAATTTTTACAGGAATTAAGCCTAAGACAATAGTGTAACACACACATTGGATATCGGAGCCCCTCTTTTGCCCGAATTTCAAATGCCATAATGTAATGTTTGCCATAATGATCATTTGCCATAACCCTTTTTTTCTCTGAAACTGTAATTTTTTCAGGAGCATTGTAATGGCAATCCTGTAGAACTCTATAGGTTAGGTTAGGTTTGTTTCATAACAATCCTGAATAATAAACAAATAAAGAGAAAATAGGGTTATGGCAAATGATCATTATGGCAAACAATACATTTATGGCATATGAAATTCGGGCAAACGATAGAGACCCGCAAGATAGCCAAGCCTGTGCGAAATATAAATGTTTTTACATGGACATGGAATCCTTCCCTCCACTACTGGCACAAAAACACATATAAATCCCACAAACTTAACTATCCCCTGCACCACAAACAATATTGCGCTTCGATCCCTCTACGGGATCATTCTCAAAGTGAGCACAAGCGTTAACCATGCAAACCATAAACCAACGTTTATCTACTAATTAGAAAACATTTTAAGTAAACATAATCTACCCATATTTTATATATTTTCCAACTTCCCTTTTATTTTACGACTTTTACTTTTATTTTATGTGGCAGTAGCGGAGAGATGGATTGCATGTAAAACATAATATTTTCTTTTCATAATTTCATTTCATTTATTAATTGTAAAGTCAAGTACAAATGGTAAAAAGGATGTTATGAGAGATTTGTAGGTAAGTACATGACATGATAATAATATGGCAACGAGGTGCGAAGCAAAGCCCGAGTCAGCCCCCACCCTTGGAGCCGTTTCCGCGCTCACTGGTACTGTTGCAAGTGTGATATCAAATTAAAACTAAGTGTCATATCCCATACAGGAAATGCTGATTGTTGTTAAATGTAAGGTTTTTTGAGGCGTAACTGTCATTTTTACTTTAAAAGTGGTCGTTTTTTGAGACTTACTACATCAAACATTAAGTCAAGTTTCTTAATTACATTGTTGTAACGGACATGGCGCAACAAACAGTTGCTACTTACGCCAATATTTATTCAAAGTTTTAAATGCATCTCAATAGCTTGAATGTCGTAATGGACTGCTGTTCCGTTTGAGGTCCCTTACGACATAGAAATTTAAAATTAAAGAGACATACGACGTTGGACTTAAACACTGAACACGTGAAAAAGTAATATTTGACCCATACCACATAGATTTTTAGATGTTATGGAGTTACGACAAATTTTAACCACCGTCTAACTCTTTAATTTGAAGAGGTAACAAAATGTTAAATAAACTGTTCGATAGAGAAAAAAATTCTGATTTCAATGGTGCTTAGAGTGGACTTACGACAAAATGTCCCTTACGACATTTGAAATTTCCAGTGTCGTTATATACCAAGAGCTGAAATTTTTGCAAGCTGAAAACTTCCAAAAATAAATTTAAAGTAATATTTTTTTTTATGTGTTGTAGTTTAATGTCTAAAGAATAAAAAAAACACCGGGTAGCACTCCGGGAGTGCCGGCAGAAGCGAAAACGAACACTCACGCACACTCGCGCAAAAAAAAAAAAAAAAAAATACCTACACGAGATTTGAACTGCGGTCCCTTAGAGAAGACACTTATTACACACCTTATACCACTAGGCCAAATGCACATACTTTAAAGCGACGTAATCAACGTACACTTCAAAAATCGAACGCGACTCTAGCATCATTCGTATTTCAAAATAAGCTCCATGAGGATCCCGATATCCTGGTACTTAAACATGCTTAAACTCTCCCTTCATCTTACGTCTGACGCGAGTTTAACATTTTTTACCCATCCCAAAAAGCGCTCAACGCCGCTAAAAAAGTTTTCACGTTTTCAAGTTTTCAGGCGCGTGCAAAAATATTAAAGAAAATAAGTATATAAAAAATGTATTTGAGCCAACTTGAAATTTTAATAGGGTATTATTTGTAACTATGTAACACCGCGACCAGTTCAAAGAGCGATCGATGCGCACTTAGTACGCGGAGCGCCCAGAGATGGCGCTGGCGTCGAATTAAATCACGCTAACGTTTGGTCATCTCAGATTCCATAAAGGCTTTTGGTAAAGGTTTGTCAATTAAGGAAGTCAGCTACATCAACGCTTTATCCTGAGCCATTGAATAGTGCTTTTACGCTAGTAGGACACTATTTGAATTACTCACGTACCTATATAGCGATTGTGGTTCTACGCCCGAGGACGTCTCCCCGAACGTGTGGTCAGTCTAGCCGCTCCGACTATTAATGTATATTTTTGCGAATTAAAAAACATTGGTTGTTGCTACCAATTGACTTTTTATCCCGTGACGTCCGCGCCTGCCCTACGAAGCCCGCCCACCTTACAACTATATAAAAAATAAGATTCTCATCCTACCAGCCACCTACTAGCCACCAATACACACCTACTACACACACCTTCTATACACAGCTACTTTCTACCTGCCAGATGACCTAGCAAATTACGCAAAACATTTATGAAATGGACCTTCGCAAAATAATGCCTGATTCAATAAATTGATTCCTAAGATTTTTGCCCGTGCCCTCGATGGGCTTTTTCATAATATATAGGTATACTCAGGGTCTTTAATTGTTGAGCCACGATAGAACCTTGTCGCAAAATGTCAATGTCAAAATATTACTGAAATTTGTTTGTCGACATGACGTTACTTCACTATGACAGCGTTCCATGTATGCTCAACAATTAAAGTCCTCGAGAGTACCATCTGCGCGGGAAGAGAAGCTCCCAGACCACATGGAAGAAAAGTGACGATGAATGAAGTTCAGAATCAGAATCATTTATTGTTTAACTGTATAGGTTAGGTAGGTACAACATAAGGGTGAACAGATTGGTATCAACAGTGGCCTGAACAGGCATACTATTTAAGGCAATCATACTAAATACTAACATAGTCATAATTACATAATGTGTTACAATATCAATGTTTACATCACATTGCATCTTTATAATTAAAAAAATCATTTAATTGTACAAAACTTTGTCAATGAGCCAATTATGCAACTGTTACTTTAAATTTATTACGATTCAACATTTTAATTTCCAATGGAAGTTCATTGAAAATTTGACTCGCCTCGATTTTTGATTCGGTTTTGATTCAATGGACTTAATTCGTCTATCTTTGTACAATATATTACATCTGGTGCGTTAACGGCTACTAAAAGCCATAACATTATCTTATCTTATCAGGAAGAGTTTATAATAGCATGTTAATACACGCTAGACAAACAAGATCGATCTCACATTACCATGTTGATAAACTGGACCTACAATTATGCTAAACGGTTGCTTAGTCTTGTTACATTAGGCTCTGTATACCCCGGGTTGAGCAAGGCAAACCCGGCAAGAGGTCAACGCCGGAGTGGTTTTAGTGGGTATACTCCCTTTCCGTGAGGAAAGAGACCGGGAGTTCCACTTAACCAGTACCACCACTTACACCACTTAACGGTTCGACGACCGGATAGCCTAGTGGTTAGAGAACCTGACTATGAAGCTTGAGGTCCCGGGTTCGATCCCCGGTCGGGGCAGATATTTGTATGATAAATACGATTGTTTGTTCTCGAGTCTTGGGTGTTTAATATGTATATAAGTATGTATTTATCTATATAAGTATCAGTGGCGTGGCGTCAAGTATATCAGAAAGCAAGCCGAAGAGAACTTAACTAGCCTTTTCCTCTAATTCTTCATAATAAATTGCCCAACTGCCTTAAAATAGGCAAGCCGGTGGGAATCAAGTTCTATGGACGCCACTGATAAGTATGTTTATCCGTTGTCTAGTACTCATAGTACAGGCTTTGCCTAGTTTGGGACTAGGTGAATTGGTGTCAATTGTCTCACGATATTATTATTATTATTATTATTTTTCGGTATATTTATCTTTTATCTTAAGTTAGGTTTTTACAATATTGAAATAAAAAGTAATAAAGCAATATTAATACAAAATATAAAAACATTATAAAAACCTAACCTAGGGTGCCGCCGGCAGCGAGGCGGGGCCTAAGCTGCCGGTGGTCAGGGCGACAGAGAGAGGAACCTCCGGACTATCCGGGCTGTGACCAGGAGTACCGCCTTCTGTATTATTATTATTATTATTATAACCTTCCCGGGCCTCCCCAGGGTTTCCACTTAGTGAAACAAGGCTCTGTCTACCCCGTAAGCGATAAAGACGTGATTTGTGTATTGTATAGGCGAAAATCTTGGGAATCATGTTTTAGGCGATGTGGCTAGTAAGCCATCACTATTTTGATTCCCCGTTCCTATACGCCCACAATCATGCTAAGGGTGGCTGGGTCTTGTTACCTTGGGCCCTGTCTACCCCGTAGGGAATGTGGACATCATTTGTGTATGTATACACACATACAAACATAAATCACGTTTATATCCCATATGGGGTAGACAGAGACTAAAGGTAACAAAACCTAGGCCACGTTTAGCATGATTGCGGGCGTATAGGTGGAAAAGGGAATCAATAAGTGATGGGTGGATGTGTATGTATTTATATTATATCATACGAAATACTTAAATGAAAAATCTAAAAACAGCGGTAATATAATTTGTCATAAAGTATTATTATATTTAATAGAAAGGAAACGGTAATAGCTTCGGTCGCAGATTAGTAAGATATATAACGGATCCGTTTTGTCACAGTCTGCTGTACATAAATTTGTCAACTATATTTATTTAAAGTATTATTTATTAAGCAACTAGCGACCCGCCCCGGCTTCGCACGGTATATTATGCATGGATTATACATATAAACCTTCCTCTTGATTCACTCTATGTATTAAAAAAACCGCATCAAAATCCGTTGCGTAGTTTTAAAGATTTAAGCATACATAGGGACATAGGGACAATAGGGACAGAGAAAGCGACTTTGTTTTATACTATGTAGGTATAAGACCACCTATTGTTTACTTTGTTCTTTGTTTCTATATTGTTTTGTACTGGTTATTGGTGTTCAATAAACAGTATTTGTATTGTATTGTATTGTATTTTCGGGACCTAGTCGCGTAAAAAAAATGTTTTTAATTACCTCGACGGAAACGTAAAGAAAGGCCACGATGCAGTGGCCGTGGTCGCGAGCAGACTTAATGAATTATGAGTGAAAATCGCGGTAGTTTAAAACATTATATTTGTCAACTATGTTCGAAAATATTGTAAAACGGGCTTTTTAGTTGAAGTAGGTAACACAATTTGCTGAAATATTTCCGAGCTATTATAAGAGGGATGCTCTAAAGTCAAAATATCAATAAAGGTGACAATAAACATGGTTTATAAACCCTTACATTGACATAATAAAAAAAACACGGTTCAAGACTCACCGTAATTTTAGTCCAAAAAATTATGTGTTAAAAAAACAAAAAGGTACCTACTCTTAGACTTAGAACTTGTACAACATAGTGTACATTGCCAAATTAAGGGTCTTAACTATTAAGAGTGCAAAATAGGCGTTGCTATAAAAAAATTATAAGGTTGCAAAATAGGTAACAGATGTTGCAACCTTATAATTTTTTGTTTTGAAAAAGCCTTTCATTTAGGTCAGTGATCGCCTAATTGCATAGCGGTACTCAGAGACTCCGATTTGAAATTCTAATTTTCATAATCTTGAATTTTCTGATAACTAATTAGACATATGAGTTAAGCATGTTTCAATTGGCATCCCTAAGTACAATGAGGAAAGTTATGAAAGAGGCTATTAGCTTATCAAGAAACATAAAATTATTTTCTTAGACACTTTTATTAGGAAGTGCATTAAAAGTATTTCGAAGAAGCACTGGCAGGTTACAAAGAAAAGTTAATCAGCTCTTTTAATTACTTACTCAAGTGTTCCAGATTCAAAACTTGATTTTTATTCGAACAAATTCAAACGCGTTCCACAAAACAAAACACTCACCCCAAGCCGTCGCATTCGATTGGCGCGAAATTAAAAACGAAACGAAAACGTTCGGAAACCGATTATTGGTCACACACGAGCGCGAAACCTGAGTCGTATCTAACCACTGGCCGGGGCATGCGTGGTTGCATTTCGGCTGGACAGTTTCCGAACGTTAGTGGCCAGCGTATCTTGAGCCCTGATCAGTAGCAGTCGCTGAGAAACGGGGGTTGTATCGTACTGGTTTGGTGTTCAAATGTTTGTGCTCGAGTTTTTTTAATTTGATGCGATGACTCACGTTTTTTCAGACCATGGAAACATGGGCAGGTCTGATTCGCAAAACTTTATGGGCTAATATTTTTTTATATTGGCCGTTTTCAGAGGTTTCAGATAGTTCAGTTAAAATTTTGATATGACAGGAATCTATTTCGGTGTTTAAAGTAGACGTAATTATGAAGCAGATATCTTCAACCGATTGAGCTGAAACTTTGCTTACTTGTGTGCCTAAGTCAGATTAAAATAAAACAATCTGATAGTGGTTAGTAATCATTTTATACGCGATGCTAGCTAATCACTATTTTGATTCCCCTTTCCACCAATACGCCCACAATAATGCAAAACGTGGCATTTTGGTCTTGTTATTTTAGGCTCTGACGCCGTAAGGGTTTTAGACGTTATTAGTGTGTGTATGTGTATCTTTATCCCGTAAAAGAAACAACTGGTATACAATCTGTGTTTTTTATTTGCTTCCTGTTAATATTAATGTTAAATAAAGGCATATTTTTTTAATTTTGTCTAATTTTATACTCAAAATAAATCTTCCAATTTAATCACAATTTTATAAATACCTTAAATAACAGTCCCCTGGGTGTCCCAAAAACAGTCCCCTGGCACAAAACTACGTTCATCTCGTTATCATATCTGTCGGCGCGATTGATGTTTACGCCATCTAGTCCTACCCTAGAGCGTGAAGGGTTTTATGACTCATGAGGTAGATTGCTGAAAAACGTAGGGGAAGTTCTACGTAAGTTTTAGTACCTACTTTTTATTTCACTAGCATTATGCCCGCGCCGCGTGTTTGCTCCCATAAAAGAATAATTAATTGACAGGATTGCTGTCCCAAGATTTCAATAAATAAGAAATAAATCATCCTCACTTTGCTTGAGGTAACCTAAAAAAAGTTACAACCTGTTTAAGAATCTCTGAGCTAAGCCGTGGACTGGACGGACAAACGGACGGACATAGCGAAACTATAAGGTAAGGGTTTCTTGTTGATTACGGAATTTATTTACCTAGTGTAAGTTTATTTAAGTGGTCGCAACGATCGATATAGTATATTTTATGTATCTATACCATGAGATACAGCCTGGTGACAGATAGACGGACGGACAGCGGAGCCTCACGAATAGGGTTTTCCGCTTTTGCCCTTTGGGTATGGAAACCTAATAAAAACATTTAATTTTTGCACCGTTTGATTGCATTTAACGCCATCTGTGAAAAAAATGAAGAACACATTAGACTGAAAACGCGGACAACCAGCGGTAAGTGACAGCACACGGCTACAGATGTCGCTTTACGGCAATGAAAACTATGCTGTGATTAAAATGAGTGCGAATTAATTTTATAAAACAAAAATTACAAGAAATCTATACGATAAATAATTAAAAGGAAATTAACTAAATGCTATGTACGAAATTAACCAAAACCTAGCCTAACTACAAGTAAAATACTTCTCCCAGATCACTGTTACTGCCATCTATATTCTAAAGGATGAACTTTCCCGTGTTGCTCGTAGGTAACTCTTCCTTCTTTAATAATGAAAGACACTATTGCTGTTAAAGTTGGACCTAATTTTTAAGTGTTACGCTTTTGCATAAACATAGATGGCGCTCTCACTTGAAGAGCCCACGAATGCCAGACCTTCGTTATTTTATTAAAGCTGAAAGTTTCTCTGTGTATGTCTCCAACACACGTGAGAACGACCCGCGACTATGAAGTTTCCATTGTGGTTGCTTGGGCAGATATCAGGTAGTAAAGGTGTATAAAATAGCACCTTACTTTCGTTAAAGTATTAACACAGACAGACACTAGACAGTTGAAATTTTCACAGATGATGTATTTCTGTTGCCGCTATAACAACAAATACTAAAAACATAATAAAATTAATATTTAAGGGGGTCTCCCATACCACAAACGTGTTTTTTTTTGCGTTTTTTGCTCCATATTAATAGTAGCAACAGGTAGACGCTTGAAATATTCACAGATGATGTATGTCTGTTCCCATTATAACAACAAATACTAAAAACTGGAATAATGTATGTATGTCTGTACAATATCACTGACCTATATAAAGTGACCCCACACTGCGTACATTTTGCTTTGGAGCGGGGCTCTGCTTACACTGGTTTAAGATTTTGTCACAGTTTAGGGGTGTCTGGCAAGGGAAAGCAACCGCAGAAAGTGTCTGGCAAATGGATAACGTGATTTCTAAATATGTTCTGAAGAACATAATTATAAAAAAATTGACCTTAATACTTTAACGAAAGTAAGGTGCTATTTTATACACCTTTACTACCTGATATCTGCCCAAGCAACCACAATGGAAACTCCATAGTCGCGGGGCGTTCTTTACGTGTGTTGGAAACATACACAGAGAAACTTTCAGCTTTAATAAAATAACGAAGGTCTGGCAGTCGTGGGCTCCAAGTCTATATCTTGCCTTTGTATTGACTACCTACGCATTGCACATTGCATTTTACACATACATACCTACATAAAACACATCTTTATCCCTTACGGGGTAGACAGAGCGTAAGGTAAGACCTAAGGGTGCGACCACACAGCCGCTTAAAAAACGGTGAAGTTACGGAATCGCAACAAAATGTATGAAGAAACGGTGAGAAAACGTGACGTCTACGACACGTCACTGTCACTGCGTATAGGCGGTGGTGTGGTCGCAACTTAAAGGGCGCGTTTAGCATGAATGTCGGCGTATAGATGGAAAGGGGAATCAAAATAATGATGGGTTGCTAGCCGCATCGCCTATAACATGATTCCTACGAAATGCGTCCATTCCCTCGGTGGGCTTTTACCATCTATGTGAGAAGCATTTTGTTGTTGTAAAGTCTACTTCTAAAGCAAGATTGCATAGGAACTTTTAAACTCGAATGATGAATAGTAAATAAGACTGTATTTTTTAATTAACACTTTATTGATTATTATTAATTTATTACAAACAAAATTCATTAAACTTCAAATAACGTACTATATAAAACTTAACAATTAAATACATCGAAAATAAATTAATATACATTTTGATTATGGCATCATTATCGGTATACAAATGTTTGTCGACGTCCAAAGCAGCTGCTAACTTGTACCTATTTGCGAACTGTATGTTGCACGTTAAAGTAATCAAAAACCCTAGTGTGGATGCTGCGTCACGGTTACAGCACGCATGAGTACCCGGCTTTAGCGTCTTGTCATTCAATATTGTAAAATTACTCGCTAAAGTTTTGTACAAAAGTGATCAGCTTTATGTCTACTGGTGGTGCCATCTCTCGATATGTGCTTCACAATAAAACTGACAGACGTCATTCTTGGCTTATAGTTTGAGCGACAACTGTCAAAGTCTACGGTTTCGCTGGATAACGGTTTCTCAGAACATAGTTGTCCTCCCATTTAGCAGGTCTGAAAATCAAAACATTAATTTACAAGCTGCTGACCGCGGCTTTGCCCTTGCTCATTTTTGCAGATTTCAATTACTTTCTCATCGTTCAAACCTTCCCTACACTGTTTCCACAAATATTTCATAATCAGTTTCAGTGGTTTACCGGTACCTAGATGCCAAACACATCTATATATACCATTTTCATTCTTACCTGTCCTATTTGGTAAACAAAATTCTAACCTCAAAACGTCTCATTTTTGCTATTTGTTAAATATTTAATCGTAAATAAAGGAACAGGAGATAAAATATCAGCAAAATTATGTACAAAATATTACCTCAGGTTTATTTGATACCTAACATAATACACCTTATTCTTTACAAAAATTTGCACATTGAGGTTAGAATTTTGTTTACCAAATAGGAGAGGTAAGAATGAAAATGGTATAGATAGATGTATATAGATAGACTCTAGGGGACCTTTATGTTACATACTAACCAGGACGGTGTCACATATATTTGACATGTTGACTGTATCGATATTTATACCCTCTATTGTGCGTACAGGGTGGAAAAAATCGAAGGGCCGCTGTACGGCAACTACATTAAATTCTATATTTGTCCATTTTACTGAAAGGATGGATTCCTTTATTCATAAAAGTAACGAAACCGTATTCAAAGATCTTCTAAAAATGCGCTTATAAACACGAGAGCTGAACCAACCAAAAATTTAAAAACAAACTCGCTATTTTATTATACGAATCGATATGCGGGAACTATGCAATTTTCCGGGATATAAAGTAGCCTATGTTTTAATCTAGGGTACCAGCTATCTTCGTTCCAAATTTGATTCATATCCGTCCAGTCGTTACAGCGTGAAGAAGGAACAAACATACACACTCACACACGCACTCACTCACATCGTCACAAGCATTATTTTGAGCGTTTTTTAAAAAAAGTCTCCATGATATTTTTTTCCAGAATTTAACTATTTTGGATTTTTCTAAAAATCTGTCCCAGATTTTAGTATGAATTTTTTTCCAGCACGTCACGTTCCATTCGTATAAAATAAAATGACAAAAAAAAAAAAATGACGAACTGGAATAGAAGTTTTGGGACACATTTGTTCTTGTGTGCCTACCTACCTACTTATAAGAATCGACAGGGTAAACGATTCTAAATAAGAAAAACCGAAAATAGTAAAATTCTGGAAAAAAATGACCATGTAGACTTTTTTTTTGAAATACCTACGCTCAAATGCGAAAGTTGGTGACGGTGTGAGTGAGTGTGCGAGTGTGTATGTTTGTTCCTTAACGTTGAATCGACTCGACGAATTAGTAGGATTATACTTACGTGACAAGCGTGTCAAATACCATACTAGGAAGATCCCAGTATGCGCAGGCGGTTATTATCAACGTCAGTAACAGGATACTAAGGAAGAAAGAAATCAGTCCTCGTTTGTGTCTCTTGACGCAGTCCATTGCCGTCTTACAACTCGCTTCTACCGTAATCTTCAATCCTTCTAGATCTTTCTTCTTACCAGATTTAGACTTCGTCCGTCTAGAAATGAAAATGTGTTACACTATTTTGGAAAATAGCCGATGTTCTTCAAATTGCTGGACCGATTTTTACCAAACATGGCTAAGAACCACCGCAAAAAAACTGGCTTTCGAATGAAAAAAACTGCATCGTAATCGGTCCATCGGCTTGAGAGTTACAGAGAGAGATAGACAGTGCCGTCGAAATACAACACCCCTCTTTTTGCGTCGGGTGTTAAAAACAGAAACAGGTGACTAACCTTTTTAGCCCATAGACCTAAACAAAGCTCAGAACCGTTCAGTGCGATGGATAAAAACAGTTAAAAAAAAATAAAAAATAATGAACATTTTTTTTTTAATAAGGTGTTCGGGTAATATGACTAAAGTGACAGTTGACGTACGGTTGACGTAGTTTTTTTTTTTTACAAGCTAGTTCTAGGCACGCGTAGCTTGGCTTCCATTAAATTTCACAAATGTCAAATCGACCACTTAAAAAAATATTTCTAACTAACAAGAGGGAATAAAGATAAAAGAGCTGGCAGTTCCTCGATTATTAAGACGTGGACTGTCGAATAAAAATATAATTTGCACCTCTTCCAAAAACTTTACTTAGCCAATTGTGCAAAGGCAAGGGTGATGCTTCAGATTGTGGGTCATATAGGGAAATTGCTCTGCTAAGTGTAGCGGGCATGGTTTTGGCCCATATTTTGAAACATCGTTTGGGAAAGCTTGCAGAAAAAATATTTATTGCCGGAGAGCCAATGTGGATTTCGTCCGGGTAGGGGCTAGGGGCACCGTCGATGCTATCTTTGTCGTCAAACAAAAAGATGTCTTTAAATTTAGCATGGATCCGTCTCTGAAGCATACGAGGGGTTAATGCGGTTCAATTCTGACTCAGTTCTTTAGCTGTCATTTTTAGTATGGATCTGACAGCGAGCTAACCTAAACTGAATCGGAAAAATCGCATTAAGACGTCATGTTAACCCCCCAGTACTGACATTTTACTTAAAGAGCAAAACATAATGTACGCCATAATATGTAAGCTAGCGAAATCTCAGGGTCAAATAGATAGTTGTCAAGCTTTAAAATAAGCAATAAGTTTACTTTGGGTCTGGTAAAGGCGTAGGAGCTTCTCTGCCCACCCCAACAGGCATGAGGACAGCTTTATCCCTGGGCAGTAAGGCCAACTCCAAGTCAATCATACCCTGGTGAAAAAAAATATCATCATCATCTCCAGCCTATCTACGACCCACCGCTGAGCACAGGCCTCCTTTCAGAACGAAACGGCTTGAGCTATAGTTCCCACGGGGTAAAAGATATTTTTCATTCATTATCCAGCTAGCAGCCATTTTAGGGTAGGCTATAACGTCGTCCAAACTACATTCCGTGAGTTCTTAAAATGCCATCCGCGTTTCTCTTGCTGTCTTACTCACTTTATGGGTTTGATACTAAAATCGGCCGTATGAGGAAATAACAAGACAAATTCGATAGGTACGGGCGGCAGGCGCACTATCCGCCCGCACCTCTCTCGGTCCCCTTTGTTGTAGGACTCATTTAAGCGGTCGGTCTATAATAGTAATAATAATAATAATAATCCATTTATTGCTTGGTAACGGGTACAGAAAAGAAGATGGTAAAAATAATAATAATATGGTACATGACCGTAATCTACCATTATTTTCAGCATTAACAAGTATATAGGTATTATTAAATTAAGTTTCTATTAATACTAATTACAATGTCAAGAATAATTTCAAATTACAATAATAAACAGATGTCACGTCTCACGTGAGTATAATATATTTTTTACATTAAGGTCAACAAATATTCATCCATATTCGTTCATTAATTTGTTCAACTTAGGTTCGTTATTTTATTCTTCCTTGTAGTAAAAAAAAAACATTTAAAATATAAAAATTGTGTAATTCGAGCCAACTCTTTAATTTTCGCATTGGCAACTCAAGTAAAGCGGACGGTAGTTTATTAAATACTTTGACAAGCATGCTCTGCACATTGTTGTAACAAAGGGCTGTGTCTTGAAAGCTGAAGTTTGTTTCTTCGAGTGCTTCTAGCTTGGGGATTAACATCCGTTATTCTAGTAAAGTATCTGTCATTTTTTTTACAAATAGTGACATTTCAGGAATATAAATGCACGGCAGAGGAAGAGATTTAAGCTTTTTAAACATTGGTCTACAAGATTCCCTTCTGCCAATGCCACACACAAGGGCGTCGCCAAGGGGGGGCAGGGAGGGGCTATCTAGAGATTCTAAAAAAGTTGCCAAATATAATTCATAGAGAATGAGAAAAGTATGAATTGTTAGTAGGTAAAGTCGACTTGCCCCCCCCTGCGCCATCGGCTGGCGACGCCCTTGGCCACACATCGCCCTTATGCACTTTTTTGCGCTATGAATAATGTGTTAATTTCGACTGAATTACCCCAGATAAGTATTATGCCAAAGTCTATTTAATATAATGTATAATATTAGTCAAAATAAAAGGCCTGTGCCCAGCAATGGGGCACAATTATACCCTATGGTCATAAGTCGAGAATATATCCTGCTCAATGAGAACGTTATGAAATAAAATAAATAAGGCTTCACTTACAGCAGGATAGTAGTTTCCCGTTGATCTGTCGAGAGTTTTCAAAGGCCACCATGCTCTGATGGTCCGTACCACGAAGAGGTTCACTTTGCGTCTCTCTAACACGGCAGGTGTACAAAGCCGCGCCATCTTAGCGCCACGTGGCATCGACGTTAGGTCAAGCATCAATGTACCTTGAACAATCCGTTAGTAACAGCCAAACTGTCATTCCATGAAAGTAAGTGCATAAAGCCATACAAATTAGCAAAACAAATCAAACATCAAGAACAAGGACCAACATAATAGGATTATACTTTGGGTTTCGTCTCGAGATTAGAATTCATCAATAGGTAACAATGCAATGCAACTTCACTTAGGTAAGTTTAATCGTTAGACGTTTAATCATTAATTGACAACATTTCACATTTCTAAGCCTATAATTAATTTATTGGTTCTCTGTATTTTGTTTGAAAAGAGGAATAATGTTCGCAATTTATTTTTTTCGCTAGGGCTCTTATTTCATATATAATTTATTTATTTGTGCTTATTCTAAAAGGCCGTAACTCCGGTTTTCCCGCAGAATGCACACTTATCCCTTTGTCTATTTTTTATGTTTGTGTTTTTTGTCTCTTTTCTATAAAATTATGTGTAGGTAATGCGCTTGTAGGTGTGTCTTGCAAAAAGGAATAAATGTCTTCTTTCTTTCTTTCTTTCTTTCTTTCTTTCTTTGTAGTTAGGGCAAATACAATAGTATCGTTAGTTATCGATGCAATTACATTTCAGTGTTACATAAACTATTTGATAGGTAGTGTGGATAGTATCGATACTATAAATAGTTTTGAATAATCGATTGTTACCTTTAATTCAGTAGTATCAATAGTATCGAAACTAGGTATCGATAGTATCAATAGTTTTAATACTATCGATACTGTCGATATAATCGACATTGACATCATCAATACTATCAATAGGATAGCCCTTCTCGAAGATAAGGTGAAGAAAGATGAGTTAAGCTTACCCAGAAACTCTTCAGGTGTAGCCGCTGCGCTGTCTTGCACTTGCACTATGAGTATTGGAGGAAAATGTTCTTCCACTTCGGTGAAAGGACCTTTTTCTTGGAGCACCAACTAATAAGTCATCAACATAGAATATCATTAATGTGTTGTCAAATCTGCCAACTGAATATGTCACTTAATCTGTTTTTGTAGCCGAGCTATTTTAACTGCACGCAAAAAAAAGATGTGTAATGAGTTTGACGTCGGTCTGTGTGCGTGTGTCTGTGGCATCCTATCTGTTAAACGGACGGACCGATTTCGACGCTGTTATTTTCATTAGCTTTCACACTTTCAAAGACACTGGTCCTTGCAGGGGGTTCTTATTTTGTGATAATCGGTCAAGCAGTTTGAAATGTATCAGCTCTTTTCTAGAATTATGTAAAGCGTTTTTGGCATAAAATTGAATTTGTATGATTACTCGATTGGATGGGGCTTTAAAATGTTTAATTTAATGTTATTCTAATATAAGTGGATCAACTCTTCTTGTAATTCTGTCCCGTCAGTGCAACAAAAGTATAGTACTTCCAACCATTTATTTTCTCGATGACAGATCTATTTGATAGTGTTGTAACCAAATAAGTGATCAGTAGATAGATACGATACCGATCCAATTTCAAAAAAATCCCTGTCATTATAATTATTTCATTTCATTGTTGATTACCTATCTAGGGGCAAGTGTTGTACCTGTGGACGAGTGTACCTAAGGACACTAGCAGTAACAAAAAACTACAAACCATAGACTGTTATCTTGAACACACCTGAATAGCATTTTTCTCGTATGGCAACATTAACTATCTGTCATTTTCGTATTTGTCAGTTAGTAGTGTTTTTAAGGCTGCGGAAAGTTTTCGTCGCCAAAAGTAATTTTTTATTAATATTTTGAGTGTGTTTTTTAAAGTTTTAGGCATAATGCTACGAGTATCTTCGCAGTTAATGAGTGATTTCATGATTTGTTTCTTATTTTATGTAGTTATTGCTGTTCTCGGGCGACCTCTAACGGACTGACATCAGTTTAAATTGTAAAGTGTCGAATTTGTACCTGTGGACAAGTATTTTTTTGTACCTGTGGACTGTCAACAGATACAACATCAAAGGCTTGTACCTGTGGACAGTTAAATTTGAATTAATTTTTCTCTTTAATTTCGGTGCCTTGTAGTAAAACTGGCCAATTGAAAAAAAAATATGTCCTGACAGTCTAAAAGGCCGTTAAAGAAGTAAAAAAAAAGGATGTTCTCTAAGAAAAGCTGCTGAAAAATCCAATGTGCCTAAGTCGACTAACAAATTTACTTACATGCAGCATTTGTACTGCAAGATATCATAAGACGTGTGTTTTAAAGGCTCACAAGGTTAATGTTGATTCTGACGATGAATCTAGCTTTATATGTCAAAAATATTATGTGTTAAATGATGACTCAGATGATTCTATTAAAGACGCAGGCTATTGTAACTCCGACGATTCTGCTGAAGAGTTATATCGAGAACACTGTAATTCTTAAAAATAAAAATATATTTAGGAGATGCTGAATGTGTTGCCAAATACTTTGCTATTTGTTTTGTTTTATTTTATTAAGATTTTGATGTTTACTTAATTATTTATTTTTATTTTTTTGTCCATAGGTACGGTGCCGTCCACAGGTACAAACTGTAATTGTACCTATGGACACAATGAGCATTTTTTTAAATATGCTTAGATCTCTATAGTTTTAGTAGATAATTAAAAACCACGCGGTGATTATGAAAGGCTATTTAATTAAGATACTAAAATAATAAATAGTTTTACAGAATTATTGACAGTTATTTTTTAAATATTCAAAATAGTCTAAAAACTGGAAAGTGTCCACAGGTTGAGCACTTGCCCCTAACTTTATTAAAAAAAAATATTATTTATCGTAGGTACTTTGTCTCAATTTGTCTTAGATGAATATTATATGGGATCAAGGAACAAAATTAGGCAGTTGCCATATTTTTCATACCTCGCATTTAAAAGCAAATTTTTGCGTAACTAAACGCAGTTACATTCTACGGGAGCTGGCATCGAGAAAATAAATGGTTGGAACTACTATAGTAGAGTTTATAAGAATTACTTAATAATTGACAACATTTCATTTTTATAATACCTGAAAATGTATACAATGTTTTGAAAGCATTTTGCCTCCTGAACACTGCGATATGTTTATATAATTTTAATATCGCTTATTATAAAAAATAAAAATTAATTAAAAATAAGTCCTAATTTTACCAAAACTACCACAGGATAGGTGACACGCCTTTGCTTTTTTCACGAGAAAAAATAACCGACCATAATTTTGAATTTTTGACAACTTCAAAGTACAAGGAGGGCAACTCTGAAATTCTATTTTCGAAGTTCGTTGCATACCTTCTCTCTCACTCTCAAGATAATGACTATTAGTATGAGCGGAACAGCACGAAGCGAACCTCGAAAATCGAATATTGGAGAATAGCGCCTGACATTGACAATTTGAAATTATCGTCAGTTTTATTTCTATAGAGAAAAGACAAAGGGATAAGTGTGTATTCTGTGATAGTATCGGAGTTACGCCCTTTTAGAATAAGCAAAAATTAATAAATTAATTATAAATTAAATACAAGCCCTAGCGAAAAAATTAAACTGTCAGCATGTTCATCTTTTCAAACAAAATACAAAGAACCATTAAAATTATAGACTCAGAAATATGAAATGTTGTCAATTATGTTTCAATAATGTCGCACCATCGATTTCCCATCACTAAGGGCTGTGACGTCATAGTAACTCGGCACCCTCGCTTTCAATCACAAATCGTGATACTTGCATATCTATGGTACTACATATCTGGCCCCTATTTCATCAACTCGACAATTGTCGGCGACATGTGACAATTGCATGCAACGCGCATCCAATATGGAAACCAACCGGCGTAGCCTCTCGTCGAGTTTGTAATGTGAATTCTAAAATATTGGCCTGATATCTGTATTTTGATTTTGTTTATTATTGCATGCGTTTTCGATGGTACTGTAGAGCTGCCTTGAGGGGGGGCTCTTACGGGACACTATAGCTCTTTAAAAATATAAAAGAATATTCTCTTAAGATTTATATTTCGATATATTCTTTTCCAAGTTGTATAAATCAAATACATATATTATGCATCCAACGGAAGCCCTAAGCCACTGATTCTTCCTTGTTTTGAATACCTAAAAAAGGAGTCTTAATTAACTTACTTAGTATTTCATTTGGATTTGGACCAAATTTGGAACGGAGATAGCTGGCACCCTAGATTAACACATAGGCTACTTTTTACCCCGGAAAATTGCTTAGTTCCCGCGGGATAGTGACGAGCAGGAAAAAAATCTATAGTAAAATCTGGGACACATTTTTTCTTGTCTGAGAATCGATAGTAAACGATTCTGAGTAAGATAAACCCAAAATATTAAAAAAAACCCTAAAAATTTACAAGTGGACTTTTAGTTTCTAAACGACACTGAAAATCAGAACACAGAAAAATCCGAAAAGTAAAGCTATAGTAAGTGGACTTTTTTTGGAAACCGCTCAACGGCCAATACTTAATTACCTTTCTTTCGGCGTGCTGATACTGAAAATGGAATATCATTCTCCAGTTGAAGCTGCCCTCGCCTCCCATGCTTTCGAAGTGGATGTCCGTATCCTGGGCTTCGTCGCTCGGCCCGATCCATCTGCGATATAACGATACCCTTAGGCCACTTTTAACCCCTCATATGACGATGCTAAAAAAAGTACAGCATTCTAGACTCTGTACTCAGTACTGAATTCTGCTGATCCAAATAAAAAACCGGCCAAGTGCGAGTCGGACTCGCGCACCGAGGGCTCCGTATCATTATCTATAAATTTCTATAAACCAGTGTAAGCAGAGCCCTGCTCCAAAGCGAAATTCAGTAAAGTAGTAAAAGTCACTTTATATTTGTCATTGTTGTATACAGACATACATACATATTTACGGTTTTCGCAATTATTCCTTAATCTGTGCTTTAAGACCTACCTTCATACCAAATTTCAAGATTCTGAGTTCACGGGAAGTACTCTGTAGGTTTTGATTCCCTTTTGCGGAATAAACGACTTTTTCTTTTGATTGCGTTGGCTTAGAAGTTTGATTTTTTCACAGCTCCAAGGGGCAGTGGTTTTTAGTGGATTACGCGTTCCTGAGAAAAAGGGTCTTGACAGACGGACGGACGGACGGACGGACAACAAAGTGATCCTATGAGGTTTCCGTTTTTTCCTGTTGAGGTACGGAACCCTAAAAAAGATAGTCTTAAATTTGTCACAGATCTGTGTCTTAAGCATTCGAGGGGTTAGCGAATTAATTATCAGCACTGACCACTTTTGAATTAGTCCCTGTCAAAGTCAAGGAACAAAGTGAAAGTTTTTTTTTTCAAGTTTTTTTAGCCCCTAGATCATTTTAATAATTGGGTAATAATAAGGTTGATAGCTAATTATTTGTAATTGAGTCTTTTGTTCACTTCCATCTACATTGTTTTATAATTTTAAGGTGGCAAACAAACAAAATGCATTGACGAATGACGAGTACTTTGAGTTGAAATTTTCGCAACCCCGACTGCATTTGACACAAGTGTCATTTTTTATTTATTTATTTATTTAATGTAAATATATTTACACGGCATTACAGTTAAAAACCAATACACCGAGAAACAACAGTTTATAAACTAATAACAAAGTTAAAATATGTTTATGAAACTATATCACTCGCGTGGACTTTAAACACTGTGCATTGATAATAATATCCGTGCATTGATTTGCTCAAATTGCACGGCGGCAAGGCCTCACGAGACGAAAACTTGGGCACCTATAAATAAATATGTTCTGCTTCTGAAGGCAAGGAGTCGTATTACAACATGCAACATTAGGGTCTCCCCTGCGTTCCTGTATTTTAGCTTGCTCTTTAATGAGCTCGCCAAAGCAGTCGTGAGTAGTTTTTCTGAACGGACTCAATTTTCAAAACACGCGAGAAGACTCTGTGTCAATTTTCTTCAGAGCTAAGAATAAAAATATAAATTCATTTTCAACCGATATTTTCAATTTATTGAAGGCTGCAATAGTCACGAAACAATTTTTAGTTTTGATTACATGCCAAATGCGAATAGATTTGATTGTACTCCGAACGCAATTTATCTACGCCCGATTTTGTTTAAAAATCTTTTGTATCAATCAGGAATATCCTAATTTTGAAAATGGCTTCGCTCGAGACGTGAATTTTTGTTGCGTTTCGAATGTCGCCAGATTCTTCGATATAGGTAAATTGTAGCCTGCCGAAATGCGCCTTCAAACGTGTTTCTAATAACCATTTAGGCGAAACCTCAATCTCATACTTACTCATGTATTAATAGGTATTTATCTCACTTCCATTAACGCCACTAACTGTGTAAACGTAAACCTACCTATTCAACGAAAAAACTAAAAACACGTAGTAAGTAACATAAAAAAACCGATCGAAATGGAACGCATGAACGCATATTTAATTTAGTTAAGTATTATTCTTACTACTCAGTTAAGTACATTATAGCAAGTTAGATTATTATTCCAAAATACTAAAGTACCAATGCCAGCAAGCGCGCTACGATGTACCTCGATAGGTAGGTATACCTATACCTTATATAGAACAAATAACGCCAGCTCTTTGAATCCGTATGCAATAAAGTGTATGCAATAAAAAAACTACTTACTCGTTATTGATACATAGGCACAAGCTACCGAATAATTAATATTTGAACAACTTTATTACACGAGAACCAATCGGTCCATGAAATATCTACAAAACGTATTTATTCAAACTGTAAGTTGTATTTTTATTTACAAGCTTTAAATTAACTTCCAACGTACCTATGTTTGTTCGAGTGGAATATTACGGCTCAATTTTGAAGCAGATATCTTCAACCGATTGTGCTGAAATATCACATAGGTACCGTAAACCCAGGCAACTTTAAAAACTAGTTGCAATGACGAAATCATTCATTTTTATTTGCGTTTACTGCTTCCAAACGAGGTCTTCATCGATCGGCTTTGCGTCTAAATACATGCCAAGCATTCACCGCATGTGGACAATATCGATTTTATATTAATTTTAAAACTATCAAAGTGGCCCCCAAATTTATCAAAGTCACCCGGTTTATGGTACTTATGTAAGTCGGATGACAATACAATAATTTGGTAGTAGGTAGAATTCTGGTGGTCCAGCCAGGAGCGTCTCCGCAAGAGGGAACTCTTCAACGATTGGTTTGATTGACTTGAAATTTGGTACACATTATGTAGGACGGATGACAATGCAAGTACAGTAAAAAGCTTTATCAAAAACTAGCTTCTGCCCGCGACTTCGTCTGCGTAGAATTAACAATAGACATGTTTATGGCTATCCCCCGGGAACTATGCAATTTTCCGGGATAAAAAGTAGCCTTGTTTCAATATAGGGTACCAGCTATCTTCGTTCCAAATTTTATCCAAATCCGTCCAGTCGTTTTAGCGTGAAGAAGGAACAAACATACACACTCACTCACATCGTCACATCCTCACATCGTCACATCGTCACAAACTTTCGCATTTACAATATTAGTAGGATTAACAATAATCTAAATTTTACCCAAAGATGAATATACCTTTACTAAGCACGTGTAAAATCAAATTTTAAGAAGTTTACTGATAGAAATAGGTGGGCGTTTTCCAAAAAAAAATCCACATGATCATTCTTTCCAGAATCTAACTAATTTGGGTTTTTCTTACTCAGAATCGTTTAACCTATCGATCCTTATACAAGAAAAAATAAGTCCCAAAATTTCCATTCCAGTTCGTCACTTTTTTTTAAATATATACTTAGAGTACCTACGTATGGAACGTGACGAGCAGAAAAAAAACCATAGTAAAATCTGGGACACATTTTTTTTTGTATGAGAATGGATAGGGTAAACGATTCTGAGTAAGATAAACCCAAAATATTTAAATTCTGGAAAATAGTACAAGTGGACTTTTTTTGGAAACCCTTACATGCATCATCCTTACATGAATATGTGTGTATATGTATTTATATTATGTAAACTCTTTATTTCACAGTATAAAAATTTTAAAATACAGAAGTACACAGAAAATAGTACAAAGGCGAACTTGTCTTGGGTTGTTGTTGGTGGTGGGTTTGTTGGCGAGTGTTTCCTGCGGGTGAGTTGACAGCAAACTAACTGGATTATTACAAACGGTGTAACCATCACGAATAATGCAATTATGTACTTATTACGTTTTGTTACATACACGCCAGTCTTAATTTTCCTCTTTTGACGGTAATTTGCTACGCGTCATGTAACGGAACCACTAGTTTCGAATCAAATTACAACAAGTGATTTCTGCAATGCGTTTTTAGTACAGTCGCCATCAGATAGGTATATCGTAGCGAGCGAGGTCCTCAAATAATTCGTAGCAGCCTTAAATTTCAATAAATTCTTTACACTGATAAGGTTAATAACATCAGAACACGCAATTAGTCAAAAATATAATAGCAGCGACTTTTCAATAAAATCGGGACGTCACAAATCGTCAAAGGTATCGATGCAGACAGGCTGACCATAAAGATCGGAACATTTTTGAAAAAAAAACTTAACTTTGTGACAAACAGTTTAAATTACAGTGTTTAAGTAATAAAATTAGTTTTATAAAATAGAACTACGTGCTTTGACTTATAACAGCAGAAGAAAAATTGTATTCATAAAAAAAGTATATTTGGCAATTTAGTGGCCAGTAACAATTTACACTTTATACAACGAAAAAGGTTTTATGTTACTAACACAGTGAATTATGCATGCAGACGCGTACACTATATAGGGTGACACATCTTTCATTTTGGCATGACGTTTGAGCCTTATTTGTATTTTGTTTGAAATTCGAATCTATTATTATATACGTATGGTTTATTTTCCACATATGTTCCGATATTTATGATCAGCTTGACTGCGTCGATACCTTTGACGATATGTGCTTCCTGATATTTTTAGCTCATTGAATGTCCCGAATTTATTGAAAAGTCGCAGCTCTTATATTTATGACGGATTGCGTGTTCCGATGTTATTAATCATATCTAGTGTAACGAATTTATTGAAATTTAATGCTGCTCCGAGATATTTGAGGACCTCGCCCGCTACGATATATCTGATGGCGACTGTACTTTTAAAACTGTATTAATAATTTTATTGAAATCATACTTTCATAGTAAATAATCGATCATACCTACATTTAAGGCAGCCAGTCCCAAGCCTGAATAAATTGTATGAAGGGAAGTTAATTTACGTCGGTAACCGCAAAATCTAATTTTACAGGAAAAAATATTTACTGTTTTTTTTGAATATTTTTGCAACCGGTTAGAGTGGGTATAAATACATTGATATAATAAAGTGAAAACTAATTCTTTATGAACTATGATTTACACTAGCTTTAAATAATAATGCATCGAGTATTGAGTAATGGAACCAAATACATTTTGCAGATACTACGGGAAGTAACCCGTTTTCTTTGCTCACCAGTATACAAACCGCTTTGAAAAAAATACGGGCACTTTTTTATTTTCATTTTTAGGAAATTAGGTACTCATTTTGTCAAAAAAGTAAGGTAACTTCAATGGGGAATATTCGTTTTTTTTCCATGGCATTCAAAGGTATTAAACAATATAAAAAAAATATATTTTTCAAACAACTATAAAAATAACCGGATCAAAGATTATCTCTTTCTAGAAAAACGGAATTTTAATATGGAGTTTATATGTGCGTTGTGAACAATGACGTCACATAATCATACCGGATCTCTCTTTCTAACCACTGACTAATTAATTAGGTAGCAGTTTAAAACTCTTAAGTATATTTTTCGTATTTCTGACCGATATTACTTTTGATTTCACTTTTAGTCATCTCTTGTACAATATTTTCATATTTCATCAGATTTTTTTTATGCCTATTCTCTTCGACTTTCACATTTATTTAGAAAAAGTTGCAAACAATAGAGCCAAAAAAGATCCATTACTCTCGCTGAAATACCTGCTGCAATTTTTCGTGGCATGAAAACCTTTGCGTTTTTCAAATGGGTTTATTTTGATCTCTATAGTAGCGAAGCCAGAGCGCAGCCGTATTCAATACAATTCATAACGAAGTCTATAGATTTCGGTTATTTTTCACTTTTTGGCGGTTATTTCGAATACGGTTTCATTTTTATTATTTTGAAGTTCTTTCACGCTTTTTAGTGAAAGGTTATGATATAATTTATCCAACTTACAAAACGTTCTAGGGCCTGTTCCACCACTATCTGTTGAGCCCCAGTTATCTCAAGCGTCAGTTATCTATGTTGACGTCTCTGTCTGTTTTGTAGTAATAAATAGAGACGAAATCATAGATGACTAGAACGTAACAGGGAGTGATGAAATAGGCCCTTAGACAACTAAAGGTACCACATACAAAAAATTTGATTATTGTTCTGACTTGTTTTTCCAGATTTGGCGGCGATATCATACAAAAATCCTACTTCCTACTATCCTACATCTAACTAATATTATAAATGCGAAAGTATGGATGGATTTGTTTGTTACTCAATCACGCCAGAACGGCCAAACGAATCTGGATGAAATTCAGCACATAGATAGAAAAAAGTCTGGAATAGCACATAGGCTACTTTTATCCCGGAAAATTCCCGCGGGATAGCGATAAACGAATTCTTTGCAGACGAAGTAAGTAAGTATAGGCTTCTGCTAACTCAGCAATCGTTTGTCCTTATCTGTGAAAGGTAAATGTCAAAGTGACAGATAAGGACAAACGATTGCTGAGTTAGCAGAAGCCTATAGAGCGTTTATGAATAAGGGGGTAAGGGGTTAGTCGCGGGGAACGGCTATAGACCGACCACTTAAAGTACGCCCGCGAGGACTCATTTGAGCGGTTGGTCTACTATAGTATACATACAGTCTAAAATAGAACCTCCTTTTGTAGTCGGTTAAAAAAAAACCTTTGAGGGTTCTCTTACGCTTTTACGTAGATGTCAGCTGTGTCGTCTCTGAGTTTGACATCTCTGACGTCCCAGACGATGACTCGCAGCTCGAACTCCTCGACATGTCGAGGAGTGATGTCCACTGGTGCTGGTATGAACAGGCCACTCTCTAGCGGGAACAAGTCCACCCAGAGCTGGATCTTACCCTGAAGGATTTGACAAAGTTTAGGGATTACAGATGGGGTAGTCCAGGTATTTCACCAGTCGGTGACCGTTGACAGCAATGATATTAGAAACCCTAGATTCACTGCGAGCGCTCAAATCTCGTCCCGAACAGAGAGTGCTTAGAATCTGTCATTAAGCACTCTCTGGCTCTATGGAGCTGTCAATATGATTTACGACGTGCTGTCAGTTTAAATTTTAATAATGTCGTATATTCCGGACACGTGCATTTGAAATAAAACTGTAATGTTTGTGGTATTATAGTCGTATTTCGAATATTTTAAAATGTGGTTGAAATATCATTTGGCATTTGCGACTTTCATAATTTTGGAATGTACTTTTGGGACAAGTTTTGGCAGTGATTTTATACGTGGCGGTGCATCTAGGGTTTATAATATCAGAGGCGTCTTTACCTATGGTGCAGGATGTGCGGCGCACACGGGCGCCGGGTCTAAGGGGGCGCCGAGCGCCCTCTAATGCGACACCTCCAAAGATGCGTCTCTCGCGGCGCCGGCGCTCTCAAAGACCCTGCGCCTGTGTTATGGCGCCAGGGTACTGGTTGCACACGGGCGCCACAAGGGCTAGAGACGCCTCTGTATAATATCATTGGTTGACAGTTCAAAATGCAGCGTATTCAATATGAAGCCAACCGGTTAAGATTCTCGTCGAGTTTGTAATGTAAAGATTGTCACTTGTCACCGATGATTGTCATGTTGATGAAACAAGAGCACAGTTAGGACTTGTATTATCTACTACTATACAGAAGATCAATCAGGGTCAGTAGAGGAGACAGGGGAATCTATTCTTAGGAAACATGGCATCGATTTTGGATTTCATAAAAATGCCGTTCAATTTTTATAAAAAAATCATACATAACCGGGAGTCGAACCCGGTCAAAATGACATTTGCTTAAATGAAATTTTACGGTCTACATTGACATATTGCGCAAGCACAATTTACTTTGATTGCATTAATTATTTTATTGATTAACATAACTATATGCTACTTTATATCCCGGAAAATTTCTAAGTACAAGCGATAAAAAATTCAATTCGGTAGGTACAAGAATTTTTGACAGATACAATAAGTTGACATAAATTGAAATTTGTAGGAATTATTTGACATAGTTTTATAACATAAATAATGTATTTTGAACTCTTAGCCTAAAATTGTTATTTACTAAGTACAGAATTGTTTTTTTAAGGTATGCTGCATGTATTTTTGTAAATATGTATGTATCCAAACAAATCTATATGCCCCAAGGCGCCACAAAGTGATACAAATAGTGTAGGTAAAGTAAACCCTGTAATTTACCTATGTTGGACAAATAAATCTTTGAATCTTTGAATTGCTAGAAGCTAGTGCAGAGAAAAAAAACTCTACAAATATATAAAATAACAAACATTTATTTACACAAATTTCATCTGCAAATTTATGCGCATTATGCGCGGCAAAAACATATTATAAAACTGTACAACAAAACTTAATTACTATTATAAAAATCTTCGTTAACGAAAGGACCTTTCATGTACAGCTGAGGCTCTTAAATTTAATTTTAAATTAAACCGATGTGTTATAAAAATAATATTTTTTGACTCGAAACGCGTATATTGAAACTTAAAATTTTTCCTGAACCACTCCAAACAAAACTGGTGGACTTAGCTGTAGTCCGGCAGCCCCGTGCCAGACATTAAAAAAATATCCAACTCCGATCTTCAATCTTAAAAGTGATATCCGTGGGTGAAATTCGAAGTAATAGTTTAAAGTTGACTGGGTCGGAATAAAATACTGAGGCTCAACTAAAGGCTAAAAATAAACATAACTTTATGGCACCACGTACGAAGTAAATAACCAAAAGCTCTACGAAAATGTATGTCAGGAATAAAAATGAAAATAATAAAATTATTCGTACCCAAAAAGCGGCCTTTTTGAATCATATAAAATTGTCAAGACGTCGAGGAAATAACAATCGCCGCCACAACCAGGCAAGTAGCCTGAACGATGATATTAAATACGGGTGTACCCGGGTGGATTTTTGACGTTGTAATTTGTGTGCAATACGTTTAGCATGGCACACAAAATTACAACGTCAAAAATCCACCCACCCAATTCTTTCGGTAGCAAACAAGAAAACAATATTTAGAAAATAATTTTCAATTAAATTCTTCTGTATCGGCTACCAAACCCGTGAAAACATTTGCACCACCCTCAAATGTCAAAATCAAAAATCAATACTTTAATTAAGAAAAAAAAAGTTCAGCTGTAACCAGCCAAGCCTTTTAAGAAAAAAATCAACAAAGAGGTCGCATGACGGCAGCGTAACGCTGCACTAGTTATTAATAAAGTATACCTCTACACTTAATAAGCTGCTGCGCTGTTAATAGTTTTATTAACAGCGCAGCAGCTTATTAAGTGTAAAGGTATACTTTATTAATAAAACGCTCGGGAAATGAAACTGCAACGTTACAAAACAATTCTAAATTAACGCCAGAGCTAACAAGCATAATGAAAAATGATTGGAACAAGGAAGGGATAAATAGCTTCTTGAAGAAAATTCCTGAAACCTTTAGGGCGAGTTTCAAAAAGAAACTAATAAAAGTAAACTAGAAAGCCAGGGACAAATTAAAATGTATTACAAAGGGTATAAAAACATTTAGCAAAATAAAACGATTTTTAATTTCAGCTCACAAAAGGACAGATGACGGCGTGATTGTAAATTACCGTGCCAGGTACATAACACTCTTTAGAAGAGTCGTCAAGAAGGCCAAACAAATAGCAGTTCAGTCTGAAATAGCTGCAGCCAATAATTGTGCCAAGAGTATTTGGAAGGTCGTAAATAAACATAGAAAAACAAACTAAAAAAAAAAACTAACTCAAGGGAAGAAGTAACACTAAAGATAAGTATTTAGTAATAGAATCATAAACAGTCCTCAAGAAATAGTAAATATTTTCTCTAAAAAATTCTATTATGGCCAATACAGCGAAACCCAAAGAGGATATGCCTTGGGACCCAGTAACACCAAATGAAATTGAAAAACTTGTCAAAGGTATGCATCGTAAAAATTCTTTTGGCTATGATGAAATACCAATTACGATAATCAAGGACAACATAGATCTGCTGGCGGAGCCACTCGAAAACTTCTACAACAAGTGCTTCGAGTCAGGTGTTTTCCCTGAGCAGCTCAAAATTGCACGAGTTTTGCCAGTACACAAAAAGGGCTCAAAAACCGATCCAGACACTTATAGAGCGATATCCTTACTAACCAACCTTGTCTAAGATATTTGAAAAAATTATAAAAAGGAGACTATTAAATCATTTAAATAGAAACAATACCCTAAATAAGAAACAATTTGGATATCAAAAAGGAGTTGGCACAACTGAAGCCATAGATACCTTGATTGAAGATGTGGTAACAAAACTCAATGACAGGAAGAGAGTGACAGGGCTGTTTTTAGATCTCAGTTCGGCCTTCGACATGGTAGACCATGGAATTTTAATAGAAAAGCTGAAATTCTATGGCGTAAAAGGTAAGATACTGCAGCTGTTCCAGTCTTATTTAGCAAATAGGTATCAGTTTGTGGAGATGAGGAGAATCGAGGATAAACATGAAAAGACATATAGATCTAAAATGTAAAGAATAACGAGAGGTGTCCCACAAGGTTCAATACTGGGCCCATTTTTCTTCATTCTGTTAACTAATGATATGATCAACTCCGTGATCAAAATTCGCTTCGAGACTCGGGCGTGGTCGTATTTGCTGACGACACGCATGCGATAGTATGGGCTGACAACAAAGAGCAGCTCAGTATCAAAGCAAACGATGCACTGGAAGCATTCCATACTTGGTTCAAAGCGAACAATTTAAAACTAAATACGAGCAAAACAGGAGCCATCATGTTCAAAGCTACAGCACGTAACACCGAACAAATTTACCTTAGTTTAAATAATGAAAACATTGCCTTGGTTGACTCGGTGAAGTTCCTTGGAGTGCATATGGATTCTCAGTTAAATTGGAAGCAGGAATTGAGCGCAATATAGGCATCCCTAAGTTCTGCTTGCTATGCAATTAAAAGCTTAAGGGACGAATTATCAATAAAACAGCTAAAATCCGTGTACTTTGCATTAGTTGAATCAAAATTGAGGTATAGCATCAAGTTGTGGGGTAACAGCTATGACTATAATGTTAAAAGGGCTTTTGTTATGCAGAAAAGAGCAATTAGGACAATAATTGTACGTATTCCGCAATGGGAATCATGTATGAGTCATTTTGCTGAGCTGAGAATATTGACCGTACCATGCCTTTATGTCATGGTTCTGCTCAGTGACTTCAAACAAACCCTCAACGAAAAGGAAACAGAGTGAGAGGTTGAAACGAGAAAACACCAGGCGAAAGGCATTACCAAATGCTATTCGACCTAGCTTGAGGGTTGTTTGACACAGTGCAAAATACCAGGCCACTAGGTTGTTCAATAGGTTACCCACAGAATTGAAAACAATAACTAGCTTGTATTTTCTTAGTTTTAATTTGAGTATGACTGTATTAATTATGTAATATTCGTACACAATGAAAATTGTTTTTTGAATAAATAAACTGATACTGAAACTGAAGCAAACGAGTCAAGGTGTAAATTTTATTACAGTCAGATTATTTGTAGTTTTATCTAGAAGCTTGCTAAATAAATAGTCGTGTTAAAAGCAAAACCAAGTCACTATACCAAAAAGCTTATCATATTATAGTTATTTCTGTAGCTGGCGCGTAATGAGAGGGATTAAAACACGTGTGGGGTTTTATGAAAAGCGATGCTGAGTTTCATAAAGATTGCACGAGTGTTTTAAATGCTTAATTATGTACAGTCGCATACATAACTTTATCTACATTAATAACAAAAAAACCGTTTTTTCACATCAAAATACGTAGGTAACATTATTTTCTGTTCTTCGAAAGTTCGAAACATGTAACGACTGACATTAAATTTCTATTTTTTCTTAAATTCTAACCCCCTTATTCTTCTTTTATTTGTGGCGTTACAAGTCGTTATAGCGACGACAACTTCGCCAATGTCAGGGTAAAAATTTTATTATAAAATTTTGTGACAAAATGTCGGCAACGTTGTACGGCAATATGGTAAAAGACCCCCCTCCCCTCATGATATCCCTCAGATACTGCCAGGAAATTATTAGCCGTTGCCCAGGGTGCACCGGACCAAGCACTGCTCTTCCCCCCGGACGGATCCAGAAACGAACTCACGTGGAGGTAACCGGACACGCACCCCAACCCCTTTATTCATAAACGCTGTGTAGGCTTCTGCTAACTTAGCAAACGTTTGTCCTTATCTGTCACTTTGACATTTACCTTTCACAGATAAGGAATTAAGGACAAAATGATTGCTAAGTTAGCAGAAACCTATAGAGCGATTATGAATAAGGGGTAAGACAATAGAGATTTTGTTATTTAAGATGTTCAAAGTTTGAATGTAATTAGAGTATCGATATACTTAGATACTTTATTCTAAACATTATAATACAACCACAGATTCACAGGTTTCTTAATGTAGGCAGGCAATTTGCTAATCATTCATGAACATATTGCGGGGAAGTTATGATAATGGATGCAGATAAAAGCTGATTTTGCTTTTGATATATAACTTCTTGAGCTAGTTGGTTGGTTTTGCTTCTAACATGGCGAAATCTCCATCTTTCCTCATTTTCTCACCTGCTCTGCATCAGGCTTCTCAGGATGGATCAGAGTCCTCGTCTCAACGTGTTCTGGTACCAGCCGGTGTCCGCAGATAGGCAAAGTATGCCACTTATGGAGAAGGTTCAAGCAGATGTTCTCTTTCCTCTCCGCATTGCTTCCATATTTCTTTCCTATGGGTACATAGAAAAAAAAAAGTAGAAGTAGCATGTCAACGCGTGCCACCATAATGCGCAAGTCGCGCAAGTTAGTCAGCTCGATTGTCAGAATGATTCTGCCAGAATCCGATTTTCTCGAATGTTCCGCTGTCGTCAGATAAGATTTCAATCACTTAAACCTAAAGCCCACTCGGCAGAGTTCGTTTTGCAACGCACTTATCTTTTGGCTACTTCACGCTAGATGGTGTTTACATGTACAATAAATAATGGACCTTTAGCAATATGTTATGGATGGAAAGTTCAAATTACATTACCGATACAGAACTTATAACATTTTTATAACTGAAACGCTACGACCAAATAATTGCTAAGATTTCAAGGCCCCTATTTCACCAACTTGACAAATGTCAGCGACACATGACAATTCGAAACACAAGGCCTAGTCAATATAAATGATTACAAAGTAGTGATATAAACATACACTAAAGCTACCTTAAAAATAAAAATTATAATAAATTTGGACCATATAGTTCAGTGGTGGGCAAACTTTTTTCATGGCGGGCCAGAAAATCACAGATATTTCAAAGAAGGGCCAAAATTATACTAAAATGCAATTTTTTTGACACATGACGCATGAACTACGTGGCTAGTCTAGCTGGCTCCTTTGCCTTCGCATCTATTATTCTATTTTATACAGCAGCACCGTCTAAATATCGTCATCCTGTGCCATAACACTCCAATTCGAAGGAACGCCGGCGGGCCGCATTAAATTCTTTCGCGGGCCGGAGTTGGCCCGCGGGCCGTAGTGTGCCCATCACTGATATAGTTAATATGGTTATTGGTCGAGTTTGTAATGTACTTAAACAGACATGTTTCATGTCACCGACAAATGTCAACTAACTAACTTGGCTCAGGTACCCAAATAGGGTCTTGGCCTCCGAAACGAGAGCACGCCATCTGTCCCGATCGTGCGCAGCTTCTTGCCGACAAATGTCATGTTGGTGAAAAAGGCGCAAGGTGTTTAGGAGTAAATTGTCGATGTGAGCATTGATGTGATGACATTGATAACCTTTTCTGCTACTGGTCTGGGAGTAAAGAAAAAATATTAAATGTACCAGTTGCTTCTCTTTCCGCGAGGGAATGGGCGAAAATCTTAGGAATCATGCTATAGGCGATGCTAGCAACCCATCACTATTTTGTCTCCCCTTCCCTACCCGCAATCATGCTAAACGTGGCCTTTAGGTCTTATTACCTTAGTCTCTTACCCCGTACGGGATTGACGTGATTTAAGTATGTACGAGTATGTAGGTATGTCCTGACAAAAGAAAATCGTCCAAAGAAATAACGTACCGTTATCACAATCCTTATATTCCACGCCATTGACCATGACCGAGGAATGGTCAGGAAACATGGGCGGCGGAAGGTGGTTCTTCAGGCATAGGTCTTCGAGGATAGCTGACGGTTTCTGGTGGTCGCGCCATCGCAACGGCCCTGTCCTGGTTGGAATATACCGTTAACTGGTGCTGTCTGAAAGTCTTGAAGCTTTAGCTTCGAAATGTCCATTTTTAATACATAGACACACGTCAATAGACCGTTTCTCAACGTTTTTTTCCTTTATTAAGGTGATAACAGACGGTTCACTCGAGTAAATTTTCTTTCCAATGAATGCTGCAGAATGAGAATATCCAACACAGTTTGATCAATTCACTAATGAATTCATTCGGCAATTTTCTTTCACTTTGCGTTCAGACGTGTCACTTTGAGTGAAAGATGCAAAATGAAATAAGAAAATGAACAAAAAATGAACCGTCTGATATCACCTTTACGGAGCTATCGATACAGATACACTATAGGGTAATATGTATGCGTAAATCAAAAAGTACTTGGATGACCGACAAATATATTACACAGGAATTGCTCGTTTAAAGGTTAGATAAATAGATAATTCAGTTTTATGCCAAAAATGCCTTTCATCATTTTGGAATACTTTTCAAAATGCTGGACCGTTTTTTACCAAACATGGCCAAGAACCATCGTAAGGAAACTTGCTTTTGATAAAAAAAAACGCATCTAAAACAGTTCATTCGCTTGAGAGCTACGATACCACAGACAGATACTTACAAACTTATATCGCCGCTCTTTTTGCGTTGAGGGTTTTAAAATGTTTCTATCGTTTCTAACACTACGTAGATGACGACAGAGTTTGGTATTGCCGCGAAAATTCTGGACTCTCGCACTTACAGGCTATACTCAGTGGACAATCCGACGGCAGCCCTGTGTTTCGTATAAACCCTGTCTTCAAGGTCGATACATGTCGTCCCGATCAGGTCGTCTGGTTCGCAAGTGTCACAGTTCAAGAGTGACACCTTGAGGAGGTAGTCCTCGGGTAAGGAACAGCGGAGTTCGTAGAGTCTACAAGAAAAAAGAAAACGGAACGTAAAAAGTTAGCACACCGAATCGGAATATATCGGAGACGATATAAGCAAGATTTAAGTCTTAAAAACACATACATACATAAATCACGCCTTTATCCCGTACGGGGTACACAGAGCTTACAGGCCACGTTTAGCATGACTGGGCGTATAGATGGAAAATGGAGTCAAAATAGTGATGGGTTGCTAGCCGCATCGCATATAACATGATTCCTAAGATTTTCGCTCATTCGCTCGATGGGCATTTAACATCTGCGCGGGAAGAGCAAAGCAACTGGCACATTGTTTTGTTTTATCTTTACTAACACCATGGAAAAATGTGCTTTTTAGTTACCAATATAATATGAATATATACTTATTCACTACAAAAGGCTCCTTCTTATTATTGTGTACACGTGGAGGAGCAAGATTCCAGAGAGAGTCATTCATCAGGGTCGACTGGGATTAGAGTATTTCTAGTCCACGTATTCCGGGCGATGGGCTAGCAACATGTCACTGCAATATCACGTTTTGTCGATCTCTGTGTCGAATGAGAAAATGTATCCAGAAGGATTTTATAACTTTTCCATTTGACCTTTGAAAATATACATTAAAATCAATAGAAAATACTTTGGCGCCGATCCACAAGAATTTACATGCTAAAAGAAAATATGTTTATTTTGAATTGATTGATCATAATTTGCCGATCACCTAATAAAACTGACAACTATTTTATCCAAACCACATATTCCACATAATTTCAAAGGCTTACTTCCCAAACACAGGGTTGATAGTCTTGGACGCGTGGTTGTTCCGGTCTCCAAGTATCTTCCTACCACATTGCACCATGACGTAAGGAAACGACTTTTCTGTGAGATCCTTGGCCAGCAAGTTAGCTTTGACCACGTAGACGCGTACCAGGTACTTGGAGGTCTCGTTCTCGGGATAGTCGTCGAAGTAACTGTTGAATGTTGATTTTTCTCAAACAATTAGGCCGGGAAGTGTCACGTTTCAGGTGCGACTAGACGAGAGGTCTTTAATGGAACCGCCGCTACAACAGTAATCAAGAATTTCGTTCGTGAACAAGTTAGGGTTCGCAAGTCACATTCGCGCGCATGATAGGAATAATTGACAGAGAGGAGGACATCAAATTCAAGAATGCAAAAAATAATATAGTATCTACAAATTCAAAACTTTACTTTGCAAATCTTTAAGGCCGGGTAAGTACCTACTGTAACTGTTGCATGTTACAGAACCGAAACCCCTACCCCTTATTCTTAAACACTCTGTAGGCCTCTGCTAACTTAGCAATCGTTTGTCCTTATCTGTCAATTTGACTACCTTTCACAGATAAGGACAAACGATTACTAAGTCAGCAGAAGCCTATAGAGCGGTTATGAACTTATGAATAAGGGGGCTAGTGTGTGCTCGCGTCGATCTTAAAAAATAGATTAGTTTACCCTCGATCCAGTTCCACCCCACAAGGGCTGACGGCTACTGTGTTCCCTGGTGGCGGCCATTTGTATATCGCAATGCCGACCTGCCAAAACATTAACGAATCAAGATTTCCTCGAATCCATACATCTTCCTAGCGTTTTTTCCGGCATTTGCCACGGCTCAGTGAGCCTGGGGTCCGCTTTGACAACCTAATCCCAAGATTTGGCGTAGACACTAGTTTTTACAGAAGCGACTGCCATCTGACCTTCCAACCCAGAAGTGTAACTAAGATTTCCAATGGTTAGAAATTAAACTACTTATGACTACTCGTATATCCACGTGTTTTTTTTTAACATAGTTTCTATTCTGTGACCCCAAACTAAAACTAAAAACGAATGAAGCGAAAGAAATATGCCAGGATAGTAGCAAGAGGAACAAAGTAGTCTCTGCTTACTCCTATGGGAAGGAGGCGGCTACATAAATATCTCTCGCTATCTCCCTCACTCCATGTACTTCAAATGCATTGGACCTTCAAATAGCCGCAGTGTAACTGTTCATCCTTCTCAGGTATTCCCGTCTTCTTTCCGTTGTAAATCTTGAGTGTGCTGCACCAGTCTTTGAATCTTGAGAACTCGGGCTGACATTCCAGCTCTGAGTCGTATATCTGAAGATGAATAAGTTTCTTCATCATCATCACATCAGCTGGACACGTCCCGGCATATAGGCCTACCCCAAGTATTTCCTTTGATCAGGTTTTTTGCCCGCAATCAAAAGTAGTTCTTTCAAAGTACAAAATCAATTTTCAGTTTCAGCTTTCTAGGCATAGTTTTGACTAATCACTACATAGTATAAAACAAAGTCGCTTTCTCTGTCCCTATGTCCCTATATCCCTATGTCCCTATGTCCCTATGTATGCTTAAATATTTAAAACTACGCAACGGATTTTGATGCGGTTTCTTTTAATAGATAGAGTGAATCAAGAGGAAGGTTTACATGTATAATACATGCATAATTATACCGTGCGAAGCCGAGGCGGGTCGCTAGTTATACATATATAAATCACGTCTTTTTCCCTTACGAAGTAGACAGAGCCCTAGGTAAAAAGACATAAGGGGTTTAGCATGGTTGTGGGCGTATAGGTGGAAAGGGTAATCAAAATAGTGATGAGTTGCTACCCGCGTCGCCTATTACATGATTTCTAAAATTTTCACTCTTTCCCTCGATGGGCTTTCACCATCTGCGCGGAAAGAGGAGCAACTGCTATATTCTATGTTTTTTCTTTGCTCCCAGACCAGAGATTGGCTATACGATAGATCATTTAAATTAGATTACAATACACAATACTACATATATTTTATAAGCATTAGATAGATAAAGAAGTATTAACAGTATTAAGAAAACTTACTACGATACGATCGCTAATGTTTTTGTCATCATCAACGTAATCCTGTAAATAAAAAAACCCATTTTGGACAAAATAAACCCACAGAATACTTACCCCCTTATACATAAACGCTCTATAGGCTTCTGCTGACTTAGCAATCGTTTGTCCTTATCTGTGAAAGGTTAATATCAAAGTGACAGATAAGGACAAACGATTGCTAAGTTAGCAGAGGCCTACAGAGCGTTAATGAATAAGGAGGCTCATCTGTTAGCTGAGCACCTAGTTTTCCACGGCTGCCCTTGGGCAAAACTCCTCCTGGGTATTCTGGGTATTAACCTAACATACCTATTTTTGTATTATAAGCCCTTTGTGGGCCTAGTTATCCGATTAGTTAGGGTCGAGTCATCTACGAAAAAACCAAAGTGCGCCACTCAGCTCACGGGCTGAGTGGTCTATGAGCTCAATTGACCACGAAGGCGAAAAAACTTAACGTCAAAGTCTGACCTAGACATGGAGATAAAAATGCTTGAGAAATATTAGTTCACAGTTCTTTGTAAGACGCATTTAGACAATAGGTCAGTGTTTGATGTACCCACCGCCAGTGACGCCGAGTATCTCATCCACCAATCCTTTTCCTCCACCACCGGAGCCGGTTTCACCACTTTAATCCGGTTCTTCTCTTTAGAAAAGATCGGGAGCAGCGTATACTCCTCTTCATCAGCCTCCTTGTTGCAGAGTATCCGGCGCCAAATCGACACCTTCACTTTCGTAGGTTGGAAGCTCTTTTTGCTCGAAACATGGCTCAAAGCGTCTTCGGATTCCTCCGTGTTTGAACGTAGAGATCTCTTTACAAATACCATGCGATTGACTGTAAAGAAAGGAGACATGTTTGCTACAAAGGTGCCCTATCTATAATGTTACTAGAGTCTTGAAACTTGGCGTACAAGTATGCAGTAAATTGAAGACGTCAGTGAATGAATCAGATGTGTCGTGCGTGTATGTGTGTGTGTGTGTGTGTGTGTGTGTGTGTGTGTGTGTGTGTGTGTGTGTGTGTGTGTGTGTGTGTGTGTGTGTGTGTGTGTGTGTGTGTGTGTGTGTGTGTGCGTGTGCGTGTGCGTGTGCGTGTGCGTGTGCGTGTGCGTGTGCGTGTGCGTGTGCGTGTGCGTGTGCGTGTGCGTGTGCGTGTGAGTGTGCGTGTGCGTGTGTGTGTGTTCAATTTGATTTTATGCCAAAAATACCTTACATCACTGGAAAAGAGCTGATACTCGTCAAACTGCTGGACCAAATTTTACCAAACATGGCTAAGAACCACCGCAGGGAAACTGGCGTCCGAATGAAAAAAGTGACAGTGAGTACACAAAGTACACTTGAGAACTACGATGACCCAGACAGAGAGACACACACAGAGAAAGAGAGAGAGGAAGAAAGAGAAAGAGATAGAGATTGAAGTCAAACTTATAACAATAACACTTCCTTTTTGCGTCGGGGGTTAACTCCACATTGTCGGTTCAAATTTACCTTGCACAAACGCCGCAGACATAATCGAAGAGGAGTAAAGCGATTCTTCCCTCTCGTTCTTCGGTATCCATCCAACCATGTACTTATGGGGTTTTTTGACGACGTTCAGACCGAGGAAGAGGGTCCTACCAAAAGTGCTGCTGTCGTAGAGTCTGACGCTCAAGGGGGAGCAGTTGGACTCGCCAAGGTTGGCTTCGAAGATCTGGAACAGAGTAGTGTTGTCGCTCGATTTAGGTAGACTATCGATCGAATACCGCGTGTCGGCAAACGCAGTGTAGGTCGTCCAGGGGTCTTACCGTGACGTCTTAATTCGATTCAATTCCGATTCAGTTTAGGTTCGCTCGCTGTCAGATCCATACTAAAAATGACAGCCAAAACCTGAACTGAGTCGGTACTTAATTGCATTAAGACGTCATGGTAAAAGGCCCCTGTTGCTAGATGAGGCGATTATATTCGCAAGGCAGCGGGCAGGGATTGGTGGAGAGCTGAAGATCGAGCCCAATGGTGTGCTATGGGAGAGGCCAATGTTAGTGGACTGACACGGGATGATGATGATAATAGAATCGATAGTTATCAATAGTATCGATATTTTTGGAAGACTACGTCGTTAATAATATTGGCCCTTGACTTCGAATAAACTATTGATACTATCGATATCGAATGCTTTAAATAAGAGATTGCTACTATCGATAGTACTCTAAACTGACAACATTCGCCCAATCAACCAATCAGAGATCAGTATTTGACCAGTGATGCTAGTTGACTTGATAAATTGTGTAGCTTCGAGAAACGTGCCACAGATCACGTATTTGTAATAACAAAGAATTGCCTGTGAAGTCTTTCCATTGGGAAAGTTGCAGTTTGCCTTCGCATCTGTGATTATGCTGGATTTGATGGTAACGTCTTCCATTTCAAGCACCACGCACGGTTTGTGTGTGATGCTAACGTTCCTCAAACCCCACCAGTAGACGTCCACTCTATAAAAAAACATATGTTATTAGAACACATAAAACCTTTTTCATTATTTTCTAACCAAAAACGATACTGGCCGTCGAGACGCTATAAATTATTTTTAAAAATACATGCGCGTTCCTTTAGAAAAAACCCCGTAAAATAAAAACTTTTCATTATTTTCTAACCTAAAATGACACTGGCCATCTAAGCAGGAGCCATAAAAAAGAAGTGTGTCAAGAATGTGTCATTTTACAACGTGATGTTACCGTTAACATTTAATTAGTACTTGTAAGTGCAGGGAGTAGGTACGAGGCTGGTGGGCAATGGTTCTGGCTCCTCAGGAACAACGTCTCCTTGTTCCTTGACTCCTGGTGCATAGAACGACTCTTGAGCGGGACTGTAGTACGTAGTCTTTAGAAGTTTCTCTGGCATCTTTAAAACATCGAGAAACATTAGGCAGTTGTCTGATGGTAAGTATAAATCACCTAACAACTTTAATTGCCTGCATTAGTTGCGCGGAGATCAGTATCCTCCCTGTAGGCTCGTCTCCCTTCATCAGATCTTGCCATTCGAGTTGAGGAGCGAAGTCACGCCTGTCGTCTACCACTGGTTCCACTTGCAGACGACCTAGGAGCTCCTTTTTATCCTGCAAACGAGAATCTATTGAGCTCTTTTTAACCCCCGGTGCAAAAAGAGGATAAAGAGAGAGGAAGATGTTTCTCTCTGTATGTCTGTGGCATCATAGCTTTCAAGCTAATCGACGGATTTTAATGCGTTTTTTTTTCATTCGGAAGCCAATTTCCTGGCAATGGTTCTAAGTCGTGTTTGGTAAAAATCGGTCCAGCAGTTTGAGGAGTATCAGCTCTTATCCAAAATGAAGTAAGGTGTTTTTGACATAACATTGCATTAATATTTTTTTCTTAGACTAGGTATGTCTTTTTTGCGTGGGGGGTTTTTATATCTTTAATTTACATTTTCGTTGTCAACGTGTATTGCGTTGTTAACCAACTTCGAAAAACGGGAAGTCTCTAAATTCGGTGCTCAGCAAGTCCACCCACGCTCTCTGGTTACTTAGCGTGGCATGCGTGGCAGTAGTAGACCTAGCCTAGGCTTAGCATAATTGGGAATGTTCATTTTTTTTTTCTTTATTCAATCAATATATTTTATTGAATCAGGCGTTACTTTGCGGAGGTCCATTTCAATGAACACAAAATATTTACCTGGCTACTCCGCTACTTACGTGCAAGATAACCAAGCTTGTGCGAAATATGTACGTTTTGCATGCAAGCCCTCCCACCACTACTACCACACAAAACGCACACAAATCCCACAAACTTAATTAATCCTAACACCACACAAACACTGACGCGCGTTTCGATCCCTCTACGGGATCATTCTCAAAGTTAGAGCACAACCGATGCACATGCGAACCAACGTCGTACATCGTCGTCGTGAGTACGACGTTGGTTCGCATGTGCATCGGTTGTGCTCTAACTTTGAGAATGATCCCGTAGAGGGATCGAAACGCGCGTCAGTGTTTGTGTGGTGTTAGGATTAATTAAGTTTGTGGGATTTGTGTGCGTTTTGTGTGGTAGTAGTGGTGGGAGGGCTTGCATGCAAAACGTACATATTTCGCATAAGCTTGGTTATCTTGCACGTAAGTAGCGGAGTAGCAAGGTAAATATTTTGTGTTCTTTCAATCAATATACATATTTACAAGATCTAAAAATCATTTAATACGCTCCAATTGGGATCATTTTTTTTTAACTCCCCTTTTTATATATTTTTTAGAAAATATAGGGCACTTTAAGAAACTAATTTGAATATTTTGTCATTTCATGGCTTAATTTAATTAATATATTTGCTTAAAAAAATCAGATACGACTTTTCGAAAATTATATACGGCCGGCTGAAATACGCAATTTTTCCACAATCCTCTGAAAATTAAAAAAAAAAATTGCTGTCATAACTGTTGTGACTGTCTTCTTAATGTCAAATATACTGTTTACCTTTGATTTACCTACAAACTTATTGTATGTTGCGTTAAATCCTGATCATGGTTATAATGAGTTGAAAATTTATGAATGTGGAAGTATTTATGTGGCATTGTGTTTTGGTACCTACTTTCATCGAAATGATCCTCGCAACAATATTGTGTACCAACCTACTTATAAACTTTGAAGTATTCAACATTTCCTTCGCGACACCACTTTTCTCTTAAATCTTCACGGATGCGTGCGAACTATTATTTTGGAGCTGTTTTTAGAGTCATTATTTCAGGTTGGAACGAAGCATTTTCTGTAACTTCCATTATTTCGTTAGTAAATCGACCGACAATTTTAAGTTTTCAACAAAGCAATAGGTATTTACTTTACTGACATTGGGTGACACTGATAACTAGTTGACATATAAATTAAATAGACAAACTAGATATTTGCCGATTTATTTTTTGGAACTACCAACAACCGCTCGGTAAGGTCGAATAAAGGTCAAACAATTTTTTTGCAAAATATCCGTAAGCCTTGAGTATTTTTGAACGCCAGTAAGATAAAACAGTTCGCAAGCCCCATACTTCGAAATGGTTTTCAAATCAGGGTATGTTGTAAAAAAATGAACAATCCCAATTGGAGCGTATTAAACCACTGACATAGCCCTAGTTTGTGTCTATCCGGAAATACAGACCATGGGAGACTCCAGTCCTTGGCAGTGCGTATTAGAAAGTATTCATATCATACATAAATAGATCACGTTTTTATCCCTTATGGTGGAGTAGACAGAGCCCAGGATAAGAAGACCGAAAGACCGCGCTAAGCATGATTGAGTAGATGGAATGGGGAATTAAAACAGTGATAGTTGCTACCCGCATCACCTATAGCACGACATGATTCCTAAGAATTTCGTTCATTCCGGGCTTTTACCATCCGCGTGGGAAGAGAAGCAACTGATACTTTCTTTGATTTTCTTTGCTCCCAGACCAGTGCCGAAGAATAGGGAATATGCATTAAAGAAAATAACATTTCTTTACAAAATATGAAAATCTAGTAAAAAAGATGACAAAAAGTGGTATTAAAAAAAAAAAAAAAAAAAAAGTAAAATCGGTCGAGAAACACGGAACATATAAGAGTTTTAAACTACTTATTAGTCAGCGATCAGAGAGAGGGATCCGATATGACATGTGACGTCATTTGTCACAACGCCCTTACAAACTCCATATTAAAATTCCATTTTTCTAGAAAGAGATAGAGACAATTCTTTGATAGCTTATAACTCGGTTATTTTTACAGTTATTTGAAAAAAAAAATCATATTGTTTAACATATAAACGAGCTTCTATAGACAGCCATGAAAGAAATCATGAATATTCCCTATTAATGAATTGGTTTCGATACTCACTGTGGTTTCACCATCATAGACTTCTACAAGAACCTCTGGTGGGTATTCCGTCAGGCGTTCGGGCGAAGTGTAGGCGTTGCGACAGACTCTGATCACCTCGTTCCATATCGGATTCACCGTCTTTTGCTGGACCTGTGTGTTAAATTGAAAATCGCCGACGCGAGAGAAAGAGCGATATAAAACACGTAAATTAGCGAGATAGATATAATGCGAGAATAAGGAATAAACTTCCTACTCCGCTTCCGCTACCACCGGAGCGTAGCAAATAGCGGGCACGGTAGCGGAAAAGCAATAATTATTTATGTGGCTGGTGCATAATCCTACTAATATTATAAATGCGAAAGTTTCTGAGTGACGATGTGTGTGACGATGTGACAATGTGAGTGAGTGTGTATGTTTGTTCCTTCTTCACGCTAAAACGACTTGACGGATTTGGATAAAATTTGGAACGAAGATAGTTTACCAACTATCCTACTAAAAAGTAGCCTATGTTTTAATATAGGGTACCCCCTATATTAAAACATAGGCTACTTTTTATCTCGAGAAATTGTATAGTTCCCGCGGGTTAACGATAAACAATTGCTAATTCTACGCGGACGAAGTCGCGGGCAGAAGCTAGTGCCTAATAATTTACAGTCGCTTACATAACTTTATCTACCTACATTCACATCATAAGTTTTCTACAATAAACGTTTTCACATCAAAATACGCAGGAACATTATTTTTATTATCTGTTCTTCGAAATTTCGAAACAAATGAAACGGCAGACATTTAATTTTATATTTTTCTTAAATTCTAACCCTCTTATTCATAAATGCTCTGTAGGCTTCTGCTAACTTAGCAATTGTTTGTCCTTATCTGTCACTTTGACATAAATTTATCTTTCACAGATAAGGACAAACGATTGCTAAGTTAGCAGAAGCCTATAGAGCGGTTATGAATAAGAGGGGTAAGACATAGAGATTTTGTTATTTAAGATGTTCGAAGTTTGAGTGTAATTAGATTAGAGCAGCGGTTCTCAAACTTTTTAGGTGACGGAACCCTTTTAGAAAGCGAAATACTTTACGGAACCCTAAAATCAGAATGAGAGGTGTTTTGAATTATTTCGAAATGATTGCGGAGCTCTCACGACGACTTCGTGGAACCCTAGGGTTCCGCGGAACACACTTTGAGTATGGCTGGATTAGAGTGTCGATATTGATACTCTGTAAACATTATGATACAACCACAGATACAGGTTAAAGCAACCTTAAGGTTAATTGCATTGAAGTAATGGACGTATAAGTCGTTGGCGTTCAACCTGCGATGCTTATATGTATATGTCGTTGGCATCTAAAAGGTTAACATTAACGTGTAATTATTTAAGACTAGCTGTTGCCCGCGACTTCGTCCGCGCAGAATCAAATATAGCCTATGTTCATCAATAATAATGTAGGATTCTAGCGGTGAAAGAATTTTTCAAATCGGTCCAGTAGTTTCGGAGCCTAATTCAATGCAAACAAACAATCAAATCTTTCCTCTTTATAATAATAATATTAGTATAGACATACATACCTGAGTCTCCTTGATCGTATTCATAAAATTAACTCTCACAAACGGAGATACAACATTCGGTGCGTCGTTCGAGCCGTTTAACTTGGCACGATATATATTAACACGACATTCCACAACCTGTGGAAAACATAACATTATAAACTAGTACTCATCAAAGGTGGATTCACTACTATAACTACTATATACCCATCGCTTAAATGAGTCGTTGCCCGCGCGGTGACGGGGGCGGGGTGGGACGACAAAGGGGGCCGAGAGAGGTGCGGGCGGCAGGCACCCGCCCGCACCGATAGAGACACACGGCGGCCACGACGTTCAAAATCCGCGTTCTGGAATGAACACAGGCACGACGTCGTCTGTACACGCGTCAACGTGTGCGTAAGATACACAGGGCTGTCTATCGCAAAAACCTAGTACTATAAGTTCTACCAATGCCATAAATATAGGTACTTATATGAAGATATGACTTAGATGTGTGCAAATAAATGTACTTAATCGTTATCTATTTATTTAAACTTACTTAAAATGTGTCTGTCTGTGTGTTTAAGCATTATTATTTTCAATTACAATAGATGTACGACAACAAACTTAAGCGAATGATTTTGTAGTTATTTAATGTATTAATCGCGATAATTTCAGAAAGCATTAATTTACTAATGTTTTATAAAATGAAGTAGGTAGGGTAGGTTCCCGAACTGAGTGCCGTGCGGCCAACATACATCGCGTTGCGAGCCCTACTATTGCCAGCAGCTTTCTGGCAGACTGCGCTTGAGGGGTGGGGTAACTCGAATCGGTGCGGGGCGGAGCGTGGCCATTCTGTACGTTAGCACTATTATATATTCTGTGATAGAGATCCCCTTTGTCGTCCTACCCCGCGCCCCTGTGCCGCGCGGGCGAGGATTCATTTAAGCGATCGGTCTATAGTCAAGATTCCAATAGCTATAAAAATTAAATGTCAGTTATCTGTGATATTTGTCTCTGTTTACAATACAATACAATACAATACAAGTACTCTTCCAGTTCTCTTCATTCTTTCTTCTTCAATTATTTTACTTCCATGCCGGTCTGGGAGCAAAGAAAAAACATAGAATGTACCAGTTGCTTCTCGTCCCGCGCAGATGGTAAAAGCCCATCGCGGGAATGGGCGAAATTCTTAGGAATCATGGATTCCCCTTTCCACCTATACCGCCTACAATCATGCGTAACGTGATTTTGTTACCTCAGGCTCTGTCTGCCGCGTAAGGAATATAAACGTGATTTGTGTACCTATATATGTATGTTTGTAATTTCAATGTCGGACGTTATTTTTCGGTAGGTAACCTAACCTAAAAATTTCATTTTAGATGCAAGCTTTGCTGGCTACTTTTTGTTGACTGTAAATGCATTGTCATCCGTCCTACATTATGTGAACCAAATTTCGGGTAAATCGGATCAAATCAGTCGAACACTGGACTGGACCACCTGTATTTTACTAGCAGATTATTGAGTATTGTAATCGCCTTACGAATGTAATACACATTCGAATTGCAATCAAAACAGAAATATGGTTCACACGTCATGCCAAAATGAAAGATATCACATATAGTATAGTGTAATTTAAACTGTTTGGTACAAACTGAAGGTTTATTTTCCATAAATGTTCTGATCTAGTGTAACGAATTTATTGGAATTTAATGCTGGTCCGAAATATTTGAGGGCCTCGCTAGGATATAATTATTGGCGAGTGTACTTATGTCGAGGGCGGTAAATTCGGTAAATTGAATGCAGAACGTAGCGAAGGATTATACAATTGAATTCAGCATAGCGAGGGATTCTAAAGTAGAATTCAAAGCGTAATGAAGATGTGTTAGCGAGCAAAATAAAGACAATTTAGCGCCCGAGTGGCTCATAAAAATTTTCACACGCATCAAGAAACTTGAAAATAAAGACAAAACTAAATATAATTAAAGAGCAACTAGCATGGAAAATGGCGCGATTTCACAATAATAAACTTCAAACAATTGCATTTGCTGAAAAACGCTTAAACAAAGACTTGTATAGAAAAGTTGCACTTTGATCCCACTCGTCAGGCAAAAGTTGTTTTTCTGAAAGGTGTGAAAATTCTCCACCCACGCCACTAGTCGACGTTAGAAAAATCTGTTTGTCATCCATAAGATTCCGAGTAACATACCATACATACATACATACCGTCACGCCTCTTTCCCACAGGGGAAGGCTGAGACTACTTTGTTCCACTTGCTACGATCCTGACACACCTCTTTCGCTTCATCCACATTCATCAATCTCTTCATACATGCTCGTCGGTTTCGGGTACTCTTGACCTGACTTTTTTCCAAAACTTAGACTAACATATCAATGGTGTAGAGTAACATACCAATGGTGAGCACTTGACCAGCATGGCGAACTCTTTAGACTTCAGCTTGTGGCCAGCTGGTAGGCAGGCTTCGAAGGCGCCACGCTGCCTATACGGCCCCATCCAAGCAAGGAGCTCTATCTTAGCGGCAATACAACAGCATCTTGACTCAGAGTTAATGTGCTTTGGGCACTTCAGAGGCTTTAAACGGAACGAAAATAGTATTTTATGCAACCGTTACATGACGAGGGTCCTAACACGGGTGTGGTTTTTGAAACGAGCCTTGGCGAGTTTACAATTGCATACATTACTTTATCTACACACATATCATAAGTACTCTAAGAAGTTTGGAAATGACCAGCATTATAATAAGCCCATGGACTTGTATACTAGGTTCTGTCTAACCCGTAAGAAATACAGACGTAATATATGTAAGTACTTTCTTGTAGCCAAGTCTAATCTTGAAATTTAATTACATCTCAAGTGATATAAATGCAGAATTTTCTACTCAGAACTTGGCACCCATATACAATATCAATTCTTCTGTCAGCAAAGTCAATAACTTAAAATTAAACTTTTGCGAAAACATGCTGATGATCTTTTGCTTACTTTTAAATAGACCGTCTTGATCTCCCCGCAGTCGCGGCCTCTCTGTTCAGGTATGACCGAGTGGATGATGTCAGCGGCTTGTATCTTCGCGTAGGCCACTCGGGATCCGCTAGTCAGCAACCAGAGCACGACATCGGGCCAACCTTCCCATGTCTGTTGATAGAAGTACCAACTTAACTTTCTTATCATATAAACAAACACTCTCAAAGACATTGTCACACTTTTCTCTAGGACAACACTTTTGTTATTGTAGGCTTAAAGAAACTCACAGAGTATTTAAATTGACCAAATAACCACTGCAAAATAATATTTATCAAAATATTATTTTAAATAAGATTTTCTTCAATAATCGAAGGAACGAATGAACTCGAGAATATCCTGCAACCTGAGTAGCGCCACAAAATCGAAAACCTGATACAGTTCTATTTATTTTTAAAGCTACATAATCGGTCGCGTTTCATGTATATTTTATCAACGTTTCCTATTACTACTTGTCTATTATCATTTTTGATGTTACTTTTGTTTACATGATAAGACAACGTAAAGATGAATGGATATCACACGATTAATTTTTTGTTAATTTTCTTATTTCATTTTGCATCTTTCACTCAAAGGGACACGTCTGAACGCCTAGTGAAAGAAAAGTGCCGAACGAATTCATTAGTGAATTGATCAAACGGTGTTGGATATTTTCATTCGGCAGCATTCACTCGAAAGAACATTCACCCGAGTGAACCGTCTGATATCAACTTACACGGACATGCATTTTAACCCAGCTTACCCACGCCGGTATACCTTAAAGATCAGGGTCTGCAGATCCTGGACTACGGTCCTCCCTTCAGCCAACAGCAGCTTAACAGACTTCTTCGTACCACCCTCGTTCTCACTAAAAGATTTGCTCACAGGGAAGAGACTCTGTGATGAGTTCTTAGTTTTCTTCGATATTCGCTGGTAGATTCTTTCCTGGTGACAAATTTATTGCGTCAGTTCCAAGGTTTGTCTAATCTGTGGGAGTTCGAATAAAGATGGCCTAATGTAGAGACATATATATGATGTGTTGCGACATGATAGATACTGTCTTCTGCAGCTCATTATGATGGGCAAAGTCGCTGGCAAAAGACACGTAGGCCGACGAAAGAAGTCTTGGCTGAGGAATCTTCGAGAGTGGACTGGCATCGCGAGTGCTGTCCATCTATTTCGCCTCGCGAGAGGAGAGAAATATTCGGAACTAACTGCCAACCTTCGCTAGTCGGAGAGACATCTAAAGAAGAAGAAGAAGAAGAATGTAGAGAGGCCTCGCATAGCAGTAGGACACGAAATAGGCTTTTAAAAAAAACTTAGAGATGTGTTTTATTGAATATACTTATACGACATGGTGGACATATGGACATATGGAGTAGTATCTTAAAATTGTTCAGGAATCTCAGCAGGTTTGGTTTCACTAAATAGCCATGTAAAAGTTTTTCACGGTTTTTGAATCATAGTTCGTAGTCGACATGTTTCATACCCACACTGATCGATGTCCAAAGTGAACCGCGTCAGGCACTTGTCTCACCGCCGGCGAGTAGCGAGTAGCGAATGTTTTTTTAGTATGGACCCTATGGAACTTTTGTCAACCGGCGACAAAAGCGACAAAATCTCCATGCTAAAAAACACTCGCTTCTCGCTACTCGTCGGCGGTGGGACAAGTGCCTCAAGAGCGGGACTAAATTATGAATCAAAAAAACTTTGTGGGGTGTTAATACAGTGTTGGTACAGAGATAAAATTGACCTTGAGAAACGGAGGAACTTTATTTTTAGACGTTTGATTACACAAAATTAAATAATATGTGTTTCAGCGGTTTAAAGAAGACCTGTGGAGGGGGGCAAAATTGGGTTAACAATTAATATGGCAGGTAGTACGTATCGTTTGAAGGAACCTTTTTTTCATATCTTTAGGGTATGAAATGCCGTTAAAGTCACTTAGAAAACTAACAAATCTTAAAAATTACTAGGTACTTACTTGATGTATGTTTTTTTTTTTTATATTAACCTAATTGAGTATCACACTGCTGGGCAAAGGCCTCCCCTTATGTTGTGCGTCTGTCTTTTGCCTTCTTCGCGCTTAAGCCGGTGAACCGACTTAAACAAAATTTGGGATGGATATTGTTATGATCCCGGGGAAGGGAATAGAATAGTTTTTGTTTGCATAAATTGTCAAAGATGTGAATAGGGGAGTGAAATTTACTATGAAGATGCAATAACCCTTCATTTGTGCTCTAATTGAATGTTTGCCTACCACTAAGAATAAGCTACCCAAAATACTAATTCTACGCAGACGAAGTCGCGGGCAAAAGCTAGTTATTAATAAGTATAATTGGCAAATATCGGTTTTTGATATTAATGAGATTTGTGCATTGTTGAAATGCCTCATGAATAATTTTCCGTTATGATACCAAATCGTAAATATGTATTATATAATATATTTGGTCTAAAATTGTTTCGCAATGTTTCAGATGGAATTTGTTGAAAATTTGCTCTTATTTTTGTGACGAAATGCGTTTTCTGATATTTAATTGTTAATCTATTCCAGTGTAACGAATTAAAATTTAGTGCTGCTCTGAAATATTTGATGACTCGCCGGCTACGATTATATGAGATCACGACTGTAGAACGTACATACAAACACTCGTATTCAATTACTAACTTCTGCCTACTGATGTTGATAGTATAATTCTGGAATACCTAATTATTTACGTTGCGACTCTATGCAGCTACGACCTTTAACATGTTTATTGCTATCCCGCGGGAACTATGCAATTTTCCGGGATAATAAGTAGCCTTTGTTTTAATCTAAGGTACCAGCTATCTTTGTTCCAAATTGTATCCAAATCCGTCCAGTCGTTTTAGCGTGAAGAAGGAACAAACATACACACTCACTCACATCGTCACATCGTCACAAACTTTCGCATTTATAATATTAGTAAAGTCTATTTTTTTCATACTAGATACTAAAATGACATTACCAGTGTTGCCTGTTTTTGCAATTCAAAAATAGTGATGTGCCACCACTATCGAAAGTTAACGATAAATTAAATTTAGTATAGATTTTTGTATATAAGCTAGTGTGTAATAAAGCTCTAAACCTTTAAATTTGCTTAATTATGACAATCGTATTTTTTTCTTAACATGGCCAAACCACTTGTAGCCAGACCACAAACATTGTCGATGGTTTCCACTAAACAATAGAAGCTGGTATCATTTGACAATTTGACATTTGCAATTGTCAATTTAGTATCTAGTATGAAAAATAGACTTTAGGATAGGATGTAATGACGTCATCGGCACCAAAGATTCGCTCCCTGAGTATCATACTCACAATTTCCTCCTTCTGCAGCTGCATTTGCTTAAGGTCCAGTTCTGTACTGTACTGGCGACCCTCACTAACGCTGGAGTACTGAACTATGTCGAGGAACTTGAGGATCTTGGCTGCAGCATCATCGATGGAGCGGTTCAACTGTTCTATCAGGTCGTTGGGGTACGAGTAGTCGTGGTTAAGGAGACGGCTCTCTGCGTTCGATAAGTCCATCTCCTGTAAGTACAGAGTCATAGGTGAAAAACTTATGTGGGCCATGCTCTTAAAAGTTGTACCCTCAACTTTTTTCTGAGATTTTGTTTATTTTTTCGGATTCCTACTCAGAATCACGAGCAGTATCGATCCTGATAGGAGAAAAAAAAACATCCCGAAAATTCCATACATTTTCTAGCCTAAAATTTCATTCCATTCCGTTACCGCCATACAAATTTGTGTGAAAGAAGTAACGGAATGGAAAAGGCAATTTCGGGCCGTTTTTTTTCTATCAGGATCGATAGTGTTCGTGATTTTGAGTAGAAATCCGAATAAAAAAAACAAAATCCCAGAAAAAAGTTGGGGGTACAACTTTTAAGAGAATGGCCCAAGTAAGAGTTGTTATGTTGTAGTAGTTTACAGAACTGATATGGGACTTCAGTCATTAATCGTTTAATCATACCTAAGTAAATAAAATCAGTTTTATGCCAAAATTACATATATTTATCAAACATGGCTAAGAACCACCACTTGCTCGTTTGCCTTCCTATTCACATTAAAAAAAAAATGAAAAAAAAAGTGGCTTTCGATTGTAAAAAAACCGTATAGAAATCGATTCATCTGTTTGAGAGCTACGATGCCACAGACAGACACACAGCGAGAGAGAGACATCGACGTCAATCTTGTTACACCTCTTTTTGCATCGGTGGCTAACACTCCACTTCCACGCTGGTCTGGGAGCAAATAAAAACACAAAATGTACCAGTTGCTTCTCTTTCCGCGCGGTAAAAGCCCATCGAGGGAATGCGCAAAAATCTTAGGAACCCATCACTATTTTGATTCCCCTTTCTACCTATACGCCCACAACCATGCTAAACGTGGCCTTTAGGTTTTGTTACCTTAAGCTGTCTACCCCGTAAGGGATAAAGACGTGATTTACGTATAATGTTTTAAACTACCGCGATTTTCACTCATATTTATTTAAAGTAACTCGCGCAGCTAAACAAAAGTGATACCCTACATGGCAGTCTGCACGTCACTACGGCCACTGCAACGTGGCTGAAACGTCGAGAGGTAATTAAATAAACAATTTGTACGCGGTTAAGTCCCGGTAATAATACTTTAAATAAATGTGATTTACTTATGTTAATATCCGCAGCTTATATTGTTAACTCACCAAATCACTGACGATCTCGTATATCATATTGTTCCTAAACATCCTGAACCTGAAGTCGGGTAAACGCACCGCCAGTTGGAGCACAGGGAACTCGTTAGGGAACTCCAGGTAGCCGTACACAGGACGGGACTTCAACACGTCCATGGTCCCCGTATAGTGGAGTTTACCCTCCTCTGAAATAGTATACATGGTGTCTAACCCTATTCATAAACGCTCTGTAGGCTTTTGCTAACTTAGTGATAGTTTGTCCTTATCTGTGAAAGAAATGTCAATGTGACAGATAAGGACAAAACGATTGCTAAGTTAGTAGAAGCATAGAGCTCTTTATGAATAAGGGGGTTAAAATGGTTCCAGAATATTCCAGCAGGTGGTTGGATTATTTAAACTGAACACACCTGTAATTGAAAATATTTCAATTTTTTAAGTGCTACTTTTTATTGTCTGGCTGGAAAGAGCGCACAATTTTAAGACACCCATATTTTGTTATATTTGCGAAAATCTTGTATTTTCGTGGAAAAATCCATTTAAATCGTTGCTCAAGCAGAAAGGACGTAAGTACCAAACGTCAAGTATTAACGAAATGACGTCACTGCTTTGTTTCGTACACCTAAAAAACGTTGAAATAATCACATTAATTGACCGACAAAACCTGTGCTCAAATAGTTTGACAGTGAATGCATTTGTCAATGTCGATGAACGTCAAAACGAGCTGACAAACTCAAACTTCACAAAAAATTTGATTTTAAATGAAATCTTGCAAAAATATTATCATTATTGCCCGGCAAACAGTTATCTAGTGTTTCCGATGGCAACAAAGCCGAGTGGTGTGCGAATGAATTAACCGTCAGCTGTCAGTAGTGTTGTGTTGTGAAAGTTGTAAATGTCAAAGGGAAACCTAGAAGACAAGGTTTTTTATAATGGCAGTATTGGACCTGCTGCTCGACGTCATTTCCCTTTTTACATATTTTGCTCATTTTTCCAAAAAAATACTGTACCAAAAAATTCCAAAAATATTTTTTTTGTGTCCAGTCGCCATCAGATATATCGTAGCGGGCGAGGTCCTCAAATACTTCGGAGCAGCCTTAAATTTAAATAAATTCATTACAACTGTAAGGTTAATAACATCAGAACACGCAATTAGTCATAAATATAATAGCAGCGACTTTTCAATAAAATCGGGACGTCACAGATCGTCAAAGATATCGATGCAGACAGGCTGACCATAAAGATCGGAACATTTTTGGAAAATATACCTTAACTTTGTGACAAACAGTTTAAATTACAGTGTGTTTATAATGAAACTAGTTTTATAAAATAGAACTACATGTTTTGACTTATAACAGCAGAAGAAGAATAATTTTAGTCTTAAAAAAAGTATAATGGCAATTTAGTGGCCAGTAACAATTTACACTTTATACAACAAAAAAGGTTTTATGTTACTAACACAGTGAATTATGCATGCAGACGCGTACACTATATAGGTGACATAATCTTTCATTTTGGCATGACGTTTGAGCCTTATTTGTATTTACTTTGGAATTCGAATCTATTATTATACGCGTAAGGTTTATTTTCCACATATGTTCCGATATTTATGATCAGCCTGACTGCGTCGATACCTTTGACGGTATGTGCTTCCTGATATTTTTAGCTCATTGAACGTCTCGAATTTATTGAAAAGTCGCTGCTCTTATATTTATGACGTATTGCTTGTTCCGATGTTATTAACCATATTTAGTGTAACGAATTTATTGAAATTTAATGCTGCTCCGAAATATTTGAGGACCTCGCCCGCTACGATATATCTGATGGCGACTGTCCCACAAGTGTTTTTCTCGAAATGGTTTTTGATTTATAAATATAAAGAAATTTGAAATATTGTGAATTATTTTTTACTGTAATTTTTATTATAAATTAAAGAATACTCTATTCTAAATGTACGCGTACTTAGACCGACACACAGGCGAGTAAAGTTGTCGAGCCTCGCCCGTCTGTCACACACTTAAGATAAACATCCCAATAAATGCAATGCGTGTATTAAATTCTTAGTTAATAGCTTTAAAACATGTTAAGTACTTACTTATCGCCGTCATAAGAGTCACGAAATCTGTAAAAAGCAAGTAAGTTATATGTATAAGTGAAAAACTTAAGTAAATGACCTGTTGTATGTAGTAGTGTACAGAACAGAACTGATATGGGACTTAAGTCATTTTTACGTCAATTAGTCTTTTCGCACACGTTACTCACACACAACAGGTCATTTACTTAATTTTTCATCATATATGCATGTTTTATACATTCCTCTTGAATGACTATCAAAAAAACCGCAACAAAATCCGTTCCGTTACTTTTAAAGAACTAAGCATACTACAGGGACAGACAACGGAAAGCGACTTTGTTATATACTATGCAGTGATTCCTTATCATCACTTTATTGCATTCAATATCGTTTTAGATTATGAAGCCGTTGAATCGTCAAGCATATCAGGTTTCTTCAACTGAGCAAATTAAATACGTGCATAAAATAAGCAATAACTTAGGTGCACTGGGAAACGGCAGTGGAAGTAATAAAGCTCCATGGCAAATTAAAGAAGCCTTTGAGAGTTTTATTACGACGTATAACTTTACCACTTTGATGTCGACTTGGGCGCCGTTTCATAAACTTTGACATGTTGACGATTCAACGACATAATGTTGTGTTGTCACTATGTTCCCGTTTCATAAAACTTGACTTTAGGAATTATCGCTTTTTCTTGGGGCATTTTAAATAGCTACCTTTAATAGTTATTTGTGATACAAGGTTGGTAAGTAAGGTTTTACAAATGAGTCGACGAGTTGATAAACCCGAGCCGCCAAGTCGAGGGTTTTCATCGTCACGAGTTTGTAAAAGCTTGCCAACCGTGTACCTATCATACGACATTTTTCAATACATTTGTGAGAAAATAGGCAAGACTGTGACGGCAAAAGACTATTTTGCGCGATTTGCGCCTCCTTAAAATATCGGGCGGAGTTAATTCCATGTTATTGTCGACTTCACTTGAAGAACTCATTTTGTTTGGTTTTTGTACATTATAATCAACAACACAAAACAACGAAAAGTTTTACAAAAATGGTGCGTCCGTAATGCGCATGCGTAAGTTTTGTTTTTAATTAGGTTAACTAAAATTATCAGGCAAAGGTTTAACGCGTACTGCGATTTTTTCGAATAAATAAAAGGTGGAAATCATTAAAATCTGAGGTAATTAAATTACAGTTTATACTAATTACAATAAATTTTGCAAATTAATTACTTAGTTTTGTATATTTGTACATTTTTCTGCGTATAAATCGATATTTTTCATTTTTGTCATTTAATACTCTTTGCTTGTAAACTTTTAAAATGGACAATTAAAAAAAACTGTAAAAAAATCGCACTATTGCGGTAAAATTTACTTACGAGCCATGTATAGTATACATCCTTTGAAAGTGAATTTTTCGAGCAAATGTATTGAAAAATAAATAACGTTTGACCATTACACTGATATTCAGTCTGAGTTAAACATTTTGCTTATTCTAAATTCGTCATTGAACGTAAAGTCCATTATTTCTAAGGAATAGTTTAATATTCCCTCTCTGTCTACTATTTTCTACTACCTTAGTAAATATCACCACTTTCTGGCCTTGTTTATCTATGGTAAGGAACAAGGAGAAAACGTAACCTAAAAAATGAAATTTTTGATACAAGTAAGCTTTTTTTGCTGACTGCACTTGCATTGCACTCCGTCCTACATAATGTGTACAAAACAAGTCAATCGGACCAACCGTAGAAGAGTTGCCTACTGCGGAGGCGGTCCCGGCTAGACCACCAGCATGCTACTACCAGTGCCCCATTTTATAAAGCTACAAGTTCTACAGTTTATAAGCGGAAGTCTTTTTCTGACCCTATGTGTTAGATAGAGACTTCCGCTTGTAAATTGTAACTAGTAGCTTTATGAAATAGGGCCCAGATTATTGTATTGTCATCCAACTTCCACAAGTATGCAAAATTTCAGCTCAACCGGTAGAAGACATCTGCTTCAAAATTAAATTGCAAGATTAAACCCGGACAAACATACTTAACTTACGTTGCAAGTTATTAAAATGCTTGTAAATTGACTTAGGTAAGTCCCATAACACTTCTGTGCACTACTATTTCTACTATTTCACTTCTATACCCCGCTACGATTGAAACAATTCAACTGTAGCGGCGGCTCGGACAGTGAAGGGCACTTCAAAAATGTCTCTTTATTTTCAATATTGTGTAGAACAAACTTCGACGCTTGGTAAGATGATACATTATTCGTAATATTATGGTATATATCTGATATAAGTGACTTTTCTCCAACTTGCTCGGAAATGTGCGTCTTACTGGCAAAAACAGCTTCCAGGAAGGTCTCCGTTACTGGCGCAAAATTAGAAAAAAAAAATACACAGCTGTAGCGGCCGGGAAATAGCGGAAGCGGCCGGGAAATTTTCATTACTGTACAACTATTTAACTTTTTAATATTTTATGACTAAGATTATTCACCACAAACAGCCAAATGCTCGTACAATCATATGGAACCAGTGCGTTTAAAAGTGTCTTAAATAGTTTTTTTTTTTTTTTTTATTACCCAAAGATCAGAATCTGTGGTGGTCTGATTTTTTTAATCCAATGTATTGTAATTTAAAATAGCTTTATAACATTAAAATTTGCACTTTTAGTTGATTTATTACAATTTCATAGTAAACAGAAATATACTTTAGAATGAAATGGCGTTATCAGAAGAAAAATGTGAAATATTACAGTGTAGCTAGTACTGTTGCGGGAGTAGAACATTGCGACAATTTTGTTCAATTGCATGCAAGTCAGTGGAATATTTTAACATTTTATTTTATTTCCTCGCATTATTAGAGAAAAGCACTATACGTGCCTCGGCGGAAACGGCAATTCGTGGATTCGTATTTATTAACGGACTCCGCTACGCGTCGTCCGTCAAACTATATGCTCATCCACGAATTGCAATTTCCCGGCCTCGGCAGTAATGTACTATTAACCATGATTATTTAAATAAGAATCCCCCTTTTAAATTTTATGACAAGTAGGGAGTTCATGTCTTTAAAACTACGCAACGGATTTTGATGTGGTGTTTTTTAATAGATAGAGTGATTCAAGAGGAATGTTTATACGCAGAGTCGCGGGCAGAAGCTAGTCATTGTTATAAAATGTCGTAAGGTATCAATAATGTTATAATCATTCAAAATTGCAGTGTATTTGATAATAAATGCATTCAAAGAATGTTTGTGTGGGGATTTAGACGAAATTGGTTTGTTTAACAAAGACGTTACATTAGATTGGAAAGGTGAATAAGTGTGACTGCAGAAAAAAACACCGGGTAGCACTCCGCCCACTCCGGGAGTGCCGGCAGAAGTGAAAACTACACACGCACACTCGCGCAAAAAAAAAACTTTTTCTACACGAGATTCGAACTGCGGTCAATTGAGAGAACGCACTGTTATTCCACACCTTATACCACTAGGCCAAACGCACATACGTTAAAGCGACTCTAGCTTCATTCGTATTTCAAAATAAGCTCTTAGAGGATCCTGATATCCTGATACTTAAACTCCGCCTCCGTCTTACGCCTGACGCGAGTTTAAAAAAAATTACTCATCCCAAAAAGTGCTCAGCGCCGCTTAAGAAGTTTTCAGTACAAAAACTAATGGAACCGACTTACCCTCGTCGGATTGGTTCTCGAAGGGCATCTCACCAATCGTAATGGCAACACCGCAGTATTTGCCGGCAACCTTTCTATCCAACATGGAAACTTCGAATATGGGACAGTAAACGCAAAAATCTTCCAACGTCCACTTGGATTCCTGAAAATTATAATACATAAATCACATTGCTTATTACGTAACTCGCTCACGTTTAGGATACCTTATTGTAGGCGTACCATCAGCCAAATATGTGGTCTACTACCCTAAGGTTAAAAATCCTTTGCACGTCACAGTATATAATGTCGATAAGACAGGCTGTCATCTTGAAAGTTCGACTTTAGCGACATTTTTGTTTGATAGGATGTTGGATGAAAAGTGGTAGACCACTTCTTTGGTCGACCGTACAGGTGGAAGGGGAACACAAAATGGTAATGGGTGGCTAGCATCACCTATAACATGATTCCCATGATCCCCATTCCCTAGGCTTTTAGCATTCGCGTGGGAAGAGAAGCATCGCTGGTACATTCCATATTTGTTCTTTAATCTCAGATCAGCATGGGAACAGCTCATACTGCATTCTGATTACCGCAGGTGAAATTTCAGACGAACCGATCATTCGACCTAAGAATACGATTGACCAAAAAAATATTCGACCATATGGCCACAGAATAAGTAATAGTAAACGTACAGAAGGCTCTCTCTCTGGAGTCGATCAAATAAATAAAAACTCTAGCCGCGTACACATAATGCACAATCTAGCTCGCTCCTGATATATTTACCTACATCGATAATAGCCTACCTCACTCCATCACATTTCCCGCAAAGCATTAATGCAAAAATAAACCGTATTACTACGCGAGAGCGCTTCTTCTAGTTTAACCGTTTCAATCATGGCCGTTCACGACGTCACCGCGTACTTATTGGAGTTGTAGTAGTCATTGTTCGTTGCTAGGTAACTAGGTGACACACAAATAACGCGCGACACCAGCGTGCGAGGCGAGCGGAAACCTACTGTCATTATCCTGCCCGGCAGTTGATCGTACCGAAGTACCGTATTATGGCTTCTGGTTTAGGTACCTGTTTGAAGGGAGCCACAGGTTCCACGTTGATGGTCCGTAAGCTGTGCTTGTAATAAGGCACCACGGTCTTCAGGGCCACCAGTACCACCCCCCGATGGTAAGGCCCGTCCTCGCCATTGGTCACGGCTGCTGAACTCCAGGGTCCGTACATGTGGAGAAGCGAGGGTCCGAAGGTGGGCAGGAAACCTGAGGAGCGGGTATTGGTCAATGCACAGCCAAAGGCGATAGTAACAACTTTTGTTTTAAAAGAACCCCCACGCATTTTGGAACGACCGCGGGGGCCGAGAAGTACGGGCGGCAGGCGCACTCGCACCTCTCTCGGTCCCCTTTGACGTCCTACCCTGCGCCCTTCTCTTTGTTTTTGTATTTGTTACCTGAGCTCTTTATGTACCTATATACCTACATTAATATTTTGCATGCCCGATACTAGTGAAGTGTGTGAAACAATCTTTTTATATTGTACTGTACCTACCACATCAAGCGAAATAAAGATATTTGACATTTGAAATGAAATGAAATGAAATGAAATGAAATGAAATGGTTTATTTGCTAGATATGGGTTACAGAATGTAGATGTTATAATATATATTAAAAGTGCGCCAATATCTGCTGGAGTCAGCATGCAAAATATAAAATTTCCAATTTTAGTGATTATTATCAATCATAAAAATATAGAAATTATCCTGGTATTATCATGAAATTAATTTGTCAATCATTAATTACAATTATTATTTACATAAAGTCATATATAAAGCAATAAAGTGATATTTGCCCCTGTGCCGCATGGGCGAGGACTCATTTAAGCAGTCGGTCTAAGTCCGTTTTCTCGATGGACTTTTACGAGTACCATCTACGCGGGAAGAGAAGTTGATATAGGTGAAAAACTTAAGTTCATGGTAAGGTCATGGTAAGGCCCCAACATGCAACAGTGAGAGCCTTAAATGTCTTAATATCTCACCATTCTCACCGCCATGCGAGATCTGCGTGAGTTTCAAGTGGGTGCTGGCCAGAACTCTGTTCGCGCAGCCGTCGGCCGAACATACTTCGAGCTTGATCATCTGACATATGTTTGGGAACATCTCGACCATTGATATTTGTTCGGCATACACTGGATTGTTGGTGCGGCATTGGATGCCGGTTTTGGCCTACAAACAAGCCATGTATACGGAGAGTTTGGAGAGCTCTCGCTAAGACTACGGGTCTCATTCTCTTAAAAGTTGTACCCCCAACTTTTTTCTGGGATTTGGTTTTTTTCGGATTCCTACTCAGAATCACGAGCACTATATTCTGAAGAGAAAAAAAACGTTCCGAAAATTCCATTTTCTAGCCTAAAATTTCGTTCCATTCCGTTACCGCCATACAAATTTGTATGAATGAAGTAACGAAATGGAAAAGGCAATTTTGGGCTGTTTTTTTCCCCTACCAAAGTCGATAGCGCTCGTGATGCTGAGTTGGAATCCAAAAAAAGAAATCCCAGAAAAAAGTTGGCGGTACAACTTTTAAGAGAAAGGTATATAAGTAAAAGGCGCAAAGAATAGCGGTAAAAATTCGCATAAAAACATACGTATAATTTTACTAGCTTCTGCCCGCGACTTCGTCTGCGTAGAATTATACATAAACTTTCGTCTTGAATCACTGTTAGCTATTAAATAAAATCGCATCAAAATCCGTTGCATAGTTTTAAAGATATAAGCATACATATGGACAGACAGAAGCTATTTTGTTTTATACTAGGTAGTGAAGACGAACGTGTTTGTAATTTTAAACTCACTCGTCCATCCCTAATATAGGTAATACTCCTCTTAACCACTCAAAGGTTGACTGAGATTCCTTAAAGTGATAAGCCCTTGCGCATGCGCGCCGGCACGTTAAGTCTAGCGATGACGAGTCACGGATACCGTATTTTATACTTCTGCGCATACAAGGTCATCGCTAGACTTACGTGCCGGCACTTATATCTCAGTGTTTGACAATTGTATTTGTTTTATCATTTTGCACAATAGAGTTTACATGGTTTACATACAGAATAGTCACAGACTGCTTTTAATCATTTTTAAATGCATAGAAATTATTACAACCAAATTCATATTTTATTGCTATCCGCCATATTCCGCGAATCCCCTCTCCCCGCTACTCCCATAGACTAAGTACAAAAACAATTTTTATTTTAAAAATCCTACAACTCGGCCATCCTGCTGTTGTATGGCCTCAGACAACTTATACATAACTAGACATATCCACTGTCTTACTGCATACTAACAAAAATAAACACGTTTACATCTTACACTAAATAAAACATGGGATAATGAAACTTCTCAACATTTAGAACCACACAGCGCTATAAATCAAAATAACTATGTTCAAATTAACTCAAAAGTTCACCTAAGGTAAACAAAATAAATCTTTAGGTACCTAAACATACACCTACCTACCTACTAGAACCACCTTGCACGTAACACCTTATAAAACCGTTGAGTCAACAGATTAAAACAAATCATTTGAAACTACTCACTCATAACAATAATCGTCGATTTGCAACACTGTACTTATAACATTTTCCAATAGCAAAAACCTTCACTAAACCGAATCCTGTTATCATAGTCTCGTCTTTGACATAAGTCGTAATATTTAACTAAGAGTGTAAGTTAATAGACAGTAAATTTAGCTCACTACCAGAATCAATCAAACAATTCATTGTTACACCGTCAACTTTTAACGTCTTTACAGAAAAATCCGCCTTTATTCGACATTCGACTTCGACTTGGTTATGTTTTGGTTTTGGCGTCAACATTGCCGGTTATTTCGACTTTGACAACAACATTGATGACAGACGGACGGTTCACCATTTTGCTCTTCAGCGGCGCCCTCTGCGCGCGCATCACAATTTTGTTCGGCATTCTGTTCAGAGTTCACGTAACATTGCGCGCGACTGTTGCCAACTTGACGTTCGTGCTCCGCTGCTCTCACCTGTTCCGCGACCGTTGCCATTCCATGTTCCGTCTCCTTCTTCGCGTTCTTCCCCGCGACGCGCCATATTTGTATTTGCCGTCTCCACCGTTACTGTCAAACTATCTTTCTCCGCCATGTTTCTTCCTTTTATTTCACCTTCAACACCTTTTATAATCACCTTTGAAAACTTCTTTTAACACCTTTAACACCTTTAAACACCTTTAACACCTTTCAGCTTTTATTTCATCTTTCTTTTACATCGCCATCTTTTCTTAAAATTTTCTTCATAGAACGCCTTCTTCGATTTTCGCGACATCATTTCTTCTCAACAGTTAAAATTCATCCCGGACGAGCCCCCAAAATGTAGTATTTTAAAATAAAACCCCAGAATAGTCACAGACTGCTTTTAATCATTTTTAAATGCATAGAAATTATTACAACCAAATTCATATTTTATTGCTATCCGCCATATTCCGCGAATCCCCTCTCCCCGCTACTCCCATAGACTAAGTACAAAAACAATTTTTATTTTAAAAATCCTACATACAAATTACGAAAAGGTATAAAATGTATTCTTTCTTTCTTTCTTTTAATTCTGAAGCTGAACCTCGTTGATGACACCGTTTTTCTTGGTCTCACCTTGGATCGAAACTTACAGTGGAGCCCACATATTTCTGTTCTTGCTGGTAGATTGAGTTCTGCCGCCTATGCTGTACGAAGAATCAGACAATTTACCAACGTGGAAACAGCTCGACTAGTTTATTTCAGTTACTTTCACAGCATTTTGTCTTACGGCATTCTGATTTGGGGAAGAGCAGCTGACATACAGACTATATTCATTCTACAGAAGAGGGCAGTTCGGTCCATCTATAACCTGAGCTCCCGAGAGTCATTAAGAGAGCGCTTTAAAGAGATAGAAATTCTTACAGTAGCTTCGCAGTACATACATGATGTGATTATGTATACACATAAGAATTTCAATTCCTTTAAGAAAGTGTCAGACATCCATGATTTCAACACTCGAAATAAACACAAGCTTCTCGTTCCTAAATTTCGTCTACGGAAAGTAAGTAAATCTTTTCTGGGAAACTGTGTCAGGTTCTACAACAAAGTGCCTGTTGATGCGTGGAAACTGCCACATGTGTCATTCAAGAGATACATAAATAACACGCTCTTGAAGAAAGCGTATTACACAGTAGATGATTATATGTGCGACGATATTATGACATGGCCATCTTTGGAAAAATGACCGTAAGCCGGAGAATCCAGTGCTTTGTGAGTGATCCTGTAGTATGTGTGTGTGTGTGTGTGTGTGTGTGTGTGTGTGTGCGTGTGTGTAGTATCTATATACGGTCTCTGGCCCTGTTGCTACCGTCTGCTGTTTAGACTTGCTGATCTCGGTTACCTTACTAAAATTTTTATTAAGATTAAAGATTATATAGACATTATGAATATTAGCATCTTATCAATTTAAATATTGTGCCTACCTGTTTTAATTAGTTTGTATTATTATTTTCTTTTTACTTTAGTAATATTTTTATTTTTATTATTATTAATTATTTACAAGGACATAAATATTGCTATGTCGTATGTGTATGTGTGCTAAGTTAGGTATTAGGTAGGTATATTGTTAAGCTTATGGATTTCCGTTTTCTTTTGTTGTTTTATTTTTTCATTTACTGTCTAGTTACAGGCTAGCAGCGTCGAAGTTCCTAAAACGTCCCCATAGCGAGCCTGTGGGGACGGAAGTGATACATGCCCTCGGTACCGCTCTGCTTTCAGAGCATGACATGAGCGCGTGTGAGCCAACATTGGGGGCGGCAGACGTAAGCTTGCCTTCGGAATCCAAAAGCTTATCAGTTACTTACTTGACATGAAATGCATATTTCATATTTTTTATTATATATAATAATTTTTTTTTTTTTTTTGCTCTTTTTCTCATCGACATTGGAGATATCTCCAATTAACTTATTTGACGGTGGAGGCGTTTTACACCTCCACTAAACTTAGATTATTTTTATTCACTTTTTGCTTTTGCTTTCTCTTTCTTATCATTATCGCATATTTTGTTTCGCTTTGACCAGTAGAGACTTTATACATCTCTACTATAGACCAATGTAATTTAAGGTACGGACTTAACTTAGGGACCGTTTACATCCCTTTTATAAAATGTATTAATTGTATTAGGTAAGTTAAGTAGAATTTAAGTACTATTGTAAATCTATTTTATTTTGAAAAAATGACTTTCTGCCAAGTTTCTTGCGGCGCATTCTTCTTGGCAATGATGGTCTTTCCGAATGCGCTGGTAGATTCAAAAAAAGACATGTAAAAGAGCCCTCGGCGGCCTATTTGCAAAATAAACTTTTGACTTTTGACTTTTGACTTTTGACTTTTATAATAGCTGCCTGCTCAACTCTAGTCTGCTTGACTTTCTGGCCAATCAGAATGCAGTAATCGCCAATTTCGCGGCATGGCCTCTCTATTAGGTTTGCTGTATGCTCACCACCAATCCGCAAAATGAGACCCTGAGGAATGTGCTCGGAGGCTTCGCGAATCGGTCCACGTGGCAATGCGTGCCGCTGGGTATGGAGTAAGCGGCGTACACAGAGATCTGGTAGCTCGCGCGCTGCTGCTCGGAGCCGGAGGGTAGCAGGAGATTGCTAAAACAAAAGCAAAACAGGCTGTTGACGACGTGCTCACTTTTTAATAAGTTTAAGTTATTATTTTGTAAAAGACGGTAGTTTTAACGCGGTGTCATTGCAGGTACAAAAATAAATTGTACGGGCGCCGCCAGTCAGTCCTCTGAAGCTATCCGCAAGAGACACTGCTCTTGTTATTGTTAAAGTTTGAGTTTTTGTAACGATTTTGGTTCCGCAATATATCTGTTGCAAGTTAAAATGTTTTCATTATTATCGCCGCGGCACCCATCCGCTACACAGGCGTTTTTTTTTTTTAGTAGCCTATTGCGGTGTCCCACTGCAGGGTAAAGGCCTCTCCTCTCGACCTCCACAGCTCTCGGTCTGACGCAATATCAGGCCAGTCCTCCATATACGCGTCCAAATCGTCCAGCCATTGCCTTCTTGCTTAATATCTTGCTTGCTTCTTGCTTCTTTATTAATATTAATAATTATAATATTAAGTTCGTTTATTATTATTATATAATACGTAAGGATGAATGGACCTTAAGTAACTCAGTTTTAGAAACTACGGCAGTAAATAATTTCGGTCCGATTGAGAATTTTGAAACATTTTGACGTGTTCTAAATATTTTGAACTTGAACTGAAGGATTTTTTTATTTATTTTTTATATATATAGGAAGGCAAACCAGCAAGTGGGTCGCCTCATGGCAAGTGATAACCACTGCCCTTATACACCCGCAACCCCGGAGGGATCGCAGATGCGCTGTCAACCTAGAGGGCTAAGATGAAATGCCTATTGTGCTCGTAATTTCCCCGGCTGTCTTACTCTCCACACCGGAACACAGCAGTGCAAGCACTGCTGCTTGGCGGCAGGATTAGCGAGTATGGTGGTAGCGATCCGGACGGACCTTGCATAAGGCCCTACCGCCCGCCTTTCACCTTTTACCGCTATCATTTTCGCTTTTCATGCGAACCATACTACTAGAAATACAATGCAAGTTCTCCCTAATTCACTACCCAACGGCGTCGCTGCCTAGGGGCTAGACGGTGCAGTGCCCCGGGGCCCTCAAGCTTAAAGGGCCCTAGAATCCTTACCAAAAGTACTAAAACTAACCAGCATGCTTATTACGTAACTCGCTCGTGATCATCATCGTCTTAAGAGGCTGACAACACCTAATTTTGTTGAAATTGATGTTATTTAAGCACTTTTTTGAGAAAAACTACACACAAAAAGAAATACAAAAAAAATATTATGTTAATTTTCATCATATTTCAAACACAGTGGACGGACTCTAAACATAATTGAACAAAATCGGCTCGATAGAAAATAATTGCAAAGATTGGTCTTAAAACCATTATTAAACGGTTCTATGTCTTTATTTTTACAACGTCTGGGTCTGCAATTAAAAACATGAAGTCAACATATTCATACTAAACGGCTAACGAGTCATATTTCACAAATAATCCATACTTTTTTTATTTCTTATTATTTGTGTCTTATTTGCAAGATTTTAGACGCGCGCCAAGCTGCCGGAATGGTTTCTTCTCTTTCACTAACAGGCACGCGAACCGTATGTGTGAAGAGTGGCGCTGCTCGAGGTCATTTGCTGTGACATTTACAGCGCCTTAATTTTGACAGTTCATGTACGGGCTGACAATTGGCATCGGAATCAGCTAGCTGTCACATTCATACAAGAACTGTCAAAATGAACACGATGGCGATCGCGAGCGAGTTACGTAATAAGCCTGCAGTTTAGGTTTACCCTTGGTTAGGTACCTACGCCACTTTCTGTACAGTCGCCATCAGATATATCGTAGCGGGCGAGGTCCTCAAATAATTCGGAGCAGCCTTAAATTTCAATAAATTCGTTACACTCTAAGGTTAATAACATCAGAACACGCAATTAGTCATAAATAAAGTAGCAGCGACTTTTCAATAAAATCGTGACGTCACAGGTCGTCAAAGGTATCGATGCAGACAGGCTGACCATAAAGATCGGAACATTTTTTGAAAATATACCTTAACTTTGTGACAAACAGTTTAAATTACAGTGTGTTTATAATGAAATTAGTTTTATAAAATAGAACTACATGCTTTGACTTATAACAGCAGAAGAAGAGAAATTTTATTCGTAAAAAAAGTATTTGGCAATTTAGTGGCCAGTAACAATTTACACATTATACAACAAAAAAGGTTTTATGTTACTAACGCAGTGAATTATGCATGCAGACGCGTACACTATATAGGTGACATATATTTCAATATGGCATGACGTTTGAGCCTTATTTGTATTTTGTTTGAAATTCGAATCTATTATTATATACGTAAGGTTTATTTTCTACATATGTTCCGATATTTGTGGTCAGCCTGACTGTTTCGATACCTTTGACGATATGTGCTTCCTGATATTTTTAGCTCATTGAACGTCCCGAATTTATTGAAAAGTCGCTGTTCTTATATTTATGACGGATTGCGTGTTCCGATGTTATTAACCATATCTAGTGTAACGAATTTTATTGAAATTTAATGCTGCTCCGAAATATTTGAGGACCTCGCCCGCTACGATATATCTGATGGCGACTGTACCACGGCTATGCGCAACATTCAACATGAAACTACCGTGACTCAATCATAATTACAAAAATGGATAGCTCTCGTATAAGAGCCCAATAATGCTCGCCATGTTTCGGACTAATTCGTAGTACTTCCTCATGGAGCGCTCGCTCCGGCGGCAGCGAAACGAACGCTCAGCTTTTTTACGTGCGATCCGTTTTTGTAATTATTATGCGCAATACTACTCATAACTCTCTACTCTCTCTTGGTACTATTCTTAAGTATATTGTATTGTGTCGAATGTGTGTAAATAAATGTTTCTCTTCTCTCTCTCTCTCGATATGCTGAAATAGGTTAACTCACTCTTCCATCTTCTCTTCGTACGTGACAGCTGACATGACCTGCATCTCGCCTCGGAACAAGATGGAGATGTCCACCTTTAGGAAGCCCACCGGTCCCACGCCGTCGTCCTTGGGCAGAGTCAGCTGGGCCCATTTGTGGGATACCGTGTGATCTGGGGACAAATCTCAATTTGTCTGCGAACAAATATCACAAAACGTTTTGTCCTGACCTGAATGACCTAAAACCTGAGGCCTTACCATGACGTCTTAATTCCGACGCAGTTCAAGTTTTAGCTGTCACTTTTAGTATGAATCTGACAGCGAGCGAAACTAAACTGAATCGCATTAAGACGTCATGGTAAGGCCCCTGAAACTTGGAGGGTGTATGTTTTGTATGACGTAGGCATCCGATAAGAAAGGATTTTCGGAAAATCTACTTATAAGGGGGTGAAAAAGAAGGGCTAAGTTTGTATGGAACATCGTGATTCCCATGTCCCATTCTTGGTCCGATCTACTTCAAATTTTGCATAAACATTATTTAAAAGAATTGGGATTGTTCATTTTTTTACAACATACCCTGATTTGAAAACCATTTCGAAGTATGGGGCTTGCAAACTGTTTTATCTTACTGGCGTTCAAAAATACTCAAGGATTACGGATATTTTGCAAAACAAATATTTGACCTTTATTCGACCTTACCGAGCGGCTGTTGGTAGTTCCAAAAAATAAATCGGCAAATATCTAGTTTGTCTATTAAATTTATATGTCAACTAGTTGTCAGTGTCACCCAATGTCAGTAAAGTAAATATTGTTTTGTTGAAAATTTAAAATTGTCGGTCGATTTAAAACGAAATAATGGAAATTACAGAAAATGCTTCGTTCCAACCTGAAATAATGATAAAGTCTACCCGTGATCATGATGCATGCAACTGTATCGGAATATCGGGAGCTCAATAAAGGTAATCGCGGTTCACATCCCGTTTATAATACAATATTTCGAATGAACTTAACCGTGAATCATTAAAAACTCTTACTGAAATAATGACTCTAAAAATAGCTCCAAAACAATAGTTCGCACGGATCCGAGAAGATTTAAGAGAAAAGTGGTGTCGCGAAGTAAATGTTGAATACTTCAAAGTTTATAAGTACCTACACAACATTGTTGCGAGGATCATTTCGACGTAAGTAGGTACCAAAACACAATGCCACATACTTCCACATTCATAAATTTTCAACTCATTATAACCATGATCAGGATTTAACGCAACATACAATAAGCTTGTAGGTAAACAAAGGTAAACAGTATATTTGACATTAGATGACAGTCACAACAGCTATGACAACTATTTTTTTTTAATTTCCAAAGGATTGTGGGAAAATTGCCTATTTCAGCCGGCCGTATATAATTTACGAAAAGTCGTATCTGATTTTTTTAAGCAATTATATTAATTAAATTAAGCCATGAAATGACAAAATATTCAAGTTAGTTTCTTAAAGTGCTCCATATTTTCTAAAAAATATATAAAAAGGGGGGTTAAAAAAATGAACAAGCCCAATTGATGGAACACGTGTTTCATAATTTCTTGAAATTCATCCCCCAACACGGATTAAAAGAGATAAGCTTCAAAGTTGATATCAATACTCCTTAGTACTTTTCATTTAAATTACATTTTATTTTGATGAAAGTCATGCTTGAAAACTCAACCCGATTTTATTCACAAAAGGCTGAACTCACATAAAAGCATGGTGCAGCTCAGGTACAAGGCGAATGCCAAGCAAATAGTTTTTAAAGTTGAAATGTCTCGTAAGTCACCGTATTAAATTAGCACCCCATTTTGAAGGTTTCCCAACTTTGATTTCCTCCGGATAGTTTAAAAGTTCGCTGCAAAGGCGCCCTATCTCCCTAACTTTACCTTACTTTACTAGAGTCTTGAAATTGTATACACAAGTAGGTCGAGAATCATAATCAAATTTTATGATAATCGTTGGAGCCGTTTCCGAGATTCAGATTATATTATATACAAGAATTGCTTGCTCATTTAAATGTAGGTATTAGATAGATAGAATGTACCTATTGTACCTATTATAGACAAAAATCCAATTACATCGTCCAATATCACAATCAAATAAAAAAATTGAGTCGGTAGAATACATTCTCCGCTCAAAAAAATGATAATTGGAAGGTAGTCTTGTTTTTCCACAGTTACGAGTATTTTACGTACTCGTATCGCTGCGCGCTGAGGTCACTCATAACCTTGTCGACATCCGACGCGACCAACCCACAATCACACCGAACCACCGTAGTTAATTGAGGATGAGCCACAGACATGGATGAACTTAGACCATAAAGTAAATATCACCGAATTACTTCATATCACCGATTAGCCAAGGTTTGCCCTATACGCTCACAATCATGCTAAACGTGGCCTTTAGCTTAGGCTCTGTCTACCTCGTTAGGGATAACATATATACATCCATAAATCACGTTTCACGGGTAGGCAGAGTCTAAGATAGCGGGAACTGTCGCGGCGAAGTGCGAATTGGACCGAGCGATGAGTGGATTTCTGAACTGGCATTGATTTTGTATGTTGGTATCACTGGGCGTGTGACGGATGAGGGGCTCGGAAACTGACGTTTTTATTACGACTGGAGCGTTTGGCGCCTTTGGCGGGGAAGTAGAGAACAAGAAGATGGTACAGGACGGTCAGGAGATAATGGATATAAGAAAGAGTTACGCGAAGCCATAGCGGAGGTAATAAATGCATAATCACGAGTGAGTTCCCATAAAATTCTCTTATATTATGTCGTGCCCCTTAAGACGCAATATGATCATCAGACCAAGGAATGTTACGAGTAAAGTTTGTGTAATAAAAATGATTGTGAAGTACTTACTAATTTGTAGTAATTAGAACTGTATCATGAACCGAGTTGTGGTTCTGGTGGCATGGGCTGGCTGTGAGGGGATTTGTTGGGAGGCCAGTTGGGCGGAAGCCTGATTTACTGTATTCTTATACTAAAATGAGATAATATAGAAGCTAACAATCAGCGTTCATCTAATGATCATATTGTACTAGTAGGTATGTGGCTAACAGCATTGAGTATATTGCGAAGCTATACTCTATATAAGAAGTAAAACGTGGCCACTTAATTTGGTGGAGGTGATGGGATGCTTTGATTCTTCAGGGCAGGAATAGTTGCAAGTTGTTTAAATGTGCACGATAAATTCCTTGGCTTCAGAGGGCTAATGTATCTGCCCTGTGCGCTTGTTCATGTAAACAGTAATGCAGGAGTTGCAAGGTTGGCAAATAAAATGCAGTTATATCCAGCATGAAAGAGATTGAACTTGATAGTTAAATCTGCATTTTAAATTAATTAATAGAAGTGCAAGGGTTTCCTGCCTGGGAATTGAAGTATACACAGAGCCCAGATAAATTCATAACTGTGCACTGCCAAGTTGGCCAAGTAAACATCCTGTAAAATTTAATTCCTTGATTTTATAAGAAGACCTTATTATAGTCAAATTGAATTCTATGGCTTAGCGGGCCAAAAGAAGGACACCATAAGTTTTAATTTCTGGGACAAGTATGAGAAAAAAAAATATTGGTCTATGTCTATAATATAAACTATTGCTGCGTGGCTCGAATACCAGCCAGGAAGTAACATTGTTATTTTATTTGTTTGTGTACATATTAATTAATGTTTTAATGATTATGACTTTACATTTATTTTACTTTATCGGTGTGACATTACCGGTTAATCAAAATCCTTTGTGTTGCATTGTGTGGCAACAAAGTTTGTGAAGGATGCTACCTATAACCTTAACCCAGAATATCTCCGAAGCGCTAGTCAGATGGAAAGCCATGTGAATTAATAAAAGGCAAATTTTTTGGCCCACCGTCATGTTGAAGTATGGTTATAAAAGGCTAATATTTTTAGAATACCATAGAGAGACCAAAGTAATGGTCATGTTTGAAGTATAGTTATACATAAATTGTGTGACGAATTTAGCATTGTTTTTTTTTAAGGCCGACGTATTGGCTATATGTAGTACGATTTCTACCTGGAAGCATGAGATATTATATTCTTTGCACCATTCCAGATGCTAGATGAAGGCGACAAGTATTCATGCAATGCAGAAAGTGGCCTCCCACACATTAACTTGTGGTGATTTGAAGTCTTGCACACAGTGTGTTGGAGTGCCATTAGACTACATGACAATTTGGTGGTATATATATGGTTTATGTCTGTTTGTAATAGAAGAGGTTCTATTGTACCTACTGCCTTTTAGTTCGCGTTTTGAATTCAATGTTCGTATACCGTGATATGCCTGTGCAATGTTGGCGTAATGATTTACACGGATTTCCGTTTAAAAAAAAAACAGACAAATATGTAAGTGCTCGCACAAAGAAGTTTAAGTTTCAGAATATACCATATTGCCGTATGACGTTGCCGACATTTTGCCACAAGATTTTTGTAAATTTTTATTATACTGACATCGGCCCAAGCTTTACGGCCGCCATTAAAGAGGAAGAAGAAGAAGTTTCAGAATACACAGATTATTTATTTTTTGTATTGGTTACATCGTTTAAGTTTTATGAGAGCATTTTTAGGTGCGCCAATGTTACGCGGCTACAACCGTGTTAGAACGTTAGAAGCCATTACAATTTAGAAGAGAGTTGAGGGGGAAGGTAAAGTATCTGTACAGCACAATGGTGAGTCATATCTAAATGCTATTTTGTCGTGTATGAAGTAATTACCTCGAGACAGTGACCAGAAGTAAAGCCAGAAGTAATTAACTGAAGTAAGACAGAAGTTGTGTCTTTACCGAATACAGAAGTTGTACAAGAAGTTTATCGAGGTAAGACAGAAGTTGCGTCTTTACCAAATACATAAGTAGTATAAGAAGTTTATAACAAGTTATAGGTTTAAGCACATGAGACTAAGAAGTAGCCCGTGGTTATGGGCTGGACTGTAGAAGTGATGTTCGAGGTCCGTGATGGGACTATGTCCCGCCCTCAGTGCTTAACAGAGAGTGTTGTGTGTACCTTAGTGTACCTATAGTTGTCGAGCCTATGGAAAATTTATAGTAAATTATGTCATATATCTCGAGGTCACTCTCACGTGATATTATGTTGTCATTGTTGTCAAGGTATAGAAGCAGAGATAAGAAGTAAATCCTAGCCACACCTTTCTTATATTCAACCGTTTATGAAGTATTAAATCCGTTATGTCGATGTAACTTGCGGAAGTTGTATATATATATTTTTTAAGTTAGCAAGTATTAGATCGAGTGTTTTTCGTCGAGCGAGAATAGCGAGATCAAACAAAAATGCCTTTTTGAATATCGTAACTGTTTTTTCTTATTGATTGTTTCGATTTAAGATATATTTTAAGACTGATTGAATTTCTGTCAGCAAATAATGTGCGCATTGAAAAGACACACTGCAACACGACATGATTTCCGAAGTTTTGTGTTTAGTAAGGTTTCTTTTTGTGGCTAATTCCGTCTGCGGGGTATTGCCGTACACGAGTCTTGCGTCCATTCTAAGGACAGTACGCGGTTGCTGGCTCGATGGGATAAAGCATTGAGAGTATTTAAATCCAACTGTCAATAACAGATGGCGCTACGAAGTCAGCGGTTATGCACTTAAGCATAGGTACTTCGCTTTCAAAGTTTAATTGCGATTGCTCTCCGAACAGTCCGAACTCGTAACGCGAGTGTAGTGTCTTGTCAAGTTTTCGGACGGTGCGATTGGAATATGCAAGTTACGAATATGTACGAGTAAGTATGTTCATTATATTATCCGAGATGATTGTTTATTGATAGTAATCCATCTTTCATTAAAGTCTATGCTGAGAAGCTATCAGCGATTAAAGATTTGTATTTCCAAATCTTTCAAGTGCGAAAATCCGTCCAATTTTAAATGGTCAAAAGCGTCATAATTTCCCTATTTCATATCTATGAACTATCTAGTCAACCTTTTGAAAAGTTCCCAATCCGCACTGGGCCCGCGTGGGAACTATAACCCAAACCCTCTCACGTCGAATTACGCAATAATTTATGTACATACTTATATGAAAAAAAAGACTGAAATTATAGCGAATTCGGAATAAAAGGGCTAAATTATTATTATTATAAACTAAGAATGTGACATCATTTATTACGTGACCTTAGTCGAGCACTAGCGAAATAAATGTGGTATCATTATTTACGTAAAATTACATTTGGAGGTGTCATCTGGCTGCAGTAATTTATCTGCCAGACTATAGCAAAAGTTGACCGTATATTGTCTGGGGTGCGAGTCGGGTTACCTCCGCGCGTTGAGAACTGCGGTTCGTTTTTGAATCCGTCCGAGGGGAAGAGCAGTGCTTGGTCCGGTGCACCCTGGGCATCGGTTAATGATTTCCTGGCGGTCTCCAAGGGATGTCATTGTCCGTTGGCTAAGAGCCCGACAGGGAGAGGGGGTCATTTAACCGTGTTCTACCGTACAACGTTGCCGACATTTTTGTCACAAGATTTTTGAATACTGTATTTAATTTTATTACTTTTACATTGGCGAAATCATCGCATTGATCAATGGGGTCATATTAATAGAAGAAGAAGGAGAAGAAAAAGACCTTATAGTGGGAATTGGTATAGACTGACCGCTTAAATGAGCCCGCGCCCGGTGCAGGGGCGCGGGGGCAGAGCGGTGCGGACGCGCATTTCGAATCACTGATTATTATTTTAATACAAAAATTGGTAGGTTAAGTTTTATATAGTATAGGGTACAATTACGTTTTTTTTCTCAGACTTCAGAAATTTTTGCATGGATCTACTCAGAATCGATAGCACTAGCGATTCTATATAGGAGAAAAAAAGTGTCCCGAGGGCAGTTTTGTTACTTTTCATACATTAATGTTTGAAGGTAACGAAACCGACACTAATTTTTGTAGGAAAAACTGGGGACATTTTTTACGCCATTATAATCAATTGATCAATTGAACCTGAGCAGATCCATGCAAATTCCCCAATTAAGTAGTTATTAGAGTGAGGTTTTGTCACAAAAAACGTGTCGCCAACGTGTCGCACGGAAAATTAACAAATCTTGCTTGTAGCACAGTATAGGTATTGTGACAAGCTATTCTTTGCGTGGAATATTTCGTCGCTGTGCCTGCACGAATCGCTATGTGTTTTTGACCAACTTTTCAGGAGACACAAAAAACTGGTTTACTCATAACATATTGAAAATAGGTAAATAGTTTTTTTGTGCTAATGTGATATGATTTTTTACGTAATATGATAATAGTTTAAAAAAAAAAACAATGAAAATTGAATTTTATACTAACGGAAAACCGGTAATTTGTTACATAGCGATAAATATTTGAGTCCTGAATAGCCGCTATGTGTGTTAGTGGTACACTTAGGTATATGAAATAGAGGTTGTTTGAATTGTGGTCTCAAACAGCACATACCTAGGTATTTTATAAAAAGAGGTTTGATCTATTATAATGAAACAAAATACCAAAACAATTTTAATTAAATAAAAATTTGACAAAACATGCGTAATAATTATAATCATGCAATTTAAATCATATTAGGTATGTCAAGTAGGTTCTTGTAACAATACAATATTAAACATAAAAAAATATCTTTAAATGAGAATAGAGTCGTTTTTACTTAACTTTTGTTAAGTTATAAAGTTTATCAATCATGATAATCAGTCGAAATATTATATACGGGATATGAACCGCGATTATCTTTATTGAACTCCCGATATTTCGACGCAGTTGCATGGTCTACCCGTGATCATGATGCATGCAACTGCATCGAAATATCGGGAGCTCAATAAAGGTAATCGCGGTTCATATCCCGTCTATAATATTTCGAATGAACTTAACCGTCAACCATTGAAAACTCTTATGATAATCAGTAAAGATAAACAAGGTATGGGCAAGGGTGTCTTGTCATCGGAAAATCATGAAGTTAGACAGGTTGCAACTCGTATACAAAAATATCGCGAAGTACCTACTGAAAAACACATAAATCGGGCTCGAACGACTCGATCGAACTAGTTCAATTAATTCGCTATGCGCACCGAAACACATATCGGACCAAACTTTCGCGTGGTGTATGGATATTAAATGGTCGAGCTATGTGACACTTAGTTATTATAAGAGGAACATTCAATGTATGAACTTCACATGGTTATTTTTACATATCGAGAAATAGTAAAGATAGCTCCACGCTATTTTTGGAGCATATGTATATTGACATAAGGTTCAAAATGGCATAAAAACCAAAAATCGAAAAAAAACACATAACGACTTATGCATGCACAGCGACGATTTGACTGACAGTCAGTGGCATTAAAAATCAAAATTGCAACGCTTATCCTACAAGGCCGCGATGGGGTTCTATTCAACTTAACCTTGATACCATCAGCGATTTCAGAGTATCATCGCCAATAAGATAATTTACATACTTTCACTACATTTAAAACCTGACAGATGGGACCGAATTTTCATACGGCTTATTTACCAGATTCCGTTTTAAGTAGGTTCCTATACGCGGAATCGTTAATGGGGAATTAATTTCCCAAATTCCTATAGCATTACATTTTATATCATAGCAGAATTGTTTCTTGTTATTGAAAGTACGCGTATCATGTTTTCTACAAAATATATCGGTAAGCCCGTCAGAGATTTTTGTAGTGGCCACTCGTGAGATTTTCCACGTGTATTCTTATACAACGTAAATTCAATGTAAAACGGTTGTTTCTATGGAACGCAAGGAGCTTTGTTTATTGTATTTATATAGGTATGTACGCTCTATTGTGGCTTTCACTATCTGGAATTTTAAACTCTGAGTGTGGAAACTCTGTTGGGTAGTATGGATATAGATGTAGTATAAGGTCTTTTCATTCTTACCTGTCCTATTTGGTAAACAAAGTTCTAACCTCAATGTACAAATTTTTGTTAAGAATAAGGTGTATTATGTTATCAAATAAACCTGAGGCAATATTTTGTACATAATTTTGCTGATATATTATCTCCAGTTCCGTTATTTACGATGAAATAGTCATAAAATAACAAAATGAGACGTTTTGAGGTTAGAATTTTGTTTACCAAATAGGACAGTTAAGAATGAAAAGACAGATATAGAAGGTAGAAAGATAGGGATAGGGATAGGGGGGGGGGGGGGGATAGGTAGGGGATGTGATAGGTATGGTCTCACGTCGCTGGACCAGCAGTATAGCCAGGAACACGCTCTGAAGGGTAGTATGGACATGGTCTTACGTGGCCAGACCAGTAGCACAGCCAGGAACACGCTCTGAAGGGTAGTAAGGACATGGTCTTACGTGGCCAGACCAGTAGCACAGCCAGGAACACGCTCTGACGGGTAGTATGGATGTTTTACGTGGCCCGACCAGCAGCACAGCCAGGAACACGCTCTGTCGGGTAGTATGGACATGGTCTTACGTGGCCAGACCAGTAGCACAGTCAGGAATACGCTTTGACGGTTAGTATGGATGTCTTACGTGGCCGGACCAGCAACACAGCCAGGAACACGCTCTGTCGGGTAGTATGGATGGTCTTACGTGGCTGGACCCAGACGGCCGCCAGGTCTATGTTCGCTTCCCCCAGGAGCCGAGGGGGGGCGCAGCACCTCGGCTCCAGTACAGCCAGGAACAGGCTTTGACGCTGCACATCGTGGACGCTCGCGTACAGTTCAAATACGAAGCTCTGGTTATAATTACAACATAGTTTATCGGCCTTGCTAAAACAATTCAAACAAACACCTAACCTAAACCATAAGAATAAATAGGAACATAGTAGAACGGAAACTCCCGCTCCGGCCGGACTCAAGGTCACGATATTAGAGTATCCGCTTAGCGGGTACTCGAGTCAGGCTGTCATGGCCGGCGTCGCCGATCTTGGAAACAAATAACGTATTTAATGATTTATAAATCTCATATTTTGTAAAACTGGAATAAAACAATGATTTCAAAGTAAAAAAAACTTGTATTTAAGCGATATTATCTTTAAACGTAAGTATAAATTTAACAGTAAGCAACCCTAGCAACACGCCTAGACGACAGAGGGGTGTAACGACGTGAACGGGGAAGTAGGTATATAAATGGCGGCGTTTTGGACGCGGTCAAAAGAGATTCCGTTCTACTCTGTTATTATTTATTCTTATGCCTAAACCAACGGCACATACAGTACCCGGCCATAAATGTACTTCGGTCTTCTCGGCTAATTTCGGCTTTGTAGAGCGTTGTTTCGCTCTAACTTGACGTCAGTTGTCTCTTTCCAAAGACCGAAGTGCGATCTTTATGACCGGGTACTGTAGATATAAACCCATTTGCAAAAACAATGGGCACACGCGAGTTTAACATTTTTTACTCATCCAAAAAAGTGCCCAACGCTTCTAAAGAACTTTCACTTTAAAAAATATCTTGATAATAATAACGCGATCCCGAATCTAATTCTGCCGCCTTACCTCTCTATAGTAAGGCGCCTCCATGTTCCTTCTGACGCTGGTCCTGTGCTTTTTCTTGTCCAACACAACGATGACGTACGAAGTCGCCGACTTCGGGTTGGCCCACGAGAACTTCCTCCCTTCAAGAACGTTCACTGATACCTGTCAACAAAACCATACTGTTGATAACAGAAAAAGACAATAGCATTAAATTTTAAAATTTAAAAACCCCCCACGCATTAAGGCCCGACCACACTGCCGCGTATACACAGTGACGTCACGTTCTTTCACCGTTTCTTCATACATTTCAACTAAATCAGTCCAGCGGTTCAAGCATTCATTATTTATGGGATTTTATATACACACAAGCCTGTTACTATGCTGTTACTATATTTATCGCTAAGCGTCATCTGTTTGAATGATGTGTCAGTACGACATAATTGGGAATGGATGATTATTTTAAAAGTGCTTGGTGATTTTTCTATTGATAGGAATAACCATCCTGAGCTACGGAAAAAAGTTTCAGATTTTTCCGTCGAGCCATATATTTTATAAATATAAATACATTTTACTCAGTCACTCGGCGGCCCCTATACGGCATATCAAATTTAAAAAAAAAATTGCTGCTTGAATCTGTGGTAAACAATGACATTTTGTCACTGACGTTGATAGCACCGCACTCTCGGAAGCTAAAAACAAGCAACGGCTAAGTGGCGCCGTCTATAGATTGTTGGTGGTACTAAACCACCTATTTGGGATTTCATTAAAATTACCATTAATTTCTCATATAACATTCAGTAGTGATGTTGATTCGGAGTAGAAATAACCCAATAATTCCAAATCTGAGAAAAAAATATATATTATGGTCATTTTTATTGAAATTCCCCATGTATGGTTTAGTAACGCGAACAATCTACAGACGGCGCCACTTAGCCGTTGCTTCTTTTAGCTACAAATGCCATCGTGTACCACAGATTCAAGCAGCATTTTTTTTTATTTGATATGTCATTGGCGTACTGCTTATCTGCCGTAAAGAGGCTGCCGAGTGACTGAGTAAAATGTTTTTATTTTTATGAAATATATGGCTCGACTGAAAAATCTGAAACTTTTTTCCGTAGCTAAGGATGGTTATTCCAATCAATAGAAAAATCACCAAGCACATTTAAAATAATCATTCATTCCCAAGTATTTTAGTTTTAATAATGGACATGACATTGACATTATGACAGTTCTATACTTTTTTCAATTCCTACGGTAATAAATGGACTAACGGCATTGTAAACAAGTGTATAAACAAGTGTATTCCTAACATTCACAATCCAACTTTTTTTACTGTTTTTCCTGAATATAAAAAACTACTGCATAAAAAAGTATTTACTTTATTATATTTTTACTTTAACCAAGAGTGTAAAATCTACAAACGGTATTTTTAATTGACTACCTTAGCACATTTGAATTGTTGTCAATTACAAACAACAAACAGTTACAATTACAAATTTATTTATTTTATCTATAATCATAAACCCTAATGGGCTTAAAAACCGCATATTACGTTACGCCCAGCATAAAAGAACTATCTTTATGACATTCAAAGGGTCTGGCCGGAAGGTAATAGTAAAATCGCCCCTGGCTGTATTTGAAATATTGTTATGCACGATTGTTTGTTTTATTATAAGATATAATTTTACTGAATATTAAGACTTAAATGCTTACGGTTAGCGAAAAAAAAAAAATAATTCAGTTTTTTTTTTTAGCCAAACTACGTTACCGATTAACTTGCCGTTTGGATATTTTGTACACATATTTAAGACACATTTATGGAAAAAAAATAAAAGTTCTAGCGTTTTTTAAAGTACACAATTTTGCCTGTTTTAGTTTTTCTTTTTTTTTTTTTTACTTGCAAGTTAGCGACACCTACCATATTTTGATATAATATGCGCAATTTTATATTCTATTACATATATTTTTTTTAAAACTATTCATTTGGATCAACAAAGTGAAAAAAAAAAATTTGTTTAAAAGGGTGGAAAAAAGTTCTTCCATATTGTTCAATCGTTCAAACATTCGTTCATAGTGTTAGTAACAATTATCTTATTAGCTATGTTAGTAACATGAAATAAAAACAGAAAATACGGATAAATCAGAAAAAAAAATATTTAAATTGATTATTTAAAAAAATATACAATGGTAAATCGAATATACAATTTTTTTGAGAAATATAAAATATTAGATAAAAACCAATACGGATTTAGAAAGCAGCACTCGACTGTGCTTGCTGTATTTAAGTACATACAGGAAATTCTTTCACAAATTGATTCCAAAAAATATGGCGTGGGCCTACTATTGGACATGACAAAGGCCTATGATCATGTTTCTCATACAATTTTACTCTCTAAATTATATGGTATGGGAATCAGAGGGGTAGCACACGAGTGGTTTAAATCATATCTAGAAAATCGGAAACAATGTGTACAGATTGATTACCTTTGTGAGGAGTCTGGAGAAGTCAAAGTAGTCACATCCCAAATGCGTAGCACCACTTGCTCACTGCCACAGGGAAGTGTTGTATCTTGTATCCTGTTTCTGGTTTATATCAACGATTTGCCAAAGACACTGGATACAACATGTATTATGTTTGCCGATGACGTCTCCCTACTACTTAATTGCACGAACAGCGTAGAATGTAACGAACGCCTCATTGAAATATTTAAAACCGTAACAAATTGGCTAGACGACCATAATTTAAAAATGAATCTTAAAAGAACAAAAATAATACAATTTAAACCAACACAAAAGAAACCTTGACAAATGACATTACAAATTAATAATAATACCATCGAAAAAGTAAATGAATTTAAACTACTAGGCATTAAAATTGATTCCTATATAAACTGGAAATCACATATACAAAATGTTAAACTAAAATTGTCAAGATTTATATATGCATTAAGTGTCCTTAAAGTTAACACTAACATTGAAACAGCCTTATCAGCATATTATGCGTACGCACATGCTTGGTTGAAATATGGCGTGATTCTTTGGGGAGCGAGCACCGACTGCCACCAACTATTCGTTATGCAGAAGAAGTGTATACGCATTCTTACCAACACACGTATACCAAATAGCTGTCGTCCGCATTTTATAAAACAGAAAATCCTAACACTACCCTCCATATATATAATGGAAGCAGCGCTATTTGTTAGAAAACACCCAAACCTTTTTACAATAAGAAAAGAATTAAGATCACATAGGCAAAATAAAAATCAATTATTGTTACCAAAGTCGAACCTCGCGATATTCAGAAACGGCCCCTATTACCGATGCATACAGATAGCCAACAAAATACCGGAAAACATAAAAGTGGAAAAAGACGACAAAGTATTTAAAAGTAAATTAAAAAGCCTCCTTATCGATATATGCTACTATAAAATCGACGACTTTTTAAGTGACAAATTCTGACATAAAAATTCCAACATCAATTTAGTGTATTATTTCGCTGTTAAAATGTAAAAATAGCTAATAATTTTATTGTAGATTAAAAAAATCGTCATTGCCTTTGTATTGTATTATATTGGATTGGATTGTATTGGAAATGGCGTTTCTACAGAAATTTAATTTAATAGTAAATCGACACTATCACTCAAGTTATTTATTTACTTTACAATATAATCTTTAACATTTCAAATTGACATTGTATTGAATTAATTGAATTGCTGTAATAATGCTATATATATTATTATTGACATGAAATATGTAATCCGTAATTAATGAGTTAATGGCTGTAATAGTTTTAGTTTAGTTTATAGCTTTAGTATTGACATTGTATACCCTGACAGGGTGTCATGTACCTACCACCCTACCACGTAACACCGATAACAAAATGAACATGACTTAAAATGTGTATGAATAAATAAATAAATACTTTGAAGTTATATTTTGTAGTTGCAATTTATTACTTATTTTGAAAAATCAAAAATAATTCATAACAATAATAATAATAATTTATTTTGTATTCACTATAATTTCAGTAGACCAGGTAAGTATTTTTTTTTTCAAAAATTCAAATTATTTTTATGTAAGAATACAGTATATGTATACAGGGTGTATAAGACACCCCCTAACAATAATCCACTGGGGTATATAACCATAGCTATAGAAGCTAAAAAAAAAAAAATTGGAGTTAATTTTTTTTTATATTTTCTATAGCAATGATTACAGTATTTACAGTTAATACTACCATTCCTATAGAAAAAAAAATTACTACAATTTTTTTTAAAATATTTTTTTTAGCTTCTATAGCTATGGTTATATACCCCAGTGGATTATTGTTAGGGGGTGTCTTATACACCCTGTATATACTGTATTCTTACAAAAAAATAATTTGAATTTTTGAAAAAAAAAAACTTACCTGGTCTACTGAAATTGTAGTGAATCAGAAATAAAAAGGGCTATATTATTATTATTATTGTTATGAATTATTTTAGATTTTTCAAAATAAGTAAAAAATTGCAACTACAAAACAAAATCCGATTGCTTGCATGACTCTCCTTAGCGTCCAAAGTCCGAGGTCGGCTCAATAGGAGCACCCTTTGGCAGCTAAGTAAAACTACCCTTTTGCTGAGCTGCCCGTCTGGCAGCTCACCCTCTCTCCGGTAAGCTGTAAAAGCCGTCTGAGGCTAACAGCAAAGTCCATTCAAAAAAAAAAAAAAAAAACTACAAAATTTTTTTTTTTAAATAATCAATTTAAATCCTTTTTTTTCCTGATTTATCCGTATTTTCTGTTTTTATTTCATGTTACTAACATAGCTAATAAGATAATTATTACTAACTATGAACGAATGTTTGAACGATTGAACAATATTGGAAGAACTTTTTTCCACCCTTTTAAACAAAAAAATTTTTTTCACTTTGTTGATCCAAATGAATAATTTTGAAAAAAATATATGTAATAGAATATAAAATTGCGCATATTATATCAAAATATGGTAGGTGTCGCTAACTTGCAAGTAAAAAAAAAAAAAAAAAAGAAAAACTAAAACAGCCAAAATTGTGTACTTTAAAAAACGCTAGAACTTATAATTTTTTTCCATAAATGTATCTTAAATATATGTACAAAATATCCAAAGGGCAAGTTAATCGGTAACGTAGTTTGGCTAAAAAAAAAAACTGAATTTTTATTTTTTTTATTTTTTCGCTAACCGTAAGCATTTAAGTCTTAATATTCAGTAAAATTATATCTTATAATAAAACAAACAAACGTGCATAACAATATTTCAAATACAGCCAGGGGCGATTTTACTATTACCTTCCGGCCAGACCCTTTCGAACCTCTCGTCAGCTTTACAGAGGGTGGTGTAAAGTGAATCAATCAACGGTCGAGTTTTACTAGTGTTGCTAGTTACATAAGGAATCAAGCGAGCGTAATCAATTGTTTCGCAATTAGCTTGATGCAGGCTTAAATACCAGAGGTCAAGCCGCAGGGCTGCGGTTTTTGTTGTTTTTGCTGGTACAGTCATTTCATTACAATACCAAAACTCGGAAACAAATTGACCTGAAACGTAACAAAACGTAATAGTACATTACTGCAGAGGCCGGGAAAGAAAGGCTTGCAGGCTGAGTAACGTATATAGACGGCCGAGCTTTGCGAGGCCGGATAGGAGTACGAAGCCTGCAAGTTCTTTCACGCCGAGGCTTGTATATAGTGCTTGGAATAACGGAAAACATAGTTCACTTCCGGATACCAGCACCAAATTTTTATATGTTACTAGGCATATCATCTGAACCCCAAAACTGCCGGGAGACAGTTTCTGAGGTGTCTGGGTCACCAGTTATGACGTCATCAAATTGACCGCCGCCGCGTTGTGAAAAATTCAAATTACACCCAACATATGCAACGCACGTGTACATGTGGGGTATCACGTGAAAGCTAATTAAATAGACTATATTTGTGCCCTGAACTGTAATTGCATTAATGTTACCGTTTAAGAGCTATTAATAGAAAAATGATAATCTTGGAAAAATATTACGGACTTTTATTTCTTGCACCAAAACTAAAGACTCCAGACTAAAATAATGTAGTACAATAATGAAAACAGATTATTAAGCTTTACATTACAATTCAAAGTTTGAAAATCGGATATGAAATGACGAAGTTATGGTCAAAAACTTGACGACGCTGCAGTGTCTAAAATTACGAAAAAAAAATTTTTTTTCCGGAAACCAGCACCAATTTTTTATATGTTACTAGGCATATCATCTGGACTCCGAAACTGCCGGGAGACAGTTTCTGAGGTGTCAGGGTCACCAGTTATGACGTCATCAAATTGGCCGCCAACACGTTTTGAAAAATTCAAATTACACCCAACGTATGCAACGCACGTATACATGTGGGGTATCACGTGAAAGGATATTAAATTTGCTGCATTGTTTTCTTTATCTGTAACTGCGTAAATATGAAAACAACAAAAATAAAGAATAAATAAGACAAATTACAAAAAAAATATTGCATATTTATTTTTATAGCCAGAGAACCATTTGTATTGGAGAGAAAAATATAGAGTACAAATAATTCTACGTTATTCTTTTATGGTAAAAAATTTAAATCATCACAATCAAGTAAAAAAAGACATAGCTATACCGGTTTAAAATAAAGCGCGGCGGATGCCATATATTCAAAAACGACGTCGCCGGCGCGTTTTAAAAGATTTAAATTAGACAAATTACGCAGTGTATATGCACGTATGGGGCATGAAATGAAAAGATATTAAAATTTGCTGCATTGTATTCATTGATTATAACTGCGTAAATATGTAAACAACAAAAATATTAGAACAAATAGACAAATTAAAGAAAAAAATGCATGTTTATTTTTATAGCCAGAGAACCATTTAAGTTGGAGAAAAAAAATATATGATTCAAATAATTCTACGCTATTGCTCTATAGAATAAAATTTTAATCATCACAATCGGGTATAAAGAGACATAGCTATGCTGGTTTAAAGATAATTCGGCGGCCGCCACAAACAACGTGACATGTCGCGTTATGCGCATAATGTATATGCCCATGCCAACTGGTGTTTCAAGGTATTTTTGATGAATCCAATTATTATGTAGCCTCATAAAGGGTAATTTTAAATTATATTTTTTTTTATTATAAATGTAAATATAAATAAATATTATACTTACGCACTTTGGATTTATATACCTATACCTCCTTCTTCGAACAATTAGTATACTTACTACTATTACTACTACTACTATTTAGGTAATTAATATGATAATTATAATAAAATAACCAATTGTAACGTTTCGGTGCAAAAATTTAATAACTTACCTATTACATTACAATTCATCGTCAGTCATTGTTACTAGGCGCATAAATACACCACCACCGAATCATTCACGCGTCAAATTTTGGAGCAGACTAAAATTCGAAGTGAAAATATGTAGGTATCTGCAGTTTTCAGCCATGGCGGCAATTTCGCGCGCTTTATGTTTTTTCCCTTAACTTCGACATTTCATATCCGATTTTCAAACTTTGAATTGTAATGTAAAGCCTAATAGTTTTTTTTCATTATTGTAGTACATTATTTTAGTGTGGAGTCTTTAGTTTTGATGCAAGAAATAAAAGTGCGTAATACTTTTTCCATGATTATCATTTTTCTATTAATAGCTCTTAAACGGTAACATTAATGCATTTACAGTTCAGAGCACAAATATAGTCTATTTAACTAGCTTTCACGTGATACCCTACATGTATACGTGCGTTGCATAAGTTGGGTGTAATTTGAATTTTTCAAAACGCGGCGGCGGCCAATTTGATGACGTCATAACTGGTGACCCTGACATCTCAGAAACTGTCTCCTGGCAGTTTCGGGGTCCAAATGATATGCCTAGTAACATATAAAAAATTGGTGCTGGTTTCGGGAAGAAAATTTTTTTTTTCGTAATTTTAGACGCTGCAGCGTCGTCAAGTGTTTGACCATAACTTCGACATTTCATATCCGATTTTCAAACTTTGAATTGTAATGTAAAGCTTAATAATTTGTTTTCATTATTGTAGTACATTATCTTAGTCTGGAGTCTTTAGTTTTGGTGCAAGAAATAAAAGTCCGTAATATTTTTCCAAGATTATCATTTTTCTTTTAATAGCTCTTAAACGTCAACATTAATGCAATTGCAGTTCAAAGCGCAAAGATAGTATATTTAACTAGCTTTCATTTGATACCCCTCATGTATGCGTGCGTTGTATAAGTTGGGTGTAATTTGAATTTTTCAAAACGAGGCGGCGGTCAATTTGATGACGTCATATCTGGTGACCCTGACACCTCAGAAACTGTCTCCCGGCAATTTTGTGGTCCAGATGATATGCCTAGTAACATATAAAAATTTGGTGCTGGTATCCGGAAGTGAAATGTTCCTACCCTTTTCGGACGTAAGGCCAGGCGCTAATAGTGCTTTTCTCAAACATGCAATGAAATAAATAAAAAAACTCCAAAAAACCCTTAGAATGCTGCCGCTAGCGCGTGCATTAGGCGGCGGCCGAGCAGCAGCAGGCGCATATCCTCCACGTGCGTGTCCTCCAGCAGCGCGCCCCGCGCACGACGACGACCACCACAAAACAAAACACGATCGCTTTGCAGGCCAAGGCCTGCCATTTTGTATGAAAATCCATTACATACCACTTGTCCAACCGCGCCCGCAACGTGATACGTCCCGGCCTATTATTTGGAACGTAAGGTTAACATTTCATTGCATCTTTGAGAAAAATATTTTCCGATTTGTTTCAGTTCGCTGAAGAGATTTTAGACGAAACGAGTAAACCAAATGAGTTTTTCAAAAGAAAAAGATTACATAATATACATATATAATATTTTATTTCAGAATTTAACTATTTTGGGTTTTTCATACTCAGAATCGTTTACTCTATCGATCCTTGAACAAGGACAAATATGTCCCTAAACTTCTATTCCAGTTCGTCATTTTCTTACCTATTACATAGACATAGACATAGACATAACTTTATTCGAAATCAAGAATACACAAACTCTTAAACTAATACAAAAAACATAGTGAGTTGATGATGTCGAAAAGGAATTCGACTCAGCATTGCTGCAGTAGGTGGTATTACAATGAATCAATAACTAAACCTAAAAACTTCATTTTGACACAAGCTTTTTTGCAAATACATAAATTTTAAGTCAATCTGTGAAACCGTTGAAAGGTTCCCATTTTCGGAGGTCCTGGCCGGGTCAGCAGAATTTCATTTATTAGGTACAACTATTGCAAGATTATTGTACTGTCACCGGACTTACAGAATTGTGCCAGATTTCACGTTAATCCAACCGCTGGAAGTCAACTTTCAAATACTATTGACCCAAACAAACAAGAAAGAAAGAAGACATTTATTCATTTCGCAAGACACAAAAATATAAGACGCGTAATAATATAAGACGCAGACATGAAAATTAGATCATGAGCGTTGTGTGTCTTCGCAAAAGTGAAACGGTCGCTGGCTCAGCATTACGCTGAGGTGTTAGACACCTGCAGCACTGATTTTCAGCCAGAACCGTCTGTGACTCAAGAAACGATACACAGATAAAACAAAAATGGCAAGCTAAATAAAAGCTTGTAACAGGCTTGTAAATAAGCTTGTACAAACTTTAACAGCGTTACAATTTACAATCGAATTAACCCAACAACTGAAACGTTCCGGATTAATTTTAATACTCGCATATAGTGTTTATTTGTTGTTTTGTCGTTTTGTTTAAGCTTATTGTTTGTGTTTTGAACCACGTCGACGCCTACAAAGCACGCGCGCGGGACTATCATGTTTGAATAAAAAGAGATTCAATTACAGAACCTTTAAGTAAGATAAGTTTATGGTTTAAAATTAATATTACAGTGGCACGTAGTTAGCATTAAGTAATAATATAGTCTAGGTTTCTCAAGGTCAAAGATCGAATTCGTAAAAAAGATCGAATTCGTAACGATGTGATCCGACAGAGAACCAAAGTTATCGACATAGCCCATCGCATTAGCACGCTGAAGTGGCAATGGGCCGGTCATCTAACCCGAAGAACCGATAACCGTAGACGAGTTCTTGAGTGGAGACCACGGATCGGCAAACGTAGCGTAGGACGTCCTCAAACTCGGTGGAGCGAGGATCTTCGCAAGGCGGCTGGCAAGAGCTGGATGAGAGTGGCCGAGGATCGTGCTCAGTGGCGTGCCATGGGAGAGGCCTATGTCCAGCAGTGGACGAATATAGGCTGATGATGAGATTTCTTAATTAACATCAAAATAGACCTCATTGTTGTCTGAATAAAAAAATATTATTATTTATAGCAAAGATTACATTAGCATTATGAAATTCGGGCAACTGAATGGATTCGCTTGTAATTAGGGTTGTAACGGAGGCCTTCTTAGCAGAGGCGGATGCGGAGGTGACGAGTTCCGCCTCCGCATAATTATGCGGAGGTTAACGGAGGCGGAGGCAAAGATGAAAGTGGATGCGAAAAAAACCGTAATGTATGGTTTATTGAACTCAACTGTTTCCGGCTTCATCGTGTGATAAGGCTCCTTACAAGCTCAACGCGCGTATTTCGCTAAATTCTTAATTTTTCTTCAAAGACTATGGCGTACCTATTGTGTTCATATTTTCAGTAATATTATTAATGTACAAGATAGTTCACTTCTTAAACTACGATACTGCTGTGCTCGGCGCTTAATGAGGGTGCGGCGTCAGTCCGCCGTGATAATTATATAGGTGATATTTAAAAAAATTGCGAAATACGAAGTTGAGCTTGTAAGGATAAGGAGCCTGAAATAAATAATTACTTAGTACTGTGCTTAAAACAATCGCGGTTCAAACAAATACATTTACGAACTTCGTACGCCCAAGCAACTTTGACAGGTTGATTCCTGGGGGGCTACTCCGAAATTCGATTTTCAAAGTTCGTATTATGCCGTCCCTCTCACTCTCAAATTAATTCCTATTAGTGTGAGCGGAATGGCGTTACACGAACTTCGAAAATCGTATTTCGGAGTATAAGGCCTGTCGTGTGCTCCCGCCGCACACTCGTTAATTCTTGATTTGCCGGACAAAAAGACGGCTTAGTCGTCGTCGAGCGGTGCTCCGTTGTTACTGCTAGATTTATGATGTAAATAAGGCGTAAGGCGGAGGCGAAGGTGCAATTTCTTGCGGAACTTCCGCATTAAGAGGCTGACAAGACCTAATTTTGTTGAAATTGATGTTATTTAAGCACTTTTTTAAGAAAATCTATTTGTTCTAGCACATCAAAATAATATTAAGGTAATAATCATCATATTTCAAAGACCGTGGACGGACTCGATAAATAACTGAACGAAATCGGCTCGATAGAAAATAATTGCAAAGATTGGTCTCAAAATCATCATTAAACAGTTCTATGTCTTTATTTTTTCGACGTATGGGTCTCCAATTAAAAACATGAAGTCAACATATTCATACCTAAACCGCTAACGAGTCATATTTCACAAATAATCCATCCTTTTATTTCTTATTATTTGTGTCTTATTTGCAAGACTTTAGACGCGCGCTACGCTGCTGGAATAGTTTCTCTTTAACTAACAGGCACGCGAACCGTATGTGTGAAGAGTGTTGACAGCGCCTTAACGGAGGTGGATGCGGAGTTCCGTCACAACCCTACTTGTAATACAACACACCTGAAAGTACTGCGGTACATCATCAGGATTGAAGTCCGTGTCAATCTTGGACGCGGTCCTCGGCACCTTCTGCCGAGCCTCCAAGCTGTTCGTCTTCAAGTTCATTGCTAACAACCTCAATCCCTGCTTGCAGATCTTGCCAAGCTTTTTCAGTTGCTGCTTGCTTCTTGTCCCTACAATATAAACGTACAGATGTTTACATAACGCAATTATATGGCAATCATAAAAAAAATATGTTGAAAATGCCTTACTCCATTTTGGAAAACAGCTGATACTCTTCAAACTGCTAAAGCAATTTTTATCAAACATAGGTTAAAAGCACCGCAAAGAAACCGGCTTTCGAATGAAAAACACCGCATTGGAATCAGTCTATCCGTTTCAGAGCTACGATAAACCAAAGACCAAAGTGTGATTTTTATGGCCGGTATTGTAAATACCAAGCAAGTCAATTGTAATGGGAACAACACACCGTTGAATTGTGAAAAGGCTTGTGCAGGTTTCCCCACGATAGTTCCCTTTAACGAAAAGGTGCGTACATACAATACAGAGCCTAAGGTAACGAGATATAAAGGCCACCTTTAGCATGATTGTGGGCGTATAGATGGAAAATGGAATATAAAAAAATATTCGCACATAATCTCCGAAAAACTCACTAGGTGCGAGCCCGGTCTCGAACCTACGCCTATCTGCTTCACAGGCCATAGCTCTAACCACTAAGTCATAGTGACTACGCTAATGCGCTTCTCCTTTAGTAAACTTACAGAGATTTCTGAGAGAACTTCTGAGATTTCTAAAAAAATACAAGAACCTTTTACGATCTAGTTGTTCGTAGATTAATGTAAAACAAGTTTATAAACATTTGTTGTGTATAAAATAGAAAGTAAGACTCGCGTCATCTGACTGAATTCCGGAATGTCAGTCAAGTTTATTTCATAGACTAAGTTTTGTCTGAACTTGACGATGAGAAAGAGGATGCACTGCTATATTTTGCTTTTGCGAAAAATGTAACGGAGGTTGGCGGAGTTGGGTTACCTCCACGTCTGGTTAATAACTTCGGTTCGTTTTTGGATGAAAAAGCCCGGTGCACCCTGGGTATTGGTTAATGATTTCCTGGCGGTCTCCGAGAGATATCATTATCTTACTACTAGCACTACCAGCTACCGCTCTCGGTTCCCTTTGTCGTCCTACCCCGCGCCCCTGTAGCGCGGGCGAGGACTTAGTTAAGTGGTCGGTCTATTGCCGAAGCTATGTTGGACGTAGAAAGGTTGAATTTTACGTCAGGTCATTTACTTAAGTTTTTCGCCTATATTGCTTTAAATAAGAGATTTACTATTGCTGCCACTGATAGTATCAAAAAGTCAAAAGTCAAAAGTTCATTTTGCAAATAGGAAACCAAAGGGCTCTTTTACATGTCTTTTTTTTTAATCTACCAGCGTTCGGAAATACCATCATTGCCAAGAAGAATGCACCGCAAAAAACTTGGCAGAAAGTCATTTTTTTCAGAATAAAATACATTTACAACAGTACTTAAATTCTACTTAGCTAAGAGTCTGGCAAACGAAAGCGTGACCTGAGAAAACACGGCAAAATCAAAAAAATTACATGTGGTATTACTAACTGTTTTTCATTTCGCAGATTCCTTGAATATCTTCAAAATTATCTGTAAACATAAGCAACGATATCATCATCATAATTATGGTCAATGTATCAAATAATCAGCCAACAAGGATTAAGATTACATAGTAATGGGTAAGTAGTAACCTTAAAAATTCGACATCGCATCTAAACATTGTTGTTTCTCTTGGAAAACAACTTCTTTCTCCTCTTGTTTTGGCTTGAACTTACTGATCATGGTATGTAACAGCTTTTGCACATTACTTTTTCTTGTTTTACCCATATATTACAGCATTTATAAATGAAAAATAATTGAGTTCACAAAACCAAACAACTCTAAATGAAGACTTTGACTTGCCTTTGACATGACATTATTATGTTGTCCCATATTAAAACTTAAAAAAAAAAACCAAGTCACGCTTTCGTTTGCCAGACTCTACCAATAATACATTAATATATTTTATAAAAGGGATGTTGGTCCCCAAGTTCAGTTCGTAACTTAAATTACATTAGTCTATAGTAGAGATGTACCTATATTATATAGGCCTATCGATATTATGGCGTTTTCGATTTAGACTACAGACAGGATAACAATCAATTTTGCAACTCCGCCTACGCTGTACAAACGTTTGCGCCGCGTGCGCAATTTGCCGTACTGTCAAAAGTTATATGCAAATGCGTTCAGTCAGTCGTATGCTTTGTTTGCACTATCCTCTCGCACGCTCGTGCAATGTCTATAGTTTTTATTGCAATTTGATCACGGTCCAGTGAAGATGTTTTTAACCTCCGACGTAAAAAGAGGGGTGTCGTCGATGTGTCTTTGGTTCTTAGCTATAAATATGTTTGGCCGGTCCTGAAGTCTGAAGAATACGAGTATTAACTCTTTTTCAAAATGATAAGGCAGTTTCGGCATAAAATTGAATTATTTTTTTATTTACAGACAGGCAGACAGTCAGACGGACAGTTGAGTCTTAGTAACAGGGTCCCTTTGTTGCCCTTTGGGTGCACACACACACGATAAATCACGTATTTATCCCTAACGGGGTAGACCGAGCCTAGGGTAACAAGACCTAAAGGCCACGCATGATTGTGGGTGTATAAGTGGAAAGGGGGATAAAAATAGTGATGGGTTGCTAGCCGCGCCTTTAACATTATTGCTATGCCCATTCCCTCGATGGGCTTTTAACATCTGCGCGGGAAGAGAAGCAACTGGCACATTCTATGTTTTTTCTTTACTCCCAGACCAGCAATCAATCTTGGAAGCAATCTTTGGATGCGGTGCCCTAAATATGTGATTCAAACCATTTTTTTTTTAAATAACACTCACCTTTTTACAACGTCATACAACGAATGCAGCCAGGATTATTCGCAGCCCCGCTACTCCAATAATACGCGACTGGCGACGCTTCCAACAACTTAATAAACTTCGTAATACATTGCTTGTATTGGCTTTAGACTATCGCACGGTGCAGTATCGACCGTGCAATGTAATTCATTCAAGCTTATATAACTTGATATAATAATCTATATGTCGTATTACTTAGGCCTAGTCGTTTTGAAAGACAGGGCCTTTTGCAATGCGGGTTCAACGATTAGCCGGATTGTCATTCTTCAGGCGACCTACTTTTAGCCGCATCGTACTACTAGTGGATAGGTTGGGTTAGAAATGCGTGAGGCCGAAGGCCCAATCTGAAACACATATAAAAAAAAGCGACGGGTGGCACCATGGGAGTACCGGCAGACGTGGAAACAGCAGCTTAGATTCGACTTTAATATCGTAATCTCTATGACGCTTAAGACGCGTACCGTACTGGCCGCTTGCAAAAAAAAAACGTACGTATTATCTATATTGATAGACCTCTAAACAATGTACTGATGCCTAGTGTGCCTAGTACTTTTGCTCCACGACTCAACAAAAAAACATTTCAAAAATCGAACGCGATTTATTCGTATTTCAAAATGCTCTTAGAGGATCTGATTTCCTGGGGCCTTACCATGACGTCCTAATTCCGACGCAGTTTAAGTTTTAGCTGACACTTTTAGTATGAATCTGACAGTGAGCGGACCTAAACTGAAACGCATTAAGACGTCATGGTACGGCTCCAGGTACTTAAACTCTCCCTGCGTCTTACGCCTGACGCGAGTTTAACATTTTTTACCCATCCCAAAAAGTGCCAAACGCCGGTAAAGATGTTTTCACTTCAAAAAGAATATCAAATATCAAACTAAACAGCAATTTATTTTATAAATTTAAAGTGCTACAGCTACATCGTTCCGTTGTAGACTAAGTACCTCCTCAAGGCAGCTCGACAATACTCGTGTTACTATACGAGTTGCAACAAAGCCAACAGACGCCTTACATCGGAGCTCAATCGATCGACTAAGCTTTGCCGTTTTACTGTGAAAATAATATCTTATTTATAGACAAGAGACGAAAATATAGACTTAATATAGGTCAGAGAAATATTAATGTGTGCTCGTTGCATTGAGACGTCGTCGATCAATATGTCGACCTCGTTATTTAATATAATTATACCCAGGTGCTAGTTGACGGCTAACAAAGTGAGCCGATGTAAAATTACCAACATGAGGTATAAATTTAATAGCAAGGCAAAACCTTTAAGGCGATTAGTGATCGGAGAACTCTCTCCGAAAATAATATAATATGGTCTAGCTTCATGCAACTTGGGAGTCTTATTATTGACGAGCTATACTCGTGTCATGTAAAACAGCGAATGTAGATGCACAAGTTTATGAGTAATTCAAAACAAAGAATATGTTTTTGCGAGTTTGCGTTGTCCGACAACGCTTACTTTAAATTATTACAAATAAAATGTTATGCTTGCTGATGTTATTCTTGAATACAATTAATAAAACATAAAATACTTTTTTTATTACTAAGTACATAATTAATATTAATGAACCTTATTATAGGGCGACAAACAAATTAACGTAACATTATAAAATATTTTAACTTTAATCGTAAAATTATTACACGAGTAAACCACATTATTTAACATTCACGCTATCTTAAAAATTAGTAAAATATCATTAATTTGCTTAATTATAACGTTATCCTACTTAAGAAGTAATGTCTTCACTTAATTTCTTTACCATTTTTTCAATTACATGTTCCGTTGCACTTAATAAGAATAATAAGTCATTATCATATTCGTTTTCTACGACATATTGCACTGTAACAATTTTGTTGGGGTGTAAGTCTGAAAACTTTATTTTCTTTACCTATGGGTTTTCCTTTGGTCACTCTTTTGATAACTTGAGAGCTTAAGACCTGTTTCCTGCGATTTGCTATATTTCACCTTTTTTTCTTTTCTATGTTTCTGGTTTTATTTATGGTATTCTTCGAACGAAGAGTCCTTGTGTTGAGTTCTCTCTCTGGTTCAACATTTGCGGTTCGATTCATCATCCTATCCTGATATTTCAAATATTCGTCGATATTTTGAGAGTAAGGAATTTAAGAAAAAATAACTTCTAGGTCTTCTAAAAAGGTTTCAGCTCAGGTATACTAAATTAATTATATTGTAAAGTTGGTATACATACCATTTTATTTTGAACAAAGTTAGCGCAACGCTTAAAATCTGGAACACAAAGAATAATTTATCAAAGGTGATTTTAATTTTTATTATAGGTATAGCTCGTGTGTTCATAAGTTTTAAGACGAAATCAAAGTAACATAAAAATTTCAAATATTAAGTTATATTTATAAAATTTTCAGCTAATAATAAGTTAACACTAACATGCAATTTCTACTCGAAATGACCGCCTCAATTCTTTATATGTACAAGCTCTTAGACGTTCGGGCCAGTCTTCAATCGCAGCACGAATCTTCTCCAGTGGGATTTGCTTCGCTCCTTTGATGAGGGCCCGCTTTAGCGAATCCAGGTTTCGATGGGACTTTTGGCAGGCCCAGAGTTCCAATTCAGTCCACGAAGAATAGTCCAGTGGGTTGAGATCAGGACGAGGGTGGCCATTCTTCCACCGCGATGAAGCCTGGCAAATTTTCTCTTAACCAAGCTTGAATCGTTTTGTTTCGTGTTGAGCGTTGTGGGCCGGTGCTGAATCTTGCTGGAAAATCCATTATTTGCCGTGAAATAAAGTACTAGACAGGGGTTTCACCGCAGTTTCTAAAATGTCACTTTGATCATTTTTTGATTTCGCCTTCACGCCTTGTTGACAAAAATGGAGTGGAGTGACACCTTCGTACCCTCCCGCCCCCGACCCCCCATCATATTCATACATTCATACTCGCCGGATTATGCGTACGCCAGACATTTCGCGCATCTTTGCTGCTTTTGGCATAAACTTTATTGTTTTGCCAGTAGAACTTTTCTTCGACCGTGAAAATTTTTTCATCAGTGAAAAGTATGTTTTTTGAATCGTGTCTCTTAAGCAGCACTGGACAACGTTCGCGTCGTAATTTACGGAGGCGATCATTCAGGAAGTGAACTTTTCTACGACTGTAAGCCTTTACCTTAAGATCGTATTTCAATATTCTGTTGTTTGAAATACGCGAAATGTCAGTCTGGAGAGCGAGTTTCTTCTGGGTGCGACATGGATTTCGACGAAGACGTTCTCTAATTTTTTCGATGTTCGCAGTCGTTCTTACAGACCGCGGGCGACCACTCCTTTGGCAATCTTTCAGAGAATTAGTCACCTTGTAACGTTTTATGGAGTAATACACGAAGTTGCGGCTAATCCCAAAACATTATATCACGGAAAATCTCTATTAGTTTTTTTTTCCAGCCATATGAAGCGACATAACAGTCGCACGCAATTCTTTTGTTCCCTCCATCACGAGAAAAACAATTGAAATTAATTCAAAACGCACAAATAGAACACGATCATTCCAAATTCAAAACTGGAAAAGAAATAAAACAGCTGCCAGTATTATTTTGTTTTATTTTTAAAGTCGAAGTTTGTCTCAAAACTTATGAACACACGAGGTACTTTCGTTTCGCTGAAACGGCGTTTTATATTGCATGTTGTGAACTTGTTTTCTTTCATCAAGTACGAGTAATTAGTAACTTCTTGTTAGAATAACCTTTTTCAGAGTTTTGATAGAAATTTGTCTATGGCGGATTTCCAGAAAAATAATTTTGTTTTCTTACTTTTGTGAATGTCTGCTCAAATTCCAAATTATTTATTAAAAGATCAAAATTTATTTGTTTAAATAATTACAAATACGTCAAAAAATACAATCAAATAACAAACAATAAATAAACAAAAAAAAATACAATCAATCAAACAATCCGCCCCGCGTCATAAATAATTTATAATATATTTATTAAAATATTATTTACATATTTATTAAAATAATCAATTGTACAAATAAAATATAAATGGTTAGTAAGCACTATATCGACACTGGAAATTTCAAATGTCGTAAGGGACAAAAGTCTACTTTTCAGGAAAGCCAAAAAACAAATTTGCTTTTTAAAAAAAAATCATAACTTTTTAAATTCTGATCGTATTAAAATGATTTATAGACAAATAATTTTCAAATAACTGAATGTACACCAAGGTTTTGATTGTATATCTATAAACTGAATAGTTTAGGAAATAGTGTCCCTTACACAATAAATTTAAGAAGTAAATGTGAGTTACGACACTCGAAAAACTTGCTTTATTTCGAAAAATCTCTTACGCCAAAAGAAGAGTTGGTATCTTTCTGTCGTAACTACCCAAACAGTGTTGCAAACTACGAATTTCTGTGTTGTATGGTCATTATAGTTTCCTAGTAAATGATGTAAGTTACATCAAAACGTATGAGAAATAAACATTTTATACTAAATTTTGTTCAGTTAATGGTTGGAAACGAATATAACTTCATAGGTCGTAAAATAATGACTAGATTTCTCATTATAATATGTAAAAAATGCATTACCTTACTTACTAATCCTACTAATATTATAAATTCGTAAGTTTGCGAGTATGGATAGAGTACGCATTAAAGGGATAAAAATATATAATATCTAGTTTATTAAGAAAATTAAAGTCCATCACGATAAATTATTGCATCAGACACATTAATACACTAAAAACGAAGTGCACTATAGTACTTCCCATCATTTATTTTCTCGATGACAGCTCCAGTAGAATGTAACTGCGTTTAGTTACGCAAAAATTAACTTTTAAATGCGAGGTATAAAAAATACGACAACTACCTAATTTTGTTCCTTGATCCCATATAATATTCATCTAAGACAAATCGAGTCCATAATATGGAGTAGTTTTTTTTTAAAGTACGATAAATAATAAACGTTTTAATAAAGTTACATTCTATGGCAATACACATAGTCATGTTATGATTGAAATATCGATATTGTACCGGTATTGTGTATATTGAATTAGATGTGTTCCCACGACTTTGTACGCGTTTTAATTTTTTCCCGGGATAAAAGTAGCCTATATTACTCAGTATATACTCTATATTACACATAGACATTTATTCACGAAGCACGGTATTAGTACTGTCATTGGAATGTACATTTATCAAATTGCCAGACATGTTTATAAAAATAAAAGCTCATACAAATTGGTTAGTCAAACTCAAAGTTACGCGTTAAGACGAAACCATTACCTTACACTACCACGGTCGAATTTTGTTCTGTTCCGAAAAAGCATCAATTATATAGCAATTAAGGTATTTAACCACCTACCAGATAATGTTAAAGAGTCTGAAGACCTGAGAGTATTCTCGAAAAATCTTAAAAGTTATTTGGCTACGAGACCCTTCTACAGTCTCGATGAGTATTTTGGTAAATTGTATGATTAATTATTGGTTTTAAAATTTAATGAAATATGACATGTTCTTCTGACTTTACGTGTGAATGATTTAGGTTAAGTTTATTTTGTTGTACACAATTTTGCATGATAATTGTATCTTTTAAAAGCAAATAAAGAAACTGAACTGAACTGAACTGAGTAATAATGTAGCGTTCTAATGGTGAAATATATTTTTTGTTTGTCCAGTAGTTTTTAGTTTATTCATTACAAACATGCACATCTTTCCTCTTTATAATATAAGTACCTAATATAAGTATAGATAGGTATCGACAATGAAATAAAATAATTACAATGACAGGTTTTTTTTTTTAATTGGATCGATGTCGTATCTACAGATCACTTATTTGGTTACAACACTATAACTATTAAATAGATCTGTCATCAAGAAAATAAATGGCTGGAACTACTATACAGACGCACATTTGAAACTTTCGTTAAATTTCCGTAAAATAATCGTAAAAAACACCAAAAATGCGACGTTGCCAGCTCAGTAGGAATGCACTCTCTTAAGTACAAAACAATTTACTGTAGGTAATTTACTTTCTTCTTTACCATAGGGGTATGTATCCATGTAATAACAAATTCAAATACCATAAAAAAATGTTTTTTACTGCTTAGTATGTCTTCGTGTATGATACACGAGATTTTAGCCTTGCCTAAAACTTAGCATGAATTCTCAAAGGAACCTAAATTGGATATTCAAAACGTTTATTTTCCAATAAGCAACAAAATAGAAACAACAGAATTTTTACAGGAATTAAGCCTAAGACAATAGTGTAACACACACATTGGATATTTCATTGTATTTTAATTACAGAATAAAAATGTGTATCACAGAGTAATTTTTATTTTCTTATTACTATAACTAACTTTTATTCAAATTATTTAATTTTAGTATTGAACTTAATCAACAAAAACATTTACCTTGCTGCTCCGCTACTTAAGTGCAAGATAGCCAAGCCTGTGCGAAATATAAATGTTTTTACATGGACATGGAATCCCTCCCTCCACTACTGGCATAAAAACACATATAAATCCCACAAACGTAACTATCCCCTACACCACATTAATAATGCGTTTCGATCCCTCTACGGGATCATTCTCAAAGTGAGCACAAGCGTTAACCATGCAAACCAACGTTTACCTACTAATTAGAAAACATTTTAAGTAAACATAATCTACCCATACTTTATATATTTTCCAAACTACCCTTTTATTTTACGACTTTTACATTTATTTTATGTGGCAGTAGCGGAGAGATGGATTGCATGTACAACATAATATTTCATTTCATTTCATTTATTAATTGTAAAGTCAAATACAAAATGGTAAAAAGGATGTTATGAGAGATTTGTAGGTAAGTACATGACATTATAATAATATGGCGACGAGGTGCGAAGCAAAGCCCGAGTCAGCCCCCACCCTTGGAGCCGTTTCCGCGCTCACTGGTACTGTTGCAAGTGTGATATCAAATTAAAACTAAGTGTCGTATCCCATACAGGAAATGCTGATTGTTGTTAAATGTAAGGTTTTTTGAGGCGTAACTGTCATTTTTACTTTGAAAGTGGTCGTTTTTTGAGACTTACTACATCAAACATTAAGTCAAGTTTCTTAATTACATTGTTGTAACGGACATGGCGCAACAAACAGTTGCTACTTACGCCAATATTTATTCAAAGTTTTAAATGCATCTCAATAGCTTGAATGTCGTAATGGACTGCTGTTCCGTTTGAGGTCCCTTACGACATAGAAATTTAAAATTAAAGAGACATACGACGTTGGACTCAAACACTGAACACGTGAAAAAGTAATATTTGACCCATACCACATAGATTTTTAGATGTTATGGAGTTACGACAAATTTTAACCACCGTCTAACTCTTTAATTTGAAGAGGTAACAAAATGTTAAATAAACTGTTCGATAGGGAAAAAAAATCTGATTTCAATGGTGCTTAGAGTGGACTTACGACAAAATGTCCCTTACGACATTTGAAATTTCCAGTGTCGATATTATGTCTATCTATGTATTAGTAAGTACACAACAAAATTAAGAACTAAAGTAATGACTCGACATAAAACAAGTGCGCCTGCGCTTACAACGAAAGTATAAATTATAAACTGTGCGTAGAGAAATTAAATTAAATAAAATGTAAATACAATTAAATATTCTTTTTACTTTTAATTACTGGGGTAAAGACGTAGTTCTTTACATTGGTTATGGGCTTGAACCCAGTGAAAGTAATATTTATTTATTTATTTATTTATTTATAAGCCTTTTTATTCCGAATTCGCTACAATTTCAGTAAGTACATATTGTTGTTGTTGTTATTGTCGTTTATTTATTAAATTGTCGCGTAATTCGGCGTGCCTCATGACATAGGCCTCCTCCGTGTATTGGAGGGTTTGGGCTAATAGTTCCCAAGTTCCCACGCGCTGAATTTCTTCGCAGATGTGTGCAGGTTTCCTCACGATGTTTTCCTTCACCGAAAAGCTCATGGCAAATTACAAATGTAATTTTCGCACATAAATTCCGTAAAACTCAGAGGTGCGAGGCCGCGATTTGAACCCACGATGCTCTGCTTGAGAGGCCACAGGTCAAACCACTAGGCTACCGTGGCTATTTCAAGTAATATACCCCCTTGAAAAAAAAAAACGGGCACCCATGGTTTTTGAATCTTATGTGCATAAAAGCTTACTTTCTAATCTTTAATGCGTAAAAATCTGAAAAACCATAGGTGCCCGATTTTTTTGCAAGGGGGTGCATAATATAATTATATTGTTTGACTCAACAATATGGAGTTGCCTATGAAAAAACTCTCGCACCAGGGGGCCTTACCATCCCGGCTAGCACGACAGCACACAAGAGTCGCGTCGCGCGCGAGATAGATTACCCGTCCCTTTCTAGAACGAACAGTAAGAAAAAGACGGGCAATCTATCTTGCGCGCGACGCGACTCTTGTGCGCTGTCGTGCTAGACGTGGACGTCCTAATTCCGACGCAGTTTAAGTTTTAGCTGTCACTTTTAGTATGAATCTGACAGTGAGCGGACCTAAACTGAAACGCATTTAGACGTCATGGTACGGCCCCTGGGCGCTATTTCATAAAGCTATAAGTTACAATTTACAAGCGGAAGTCTCTTTCTGACCCTAAGTGTTAGATAGAGAGAGAGAGAGAGAGAGAGAGAAACATTTATTTACACACATTCGATACACGTACATTTAAAAATATAAGAAATACATTATACTTTAGAATAGTACCGATATGGTGTAAAATGGGTCCCACTCAGCATAATGTTGCGGCAGACCGCAACGCTGTTTTTCAGTGGGACCCAGATAAATTTAAAGACTAAACACAAAAAACAAAAAACACATACACTGTGGCGACACGAACGCCAGTGGCATGCACTTCACTAACAAGCTGCCAAATATACGGAAGTATGTATGGCAACACTCGATCAGTTTAATCGCATTAAACCAATCAAACCGAAACAAGTCACGCCAGACGTTGATTTGGCTATTGCAGTGAATTAATTATCAATTTCAATAGTTTTGATATTGTAATGTATCACATAACCCTCGATAAACCATGAAACAAACTAAAAAGAAACAAAACATTCCTATGACTAGTAGTTGGGTGGGAACACAGCCCGGCCCAGAGGTACCGCCATTCGTTATAAAAAAAAAAAAAAAAAAAAAAATGTTTAAATTGAACGGTCGGGACGTCGGTCTCACCTGCGTTCAATGCACGTTTTAGATAGAGACTTCCGCTTATAAATTGTAACTTGCAGCTTTATGAAACGGGGTCCTGTTGTAAGACGATGTACTTTACGTTTACATACATACATATAATATCGTCACGCCTCTTTCCCACAGGGGTAGGCAGATACTACTTTGTTCCACTTGCTACGATCCTGACATACCTCTTTCGCTTCATCCACATTCATCAATCTCTTCATACATGCTCGTCGGTTTCGGGTAGTCTTGACCTTACCTTTTTCCAAAACGTCCCCAATTTGATCACGGAACGTCCGTCTAGGCCAGTAGTTCCCAAAGTGGTCCAGGTGGACCCCCAGGGTTCCACGGAAGACTCGACGGGGGTCTACGTTGGGCGTGACCAAAAATGGGGGTCCACAATCGCAAGCGGGGGTGCATGAAAATTGAATAAAATTTGTGAGAATTGATTGGTTCTTGTGCTGTGAGTCATTGTAGATTCCAAGAAAGTAAAGTAGGATGGACTCACTCGCAGCACAAAAATTTAATTTAATTGAAAATTTGTTTAGTCGCCTTTATTTTTAAATAATTAACCCTATCAGAGATCCTAGATTATAGAGCTAATCTTAATTTTTTTTTCGAGATTTAGTTTAGAAATTAGTGGTAATGTAGCTGCAGGGGGTCCACCGGATCCAGCAAAATTTAGAAAGTGGTCTATGGAACAAAAGAGTTTGGGAACCTCTGGTCTAGGCCTTCTCCCAACGCACCCATTTACGTTTACTTTTTGCAATTGGAATTGATAACGATATGGATATCGAACATGTTGACGTGAACACGGCGTTCCCTAATGGAGACCTTATGTATTTTTATGGAATAACCTACTGCAAGTGAGGGGCAGAAAAAAGTCTGTTTATTCGATAAAAAATATAATATGGACCACTTCATAAAAAAGTCTGTTTATTCGATAAAAAATATAATATGGACCACTTCATAAAAAAGTCTGTTTATTCGATAAAAAATATAATATGGACCACTTTATAAAACTTAAGGTACTTACCCAAGGCATCGACTGTCCCAAAATACTGGTATAAAGTTAGTACAAAAAAGCATAATATAGCAAATGTATGTTAAATACACGAATAATATTTGTAAACTTATCACACTGGACTCACCCGGGTAATTTCAAAAATTCTCTTGCGTATTCCGTGTCTTACAGCCTTATTCATAAAAAATCCTTAATTGAGGTTTGATCAGTCTATTAGTTACCAGACTGATTAAGCTTATTTGACAGTTGTTAAAAAGTATGATTCATAAACGCTTGCCAGCAGTCTGTTAGCCGATGAGCTGCTGATTCTTTGACCCTGGGAATCGCGAAAAACTTGAAATAATATGATATTGGGTGTGTAAATTTTGTACATTAAGCACAATAAAATCGCAATTTAGAGCCAAAAGCCAGCGATCTATTATCTATGCCAGTCTTGCCGATCAAGGAAAAATAAATCCAATCATTTTTTTTATATATATGAATAGGAAGGCAAGCGAGCATTAATCATTATCCTGCATTGCAGTCCGCCGTGCTGAATTTTTGAAATTTAACACACAAGTAAGGAATCATAACTGCAAAAAAAATGTATCAGGACTTTCCTAAATACCCGCAGGTTAGGGAGTAAAAAGAATTTGTATGTATGTATGTATGTATAACTCTTTCAATTTCTTATTTATATTCTTACTTTGAAATGGTCCTATCTCCATAACTATTATTAGGTACTAGATTAGTTAAACCTGGCATACTTACCAAGAGTAATTAGGTACGATATCTGAAAACTAATTTCTGTAGGTATTGTTCAAATTCCCCTGGGATAAGAAATAAATAGGATCATTAGGTATATGATTTAGATCCTTGGTATTAGACCGACATGTTCCTTGAGGATCAAAACGGAGCATTTGAAGGTATTTTGCAAATTTCTCACGAGATAAAATGACAGGAAAGGAAATAATGACTTAATATTCGAAGGAATTATTGGATGAAGATGGTAGATCACTTTGACGTTACCTGCGCGGACGAAGTCGTAGGCAAAAGCTACATAAAATAATAACAAACAACTAGGTATGAACTATTTCAGTAAAAAAGCGCTACCGAAGACGAGTAGGTAGGTACGGCAAAGTTGAGAAAAGTTGAAGACATTTACGTAGGTACTGATCTACTTTTGGTTGGAAAGTTATTGTATCCTAATACCTACAGGATTTTTTAATTACATTTTGTTACAAAAGTTGGAGTAATTCTAACATTCTAATCTATATCTATATCGTATATCTTCTTTATCCTCATTTTGAATGAATACTCAGTACAAAAAAGCGACGGGTAGCACTCCAGAAGTGCCGGCAGAAGTGAAAACAGCAGCTTAGATTCGATTTTGATATTTGTTTTTTTTTTACCTCAATGACGCTCAAGACGCGTACCGTACTGGCAGCTTACAAAAAAAAACGTACGTATTATCTAAATTGACAAACCTCTAACAATATGTTGATGCCCTAGTACTTTTGCGTCACGACGTCTTATTCCTCCGAGTTCACGGCTCAACAAAAAACACTTCAAATATCGAACGCGATTCATTAGTATTTCAAAATAAGCTCTTAGAGGATCTGATATCCTGGTACCTTACGCCTGACGCGAGTTTAACATTTTTTACCCATCCCAAATACCTAGTGCTCAGCGCCGCAAAAGAAGTCTTCACTTCAAAAAATAACAGCTATAGTGAAATAATAGGGATGCTCGTTGCACTGAGTCCTTCGTCGATCAATATTGACCTCGTTATTCACTATAATTATACCCAGACTGGCGCTAGTTGATGGCTAACAAAGTGAGCCGTTGTAAAATTAGCTTGTTCTGCGTACATAACCATGTTAAATAACCGGCACTGGTAAAACCAATGTAGGATGATTAATTTCGATTAATTTAGGTCAAGAGCCTAAGCCGCGAACATGTATGTTTTAATTTAAAAATAGTCTTTATTTTAGTTTATTATGTCCTGGTTATGTAAAATAGTTATGTACGGGGAACAAGCGGTTACTAACATCAGATATAAATTTAATAACAAGGCTAACCTCTAAGGCGATTAGTGCTCGTAGAATCTCTCAGAAAATATGGTCTAGCTATAGTCAGAATCTTACTATCATCACTATCATCATATCAGCCATAGGACGTCCACTGTTGGACATAGGCCTCCCCCATAGACCTCCAGCTGCCTCGGTTGGCGGCTTGTATCCACCGTGAACCCGCGACTTGAACCAGGTCATCTGTCCTCGTTGGTGGACGTCCTACGCTGCGCTGCGCTTGCGGTGCGGTCTCTACTCGAGAACGTTTCGGCCCCAACAACCATCATCTGTTCTCCGTGCTAAGTACACTGTAAATTCCTTGGTTTTTCTTTGCTTCCAGACCAGCATGAAACTATATCCAATTGCTACGATCACGACATACCCTCTGTTATTTCGTCCACATTCATCCAACTCTCACGCTTTTCTGTGGGCTGTTTCGCGGTGGGTTTAAAAAAAACGCAAAATCTAGTTCATAATTAATTTAATTAAATGCTAATTGATTATATGTTTCGGTTACATTCGTAATTAGTATATATTTCCTTTAAATACTGTGAGATCAATTCTACTTGAATTATCTTATTATTTTCTACTGTTTTTAGAATTTTTACGCTTTATAATTGCTTAAATCTACCATTATAACTATTGCTAAAAGAAAAAAATACATAAAAAGTAAATAGGCAAAGCGAAAAGGTATCAATATTATTGAGGCATAATAATTTAAACAGGCCAACGACAAAAAAACTCACTTTGATACAAGTATAACTATAGCAAAGTTCCAGAACATAAAACAAACTGAAATTTACTTTAATATAAAACAGAACAAACCAATACAGTCATGTCCTAGTTATTATGTAGGAAGAATTGTAATACTCATAATAATTTTACTTTAAATTACGTTAGACTGTTATGGTTTTCTATACTATCATAAAATGGAATATAATTAGGCTAATACTTTATATTATTCTAAAAACTAGATTAATGAAAAGTGAGCGATGCGGTGTAAATGCCCCCTGCAATTCGCTCAAATTTCTCGCCTCATTAAACTTAGCTAAAGTTAAAAGTATCCTCAGTGCAACCTTCACTCCAATTTACTTATGGAGTCTAGAAAAGGCGGGCTCAATGCACCAAGATTTGATTAGACACTTTTAAAAGATCATAAATACACTATATAATATGACTAAGTAAATGTATGATTTCAACTGCTACTCTATGTACTATTTCTAGTAAGAATATGAATATAATTCTAATAATAATAAACTACCGTTTTTTTTTTTTTTGTTTGAGTAAATGCGATTATACAGTTCTAAGTTTAGCCATTATTTCATAATGTATAAATTTAAATATAATAATACGTATTTGAATTAACAAGACAGCAGAAATATATGTAGAGTTTTAAACGTAGAGGTACCAAATTAAGAGGAGTGTGATAAAAAAAATGGTAACTCATCATAATATTAAAGATTATGAGCAGGCAACAAAATCTAAGAGGTACAAGATAAAGTTTATGGCACACTGCCGTGCAAAAATAACGAGTTACTTCCCATACAACTTATAAATATATGAAAAGTAGCCTATTATTTTAGCATTTCAATAATATAAAGATAATTGGTTAGAATTCGGCACTCACGTTTAAATCAATATATTGACCTATTCGATGCAAAAATATAATTTGAGTTCACTCTTGAATCTTTTTTCCCGTTTTTTATATGAAAATATTTCATTTTATTATGAAAATAATGCGTTTAATTTGTAAAAGTGATTATTCACCGATTTTATTATTGATACTAATTGTACTTAAACTTTTGATTCATTTAGCAAAAATATACCTGCGATTTGGTTTTATATAATATATGATAAATTTCATCATAAATTTTAACAATTTTATATTTCTTCAATTTCAACAATAATTTTTAGTGTTTTCTTGTTTATATACATGAAAATAAATCATCTGTCATCTTACTATACTTTTTGTGGGTAAATATATTAGGTATATAATTTTTATTAACATGTTCAGAAAGTGATCCCGAATTCCTTAAGTTTTTTAAAAGCCATTTTAACACAGACGTCTAAATAAAATTAGGAATTTTAGCGGCCGCTGTAGAATCGCATCCATTGGTTAGTTAGGGAAAAGTGAAGAAAAAAAGCAATTTTCTTGACCTCCTCCCCCAGTTTCTTTTCAAACATAAATTTCGGCGCATATACCTGGATGACCTTCAGCGAATACCGCTCGGTGATTCTGAGTATCAGGTATGCTACTCTGCTCGACACACTATCGATTATTACCACGTTGTTGATGAGGGGCTTGCGGACGATATACCCAACACCAACCTGGAACTTTCGGCCTCCTTCCCGGAAGAAGAGCATTTTGCCGACATCAAGGACCGTCGTATCCTGCCCCCTTCATATAGTCCCATGATGTCCCATCGCAATTTGCTCAATTCCTCCTCCAGCTCTATAATGCTCTTGTCAGTCCGAAGCTTGCGGGCGTTGTGCGCGCCCAGGGCCAACGTGCGTTGGAAACGGCAGCGGGGAATCGCCCGGGGAACCTTAACAACCTCTGCCCGAGTTGTGTCTGTCATTGCCTGGGGGGAGGGGGTGCCATAATCCCCACGCTTAGCCGGCCGTTTGGGGATCGCAGTATAGCTGGTAATGTACGCAGAAGACGCTGCTGCCCGTCTCCTGGATTTCCCATAGTCGGCTCTTACGACACCCAACGGGATGAGATGGGGAGGTGCTATTCTATTCCGGAAACCTCACGGAGATTTATTAGTAAAATGAGTAAATAATAAAAAAAAGGAAAATGAAAAAATAAGAAAATGAATGAACTAATGTTTTTTGATACGGAAAAATGTTCGTATGCAACGCCATCTCTGGACAAATCACAGAAACTGATTCTAAGGCGTAACTAAGTTCTCCTTGTCAGCTTTAAAAATTACGGTTGAAATAAAGAAATGAAGATAACCTATTCATTACAAAATATACAAATTAGAAAAAAAATTACATATTCTCTTCTCTGGCTTTTATGAAGTAAGTAATAAGGTCGATAGGGAGGGGGAAAACGATAGTTGAGTTCTTCTCCGCCGATATGGTGTTCAGCGTCTGAAAAAATTGCCATTTTTATAGCTAAATCAAATTAGGTTTTGCTAAAAATTTCATTACACTTTGAACATCCGACCAATGTGTGTAAACTTTTGCCAGCCGCTAATACAAATCCTGAAACCTGTAGTTTCAAATCTAGCATTAAGTCCCTTCTGGATGGGTGAGTTCTCACTCTTTCATCTAATTTCTTTTTCCAACTATTTAGTTTATTTGTTTTAGCCAGGTATTAGCCAACAAAATGTTTCCGGTTAGGTATTCCCGTTCATTTGTTTTTATGTAAATGTATTACTAAGTGGCAGCTTCATTGGTTTATGTAAGTTGTACTTGTGTTTAAATTTAAGTATTATGTACCGTTTGTGCCCAAATAAACATTAAAACATTAAAAACTTTTAGCGGATAACCGACGATTCCGACAAAATGTTTCATACGTTTTCTGCCAATGCCAATGCATTATAAAGAAGAACAATTTTGACATATGTTTTTATCGAAAAACAATTTTTATTAAAAATCAGAACTGTAGAATAAAAAAGACATGTAAACGAGCCCTTGGCGGCCTATTTGCAAAATAAACTTTTGACTTTTAAAAAAAGCGCAATATTCCATGAATTTTTAATTGTGACTTGCTGTTATTTATTAAACTGTTTTTCAATAAAAATACACGGCAGGATTGTTTGTTAGTACCTACAGTGTAAGTAGCACCTGAGTTACTTCAACAATAACATAAAATGTAACCGGTGAATTTTGTCAAAAATATTACGAACTTTCGAATCAAAATGAACTTAATTATACTAATTATAAATGAGTGAGAATGTATATATGTGTGAAAATGCACATTCACCAAACACTAGGATGTAAGTACACATCAAAATGGCAAGAACATGTTGTTTATGTGATAATAGGTACTCATGATTGATAAAAAACGATCACTTTATTTATAGACTGTCTCATTTGACTCTTTCTAACGTCAATATAATATACTCAAGACGAATTTGTTAGCACATTAATTCTCAAAACCGCTTCATTAACCATAACTGAGCATTCAAAATAAGCGTAGGTACTTAACTTTTACCTTTTTCATTTTTTTTTCTTTTTCATTAAATTTTTTGTGTCAGCTTTGTCAACCCATACAAATCCTTATGAAAAATTATTGCAATACAAGCTTAGCCCAACTACTTGCGAAATTATTCTGCACTATTTTTAAGACACAGTTAATTTTGAAAAAGAAAAGTATACAGACACACACTAAGCTTTTCCATGTTCCCGAGAAACTAAATTAATGACGGCAGACAACAAACTATTTAAGGCAGATGAGAAGGCGTCAATAATGATAGTGTAATGATACTGATTTTTTCAATAACTACTATGATCCCCATTGATTGATGTGAAAAATGAGAATTAAAGACGAATTGACCTGAAAGAAATTGGGAATGACAATAAACCCTGTGGCGATAAATTGAAAGAAGTAAGGGTAGTGAGAGGATCTGATACTCATGATGATGATACATCGAGTCCTAAACTAGCTTTGATAACATCAGGGGAAATGCAGCTCCATCATAAGTATAAGCTTCATGCTGCGAAAGGGATCTCAATGAGGAGTCCACATCTATCTTACCGCACTCTAAAAGCAGGCAGGACCCAAGGCCGTCTGTCACGTCTTTGCTTCAGAGGCAAGAAAATTAAATATTATTAATTCTTCAAGCATACAAACAGAACTTTAGATACATTGGCCTAATTATGGAACTAAGTAATGTCAGTCATTAGAGAGCTAATACCAGTTAGTTGACAAGTCAAATAAACTTTTTGTATCTCATATATCAAAGGCAAGCCATGATAATATACGTTAAAATCGGGACAGAGTACAATTCTGACTCAGTTCAGGTTTTAGCTGTCAATTTTAGTATGTACAAAATATGTAAATTTTTGGTAGTACAGAATTGAATCGTATTAAGACGTCATGGTAAGGCACCTGCTATAAGTAATCATAATATTTAAGTTAGAGCAGATCCAACTGATTCGCTCCATCGTCTTTCATCTTCAGGAATAGGCGTCTAACAAGACCTGAGTGTGGCGCTCGTATCGTCATTCAACATCTCTTTTCATCCTCATCATACACCGTTTGACAGAAAGAAATGGTGAACGCATTAGCCAGAGTGCGCCATACGACATGGCCTCTGGTTTTCAGTTTCTGGCCAAAAACATACCTAATTATTCTTCCCCTCCCTTATAACAAGACATAAAGGCCACGTTTAGCATGATTGTGGGCGTAGTGGAAAGGGTAATCAAAATAGTCATGGATTGATTGCATCGCCTATAACATGATTCCTAAGATCGCCTATTCTCTCGAAGGACTTTCGCCGTTTGCTCCCAGACCCGCATGGAAGTACGAAAATGCTTCTAACAGGGATACCTGTAGGTAACGCAGTTGTAGCGCTGCTGGGCTGTCACCGATGACTTCGGAAGCTTCTCGGAGGGCTCGAGAGGCCTTCTGCTCGCCTTCTGCTGCGATGACCTTGGCACGAGCTTCACGAGCAGCCTCAGCTTCAGCTGCCATTGCACGCTGCAGTTGGACTGGCAGGCGTACATCCTTGCTGCAAGGCAAGCCGTAGCTTACAAGGTGTCTTTCGTGACGTCCTCTGGGCTCCACTATTTGGATCCCCCAAATACAAAAAAATAAGGAGGAGATCCAAATATTGGAACCTAGCGTCGTGGTGTCTCTGAATTGTTGTAGAATGCTTCAGCAGTGGTTAAGCTAGTTTGATTATATTCAAGGTTAAGTCTTCTATTTGATGCATTTTGAACTTGATTTGGATTGGCTCCTACATTTGCTCTTAAATAATTGGTTTGGTGGTTGTGGTAGAGTTATGTCAGAATCGTAGCAAGTGGAACAAAGTAGTCTCTGCCTACCCCTGTGGGAAAGAGGCGTGACGGCATGTATGTAAATATGTCTATTTGTTATTTATTAGTAATATAACCTATAAGAGTTTTTAATGATTCACGGTTAAGCAATTTCAGTTGGGCAATTTCTTCAGTCTACCCGTGATCATGATGCATGCAACTGCGTCGAAATATCGGGAGCTCAATAAAGGTAATCGCGGTTCACAACCCGTTTATAATATTTCGAATGTAACCTATATCTGTGTCAAATTTCAACCAGGCCAATTAAGCCGTCCCGGCGTGAAAAACAAACATTTCTTTACACAAATACTCAAAAACTTTCGTATTTATAATATTAGTACAATTTATGATCTATTGCTATTATTTATATCCATCTTTCCGATTGTGTGTGCGATGTGTAACTGTGTCGATCGATACCCAGTGATCCCATAGAGCTTTGACTTTATTAATTAAGGCGTTTCATTAAGTTAAGTAATTTTTAACTTCACTTTAGGGAGGAAAAATTTGGTTGCGACATTAAACAATCATAACAGTTTAAAAAAAACTTGCAATCCGTTACTGCTGATATTATTTTTGAAAAAATGTAGTGGAAGCTTAAATAAAAATAGCAAAACATAAATACAGTGCCCGGCCATAAAGATTGTACATCGGTCTTCTCGGTTAACTTCGGCTTTATAGAGCGTTGTCTCACTCTAACTTACGTGACGCGAATTGTCTCTTTCCAAAGACCGAAGTGCATTCTTTATGGCTGGGTACTGTAAAATGCGCTGGCCTATTAACTCGTTAAGCTGGTTTCACATTGGACAGATATCACGCCATAAATGGTCTCTCACACTTATAAGGGTTCGTGTTCATGTCCTCAATTATCTGTCGCAGTTTTTTAAACACCACGTAAATGAATTAATCTTTCAACTGTCAACTCATTTTCCCGTCCAAAATTCTCATCAATCATTTTTTCTCAAAGATGCAATGAAATGTTAACCTTACGTTCCAAATAATAGACCGGGACGTACCACGTTGCGGGCGCGGTTGGACAAGTGGTATGTAATGGATTTTCATACAAAATGGCAGGCCTTGGCCTGCAAAGCGATCGTGTTTTGTTTTGTGGTGGTCGTCGTCGTGCGCGGGTCGGGGCGGGGCGCGCTGCTGGAAGATACGCACGTGGAGGATATGCAGCTGCTGCTGCTGTCCGCTGCCTAATGCACGCGCTAGCGGCAACATTCTAAGGGTTTTTATTGAGTTTTTTTATTTATTTCATTGCATGTTTGAGAAAAGCACTATACAAGCCTCGGCCGGAACAGGGGTTGCCGGCTCTCGTATCATGCCGGCCTCGTGTACCACTCGGCCGTCAAACTTACTCGGCCGGCAACCCCTTACTTCCCGGCCTTTGCAGTAATGTACTATTCTTTCATCTTTAACCCCCGACCCAAAAAGACGGGTGTTATGAGTTTGGCGTCGATGTCTCTGTGTATGTGTGTGTTGCCTGATTTCATGACACGCGAAATACCAATTATACCCAGTTTAAGAACCATACAATCTGTCCTACTCACATCTCCACCCTCTCGACCTTGATGCCCCAAGCTTCCGTTGCTTCGTCCAGCGATATCTGCATGTTACCGGAGATGGTCTCTCGCTCGCTGAGTATCTCGTGCAGAGGCCTGGTCCCCATGGTGTTGCGTAGGGTCGTCTGAGCCAGCAACCTCAACAGAAAGCAAAGCTACTTCGCAAAGCGGCTCTGGGGAGTACAGTGTCACGATGTGAACAGTTTGGAGAGAGAATGGAAACTCGGAGATGGTGAATGCATTTTATTCATTATATAAGTAAGTATAAGGCACCTAAAACAATGGGTACATACATAGTTAATAATAACGTTCAAAACCCTTTCTCGTGCCACTCGGAACTTTACGTAGTAAAATATGTAGGAGAACGAAACTCCACTGATCAGTCGGAAAGACCATGACTTCTAATGCCTTTATATTTTCTTGATAGGTGTTTAGTAACTTTCGCACACTGTATAGAGATAGATCAGAGCACGATTCTATGTCCAGAATACCTACGATATCTACGAGTAGTTATCTTCCGTGATAGGTATGGATTTGATTAGGTTATACGGTTCGTTCTTAACTGTAAGGAGTAGGTATCTAAGCTTCTCGGTATTGGAATAGGCATTGTTGCAATGCACTAGTGATTTGAACAAATCGTAAAATGATGGTCAATACGTAGGATCGCCTTTGAATTCAGGCAAGGGCAAGTTAGGTAAATTTCGTTTATCGCGTTACCTATCGTATCCAATGAACTACCAAAGGGATTACTAGATCGATTTAAACGAAGTTGGCGTTTCTCCAATGACTTCATCGCATTTAAAATGACCGACGATTTCGTAATACAAGTCGTTGAAATCATAACATACTTTTATGTTCTCATCTTTGTTAAAAAATTTGGTTTTAATTAGAGTCTTTTCAATCGTAGTCTGAACTTTGGTGAACTTTCTTTGATGAGCTGTCAAATCGGTAGTTCGCGAACGAAATTGTTGTTCGTTCGTTTTCGCGAGTAAAATAATACGTTTGTGAATTAAATCCCTTTCGAAAATATCTTGTTCACACGGCAAAGAATCGTCCTTCGACATTTTGCGAAACAAAAATTGCGGGGCACGGTAAAATTCGAACGCGGTAAAATTGGAATTGAAATTTAAAATGAGTAGGTATGTAAATACTGCTAATTAAACACAAAACACGACACAATCTGGAAGATAAATAAATATTCTCCGGTTCAAGGACCAAATTTTTATGAAAATGAAAATGAAAATGAAAAATGTTTATTTGTTTTTTTTTAAGTTACAATAAAATAAGCTGGATCCTTCCTTTAAGCATGAGAAATGCTTGTCTTGGAATGCTCCGCTCTTCCTTAACTAGATAGACGGTTAACAAAAACCAAGCAGAAATGCATGTAGGTAGGATATAAAAACTGGGTCCCGCGACTCGCCACTTCAACGCCCGCTGCCACGTCCAAGGGTCCTGGTAGAAGATCGGGACTTATTGGCTAAATCCACACACATAGAAGCTCCAGCTCATTAATCCAAAACATATGGGTCCATAGGTCACAACACAACACCTTCCAGATCGGGAAAAGGGGTTTCGATGGTAAAAACGAATACTTAAACATACGCGGAGCAAATAATTTGTATGCTTTCGCGACTGTCCTTTTTTGGCGACTAATTAGGCGGTGTTACCGCGCAAACTGCCCGCCACCTGAAAATGTATATATGGTTCGAAAGCATTTTGCCTCCTGATCACTGCAATATGTTTATATAATTTTAATATCGCTTATTATAAAAAATAAAAATTAATTAAAAATATGTCCTAATTTTACCGAAACTACCACAGGATAGGTGAAACACCTTTGCCTTTTTCACGAGAAAAAATAAGCGACCATAATTTTGGATATGACAACTTCAAAGTACAAGGGGAGCAACTCTGAAATTTTATTTTTGAAGTTTGTTGAATACCTTCTCTCTCACTCTCAAGTTAATGACTATATTAGTAGGAGCGGAACAGCACGAAGCGAACCTCGAAAATCGAATATCGGAGAATAAGGCCTGACATTGACAATTTGAAATTGACGTCAGATTTTTTTCTATACAGAAAAGACAAAAGGATAAGTGTCTATTCTGTGATAGTATCGGAGTTACGCCCTTTTAGAATAAGCAAAAATTAATAAATTAATTATAAATTAAATACAAACCCTAGCGAAAAAATTAAACTGTCAGCATGTTCATCTTTTCAAACAGAATACAGAGAACCATTAAAATTATAGGCTCAGAAATATGAAATGTTGTCAATTGTGTCGTATTATGTACACCTAACACGCAATAACAAAAAAAAATAATGAAAAAAGTTATTTGTTCCGGTAGTTACGGAATAAAGGATAAGCGGAAAGAAGGATAAATGGAAAGGTAAATAGCTTACAAAATGTGCCTTTGGTAATAACGAAGATCACAATGAAGATATAATTTATGATGATAACAATGGTCTGCTTTTTATTAATGTCACTTCACAGTATATGATCAGATACTTTACTACTTACTTTACCTGATTACGAGGCGGGCGAGACGCGACTACATCGCATTGATAACGTCTGAATAAACCGAATAAACAGTCGGAAAATAAATATAATAAGTGCATAATGGAATAAGTGTTTATATACGATTATAAAGAAGTGATAGTGGCAAATAAAAAAGTGAAAACAGTGTTCGGATATTTTAATCTAGTCATCGAGATATCGCAAAAATACTATTAATCTTTTCGGACAGTGTTTAGAGATTCTAACGTTCAACGGTAACCGCGAGACAGCGCGGCGGCGACCGTGCATGCGATTTGCAACCTTACTACTGACGCGTATCAGCGTACTTATAAGGAAAAACATCGCCCTGGAGGTGGGACCGTAAACAATGAACTGTGCAGCCTTGTAATACGAACCAACAAATTAAAAGCAACCTCGAGTTATTAAAATGTGGAGCGTGCGCCGCCACATACCATTATTAAATTTGTGCCAGTTGCGGCGTAGAGCTGGATGAGCGTGTTCGGCTTTTAGGCAGGATCAGCAGCAATGATTTAAGTAGTTTTTTGGGCAATATCGTTTAATCCGTTGACAAGCTTAGGGTCGTACTTTACAGAATCGAATAAAATTAAATATAAAATAAAATCAGTAATAAGTGTGCGCATCGGCGCTGTGAGGTGAATGCGAATAATGCTAGATGATGATGGTGCGCACCCCTCTCGCCGAGAATATTGACCAATCAGCACAGCCGTAGATGACGTGATATCGATGCTGATTGGTTCCCGATGTCGTGATATGAGTAGGGTAGGCGCTGCGTCTTAAAATATGCATTTTTACATGTCATGCTTGTGTACAGTCATCCACAGAAGTTGCATTGACAGTGCCTGAATCTAACATCGGCACTTTATGGGGAAATGAATCTGGAACAAAAAAGGACCTGACTCTGTCCGCCCTGTAACAATATCACTAAACGACGGAAAACGGATGACACTCCTGTCCGTAAACCCCTTAAATTCACTGATCTGGATGGTACGGGCATGGAAAGTGACGATTTTTCATCTGAGACCCAAGAAGACATAATAGGCGACACCCAAAATACAACAGGCCGCTACCAGGAACACCCGCGCCCAGCATTAAGTACTGCGATTGACCAGATCGGGGCCTTGATAGAGTCAAAACTACAATCTAATAACAAAAATATCATTAGTGAACTAAAAATCTTGATTCGGTCGGAAGTAAACTCCGCCTTGGAAAAGTTTAAGCATGAAATATTGGAGAAAAACAACGTTCTATCACAGGGGCAACAAGCACTAGCTGAGCGACTATAGTAGTTCCAACCGTTTATCGTCTCGATGACGGCTCCCGTAGAATGTAAGTGCGTTTAGTTACGCAAAAAATAACTTTTAAATGCGAGGTATAAAAAATACGACAACTGCCTAATTTTCATTCATTTAAGGATAATTGAGTCCATATATGCAGTATTTTTTTTAAGTACGATAAACTATAAACGTTTTAATAAAGTTACGTTCTATGGCAATACACATAGTGATGTTATGATTAAAATATCGATATTGTATCGGTATTGTATATAACTTAGATGTGTTCGCACGACTTTGTATGTGCGCGTTGCAATTTTTTTTCCGGAATAAAAACAGCCTATGTTACTCAGTGATAATGTAGCGTTCTAATGGTGAAATTATTTTTTCACCTCACTTGCTCGAAAGGGCTGTCTTTCGCCTCCAAAATCTGCGTGGAAAAACGCTTTTTCCCCTCTAGCGTGGAAAAGGTTTTTGAAATTCGAACGTGGCGCTGACCACCATTGTCCACCTTCTCATATACTTAGAAATTACGACTTTGAACTTCTTATATTGTCGGCCCGCTTACACGAATAGTACTTAATAGGTGAATGAGAGGGACGGAATAATACGAAATTCGAATGTAGATCTTTTTATCAGACCCCCTAAATGTTTCATTTGATTTAAAAAACATAATCACATTCAAAAGTAATCACCTACTTGTGTACGAAATTTGAAGAGTCTAGTTATTATAAATTTTATAAGTTAAATCCCGTTTTTCCCGTTTCCGTGGAAATTTCCAAAAATAGGTACGTGTGTTTTTGTTTTCGTAATCAGCGACCCGATAAACCGTACAAACAAATACCCATGTTGATTTTCAGACTTTGTCACCAAATTTCCCTCTTTTAGGGGTTGAATTTTCAAAAAACCTGAAAGAGGTGTTTATTCATTTATCGTCAGGAATACTCCTGCGAAGTTTCGAATAAAATAGTCTAATCTTGTTTCCCCATACAAACTTTGGTCCCCCATTTAACCCCTTTAGGGGTCGAATTTTGAAAAATGCTTTCTTAGTGCACCTTATAAGGAACCTACATGCCAAATTTTGAATTTCTTGAACCAGCGGTTTAGGCTGTGCGTTGATATGTCAGTCAGTCAGTTTCTTCTTGTATATATTTAGATTTTTAGAAACAGCCCCGAAGTTGAATGCACTTATTCTGTCCCGCGGGAATTTCGCATTTTCCCGGAGAACATGTTTTAGTGCTACAATCATCTACAGGTGTGCCAAAATTGAAGAGTCTAGTTATTACAGTTATGTACTGAGAAATATATAAATCTCATTTAATTCCTAACTCGTGGGGATTTCAAAAAATCCCTTCTTAGTGCTCCTTTGGGTTGGGATAATCAAGATATACGTGTGCCAAATTTCAAGTTCCTAGGTCCAGTGGTTTAGGCTGTGCGTTGTCTGTCAGTCACTCTGAATGGAACATAATATATAAATCTCATTTTTTTCTTATCCCGTGGGAATATCAAATAATCCTGAAAGTAGTTTTTTAGTGTTACAATCATCTACATGTGTGCCGAATTTGAAGAGTCTAGTTATTACTGTTACTGAGAAATATATGAGCCTCATTTATTCCCTATCCCGTGGGAACTTCAAAAAAATCCTTCTTAGCGCTCCTTTGGGATACTCAAGATATACGTCTGCTAAATTTCAAGTGCCTAGGTCCAGTGGTTTAGGCTGTGCGTTGTCAATCAGTCACTCTGAATCGAACATATAAATCCCATTTTTTCCTTATCCCGTGGGAATATCAAAAAATCCTGAAATCAGTTTTTTAGTCTTACAAACATTTACATGTGTGCTGAATTTGAAGAGTCTAGTTATTACAGTTTTACTGAAAATTATATAAGTCTCATTTATTCCCTATCCCGTGGGAATTTCGAAAAATCCCTTCTTAGTGCTCCTCTGGGATACTCAAAGTATATGTGTGCCAAATTTCAAGTTTCTAGTTCTAGTGGTTTAGGCTGTGCGTTGTCTGTCAGTCACTTAGTAACGGAACAGTTTTATATATACAGAAGATATTTTTTTAGCTTCTGTAGCTATGGTTATATTTATATACCCCAGTTGATTATTTTTAGGGGGTATCCGTTACACCCTGTATATCTATGTATGTATATGCATGTATAACTCTTTATGGTACACTACATTCTACAGGTAATGAGATAAACAAATTTTCAAAGGCGAACTTATCCCGTAAAGGGATCTCTTCCATGTATCTATATTTCCAAAACATTGGACAAAATTTCGGACACCACGCCATGAACCATACGTGAAGGTATGAGTTTGAAGATCAAGTGCTTATGGTTTGATTTCAAGTGCCTGTTGTTACATTATTTTAATGAGTTTAATGATACTCATTCCACTATAGTCCCCGGCCGCTATGAAGTAAATCCGGACACATCCTCTAGGGTTGTTTGTTACACGTTCGATCATTGTATCGATAAAAATTGAGTCAAGCGTGAGTCCACTTAAATTCAGTTTTGTACAGCTATAATAAAAAAATATTTATCAGTTGTACGAAAATACGAAAGAAAGTGAAGAAATACCTATTTATAATTAAAAAGGTTCTGTTCTAATTTCTTAGAAGTTGCCAAATAAATAAACATACCTACGCATTTATTCGAATCCTTCCTTTTTATAACACTAGTGTAAATGAAATAGAATATAAGTACTTTTACAATCAGTAAATTTAATTTTATGAATGCACATAATGATAGACAATATTTTTGCTATACGAACTTTTCAACGCGTGAATCGATATATTGTGTGGTATTATTGGTGTATTATTGCCACTCACTATTCTATCACACGCAACAAGCAAGTCTAGCATTTTTCTCCTGTGGTTGACAGAGGGTTGACATTAACAATAATCAGGAACTTCATAGTTGTGCAATGTGTCAGGATTGACTTCGTAACGGCCGGGGACTATAGAGGTTTACTACTCAAGATTTGTTTGCTCATCAGATTGACACTAACGAAACAATAAATTCTAGATGTAGACAGATGCCATTATGTGTCAACGATTATAATATTATGATATTGCGAAAATGGAAAGTGAACAGACTGAAAGAAATCAGTCTTCTACCGAAATAAGTTTTATTCGGAGTAGTCATGGTCGCGAGATTTTAATCAAAGGCGGACATAGACATTATTTAAAATATACAAATAAAAATGGATCTGTGCTAAACCGAGGGATAGTAAAGGGGCATGTAATGGAGCTATTTTCCTGAACGATACAAGGTGTGCCATTATAAAACAGACGTCCCATTGCTGCCCTGCTGACTTCCAAAGCATTGATGTGGAAAGGAAAATTGATAAGTTAAAAAAAAGTAATTGAGGATTATAGGCCAATTTCGACATTGTTCCGAGAAGAAATGAGTGACTTACAACATGAAGAATACGCTGATAAATTGCCGTCTTTCTTTAGCAAACGAGACGCTCTGTATAGAACACGGCATAAACACAGTATATATATAAGCTAAAGCAGTAGGGAATCTACGAACAAAACGGTCGAAACGAACGCACACATAGACGCGCGCTTCTACACGGCCCCTAAGCGGATCTCGCGGTGCTGTCAGTCGCGCGTGGCGCATTGAGACGAGCGGCCATTTTTTCGTTTTAAATAATGCCAAGAGCGTATTGCGCTGTGTACGGCTGCTTGAACTCGGCTTCTTCAAAATCGAAATAAACATAAATTGCAAATTAGCTTTATTAATTTACAAATAACTAGTAAAAACAGTTTTATAGTGCCGTGTGTATGTTTCCCAATAGTTTATTTAAGAAAGCTATTCATTCGGATGAGAATTTTTTATACAATAAAATTTAATAACAGAGCCTTCCGAACGTGTCGTAGCAGGCGAAAGTATTCCCTACCGACAAATAAAAAATGTTAAACTGTTGAAGTCTTTTTTAAATACCCTATTTTATTTAAAAAATAGTTAATTCATTCGATTATTAGGTATTTAATTAATATAGAATCCATATGAACGTTTGTTTCTCTTTTCCACAAATTATGGGTGCCAACCCTAATACTCTTAATTAAGTGTAGCTAGTTAGTCTAAAAACAGGCCTTACCAGCTGAGATTATAGCGCTAACTAGACAAAAAACTTTTCAATTTAACAAAAATTAAATCGACAACCCTAACGCTTTATTGGAGCGTAGGTATTTATTTCAAAATGTAAGCCTATCTTCCCTACTGCTTTAGCTTATATATATCTTCTTGTGAAGACGTAATTTTACCTGAAAATGCCGCTGAAATTTTTTGTTGTTTCAACCAAAAAGGTGTACTTGTGTTTATAACACCTAATGCAAGCGATTGGATCAAAAAAGTGGAGACTTTCTTCATGGATGGTACATTCAAAATCATCCCCGGACCGTACAACCAGCTCTACACAATCCACGGGGATATTGGATCTAACGCAAACTTTACAAAAATAATCCCATTCATATTTTCTCTTCTACCTAACAAGGAGCATATATTAAAAGTACATATTAAAAGTAGAGTAAAAAAAAAACAAAGACTACTCAATCGATTCCACAAGGCAGTGTGCTCGGATGTATCTTATTTTTAATATATATGAACGATTTACCCAAAATCATAGATACTCCATGCACCCTCTTTGCAGATGATATATCCCTAGTAATACCATGCCAAAACGAAACAACCTTAACAATCATTTAAATGAAATCCTAAAAAATATAGTAACCTGGTTAAATGAGCATAATCTTAAAATTAATTTTACGAAAACAAAACTCATGCAGTTCCGGCCCCATCAGAAACGTAGCATAAATATAGACTAATCATTTCAAAATTCAAAATTAGAATGCGTAAAAAGCTTCCCCTTACTAGGAATACATATTAACTCTACAATTAATTGGAAAGAGCATATACATAAAATATCTGGATAACTAAGCCGATTTACTTATGCTCTGCATGAATTAAAAAGATGTACAGATGTAAAAACCGCTATATATGCGCCTATTATGCGTATGCGCACGCATGGTTACAATACGGCATTGTTTTATGGAGAAACAGTTCCGACGCAATACAGCTGTTCAGACTCCAAAAACGATGTCTACGAATTATAGTAAATATTGATAATATGACAAGCTGTAAACAACATTTTATTAAACAGAAAATTTTAATTTTGCCATGTATATACATATTAGAAGTAGGTGCTTTTGTTAAAAATAATATGTCTTTCTTCCCACAATATTCTCGCCCTCAAAATCTACGACCCCATACGAAATTAGCAGCGCCAAGTAGTCGGTTAAAAATGATTCATTCTGGTCCCTTCGCCATGTCGGTTGCAATATACAACAAGATCCCCAAGTTGATTCAAGAGGAAACCAATATAAACAGATTTAAAAAGCAGCTAAAACAATATCTAATAAAAAGATCTTTTTATTCTTTAAATGAGTTTTTGGATGAGAAATGAGAAGAAATTTTATTTATTTATTTACCATATTAATTTGTTGTGTATAAATTACTAATTTTGTCTTTATAGCCAAAAACATGACATACTTACTCGAAGAATGTATTGTAAAGACAACCTGCTTCCTGTGCTCATAATTTGTTTGTTTTTGTTTATTTTTTAATAAATATAATATTTATCATGTTCCTGCAACGTAGGTATTATAGGAAATTGTTGCTCGTAAATAGTCGTTTAATTAGTTACTAAGTGCAAGTGCCATAATAATATTACTGTTATCTATACATATAATAAAATTGTAACAGGTCGATGTCTGTACATAGGAGATATTAAAGAAAAAATAAACTAAGGGGCCTCTATAAGCGCTATAGAAGCCGAAAATACTATTTTTAGAATTTTTGTCTGTCTGTCTGTCTGTCTGTCTGTCTGTCTGTTTGTTTGTTACCGCGCTACGCAAAAACTACTGTACCAAACTGAATGCGGTTTTTTTTATTGTATTGCTGGAGGTCTAACTTAAACTCCCATGTCGCGTTTTTTTCGAAATTCCACCTAGAAGTCGAGATATAGAACAAAAAGGGGGGGTCCACCAAAAATATTTTTTGATACATTATTTATTGGGATACCAAATGAAAGAGGAAGAAGTCCTGAGTTCAAAAATGTAGTACAGGTAATACGTTGTGATAATACTAAGCAACAGAATAATAATAAAGCTTACTATGGATTAATTAGTTCCGCTATTCGTTAATAGATGTCGCTAGGCTATATGAATGAAATTATTCGTACCTAGGAAGTATCTATTTTCAAGGTTCCTTAAAGGAAAAAAGGAATCCAGAATCACTTAGTTGTCCATCTGTCAAGTTCCTTTTCCTCAGGAACGCGTATGGGTATAAAGTTGAAATTAATAAAATAACCGGTACAGTAGATCTGCGGTCCCTTGGAGTTGTGAAAAGATGAACCTTTAAATCTATACAATAACAAGGTACAGTCTTTAGAAAGGGTGTTTCCATACAAATCGCCGTGCTCTCAAAAATATTGGGTAGTTAGGTATCCAGTTGTCTTAGAAATTTGAAATTTTGTATGATGGTGGATCATAGGTTCCAATATAAAATGACCTCACACTGCCTACATTTTGCTTAGGAACAGGGCTCTGCTAACACTGGATATCATAATTCACTTGCCAAATTTATACGGAACCCTCGGTGCGCGAGTCCGACTCGCTATTAGCCGGTTTTTACAAAAAAATGATTTATAATAATCCCTATCTCTACTAATATTATAAATGCAAAAGTAAATTCGTTTTTCTGTTTGTCTGTTACGCTTTCATGCCTAAACCACTGAACCAATTTTATGAAATTTGGTAAGTACTTACAGAGATAAAATTGACCTTGAGAAACGGAGGAACTTTATTTTAGACTTTTTATTAAACACAAAAATAAATAATTATGTGTTTCAGCGGTTTAAAGAAGACCTGTGGAGGGGGCAAAATTGGGTTGACAATTAATATGGTAGGTAGTAGCTATCGTTTGAAGGAACCTTTTTTTCATATCTTTAGGGCATGAAATGGCGTTAGTCAATTAGAAATCTAACACATCTTAAAAATAACTGGGTACTTTACTTACCTACTTGATGTATGTTTTTTTTTATATTAGCCTAATTGAGTGTCCCACTGCAGGGCAAAGGCCTCCCCTTATGTAAAAGTGCGTCTGTCTTTTGCCTTCTTCGCGCTTAAGAGGCTGACAACACCTAATTTTGATGAAAGTGATGTTATTTAAGCACTTTTTTAATAAAAACTACACACAAAAATAAATTATGTTAATTTTCATCATATTTCAAACACGCTGGACGGACTCGATACATAACTGAACAAAATCGCCTCGATAGAAAATAATTGCAAAGATTAGTCTTAAAATCATCATTAAACGGGTCTTTATTTTTTCGACGTATGGGTCTGCAATTAAAAACATGAAGTCAACATATAACCTAAACGGCTAACGAGTCATATTTCACAAATAATCCATTCTTTTTTTAATTTCTTATTATTTGTGTCTTATTTGCAAGATTTTAGACGCGCGCCAAGCTGCCGAAATAGTTTCTTCTCTTTCACTAACAGGCACGCGAACCGTATGTGTGAAGAGTGGCGCTGCTCAAGGTCATTAGCTGTTGACAGCGCCTTAAGCCGATGAAACGACTAAAACTAAATATGGGATGGATTATTGTTATGGTCCCGGGGAAGGGAATAGAATAGTTTTTGCAAAAATTGTCAAAGATGTGAATAGGGGAGTGAAATTTACTACGAACTTAGAGGATACAGTAATGTATCCTCTAAGACTACGAAGATGTAATACCCTAAGGGTAATTATATTTAATTTGTGCTCTAATTGAATATTTGCCTACCACTAAGAATAAGCTACCCAAAATACTAATTCTACGCAGACGAAGTCGCGGGCAAAAGCTAGTTATAAAAATAAAAATAAGTTTTAGTTTTAAGATAATTTTATAATAAATTGCGGTGCCCTTACAGGGTAAATGTTTGGAACTTAACACATTTTAACATCTTTGTCACAACATTTTTATGCAATAAAGAGTTTGAGTTTGAGCAGAAAACATACAATATCTTGTTTCAAGCAATTAAAGAAATGGTTCCAAATTTTCAACCAAAGACCATGAAAACAGACTTTGAAATTGGGGCAATAAACGCAGTTCGATGCGTATACAGTGATTGCAATATTGAAAGATGCTTTTTCCATTATACTCAAGCAGTATGGAAGAACGCGGAAAAATACGAAATCGATACCACTCGCGAAGGAAGCAATCACGTATCGAAATGTGTGGCTCTGGCTCATTTGCCAAAACTAAAAATTCATGAAGGCTGGTTTCATGTGCAGACACAAGCACCGAAAAGCAATTTTATAAAAGATTTTAATACGTTTAGTGTCAGAATTTAGCTATGTAAGATGCGAATAACCTCGGTATATAACTGTATCGTCATGACTTGAACGTTGAATTCTTTGGATTCGAGACGGTCGCCGTTTCAGAGTTGAATGAATGAGTACCTACGTATTTATATAATAGCCTATTATAATAATTCTATATATTTACATAATTTTGACGAGCAGGTAGCCTAGTGGTTAGAGCACCTGACTATGAAGCTTGAGGTCCCGGGTTGCATCCCCGGTCGGGGCAGATATTTGTGTGAAAATACGAATTTTTGCTCTCGAACCTTGGACGTTTAATATGTATTTAAGGATGTGCTTAAACGGCACGTGGAGGATCCGTAAATACATAGAGATCCAGGAGCTGGTGGCGGATCCCAACATCATCGGCGTAACAAAATCACACAGACTTCGCTGGTTGGGCCACCTACTCCGAATGGGAGAGGATCGTGCTGCCAAGAGGGCGTGCGTGGGACGACCGACTGGTCGCCGCCCCTGGGCAACCCAGGTATCGCTGGGGGGACAGTGTCCAGGCGGATTTGCGACCTCTTCAACTCGACGACTGGCAAGAAGCTGCGCACGATCGGGACACATGGCGTGCTCTCGTTTCGGAGGCCAAGACCCTATTTGGGTCCCTGAGCCAAGTTAGTTAGTTAGTTAAGGATGTACTTATCTATACATATTATCTACGTTTATACGTTGTCACAGGTACCCACATTATAAGCTTTGCTTAGTTTGGGACTATGTCAATTGACAACATTTCATTTTTATAACACCTGAAAATGTATATGTGGTTCGAAAGCATTTTGCCTCCTGATCACTGTAATATGTTAATATAATTTTAATATCGCTTATTATTAAAAATAAAAATTAATTAAAAATATCTCCTAATTTTACCACAACTACCGCAGGATAGGTGGAAACGCCTTTGCTTTTTTCACGAGAAAAAATAAGCGATCATAATTTTGTATTTTTGACAACTTCAAACTTCAAAGTACTAGGGGGGCAACTCTGGAATTCTGTTTTCGAAGTTCGTTGCATACCTTCTCTCTCACTCGCAAGATAATGACTATTAGTATGAGCGGAACAGCACGAAGCGAACCTCGAAAATCGAATATTGGAGAATAGGGCCTGACATTGACAATTTGAAATTAACGTCAGTTTTTTTTTCTATAGAGAAAAGACAAAGGGATAAGTGTGTATTCTGTGATAGTATCGGAGTTACGTTCTTTTAGAATAAGAACAAATTAATAAATTAATTATAAATTAAATACAAGCCCTAGCGAAAAAATTAAACTGTCAGCATGTTCATCTTTTCAAACAAAATACAGAGAACCATTAAAATTATAGGCTCAGAAATATGAAATGTTGTCAATTGGTATCAATAAAATTGGGATTGTAAATTTTTTTATGCTGTGCTTTAACACCTTTATTTGATAAAAAGGACTATTTCAAGCAACTAATTTGAATATTATGCTTTTACGTAGCTTTGATTATTGATAATAAATATATTTTCGCTGTTTGATAATTTAATAATAATAATAATCAGTTTATTTCTTAGAACAATTGTTAATTTAATTTGTTTTTTATTTGTTAATTTATTGTTAATTTTCACGATCACAATCTCATTCGTTCAGCAATAAAATAACGGTGTTGTCTATGGTTTTGTATACAGGTACGTCAAACGGTTCCGCCCGTTGGTCTTGTTATTGTTTTCCGTGCTATTTTTGCTTTTCTCGTTTGACCCCTCACTGCATAATCTTTCCCTACTCCTACTTATATTAAGTTGGCCTTCACAACAATACATTGTGTAAGCTTTGAAATATTCCACATTTCGCTTGCGTGGGTACACCATTCCTTCCGCAAATCTTCTCTGGTTTTCACAAAGATTTTGCTGGCGATATTGTTCGATCCTGATCCGATTGTTGTATCCCGGCACAAAACATTTTATATAGGTAAATCCATTGTGTGTTAAAGTTTTGTGCTTTGAAATCGCATTTATTTCTAACGTTTGTAGATTAAGTAAGGAGGAATGTAATGTTATGGTGTATAATATAATACCTATGTGACAGTGACAGCTGAAAGTTTTTATTTTTTATTTTCGTGGCAAACATTTAATGCCCGATTCTGCCAAAACACCGGGTCGTTACGTCAAACAAAGGTCAAAAGTACTTTTACAATCGTAAAGTATTTTAAAAATTAGGTAATTGATTGTTTTTGCAAGTATTTATACCAAGGGTTTAAAGTTAGAGTTTAAAAAGTTATGTTGACGACCTAGAAGTGACTGTATTTGGTATTGTCTCCTAACGCTTGTGCAACAGCAGAAGGTCGGATCGAGAACACGCCGCGGCCGCAATTCGTGTAACGGTGGCCGATTGTTCCGCACAAAAAACTATACGCGGACCTTAATATCACTAGAACTCTTCGTCAGAAATCGAGAAATATAGCTAATGACTTTTTTATATAATTTTGATACATTTTTACTCGGAAATTGCTTAGTTAAATTGAAGATAAATTAAGTCTATGCGGACAAAGTCGCGGGTAAAAGCTAGTAATAAATATTTTGAAGTTGAACTGACGAAAAATTTAAATTCCCTGCAACCACTGCAAATGCAATTTCAAGCTCTCGCTAATTCATCTATACAAGGCACACTCCTCTCCCATCAGACCGCTACCTGATTAAGTTTCTTGTCGTTACTTCTCAGGGCTTCTCAGTTAGTCTTTCCGAAATTAGCATTAAAAATTCGACTGTAGTTACACAAACTGATAACTCACGTATAAAAGTCGAGTGATGCTCGACATGCCCTCCATCCCTCGCCCCGGTGGCAGCAAAAAGAACGCCGCCTACCAATCAAGATAAGGTTTGGAACCCCAGTCCTGAATGGAGCATACAATTCAATTTTTATAGTTATAGCTCCACCGATACTGTCGATGATTCTGCCAATGTCGAGGTTGAAGAAGACACTGCTTGTTTTTAATCAGCCGTTGTGCGGTACCTTCGGCGTGCGGTGTATGGACCGTAAAAATGATCTGTCACATCTCCGCTGGCGGTTGTGGCTTGCGCCGGAGCCGCGATCAAGAATGTGTCACTTCTTAGTTGTAAAACGTGTCAGGTACAACACTACCGCCATATGACGGCGCGTGTTTAAGGTACTACTCGTTTACTGTATAAGTACTACATGTCTACAAGGTCTTAGACTAATTCCGGAATAATTCTGCAGGTGCAGTTATATAACTTTAATATTTCAAACGAAAATGGAAAAAATAAATGTGACCATTTTTATTTTGCTTCTCCTGAAAAATGGGGTTTTGGCTTTTACTACATTTTGATACTCGAAGGGTCGAGCTACTCAAAAATATAAAATAAAAAATCCTTAGAGGCGTCTTCGTCGAACCATCCCAGCTTTAGTGGTTCATTATATAATGAACCACTAAAGCTCATTATTCTTAGGTTTTTGAGTACTTCATTACAGTGAAACCCAAAATAACGTACTTAGTTTAAATTGTTCCAGAGATAGCATGGCTTTTACTACAAAAAAATTTAATGCAACTGGCTTCTGTGACATTTTATCCAAGCTTTGCATCAGTAAATTTTATTGTTAAAGGGAACAACAATGGTTTTATCGTGGGTAATTTTGTATTGAAAGACAAATGTAATTAAAAAAGTGTATTTAAGTGTAGTAAATGCAGTATTAAACGTTTTAGAAAAAAACATGTTATTTAAAAGTCTTCATTATTTATCCAGAATTAATGTACCTTTTTATAACAAAATAATAGAATATCAAATTAAAATCAGCAGAAGCTTTAAAACATGCATAGTATATGTACTTTAATCGAACTCGACTCGAAAGCTTTTATTATTCTTTGTATTACTTTAAAAAAACCGGTCGCTATTTAAAAAAAAATGTGTTGGATGTTAGTCATTAAGCAAGAAGACAATAACAGTCTGAAAAATGCTCAGTCTTTGATTATGTATATCTTTGTTTAATTTCTAAACGACACTGAAACATAGAACACATAGAAAAATCCGAAAAGTAAAGCTATGGCCGGGAATCGAACCCGGGTCCTCATCATTCCGTGACGCGTGCTATACCCCTACACCACCAGCAGGTGAGTAAGCCTCCGAATTTTTCTATATGTTAGTCTGTGTAGTGTCGTTTAGAAATTAAATTTCTAACGGTAAAACGTAAAATAGTACGGGTCCTTAACTTAAAATACGGTCCCATCCTGAAGAAAGCATGAAACTTGGCATGAATGTAGCTGTCATATATGTGCTTCAATTCAATGTCGATAGAACTTATAGTTTACAAAATATGTACGAGTACATGTTACTTAAAAGTTTTATTAAAAAGCAAACTTTTAATAGGTGCCGGCACGTAAGTCTAATCTGACCTTGTATGCGCACCAAATTTTTATATGTTACTAGGCATATCATCTGGACCCCAAAACTGCTGGGAGACAGTTTCTGAGGAGTCAAGGTCACCAGTTATGACGTCATCAAATTGGCCGCCGCCGCGATAGATAGATAGGTGTTGTGGTCTTTGTCCGTTAGGGGGTGCTGCAATATTCGTAAATGTAAAACGGTTGACCAATTTTGACGCAATTTTTTTTAAAAGGTAGGGAATTTTTTGGGAATGGTTCTTAAACAGGTAATTACGACGTTAACTCGACAGAAGGCGCTGCAATCATAAAATTCCTAATTAAATCTAAATCTGTCCAACGGTTCTCGAGCGAGATAAATGGGAACATATACGTTTGCGGACAAACACACACACAACCTATCACCCTAAACGCATATACCGTCTCCGTTCCGTCGTAGGTAATAAAGTGTTGTTATACGTTCTTTTTCCATCCATAGACTTGGGTTTTACTCATCTCCACCCAAGCTCCATCATCTATTACAGAACCCACGACCCTCTGCTTGAGAGGCAATAGGTCAAACCACTAGGCTACCACGGCTTCACGATGAAAAATTTGGCGTGTGTAAAAAAAGTAGGAGAAAAGGTCTACATGAAAAATATCGATCGTAGAATAAATGCCCTTAGAAATATTTCTGCGTGGTAAAATTGCACGTTGGTAATGGAAATGGTGCGACTTTGTAGCGTGGGCTATAATTAGGAGTGGATGTACCTTGTGGAGTGATGGGCGTTCTCCACGTTGGCGATGGAAACGGTGCCACTTTGCAGCGCGGGCTATAGTTAGGAGTGGAATTACCTTGTGGAGTGATGGGCACTCTCCACGTTGGCGATGGAAACGGTGCCACTTTGCAGCGCGGGCTATAGTTAGGAGTGGAGTTACCTTGTGGAGTGATGGGTACTCTCCACGTTGGCGATGGAAACGGAGCCACTTTGTAGCGCGGGCTATAGTTAGGAGTGGAGTTACCTTGTGGAGTGATGGGTACTCTCCACGTTGGCGATGGAAACAGAGCCACTTTGTAGCGCGGGCTATAGTAAGGAGTGGAGTTACCTTGTGGAGTGATGGGTACTCTCCACGTTGGCGATGGAAACAGAGCCACTTTGTAGCGCGGGCTATAGTTAGGAGTGGAGTTACCTTGTGGAGTGATGGGCATTCTCCACGTTGGCGATGGAAATGGTAGCATTGTGGACGCGATAGTACACCACAGCATCCACGGAGACGGTAACAGAGTCCTTTGTCAGTACCTATACAGAATAAAATATATACATTTTTATCAACTAAAGAAGAGCGTTTCTAAAAAAAGATGGAGAGTCCTGTTGTTTTTTTTTTAAAGTGTACCTTTTTTCCAAAATTAAGATATCGATTTTTCTAAATCAGAATCACCAGCACTATTCGTTTTTATAAAAAGTGTGCCTTAATTGTTTGTCAGTTTTGTGTCATTTCTTCATCCTACAACATTATTATTATGCATGGAAAATTGTGGTAATTTTATTTATAAGACAAAAGGTACAGTTTTTTTGACAAATGTTTAGGCCGTTTGTCCACCGCCGCCGTCACCGTCACGTCACCGAGAACGAGATGACGGCGCCGAAGTAGCGGTACATACATTTACTTAAGCCGCGTGTCCACCGCAGCGCTCGGGTGACGGATGTGCGATGGTGAAAATGATGGGTACGAATTTATTTAAGGTTACTGACCTCTTGCGGCGGGATGTCATACGTGCGTGTGCGCAGGTCTACGCGCGTATACACGTCAATACAGGGCAAGATGAAGAAGATGCCTGGGGAAGGCAACAGACATGAAAACTCACGCAATATACAATAATATTATGAATGTGCAAATTTGTGAGTGAGGATGTGAGTCAGTGAATGTGTTTGTTCCTTCTTCACGCTGAAACGACTGAACGGATTTGAATCAAATTTGAAATGGAGATAGCTGGTGCCCTAGATTAAAATATAGGCTACTTTTTATCCCAGAAAATTGCATAGTTCCCGCGGGATAGCGATAAGTATATAACATAAACGTTAAAGTTTGTGCGTTTGTTAAGTAGAAAAATTATGCTTATAGCTCATTATTCATTGAAATAAAAAAAGAACTGTATTTGCTTAGAACACAATAATATAACAAAAAGATGTTAATTTAGATGCAGTATTCAGTCGATTCACCAGCGAACAAATTATAATGACACAATAAATCTTACGTTAAAGTTATTAAGTACCTAGGTACACAACTTAAAAACTAAAATTAACAAATCATTCCCTCATTTACATTCAATTAATCAATTATATTTTGATAAATCCATTCCTTAACACTATAAAAGCATTGTTCGTGCAACCAAATTCAATTTGTTTCTTAAAATCTAGACCATATTATTATGTGCCCTCCAGTTCACCCGGAATATTAAAATTTCAATAGTCATTAGAAGCATTCCTTTTGTAAATGCATTCACGTCATTGCTCTCTGATGTTCTTGCATTCTGTGCTCTCTGATGCTTGGCAGCAGCGGCGAGCATTATTCTTAGGACAGAATTAGCATGCTCATACATTTAAGTCATACCTAAGGATACCGCTCGCCGCTGCCGCTGCCGCCCGATGTCTTGGTGATAGCTAGTGGAAAAAGTGTAGCTGTGATTTTACTAGACAAGCCTTTGTACATACAAGCCAGTGGTAAAATGTGCAACTGTTTGAAAATCGGCCTACTAAAGCCCACTTGCACAGTCCAGAGAAAAAATTGTTTGATAGTTCCATACATTTACCCCAGTTTAGCATCTAACACGGGGTTAAGTCGTTAACCCTGGTCCGTGCAAGTGGCCCCTAACATCCTATTCAGAAATAGGGTGTTTTTGCATTGGTTTAAGAAATTTTTGCATGGATCAGCTCAGGATCAATCGATTATGTATAATGGCGTTAAAAATGCTCCCAGTTTTTCCTACAAAAATTATAGTGCCCGGTGTTGTGACCTTCAATCAAATATTAATGTATGAAAAGTAACAAAACTGACCTCGGTACACTTTTTTCTCCTATAATACCTACTATAGAATTGCTAGTGCTTTGATTCTGATTAGATCCATGCAAAAAAAAACTATGAATAAAAATTTGTTGTACGACTAATGGGTGAAGATCAAAAAGTTGCACCCCGTTAAAGTTGCGTTAGTAAGGTTAGTTAAAATTCGCAAACTTTTTCCATTGTGACACGAAAGTTATCCATACAAATGTATGACTAATTTTCGTGTCACAGTGGAAAAAGTTAGCGAATTTTAACTAACCTTACTAACGCAACTTTAACGGTGTGCAAATTTTTGGTCCTCACCCTAACAGCTCTTCGGACTGGCTGGTTGGCTGGCTGGAGGCTACGTTCGAACTTCATAAATCGAACGTTTGTTCGATTTTACGTTTCATTTGTTTTTTAAGCACTCGGAGACGGGCCTCGGATCAGCTTAGATAACGTTTAGACGTTGACAGTTACATGGTTTTTTTTTGTCGATAAAATATTTTGCTACATCACTTTAGTACAGACGTCCCGAATCAGCAGGTGTGTTCATTTAACATTAGAAATAGATATTTAAAAAATGCAACCACACAAATGCTGTCAGCCCTTTTCTGCCAATCAAATTTATAACAAATAAACATCTTCGATACAAGCTTATTTGGTTACTGTACTTGCACAGTCGCTCATCCTACATAAGTGTACCACAAGGCAACCCAACCCTAGAGCTAGGAGCTAGAAGCGTGCCAGATATTAAAAGATTTAACCGAGACAAAAGACAAACACGGCAAAGAAGGCTTATAAAAACAACAGAGGGGTCAACTCCTTTTTTATGAAACACCGAAGACACCGAAGTCGTGATCGGAATCGGGTACAACAGCTCACTTTTATTTAACCTACAGATTCTTATTTACACCTAATACAATTCAACCATTTCCTTGCGACTAGTGGCTTATAGATAAATAAAAAGGCTTCAAACGGCCGAAATGAAAACGATTCGCTTACTTTGTGCCCTTGGCACTTCGTTCTCTATTTCAATTAAAGCCTTTCATATTTTTACTGCCTTATAATGGCTGGTCGTTTATTTTTGTTCTCGAAGATAAGTTGAAATGTTTGGGTCAGGTTTCCAGAAACTTTTACGAGAAATAGGAAGTTCTCGTAATGAAAGTTTCCAACGGGGATTTCCCATACACTTGTTGCGTTCTTTTCATGAGATAGTCAGTAACGGGTAAGGCTCGTGAGGACTAGATGACGACTCTTTGAGAATAAGAATAAGAATCATTTTATTTGTAAAGCAAAAGCAAAAAGTCCCAATTCCATAGTGCCTTAGTAAGCACAATGCCTTTTTTACAGAATGCCTAGTGAGTAGAATGTCTTAGTTACGCGATTGACAGCCAACGGCATGACGCCGAAGTTGCAAAAATGACTAATTTGACCCTTGGTGAAATTTGGTGATTATAGGGGTACCCCCCCCCCCCCCCCCCCCTCAACATTACGTGTATTTTTTGGACAAAGTATGAATTAAATTAGTTAGTTAAAAAAAATCAGCAATTTTACTTGATTTTTCATTATTTTTTTACTTTCCTGCTGTGTAAAAAGATTAAGTACACGTGATGTATTCTCGGACAAATTCGTGATCATTCGTAATATTTTGCTGACGCCCAAACGCGCTTTAAGTTTTGATAACGTTCCATTAGAAAATTTCGTTCCCCTGGTGCATTGCTAATATTGACTTAGGTGTCACGATAATGTTGGCCGTCTAATAAACTCTTTTGGCAGATTCCAGCAAGTTTAAATTCCACTTAGAACCCGTCTGCTCTCTCTATCCGATAAGTAAAAGCCATCAGAGATTGAAAGCGATAATCCGTTAGCAAAGGGATTTCCGTCATAGGTACTTTATGCAACCTTTGTCGAGCGTCAGTGCTCATTTTTAAGCACTCACGGCATTTAATGCACCTTCAATGGAACTACAAACTAAGTTAACTCTTATTAGGTTAGAGCAGCTTTTTCCCTTGTTTTTGCGACCGATTTTTCTGATAAACATTCAATTAACGCACAAATTACATTACTCTTAGAGCATCGCAACTTAATAGTAAATTTTCTCCCTTTTCACATTCTTAAAGGATGATTAATGCAATCAAAAACTATTCCTTGTCCTTCCCCCAGACCATAAACATACCGTTAGCTGTGGCGGCTTTTATAATTTTGGGGCTACTTTAATAGTTTTAAAATTGCTATAAAATCGATACTGTCCATATGCGGAGAATGTTTGGCATGTAGACGCAAAGGCGATCGACGAAAACATAGATTGGAAGCAGTAAGCACAAATAAACAACACTGATTTCGTTATTATAACTACTTTTTATAGTCACTCCGGTTTACGGTACCAAATTTCATTTAGAATATTTAGAATATTTATTATATTTATTTATTTATTATTTATTTATTTAAATCGGTTCTGCGGTTAAGTGTGAAGGGGTCACAGACAGCATTTTCACATTTATAATAATAACATGGATTCACATAAGCCTTTCAGAAATTCTGTTTCATTTTCGTGTACTTTGTACCTGTAGAGCTGCCTTGAGGAGGCACTTACTAAAGGAGGGTGTAGCTCATAAAGAACTCGTTGAATCCTAACCAAACTGGAGGCAGAGGGCCGACTAATTAAAAAGGCATTATAACGTTAATACTTCGTTAACAGTATCCTGACTGACTGACAGACAACGCACAGCCTAAACCACTGGACCTAGGAACTTGAAATTTGGCAGACGTAAATCTTGAGTATCCCAGAGAAGCGCTAAGGGATTTTTTGAAATTCCCACGGGATAGGCAATAAATGAGGCTTATATATTTCTCAGTACCTACCTAACTGTAATAACTAAACTCTTCAAATTCGGCACACCTGTAGATGATTGTAACATTGAAACATCATGTTCTCCGGGAAATTGCGAATTTCCCGCAGGACAGAAATAAGTGCATTCAACTTCGGGGTTGTTTTTAAAAATTGCATATGTATTTCATTTGTATTACTTGAGTTATTGTGTACGCGTACGAAGTCGCGGGGAAAAGCTAGTTAGGAATATTATAATTATTAATAATAAAACAATTTTATAATCGTAGAACCTAATGTGTATTTTATTTAAAGTCATTCAAATCAGTGTCAGCTACAAATTAAAAACCAATACAATATCTGATGGCTGTTAAAGAGGTTTTAACACTCCCCCTACATCAGATCAGGGTTAGGTACTCACCACTCCTAGTGAGGTTCGTGCTCTGACAAAATTTTCCTTAGGCAAGGCTTTCGTAAACGTATCCGCCACTTGTTCTCTTGACGGTACATAGAGGACGTTTACCTTTTTCTCCTGGTAGAGCTCTCGTAGAAACTTATACCGCGTGTCAATGTGCTTAGTCTTAAAATGAAACACTGGGTTCTTGACCAGCTTTATGGCTCTCTGGTTGTCTACGTAAATTACGGGTACAGCCTCCGTTCCACGGACTTCCTTGTAGAGACGATTGAGCCATATAATGGTCTGCGCAGCAAGGCTGGCCGCCACAAACTCCGCCTCAGTGGTTGAAAGTGTAACACATCTTTGTGTCTTTGAAGACCACGACACCGCTCCCCCTGCGGCCAGACATACGTAGCCAGACGTCGACCTTCTCGTGTCTTTGTCTCCTGCGTAATCTGCATCGCTATATGCCACGAAAGAATTTTTTTTCAGCTAACGAACGCTTTTATAATATACCAAGGCATTGAGTTCCCTTCAAGTATCTCAAGACTCGTTTGGCAATCGCATAGTGGCACTTTTCGGGTTTCTCGACATGTTTAGATAAAACATTTATCGAAAAACAAATATCAGGTCTGCTCACAACCGATAAATATAATAATTTTCCGACTAATTCTCTGTAATGAAAATTATTGACGCCCGTGTCACTGTCACAGTTCAAATTATTTGACATTTGACTTTTTTCTATCGGAATTAGCACAGAGTTTGCTTCTGACATATTATAATATTTCAAAATAGTTTTTATGTAGGCTTCTTGGTTAATAAATATCGACCCATCACTTAGGCGATTTATTTGAAGTCCAAGATAACATCCTGCTTCAGAAGTGCGAACTTGAAACTCTGCTGTCAGGGCGCTCAGGAATTCTTCCATACAAGCCCTATCAGGCGATAATACCAATCCGTCATCAACATAGATCATGATGATCAGCTGCCGATCCTGGCTTATGAACAGGCAAGGGTCCGACTCACTTTGCTTCAATTTGTATTTCAGCAAAAAGGTACAGAACTTCTTGTTCCAGCATCGTGGTGCCTGTTTCAAGCCGTATAGACTTTTAATGAGCTTGCAAACGCGGCCTGATCCATCATCGAATCCCACAGGTTGCTTCATGTATATAGTCTCGTCGATGTCACCGTATAAGAAGGCAGTTTTCACATCGAATTGAGTCATATGCATTTTTCTGATGACAGCTTCGCTTAACATTGTGCGAATTGTATCCCAGCGAACAACAGGGCTAAAAGTTTCGTGGTAATAGATGCCAAACTCTTGACTAAATCCTCGGATTACTAGTCGAGCTTTAAAGCGGTCAATAGAACCATCAACTTTCTTCTTTATTTTGTATACCCATTTGTTGCTAAGGGCTTCTCTATCTTCAGGCTGTTCTACTAAAATCCACGTATTGTTTTCTTTCAGTGAACTCATCTCTTCTTCCATAGCAGTTTGCCATTCTTTACTGTTTTTCGACTCTATTGCCTGTTTGTATGTCTGAGGTTCCTCTTCAGAAAGACAAACACAACAACTTGTTTTGGAGCTATGAGGAATAAGATGTCTGTCTCTTAAATTATAGCGACTTTGTACTTCTTGGTTAAGTTCAGGAGTTTCAACATCATTGGTGTTATTAGTGGGTGATTGAGCTTCATCTTGGATTTCGTTACAAGGAATGTCGTCTTGTCTGCTAACAGTCTCAGATGTTTCCTGATCTTCATGCTCACCAGAAATATATGGCAGCTTACAGAATTCAGTCGAAACCGTCTCTGATCTGAACAGTACATCTCTTGAGTTGATGACATCATTCTTTTCGGGTATCCAGATACGATAACCATCTTTATCTCCACAATATCCAACCAAATAACCTTTCATAGCCTTTTTATCGAGCTTCTTACGTTTCTGACTTGGAATATGTACAAAGCAATCTGTGCCAAAAACACTTAAATGTTCGATGTAAGCTGGTTTATTATACCAAAGCTCATATGGTGTTTTCCCCGCAATCTGTGTTGGTCCAGTTCTGTTAAGTACGTAACTCGCAGTATTTTTTTTTTTTTATCTTGGGACAATTGACACCAATTGACCTAGCCCCAAACTAAGCAAAGCTTGTAATATGGGCACTAGACAACGGATAAACACACTTATATAGATAAATACATACTTAAATACATATTAAACATCCAAGACTCGAGAACAAACATTCGTATTTTCATACAAATATTTGCCCCGACCGGGGATCGAACCCGGGACCTCAAGCTTCATAGTCAGGTTCTCTAACCACTAGGCCATTCGGTCGTCACTTAATCTTCATTAATAGCCCCATGGTCGTCATTAATAGCTTCGGCCCACAGCTTCTTCGGAAGGTCTTTATTGTATAGCATGCTCCTCGCTGCCTCAACAAGAATCCTGTTTTCGCGTTCTGCTGAGCCGTTCTGTTCTGGTGTGTACGGCATACTCAAATGGTGGTTTAAGCCAACAGCTTCTGTAATACGATGTACTTCAGCATTGTTGAATTATTTTCCGCCATCTGTAAGTAGCTCCTTAACAACGTGACTAGCTGTTTTAATTTCAGCAAGAAATTTGGGTAATACACTGGCTACTTCGGATTTTTGTTTCAAAAAATAAACTTTTCTGAACTTCGTGAAGTCATCTTTGAATACAACGAAGTATCTTTTTCCACCAATAGACGATTCTGACATAGGTCCGCAAACATCCGCGTTAATTTGATCGCCGGGTTTGGTTCCACGATGTTGCCTTGTGCCGAATGACAATCTAGTCATCTTTCCGTACACACAGCCATCACAGTCAGATTGATCAGGTGAAAATTTAATACCGTTGCGTGAAAGAATTTCCTTGACATGTCTTTTGTTTTGGTGACAAAGTCTTTCATGCCAAAGTTGTAGGCTTGCTCCTTCTTTGACAACACAAGCATTGACAGTTCTTACTCTCATCAAAAGCTTATACAGATTACCATCTCTGATACTGACAGCTTTAACTTGGCCATTCTTGTCTCTGAAGACACGCTTGTCTTTATCAGCTATCTCCATATAACCATGGTCCAAGGCCGAACCAGCTGAGAACAGGTTTTGTCCTGCTTGAGGTACATACCAAAAATTATTTAAATGAGCGCGATTCCACTTGCCGTTAACGGACATTTCAACATCAATAATTCCTTGGCCATATGCATACATAGTCCGATCATCTCCCAGTCGCAAAGCTCTAGGATTATCAAAAGGAGAGTAGCTTCTGAACCAATTGGCGTTTGACGTGATGTGATGAGATGCGCCTGAGTCAACAATCCAGTTTGAGTTTGAATTATCAAGTCGAGATAGGAATGCATCACCATCATCTGGAACAGCTTCGTTGCTCTTGTTTCGCTTCTTTAACTTCTTAAGCAAAAAACATTGTTTGTAAGTATGTCCAATTTTGTTGCAATGTGAACATTTCATTTTCTTTTTATTTGTTAGAAGAGCGTTGTTGTCAGGCATAACAGTTGAAGTAGAAGGATTGGAATCTAGGTCTCCAAGACGCTGTTCATGAAGACGCAGACGCTCCATAAGAGTAGAAATACTTCTATTCTCCTTAGGCACGGATTCCCAAGCATTCTTGAACTCTAGGTACGCTGAAGGTAGGGTATTCAGTATCCTGTTCATTAATAATGATTGAGGGAGAGATCCTTCTTCCTTTAATTCGTCGTTGAGCTGTTGCCATAATGCCTGCAACTTCGAGACGTGCGTGGCAATGTCATCAGCTTCATCTTTCGAATAGGTGAACAACTGGCAATACAACAAGTCTAATCTTCTATCATTCTTCTGCTCGTATACTGAGTGAAGTATATCCCACATTTCCTTACCGGACTTAGCAGTGAGTATATGACGTTTAGGCTCTGAAGAGACGCTACAGCCGATGATACATTGGAGTAATGCGTCACGTTCTTCATATTGGGTAAGTTTCTTTTGAAAATTTGTAATTTCCTCAGCCGACGCATCTTGTCTTGGCGGTAGAGGTGCAGTTTCGACGCCTTTCACAATATCTTGCAGCTTGTGCATAGTAAGTTGCAGGTTTATATCGAACTTCCATACCAACCAATTGTCAAGTCCGCGTAGCTTTTCAATATTAAAGCGATCCAACTTTTGAACGCTCATATTGTTTGAAAATTCAAATTCAGTATAACACTAATCCCAAAATAGAAGCAATTATACAACGTGTCCCCAGCCTGTGGACACAGAATGAACACCATCGTAATACTACTTCTCACTAATGCTGTGAAACAGTTTTTGTTTTAATTAGAAGTAAAATCAAGAATTAAAAATTTCTAACAAATTTAATTCCAGATAAACGACAGAAAAAAGTTGCATCCTGTATCATTATTGACACAAATAAGATGAAAAGAGATGCCTGTGTGAGTGTGACACACATGTCAAAGTCAACAGCAGGGATATGTGTGTGTATTCTACTTACAGGCAACACACACGTTCGGAATAGGTAAATGTCTGATTTACCAGCAATACTAAGCATATTAATCATATTATTAAAGTAATCAGACTATCAAGTATCGAAATTGCAACTTTATCATTAAAAAATAATTAATGAAACCAAATTTACGTAAACAAAGCATTTAATAAAAAAAATATGTATAAACTTAAATTTTTAAATGTTCAAAGTGGCTACCGTTTCTTAGTATACACATTTGTAAACGCCGCCTCATATTGCTCTGGACTTTTCGTAACAGAGCACTGTCTGAAGCCATCGTCTTTAATTTTCCGAATGCTAACTGTATTCTATCCCGCAAATCTTCTAGGGTGTCCACATCACTCGCGTAAACTTCGTCCTTTACAAAACCTCACAAAAAAAAATCAAGGGGTGTCAGATCCGGAGATCTTGGCGGCCATCTTCGAGGTCCGTAGCGTCCAATCCATCGCTCATCAAATATTTGATTGAGGCGGTCTCTTGCCTCTACGACGGAATGAGCCGGTGCTCCATCTAACTGGAACCATGCCCGTTGGTAGCTCGCGATACTGATGTTGTGTAGGTAATCAGAAACTGGCCCGTTTAATATCTCTAGAAATCGTCCACGATTTAGTGTGCCGTCAATGAATACCGGACCAATGATATTATCTCCGTGGATGCCAGCCCAAACATTTAAGGAAAACCGGTATTGATGGGCAGATTCACGACATACGTGTGGGTTCTGCAAACTCCAATAATGATAGTTGTGGCGGTTCCACATACCATTTCGTGTAAAGGTACTTTCATCCGTCCAAAATATGTCTGATAAAAAAGAAGGAGTTTCTGCTACTTTCTCCTGCAACCACTGACAATAATCCACTCTCACTGGTCTATCGCGAGACAAAAGTGCTTGCACCTTGCGAAATTTATAAGGGTGCCATTTTTCCCGTTTCAATATTGTATGCACAGCGTTACGGTGAACATTAAAACGGCGAGCCGCTCGCCGCAAGCTGGATTTTGGCGTACGGCGAAAGTATTCAAGAATACTTTGTTCTTGCCAGATAGGCAATTGCCGGGTTATAACGCCTTCGCGGTTAATGGTTGGGTCCAGTGGCCGATTTTCTCTTGCTCTTTGAACTGCCCTTGTTATTGTACGCGGGTTATTAGGGCATCGTCTAGTTGCACTATATCGCTCACGGTACGTTCTGATAGCAAGGTTGCCATTCTGATGACACTCCCCGTAAATTAATATCATGTCCATGTACTCTGCAGCAGAATAAAGTGCCATTTTATCAAAATGCTTTTCATGATGTTGTTGTTGTTTTTTGATTTCATCCCATTTGGGATAGGCAAAGATCAAAGATCATACAGCCAAGTCTTCCTTGTGTATTTTTCAAATTCAAGATTTATAAAGGCCTAGGCCAATTCTTCAGTATATAATTTGTTTTTCATATCCATTAAAACAAGGCTATAATAAGCCAATTCTGTGTTATTTCTTTCCAAGTCATAAATTTAATCATTTTCCGTTTATTATATCATCGTTAAAATCCGTTTAAAATCCTTATTCCAGTTCTGTCAATGTCAATGGTTTATTCACAATTTCACATAAATTGTAATTGTCACATTTATTTAACTCACTCAGACACAGGTTATGTTATAACTTAAAAGTAATACTATTAAAATAGTCGTAAATCATGTCGTACACTGCAGTGTTCATAAGTAATTCTTCAGTATTGCGCGGGATTAACTCGGGGGTAGCGTATTCTGACAGAAGCGAATTTATAAGAGTAAGACGGTGCAGATTATGGGCTGGGCAATCGAATATAATATGATCTAAACTTTGATCATTTTCAGTATTGCAATCATTGCATCGCGGGGAGGGGACCATATTCATACGATGCAAATGTGCGTTAAATTTCCCATGACCAAAACGTAAACGGCAAATAGTAACGTAAAATCTTCTGTTTTTGAAGTAAGAGCACTTAGTAAACCAGGGCTTGGATATTGTTTTGTTTATAGCGGCATACCATTTTCCTTTACTTTCCAATGATGCAGTCCAGTTTTGATTCCATAATCTATTAATTAGTAGAGAAATTCGAACATATAAATCAGAATACGGTATAGCAACATTGAGCACATTTCCACCAGCAGTATTTACAATAGTTCTAGCTAAATAATCAGCTGCTTCATTACCAGCGACTCCAACATGGGCAGGAGACCACATAAACTGTACCACAACATCATCTTCTTGTAATTGAGACCACATTCTTTTGATATTGTGTAAGATATAATTTGTATTTACACTAAATCTATTGTTTTCTAATGCTTTTAAGACACTTAAGCTGTCAGAGATAATAAGCCATTTCTTGTTATTTTCCTGTGAATTATGCTCACAAATATGTTGCAGAGCTGCAAAAATAGCCAAGGCTTCAGCTGAATATATGCTTAGGTCTTGGGGTAGCTTTGTTCCCCGCCCAATCTTACTTTGAGAGTGATAAATAGCCATAGATACCAAATTATCTTTCTTAGATCCGTCTGTATAAATACAATTGTATCCAGGATACTTAGCTAACTTTTCATAGACTTCCTCTTTGGTTTTTGTCTTGTACATAATGTCAATTTTCATGCTTGTAAATTTACTTGTGTAATTTCCACTATAGCATGGCCACTTCTCAGAATCATAAAGAAAATATTTATTTTTGTATTCTAATATATCAGACAAGTCATGTAATGCAAAGGGGATAGTAGAAGAGTTACTAACAGAATTGGGAGTATTACTACTCTGAAGTTTTTCAAGTAAGGAATTGGATTTCAGAGAAAGAAGTTTTAAAATGAATCTAAACTTTAAATATTTGAAACGCAAAAGCAGTGGCGGGGAGTTGCACTCCACCTGCAGTGAATTAATGGGAGTTGTTTTCATGCAACCCGTTATGATACGTAAGTTGCTATTCTGAATCACATCTAGCTTCTTAACAAGTTTCTCGTTGGAAGCGTAACATAGGAAACCATAATCAAAGTGACTTCTAACTAAAGCCTTATATAGGATTAGTAATGTTTTAGGGTCAGCTCCCCAAGAAGTATTAGTGAGAGACCTGAGGACATTAGTAACCCTGGAAGTTCTTTCAATTAGAGTATTAACATACTTGTTCCAAGATAAATTATTGGTAAAGTCAACACCTAAAAATCTTACAGTGGAAGACAATGGTAATTTTACATGGTTATAAAAAATATTTACACTAAATGGGCGAATCTTATTAAAAACTATTACTTTTGACTTATCAGGGTGAATGTCCAAGTTAAGATAAGAAAAATAAGAGTGCAATTGAAATAGAGCATAGTTCAAACTATTTACCAAACTAGTTACATCAGTACCAGATGCATATACTACTAAATCATCAGCAAACTGAAGATTCAGTACATTTGAGCCTAAAATGCTATTTAATTTGTGTATGTACAGAATAAAAATTAATGGGCTCAGTATTCCACCCTGACAAACTCCTTTATGAGATAATCTAGGTCCAATCAGAGACTTATTCATTTTAACGTACACTTGTCTGGCATGAAGAAAATGGAATATCCAATTGATAAGTCTGTCAGGAATGTTAAGTGAGGCTAGCTCTGAGCACAAAACATGATGATTGACATTATTAAATGCTCCAACTATATCAAAGAATACTCCAATAAGCACATGTTTTTTCTTGATAGAGTTATGTATATCTAATTGTAAGTGTACTAAACTCTCACGAGAGGACTTTCCTCTCCTGAACCCAAACTGATTTGATGGTAAAAGGTTATTACTCTCTACATAAAATTCTAATCTATGTTTTAAAAGCTGTTCAAAAACTTTTCCAAAACAAGAAGTAAGAGCTATAGGTCTATAAGAGTCTGCATTATTTTTACTTTTGTTAGGTTTCAAGATAGGGACTAAGCAATCTATTTTCCAGTCTTGAGGTATTAATGAGTTTATCCATAATAAGTTAAATATATTCAAGACAACGTGTAAACTATGAGGAGAAAGGTTTTTGATGACTTTGTATGGCAAACCATCCAATCCAAATGCAGTGTCACGACGCGACATAACAGCTGAAAACAATTCTTCATAAGTAAAAGGTCTCTGCAAATAATCTGAATGAATAGTGTTGTTAACAGAAGTGGGCTGATAAGGCTGTTCAACTGTATCTGAAGTATATTTTTCTAAGAATTGTGGGACCCATGACAAATTATTATGTTTAAATGTATCAACATAAGTCTTATTAAATTTTTTCATATAATTCCAGATTCTACTGTAAGACAAATTAAACACACGGAAGCCATCTTAAGACTCATTTATTCTTTTTCCTACTCTAACCTATGACATTCACTGTTGCTATCTCGCTTATGCACTACGATTCTATGTTTACCTTACATGCCCTTTAAATTAACTAAAGAAAACAGTATTATTTTTCTTTATTAATTTACTAAATCTATGCTATATGTAACTAGTTATATAAACAAAACAGAGTTTGCACTTGATTACATACTTCTCTTTTTTTTATTATTATTATTTAAGAAAAACTCAATTAATATCTAATGACAGAAGTTAAACTAACAATACCTTACTTGCCCTTTGTACTTACTTCTGTATGCTTCTGTACACAAAAAGATTACTATTATGCTTAAAATAAACTATTGATTTTACATTGTCTTTAATTTATTTCTTCCCTCTCATTTCAAATGCTATTAATGTAGAGATATTTTTCCAGATTTTCAAGTACTTAACTGCTAATTGATTACAGCGGCCTTTGCTGCAATAAATGCATACTTACTAAGTGTAACAGTAAATCATTTATACTAGTTGTTTGTTTACATTTTGTTTTTCTACTGTATTCAATAAAAAAAAACAAACAAATCAACAATGTACTGCATGCAATAGTACCATGTTATATTATACCTTAAATCTAAAATCTATGTGAACATATAATGTTTTCTCTTATTTAAAAAAAGCTAACTTCTTAAGTGTAAATTTACTTGTTTATTGCAAACGGGTGGCTTATTTAATTTTAAATTTAAACAGATCATTTGAACCTATTTAGAATATATTGGTTGTATAATATATATATAGCTGATTGGTTGTATAAAACTGGTTTGGTTTACACATATCAAACCTATCTAGGTACTATAGAATAATTGAAAATAGGTATGCTGATTTTACATTACATAATCTTTATATGTCCGTGGTTTGTTTGTGATGCGCCCTCTGCTGGTTGTAAATGGAACAGTGGAGCCTTGTGCCGTCACGCTGGGGGGTTGTTCATTGTTTGTGTTGTTGTTATGTTCATAGTCCAGGCTGCCATCATCACTGCCATCATCACAGCCATCGTCACTAGGGTGGAAATCTTGATTGCCATCATCGAAACTTGTGTTATTGTAATTGTGTTGAGCTGAAATATCTGAAATGAAATCTAAATCATGAGGGTTACCTACTGGTTTCAAATACTGAACATGTACTTTCTTCTTAGTTGTAGGTTTACTTATATCTTCAATTTCATAACATACTGAACCTATTTTTCTTATTATTTTGTATGGGCCTTTGTATCTAGGCGTCAATTTGGTGTCCGTTGGTTTGTGCCATTCATACATAACATGGTCTCCATCCTCGAAGTTGTGTTGTAATCTTGATAAGTCGAATCGTTGTTTATTTATTGTTTGTATCTTTTTCAGTTTGTCTTGTGCTGTTTTTCTTGCTTTTAATAGTAAGTCTAACTGGTGATGTCTTTCTATGTCTTCAATAATAGTACCAAAGTGAATTTCTTTTGGTGGAATTCTTGGTTCATATCCGTGTAGTAAATAGAATGGTGAATAACCTGTTGATTTCTGCTTTGATGTGTTGATTGCTAATGTGACTTTTGGTAATAACATATCCCAATCTTTATCATTTTGTAGTGCAAATTTTGTCAAGGTGGATACTATTGTGGCATTTGCTCTTTCACATAAACCGTTACTGCTTGCTGTGTACGGCGTCGTGGGTAAATGCTCTATTCCATACTTGGCGAAAAAGTTCTGAGACGACTGACTTGTGAAGCATGGTGCACTGTCTGATATGTATGTTAGAGGGGGGCCATATCTGTAAATAATGTCGCTTTCGATTGTATGTATTACATCTTGGGCTGACAAAGAACATGTTGGCTTGGCAAATATATATCTCGTAGCGTGATCGATATGAACGAAAATGTATGTATTTCCTGAGTCAGTTGGTGGTAATGCAACTATGTGATCTGCCGATATTACCTGCATGGGAGTTTGAGGTACTGGTCTTCCACTTAATAATCCATAAGTTAACTTTGTACGTCTGTTTGTTTTCAGACAGGTCAAACACGACTTTGTATATGCTTTTACATCTTTTCTCATAGATTTCCACCAATAACGTGTTTTCAATTTTGTGAGTGTTGTGTCACAATCTAAATGGCCATTGTCATCATGTGCTATAACTATCACTGATGTACGTAAGCTTTGTGGAACAACAATTTTTTCCTTATTTTCAACCTCTTCTGTATTTATGTGCAACAATATTCCATCTGTCAACTTAAACGAATTCTGTATTTGCTTTAAATGCTGGGTATTTGCCTCTTTCTGTAACTTTAATATTATTTGCTGTATAAATGCATCCTTACTCTGAGCTAACTGTAATTTTTCTGTATTTGAACAAATTACCATCATGCATAATTCTTTCAGCGGATATCTGGACAAGTGGTCTGCAATGACATTTTGTTTTCCAGGTCTATGTATTGGCACAAATTCAAAAGGTGCCAGTTCTATTACATAGCGTGCAAACTTTCTGTTTAACTTTGCTTTATTTATGATATACGCTGTGGAATAACTGTCGGTTATTAAAGTAAATTTATTTCCTAGTAAATAAATTCTAAATTTACTTACTACTGCCCAGTAAACTGCAGTCACTTCTAGTTCGTTAATATGATAACGTGTCTCTGCGTCTTTCAATCCTCTACTGGCATATTCAATAACTTTTTTCTCACCATTTTGAATTTGTAACAGGCATGCTCCGATACCTGTATAACTGCTGTCCGTTTCCACTATTGTCTCTGCATCTTGTTGAAAATTTGCTAGAACAGGAGATGTAGTAATTAATGTTTTTAATGCTAGGAATGAATCTTGTTGCTCTTGTGATAGTACTATTTTCTTCTTCATGTTTCTACTTTCATACTGTTCCTGGTTTGTAATATTTTCGTCTTCCTTTGATTTAACTTTCTTCAACATGTCTTGTAAGGGTTTCGCAACACTGGCATAGTTTTTTATATATTTTCTGAATGTTCCTGCAAAACCAAGAAATGATCTGATTTCTGTTAAAGTGTTTAACGTTTTATACTGTTCAACAGCAGCTATACGCCTCGGATCTACCTTTTCTTCCTGATAGCCTACAATTTTTCCGAATAATGGTATTTCCGTATCTATAAATATACATTTTTCTTTGTTCAATTTTAAATTCTTTTCTCTGGTGACTTGAAAAACTTTCCTTAATAGTTCTATGAATTCATCTATTGAATTTGTTCCTCCACAGATGTCATCAAAATATGCCCTTACTCCTTGGTTATATAATTGACCATACGTTGACTTGATTACTTTTGACATGATTGCTGGTCCTCCTACTAATCCAAACATCACTCTGGTAAACTCTACATGGTAGTCTTGAGTAATAACTGCCGTTTTGAAAACATCAGCCTCTCTAACACAAATGTTATGATATGCATGAAATATATCTAACTTGAATTTGTAACAAAACTGTGATATATTTGTTACAATATCTTCCATTCTCTCAATTGGTTGTGCATCCAATACTGTTATCGGATTAATTGTTCTTGAATAGTCCACCACCGGTCTATATGGTGTGGTTTCATGGAATGGTTGTTGAACTACAAACATTGGAGCAGCGTAAGGTGAAGTTGATAATCTGCATATTTTTTGTTCTAACCATTTTTCTATAGTTTCTTTCAAAAATATTCTTTCTGGTTCAGGCAGCCTATACGGTTTGCAGCTGACTGGTTTTTCATTTTTCAAATTTATTTCTAATTCAAAATCTGGAAACTTTCCAATATCATTTGAATTATTTTTAAAAATATCATTATATTCTTCTACAAGCTTCATTACTTTTTCTTTTGAATCTTGAGAAACTATGGGGCGATTTTCCTTTAACTTTACACAGCAGGCTACTGAACTATTTTTGTTTGTTATTGATGGAAACAATTCAGTATGAGTTGGTGTAATAATGCAAACTTTGCCATCTGGGTCAAAAATTATTCTGGCATAGACTGCAAGCTGCCAATCTTTTCCAATTATCATAGGAACAGGTAAATTATCACATATAGCAATCTGGGGCATAATATAGTCTATTTTACCCACCTGTATCCGAGCTGTGAACCATCCTATTGGTGTTATAAAATTTCCTGCCGCCTTAAAACTTCCTTTTTGCCATGCGTGAACTTGGGTATCTTCTGGAAGGTGGTTTTTATCGATTATACTTATTACTGATCCCGAATCTGGAAGTGCTTCAATTTGTAATGAATCATTTATTGTAACTGGAATCAAAGTAACATTAGGTTCATTGTTTTGTATACAACTTACCTGTTGTTTGCCCTTAGCATTATGCATAAAGTTAGGATGTTTATTACTTGTGGAGGGCATATTCTGGTCCATATTATACACTTTACAATTATATGAAACATGTCCTTTCTGCTTGCACCTATAACATGTCTGATTTTCTTCCTTATCAGTCTCCGGATTAAACTTCGGTATGAAGTTACTGTATTTTCTGTCGTTAAACTTTGATGTTGTAGATATGGGAAACGTACTTGGTTTGTCACTGTTAAATCTTTCCCTTGGAAATACCTTTCTAATGTTGTCCAACGCAGAAGCATGGTTCAGTAATTCTTCAACAGTTTTACAGCAGTGCGTTGCTAGGGGGATTGCCCAACGTTGCTCTGTAATTCCTTCTAAAATTAGTGACACCCTATCCATATCAGATATTTTAGTAGGTGATTTTTCAAACAAAGCATTTTTATTGTAAATGAACTCTGTAATAGTTTCCGTTGTCCTCAATACTCTTTTCGCTTGAAATGAAATGAATTCGGCGAAAGTCATTTTTATACTGAATCTATCAATCAATTTTGTTTTCCACTCATCCCAATTATCGATATATTTGCCTATCGCTTTGTGCCAGTCATTTGCAGGTCCCCTCAACCTCATAGATGCATTCACAAGCATTAAATTGTCTGTCCAATTAGCCAAGCTTCCTATTCTTTCCACCTGACATATCCAATGATTTGCACTATCCATTTTATTGCCAGCAAACAGCGGTATAGCATTACTCGTGTCACTTGTGGAAAACACCTGATAAGCTGGTTGACTTGCTAACATTTTTTGAGTATTAGCTATTTCCGACAAGACGGTAATTAAAGTATCATTCTCTAAGCTTGATGAAGTATGTACATGGCCAGACGTACCTTGTTGTTGAGATTCGCCATTATTTTGGTTTATTACCAACTTATTTTTTAGTTGGTCGATAATTCTCTGCATGTTTTGCATTTCTAAATCTTGAGACTGCCTTCGAAATCTTTCTTCCTTAAGTATTTGCATTGCTTCACTGTCTGCTGAACGCGTAATGTTATCTTGTATAATGCGTTTAATAAGATCTTGTTTTATTCCTGATACTTGCAAACACCTTATACGTAATTCATTTCTCAATTCTACTGTGCTGAAACTTTCAAGATCACTTTCTATTATGGAATCCATGTTCTGTTAGTTTGCCGGCGTGGCGATCTTGCCTTACCGTTCTTAATTAACCTAAAAATCAAAACGTGATTCGGCAATGACGTTTGCCCTTTTATTGCTAAAACGTTAGCAAACACTTAGTTAAATTCGCGAATTACTTTTAACGTTTACTTTTACGCCTAAATCTATTTAAAATAGATTTTTTTACCTCAGCGCCATGTAAGACAAATTAAACACACGGAAGCCATCTTAAGACTCATTTATTCTTTTTCCTACTCTAACCTATGACATTCACTGTTGCTATCTCGCTTATGCACTACGATTCTATGTTTACCTTACACTACTAATGGGAGTTGTTCTATTAAAGGACTCACATAAAGATTTCCAGCTCAACTTAGCCTCAGTTTTCAACACTAATTGCCTGACTGCCTGCAATCTTTTGAATTCAAGGTAATTTTCCTGAGATATATCATTCTTAAATTTGATATATGCATTCTTAGCGTTTAGAACTGCTGTATCACATTTATTGTTCCACCACGGTAAAGGAACCCTTTTTTTGAACACATTAGAAGAAGTTGAGCTTACTTGTTGATTAACATTATGTTGAGGTAAACACTGCCTTATTGCTTTATTGATAAGATCTATAAGCTGACTATAAGCTTCAAGTGGTTCATTATAATTAAATTCATAGCTTGCAAGGATATTGTTTGTTAACTCAGTATATTTATTCCAGTCCACTTTTTTAAAATTATAAAAGGCCATAGCTGGCAACCCATTGTTGCCATATTGTACATCACCATAACTTATCTCTATCTTTACAGGTAAATGGTAACTACCTAAAGGATCCTGAAGGACCTCCCACTCACAAGACAAAGCAAGACCTGGAGTAATCATTGCTAAATCCAAGGCATTGGGTTGCCAGGAATGAGAGCCTACAGTAGTCATATGGCCTTCATTTAATAAATGTAAAGAAAGTGTATTTCTTTAAGCTATTATTATTGTTATAATTTATAATTTTTAAGTAAGGTAGTTACATGATTTTAGTAACCTAAGATGAGGGTAAACGAAGAAACGTTTTTGTGTTTAATTTGAAGGTGCACTGATAGTTAACCAAGAATAAGGAATTGGCATACTAAAAATAAACTTTAAATGTCGTTTCTTTGTTTACAGGTGAGATTAGTGTTTAGTTAATAGTTTGTTTTTGTAAGTACTAATATAATATACCCTAATAACTAATAAAATAAAACTTTGTTTACAGAGCAACACAACTTGGTTTATTTAATTTGTCAATACCTGTTGAGAAAGAGTATTCATTCTTATAAAACGACATTTTTGTTTATAAAAGTCGATCAAGATGGAAAAGCTTCGTTTTGAATTTACATTATTGCCTGGAAGTGATGGGAAATCAAACATTTATTCTATTACTTCAATAACCACAAGTGATAATAAAGTGTATGCAATACCCGAAGAACTTCAAGCAGCGGGTCACCACAAGGACATAATAAAAACAGCGGCGTACGCTAAAGTCAAAAATAGTCTAACGAGAAGATATCAGGTGAGAAGAATTTGGATAACAATGACAGAAGATCTTAAAAAAATTTACTTGGATGGTGACGGCAATTTACAATTTGAAGATAAATTTTTAGAGGAATTAAATCAAGAACAACTGAGTACTGCATGTAAAAAAGAAACCGGTACGTTGGAAAAAATACTCGAGAAATTATTAGAAAACACACAAGAAAATAGACAACAGAGCTTAAAAAATATTGCAGAGAAATTTGTGATTGAAAAGTTTACAGGCAAAAATATGAACGCAAACCAATGGATTGATATTTTTGAAAAAGAGTGCGCACGTTTTGATGTGACAACAGATGAGAAAAAAATTGAATTACTCAGATTATTTCTGGATAAAAGCTGCGTTGATTGGTACAGTTCTATGATTATAAAATTCACAATTAACTCTGAATGGTTAACGTGGAGAAGTAAATTCTGTGAATCGTTTGCAAGCAAGGGATGGAACCCAGTCACATACGCACTATTGTTCAAATATAAAGATGGCTCATTGTTAGATTATGCTATACGAAAAGAAAAATTATTACTAGATATGAGGAGATCAATTGACACTGGTACCTTGGTGGACCTAATTGCTGCTGGTTTACCAGAGTTTGTACTCAATAAGATTGACAGAGAAATATTACAAGATACAGTGGATTTGTTCAATGAGATAAACAAGTATGAACACATGGTAAATAAAAAAAGCATAGTGATCAAGAAAAAGTATGGAAGTATAAGAACTAACGACAAAAATGAAGATAAACATCCATGTAGAAATTGTGAACAATTAAATAAGGGTATAAGATATCACCCAGAAGCTTCATGCTGGTTTAAGACAAAGGAAGATGATAAAATAAAGAAAAATTACATTAAACATGTAAACAATTCAGTGATAGAAGCAAAATTGAATGAAAGTGATGCAAAAAACTAATAGTAACACCATTATTATACGTCAAACTACTACTAAATGATAAATTGGAAATAAAAGGAGTTTATGATTCTGGTTCAAATGTTTCTCTAATAAATTCGAAATTACTGAAACTCAATGGAAAGGGAACTAATGTGAATGCAGACTTAGTAACGATTAATGGTGTTACAAAAACAAATGGTTTGACGAATTTGAAAATAAAAATCTTTGAATTGGAAGCAACCGTTGATGTACATATTATTGATGAACAAAATTTTAAATATGATTTCTTGATCGGATTGGACTTGATAAAAACGTTCAAACTAATTCAAAATGAAGACTTGAAAATATCACAGAAACGGTACCAAAATGATGAAAATAAAAAGATAATGGAAGAACTTATCACAAATATAAAACCTAACACTGAATGCGAAAATAAAGAAAATGTCAGTACGAGTATGACAAAGTACGAAATAAATTTTAATGAACACGTAGAAGAAAAAGATTTCGAAATGAAAATAAATCATTTAAACGAGTATCAGAAATCTGATATAAATACACTGATTAACGAGCATCAGTCAGTTTTTGCAAAAAATAAATACGACGTTGGCACTGTAAATGAATACGAGGCGAGGATAGACTTATTAGTAGATAAATATTGCAGTAAAAGACCTTACAGATGCAGTGTAGAAGATAAAAAAGAGATAGAAGAACAAATAGCTAAACTTCTAGATAATAAGCTGATAGAAGAATCCTACAGTCCATTTGCTGCTCCGATCACATTGGCATTTAAAAAAGAAGACAACAAAAAAACAAGACTTTGCATAGACTTTAGAGACCTAAATAAGATAGTATTACCTCAAGCACAACCTTTCCCATTAATTGAAGATCTGATGGTAAAGACGAGGAATTGTAAATATTTTTCAACCCTGGATATAAATTCGGCATTTTGGTCTATTCCTTTGCGAATCGAAGACAGGAAAAAGACGGCTTTCGTAACTCAGGAAGGCCATTTCCAATGGACCTGCCTACCTTTTGGACTGAAGACATCACCTGCCATTTTTCAGCGGATTTTAACTAATATTCTAAGGAAGTATAAACTTGCTGACTTTGCTGTTAATTATATAGATGACATACTTATATTCTCCAAAACATTTGCTGAGCATATTGACCATCTGACACAGTTGTTAAAAGCGATTAAAACCGAAGGTTTCCGATTAAAATTTACAAAATGCACTTTTGCATCTGACTCAGTAAAATACCTAGGTCATATTATTCGAAATAATTCAGTAACACCATTAAAAGATAACTTAATTTCAATAAGGGATTTTCCAGTTCCAAAGACTCAAAAGAACGTCAGACAATTCCTAGGAAAAATTAATTTTTATCATGAGTACATCCCAAACTGTGCAATTATACTGGATCCAATACATAATTTGCTTAGGAAAAATGAAAAATATGTTTGGTCAGATAAATGTCAAAAATCATTTGAGATGATAAAAAGTTTGTTATGCTCACAACCAGTTTTGGAAATTTATGATAAAGATTTGCCCATAAATATTTACACCGATGCTTCTTTGGAGGGAGTTGGAGCCATCTTAAAACAAAAGCAGCCGGATGGAAAAGAAAAACCCGTAGCTTACTTTTCGAAAAAACTAAATGGAGCCCAAAAGAAAAAAAAAGCAATATACTTAGAATGCTTAGCGATCAAAGAGGCGGTGAGATACTGGCAGTACTGGTTGATAGGTAAATCATTCACAGTCTATTCTGACCATAAACCACTGGAAAACATGAATTTGAAATCTAGGACAGATGAAGAACTAGGTGATTTAACATATTACCTATCACAATACGATTTTCAAGTTAAATATGCTCCTGGAAAGCAAAATTTGGAAGCAGACTGCTTAAGCAGAAATCCCGTGTTGGAATCAAATGAAAATAAAGATGAACAATTAAAAGTCGTGAATTTTATTACACTACAAGATATCTTAACAGATCAGAAAGACAATGAAGAAATTCTATACCGTAAAAGCAAATTAGTAGAAAGACAGAAAGTATTTTTTAAAAAGGTCAGAAAAAAAGAAAAAATACTTTTAACAGAGGAATTTAGCATTAAACTTATAAAAACTATTCATGAAAACTTGTGCCATATTGGAATTGGACAAATGCAGAAAACAATGAGTTCACTCTATGCAGCCAAACACTTGATGAAAAATATAAAAAAAATATGCAGATCTTGTGAAATTTGTATCAGAAATAAAACCAGAGGACACGATAAATTTGGATTTATGTCTCATCTTGGCCCGGCCACCAAGCCGTTCGAAATAATATCTATAGACACTATTGGAGGTTTTGGAGGTTCAAGATCAACTAAAAAATACCTACATTTATTAGTAGATCATTTCACTAGATACGCATTCATTCAAACATCAAAAACTCAGAGCGCAAATGATTTTATAAAACTTATCTCGAATATAACAGAAACGGAGGACATTGGCATGCTTCTTACGGACCAATACCCAGGAATCAATTCGAAAGAATTTAAGAAATTTCTTAATGAAAAAGGGATAACCATGGTTTTTACAGCTGTTAATGCACCGTTTTCTAATGGTCTGAATGAAAGGCTAAACCAAACATTAGTAAACAAAATCAGATGCAAAATAAATGAAACTCAACAAAAGAGAGCATGGACGACACTAGCTCAAGAATGCGTAAACAAATATAATGAGACTAATCATTCAGTCACTGGTTTCCCACCAATTTATCTTTTATATGGTACAGATGTCACGATTATACCGACTGAATTAAAACAAGGAAAATTCAATAGTTCTACTTGGATAAAAGATAGAGAAACAGCACTAGAGAATACAATAAAATCACACAACTATAACAAAACGCTTTTTGATAGAAATAGAAAATTCCATGAATTTAAGGTAGAAGATATGGTCTACGTGGAAAATGGAAACAAACTAAACCGAAAAAAACTGGATGAATTGAATATTGGGCCATTTAAGATAGTAGAAAAAAAATCAAACTCAATATACAGAATCGATACAGGTCATAAAAAAATGGAATCAAATCTATTCCATATCACAAAACTTATTCCAGTGACTACATTAGAAGATGATGAAGAAGAAAAGGAAGAACTAGACAAGACGGATTAATTTAACGAAAATTTTACTGCCGTTAATTTTCTTCTTTATGGGAGGAGATGTAAAGAAAGTGTATTTCTTTAAGCTATTATTATTGTTATAATTTATAATTTTTAAGTAAGGTAGTTACATGATTTTAGTAACCTAAGATGAGGGTAAACGAAGAAACGTTTTTGTGTTTAATTTGAAGGTGCACTGATAGTTAACCAAGAATAAGGAATTGGCATACTAAAAATAAACTTTAAATGTCGTTTCTTTGTTTACAGGTGAGATTAGTGTTTAGTTAATAGTTTGTTTTTGTAAGTACTAATATAATATACCCTAATAACTAATAAAATAAAACTTTGTTTACAGAGCAACACAACTTGGTTTATTTAATTTGTCAATACCTGTTGAGAAAGAGTATTCATTCTTATATAAATATAAAAAATTCTCATCGATTGCAGCTGCAATGTCACGTCCCCTTCTGTCTATAGAGTTACACCCCCAAATGGAATGTTTGGCGTTAAAATCTCCAGCAATTAAATCTGGCTCAGGAAGACTTCTTATTAATCTATTTAATTTATGTTTCGTGAAATTGACTATGTTATTTCCTGGGCAATAAATACTTACAATTGTTAATTCTTTGTTATTCCCATAAAAAATTCTAACAGCTATATTTTGCAATGAATCATCCCAGGATGTATCTATTTTGGTAAACTGTAAACTATTGTGGACTATTATAGCAACGCCATTGTGGTCATTGCCCGAATCTAACCTTACTATACTATAACCTTTAATGCTAAAAGAACTATTAGTTCTAAGCCATGTTTCGCATATTACAGCAATATCAATATCATTGTCCCTCAAAAAGTACTTAAATATATGAAATTTATTTAAAATACTTTGAGCATTCCCTTGTAAGATTTTAAGTTTACCCATAGAACTAAAGCTATTTTATGTTGTTTTCTTATTTGTTATGGTTTCTGTGAGAATATCTTTTATAATTTGTGTACAAACTGGTTTTTCATTTGATTTATTTAGATTTACTATTTTCACAATAGACTCTATTAACAGATTCATTATTAAATCAGAACTTAATAAAGAAATGAGCTGATCTGGTTTATGTGAGTTTAATTTTGGAAAATTTGCATTCTTAAACAAGTCTGAATATTTGAGATTCTTATTTTCCACTTTCAATTTATTTTCCTTTATTTTTTGTTGTTTAATAGGACATGTTGAGGAAACCGAAATGTGATTTCCTTGACAATGACAGCATTTGGCATCTTTAGGGTCTGTGGTACATTCGGTAAATTTGTGACTTCCTTGGCAAATCGAACATTTACTAGCATTTTTACAAAATTTCGCAATATGCCCGTACCGGAGACAACGTAAACATTGTAGTACTGGCGGTACATATGGTCTTACTTCGAAACGCCAACTATTAAGGTTGACACTTTCTGGAAGGACCGATGATGAGAAGGTCAGTTTGACGGTTTTTAGTGGAGTCCGCTGTTCTCCTTGTTTTTTGACGAAACGTTGTACAGAAATTATATTGTTTGTGCTCGATAAATTGTTAAATATTTCCTTGTTGCTTAGTTCTATCGGGACATGCTGAATCACCCCAGCTGTCTCCGTCGAAGAAGCAGGTATCGATGCCTTGAGTTTTTGCGCTTCCAGAAAGTTTTTATTTCTCATCGCAGCATTAGCTAACGCCGGCCGTTCAAATATAACTCCAATTTTATATTTGTTCATTCTCTGCAGTTGTTTGATGCCCTTAAAATTACGCTTTAGTACATTTGCCAAAGACATCATATTTTTATCACCAATTGCTTGACCAATCTCTAAGCTCTCTAGAAATACTATGTATTCAAAATTGCCTCCGTTTTCAGGATACAATCTTATGTAATTGGGAACATGGTATGGAAGATACTTATCCTCGTCCTCCTCCTCACCCGCGCTCCCGGTAGAGTCCTCCGAAACATTTTCCGTGTCTTCTGCCCCCTCCTGTAAACCTGCCTTTTTCCGCTTTTTCGCCTTCCCCATCTCGCTAAAATTTCACTTGAAACACCGCAGTAGCAAATAATTTAAATAAGAGCGGCAAAAATTTTCGTCCGTTACGATTGAAGTTTCCCGCCAATCTCTGCTTTTCATGAACAAAACATTAATATGTTATGGCAACGTCACTTAATCAGTGTCAGTTATTTTAAAAGAAAATCATGCAGTTACCAAAGAGTTATCATGCACGTCTAAGGAGTATCCACTTGAACATTGTTATTACAGTACTTCAAACTCTTCAAAAGAGGTTGCATTGGTCCCATAAATGCGTATTAATCAACACAATGTAAATAGAGGGTGCTCCAAAGGCTAAAATTTTATAACCATTGTTTTCTCGGTAAATACTAGACCGATTGTTTTAATACTTTGCATATTGGTCAAAAATACCCTAATAAACGTGTAGTAATCGTTTATGTCCATAGGCTGGGGACACGTTGTATAATTATTTGGAATAATTTTCCCATAACCTAATAAAACAATTTTATAATCGTAGAACCTAATGTGTATTTTATTTAAAGTCATTCAAATCAGTGTCAGCTACAAATTAAAAACCAATACAATATCTGATGGCTGTTAAAGAGGTTTTAACAATTAAACACGGGGTGCTATTTTAGTGCCTGGAATAACGGAAAACATAGTTCACTTCCGGATACCAGCACCAAATTTTTATAGGTTACTAGGCATATCATCTGCACCCCAAAACTGCCGGGAGACAGTTTCTGAGGTGTCAGGGTCACCAGTTATGACGTCATCAAATTGACCGCCGCCGCGTTTTGAAAAATTCAAATTACACTCAACTTACACAACGCACTTATACATGTGGGGTATCACAAGAAAGCTAGTTAAATATACTATATTTGTGCCCTGAATTGTAATTGCATTAATGTTACGGTTTAAGAGCTATTAATAGAAAAATGATAATCTTGGAAAAATATTACGGACTTTTATTTCTTGCACCAAAACTAAAGACTCCAGACTAAAATAATGTACTACAATAATAAAAACAAATTATTTAGCTTTACATTACAGTTCAAAGTTTGAAAATCGGATATGAAATATCTAAGTTATGGTCAAAAACTTGGCGACGCTGCAGCGTCTAAAATTACGAAAAAAAAAATTTTTCCTCTAGAAACCAGCACCAATTTTTTATATGTTACTAGGCATATCATCTGGACCCCAAAACTGTCGGGAAACAGTTTCTGAGGTGTCAGGGTCACCAGTTATGACGTCATCAAATTGGCCGCCGCCGCGTTTTGAAAAATTCAAATTACACCCAACTTATGCAACGCACGTATACATGTGGGGTATCACGTGAAAGCTAGTTAAATAGACTATATTTGTGCTCTGAATTGTAATTGCATCAATGTTACCGTTTAAGAGCTATTAATAGAAAAATGATAATCATGGAAAACGTATTAGGTACGCACTTTTATTTCTTGCATCAAAACTTAAGACTCCAGACTAAAATAATGTACTACAATAATGAAAAAAAATTATTAAGCTTTAAGTTACAATTTTAAGTTTGAAAATCGGATATGAAATGTTGAAGTTAAGGGTAAAAACTCAAAGCGCGCGAAATTGCCGCCATCGCTGAAAACTGTAGATACCTAGAACGAACAGTAAAAAAAAAAATACAACCGAATTGAGAACCTCCTCCTTTTTTTTTTAAGTCGGTTAAAAAAGACGGATAATCTATCTCGCGCACGACGCGACTCTTGTGCGCTGTCGTGCTAGACGTGCTGAGACGTTTCAAACTTCTTGAAAAAAAAATTAATATCAAATCGAACGAACGTTCGATTTATGAACTTTGAACGTAGCCTCTTACCAGCCAGTCCGAAAACGTAATAATACCTAGTTAATATGTACTTTATTATTACAGCATTAACACAACACTCATCAATCTGAAACTTCAACAAATTGCAATTGCATTCAACACGATCACGATAGCGTTTGGTCCAAAATGACCTCTGAACTCCTATTTACATTTAATCCATATGCACTTTGGATTATGCTGTACCTACTATTGAATATCCTTCATTTAGGCAGGAGCTCCCATGTACTTAGTTATTTTTCAAGATTAATTCGGAATAAGAAAAAGAATAACTTTATTTCACCACAGAAGTTACAAATGTATAACATTTTACCATTTTACAAAGCACATATTGTTACATAGAGTTGGGTAGATATTATGCGGTGAGTGAAACGGCGGCCCTCGCACTAGACTCTGTGTCTGGCCTTATACTCCGAAATTCGATTTTCGAAGTTCGTTTCGTGCCGATCCGTTCTCTCTAACAGTTATTAATTTGAGAGTGAGAGGGACGGCGTGATACGAACTTCGAAAATTGAATTTCAGAGTAGCCCCCCTGTATCGCGAGTGCCATGGAAGTACACAAAATACAAGAATAATACAAATAATAAAAGAGAAGAAAAGAAAAGAAAGTAGTGTGCGTGCGTGTGGAATAAGGACATACATATTTGCTAGTGTTACATTTCTTGTTTAAGAGCTAGCTAGTAAATAATTAATATGAACTCTATCAATAATAAAGCTAAACAGGATAGGCGGTGCCGATGATTAGAGAGGCCAACTTTCTATCACTTTTCATAGTTCACATACAGACAGAGAAATGTCAACGTATGTCCAGTGAGAGAGAATCGGACCTCATAGTTTGCGCAGCTGCTCTCATGAGGTCATTAGTGCTGCCGCGAACACGCCACAGGGACGCGATGCGCTTGCGCATGAAAGTCGTCCGTGTGCACCTGTATGGAATTGCATGGAAGTAATGGCTGTATCTTGTGATTGCGTTGACTTACAGGGTTGGTCAACCAAAAAATACATCAAAAAAATACATCATCACATCAATCAAAAAACACATCTCCAAGGGTCCTCAGACCTTTTTGGTTTTTATTTATACTTACGCTTTTTTTGGTTAAATTTCAACTTTATTTAACAATACAACAATATATTTAATTTTACGTAACTGTCCCCAAAACCCGCTTCCTAGATTATTTTTTAAGAATCCTGCCACTCATCACCGACACACCGTTTTCTACGGTTTTTTTTTTCTTAACGACTTTGACATTGACGTGTAGTGTATCTATTTGACAGATGAAAACAACCCTAATATCTACTAAAATGTTAAGCTGTATGGTGAGCTCCGTTAAGTGTTGCCGTTTAAAAAATAACAATGATTTTATACGAATAGACGCATTGGGAAATAATAATCCCCTTGTACTAATCCGGATAAAAACAACACTGAGCGCAGGCCTGCATACTTCAACCTACGCGAAAGCACCCCCCTTGTACAGTCGCCATCAGACATATAGATATCACAGCGAGCGAGGTCCTCAAATGATTCGGAGCAGCATTAAATTTCAATAAATTCGTTACACTAGATAAGTGCATTCCTACTGAGTTGGCAACGTTGCATTTTTGGTGATTACGATTATTTCACAGAAATTAAATGAAAGTTTCAAATGTGCGTCCGTAGTGCACTTCGTTTTTAGTGTATTAATGTGTCCAATACACGCAATTTTTCATAAATATAAGAGCAGCAACTTTTCAATAAATTCAGAACGTACAATGAGTTAAAAATATCAGGAAGATCAAACAGATAGTCAAAGGTATCGATGCAGTCAGGCTGATAGAGTTGTAAATATTTACCTTAAGTTTATAACTGTCAATGTAGACATAATAATTCAGGGCCCTAGAAGCTCAATTATTGATGTTACCACTACACTCGGTTTCAATAAGGAAGGGTTGTATGTGACATTAACATTGACAAATCTACAGGTGAGGCTTCATTGTGACACCTTTCACATAAAGCGATTATCGATTATATCTTAGTACTAATAACAATCGATTCCATAAAAATAACGACTGCATATTAATTTATTACATAAATGCTATTTCGATATAATGATACTCAAGTCAATCTCCTAAGATGTAATAATAATAATAATTCCTATTTTACGCTTTTTGCCAAGTTGTGTTTTTTCAACAATATTTGTATAAAATATTTATTTAACTTCATAATTGTAATTGAAGTTCTAAGGAATCTATTTATTTATTACCATTAAAATCAATTGGTATTGTGTAGTGAGTGTGAAAGAATGTAAAATACTCACTTCATATTTTTGTAGGATGTCTTTGGATTTTCGATTATACGCGATTTTAACCGATTACCCAATTATACATAGTGACCTCTCTAGTTTTAATGACCATAGAACGTAACCTAGCAACGTCTCGTTTATAATGACATATATTGAAAATTTGTACGTGAAAATTATGTAAACGCAAAAAAACAACGCCGTGATTATTTTTAGAACGTTATTAATATACAGTACCAAGTATTGGTTTATTTCTAAGTAATTCAATTTAGTATTTATTTTGCTGTCAAAACTTTCGTGAACACTAACAGTTACATTCTATGGATCTGTCACACAACTCTTCCTTATTGAAACAGACCGTAATCACTGTAACTCAAGATACAGTGTTTAGTCATGGCGTGGCTAGAACGCTACGATATTATCAGATGGGGACTGTAACTGAATACATAGTCATCATAATTACAGGGTTTTCATAATTATTATATTTCAGCAGGTGTGGGTCAGATTGATTAAATACCTAAAGACCCTGCAAATATTTTTCATTTATATTTTTGATTCAAAATTTAGTCTCGCTTGACGCGTTTCACTTTGAACATAAGCCTGGGCCCTTACCATGACGTCCTAATTCCGACTCTGTTCAAGTTTTAGCTGTCACTTTTAGTATGAATCTGACAGCGAGCGAACCTAAACTGAATCGCATTAAGACGTCATGGTAAGGCCCCAGAGCACTATCATCAGGCGTATAGACACTATACAGGGTCTTGTAATATTATTCCGGAATATTTAATAATAAATAGCATTGTAAAGGTTTTTCAGGATTTTTGAACAGTTGACAATTAATGTTTCCGTACATTGATCTATACTCGGAAGCAAAAAAACCGGAACACTTTTAATAAAACTTTCTCTGGGAAGCGACCCGGTTTTTTTCAAGTCCGAACCAAAGTTGGATTGATCGCTAATATCAGATCCATACAAAAAGTGACAGAATAGTATTATGACGTCATGGTGAGGCCCTAGAATATTTTTATGGCAATGCGCCTGCTCAGCAAAACCTAAGTTCCAATGTAATTTGGAACATAGGAATCGTGACTTGTAAATTAATTGCGATATAATAATATTAATAGATATCGCACGCCACTAATCGGCGTATACAAGCGTTGAATGATGTTTTATTAAAAAAGTGACAAAACAAGAGCGCTTAATGTTACAAGCATAAAAATATTTAATCAATTACTCGAAGGTAGGTAGGTACTTACCTAATTTAAGAGGAAACTTAGAGAATGGCTAACTACTAGAGGTTTCTATAATTTAAATGTTTTTTTTGTGCAAATAATTAAGTGTACTTAACCTATTTCGGACGTACAATATAAGTTAATTTTATATTCTACATCCGAAATGGATAAACAGGGGCCTTACCATGACGTCTTAATGCGATTCAGTTTAGGTACGCTCGCTGTCAGATTCATACTAAAAGTGACAGCTGAAACTTCAACTGAGTTGGAATTAGGACGTCATGGTAAGTAAGACCCCAGGGGCCGTACCATAACGTCTTACTTAATGCGTTTCAGTTTAGGTCCGCTCGCTGTCAGACTCATACTAAAAGTGACAGCTAAAACTTGAACTGCGTCGAAATTAGGACGTCATGGTAAGACCCCTGTTGATAGGTACTGTAATTTTGAAATGTGAACGTGTTTACACAGTCTTGACAATAAATAAATGATTATGATTATGAAGTCTGTCAAAGGTATGGTCGGGAGTCCCTGTGTTCTAATAGGGAAGACGCTTGCGCATAGCCATGAAGCGTGGGTTCAATCCCGTCCAGCACGAAGGGCTTTTTCGTTTATTTATAAATTTAGTGTACTGTACAGACCTTACCATGACGTCTTAATGCTCAATTCCGACTCTGTACAGGTTTTAGCTGTCATTTTTAGTACGGATCTGAGCGAGTGAACTTAAACTGCATCGGGATTGAATCACATTAAGACGTCATGGTAAGGCCCCTGGTTTTCAATGGGAGTGCAATACATAATAGTGTAGTGACTTACCGGGTCCTTTGGCTCCCCCGGGAAGGAGTCTACCGAGGCGGAAGATGACAGCTCTCTCATACTCCTGCACGACCTATAAACATTACACCATTACTAACGTGACCATAGTTCCCGCTTTGGGCGGGACAGTCCCGCTATCAGGCAGTCTGTCCCGGTGTCCCTAGCGAGGCCGACATAGTCCCGCTTTGCAAACAGAGCAAACGATAATTTAAAATGTACTTTTCCCGCTCGAAATGCGTGATTTTGAAACTGATTTGTTCAGCCGACAAATACAAAAATACGACTTAGAAGTCACGCCGCTACTGGGGCTTAGTAAGCCGTGCTTACTAAACTATTATGTGTTTAGTGCTTTCATTGTTTTTGTGTTATTTTATTTTCTATAAGAAAAATCGATTGTCTGTAAAGTCAGTTTTTGGACGAAGGTTTTACATGATAACGTAATAAACGAAACATATTTGAACTGCTAAGCTCGGTCATCACTCCAGAAGACCGTGCCTCTCTATCGCTTGTTCCGCGCTATCGCTTGCACACTGACGTCACGCGGAACGTGACAGTGAGTCATGCTTTTTAGTGAGTGCAGGCGTTCATCGATTTAATAAGACGTTATCACGTCAAAAAACTTGCAAAACACTAAAAACTTTTTTTTTATTATGTAGGTAATTCCGCAGATGTCCCACAGGCAAAAAATGTAAATGGTCACGTTAACCATTATACCCACGACTAAACTGCCCAACTATTTCCAATAGATTTAGTTTTTTACCCAGGCGAGAATCACCAACCTAAAGCCGGGTCATCTGCGAGCTGTAACCGTAGCTGTTGCTCGTTGCAGTAACCAAAAACCCTAGTGTGGCGTGGTTCGCGAGCGGAAGCCGCATCCACACTAGCGTTCTTATCTAAACTTTAACCTACAACAGTTACGGTATCATTGGCCTTACCATGAAGTCTTAATGTGATTCAATTCCGGCTCAGTTCAGGTTTCAGCTGTCATTTGTACTATGGATCTGACGGCGAGCGAATCTAAACTGAATCTAAACTGAATCTAAATTGAATCGCGTTAAGACGTCATGGTAGCTTATTCCAGGGCTTAACTGTGCGCGGAATGAAGTCCCGCGAAAAACGAACGCTCGTGGACTCCCAACTGTTGATACTAGGGTTTCAGCTCGAGACTTCTCGAACTCGAGACAACTCGAGAGTTCCGGCGAACACTACACTCGGCTTCAATAAGGAAGTGTTGTATGTGACATTAACATTGACGAATCTAGAGGTGAGGCTACTTTATGACACCTTTCACATAAAGCAATTATCGATTATATCTTAGTACTAATAACAATCGATTCCATAAAAATAACGACTGCATATTAATTTATTACATAAATGCTATTTCGTTATAATGATACTCAAGTCAATCTCCTAAGATTAATAATTATAATTTCTATTTTACGCTTTTTGCCAAGTTGTGTTTTTTCAACAAAATAGGTTGTATAAAATATTATTTAACTTCATAATGTAATTGAAGTTCTAAGGAATCTATTTATTACCAATAAAATCGATTGGTATTGTGTAGTGAGTGTGAAAGAATGTAAAATACTCACTTCGTGTTTTTGTAGGTTGTCTTTGGATTTTCGATTATACGCGATTTTAACCGATTACCCAATTATACGTAGTCACCTCTCTAGTTTTAATGACCATAGAACGTAACCAACCTAACAACGTCTCGTTAATAATGACATATATTGAAAATTTGTACGTGAAAATTAAGTAAACGCAAAAAACATCGCCGTGATTCTTTTTAGAACGTTATTAATATACAGCACCAAGTATTGGTTTATTTCTAAGTAATTCAATTTAGTATTTATTTTGCTGTCAAAACTTTCGTGAACACTAACAGTTACATTCTATGGATCTGTCACACAACCCTTCCTTATTGAAACCGACCGTAAATAAGGGCTAAAGTCAGTAGGCTTATTGTCTAACTCGCTCGCAATCGCCATCGTGCTCATTTTGACAGTTCTTCTATGAAAGTGACAGCTATTCCGATGCCAATTGTCAGCCCATACATGAACTTGAAAATGAACACGACGGTGATCGCGAGCGAGTTACGTAATAAGCCTGCAGACTCGACATTTTGTGATAACGCCGCCTGCGCACTATAAACATAAACACGTGACGTGGACTTCTCACTTGCTTTGTTATTGTAACTCGCATCAAACCAGTACTAAAGACGTCACAATTTAAAAGGCCCGTTTTGACAGTTCACGCTCATGAAGTTCTCTATTTTTTACCGATCGAAATGTTCTGAAGGTAATTGCATTTTTCATTGATGGGTAGATTCACTTTCTAATCAGAACTTTAATCCAATGCCACTTTAAATTGAATCGATTTATCGTGAGTATCGAGTACCGAGTCGTACGGTGACATCACTAGTTACTTCGGGAAGACAAATGTCAAAACGGGCCTTTTATTTTGCGACGACTTTAACTGGTACACTAGTCTCGGTAACAATACAATTAACAACAGGCAATTAACCGAACAATACTTCGGAGCTCTCTCTATTATAAATGCAGTACAAGATGCATAAGGACACAATAATATCCCTTTACAAAGACAAATGTCTATTCGAGCGGTTCTTCGTTTAATGCGGTCAAATGGAAGGAGTTGATGTTGAGCTCGCGAGAGAATCCTGTCCCGCTCTTCCCACTCCCGATATTTAATATTGCGTTTGATTGAGCTTCCATTTTCAATAATTCCCAGAAAAATTTATAATACTGGTTTAAATTCGCAGAAATATGCACGCTATCCAAGTATTAAAAAGCCTTTGTTACACATTTCATTGCGAGAAGAAAATTTAATGCCAATTTCAATTCGCAGAAACATGCACTATCCAATAAACAAGCTTTTGTTAGATAAGTATTTCATTTTAAAACAATACACGCTTTCCTGCGAATTGTTCAGTAAAGATTGCACTTCGGTTTGAAAAGAGACAAAATTTAATAACGATTGGAATTCGCAATAACATGCACCATCCAATAAACAAGCTCTTGTTAGATATTTCATTTTAAAACAATACAAGCTTTTCTGCGTACTGTAAGTACAGAGCCGTGAAGATTGCACTAAGATTTGAAAAGAAACAACGTGTGTTCTATCCAACTAATCAAACAACCTACCAAATCCAGCATAATTATAAATACAGTGTCAACTTCCATACTAGTCTGTGAGCAAAAAAATAACATAGGTAATGTATCATTAGTAACGACGTTATCATCTTTCGAAAAATTCACTAGCATAATAATCAATAGTCTTAAAAAGTTCAACGGCACATAGTGCACACCTATATTTTAATATTAGTACCAAGCGAGCATTACAATCATCTTCACAAATCATTAACAATCCTCATGTCACTCATATACATTACATAACATCACCGACCTTAAGTCATATTAGTTTATTTTAATTACAGCACTAACATCCTTGTCCATTAGTTCATGGAATCGCAGTCGCCTGTACCTCTCGTCTGCAGTGTATGTATGTATGTACAAGGTGTAATTGTTCAGGACTATACTTCAGCAGGTTATTGTGTTAGTTTGACTGTACTTTGTTAATGTTTTTCGGGATTTTTGGGGTTATGCAGTCAAGTCAAGTCAAGTCTGGCTGTTCACAGAGGGGTGCTCGTTCCAACACTAATGTACGGTAGCGAAAGTTGGGTATGGCAAAAGAAGCATGAAAGTAGAATTAATGCAGTGGAAATGAGAGCGTTAATAAGTATGGAAAGTGTATCACTGAAAGACAGAATAAGGAATAGTGTGATAAGGGAACGTGCTGGTGTGAAAGAAGATATAGTTAGGGTATAAAAAAGTCTGCTTAGTTGGTTTGGTCTCGGTCACGTAGATGGGGAATGGATGAAAGAAGATTAACTAAACAGATTTATATGGGGAGTGTGAATGGGTGCGTTGGGAGGGGAAGGCCTAGGCGGACGTTCCATGATCAAATTGGGGACGTTTTGGAAAAAGACCAGGTCGACCGACGAGCATGTATGAAGAGATTAATGAATGTGGATGAAGCGAAAGAGGTATTTCAGGATCGTAGCAAGTGGAAAAAAGTAGTATATGCCTACCCCTGTGGGAAAGGGGCGTGACGATATGTATGTATGTACGTAGTCAACAAAGAACGCTCATAATTTCACTAGGGCATTCTTAGTACAGCTTTCTAGTAGAGCTGTAATTTGGCGTGGGTCATATCGCCAGCGACACGGAAAACCGCAAGTGCAAAAAGTCAATTTTACAGGAAAAATAATAAAAATCGATCTGTAACTTTAAAATTATAAACGGTAACTATAGGAGTTTCGTTTTAGGGTGGATCAACAATTTCTTTTTGTTAAGGTGCGACCACACCGCCGCTTAAAAAACGGTGACGTTACGGAATCGCAGTGACGCATCGTATACGCGCCGTTTTTATCGCATGCCCTCCAAACCGCTGCTCAAAATACGGTGACGTTACGGAATCGCAGTGACGCATCGTATCCGTAACGTTTTTTTTTACATGCCTCCCACACCGCTGCTCAAAAAACGGTGACGTTACGGAATCGCAACAAAATGTATCAAGAAACGGTGAGAAAACGTGACGCATACGACAATCACTGCATATACGCGGCGGTTTGGTCGCACCCTTAATTGAGCTGCGTCAAAATCGCAAAAAATAGTTACATCGAGTTCTTATGGACGACACCACACCGGCGACGTAAATGACACAACTGTGCAGCATTTTTTACGCTAAGTTTTAGGAATCGGGATTTGTCGTTTATTGTCGGTATCGGTTGGTAACGCTTCGTGTTTCACACAGAGTTTATCCGATTCTAGACATGACCTTTAATAATAAATTATCACACCCATTATGTATCATGGTTTCAAGAAAGTTAAAGCATCCATCAACCGTGAGGAAACCGGTCAATAAAGTCTAACAGCCTTATTCATAAAAAGTAAGAGGCTCGCTATAAGCTCGCTATAGGACCGATGCAAAAAATCATGATTCATAAACGTCAATTAGCGCTAATCAGTCCATCAAGGGTCTGTTAAGTCTTCCGAAAGTTAGCGGACCGTAGACCCTACTTTATCTCTCTGCCAACTCACAAAATGGCCGCCACACATGTGAACAGCTGATTTTGGCAACAGCAAAACCATACGCAAGACAGTTTTTTTTGTTTTAAGTTTTTATTCCCTCCGGGAAAGGTAAAGGAAACTAGATCCACACTGCCTAGTCTGTCGTGTTAATTCGCTGGTTTCCCGCTAATTCGCTGCCACTGCTGTCAATTTTTTTTTAATTCACTAAAAGTGCATTTTTGGTCTATGATTTGTCAAGGTGACAACATAACGCGTCTAATCCATCCATCAGCAGCTCATTAGCTAACAGACTGCTAGCAAGCGTTTATGAATCATACTTTTTAACAACTGTCAAATAAGCTTAATCAGTTTGTTAACTAATCGACTGATCAAACCTCAATTAAGGATTTTTTATGAATAAGGCTGTAAGTCCCCCCTGGATTGTAAGTTACTTTCGTAAAACAAGATCCTATGCCAAATCTTGGAATAACATTATCATCATCAGCCATCTCAACCACAGGCTTCCTATATCGTGAACGAAAGGTTTTGCATTTTTATTTATTATAATTTGCATTTTAATTATTATTTAAATAGATGAAATGAAAGTTTTAAGCAACTTACGGGGTTATTGCGAAATAGCATACTAAAATGTTTTGAAGAAAAAACCGGCCAAGTGCGAGTCAGACTCGCGCACTGAGGGTTCCGTACAAATTCGCCAAGTTGTTATAAAATCCAGTGTTAGCAGGGTCCTGCTCTTAAGCAAAAGGTAGGCAGTGTGAGCTTATTTTATATTGGTTACATATATTATAGACAGACAAATATTAAATAAAAAATAGTTATTTGTTATAGGTACAAGGGGGGAAAGTTGTATTTTACCTGCGAGTTAATCCTTTCGCTAGCTCGTGTTTCAAATGAACATTTGAAACACGAACTAGCGAAAGGATTCTATGATTGAAAAAATAGAATCCTGAGCGTAGCGAGTGTTTCAACACACGAGACGTAAAATAACTTTTCACCCGTGTATAACACAAAACTTTTCACCTCACTACAGCGAGGAAAATAAGTAAAGGGTTTGTACTATCACTCATTTTTAATAACAAAATAACCAGAAAAACTTGCGAATATTTAACGTTGACAGCTTAATCGAAAAGTTTTGACTTAAGTTTTTTTTAATTATTTGAAAGAAAGAAAGAAAGAAAAATTTTTATTCGTGGTATAAATTACAGAAAAAAAAGAAGTTACAAAATGAGAACATACATTCACGAAATGGTCCCACCTCAGCATAATGCTGGCCTTACAGCCAGCGCTGGTCTTCCATTGGGACCTTCAAGTGCTACTGTAAGCACATATAAAATATATATAATACATTATATATATAATATAAAAATATATTCATATATATATAAAGATATATTCTTAAGGAAATTCTAAAAACAATAAAAATTTAACCCCATTAGGTAGGTATTCAAAAAACACGTAATTACATGAAAATTTCAAAATATTAATAAAAATATGTGACAATTCGAAAAAAAACGGATATTCCGGATTTCTACAAGTTGATACATGCCGACATAAGTTTAGAAATGGAACTGATTTTATTTTTTCCTTGCAACACCCTACTAGCTGTCAGTGCCAGTACAAGATAAGTCAAATTTGAGGACTGAGACTCATTTCGTTACTATTTTGTCATATTATTAGCGTTGTTTTATCGAATAGAGTGTGAAAATGAGTAAAACGATTCATAGTGGTACCAGAGAGGTCATTTATAAAGTATAAAGACGTTGTCTCGCAGAAAGCGAAGCAAAAAATCTTTTGACCCCACTAGACAATTTTTACCGTAGAACCGCCGCTAAGGCAGGTTGGTAACGGTTTATTTTTACTATTTTAACTCGAATTAGGTACCGTAGAGTTCCGTAACTTCGCCTGGGTTTTGACACTTTTTTGAAAATTCTTCTTAGATTTACACGTATTTTTGCTTGTTAAGATCAAAAAACTAATTAACCTATCTAGGGGCATAGATTACCGTAGCATAAGGTCAAAATTTGTCTAAGGGATGGCTACAATTGGACTCCAAAGGTGGTAAGCGAAGTATAGGCAAAATGCCCTGTCTTCGCCTACATATGGCTGGGGCGTCAATTATAGACGAAATTTGAAATTGCCTCCAGAAATCTTATGCATTTTTAACGTGTATTTCGATTATGAGCCTTAACCATTCCAGAATAGGTTACATTTAAAAGAAAACGATGGTAGGCGAAGACAGGTACCAATCTGAAGCTAGTTTCATACATTTGCTGTATTTTCGATAGGGTTGTCAAAAATCACGCTGACTTACTCGACTACAAAAGAAAAGGGTAATGGTTTAGGACTAATAAAAAATACAAATAAATTAGAAAATTGAGTAGGTATCTATTTTTTCTTATACTAAATCACAATTAGATTAGATAAGTCACATTTAATTCTCTGTTTCGCTTTATTTTCTGGATTTTTTTGTATTTTTGTTTCAATTCAAAAATATTTTGAAATTGATTGTAACGGGAAAATCGTAAAAATAATTATTAAATTACTGGAAAAATATTTACAAAAGGAATTCTCCAATATTGATTGAGATTTTAAATATATCACACACTTTGATTGACAACCCTAGCGGTAGGCGAAGTATAGCTACAAGAGGGCCGGAAAATGACCTCAATTACACATATTAATCGATTGCGACGTAAATATATAGCTTAATTAAAAAATACTAAAACCATAAGAAAGAGCATTAGTTGTAGATTATAATACAAGAAAAAACTTTCCTTTATCTCTTCTTTAGCGCTACTTATAGCAAAGTTCCGCAGAGGTAAAAAAAAACACGTGCTGCCACGTCAACGAAAAAGTGGCACTGATCGTAAACGGCGGTAAGTTAGCCACAATTAATGCGAGAATATGGTCCAGCATAAAAAACACTTTCTATTTAGCAGTTTTGTGTGGAACCTGGCCTAAAAACTAGGCGGGAATTTCAACTTTTATGAAAATAGGCGAAGATAGGTATACTAGGCGAATAGACGGGGTTTTACGGTAGATGTTTTTAAAATAATCTATGTTGTTACAAATATAAAATATTCAATAATTAAGTGTTGTTTTTGATCGTTAAAATTGAAAAGATTGAGGTTATGTTTACAAAATACGTACACTTGACGTATGCAAGATGTATTGATACTTGCTATGATATAAAATTTATTACGGAAATATTTCGGTTACTTTGTAATATTTTTTTTTACATTTAGATAGCTACGTATTAATTGTTAAAATAATTTATGGTGTTTATGTCATATTCAGGTAAATCGGTCAGTACAGTGCAGAATAAATTTAAACCTGAGGCAAGATGGCTCGGCTTCGACGACGGTGCCGCCCTGCCCATATAGACTGATCTTTCTTACGTGTACCTATGTATCTTGTGTGTTTTTGTGTATTTATGTCTATATATTATTTAATAATAAATCTTAATGCAGACGATAAATAAAATAAATTGTTTGTCAAAAATGCCTTATTTACTTTAATGGTTTTTCATGAATAAAAGCTTTCTCTATTTCCTATTTGATTTTGACGAAAGTTTATTTAACTTTCAATACTTTGTGACATTTGTGCCTTCCAGATTTATAGATAACCACAAACGAAGAACTTAAATAAAAGTAAATTAAAATTCAATGAAACTTGTTTTTAATTCCATGTTAACCCTTTCGTTGGTATTGGCAAAATAGTTGCCAGTCGATGTTTCCAAACACCATTTCTAAATTATTCCTTAATACCCACAAATAAGACTCATTACTCTTAGCTCCATCTATCGTCAATACAATAAAATAAAATAAAGACTTCTGATTGGGTCTGCCATATTGTAGATCTGTCATTTGAAAAAAACATGGCGTCGGTGTGGCCTTTTTTTGTGGCGCTCCGTGAAAATCCAGATAAATCCGAGGATTGTCCGAGTGAAAACTGAGTACAACTGTTTATTTTTGTTCCTAAGTATTTTTTCTACTAGATTGAGTAAAAATTTCGCTGTTTCTATCAGTTTTTTTTATGTTTTGACGAAAAATAGTCGAAGTTGCCCGTGAATTGAATACACCTATGGCCAAATAGTTGCCAATACCCGCAAACAGGTCTATATGTGGCAAAAATGTTGCCAGTGGTTACGTATGTCTTAGATGTCAAAACCAAAGAATAAATTTATTTCCCTAACTAAAACACATAATAATAGGAGTATTAGAAATACCAGATGATATGATGTCAGATAATGGCCTTGACAACATTGGAGATGATGATTTCGATGAATTATCGTTCAGGCCATCCAACAATAACTCGGCAACCAATGATTACTGATCTCCTAATTATAAGAAATAATTATTACTTATTTGATAAGTTTTAGGACTGATTTTTTGGAAAAAGATATTTATATTTTAAACAATTTAATTTATTTTCTTCAAATACTGGCAACATAATGGCCACATACATGTATTTTACTGCGTATAGGCAAATATTTTGCCACGGCTGAAAAACTTATTTTCAGGTTTTTTCATTTTTTTATTTTGCGGAAAATATTCTCATCAGCTTACTATTATTCCCTTTTAATGTCCATTTTGCTCATGTTTGGCGTAGTTCGCGTTGCCCGTGAAAGGGTTAATGAAATCAAACATTCTAATGAAAACAAGATCTGCGATGTCAAAAAAATAAACGATGTGGCAAAAAATAATACTCCTAGTGATCTGCTAACTGGAACAAGTAACAGTTCAACAATCAATGAGTCCAAAGGGTAAGAAAAGAACATTAAGAAAGGAAGCTCAAACGAGCATAAAGAGTTATTTTACTAAAGCCACTGTTAGCAGCAATTACGTTTTCTTAGATAAGAATGTGGACGTATCAAATATGAAATCTGAATAAAGTGAAGAAATTAAGGACAAAATTAAATAAAAAATCATTGAACCAGAAGGTGATAGATCTGCTGAATCCCTCGTAGAATTCGGTAACTATCGTCATCAAATCGCGCCTACGTCTTACTGTTTCCTGGCGTATCTGTGAGTTTCATTAAGTGCTTTGTGACGTCCAATTCGATTAGCCAGTACATACGTGTCGAAATTGTGGTAAATATTGTGTGTGTATTTGTTCACATATTGTGTGGTTTTAATTCTAACGAAAATGCAGACAAATCCGTTATTCTGAGATAACAGGTGTTTAATTAAGGAGTATAAATAACTGTTAAGATATTTAATTAAACAGCAAAATAAACTTGAAACGAAATTATATTTTGACATACATTGGACAGGTGACAAAATCAAACCAAATTAGTAAACTTGAAACGAAATTATATTTCGACATACATTGGACAGGTGACAAAATCAAATTAAATTAGTTTTCTAAAGTATCGTCACAGTATATATATAAGCTAAAGCAGTAGGGAAGCTAGGCCTAATTTTTGATTTGAAATAAGTACCTACGCTCCAATAAAGCATTAGGGGGTCAATTTCAACAAGACGCATTTTTTGTATCATTTCGGTGTGATTCCTTATATCTGATATTTTTTTAGATTTTTAAATGCCAAAAGATACATTAGACTAATTTGTAAGACATATCTGAAAGGGAACCTGAAATCTTAAATAGTTTTCGAGATATTAGAGGTCAAATTTCTATACACACAACTGAATGATAAATGTACACCGGAATGAAAAATAAGTTCCAATAAAATGATAAATGTACACCGGGATGATAATACCAGCCCACTGGAATGATATTTAGACCACCGGAATGAAAGTAAAAAATAGGGTTCCATAATCAAAACTATTATTTTGTATTATTTGATTCCCGAACTAACTCCTGATAACCTGCTGCTGTATGAATCGGTCACAGATTTACAATTACTATCGAGTACTTATTAAGTGTGAGTTGCACAAGGTTAAATCTGATTTTTAAAAAACCCTTTTTGTAGCGTTCCCTGGTGGCCTAAAAGCCTAAACATTATCTAAGAACATGCGCTGGTACAATACTAATACTATACCAAAAACCGCATCGCAATTGGGTAAGTATTTCATTTTAGAAAATATGCTACGGACCCCTTTATAATACTAAAGTGAAGCTACATTTGATTTTACTACACCGGAAACACCGGAATAAAAATGGTGGAATGAGAAACTCGACATAAAAATAAATATTAAAGGAAGGGTAAGAGTCGTGTCGTTAAACTAATTGAACTCTTGAAATTAGGACTATATTTTACGTGACATATATAAATTACAAACAAAAGCAATACAAAATACAAAAACTATGGCTAACTCCGGAATGATTTTTATTTTGTCCCCACACCATGGCGATGATAAAAAAATAAAATTTACTCGAAAACGTTCCACAGTAACACACGTCCAATCTCGCTGAGCGCTGCAGTTTGACTATTGCTCGGAGTGCGCGAGAGATGGAGGGGCTTAGGGATCAAACTCGGGAAATAAATCGTTCCCAAAATTTGCCCGCGGAATGAGAGCGTGTCTCAGAACAAATGTATATGCACATATTCAGAGATTTACAAATAAGGTAAAAATCAGGTGATGTGCTTTTTTTGTTACCTGTTTATATGGTAATAAAATAAAGGTAAAAGAAAAATATTGTCACGCATGTTATCCGAATTATCCGGCATTTTGTAACTAAAACCGGCTCCGGGACAACCCACCTTGATGAGAAATATGGTCTAAATATATATTTTTAAATGATTAAATAACATAATATTTTAATTTTAGCTGTTGCCCGAGGTAGACAATAGGGGGCTGTTTCTTAAAAAAAATTGTTCTACATTATCAAAGCCTTCTGCACCTGCGTTTTCAGTCTTGCCATCAAAATTTACTGCTTGGGAAATTGACCCTAGGGTTGTCGATTGAATTTTTGTTAAATTGAAAAGTTTTTTGTCTAGTTAGCGCTGTAACCTCAGCTGGTAAGGCCTGTTTTAGAGTAACTGTTACAAGGGTGCCAACCTATAATTTGTGTAAAAGAGAAATAAACGTTTATTTGGATTCTATATTAATTAAATAATCGAATGAATTAACAATTTTTTAAATAAAATAGGGTACCTATTTAAAAAAAACTTCAACAGTTTAAGATTTTTTATTTGTCGGTAGATAAGTATTACATATTACTTACCAAAAAATACTTTCGCCTGCTACAACGCGTTCGGAAAGCTCTTGTTATTGCGTTTTGGTCAAATTTTGCAAGTTAAGTTTGTCCCACTTTTAGTGATCAGATTAACTTGAAATTTGGTACCTAGACATAGATTTTTTTTTAACAATAAACTCATTTCCCTTAAAGAGGGACTTTCTCCAAGTGAGCGTAGTCACGGGCAAAACAAAGGTGTAAGTAAAGTATCAATATTTTTTCGTCGTACTATATGGTGTTGCTACAGATGCAACAGTGGTGCCCCTATTAATTTCTAGATTTTTATGTCGGGATGTAATTTAAAAATCCGGATTTGAGAAAAAACCGGATTTTGCAATCCCTTGGCACAACTGACTAACTACCACGCCTTCACCGGCTCTCAGCATTTCGACCGACACCTTATCATACCCGGCAGACTTTCGTAACTTCATTCTTTTCATAGCGTTCACAATTTCATCCATACCTATCTCATTTTCCTGACTACTCTCACTCATCTCTCTGGCATGAGCCGGTACTTGCACTGATTCTTCTGTTTAATTGATATAAAGGTTATTTCTATTCCGCGGGAATTTTGCGCTTTTCCGAGATAAAAGAAGCATACATACATAATATATACACAACCTTATTCTTATCCCGCGGGAACTTTGCATTTTCCCAGTAGTATAGATTCCTTGCCGTGGTAGCCTAATGGTTTGACCTGTGGCCTCTCAAGCAGAGCGTCGTGGGTTCAAATCCCGGGCTTCGAAACCACATTGTACTTACTGAAATTGTAGCGAATTTGGAAAAAAAGGCTATATTATTATTATTATCCTATCCTACTAATATTATAAATGCGAAAGTTTGCGAGTGACGATGTGACGATGTGACGATGTGAGTGAGTGTTTATGTTTGTTCCTTCTTCACGCTAAAACGACTGGATGGATTTGAATGAAATTTGGAACGAAGATAGCTGGTACTCTAGATTAAAACATAGTTTACTTTTTATCCCGGAAAATTGCATAATTCCCGCGGGATAGCGATAAATGAAATTTACGCGGACGGAGTCGCGGGCAGCAGCTAGTAGTTTATAAGTGTTTAGGATTATTATTCTGCTTTCAGAGTCAATAGGTTAGGTACCTAGGTAGTAGGCGGTGGCAAGTAGACGTGTGCGCCGATGTCAAATCTACGGCGGCGGGCACCGGTCAAAAATCGGCGGCGGCGGCGTGTTTTCGGCGTGATTTCGGCGCGGAGAATTTAAATAAAACTGTAGTGTGTGTGTGTTTTTAGATTAATTTTTATTAAAAATTTCTTCTTCTTCTGAAAGTGCCACTCCATTACTGGAGGCTGGCCGTTAGCTCTGAAAACTTCTCTCTGTCTTGAGTCATCCGGAACAGTTGCTCTGTACTACTGATTCCGGTCCACTCCCTAATGTTCCGCAGCCATGATTTCTTCCGCCTTCCAGAGCGCCGTTTTCCCTGTATTTTGCCCATCAATATTAGTTGAAGCAGCTGATATCTGTCATGGCGCTTTGCGCTTTTTGACGGTGTGCAATAACTTCTGGGTCATACTAGCACGCTGAAGCACCTTCTCGTTGCTGACTTTTTGGGTCCTGGTTATACGGAGCATGCGACGATAGCACCACGTCTCAAACGTTCTAAGCGCCGCGGCTTTCTACGACCAGTGAAACGAAAAATCCCGTTTTTTCCCGTTCCCGTGGGAATTTTGGAAATTCCTCTCTTAATACTCCTCTACACTCTCCAAACAACCGAAATGCCGAATTTCAGCGTTCTAGAACCAGTAAAACGAAAAGTCCCGAACGAAAAACGATGGGTGGATGGATGGATGGATGTTTGTTTGTTACTCAATCACGCCAGAACGGCCCAACGGATCTGGATGAAATTCGGCACATAGATAGAGAAAAGTCTGGAATAGCACATAGGCTACTTTTTATCCCGGAAAATTGCGTAGTTCCCGCGGGATAGCGATAAACAAATTCTTTGCAGACGAAGTCGCTGGCAACAGCTAGTAAGTGATAAACAAAAAACATGAATATCCCCTATCTAAATATATAAAAGAAGAAGAAACTAACTGACTGACATATCAGCGCACAGCCCAAACCGCTGGTTCTAGAGATTCCAAATTTGGCACGTAGGTTCTTTATAAGGTCTAGGGGTGCATTAAGAAAGGATTTTTTTAAATTCGACCCCTAAAGGGGTTAAATAGGGGTCCAAAGTTTGTATGGGGAAACAAGATTAGTTAGACTATTTTATTCGAAACTTCACAGGAGTATTCCAGCAATAAACGAGTAAACATCTGTTTCAGGTTTTTTGAAAATTCAACCCCTAAAAGGGGATAGGGGGTGACAAAGTCTGTAATCAACGTGGGTATTATTATTATTGTTTTATAGTGGGTAGTATTGTTTTTGTACGGTTTATCGGGTCGCTGATTACGAAAACAACAACACACATATCTACCTGACACAAACACACACACTTACACACACAAATTTCCACGGGAAACGGAAAAAACGCCATTTATTATATTCGATTCCGAGTGAACTGTCATGATACGTGGGACAAAACAAATCAAACACAGGTTCAAGCAATGAACTGATATTTATTTTTCCTTTAGGGTACACCACACATGTGTCGCCTACCCACATAATATAATATGACATCTTCCTTCTTAAACGAAAACAATTTAAATAAAACAAAACAAGCACTTTTTAAAAAAAAAGTAAACTTATGTTTAAAATTACATCATGCTACTTAACATTGCCTATCTCTTTTCTTATAAATAAAAATAGTTTTAATTAAACAAAACAAGCGCTTTATTTACAAAAGCATGCTTATAACATAAATGTTCCTAGCTTAACATTATCTCGACTCACATTCGTAATTAAAACATTACATGCATGAATTAGTGTACCTACACTAATTCAATATATAAGTACATTATTTATTATATTCACTATCATGCATAATTAAATAAGTGACAAGTTTTAAATGGTTACATTTGGATTGTAAATTGAATATGTTGATTTGTAGGATAATGATTTGATTACAGTATAATAAAATTATCAATTCATCTTAAATATAATAATCGATTCTTTAATACACAGTTTAAAAGTTTAAATTCATAAATCAAACATTAAATTAATATCAACATTAATTAATTAAATTATATAATATTGTTTAATAATCAAATTTTATTAATTATTATTAACAATTGCAACATTTATTTTATTTACTTTGCAATGATTACTAGTTAGATTAGCCGTTAGTTAATTAATTGACAGTGGTGTATGGTGATGGCTTTGGTAGGAACCGGCGTTCAGACCCGGTTCAGACCCAGGCGCCCCATCTATCCGGAGGCCTCACTATCCTGCCGGAACGAGTACATTTCATATTATTAGTTATGGGCGCGTTATTATTTACATTGCGCGAGGTGTCGGGGTTGGGCGTTACGTCATCGAAATCAAAGAAAAAATCATCAGGCGCGTCAGGTCTCTGTGGCGAGTCGTTAATAATGTATTTACGATTTCTGATTATTTTATTGCCATTTTTTTTTATTCCTATAACATCTATGCTAGCACCCGAGTATCCTGTTAGCTTCGTATTAGTTTTAAGCAACTTTACATGAAATTCCAATTTTATTCAAATAACTCTTCGGTAATACATTTACGTCTGCTCCTGTATCTAATTTAAAGCGTATAAATGCATTGTTTATTTCTAATTCTACATTCCACTCATTACTGTTATCATTAATAGAATGGATTACCTGCTCTTCCGATTCCTCGACCGTGTACACACCACAAACTCGGGCAAAGTGGTTCATCCGCGCGCACCTCGTACAGGTCTTCCCGAAGGCCGGACATTCGTACCTTCGGTGTTGGCCGCCGCACTGGCCGCACCCGCCAATCGGCGCGCGCGCTTCCGGCCGCCCGCGGTGCGCTGCTGCTGAGCGGCCGCGCGCCGCACCTCTCGTACCGCTCGAGCCGCCGCCGCGCGCCATCCAGCGCCCGCGCCCGCGCTGGTCACTGCTTCTCTCGCGAAATCTCACTCCAGAATATCCGCCTTCTCGCCGTATGACATTTATTTCACTGTTTATGTCTGTGCCCACGTTCACTTCATTAACATTCCTTTGTTTTATATTATCGGAGTACATACGAGAGACAATAGCGGCCCTGCATATCTCTAACGCCTTGCTCAAGGTCATCATCTTCTCGTAATAACCTTTCTCTAATCGCCGCACTTGTAACACCACACACTAGTCTATCTTTAATTAACCCATCGGTTAATTCTCCAAAATCACACGATTGTGATAATTTTCTCAAAATAAATACATATTGATCTATGGACTCGTAATCTTCTTGATCGCGTGTAAAAAATCGATGACGCTCGACCGTTACATTTTTTTTTGTTTTAAAGTGACCGTCCAGTGCCGTCAACACACCATCTGCCGTCCTACATTTGACCCTCATCTGATCCACAATTTCCCGACACTGCTCACCGAATACATGTAATAATATGTTAAATTGAATCTCAGATGTCTTTTTAGTTAATTCGCAGGCGTTGGAATATATTCGGAATCCATTTTTCCATTTTTCCCAGTTCTGACACAAATTACCGGACGCCATGTTCAACATATTTTCGTCGAAGTTAAATGGTGACGGTGGAGCTAAAACCGATTCCATTTCTATTCGTACGTTTCACTATTCACTGTCTCAGTTGTCTTTTCACTTCTTGATACGTTTATTTTAACTTTTAAATTAAATTATCGGCTGCGCCATGTCATGATACGTGGGACACAACAAATCAAACACAGGTTCAAGCAATGAACTGATATTTATTTTTCCTTTAGGGTACACCACACATGTGTCGCCTACCCACATAATATAATATGACATGACCCTATCTCAGTAACTATACTTAATAAATATAGACTTCAAATTTCGTACACAAGTAGATGATTACTACAAAACTACGAAAATAATTTCAGGATTTTTTGACATTCTCACGGGATAAGGAAAAAACGGGATTTATATATTCAATTCAATGAAATCCTATGAACTATAATTACTAGACTTTAAATTTGGCATAGAAGTAGGTGATTATAATAGTAAAAACAGTTTTAAGGATTTTCGAATATTCCAACGGGATAAGGAAAAAACGGGATTTATATTCAGTTCTACGGGATCGATTTTACGTTTTAATGATCGTGGAAAACTGAAATTTGGCCTTCAGGTTCTTTGGGGAGTAGCACTACAAAAGGATTTCCCAAAATTTTGACGCAAATGAACGGGAAAAAACGGGATTTTTTTATTTTACTGCAGGTCGTAGAAAGTTGAAATTTGACATGTAGGGTGCTTGGTGAGTGTAAGGAAGCATTAAGAGACAATTTTCCGAAATTCCCACGGGAACGGGAAAACGGGACTTTTTGTTTTACTGGTTGTAGAAAGCTGAAATTCGACATGTAGGTTGCTTGGGAAGTGTAGAGAAGCATTTAGAGAGGACTTTCCAAAATTCCCATGGGAACGGGAAATAACGGGATTTTTTGTTTTACTGGTCGTAGAAAGCTGAAATTTGACATGTAGGTTGCTTGATGAGTGTACGGAAGCACTAAAAGATAATTTCCAGAAATTCCCACGGGAACGGGAAAAACGGGACTTTTCGTTTTACTGGCTATAGAAAGCTGAAATTCGAAATGTAGGTTGCTTGGGGAGTGTTGAGAATCATTAAGAGAGGACTTTCCAAAACTCCCACGGGAACGGGAAAAAACGGGATTTTTCGTTTTACTGGTCGTAGAAAGCTGAAACTTGGCATGTAGGTTGCTTAAAGAGTGTAGAGGAGTATTAAGAGAGGAATTTCCAAAATTCCGACGGGAAAGGGAAAAAACGGGATTTTTCGTTTTACTGGTCGTAGAAAGCTGAAATTTGGCAAGTGGGTTCCTTGGGGAGTGTAGGGAGCATTAAAAGAGCATTTCCCGAAATTCTTACGGGAACGGAAAAAAACGGGATAGAAATACTCCTGGTACACGCGAGCGAAGCCGCGGGCAAAAGCTATTTGTCAATAAATGAAGTCTACGCGGACGAAGTCGCGGGAAAAAGCTAGTTATGTATAAAAAAACCGACCAAGTGCGAGTCAGACTGGCGCACCGAGGGTTCCGTACCATTATCTAGAAATATCAAAATACCAGTGTAAGCAGAGCCCTGCTACAAAGCAAAATGTACGCAGTGTGGGGTCACTTTATATTGGTAACTGATATATACAGACATACGTACATATTTACGGTTTTCGCAATTATTCCATAATTTGTGCTATAAGACGTACCTTCATACCAAATTTCAAGATTCTGCGTTCACGGGACCCTGTTAGGTTTTGATTCCCTTGAGAGTCGAAAATTTGCGGTGCGGCATAAACGGCTGTATCTTTTGATTGCGTTGGCTTAGAAGTTTGATTTTTTCACAGCTCTAAGGGGCAGTAGACTTGAGTATTTGATATAAATTTTAGCTTGATACCTCTACGCGTTTCTGAGAAAAAGGGTCTTGACAGACGGACGGACGGACGGACGGACGGACAGCAAAGTGATCCTATAAGGGTTCCGTTTTTTCCTTTTGAGGTACGGAACCCTAAAAACCGACCAACTACGACTTAGTTTTCCGCACCGTACTTCGGCAAGAGAATTATATAACTTGACTCGAGTGGCATAAGGTCTGATGTGAAAATCAGACCAAATTGACTTATTTAAATTACGGTTATAATACGCTCTTTCTCTGTCTACCACACTGACACTTATATTTCTATCTCTTTCCGTTGAGGAGATATTTAAATGCATAAGGTCTGATCTGACGACTTTTAGAAATTATAGAGACGCATCAGGACTAATTTTGACTTACACCTTTATGCGTGGACTTCTCCAAGTTTTTTGTTTAGCGTATTTCAACTTCAAGGTTTATGCTTCAAAATTTGTTTTCCTTCATGACTGGCGCTATGTCACTAAAAGCTTTCTGCTTTACAAAGGTTGATACAGCATAGGTACGTATCACTAGATACGACGTAATGCTTCAAATATTTTTAGCTGTTTAATTTTATACAGTAATTCGTATATTAGTTTGAGACCTTATGCCTGTAATAACGTTAACTTTTGAGAATAATATGAGCAGTTAAGTGCAAATAGAACATGCCTTCAACAAGTTCAATAGCACTAACTTTGGAAGAACAGAAAATATTTTTTGCTATGTTTTTCTGTGAAAACGTATATTAAAGAAAACTTAGGTAAAGCTTTGTAGAATTAAAACACTCGTGTGATCTTATTATGAAACTCGCTTTCAGTTCGATTCATAAAACTACAAATTCGAAAACACGATATTAAAACCTTCGCTTCTTCGATCACACTCTAAGATAACATTCCCGAGTCATACACACCGAAACAAAAGTTGTCTCTCCTGTGGGCATAAAATTAGCGACTCCGAGTCGGCAAACTTAAGGTTTACTTAAATGGGCCGAAAGTTGGCCAGGCGTCTCACACGCCGATGTAGACTTGACTTAAAAATATTGACTATAGACCCTTAACTTCTGCCATGTCCACAGGAGAGACGCGAACAAAAAAATGTACATGACTCTCCCTAGGCGAACAAAAAAATGTGCATGACTCTCCCTGCAATTTCTAAATTATGCATATTTTGAGTCGTCGTTCCGGGATGGTGGTCCACTCGCTGTAAATAGCTCTCCAAGTTCTTTGAGAGTCGTTATACCGACATACTTTCGAGCGGCTGCGGTTGGGCATTTTCAAAAAAACTTTTTTCAACAAAATTACCCCAATTTCCCATACATTTTTTTGTGTCCGTTTTTAGACACCCTATGTTAATCGTATGAAAAAAATGACACAAAACTGCCAAAAAAATTATGGTCATTTTTAACAAAAATTAATAGTCCTGGTGATTCTGATTCTGATTCAGAAATAACCAAAATTTCTTCTTTCAAAAATTTTATTTGGAAACGCTCAGTTATATCTGGAGTATAAATTATATTATTATATGCTTTGCACGATCAAAAATAGCAAAATTCGCTTTTGCGCAAATCACCTTATAAATGCAAATTTATAAAACCCCCAAGGCAACTAAAGGCCAATATAATCATAATTTACGTCATTAAATATTTATTTTTCAGTGCTGATACGCTTCAAACTGCTGAACCAAGTTTCACCAAAGACGGCTAAGAAAACTACGAACTGCAACAAAACTGGCTTTCGTATGAAAAACCGCACCAAAATCGATCCACCCGTTTGAGAGCTACGGTGTCACATAAAGACAGACATCGACGTCAAACTCGCACATCCCTCTTTTTACGTCGGGGGTTGAAAAACAGTAAATTAGGTACTTACCTTAAAACAAACAAAAAGCGATATCGGCATGGTCGCAGCTACCAATATCCAGGATAGCGCCACCAATATTTTTCCACACGTTTTGGATTCGGAATCATTGTCGTCGTTTGCTAAAACAAAAATCCACGATGATTCTATGGTAAACTGTAGTTTTCTTATTCATTTTAACACTGGCGTACGTTTTGTCCAGCCCATACGGCAAAGAATTAGAGAAATTCATGTAAATCAATACACTAATATTGTTGGGAAAACTGTTGATAAATCACGTTATAACACTCATAACCGTTGCTGCGAACTTAACAGTCGCCGTTAATTACGCCAATAAAACACGTTTTTACTGTTACAAATTGCATTAAAACTTTACAAATAATAAATCCAATCAAAAAACTATTAAACTCAACAACCGCTTCAACTAATCGCGCTGTCCGTTCGTTCATTTTAAAATGCTGAAAACGGAATAATTGTAGAAAAAAACAAAATAAACCATACACGTAGTGATGGTGGTATGTAAATTCTGCCTGCTAGACATTTCTAACATTTCAACATAGATTGTAAACTGACAACAGTGCGTAACTGACCAACGCTGATTATCCACTGCCGTTGCGGCGGTCGAGCGACTGATGCCGACGCTCAATTATTCACGTGAGAATTATGAAATGTGTCAATACAATAAATTGAAATAAAGTTTAAAATTCAACTTACAGTCGTCCACGACGACCGTGGTTGAGTCAGAGTACGCCGCCACGGTTGTTACTTCGTCCGAGGAAGGCTTTACAGTGATGGGCGCACTACTGCCCGCCCGCTTTTAAATACCTATTGCAGGAGCGCCCCCGAAGCGTAGCATTTAGATTCGCGGATGCGCGCTGAGGTCTACAGCTCTAGCTAAATTTAGATAAAATCAGGCTTCGATGGTCTCAGCTAGTGGTCCATTAGAAGAAATTGACGTCATTTTGAAGTAGGTTACATTATGATAACGTCTAGTATGCATTTATGGTGCAAACACTGAGATATTTTCTAGGTTATAACCGTAGCTGTAGCTAAAAAACTTCATGATACACCTACTAACATCGTTTATAAAAATAATGAGTAATAAGCTAATTTTAACGAAACAAATTAAATTACTAAATAACATACATAATTATTATGTAAATAGATTGTACTCGTAAGATTTTATTTAATCGTATGGCGCAAAACATTAAACATCGGGTGGTAGGGCCTTGTGCAAGGTCCGTCCGGATCGCTACCACCATCTTACTCGCTAATCCTGCCGCTAAGCAGCAGTGCTTGCACTGCTGTGTTCCGGTGTGAAGAGTAAGACAGCCGGGGAAATTACGGGCACAAGAGGCATTTCATCTAAGTCCTCTAGGTGTCTATGGGCAGTGGTGATCGCTTACCATCAGGTAACCCACTTGCTCGTTTGCCTTCCTATTCATATAAAAAAAAACAATTACACTAAAGAAAGAAACAACTCGTAAGATAGGGCATGGTCACTAAATTAAATACCAAATCCCTACAGTTAGTATTTACTACCGTAACTCAATGCAGAGGCGCAGAACCTTTCAACAAAAATATTTTTTATGTAGTCAAAAGATATTTTGTTTACATAAACATGTTTTTACCTTCTAAAGCTATTTCTAGCGTATGATGGCACGCAATTCGTCGTAATAAGAGCAGCGACTTTTCAATAAAGTAGGAACGTTTAATGAGGTAAAAGTATTAAGAAGCACAAATCGTCAAAGGTATCGACGCAATATGAGCCAAATTACCGTTTTATTTGGAATTCGAATATAATATATTACAGACGTAAAAGAACCCAGTAACCACTTCTGTAATGCATTAGATTAAATCAAATAATGTTGTTTTTTTTTTCTGTGACGAATACAATCATCACCATCTACAGCTTTTATACGTCCCACTGGGCACAGGCCTCAGAACCACAATTCAATCCAACCACTCAATTCACCATTGACTCTTCGCTGATGTGTGCAGGTTTCGCGGTGTTTTCTTTGCTGCTCATAAAAAAGCTCATAGTAAATTGCAAATGTAATTTCGCACATAAATTCCGAAAACTTAGAGGTGCGAGCCCGGGATTCGAACACGACCCTCCGCTTGAGAAGCCACTGATCACACAACTAGGCTGCCACGGCCTTTTTTACGACGAATATATTAGGTGCAGTAAACATTACAGTGCTGAGGGAGATTTCAGTCCTCATCATCAGCCTGAAGACGTCCACTGTTGAACAAAGGCCTCCCCCTTAGCACACCATAATGAACGACAAATCGCCACCTGCAGCCACCGGTTTCCCGCAACTTTTACGATTCTGCGATTTCGGTATTCAGCCCTATGCGAGTCTAAAGGTCACGAAATGACAAAGTTATGAGTAAGTAAAAAAAAACGAACACAATTAAAGTTCTGTGTCTGTTGAGGATTCGATAGCAAAAGGAGCAGAATAGTAAATATAAATAAATATCATGGGACAAATTACACCAATTGACCCAGTCCCAAACTAAGCAAAGCTTGTACTATGGGACCAGGCAACGGATAAACATACTTTTTCACACCACCTGCTCGACAATGGCTAATTATATATCATGTAAACCTTACTCAAAGTAACTCATTATAGCCCTTGGCTTTAGCCGGGCAGTAATATTGTACTGAATTTCATTATAACCCGCCGGTTAGTAATATGAATCTCACTTCTCATAGTTCTTATTGTCATACTCTTAAAGTCTAATTTCGTAAAAATCGCACGGCTCCGAAAATCGAGATGGCCACGCCACGGCAAGCGGCGGCGTTCGATTTTCAAAAGAATGAAACAAATTTCAAATAAAACAAAAGCCGCCAGTGTTTGCTGGCGCTGTGATATAGTTAGGTACGCATTAGAACTCCTAAGATTCCAAATAAAAATATTACAATTGGACCAATGTCTCAAATAATATTTTTTACTTTTAATTTTGTTTTACCTACAGTTGTTAAAATGAAATTCTTTCTCTAGTTGCCTTGGTTTTTATTGTCTTGCAAAAGGTGAGAAAAGTAGAGTAGACTCCTCGGAGATAAAACTGTTTATGTCTTGGGTGCGCTTAAATTCTTCGCTCCTCTCAGGACTCAAACTCATAACACCCTCGCTTCGCTCGGGAGTTAAATCTAGAGTCCTTCGCTGCGCTCAGGATTCAATATCGCGCCCGTGACATAATACAGTGCTTTATCCCCTCGGTGTACAATCTACTATTGTATAATTAAGACAAATACATACTTAAATACATACAACATCCATGACTTGGGCACAAACATTCGTATTCATCATACAAATGTCTGCCCCTGCCGGGATTCGAACCCGGGATTCGAACTCTAGCTTCATAGTCAGGGTCACTAACCACTAGGCTATCCGGTCGTCATAGTGGGAGCGAAGTAAAAAATCAAGCAGTTGACGTAGGAGTTAATAATGAGACAGATGGATATATAGACAGATGATTTAAAAAAGCATGTAAAAAAACAACTTTAAATAAGGAACAGGACAATAGACAAAAATCAAAAATATAAAACTATTTACAGCGCCAACAGTGTCCTGCCAGTTTTAACTTGGCGCTAAACTTTAGACCAACAAACTCCGAGCCAACAAAGAGTTGAGTTGTCTGTTTCAATTATACTAAATATTATTGTTAACCCATAACAATTAATACAAAGTCTAATATTTCAGTTGGTTAACGTAAAAAATCGTTAAATTCAAGCTTTTCTGCGAACGGTAGAAACAAACTGGCTTTAATAATTTTCTAAACGACACTGAAAATTATACATACATACATACATACATACCGTCACGCATCTTTCCCACAGGGGTAGGCAGAGACTACTTTGAAAATTATAACACTGAAAAATCCGAAAAGTAAAGCTATGGCCGGGAGTCGAACCCGGATTCTCATCATTCCGTGATGCGTGGTACCCCACACCACCCACAGCAGATGAGTTCTAGCTGTCACGTAACCTTATGCGAAAACCGCAAAGGTAACATAAAAATCAATAAGTAAAATTCTTTATTAATTTGATAGTACCTGCATTGTCAATGTTAATTTGAAATAAATAACTAACTACCACAAACTTCGATTTTTTTACCATTAGAAAGAAGGTAAACAATTATGACATGTATTATTATTGAAAAACAGTTTAAAAAATAAATAACAGCAAGTTCAAATTTAAAATCCCTGGAATATTGTCATTGATTGTTTTGATATGGTTTTATATTTTCAGTTACCGATTTTTACATTCAACAGCATCGGACCAAATTTTAACTCTGATTCGGCCTCTAAACATACATTTTAAATTCAGTAAAAACATGCAACTTTACCAGCGAGGTTATTGCTGGTACCGTCAACTGGGGTGACTTTGGTAATTTTGGGGTTTCTTTGATCGTTTTAAAATTGCTATAAAATCGATATTATCCATATGCGGTTAATGTTTGGCATGTAGACGCAAAGGCGATCGACAAAGACTTGATTGGAAGCAATAAACGCAAAATAAAAAAATAATGGTTTTGACATTAAAACTACTTTTTAAAGTCACCTCAGTTGACTGTAATAATTGTTTAGGGCTCGTCCAGAAATCATGTGATCGTTTATGCGGGGGGGGGGGGGTCAGTAAAATATCACGATGGGACAGGTGTGTCCGAGAACACATCACGTGTAATTTCTTTACACAGCAGGAAAGTAAAAAATAACGAAATTACGAGCGTAACGTGGCTTAAATTAAAAAAAAAAACAAGTTATTGCTGTTTTTTAAGTATCTAATTTAATTAATACTGTCAGAAAAATACACGTGATCTTGAATGAGGGGAGAGGGTAGCGTTATAATTACCAAATATCACCAAGGCGGGAGGGGGAGTCAAAAGCAGGCCAAATATGATCACATGATTTCTGGACGAGCGCTTAGAGGTGAGAAGGAAACTACTTTTGCAGTCTGTTTCAATCTGATTTAGGTGATTGTAATCATTTCTATGCTTTTATACTAACCTAGACCCCTCAGCGATATACCTATGGATAATCCTGATCAGCATTGACGTGGATAATCTATCAAAGGGAAACACGTACAACCATTTAATTAATGTCAAGACAACATGCTTTGGTAACCTGTGACATTCGGCACAGTAACAACTAAACGTAAGAGATCCATTAAGGCGATAAGTCCGCCTTTGTGCATGCATCTCAGTGTTTGTCAATTGTATCTGATCTATATGTTTATTATGCACAATAGTATGTTTACATATAGTTACATAATTTAAAGCGGATGTCTCCAACACTAAAAAACACGGGATTTCATATCTCCGAAGCGCTCGTTGTGTACCTACGTGTATTCAGAATTTCTTTGTTCTATGTGTAGGTAAGAGGTAAAGTCAAGGGCTTAAATATATGCACGTTACCAAGACGTCAAAAATATCTATACACCTTTACGTCACAAACAATAAGGTCGGTGACACATATTTGACATGATTGCCGGATCGATATTTATGCCCTTGACCGTACCCCATGTTACCACTCTTTAGTCATTTCCTCCTTGATTATCAATTACTAGCTTTTGCCCGCGACTTCGTCCGCGTAGACATCATTTATTTTCAAATAGCTTTTGCCCGCGGCTTCTCTCCCGTGTACCAGTAGTATTTCAATCCCGTTTTTTTCCCGTTCCCGTAAGAATTTCGGGCAATGCTCTCTTAATGCTACCCTACACTCCCCAAGCAACCCACTTGCCAAATTTCAGCTTTCTACGACCAGTAAAACGAAAAATCCCGTTTTTTCCCGTTCCCGTGGGAATTTTGGAAAGTCCTTTCTTAATGCTCCACTGCACTCACCAAGCAATCTACATGTCGAATTTCAGCTTTCTACAACCAGTAAAACGAAAATTCCCGTTTTTCCCGTTTCGGAAAATTGTATCTTAATGCTTCCCTACATTGATCAAGCAACCTACATCCCAAATTTCAACTTTCTAAGACCAGTACGTATAACAAAAAATCCCGTTTTTTCAGAATTTCGGGAAATCTTTTTGTAGTCATCATCATCATCATCATATCAGCCGAAAAACGTCCACTGCTGGACATAGGCCTCCCCCAAGGCTCTCCACTCGGACCGGTCCTGTGCCTTCCGCATCCACCGCGATCCCGCGATCCGCGCTTTTTGTAGTGTCCCCAAGGAACCTGAAGGCCAAATTTCAGTTTTCTACGACCAGATCCTGTAGAACTGAATATAAATCCCGTTTTTTCCTTATCCCGCCGAAATTACTTTCTTAGTTATGTAATCACCTACCTACTTGTGTACGAAATTTGAAGTCTAGTTACAAGCATGAATCCATTATCAAAAATGAAAAAAGTGGCCGCCATTTTGAAATCTTTTGTTTTTGGGCCGATTGATTTCAAAATCGATATCCTAGGGTCCGAGTGGTCCCTAAACATGAATCTGTTGTAAAAAAAAATAATAAGTAGCCGCCATTTACAATTTTTTAGTTTTTGGGTCGATTTATTTAAAAATCGATATCTGAGAGTCCGAAGTGGTCCCTAAGCACGAATACAGCATACACATACAGAATTGCTTACAAATATTTCACCTTTTGTCAAAACCTTAATCAGCAATACACACTACCAGCTCACAATTAATGAAGTTAATGGAACGTTCAGAGCATTAGCTATCTCCAATGAAATAGAGTATATCTCTTCTTCTGCGTCGCTATATTCTAAAAAGTCTAGAGACCTTGAACCTAAATGTATAACAGTTATATTGAAAAAATAAAGCGGGGGTATTCCTTTGTCCCTGACCTGGTGTGACAGTGGGCAGTAAGTGGATTATGGTGTTCTAGTCGTCCCGCCACCTTCTTCTACATCCCCTAGAAAATGTCTAATGTCTGTAGCGAATATTTGAATCAATGATATTACATACCTATAAACTGGGAGTAGATATGTCACTACCGCGCCCGAGTTGAAGATTCATAAATGACCCAATTGTCTCATTTACCCCAAACAAGCCACAATATGAGTAGTCCGTGACAGTCAATGTGACAGTTGACAGAGGGAACGTTTTTCAAACGCAATTACTAGGAACGTAACATATCTATACTATGAAATATCATTGATTTGAATGAAATGTTACAATGTTACAGAGAACGAGAGAATTATAAGGTGCCAACCAACCATGTCGTTACCTAAGCCAGCTGCACAGATGTGTGAGTATCAAGCTGTCAGCCACTCACTCGCTTGTTTTCAGAGTTAATAATGTATTGTTATAAAGCTCCGTAAGGTATTTATCAATACTTAACGCCTTGATGGATGCTCCTCCACACGGTTTAAGTGTTGTTTCTTCCCTCGAACGTGTATAATTCGGAATGAACTGGTGGCTAAGGTTTTCCTGAGTCATTACAACGTGGGTGTCTTTAAAAGGCGTACACCAACCAAATAATATGTGGTCTGCCACCCAAGGGTTAAAAATCCTCTGCATCTAACAAGGATATTTTTTTTACCTTATGTCGTAATACAACTACATACATAATATGTGTCATGAAGGGTAACATCAATGGAAAAATTAGCTAAAATTACACCAGTTAAACCTCCAGCCGTAAATAAAAATACAAATTCTAAACTTCAAAGTATGGAAGGCCTATAATTAATTTGAGTTCCATGAAGAGTTGCTAATATCAGCTGGCGCTTAAACTTAAGTGTAAATTAGCGCCCAATTAAAGGCAAAATGGCGGATACTGCTCTCCAAAGCCTCCAAAAACTCCTTCTGAGTTATTTGCCTGCCCTCGACGGCTAAGCTGGATTTGATACTATAAATACTTGAAAATATTATGCGTCTTTACTTGTTCTATTTATATAATACTAGCTGTTGCCAGACTTGCCAGCGACTTCGTCTGCAAAGAATTCATTTATCGCTATCCCGCGGGAACTACGCAATTGACAACATTTAAAAAAAAAAGCATATTAGTTTTTTTCGCGTTTATAATAGCTGGTTAAAAATTAGACTACCCGTGTTTCTCGGATTTCCTTTGGTTTACTTAAATTCGTCGTTAATAATTTATTAAAGAAATGGTCATTAAAAAGACCGTATACACAAAGATAGGGATACTGATGTTGTGAACTTAGCATGATATAAAATTAAAAAAGTAACTTTCAAACAGAACTGTCATGTCATGTCACTTGCTTTGTTTATCAACCATTCATTGTCGTTCGTTCACGAATTTGTTATTTTGCGTTTGCTGCTTTGCAATACTGTGCATGCTTTGAGTTTATTTCTATATAATGACGACCGGAAGAAAGTATCACCAAGATCCTTTAATAATTTGTATCGTCCCAAGTTGCGGAAACACGGCGTTAATGGAAAAAAATAAGCACTATAAGCACATGAACACAAGATACACAACACAAGATAAATTCGTCGACTTTGGGCAGATTGCGGCTATCCGCTATCACTAATCAGTCAACCAATTTCATGTTATTAAAGCGTCTATCAAACCAATACTTAAATATTACGACATTTACGAGAATTGAAAACGAGTCGTTAGAATCAAGTACCTAATCCGTCGGACTGATAAAAAATGACATGACATTGACACCATGACAGTTCTATATTTTTTTAAATTCCTACGGTAATAAATGGGCTAACGGCACTATGAGTATATCCCTAACATTCACAATCCAACTTTTTTTACTGTTTTTCCTGAATATAAAAAAAACTACTGCATAAAAAAATCCAAAAATATTTTTACTGTATTGAGCAGTGTAAAATCTACAAACGGTATTTTCATTTTACTACCTTAGCAAATTTGAATTGTTGTCAATTTTCCAGGATAAAAAGTAGCCTATGTGCTATTCCAGACTTTTCTCTATCTATGTGCCGAATTTCATCCAGATCCGTGGGCCGTTCTGGCGTGATTGAGTAACAAACAAACATCCATCCATCCATCCATACTTTCGCATTTATAATATTAGTTAGATTACATAATACAGACGTCAGACGTCAGTATAACTCGTATTACAACTGTTTTAGAATTAGGTCAATAATACGGTGACATCGGCTAAGTATCGATCAGCCTAGAACTAACATGTACTTTCCTCATATTACAATCATGGCCTCGGGTTGTCAGCTACTGAAAAGCAAATGTAAGACATCTACATCATTCACCTCGACAACTGGGTTCAATTTACTATAACTTCGGCATAGGTGCATCCATAGAAACTAAGTTAGATTAAAATTTTAAATATTGCAATTTTTTTTTCAGTATAAAACAAAGTAATTAAATGTTAGTACCTACCACAGATTCAAGCAACCATTTGTTTTTAATTTGTTATGGTATGGACGTGCTTCTTATCCTGCCGCCGAGAGACTGATTAAAGTGTTTTTATCTATACTAATATTATAAAGAGGAAAGATTTGATTGTTTGTTTGTTTGATTGTTTGTTTGCATCGAATAGGCTCCGAAACTACTGGACCGATTTGAAAAATTGTTTCACTGTTAGAATTCTACATTATCCCTGATGGACATAGGCTATATTATATTTTCAAAAAAATCAGGGATCTTTACCAAAACTCCAATAACCTAACCCAAGGTGTAAAAAAGTTACCTAAAAATTCCTTATATCGCGTGCGCTGCGAAAACTATTGATGATAGAACAAAATAATGTTATACAAAATATGTCCAACTATTGTAGTTATGTCACAATATGCGATTTTTTATTTTAAAATTTTAATTCAAATGCCGCCTCTAGATAAGGCTCTTTGTTTGTACCTTGGCATTCATCCTTATCAACGTAAATTAGAGCATATTCAAGACTGCTTCAATACCTTTATACTACTTCTCGAACTATTTAATTTGGACATGCCATTCGAAAGATATCACGAGTTTAAAAATGTAAGTATTAGAAAGCACGTAAGAATTATTGAAGAACAACTGAATTGTAGCGACCATTATCACCGACACAGCAGCTGGCCAACCAGCTCATATACCGAGGATACCATGATCCCAACTGATCGGTCAAACACAATTTAAACGGTTTCAATTTCCGATAAAAAAAAACATCTTTCGCGTTTAAAAATTTATAACAAGTCCATCTTCGATTAGTAGAGATTGACCTACGATAGAAATGATTTGCTCATGGCCAACTGTATGTTGGCCTATCGCGGGTCGGAGCTCCTGAAAAACGATTTATTTTGCTGCTACAAAATAAAATAAAAACTGGTCAAGTGCGAGTCGGACTCGCGAACTGAGGATTTCGTAAAATTTGCCAAGTTAAAATAAATCCTGTGTTAGCAAAGCCCTGCTCCTAAGCAAAATATATGTAGTTTGAGGTTATTTTATTTTGGTTACTTACATAGACAGACTTCTTCTGACTGTATCTTTTGTGTAAGTTGACTCAGTTAAGATTCAATTCTTCACAGCCCCAAAGGACCGTAGATCTTAGAATTTGGTATCAATTTCTATTTTATGTCTATACATGTTCATGAAAAGAGAGCAGAGCCCTGCCTCTAAGCACAATGTAGGCAGTGTGAGGTAATTTTTTAATTTTTATTGGTTACGAATATAGCCAGATAATAATATTATCTATGTCTGTCTGTGACATACATAAAATAAATAACGTCTTTTTCCCTTACGGGGTAGACAGAGTCTAAGTTGACAAGACCTCCACGTTTAGCATGTTTGTGGGGGTTTAGGTGGAAAGGGGGAAAGGAATCAAAATAGTTGTGGGTTGCTAGCCGCGTCGCCTATAACATGATTCCTACGATGATCGCCGATGCCCGCGATGATGGGCTTTTACCATCTGCGCGGGAAGAGATGCAAGACAGACAGACATTAAAAAATCATATTGTTAGATTTATTGAATTAGTTGCGTTGTGAGAGCTAATTTTCATACCAAATTTCAAATTTCTAGGACATCTGCTAATATCCCATAGGTTTTACAAGCCCGACAATTTGTATGGAAATGGAAACACCTTTTCTAATGACTCTGTTTCGATTAAATTGTCTCAGAGGGTTCATTTTATCACAGCCCCAAGGGATCTTAGTATTTGGTATCCATTTTATATTTTATTATGTGTGTGTTTTATATGTGTGTGTGTGTGTTAAAATTTGTAATGAATGAAGTTTTCAACCCCCGACGCAAAAATCTGTATCTGTCTGAGGCGACAGCTCTCAGCCGGATGGACTGATTTGGATGTGTTTTTTTGTCATTTTAATGTCAGTTTCCTAACGGTGATATTATTCGAATTACGGTTTTTAGATTTTTAATTCAGTGTTATCGTTAAATACCCGTGCGAAGCCGGGGCGGGCCGCTAGTTTTTTATAAAATACTAGCTGTTGCCTGCGACTTCGTCTGTAAAGAATGCGTTTATCGCTATCCCACGGGAATTTTCCGGGATAAAAAGTAGCCTATGTGCTATTCCAGACTTTTCTCTATCTATGTGCAGAATTTCATCCAGATTCGTTGGACCGTACTGGCGTGATTGACTAACAAACAAACATCCATCCATCCATCCATACTTTCGCATTTATAATATTAAGTAAGAATCAGATAATGGTTCGACGGAAAAATCTGCAACTTTTTTCTGTAGCTAAGAATGGTTATTCTTATTCCTATCAATAGAAAAGTCACCAAGCACTTTTAAAATTTTCATACATTTTTGGGGATATACCAGAAGTTCCATATCCCGAGTTTCCATGCTGGTCTGGGAGTAAATAAAAAACATAGAATGTTGTTTCTCTTCCCGCGCCGATGGTAAAAGTCCATCGAGGGAATGGGCGAAAATCTTAGGAATCATTTCACTATTTCGATTGCCCTTTCCACCCACAATGATGCTAAACGTGGTATTTAGGTATTGTTACGTTAGGCTCTGTCTACCCCGTAAGGGATAAAGTCGTGATTTATGTGTGTACATGGATCTACCGGGATATTCATTTTGAAGTAAATGTCATAGAAGTACCATATGGAACTACAGTACATTCATTTTCAACATCAAACTACCATGAGACTCAATCATAATTTATAAAAACTGATAACTCACGTATAAAAACGTATGTGTTATTATTCGAGTTTTATACTGAGTTATCCGTTTTCGTAATTAGGTACATTCATTATCAAACGTCTGCCTCAGACCTTTGTATGTTTCGTAAACTCGTGGAATGCTCTCCCCGAACTTTCAGTGACCAACATCACAGTATATATATAAGCTAAAGCAGTAGGGAAGATACGCCTACTTTTTGAAATAAGTACCTACGCTCCAATAAAGCGTTAGGGTTGTCGATTTAATTTTTGTTAAATTGAATAGTTTTTTTTAATAGGTATTTGACAAGTTATCCTTCAAGTGTAGTTTTCTATAATATTATTATATTAGTACATATACTATAGATGCAAAATGATAACAATGAAATTCCGTGGAAATATTTTTCACCAAAAACACGGTCTATAATATACGGCAACTACTTACTTATCATCTAAACAGTCAAACGTTTTATTTAACAGAAAAAGCATTTGTCGGAGAAGTGACATCTGACATTTCTCGTTATAAAAATAATATATACATTTTATTTCATAATAATATAGTATCATTCTTACCTTTCAACATCAGCAGGGAGTTTAAAAAACGAAAGTTCCGGTTTTGAAGAAGCCGAGTTCAAGCAGCCGTACACTGCGCAATACGCTCTTGGCATGTTTAAAACGAACACGGCCGCTCGTCTCAATGCGCCACTCGCGACTGACGGCACCGCGAGATCCGCTTAGGGGCCGTGTAAAAGCGCGTGTCTATGTGTGCGTTCGTTTCGACCGATTTGTTCGTAGATTCCCTACTGCTTGTGCTTATATGTACTGTGCCAACATTCAGTGAACAGTATCAAAAATAGACTAATCAGACATTCATTTATAACGTCAGAGAACAAATGCAGTGATTAACATAGGCACATGTGAAGACCAAACATTTGCACACCGTTATAGCTTCGTTAGTAGGTAGTTAACATTAACATGACATGACTTTCGTGTCACAATGGAAAACGTTAGAGGTAGGTATCTAATTTTAACTACCTACTGCAGAGAAAAAAAACTACAAATAAAAAAAAATCAACGTTTTATTTACTTACAAACATTTCATCTGCAAAGCAAAACAAAAACGAGCACCCATGGTTTTTGCATTTTATGTGCATAAAAGCTTACTTTCTAAGTTAGCATGCCTAAAAATCTGAAAAACCCTATAGGTGCCCGATTTTTTTGCAAGGGGTATAATAACAAAAATACTAAAACTGTACACAAAACTTAGTTACTATGATAAAAATAATCGGTAGCGAAAGGACCTTCCATTTACAGCTTACAGCCCAAGCTCTTAAATTTAATTTTAAATAAACTATAATGTAGTAGGGATCTTTATCGACATAAAATGGCCAAACCTTACTTTTTTTGATAAAAGTATGAAACTTGGCACAGTTATTCCTTATGTCAAAATAAGCCGATTAAGATCGGTAGCCCTCGGGAGCCCCCCCCCCCCCCCTCCGGGGCCGGGGAGGGGGGGTTAAATGCCCGGCTTTATTCTAAAAATTCTAACCGTCCATGGCTAGCTAGTAGGTCGTGTTTGGTATCAATTTCGGATAAATCAATAACGTAGAATTCATTTCTGATATAAAAAATGTAATTTGTTAAACAATTAAGAAGAAAGAACAAAAATCAGAATTCTCAATTTTTATTTTTTTATTTTATATACATATAAAAAATATGAATTAAAAGGAAATTTAATAAAGATTTTAAAAAATACAACTTTAAGTTACCTTTGCTAACAACAAATTGTAAAAAAAAAATTAAACGTCGCGCGCCGTTACTTTATTTTTACCGCCTACATTCAAAGTGTGCATACTTGAACCCGACTAACTGTGCTATTAATTCTTAAATAATGATCTTTTTCTAGAAAAAACTTACTACAATTCAGTATTTCACCAAACCACATATATACTTATTAAGATTTCCACGATCTAATGCGTTGGTTACTACAGAAATACCAAAATCACTAGTTAGTACGTGTCTAATACATTTGAGGAGCTCCCTCAATCCCGCATGGATCATGGGAACTGAATTTTGGTAACAATAAAATGGATCTGGAAGCATGTACTTTCAAATAAAAAAGTAATTGTACAAATCGGTTCATAAATGATGGAGCAATCCTGTAACAAAAGTAGCTTCTTATGAGAAAAGGTATCTTAGAAGATTGATCCTTCCTTACCTCGCGAAGCATCGCGTTTGTAGAAAAGAGCGTTACTGTAAACGTCAATCATTCTAAAACCCCTTTCTCAAAGACTTAATAAGCGGAAAAATTAACAATATTACGAACAATTTAACCTAAGCGTTTCGAGACTCATCGCAGTTTCCTCCACAGAGACATAACTGGCCTTATACTCCGAAATTCGAAGTTCGTTTCGTGCCGTTCCGCTCTCACTAATAGTTATTAATTTGAGAGTGAGAGGGACGATGTGATACAAACTTCGAAAATCGAATTTCGGAGTAGCCCCCCTGGGTACATTTTAAATGCCTCTCCGTGCAATTGCATCGCGTTTTGCAACCAGCTTTGCATTTGCATCTTGTCGACTCTAGACAGATGCTGGCCACAGCAGGTTTGTAAGACCAGTGTGGGATCCATTGGCCAGCATCTTGCTTCCATCTCCAAGCACAGGGACTGGGTAAGTCTTGATCACAAACGACTGCCTGGCCCCAAACTTTTTTTATATAATAATGTGTGAAAATCGCGAAAGTTTGAATCGATCATCATTGAATGAATCGGTCATCAAAAATAAAATTAGGAATACTAGGGTTACTATTGCCACAAATATTGAAAGTAACTTGTTTATTAAAAAAAATATTAAATACTAACCAATCCTGCTGAACTTGTGTTGTGTTTGTGTATTAAGTGAACCACCTGCTCGTTTTCCCTATTGTGTATAAAAACAAATGTTTAAATTTAACATAGTAAATGTATTGCATGCTAACAGTTTCCCTATTGTTCGAATAAGTAAATGTTTAAACACGTTCACAGTCTAGTGCCCCAACGACACATGGGTCACGACGAACTATCTCCACCAGGGTTGGTAAAAATCATGGTCTTTTTAAAAAATCACACAATCCATTTTTTTTCCTGCTTTTTTATTGATATAGTCATTTCAGTTATTTATTACAATTAAAACAAAGTATTTTGATCGAAATAAACCCACACTCCATTTTTTCTTCCTATTCGTATTCGTTTTCTTCGTATTCGCTCTTTCACTAGTCAATTACGAATGACCGGGAAAACTGTGTGGGTAATGGCTCGCATGGCACGGGAGCGGATCAGAATATTATAAAGTTTAAAATGTAAATAGTTCAAAATATATGTTGCCATTTTCTGTAAAACTATTGGGTACTTATATGATTTGTTTTTATAGCGTGGTCTAGGTTAGGTTTAGTTTACCTATAGCAATTCTGTTAATTTGCAATTTTTTGAGTAAACAGCATTATATAATTTTGAACTATTATGTATTTTAACCCATTAGACATTTTAAACTTCATGGATTTTAATACGTACCCAAACTTGTTGATTTTATTTAAAAAATCAATTGATTAAAATCACTGATTTAAATCATATCAGTCCGGATCTCCACTAGTCCGTGCCCCACATATGGGTCACTATAGCCGACTAATACCGACTAATGCCGACCGTATTAGCTATTATAGGCTATTATTATTATTAATATTATGATAGTGCTTATAATATAAAGACAATTCTGATATATCTAATATATTAATATTTTAGTTAGATAGACAACCGCTTAATAGTTTATTACATTCCGAGGGTTGAAATAAAGAAATGAAATAAGGAACTTGTCGTACGAGCCAAGGCCAAAGGCGGGCGGAAAATTGCCACTTACAAGCCCGGGCGACGTGAAATGCATTATAGTAATCCGAGTGCACCATAACGATGAAATTAGCTCTTTGAAGTGGCAATGAGCAGGCCATATAGAACGGAGAACAGATGGTCGTGGGGGTTCTCGATTGGAGACCGCGGATCGGCAAGCGCAGCGTAGGACGTCCACCAAAGGGTTCACGCGAGGCAACTGGAGGTTTATGGGGGAGGCCTATGTCCAACAGTGGACGTTCGGCTGACATGAGGAACATGAATCCGAGCGCGTGCCTGGTCGTTTCATAGTGACCCACACGTGGGGCACGGACGCGAATTTTCTTAGACGTACGAGGAAATCGAAGCGTTTTGTATGGGGACTGCGAACGTGTTAGATGTTTACCTCGCTACGGCGTTTCTTTTATTTTTCCAACTGTCTTTATTACCATTTAGATGTAACAATAATATTGAAGAGGCGTAATTAGATCTAAAAAGATAAAGGACGGTATTCGGCTAAAAAATACAAACACAGAGATCTGTGGTTCGAAACCTTTACATAAAACTGGGCACTGTACTGTAAACCAACGTATTTTTTATATTGAATAAATAATAAACTAAACTAAACTCATCTGCGAACTATAATCGTAACTATATATTGTACGTACATAATACAAAAAAATGCCCAAAACAAATTAATAAAATAAAATAATTAAAATAAATTCCATGCTGGTCTGGGAGTAAATAAAAAACCTATGTTCCAGTTGCTTCTCTTCCCGCGCAGATGGTAAAAGCCCAGGGAATGGGCGAAAATCTTAGAAATTATAGGCGATGCGGCTAGTAACTCGACACTTTTTTTCACAAATGACGTAGTGGCATTACAAACATGCGGGGATTGTTCGGTTCCATGATTATCAGGATCCTCTCAGAGCTTATTTTTGAAGTGTACGTTAATTTCACTTTAACGTATGTGCGTTTGGCCTAGGTATAAGGTGTGGAATAACTGGGAATAACAGTGCGTTCTCTCAAGTGACCGCAGTTCGAATCTCGTGTAGAAAAAGTTTTTTTTACCTTTTCCTTTTTCTTTTTGCGGGCGTGTGCGTGTGTGTAGTTTTAACTTCTGCTAACCTAACTTTAGGCTAATCGATGTATCTACAAAATGTTTTAAATAAATTTTCCATTAATTGCAATCCCTCGGAAACGTCTGTCCCGTGTAAATTAAATTATTAAGCGTTGAATGACGAACATATAATGCATCATGTAGACAAATCCTCGGCTGTCTCATTATATTCGAAGCTTAATTACTACACGCCCTGATTTATGTGCAGCTTTTGCTATTCATAATATTCATTTGATATCAAAGCAAATTTGGTAACGGATACCCCGAACCAGAAGATTTCAATGCACTAGCACTGCGCTAAATCACCCAATTCATGAGTGAGGTGGTAAAAGCGAGGGAGTAGTGCGAGGTAGATACACTAAAGATCCACGCAGGTCGAAGTAATCCTTTAGGACCCCTAGATTTATGATAAGTGTATTATTTGAAATACTTACTATAGAAATTTGTTCTATAAAAAATTACTTTATGCCAAGTTTGTCGCGGCGCGTTCTTCTTGGCAATGATGGTCTTTCCGAATGCGCTGGTAGTTGTAAAAGAGCTGTAAGAGTTGTCATGTAAGATCCCTTAGCGGCTTATTTGCAAAATGAAAGTTTTGATTGATTTTGATTAAAAATATGTAAATCCGATAATTAGTTATTATCTTCACTGCTTCGTCTTCTAGATTAGATTTATAAACACATGTAGTACCACGTACGGTGTCGCCAATTACACACTGAATTTTGAGAGTTAGGTAGATTTATTTTTTTTTTTTTTAAGGAGGGTATGCTGCCGTCTTGTTCCAACGGGTCTCTCCGGTCATCATTCACGTTACAGTGCTCCGCCAGTTAACACGTCTAAATTATTTTAATAGGGAAATAGTTATAATTTAGTGCATTATGGGAAAAAGGATAGCGTTGAGGATTACGAGTATATAGCGTATAAGATAAAGAAGACGGAAAGACAATTGAAACGCGGGCGACGTCGCTATCGGCAAGATTCTAATTCGGAGCCATATCAGTATCGTCAAAACACTCACCGTCAAACACGGAAGGCTAATAGCTACCTCAAATTACACTTATTAGATTTGGTGCAATATATCACCACAATACGAAGAAAAAATAGAGTGGTTTCTACTTTAAAGAACTTTCACGTGTATGGTTAATAATGCGGGCAGTTTTTGGGACTGTCACTTTATTTTCTGACGTGGTATCATGCGAGTGATGCGGGCAACCTGTGGGGTTGTCACTTCACCGCGATCGTGTTCTTTGACATCATTAATATGTGAGCGAATAATAAACGATGGATTCATCAGTATTTATCACGTAGAAAGTCAATATTGCGGGCTGTCTTTGGGACAGTCACTTTATTGACTAGCGTGAACCTATATAGTGTTGCGGGCAACTGGAACGGGTTGTCACTTCACTATTAAATAATACGTATACATAAAATAAATTAGTCGTTTTCTTACAAAGAAGATAGATGGATAATAGACAACGAAAACTACGTTAACAGTGTTGCGGGTAGTTTTGGGACTACCGCTCATTTTTAATTCTACAATCGATTACGTCACTTACAGACAATGAATATCCATTGGAATACTCGGACATCGCGTCCACGGCAGAGGAGGTTGAGGCGGACGAGCATGCGGTACGCTCAGTGGTGATCGAGCCGGGCCCGTCCACCAGCGCCGCCAGCGCAATCGATCAATTATGTGATCGTGTTCCTCAAGCCCAGCTATTGCCACCTGAAGGACAGGAACCCTTAGAACCTTCGGAACCTGTTACGGAGCTAGATAAGTAGTACTATTCTAGAAATATTCGGTGATGTGATGACCCTTCAGTAGTTAAACAGTATGGTAAAGAAATTCAGGCCGATCTCGCAGTGAAGTTACAACACATTGCTCCTAATGGTCTCTCTAAAGAAACACACAAAGAAAATAAAGATACGTCAGTTGTAAAACTACTGATGAATGCTTATCGCTTATTTTGCGATAGTCAAAATCTCGACTCGGCTACTTGACGAAACTTTGTCCTCTTTAACCTAAAAAATGAAATGAAGGATCAAATACAAAAGACAAAAATCGATAAGCTTTTATTTGGTGCAGATCTTGCAGAGACCCTTAAAACCGCGAAGTCAATCACGAAATCCGGAGATGTGCTTAAATCATCGGCACCGCCTAGTAACAAACTAGCGGCTCCTAAGAATAAGACCCCACTGCAACCGAGTACTACCTTGCCACAAAGAAACAATTTAAACCGGGAGGCTCCTCCCCAGAACCGCAGGCTTCAGGGGAGCCAGCGGGGCAAGGGCCCTGCTCCGAGGACGCAGCACGCCAACTGTTCGCGGACGTCGTATGGAGCGCATCAACAACAACACCGATACAACAGCCGCCGCTAGAAGACGAATCGGTGAGTTACGCGGGTTGACTTTCCCGGTTTTACCACCAATGGTCATTATTGACTAATGACCCTGTTATATTATCATGGATAAGTGGGTATGAGATTACTATATCTCGTCCGATCGTACAGGCTCAACCTCCAATAAACAATAATCACACAATAAGAGTTTTTAATGATTCACGGTTATTCGGTTCGAATAATCACACAAACCAAGATAAATTCCACATTAAAAAATGTATTACCGATACCGATCTTGTAAGATACGGTGCTATACCTATCTGAGTGTGAGCCTTGCGACGGACAGTACCTGTCAAGTATGTTTTTAGTTCCGAAGCCGAACGGTGAACATAGATTCATTCTTAATTTAAAAAAAAAAAAAAAAAAAGTTCAACGAAATCATTAATACCGAACACTTTAAACTTGAGGACTTGCGCACTGCCCTAAAACTGGTTTCAGAAGGCTGTTATATGATCACTTTAGATTTAAAAGACTCCTATTTTTTTGTACCTTTTCATAATAATTCGCGCAAATATCTTCGGTTTGAATTTAATAACAGGTTGTATGAATTTACGGTTTTACCATTTGGCCTCAGTACAGTAGTTTTCACAAAATGAAACCGGTCGTAAAACTACTCAGATTATGTAATTACCTATCTACTGTCTATTTAAGATGACATCTTTTTGATACGTACATATGAATCCTGTTTAGACAACATTCTAGCCAGTAAACAATTGTTAACAGCACTAGGCTTCATTATTAATAATAATAAAAAAAAAAAAAAAAAATAATAATAATAATAATAATAATATTGTAAAAACCTAACTTAAGATAAAAGATAAATATACATAATAATAATAATAATAATAATAATAATACCATGTAAAACATGTAAGTTTATGGGCTTCATAATAGATACGAAAAAATTCTAAATCAGCTTGCCAGTAGAAAAACATTAAAAATAAATAAAGAATTAAGTAGATCAGTTTAAAAACATTGATCGATGCAAAATCAGGGATTTTGCTCATTTAGTTGGTCTACTTATTCTGCATGCCCTGCCATAGAATACGGATGGCTCTATACTAAATAGTTTGAAAGGCATAAATATCTTAACTTTAAAGATTACCCAGATAATTATGAGAAGTATATGATCTTGCCCCAATCTCTGGTTTCTGAATTCGATTGGTGGTGTAAGGCTATCGATCAACCGGCAAATAAGATCAAATACGATGACTATTGTCTTGAAATTTTCAGCGACGCTTCTACTACGGGGTGGGGAACCGCCTGTGGTGGGGAGACTGCAAGTGGCCCCTGGTCTGCGGAAGAAGGCAGCAAGCATATCAATCACTTGGAAATATTAGCTGCTTTCTTCGGCCTAAAAGTGTTTGCCAAAACATTGTCGAATCACCAAATTTTACTTCGTGTTGATAACACTACCGCGATTTCTTACATAAATCGAATGGGGGGCGTGCAGTTTCCTGACCTGACGCGAGCTGCAAAGGATTTATAATAATAATAATAATAATAATTTATTTCAGACTGAGTCCATAAAATGGTTAGTGGTACAATAAATCAATTATGATTATGGCAATGGTGCGAATCCAGGAACATAATTGCATATGCATCATATATTAAGTCCGCTGACAATAGCGTGGCTGATACTGTCACGTCGTTCACACCCAGACATTGAGTGGGAACGGAGCAATGTAGTTTTTCAGAAAATTATTGATAAATTTGGAATTCCAGATATAGACCTCTTTGCCAGTCGACTGAATAGTAAATGCGATAAGTATGTGTCCTAGTATCGGGATCCCAACAGATCCCGACGCGTTTGCCACTAATGCCTTATCATGGTCGAAGTTTTTCTTTTACGCGTTTCCTCTTTTTACAGTGATTTTGAAATCATTAAGGAAAATCATTAGAGATTTATAACGCTACATGAATCCCTTTATGGCCAACCTAGCCATGGTATCCCTTATATAAAAGGATGCTTGTATCGAAACCTTTGTTTTTTGAACCTAGAAACGATTTGATTTTGTGTCATTCCAGCGACCGCAGTATACACCACCGGCTTACCCTGTCTTGTCCGCGAGTCACTACTAAGAAAAAACGTCCCAGCAGAGTATATCAATATTATGCTAGCTTCTCTTTCAGAAAGTTCCATCAAGCAATACGATTCATGTCTAAGAAAGTGGTATCAATATTGTAATTTACCTACACGGTATTCAGTTATTCGAAACATCAATTTCTCAAATAATATTTTTCCTGACAGAGCTATTCCACGCTGGGGCTCAATATAGTACTTTAAATAGTTATAGATCGGCAATATCCCTTATTCTTGAAATGCAGGTAGGCAGCGATGAACGCATTAAACGCTTCTTCAAAGGTTTTTACAGACTGCGCCCACCGTTGCCGAAATATAATTACACCTGGAATACCTCCATTGTTTTGGATTCATTAACTTCTTGGTATCCCAACGAAGATCTAACTTTAGATAAAATCACTAGTAAATTAGTTACTCTTCTTGCTCTTGTCACTGCTCACAGAGCACAAAAACATTGAGTAAGGTTCTCGTTAGCAACATTGAGTTTCAGTCAGACAGAGAACTTATTAAAGTCCCTGATTTTATAAAGACTTTTATAAAGATTTTATCTTGCCTTACTTTAAAGAAAAACCGGAAATCTGCCCGGTAAAAACATTAAATGTTTACCTGGCTAAGACAAAGTTGCTACGCGGTGATCATCTGCCCCTTTTCGTAATACTTAAGAAACCTCATAAATCGGTGACTTCTCAGACGATAAGCCACTAGATTAAATTGACCTTAAAAGAATGTGGTATAGACATCACAATGTTTACCGCCCATAGCACGCGTCACGCTGCAACCTCCAAGGACACAGCTTGGGAGTAAACTTAGACCTCATTAGAAAAACCGCGCGTTCTTCTCACACATTTCGTAAATTCTACGATAAATGTATAAAAGAGACTGATGATTCATACTTTGCTAGAAGTATTATGTCTACCCAATGACTTAAAGGATTGATTAAGCTATAACTAAATAATTAGTATTATTACATATATGGTAGAAGTTCGAATATTTACTTTTCCTAAATTAGTAAAGTACAGTAAGTGTTTGTGTGGATAAATGATTTTTATACTTACGATATTTTATGGGACCTCTCAAGATCTACATGTGTTTATAAATCTAATCTAGAAGACGAAGCAGTGAAGATAATTATTGATTAAACGAACTTACCCTACGTGAAGTTCTATCATAATTATCTGAGCTGCTTCGTCGAATAGATTAGACTCCCACCCTCCCATTTACTGTTACCCAAAGCATAAAATATCTTAAAAATCATTACAGAAACTCTTAAACTAAATGATGACCGGAGAGACCCGTTGGAACAAGACGGCAGCATACCCTCCTTAAAAAAAAAAAAAAAAAATCTGCCTAACTCTCAAAATTCAGTGTGTAATTGGCGACACCGTACGTGGTACTACATGTGTTTATAAATCTAATCTATTCGACGAAGCAGCTCAGATAATTATGATAGAACTTCACGTAGGGTAAGTTCGTTTAATCAATAATTATGATAAAGTGTACATTACTTGATTTTTTTGTGGGGGAGGGTTGATATAATGAAGGAATAATACAAAAACCCCAAGTACACAATTCATTCGTTCATGGAAGGATGGTGACAGAAGGATGGTGACAGAAGGATGGTTACAGAAGGAGGGTAACAGAAGGCACAAATAGTGCCTTCAAGGAGATGAACATAAAAACTATAGTAACGGAACTGATGATGCAATGGATGGGTAAACAGTGAAGAAATAAGTAATAAGAAAACTGATTTTAAAGTAAGCAGAGGAGGAGAGCGGGTTAAAGACAACGTTGTGCTCAGCACTGCTGTTGGATTTGGACTCAATTTTGAAGGAAACAGAAAGCCAGAGTGACAGGGAAAGTGAATATTCGAATTTTTAATTTGGAAATAGAGAAAAACCTGAAATTGAGGACGGAGGACGAAAATAGACAGGGCTAGATACAGCCTTGTTACGCGTTGCATCATGGAAGCAACCCTCTTTCGCCTCAGGGCATGAAAGCCATCCGTCTGCGCATCGTAACATGCCTATCTAATTTACTATTGCCAATGCATCCGCATTTACAACAAAGCTGCCGTGTTAATTAACCAATGTTCATTATTCGACATATCCAACTAATAATATAAATGTTGGCAGGCCTCCCACTAGGACTGACGACGTGAAAGTTGCGGGAAACCGGTGGTTGCAGGTGACGAGTTGTCGTTCATTATGGTGTGCTAAGGGGGAGGCCTTTGTTCAACAGTGGTCGTCTTCAGGCTGATGATGATGGTGATTATAAATGCGAAAGCTTGTGAGGATGTAAGGATGAAAGGATGTGAGAATGTGAGTGTGCAGTACCCGAAATTAAAACATAGGCTTCTTATCCCAGATAATTGAATAGTTCCCGCGGGATAGCGATAAAGGTGTCAAAGGTCGCAGCAGCCTAGAGTCGCAACGTTAATAATTATTGCAGAATATACTGTCAACATCAGGTTTTAAGTCTAGGTAATTCTACGTGGACGAAATGTATTTTTTTTTTCAAATAATTGAACGATATTTAATATTATGAAATAAGAGTATAAAAATACCGATTTTAAATTTTTTGTAAGTATCCGAGAGTAGTGTTATTCCTGGAATAATAACTTTGTTCGAATCCAGCCTTAATTTTGTAACAGAATTCAGAGTAGTTTTAGGAAGAACCTATCACTAAAATGTTGAGGGATTAAATTTTTTTTTCATCACACTTGCTCGTAAACGGTGTTATAACACGCGTGCTTACAGAGCCGTAGTAGCTGATTTACCTCCCGCGGGAATTTCAAATATTTTACTCCCGAGGGAGTTATATTTGTATGGATTTTCATAATTCCCTCGGGAGGAAAAGTTTAGTTTTAAAATTAAGAGTTCATTGTACGTCATTACAGACTAAGGAGGTTTCAGATCAGCCAGATTTATTTAATATTAAAAAAAAACTACGAACCAATTTTATAAAACTTTCAATTAGACATTACTGATTACGATCCAAGATGGCGCATGACATTTTGACACTAAAAATATTGATAGCGGGAGTCATTTTCGAGTAATTTGGTGGCTCTGAGCCCGATTTTGGCATATTTTTTTTGGATCCAAGATGGCGGACTACATATTGACACTAAAATGTTGATGGGTGTCATTTTCGAGTAATTTGGTGACTCTGAGCCTCAATTTGGCATAATTTTTTGGATCCAAGATGGCGGATAATATGTTGACACTTGACACTAAAATGTTGATGGGTGTCGTTTTCGAGTAATTTGGTGATTCTGAGACCGATTTTGGCATATTTTTTTGGATCCAAGATGGCGGATGACATTTTGCCACTATTGACACTAAAATGTTGATGAGTGTCGTTTGCGGGTAATTTTGTGATTCTGAGTTTATTTTTTTGATATTTTTTTTTATTTCCTCGCAAAAGTGATGAAAAACATTGTGTGTATCACGGGCAGTAAGGGGATTACAAACTCGAGTCATTAAAAGCTCTCGTTAGCAATCCCCTTTTTACCGCCCTCGGTGCACAATGTACTATTTCTAATGCGACCTTTGTACGTCCTAAAATTTAGTTTAGAATGCCAATAATGCACGCCGCGACTCGCTTCTTCGTCATTTTTTAATTGTTTGTTTTCAAAATAAGTAGCCTATACCTACTTCTAATATATTATGCATTTTGTAAATAAACAATTTGGTTCAATTTGCCTTGTTGTATTTTTTCATTTAAGACAAAAATGTTCTCGCTGCTGATGTGAAAAATTGCATGTGAGACCTCGTGTCTTTGAATCCCTTGCTGCACTCAGGATTCTATTCTAACCTAAGGTCTTTTCATTCTTACCTGTCCTATTTGGTAAACAAAATTCTAACCTCAATGTACAAATTTTTGTAAAGAATGAGGTGTATTATGTCATCAAAAAAATCTGAGGCAATATTTTGTACGTAATTTTGCTGTTATTTTATCTCCAGTACCATTATTTACGATGAAATAGTTAAAAAATAAAAGTTAAAAAATGATACGTTTTGAGGTTAGAATTTTGTTTACCAAATAGGACAAGTAAGAATGAAAAGACTAGAATTCGCTTACTTGGGATTCAAAATCAACTCTCGCACCAAACATCAACTTTGCTCTCTTATTGCACAAATAGTTAACTATTGAAGACGTGTTGCATACATTTTGTACGAAATCCATTAGTAAATTAGCTCTAGCGACGCCTCCCGTCTGAAAACTTTAGGTAAAGGGATTAAGTACTCCAATCTTCAAAATCGATGCTCGTACCGTCCCTTTCGCTCCCATGTTAAATACTGTAAGTGTGAGAGAACAGCACGATCGAACAACGAATTAGTAATAAAGTACAAGCTCGTTCCAACGGCAGCAAAGCCTTGAAGGCAGCTTTTAAATATACTCAAATAGAGGTGTGGTTAAAGAAAATAAAAGAAAATTATGTTTTTGTTAATGCTACACATAATAATCTTGAAAACCTTGATAAAAAAAAATACTTTTATACCAGATTGAAAGGATCACTGGCTGTGTAATATTATTGTATAAAAAGTTTATGTCAGTTAGGTGGTATTGGTTTAAATATAGTACTACTTTTATTTCGTTTGTAAGATAAGTGGCTAAAACGAAATCATAAATACTTTATTCAATCAATATACATATTTACAAGATCTAAAAAATTATACCTATATATAAAACCTTAAACTACTTTAATCTAGAAGTTGGAAGAAATTTCCGTCGAATGGGTTGGCGAGGCTGTGACGTCAATAGATGATTTCCTTTAATAATTTCTGCTTGATAACATAGGTACAAGTTTTAATAGTGAAGCACTCAATACAGGAGTTGGCGTTTACCTTACAAAATATACCCAACAACTTTCTACTTCCATTCAAAAGTCACTTAAAATCACATCAAAACATGATACAACTCGAGCCATCTGTTGTCCAATATTCGCTTGAAATATTCACACAATATGATGTATTTCTGTTGCCGCTATAACCACAAATACTAAAAACTGGAATAATATATGTAGATATTGTCTGTATAATATCAGTGACCAATATAAAGTAACCCCACACTGCGTACATTTTGCTTTGGAGCAGATCTCTGCTTACACTGGTTTTTAGATTTTATCACAGTTTAGGGGTGTCTGGCAGGGGGTAGGAACCGCAAAAAGTGTCCGGCAAATGGATAACGTGATTTCTAAAGATATTCTGAAGAAAATATAAAAAAATTGACCTTAATACTTTAACGAAAGTAAGGTGCTATTTTATACACCTTTACCACTTGATATCTGGCCAAGCAACCACAATCGAAACTCCATAGATAGTCGCGGGTCGTTCTTACGTGTGTTGGAGACACACACAGAGAAACTTTTAGCTTTAAGGGTGCGACTAAACCGCCGCGTTTACGCAGTGACGTGTCGTATCCGTCACGTTTTCTCACCGTTTCTTCATACATTTTGTTGCGATTCCGTAACGTCACCATTTTTTAAGCGGCGGTGTGGTCGCACCTTAATAAAATAACGAAGGTCTGGCAGTCGTGTGCTCTTAGGCTATGACGTCCTAATTCCGACTCAGTTCAAGCTTTAGCTGTCACTTTTAGTATGAATCTGACAGCGAGCGAACCTAAACTGAATCGCATTAAGACGTCATGCTAAGGCCCCTTTAACAAACCGTATTCTTGCATATAAATAATTTCTTTCTTTCTTACAAACGTCCGACAGCCATAATAAGTTATAAGTTAGTCATTATAAGTTCCATATGTGTTAGTGGACAAACCGATCGATCCCATAATAAATGGTTCTTGTAATTACCTGTGATGTCCCTGACACGGAAAAAAGCCGGTGACCTGTGATGGCACGTGTCCACAACCAATAGGCTTATTGTCTAACTCGCTCGCGATCGCCATCGTGTTCATTTTGACAGTTCAAGTATGAATGTGACAGCTAGCTGATTCCGATGCCAATTGTCAGCCCATACATGAACTGTCAAAATGAACACGATGGCGATCGCGAGCGAGTTAGACAATAAAGGCTATTGTCTAACTCGCTCGTCGTTGGTGACAGGGTCTGAAGGCGGCGGCGTGTGACAATTCAAAATGCAAGGCGTAGTCAATAATGGAGCCAACCGGCGTAGATTCTGGTCGAGTTTGCAATGTAAACAGAATTGACAATTGTCACCGACAAATGAGACCTAGCTAGATCGATTTATCGCAAAACCCCCTGCATAACAAATTTCATGAAAATGATTGGAGTCGAGTCGTTTCCGAGATTCAGATGCAATAAGCGATAAAACCTTGCACTTTTGTCTCGGAAGACGCCACTTGGCTCGATTGTTCCTTAGGTCATTCTGAGTAGATTTAGCCCTGGAGGCCTAAAGTTACCCCCTGCTGGTAGCCAGGGGAGGGGGGGGAAGTTTGCATCTCCCGCGTTGCAGTTGGACCTCGTTTACTGTCGACTTATAGCTATTAGGGCAAGTTTGGTATCATTTTCGTATAATTTAAGGATGGGGAATCCTTTTCTGGAACAAAATTTTTACCTTACCATAGAAAAAAAACAATAAATTGAAAAAAGAAAAAAAAAAGTAAAAGAAATATTTCGAAATTGTTTTCTTACAGGCATACTACGGCGATTTTTGGTAATTAAAAAATATGACGTTATAGTCTATTTAATTTTGAATCTTAAAAGTATTACTTGAATAACCACTTCTCAATTAAAAGTTTGTCAAAAAAAAAACGTTTATTCGGCAACTTTAGCTTTACCTGTTTGGAGCCCAGTTACTGTCCACTAATAGCTACTAGGGCAAGTTTGGTATCGTTTTCGTGTAATTTAAGGATGGGAAATCCATTTTTGGTACAATTTTTTTACCTTACCATAGAAAAAAAACAAGGGATTCGCAAAAAAATATAATCACAAAAAAAAAATTGAAATTGTTATCTTACATGCATATTAAACCGAATTTCAGTAATTAAAAAATATGATGATATAGCCTATTTAATTTTAAATCTAAAAAGTATTACTTAAATAACAATTTCTGAAGAAAAAGTATGTAAAAAAAAATAAAAACGGGTGTTTGGCAATCCTAGTTTCACCTGCTTGGAGCCCGGTTACTGTCCACTTATAGCTACTAGGGCAAATTTGGTATCATTCTCGTGTAATATTAGGATGGGGAATCCATTTCTGGAACAAACTTTTTACCTTACCATAGAAAAAAAACAAGAAATTGGTAAAAAAAATAAAATCACAAAAAACAATATTTAGAAATTGTTCTCTTACACGCATATTTCACCGATTTTTAGAAATTAAAAATTATGATGATATAGCCTATTTAATCTTGAATCTAAAAAGTATTACTTAAATAACAATTTCTGAAGAAAAAGTATGTCAAAAAAAATAAAAACGGGTGTTTGGCAATCCTAGTTTCACCTGCTTGGAGCCCGGTTACTGTCCACTTATAGCTACTAGGGCAAATTTGGTATCATTCTCGTGTAATATTAGGATGAGGAATCCATTTCTGGAACAAACTTTTTACCTTACCATAGAAAAAAAACAAGAAATTGGTAAAAAAAATAAAATCACAAAAAACAATATTTAGAAATTGTTCTCTTACACGCATATTTCACCGATTTTTAGTAATTAAAAATTATGATGATATAGCCTATTTAATCTTGAATCTAAAAAGTATTACTTAAATGATCATTTCTGAAGAAAAAGTATGTCAAAAAAAACGGTTGTTTGGCATACCTGGTTTCACCTGTTTGGAGCCCGATTACTTTCCACTTATACTTAGCTACTAGAGCAAGTTGGTATCGTTTTCGTGTAATTTTAGGATGGGGAATCCATTTCTGGAGCAAACTTTTCACTTTACCATAGAAACACAATCAAAAATTTGTCAAAAAAAAATCACAAAAAACCATTTTCGGAATTGGTCTCTTGCAGGCATACTACAGTGATTTTTGGAAATTAAAAATATGATGTTATAGCCTATTTAATTGTGAATCTTAAAATACAGAAGTATCGAAAGCTTGCCACCACCTCAAGACGTTCCAAAGCAACATTTTCTTCGAGCTGTATACCAAAGAGGACATGTATGAGATCAAATCTTACAGTCCCATCAAGACCTGCCATACCCTTCTAAATGTGCATGGTACACAGAAAATCAAATGTGAAAACCGGTGTGGACCACGATATCGTCTTCGAGAAAGATATCAATCGTCGAATCCAACTTGAATGGGCAGCGTTTAGGAAACTCCGCATCCGCAATGTCTTTTGATAAATTCCTTAGTTCCTTAAGACGAAAGTCATTAACCAATGTGTGTTGCCAGTGATTACTTATAGATCCGAGATATGGTGCTTCCGGTGCTTCACTATAGGCCTTATAAATAGGCTCAGAGTTTTTCAGCGAGCTATGGAGTGCTATGCTTGGGGTTTCTCTACAGGATTGAATCAAAAATGAGGAGATACGTAGAAGAACAGCGGTCACCGACATAGCCAAGCGAATTATCTCGTTGAAGTGGCAATGGGCAAGCCATATAGCACGGAGAATAGATGGTCATTGGGGCCGAGAGGTTCTCGATTGGAGACCGCAGATCGACAAGCGCAGCTTACGACGACCACCAACGAGATGAACGGATGACCTGGTTAAAGTCGCGGTTTCACGGTGGATGCAAGCCGCTACCAACCGAGGCAACTGGAGGTCATTGGGGGTGGCTTGTCCAATAGTGGATGTCCTACGGCTGATATGATGATAAAATGCAAATTAACATGTGCAAATAGAAGGCGCAACTGTATCAATAGACAGTTAAAATGTACAGATCGTAAGAGTTCAGTGCAATAAGAACAATTTTAATGCAGCTTTCAAATTTTTAGTTATAGTGCCCCCCCATACTTTTTTTCCTGATTATCGCGGGAGTCTAAGTACTTCATGTTTTTAGAAAAAACTTGGTCGGTAAGAACTTGAGCACCCCATATTAAAGCACGAACAAACAGGTGTAATCAGGTATGCCAAATAAAAGTTTTATTTTTTTTGGCAAACTTATAAATTAGAAGTGGTCATTCAAGTAATACTTTTTAGATTTAGAATTATATAGGCTATAATAACATCATATTTTTTAATTACCAAAAATCGCTGTAGTATGTCTATAAGAGACCGATTTTTTAATTTTTTTTTGCGATTTTCATATTTTTTTGCTATTTCATGTTTTTTTTCTATGGTAAGGTAAAAAATTTGTTCCAGAAATGGGTTCCCCATCCTAAAATTACACGACGATGATACCAAACTTGCCCTAGTAGCTATAAGTGGACAATAACCGGGCTCCAAACAGGTGAAATTAGGATTGCCAAACAACCGTTAATTTTTTTGACATACTTTTTCTTCAGAAATGGTCATTTAAGTAATACTTTTTAGATTCAAGATTAAATAGGCTATATCATCAGAATTTTTAATTACTAAAAATCGGTGTAATATGCGTGTAAGAGAACAATTTCTAAATATTGTTTTTTGTTATTTTATTTTTTTTACCAATTTCTTGTTTTTTTTCTATGGTAAGGTAAAAAGTTTGTTCCAGAAATGGATTCCCCATCCTTATATTACACGAAAATGATACCAAATTTGTCCTAGTAGCTATAAGTGGACAGTAACCGGGCTCCAAGCAGGTGAAACTAGGATTGCCAAACACCCGTTTTTATTTTTTTTGACATACTTTTTCTTCAAAAATTGTTATTTAAGTAATATTTTTTAGATTTAAGATTAAATAGGCTATATCATCATATTTTTTAATTACTGAAATTCGGTTTAATATGCATGTAAGATAACAATTTCTAAATTTTTTTTTTGTGATTTTGTTTTTTTGCGAATTTCTTGTTTTTTTTCTATGGTAAGGTAAAAAAATTGTACCAAAAATGGATTTCCCATCCTTAAATTACACGAAAACGATACCAAACTTGCCCTAGTAGCTATTAGTGGACAGTAACTGGGCTCCAAACAGGTAAAGCCAAAGTTGCCGAATAAACGTTTTTTTTTTTTGACAAACTTTTTATTGCGAAGTGGTTATTCAAGTAATACTTTTAAGATTTAAGATTAAATAGACTATAACGTCATATTTTTTAATTACCAAAAATCGCCGTAGTATGCCTGTAAGAAAACAATTTCGAAATATTTTTTTTGAGTTTTTTTTTTCTTTTTTCAATGTATTGTTTTTTTTCTATGGTAAGGTAAAATTTTGTTCCAGAAAAGGATTCCCCATCCTTAAATTATACGAAAATGATACCAAACTTGCCCTAGTAGCTATAAGTGGACAGTAAACAAGGTCCAACTGCAACGCGGGAGATGCAAACTTCCCCCCCCCCCTCCCCTGGCTACCAGCAGGGGGTAACTTTAGGCCTCCAGGGCTAAATCTGCTCAGAATGACCTAAGGAACAATCGAGCCAAGTGGCGTCTTCCGAGACAAAAGTGCAAGGTTTCGGGAAAAATAGTCGCTTATTGTCCCAGCTATTATGTAGAATTGCTCGTTTAAAGGTATTTAGATATCATATTATTTAGGTGTTTAAGTGTTTTTATTTATACAACTCAAAAAAAATAAGGGCCATAAATTTCAGTTTCATAGGGAAAATGAAAATCAAAAATTGGTTCGATTTTTTACCTGAACGCTTTACTTAATAAATAATATTTGTATATTGTCTAGATACACATAATAAACTTACCACATTTTATTTGTATATTTTTAGCCATAAAAATCAGGTGTATCCTAGTCTCTTTTGAGTAGTGTATATCATTTAGTTTGTATATCACTTTATTTGCAATCAGTACCCTACTTCACGTAGTACTTAGAAACCAACTCGAAATTTCGACTTTAGCGTCATATTCATGATAAGAAGTTTTTTTTTTTTATGTGAATAGGAAGGAAACAAGCAAGTTGGATGAAAAGCGATAGATCACTTATTTGGCCGACTGTATACTTACTCAGCAGCTAGCACCATCTATATCAATCCTACACAAGCTTCATTTCTCTGGCCATGAATACATAATCTTCAGACATCTCAAAATTAATCTAATGGGCATTTTCAAAAAAACGTGTACCCTTGACTTTTTTTTTCAAAATGAAGACATTTTGGCTTTTTCTGAATCAGAATTATTAGCACTACTTATTCATTTTTGTAAAGAAAAAAATTGTCCTTCGGCTTTTTTGTCAGTTTTGTGATACTATTTTCATACGATTTGTATAGGTCGTCACAAAACTGACTCGAAAAAGTTGTATGGAAAGTTAAGGTAATTATTTGGAAAAAGGGTACACGTTTTTTTGAAAATGCCCTAATACACCAACTGACGGACGAGTCCGCTTGATTAAACATCTGGCAAAGGTTTTGCATTGGAAGTCTAGATTTCAAATAAGGGTGCGACCAAACCGCCGCGTAAGTATACGCAGTGACGTATCGTATGCGTGACGTTTTCTCACCGTTTCTTCATACATTTTGTTGCGATTCCGTAACGTCACCGTTTTTTAAACGGCAGTGTGGTCGCACCGTAAGCCAACCCTTTGACGCCGCTCCTTTAATCATCGACTAATGCATAGCTACACTGCTAACTGCAAATAAAAATCCTATAACATTTCTGGAAATTTCCGTCAATCTAACCACAAAAAAAAAACACTCCGGGAGTGCCGGCAGAGAAGTGAAAACTACACACACGCACACTCGCGCAAAAAGAAAAAAAAAACTTTTTCTACACGAAATTCGAACTGCGGTCACTTGAGAAAACGCACTGTTATTCCACAACTTATACACATACTTTAAAGCGACGAAATTAACGTAGGTACACTTCAAATATCGAAGCGACTCTAGCTTCATTCATATTTCAAAAGGTACTTAAACTCTCCCTCCGTCTTACGTCTGTCGCGAAATTGTAATTTTTACCCATCCCAAAAAGCGCTCAGCGCCGCGAAGTTTTCACTTCAAAAAATCGGTTTAGCTCTCGTGGCGTAACTGTTATATAAAGAGCAAAATTAAAATTTTTGTAAAAACCCACGACGGATACCAGACATTAAAAAGTATTAAATAATTTCTAAAAACCCACGGACCTTAGTAAAATAAGTAGCGAAAGATAAAACTTAAACGTATTTACAAAGTGTTTACACGCACCTATTCACCTACCTATTATTATAGTGACAAATCTATGAAAATCTACCGGGGGCTGCCATTACTTCTTGCCCTGAATTCAAGTGAATTGTATATTTTCACAAGTCTGTAGGTCACTATTGCAAAGTGCGTTGGATACATTAATAAAATGTAGTCTTCAATCAATATAAAATGCAGCATCCCTACAGACATTAATGATTAAGTGGTGTCAATTTTATATACTAAGTACATACTAAATTCTAATTTTTAATCTAGTAACAGAAATAGAAAATGGCAGCCCCCGACGGATTTTCCTGTGGGATTTTCATAGATTTGTCATTATAATAATAGGTAGGTAGGTGAATAGGTGCGTGTAAACGTGGTGTAAACACTTTGTAAATACGTTTAAGTTATTTTACTAAGGTCCGTGGGTTTTTTAGAAATTATTTAATACTTTTTAATGTCTGGTATCCGTCGTAGGTTTTTACAAAATTTTTAATTTTACTTTTTATTTTAGTCTTTTTAGAGAATTTCGACATTCACAATTTCCATCCGTTTACTTCGTTAGCATAACTCTCATGTAGATGTATTTTTTATTCGCAAAAATACGCACCATGCTGATGAGTATTGTGTTGTTGTCTTAAATCATGCGGGGGGGCCTCCTCTCGAGCAGACGAGCGTACTTCTCCATAACTTCTCTCTGCTGTCATGTTAAGTGTGCGAAGACCTCACGCACCCGCACATTTTATTCCAATAAAAGCATAATGAAAAAGGCTAAAGAAAAGGCGCTCTGTCTACTTCTGTCATACCTTAAGTCTTCTGCACAAGGACTATAAGTCGTGGGGGCGAAGTAACACAAATTGCGCTCTCTATTGACCTTGTCTAGTTATTATAATCACTCAAGTGCGCTATTTTTGATTTTAGCTGTATTTATTTACCGATGCCTTGCATTACCTATCTACCTACGCACTTCTTTATTTATTAAGTCGGAATCAAATTGCACAACGTAATGGTAAGGCTTCAGATATTGTATTAATCGTTGCCGTAATCCGTCCTTTTTAACAGTGGAAACGCGTTTAATATCTAAAACACTTCGATAACAGTTTGAAATTTAGAGTGACCCCCATAAAACTAACAATTCACGTGACATTATTTACCTATAGTTACGGAAATAAACCGAGTCGTAGACTTGTCGTTCGTAGACACCCAATTTTGTTTCACCTGTAAATCAATATCTTATACTAATTGACCGAGTGAGCGCGATACCCGAGCGTAGCGGGTACGTCTCAGATTGCAAATAGTACAATTAGTACTGCCGAGGTGTAAGGGATTATTGGACGAGTTTGGGATAGACGGCCGAGTCACTCGAGGCCGTCTGAAGCGAGTCCTGCGATCCCTGTTCCGGGCGAGGATTGTGTCTGCAGAACAAAGGCACGGCCAGACTAACTTTTTCGAAGACATTTTTAGAAGATATTAAAAAACTAGACTGAATCTAATTATGACGACGAGTATTTATAATTTATGTGCGAAAATTACATTTGTAATTTGCCATGAGCTTTTCGGCGAAAGAAAACATCGTGAGGAAACCTGCACACATCTGCGAAGAAATTCAATGGTGTGTGTTAAGTTCCCAATCCGCACTGGGCGCGCGTGGGAACTATAGCCCAAACCCTACAATACACGGAGGAGGCCTATACCATGAGGGACGCCGAATTACGCGACAATTTAACAAATAAACGACATTAACAACAATAACAACATGTACTTACTGAAATTGTAGCGAATTCGGAATAAAAAGGCTTATAAATAAATAAATTAAGTAGAATTTAAATACTGTATCTTGTTTCGAAAGTAATCGAGTAATCGAAATGGGACTCTTAATGCAACGGAATATGACTATTTTAACGACAATCGAAATTATCCGATTTTCGGAATTACCCGAATACACCCTTATATTTTTCCCGGTCTAATACAAACATAACATACAATTGCAAGTTATTAAAGCTTGTTATAATATAGCACAGACGCCTTTGTAAATCTGTACCGACAGTTTTCGGTTCCAAAAATTGCTTTTTTAAACAAAGTTCAATAAATAAATAATCAGAGACTGATTGTTCGTTCCCGGCTGTCAGTCAAGCTCAGGTAAATATGAAACGTTAAATATTGCCCAATTTTTTATATTGCTGCACTCGACTACCTATTTTCTGGATTTTGAAGTAAAAAATTCTTTAGCGGCGTTGTTTTAGGCGTATAATTCGCAAAACGTTCCTCCGCAATAATTAGGTACGTCCCACACGCTAAACTTTGATATATAATACTTATGACTAAGTATATGATTTTCGCCCATCCCTCGATGGGTTTTTACCATCTGCGCGGGAAGAGAAGCAACTGGTACATTCTATGCTTTTTCTTTTCTCCCACACCAGCATGGAAGAACAAGGCAATGAACGTGTGGGGTAACAAATCTTAAATTAAACACGATTTGTGGTTAAATTATAATAACATTCGAGTGTACTATGATATAGGTACTAATTAATAATTATAATTTTATAACAATGAAAGATATACTTTTACATACCAGAATCAGACGCAGTTTCTTTACTTGTACCTACTTAGAATTACACACTACGAGTAGCTACTGATTCGAGAAAAAATGTGTCCCCACTGTTCCCAGGTCAGTTTTTTTTACTTTGCATATACATTGTAATCATTTTATAATATCACTATGTAAAGTGGGTGACAGACAGGCGAGTAAAATCGTCTAGCCGTAAGTACGCGGACTTACTCGCCTGTCTGTGTCTTAAAATTGGGGGCAATTTTCTTTTATGAGAAACTGTAGTATTCTCCTGAAACTAAATCCACAAATTGCGCCGTTATTGAAACCCAGTATAACAGTACAGCAAATTCCTTAACGGTTAACCTTACCAAATAGATTCACTCTGAGTTTTCTGGCAAATGGCAATTATGTACTACAGCCCCGTTTCCTCCCCTTGGTAGCCACGATGATGTCTTGCAGTCGTTGTACGCTCATAGAGCGAGCTGGACGCCTGTCATAAGGAGTCCCCACGCAGCAAAGTTCAGCAGACACCGAATCGATGATCTCCTTGCTTTGCAATAACATCCCCAAATCCAACTTAAGCGTCAAGCGACCACTTCTAAAGAGCAAGTAAATATTCGCCTGGTCTATAACTCTGAGGGTGAAGTAATTATTTATCTTCACAGTCTTCATTCTGATCTGGAAAGGCTTGAATGTCTGCAGAAGCTTGCCGGCTTTTTGTCTGGCGAAATTTTCAATTTCTACGGCCAGCATTGCGTCGTTTGCGTCGATGTGATTTGTCATCTCTTCTTCATCGTCTCTGGCTAGTTTGAATCCGGAACTGGCTTCGTCATGAGTGTCTATGAAAGCCTTATGGAGTACTGGTGGGTCGTTCAACGTGTGCCACTTCCAAAAGCCCGGTGGGCCTATCCTTCCGTCGATCAGTTGGCCTTCCGTCTGATTGTATTTGAGTCTATCATCAGAAATTCTACTTTAGATTCAGTTTTCACAGTGTATGAAAGTTTGAGTGTACTTGTTGCGTTTTCGATTTTGATGAAATTTTGCAGTAGGTACAGATACCATACCTACTTTATAACTTGGATGCCAGTTTCCTACGGGATCATAGACCGACCACTTAAATGAGTTTCGCCCGCGGTTTACCTATTACTAATGCCATTCCGCCCAAGTTTAATCTGAGTGACAGGGATGGTAGAATACGAACCTCAAATTTCGAAGGGAATTTTGTTTTTTATTTTATTTGTCTTCCTTGTCGTATATAAAGAAAAAGAAAGAAAATAAAAATGATATAAAGGACTACAAACCTTTCGTTCCCGCGACAGTCGTAGACAATACCATTTCCGAGATAGTCAAAGCAAGCCAACACTGTTTGGCTCTTTGGCTTGCTTATACATGCGTCGCAACTATAAACGACGCATCTCTTCTCAACGAACATTTCTAAAAAGTAGAAAAGGTAGGTTACCACGTAATTTATAGACCGACCGCATAAATGAGTCCTCGCGGGCAAGGCTGCGGGGCGCGGGGTAGGACGACAAAGGGGACCGAGAGAGGTGCGCCGTTTTGGTTGCTCGGTTTTGGTTCCCTTTGCGAATGTATAGGAAATGCGACACAAATGCCATATCTTTTTAATTTACGTAGATGAGAGAGACAGATAGTTGATTTTTTCACAACACCAAGGGACCGCAGACCTCAGTATTTGGTATTAATTTAACTCTAATGAACCTCTAGGTACGCGTTACTGAGAAAGGTCAGAAAGACAACGAAGTGATCTTGTAAGGGTTCATTTTTCTTTTAGAGGCACGGTACCTACCCTAAAAACTAACAAAAGACTCGCCTTCCGCATTATAATACTCCAACGCAACCATCCCATTCTTATAGTACCACTTGCCCTGCCCATCCTCTTCTATCATAGCCAATTTCTCGCCAGATTCATAGAACATCGTTCCCATGTGTCTGTGGCGAGCAAACCAGCCGTTGTTTGTTACTACTGGCAACATTTTATACACGTTCATCTGGAAAAATCTAAATTAAGTGTTCTCAAAATATAGACTTGGCTTAAAGGGCCTAGCATCCAGTCCAGGCCATAAAATCTTTAAAAAAAAAAGAAATAAAATTACGTCTACAACAGCGTAGAGGCCGTAGGTCAGCGGTCGTCACACTTTACTGGCCAAGGGCCACATAGGACAGTGTGAGTTCCAGGGCCGGGCCGCAGAGTATGTGAAGGCGCTCCAAGAGCCTTTGCCCACTTATACATTGTGTATTCAGCTTATTTCGTTATTTGAAACGAATTACTTTGCCGTGGGCCGCACAAATAACGGCCACGGGCCGCATGCGGCCCGCGGGCCGCTATCTGACGACCACGGCCGTAGGTAATAGAGGCATAGATGGCGCCACTTCTTTGGCAACTAACATTTTTAGATGAAAAGTAGTTGATCGCGGAAAAAACTGGTGCCGCCAACTGACTCCAGAGTTTGATCGAGCGTTGTAAAAAGTTCTGCGAGATGCAGATTGTGGACTACCTACCTACTGTTAACGCATTCATTGCCATCGACGCATATATTTTCGAGGACATCACACGAAGGTGTTGAAAAATTGTGCCGAATTTGAAAACTAAAGCTAATCATTAATCTATTCTACTGACCAAAAAATTAATTTGTGTCATAGTTTTGAAGCAACGCACTTATTTGTAGCACTTTCAAATGTGCTTACTAAAATCTGTGCATCTGTGCTTCGTTTGTGCGTTAAAAATACGTCGTGTGCATTGGCTCTAAGATGCCCGACATTTTTATTTTGAAATCTAGTGTACCTTAGTTTGTGGAGGCATTAATGACCAAAAACATTTACCTACCTTGTTACTCCGCTACCACGCTTGCAAGATAACCAAATCTGTGCGAAATATAATTGCAGTCATTCTTGGCATTTGTTTACTTCGGAAAGTTGTAGAAAATCTTACCCGTCGAAATATTTTCGTGGTTGGCAACTGAGTCCATCCCTTATCAATAAACTGTCTGTCCGACAGTCTGTATCTAATGATACCGGAACCGTAGTTATCCTGTAAAGTCTAACACAATCCTGAGCTTGAAATTATGCCTTGTTTTACATTTAAAAAGCCAACCTATCATTTGACTTACTTGAATTACGTTCTTTTTTACTGCGGCTGTACCCAAATTCGTAAGGGTTGCTGCTTCAGGCTCCTCTCCGTCCACCGTAGGCGGACAGTCAGCCTCCAACTTATACAATAGAGGCTGAACATAATCAGGTTTTACAACTTCAGTATGTTCACGAAAAGGAACAATTTTCGTGCCAGCGATCATTTCTTTGGGACTCCTCATTTCATCATCACAAGCCAGATTACTCTCAGAGAAATCTTCAACGACTGTTTTTCTCTTAGGAGTCTTTAATTTGGGAAGTTCGGCAAACACCGGCAACTTTGCTTTAATCTCTTTCGGCTGTTTTACTACTTTTTCTTTGTTCTTCGTTCTTTCAGATAACAGTTTTTTGAAAAGCCTACTCTCTTCACTGGGTACAGGTTTTTTTTGCTTTTTCTCTGTAGCTGGTTTATTTTCTTTGTCTGCCTTATCAGTTTTCACTGTCTTCTCTATGGTTGAGCTACCTTTTCTTGCTTTATTACTTTTCACTGTTTCTGTCCCTTCTGTGGAACTACCTCTTATAGCCTTAATACTTTTTTTATCTTTTAGTGACCCTTCTGTGGTGGAACTTCCTTTTTTCGACTTCTTTTTTTCTGTTACTCTGGGTTCTTTTGTCACAACCATTTCTTTTTGATCTGTTTTGCTAACTATCTTCATTTTAGAAGCGGCTCGAGTTTCTTTTGGTGGTTCAATCTCCTATTATCCAAAATTCTATGAGTCGTAATCATAAAAATACACATACTTATGTACCTAACTGTTTTATTAGCATCACAAAAAGGCGATAATCAGGTCTGTACTACGCCATAATAATACGAAATGTTTTGTACCAAGAAATTCGCTTCTATTTCAAATCCTCAATTTTGAAATAGGTAAGTTAAAAGTATTCTACATGATCTGTCCTCCCTGATCAAAAATATAAAAACCTCAACACTCTAGCTTACATAGATACGACCCACTATCAGGTACAAAGAAGGCTTTAAGTAGTTTTAATTTCTGAAAGTCCCCAGAGCGGATTGTGAACTAAGTAAAATTCAGAATCAGAATACTTATTCGGAAGTGGGAGCCTGGGGATGGGGACACTAAGTTACCAGTTTTTGGCTGAGCTCCTACATTCTGTAGTCTCCTTTTCCACTAGGGAAGGCTGTGGGCGAGGAGTCACACATTCGCATCGTCCGTTCCCACGGAGCGGGGGGCATGCGCAAAAATGTCCCTACACTAAGTAAAATAAGTACCTTTTGAGTCAGCGCTTCCAAAGCCCTGTTCTGGTCAGTCTTTCTGTCCATCAAATACTTGCATACACAGCCAGTCTCTGATACCGGTAAGAACAAACTGTCATCAGATGAAAATCGCTTAGCAGCACACTCATTCCTCAATTTCTGCATCAACTCTTGAAGCATGTCTTTACTTTGAGCCAAGTCCTCCTGGAGTTCCATTGGGGGGAAAGCCCCTATATCAAGGTGCCGTTGCGCCAGCATCGGAGAGCTTAATTCCATCAAGAGTTTATTCAATTCTGCAGCGTCGGTAGTTTCCTGATACATCTCGTGCTGGCATATGTTCCCTTTCGATATTGTTTCGAGCAATTGCTTCACTTTGGATAGCCATTGTTTAAAGAGCTGTTCCTGCTCTTCGATTTTCCGATCTTTGAATTTTCCGAGGATGTACGCGCATCGCTTGCATTTCAAACCGGTACGTTTGCAGTGTTCACATATAGCGTAAACTTTGTTCTTGCGGATGGCTCTAACCTCGTCTAGGAGAATCCGAACGCGTTTCATGATGCCCTTGCATGAGATGCATGTTGTTTTGTACCTGTCTGAAATTGAGGAGTATGAAACAAATTGCTTTTCACAATAAATGTCATAGTAACGTTATATTGAATTCACAAGGAAAATCATTGTGATGTTTACTTTGAGAACGTCCTGCGGTGGTTCAAGAATCAGTTTGTTCGATAGTACTTATATTTTTGTTGAAGACACGTTGAGGATGAATGGAAACGGAAATATGTTTTATTTTATTCGACGGTTGTTTTTTCATGAGTTCCTTCGCACATCCATAGTAAACACTAAACAAAGTATAATGCCTGGTTCTTTATTAGGTAAACAGTGGCTTTAAAAGTAGTTTTATACTTACACAACTCTCTGACCATCTTATCCCTTGTGATCTCGCTGTTGTTTGTGTTGTGAACAATAACAGTGTCGGGTTTTCTTGAAAATTCTCGAGTCTGTTCATAAATGAAAACGCTTTTTGTTACTCAGAGTTTTAGTTTGATTAGAGTAGAGTAGAGTGAAAGTAGTGAACAGATAAAGGGGGCTCAAAGGGTTTAGAGGGGACGTAAAAATAATCGAACGGCATTTTTGTTACCTGAGGCGACTCATCGCATTGATCGGAACCAGATTGCGTGTGCAGATTTATTGCAACGCTTGAATCATACAGAGCGGCCACTTTTCTGAATCCTCCCATACCCGTTGAAGGGCAGGAAGCACAGCTTTTGGTAGCAATAAAATATAATTAGGTGCTTATTATTATTTTTATCCCAAATCAACTCCCGCCAAATTGTAAATGATAGTCATGAAAGTTTGCTTACCGGATGCCCAAGTTATTTCCGAAGTTTCTTTTCATTTTCAAAGTCGGTAATTTAACTATCCACTATTACCAAATCGGCATTTCTGTAGTTATTTTAATTATTCTGAAATTTTTCCACAAACTTGTGAGAAACTTCACTTTTTGCTTAAATAATATTTTGAAATGAAAGCTGTTGAAAAAAGTTACCAAGCTAATACTCATAATTAATTCCAACCAGTTCTAAACCGCGTGTCAAAATTTCCTTCTCTATGGTTTGGAAAATTCGTCACCTGAAAAGGCTACCATCCGAAACGACTTAGCCTGTCACTTGTCAAACTGACGTTACTGACGTTTCATCTAGTCTCGTGAAAAAAAATCAAAAAGAAATCGGTACTCATTTCGTTCGAGTTTTTGATAAATAACTGTTTTTATTAGAGTTAATTTCGATGCCTTTACATAGAGTGGTGGCTGTGTCTCGTTTAGTGACACAATGTAACCGCTCGAGTCCAGCAATCCAGTCCACAAAGTTCCAGCAAATCAGTAATTGCAGGTTAGTAATTCGCGAGTTACGTTTGCAGCAAAAACAACGAGACTTGAGCCAAGATCGCAATGTTTTTGTGTTAGAAAAACAAGTTACGTACATTACCAAAATAGAAACGGTTTAAGAGCCGCACAAACACCTTTGCAACATAGTCAATATCGACTTTTAAATTATTTCGATTTCGCAATAGATTTGCAACGTTACTCAGTTTTACGTTGTTTTGGTGCTTGTGTTAATAGTACGTCATTATTACCGTATTATTGTTAACAGCCAGCTTGTTTAAACTGCAAAAAGTTTTCATACAGACTATGAAGCTATTTTTCCCGTTTATTACTTCCTTATCCTGACAAATAAATAAGTATTACAGTGTTTCATTAAGGAAGGTATGGCTGACACACCCACAAATCGTGGGGTGTGGCTTCATTGTGACCTATGCATAATTAAAGGCCTGTCTAACATAAAAAAAAAAAGTTTATATATGACAATCACAAAAGTAGTTAAAAACAAAAAACATCTAAAATTACATAAAATAAATTGCCATGAAAAAAGTCAAAAGTCAAAAGTCAAAAGTTTATTTTGCAAATAGGCCGCCGAGGGCTCTTTTACATGTCTTTTTTTTTAATCTACCAGCGCATTCGGAAAGACCATCATTGCCAAGAAGAATGCGCCGCAAGAAACTTGGCAGAAAGTCATTTTTTCAAAATAAAATAGATTTACAATAGTACTTAAATTCTACTTAACTTACCTAATACAATTAATACATTTTATAAAAGGGATGTAAAAGGTCCCTAAATTAAGTCCGTACCTTAAATTACATTGGTCTATAGTAGAGATGTATAAAGTCTCTACTGGTCAAAGCGAAACAAAATATGCGATAATGATAAGAAAGAGAAAGCAAAAGCAAAAAGTGAATAAAAATAATCTAAGTTTAGTGGAGGTGTAAAACGCCTCCACCGTCAAATAAGTTAATTGGAGATATCTCCAATGTCGATGAGAAAAAGAGCAAAAAAAAAAAATATTATATATAATAAAAAATATGAAATATGCATTTCATGTCAAGTAAGTAACTGATAAGCTTTTGGATTCCGAAGGCAAGCTTACGTCTGCCGCCCCCAATGTTGGCTCACACGCGCTCATGTCATGCTCTGAAAGCAGAGCGGTACCGAGGGCATGTATCACTTCCGTCCCCACAGGCTCGCTATGGGGACGTTTTAGGAACTTCGACGCTGCTAGCCTGTAACTAGACAGTAAATGGAAAAATAAAACAACAAAAGAAAACGGAAATCCATAAGCTTAACAATATACCTACCTAATACCTAACTTAGCACACATACACATACGACATAGCAATATTTATGTCCTTGTAAATAATTAATAATAATAAAAATAAAAATATTACTAAAGTAAAAAGAAAATAATAATACAAACTAATTAAAACAGGTAGGCACAATATTTAAATTGAAATGGTCCCAACTCAGCATTTGCTGGCCTTACAGCTGACGCTGGTCTGGTGGTAGTTCAATTATTATCGATTATATTTTAGTACTAACAACAATAAAATTGTTTCCTTAAAATATCAACTGCATAAATCTAACTTCTTCTAACTAATATTATAAATGCGAAAGTATGGATGGATGGATAGATGGATGGATGGATGGATGTTTGTTTGTTACTCAATCACGCCAGAACGGCCCATAGATAGATAAAAGTCTGGAATAGCACATAGGCTACTTTTTATCCTGGAAAATTGCGTAGTTCCCGCAGGATAGCGATAAACGAATTCTTTGCAGACGAAGTCGCTGGCAACAGCTAGTTAATTTATAAATAAATGTTATTTCGACATAACAATACTCGTACTCAAGTAAAATTAACAAGCTGGCAATATTTATAATTCCTACAAGCCTTTTTACCCGTGACTTTGTCTGCGTAGACTTAATTTATCTTCAATTAACTAAGCTATTTCCAAGTATAAATGTATCGAAATTATATAAAAAAGGCATTAGCTATATTCCTCGATTTCTGGACAAAAAGCTCTAGTAATAAAGCCACTATAAAGGAAATATACCGATCTCTTATTTTCTACCCTGTGAATTTTTTTTTCTCCCACCATCAACCACCACTGTGATCCTCAATAAATATAGTTTACAAATATTTAGTATTCATGTTCGATCCCGTAAGATTAAAAAATCCATTCTTATTGTGCCCCTCTACTCTGTGATCCTCAAGGAATATTATACCTGTGGTATATCAACAATCTGTATTAGCAAGTCACTTGGGGAGTTGGGGACCCAGTCGCACAACATCCGTTCATAACTGACATCTCCTACTCATAAACTTAAGTCCCTGCCTAATTTCACATATCTGGTACAAAAAGCCAAGGACTTTCCTACAAATTTGCGAAGGTCCCAAATCCACCTTAATCCAGCCATGTGTCACAAATTTTGTTTACTAACATAGCCTATCTACAAACTGCCTCCGTCCCAAATTTCGGGTTTCTATAGCAGCCAGGTTGTTAGAAGGACAATAATGATAAGAAAAAGTATCCTTTTACCTTTTCCTGGTTCCAAGCTACCTCCGCCACCAATACTTCAATTTCTTTTAATACATAATACCTACATAATTTTTTTTTAATGTAATCTGCTATCAGTCCGAAAAGACTATGATCAAATGTGTTGCAGGCTTACATACTCGTAATACAGATATAGATTATGTGTTTACAGTTGCTAAACTTTTCTGGAATGTCTGATGAATGTTTTACCTTCTCTAAAGTTCCTATTATTAAATTTTTGTGTTACAAAAATTCTGGATTCTGAATCATCTAAATTATTTTAATAAATATAAATTTTATTTAGGTACTTAGGTGAAGTCATAAACATTCAAATCAAGGTTCCGAGACGGGCGACCGAGCACATGTTTGTGCGTGTTGATGTTGATTCACGCGCGTGACTGCAGGCGATTAGACAATCTCATACATGCGTCTCCCATAATATTAATAAAGCTACAATTTTATTAATAATAGTTTTATTAATATTAGTTTAGTTTAGATTGTTAATAATTATTTAATTATAATATTAGCAGTGCCCTTACATGGTTTGATCTTGTATCCTGGTATCTTGTATCAAAGCTAATAAATGTCTTGTCTTGTCTTGTCTCAAGTTGTCGCGCGCTGTAGGTGATCATCGCTGTAGGTATGAACGAGTGATGGACGCCTGGTTCAATTCAATTCGATTTTAGTAAATATGGCTTCATCAAATTTTTGATGATTCTGCCAATGTCGAGGTTGGATAAGACACGGCAAATAGACTTTAGACCTGTTGAACGGTCGCGCTAACAGTTTTCGGTAGGGTATCAGCCAGAATCCATTTACAACAAACACAAACAACTGCCTTCACCCCAACTATACAACAACCACTACTATGTAACAATTTATGTAAAAATGGATGCCAACGTTTGGCAAAAGTTTGGCAATGTTAATATGACAGCGTTCCGTAATGGCTCAACAATTATAGATGACCATTATCTTATTCTAACTCGCTCGCGATCGCCATCGTGTTCATTTCATTTTGACAGTTCATGTATGGGCTGACAATTGGCATCGGAATCAGCTAGCTGTCACATTCATACAAGAACTGTCAAAATGAACACGATGGCGATTGCGAGCGAGTTAGACAATAAGCCTACTGTGATGATTATAGCTCTTATACGGGATCATGCACTATTAAATATTATGAGCCATTGTGAACTGATCCTGCGACAAATAAAATATGAATTCGCTTTGCACTTTTCCGATCAGTGTACTGCGAGCAAATATTGAAAATTTCCAAACAAAGAGGATATAAAACTACTACGTTTTAAAAGCTGGGACTCGCATATTAACAAATGGAGTCAGTTTACACAAAGATTTACACTGCAAAACAATTCAAAAATGGACGCCAAAATACAATATCAAATATAAGCGGTAAGCTTATACACTGCGTTTTTTATCGATACCTACCTATCGATAAAATTTTGTTAGGGTGGAAAAAGAGGGTGGTACAGGCTCCCGTCAACAATTTTTGTAATCGAAATACGGTTAGGATCAATTCCACATTTAAGTCATTATGTTATTATAGTGGATAATTCATTTAACGGACTAATACATTGTAGCACTTAAATGTGGAACCTGAGTCAAAATAAACTTTATCAACTGATTTATTTTTTTTATTATGATTTTGCGACACTGTACCTTCACATATATTTCAATGTATATAATTTTTCTGTTGGAACATAATATTAAATCTTCTTTTTCAATAAGTTTGACCCGCCGTCTGCAACAGATATTTTTTTAAAACAGATAGGTATACATATTTTCATTATTTTATTAAAAGTTAAAATCTAGAACTCTAAAATAAGTTACGAAGTCTATAAATAGTAACTGTATGGAATTAACTTAAATACAAGTTGGCACGAAATTTCACGTGTGTTATGTCATTATTCGCAATAATAAACAAATAAGCCTGTATAGTTATTGATATGATAATGATACTACACACCTATATGTGGAATATCTTATTTTCTGTCTTTATATTGTCTGGTGCTTCAAAATATGGCTAAAACTTACTAAAATTAACGAAGGCAATACTTACCGGTCTTCATCCGAGGTAAATTTTGCAATAAACGACCGTTTTGCGTCATTCTCCCTCAAGACCTATTTCCAGATATTTTATTTAAACCGTCTTCTCGGTAACATTTTCATTAAATGTTTCTACGTAGATCACGTTTCACTGCTTTACATAACAATATTAACAATGAGCACTAACTTGAATCGAAAGCTAGACGACTTATTATAAAGCCTTCTATGTATATGTACATATATCAAAAACTTGTCTATTTGAAATAAGTCGCCTTATTCGAGTAATGGAACTAATTTTTAATTAATCAAGTACATATTTATTAAATTATTGTACATAGTTACCAGTGTTACGTTTATAAAATTTGGCATGCTTTGACTAGCTCAGTGTGATATCTTTACTGTATAGGTAAGACCATTGTTTGCCACACCACACAGGCAAATAAACCATTTCATTTCGCTAATGGTCACCGTTAACTTTTTATCGGAGTATCCAAAGGTATTCTCTGAGGATAATTCCTCAAAGAGTCTGCGGCCAGCGGCGATAGTAGCGTCGAATTTAAAAAAATATGCTGTTACCTGTTACCTAGTACCTGCTACGTCATAGAGCCTTTGATGTTGTTGCCAACGGCAATCAATTAGTTAATAGTTATTATAAGCCTGTTGTGTCCCACTGCTGAGCAGAGCCCACCCCCATCCCCCCAGGGCTTCCACTGCCCTCGGTCTGCTGCGGCATCCAAGGTTCACCAAAACGACAATTGCCGGTGGCAAGTGCTATCCAGGAATATCTAAATGACAATAGGGAATGGATGATTATTTTAAAAGTGATTGGTGATTTTTCTATTGATAGAAATAACTATCCTTAGCTACGGAAAAAACGTTTCAGATTTTTGCGTCGAGCCATATATTTTATAAAAATAAAAACATTTTACTCAGTCACTCGGCGGCCCTTATACGGCAGTTAAGAGCGTTTCTAAAAAAGTTTGTACATTTGTCGTTTGTAGGTGTCCTCTGCAGATTTATTATTTTCTTTAATCACGAGGCCACTGTATTTTATTTGAGTTATTGAGCATAAAATTCGTTTCATAATCTTAAATAAAAATTAACTGTCTTAAATGTATATGTATTTGATCATTTAAAAAATATTTTTTTTTAAATAATCGTTCAGTAAAGTTTGTATGAAAAGGTAAATGTCCCATTGTAAATTTCGAACCTAAAAGATCGATTTTTGAACTCAGTTTTACGTTCTCGATTCCGTGGTGTGTTTTATTAACTTATAATAGGCTCAAGCAGTTACTTTCTACATTGTTTTCATATCCTTGTCTAAGAAATCTATCTATACATATAATAAAGCTGAAGAGGGTCGAAAGTCTGTACATGGAAGATATTTAAAAAAAAATAGTCTGGGGATACTTAGAATCGATAACAGAACACGTTTCAACAATTTTTAGATTTTTTGTTTGTTTATCTGTTTGTCTGTATATTTGTGCGCGCATCACGCGAAAACGGCTGAACGGATTTTGTTGGAAACTTTACTAATCTGTTGAGAAAATCACCGGCCAGGTTATAGGCTACTTTTTATCCCGGAAAATTGCACAGTTCCCGCGGGATAGCGATGAACATGTCGAAAATCGCAACTGCCTAAAGTCGCAACGTACCTTTATAAATATTGCTTCAGTATCATAGAGGTGCACTAAGGAGAGATTTTCAAAATTTCCACGGGATTTAATATCGCTTATTATATAAAAAAAATACCAATTAAATGTCTGAATAGGAGTAATTGCCTTTGCTTTTTTCACGTGAAAAAAATAAGCGATCATAATTTTGTATTTGACAGACCAGTAGTGTTGCCAACTACAAAATATCCAGCACTCAATGTCAAACTCGCTATTGTTTTTTAGCATTAGAAAACATAGGAAAATGAAATTCCCCATGTATGATTTAGTAACACGAACAATCTACAGACGGCGCCACTTAGCCGTTGCTTCTTTTAGCTACAAATGTCATCGTGTACCACAGATTCAAGCAGCAATTTTTTTTTTAAATTTGATATGCGCTGGCGTACTGCTTAACTGCCGTATAAGAGCCGCCGAGTGACTGAGTAAAATATTTTTATTTTTATTTATAAAATATATGGCTCGACGGAAAAATCTGAAACTTTTTCCGTAGCTAATAGGATGGTTATTCCTATCAATAGAAAAATCACCAAGCACTTTTAAAATAATCATCCATTCCCTATTTTGAGGCCCTAATGTAGTCTGTTTGAAGTAATTTATTTGTTTGTTTACTGATATCCTGATTATTATTATTATTATATTTTAATTGATCCTGTGTACACTAATATTATTAATAAATAGCTATGCTGCATGCATGTGCAGTCTCTTAATATTTGTATGCCTTATGGCAAGCATAGTGATACAAAATTTATGTAACATCTCATCTTCAACAATTACCTATGTTAGCAAATAAATGATTTGATTGAAGTGACAATTTTTTGTTTAAATTACAATATCGACGCGAAAATACGCCGCTTGGCTTCATATTGACCGCGCGTTGCAATTCGATTTGTCACTTGTCACTTGTCACCGACTATTGTCGAATTGGTGAAATAGGAGCCCGTCCTTTAAGAAGGCATCCAACTCGTAGCGGTATTAATAAATATAATCGACTAGCTTTTGCCCGCGGCTTGGCTCGCGTGTACTTACCAGGATTTCAATCCCGTTTTTTTCCGTTCCCGTAAGAATTTCGGGAAATGCTCTCTTAATGCGGGGAACACTCCCCAAGGAACCCAGTTGCCAAATTTCAGCTTTCTACGACCAGTAAAACGAAAAATCCCGTGTTTCCCGTTCCCGTGGAACTTTTGGAAAGTCCTCTCTTAATGCTTCTCTACACTCATCATGCAACATACATGCCGAATTTCAGCTTTCTACAACCAGTAAAACGAAAAATCCCGTTTTTTCCCGTTCCCGTGGAAATTTCGGGAAATTGTCTCTTAACGCTTCCCTACACCTCATCAAGCAACCTATCCATATAATCTATAACATTTTTCGCAAGGATGGGATAGGTACTAATAATTTCTTTGTCCGCAGACTCATCTCCATTGAAAGACCGAAACATGCGAACCAACTCAAAAACGAAAAACTCAGGACGTACGTCGTTGAAAGATACATCGACTATGTCAAGAACTACACTAAAGTGTTGGAGACCCGGTTTCCAACGGCAATGCGAATGTACAGAGTATTCAGCGTCGGCATCAAAGAGTTTTTGAGAGATTTAAAGACGTACATAACTTTACGTATAAAGATCACCAAGGACAGAGGCTTCACGAATATGAGCCGTCAAGAGATAGAACTGTACCAGAAAATGCCTTCAGACATGCTGAGGATTGCCCCCGTTTTGATACTGTCCGCGATACCTTTTGGGAACTACATCATATTTCCTTTAGCGTAAGTATTAGCGTGGTAGCCTAGTGGTTTGACCTGTGGCCTCTCAAGCAAAGGGTCGTGGGTTTATGTGTGAAATTACATTTGAAATTTACCGTGAGCTTTTCGGTGAAGGAACACATCGTGAGGGAATCAGCACACATCTGCGAAGCATATTTCAGTGGTGTGTGTGAAGTTCCCAATCCACAGTGGGTCCGCGTGGGAACTATAGCCCAAGCCCTCTCATTCTGAGAGGAGGCCTGTGCCCAGCAGTGGGGCATATATAGGCTGGAGATGATGATGATGATAATGATGAAGTATTAATGCAAACATTCTCCTTTTTCCATGCTGGTCTGGAAGCAAAGAGAAACTGTTGTTTGCAGTTCTCTTCCCTAGGCCACCCTAGGCCATCACTATTTTGAGTCCCCTTTCCACCTATATAACCACAATCATGCAAAGCGTATGCCTTTACTTGTTACCCTAGGCTCTGTCTCTCTGAATCTGAATCTGGCAGCTTACGAATCTGGCATTCTGCGAATCTGGTATACTTTTAACTGGTTGTAAAACAATTTTCTTACCTAATGTCATTTAGATTATGTAGATTATGTAGAATGTTTTTCGGTTAATATCGAAAACACCGACCCGTATAAATTTATGTATCAACTAACGGTGGCATCTTTATTGGTTAATGTTGATATAACTTTGTTAGATTTAAGTAAAATTGTACCGTTTGTGCCCAAATAAACAATAAAACATTAAAACATACTTACTGCGAATCTGAAAATTTGGCATTATGCGAATCTGGCGTTCTGCGAATCTGGTGTTCCGAGAATCTGGCGTTTTTCGAATCTGGCACAAAGCGTCACAACCACAAACTCTTGTATATACAAACACCTTCTATGTAATTGCTACATGCTACATTGTTCAAATTGGTGATGTTTTGGAAAAAAGTCAGGTCAAGAGTACCCGAAACCGACGAGCATGTATGAAGAGATTGATGAATGTGGATGAAGCGAAAGAGGTATGTCAGGATCGTAGCAAGTGGAACAAAGTAGTCTCTGCCTACCGCTGTGGGAAAAAGGCGTGACGGTATGTATGTATGTACATTATGTATATGTATTGATTCCAGCTTCCTCAAACCGAGAACACTGCTCTGCTCACATTTCTGGTCGATACAACAGCGGGCGGAGTTCACAACACAAGAACTGTTAGAGAGGCTCAAACACAACAAACCTGTGTTCAGAGCTCTGCAAGCCAAATTGGACTCTGTGCCCGACGGTGAAGCTAAAGAGAATTGGAAGAGAGTTATCGGGCTCTTAGGGTCCGGAGTGCATCCGACTACTGGCGAGGTGTTAGCGTGTAGGGAGCTCTTCGCTAAGGGACCGTATCAACTGAGCAGTTTGACCTATTCACATGCTGTAAGTATTTTGATGAGAATTTGGATATTATTATTAGAAAAACGGGACTTAATCACGTAAATAAAATGTGTTTTTTGTAAATACTTCGACATTCCTCTTGAGACCATGAATGCAACGTCGCGTCCGAAACGTCGAGGTATTTACAAAAATACATTTTATTTACGTGATTTAGTCCCGTTTTTCTTATAATAATTGTGTAAAAATCGTATGTTTAAATCTTGAATTTGGATTTAAGACATTGTGTAATTTCTTTATTAAAAGCCCCCAACCTTCTTACTCTGAGAGGAGGCCTGTGCAGTGAGACGTAAATAGGCTGTAGATGTATGGATAATTACAGTGAAACCTTGATAAATGGAATCTTAAGGGACCAGCCAATCTGTCTCATTTATAGAGGTATTCCATTTAGCGCATGTACCAAATACCCGGGTTTGAAAAATAATTTGTTTCCTTTACAGAGGGTCTCGTTAACAGAGGTCGTCATAATACTAATTTTTCACTTATGGAGGTGCAAGGTCAAGTTAATATCAAAACACACATTAAAAAAATGTTTAGGTATGCGATGAAAATAAAAATGTCATTCTACATAATTTGTATGATACTTTGACTTTCAAAGTGTTACACTTATACTTTATTTTTATTACTGTTGTGTTTTGTAGCTATTAAAAAAAACAATACACATAATGCTTTTTTTTTTCAGCATTAGAATGCTACATTATCCCTGCACTTTTACGTCAAAAGAAACAAACCGCAAAGATAACAAAGATGAACTATATGCACAATGTTTTTAATAAAAGTAGGAAACCCTCCACATATTAAGATTATCGTTTCATCATTAGCTATACAAATGCACTTATTGATTGTACACCGTTTCAAATATAGAGGTTTTAGACACGCCCTATTCCAATTACAGAGGTAAAAATGAGAAAACTTCTAAAATCTGAATTCCATTTAAAAAAAGTCCGGTAATTTCAATAATGGAGGCCGAATGCTGTTCCAAATGCAGAGGTTTTGGTTAAGGCCTGTACCAAGTATAGAGGTAAAAATTGAGCAAATATCTAAATTTCAAAACCGTTTACAGAGGGCCCTTTATTTCAATAATAGAGGTAATTCATTGTGAAGGGTTCGGGACCGAGCATATGGTTGCAGCTATAGAGGTTTTCCATTTATACAGGTTCCATATAACCAGGTTTCACTGTATATAAAAAACGGTTGACAGTGTCATAGAGTGGAAATTTTGTATATCACAATGATTTCACGCAACAACTTGTGAGTCATGCGTAATCAACAAGTCAGTCGTTTGACAAATCATAATTCACATCGCCTTGACGTTTATGAGTCATCAATTCATCAGTTACAAGGCAAACAATCAAAACGCGACGATGTACTTAGGTGTACGTTATACTACCTTCAGCGCGCGACTTCCTCCGCGTAGAAATAGACTTACATTTGGTAGCTATGACCTTTGACATGCTATGACATGCCCACGACATGCATCGCTGTCCCGCGGGAACTAAGCAATTTGCCGGGATAAAAAGTAGCCTATTTGTTAATCTACGGTACCAGCTATATCCGTTCTAAATTTTATCCAAATCCGTCCAGTCGTTTCATCGTGAAGAAGGAACAAACAAACACACACATCATGACATCCATCCATCCATCCTCACAAACTTTCGCATTTATAATATTAGTAGGATTATTATGTTCCATGTTGGTCTGGGAGCAAAGAAAAAAACAACCTCAAAGCTTCTCTTCCTGCGCAGATGGTAAAAGCAGGACGAAAATCTTAGGAATCGGGTTAGGTTCGTAAGGACTAGATTGCATAACGACTCTATAAGCAAAACGTCTTAGTTGCATAAGGTCTTGGTAAGCACAATGTCTTTTTTGCAGAATGCCCTAGTGAGTAGAATGTCTTAGTTGTTCGATCGACAACTATAGCATAATGCCCGAAGTTGCTAATAGAGTTTACGTCCAAGTTATTCATAGTTATATATAAGTCTTGATTGTAAAACGACGCATAAGGAAAAGTGTCTGGATAGCATATAGTCTTGGTAGCAAAACGTCATGATTGCATACCGGCTAGGTAATATTAGATGAATTTAATCTCTGTAGGGACGACTAGTTATTGTCTAGGTCTCAGACGAAGTCGCCGGCAGAAACTAGTGTTTAAATAATACAAGCTTTTGTAAAAGAAAATCTTTTATTGAAATACAACTTAAAACATCTCTTCTTAAACTTTTTTTTTCTTAATGTAAAATGCCACATTCCTTCACAAACGACGTTTGAGTTTTTCTTGTCATTCAACCATCTAGTCGTTATGCCATTTAGACGTTATTAATGTTTGACGATATGCCTACCTAGTCGTTTTGCTATTACAACATTTTGATATTAGGGCGTTATACAAACAAGACGTAATAGAACTGAGTCCAATCTTAAACCCGGGCATTCTACTATTAAGACGTTTGTACAATTAGACATTTAGCTACCAAGACCTTATGCAACTAAGACGTTTTGCTTATAGAGTCGTTATGCAATCTAGTCCTTACGAACCTAACCCTAGGAACCATGTTATAGGCGATGCGGCTTGCATCCCTTCACTAAGTGGCCTTTACGTCTTTTTACCATAGGCTCTGTCTACCCTGTAAGTGATAAAGACGTGAATTATGTATTTATGTTGTATATTCAAACTGTATCTTTACACTTTCAATCATTTCTAAAACTTCTTGTATCCAAATCTAACAAAACTTATAATAATTTGACCCAGTTCCAAAATTCAAGCACCATTGCAGTTCATAACAAAAATACTCTTGAATTCAAAACTTACAACTTTTGTTGATTGAACGTTAACAACGGGTAGTTTCTCAAAGTTTCGCTCGAAAGTAAATATATAGCTGGCACAGTATCCCAAACTGCATACAATTTCCAATCTTAATTAATTCTAGCGATTGCATTTGAAACTTGTTGAGTTCATTGGAACTTTTTTTATACATAGGTAACATAATGTATAGCAATTCAAATAAAAGCTTGTAAAAGCCGCTCCTTTAACTTTTCAGGGTCACCTACTAAACATGTATGGCGAGAAGCGAGGCTTGCTGAGGATAAAAAAACTGAAGCACAAAGCCTTCATGCTCCTGGAACTAGATAGGGCCATCATCAGAGAGGGTGGCGTTGATCTCATGAACACAGAGTCTCTAAGATACGCATGCCATCTCCGTGGCCTGAACAGCAGCCATTTATCCAACCAGGATATGAGAGACTGGCTCTCCAAATGGCTCTCTATATCTGAGCATTTAGACAAAGAGAGCTATTCGCTGCTGCTACATTGTCCCATATTCTTAGCGTACAACCATCCACAAAATTGGGTGCTTATATACTAGGCCCAGTACAAATTCCGAAACCATTGGTAATACCAGTACCTACTAGTTTTTATGTTCGTTCAGACGTGCATGTGTAAGACGCCATTTGTAATGTTGCTCGCGTAACGGTGTTATGAAGTGTTTTATAACGTTATAAAACATGATATAATTCACTTTATAACAATTTTCTGCTTGTAAGTTTATTATGATGCTCGCACGGTGTTATAGTATTGTATAACGTTATAAAACACGATAAAATACATTAAAACATCAACAATTTGTAAGGTTATTAGGAAGTTGTACTAAAATGTTATAAATAAACGTGTAAAAGTTTTATAACGTTACAAAATACTTTAAACTTCGACGTGGGAGCATTAACAAAGATATTTGGTACTATAGGTAAACCTGTGGTAGTAAAAATTCAAGCTTTTTTGACAGTATTTTTGTATCAAATTTCGAAAGCCCTTACCATGACGTCTTAATGCGATTCAGTTTAGGTTCGCTCGCTCTCAGATCCATACTAAAATGACAATTAAAACCTAAACTGAGACGGAATTGAATCACATTAGGACGTCATGGTAAGGCCCCAGGCCACTGAGAATGGGTGAAACTTAACTTACACAGTTTATTGTAGATAGTTAAACAAAGAGTTCTTATTATTAACAGCTGAAGAGCCCTGTGTAGGCTCTAATATTAGTAAATTATTGCACCAATTCGACAATTGTCTGTGACAAATGACAACCGGCGTAGATTCTCGTCGAGTTTGCAATGTGAACAGAATTGTCACTTGTCGCCGACAACTGTCGTATTGGTGAAAAGGTGCCTCGTTCGCATCATGGCCCGGCAATGTAATCGAGCTTGCGGGAATTTTTGTGAGTCTAAACAGTGCTTAAATAGCCAGAGATCAAACTATCACAGTGTTATTACAAAAAAGTTAGACGTGTAACGCGTGCCTAAAAATTAATCCATTGATTTAAGTGCAACACAACGGATAACTCACGTATAAAAGCCGAAGGATTGCTCCGACAATTGTTTCGGACTATTTCGAAGCCCTTTATCAGGGAGCGCTCGCCCCAGCGGCAGCGAAACGAACACTGCGCGCCAACGCTCTGCTCGCCCGGCTACTCGGCGCAGCTGACATCGGCGCACGACTACCCTCATTTTTATCGTCATTTTTATTATAGTCTAAAGTAGGGCAGCACACAACACTGATCATGGTTCGTTCACACTCACCGTTTGGTCAATATTTAAAACAGTTTTCCAACTGGGGGGCACCGACCATACGCTGTCACGATTAAAATTAGGATATCGACTTATTTCAATGGCTTCACGTACTTTCCGCGGAATGAAAAACTTTTCTCTCGCCAGTACGGACACCTTATCAAAACGGATGTAATGCGTCGAATCAGACTCCATCGCATGTTCGGCGACAGCAGAGCCCTTGTCATCCTGTTTCTTCATACTGGGTATGTGTTCCGACAATCTAATAGATATATTTCGCCCCGTCTCACCGATGTAGTTTTTCCCACAGGAACACGGAATCATGTACACACATGTGCCTGAGCTGTATATGGGGACGGAAAATCGACTTAATTGACAACATTTCATATTTCTGAGCCTATAATTTTAATGGTTCTGTGTATTTTGTTTGAAAAGATGAACATGCTGACAGTTTAATTTTTTCGCTAGGGCTTGTACTTAATTTATAACTAATTTATTAATTTGTGCTTATTCTAAAAGGGCGTAACTCCGGTACTATCACAGAATACACACTTATCCCTTTGTCTTTTCTCTATAGAAAAAAAAACTAACGTTAATTTCAAATTGTCAATGTCAGGCCCTATTCTCCGATATTCGATTTTCGAGGTTCGCTTCGTGCTGTTCCGCTCATACTAATAGTCATTATCTTGAGGAGAGTGAGAGATAAGGTATGCAAGGAACTTCGAAAATAGAGTTTCAGAGTTGCCCCCCTTGTACTTTGAAGTTGTCGAAAATACAAAATTGTGATCGCTTATTTTTTCTCGTGAAAAAAGCAAAGGCGTTTCCTGTGGTAGTTTTGGTAAAATTAGGAGATATTTTCAATTAATTTTTATTTTTTATAATAAGCGATATTAAAATTATATAAACATATTACAGTGATCAGGAGGCAAAATGCTTTCGAACCACATATACATTTTCAGGTGTTATAAAAATGAAATGTTGTCAATTGATTAAAGGTTGATTTTGCTATAGATTATTTTTAGACACGTGTTTAACTTTTTTGTAATAACATCGTGAATGTTCATTTTTAACTGATCCTTAGATACAATGTGTGTATTTTGTTATTAATTTATATTGTCAAAACTGGCTGTATAAAATCAGTACTTAGGATAGAGCCTGAGTGGACGCTCGTAGCGGAGCGGGCAGCGTGGCGGGCACAAGGACCGGAACCGGTTACCATTAAAGGGGTATTGGATAGGGTATTTCATAGAATTGTTTTCACAAACCCTATCAATTTGGCAAGCATATCATCGGAATACCCAAAAAGAAAGTCTGACCGTAATAACATAGTTCATTCCATAAGCGACTACCAAAACCAAAAACCCGGTTACCGTATAGGGTTACCGTATTCCGTGATTTTAAAACCATAAATACCATAATAGAAAACGGTTGACCTCATTCAAACCGGGTTCCGTAATGATAGGCTTAGCACAACGATAAGCTTACCATGTCATAGGGTAACAGTTTAATAGGGTTACCCTATGAAAAGGCTTGCAAATGAAGGGGTTTTCCGGTCCTTGGGCGGGCTGCGGCAAAGGGCTTTGCAGCGTCGACTCGGGACACCAGTTAGAGTTTCATTTGTTTAACATGCACGCTGCACGTATACCATTTTCATTCTTACCTGTCCTATTTGGTAAACAAAATTCTAACCTCCAAACGTCTCATTTTTGTTATTTTTTAACTATTTCATCGTAAATAAAGGAACTGGAGATAAATTATCAGAAAAATTATGTACAAAATATTGCCTCAGGTTTATTTGATAACATAATACACCTTATTCTTTACAAAAATTTGCATATTGAGGTTAGAATTTTGTTTACCAAATAGGACAGGTAAGAATGAAAATGGTATACATCGAGCGTCAACTCAGTTCTTATCTTGTTTTATTGGAAAGTGTTATGCTGTTTGATCAGTCATTTTGAGCAGTGTTTCTTAAAGAAATAAACTAAAAAGTATTAATGATTTAGAAGCGATACTTACCTACCTCTTAAAAGACTATCTAGTACAATCGAACTATTTGATTCCCGACACCGTAGAACGTTCTCGCAGTAAACGTAACGTCAATGTACAATGCAACGTCGCTATGACGTTTGCTGTGATAGGGTTCAATAGTGGGTCAGGACCCTATTTCATAAAGCTGCAAGTTACAATTTACAAGCGGAAGTCTCTATCTAACACATAGGGTCAGAAAGAGACTTCTCGAAGCTTATAGACTTATAATATTAGTGTTTTGTCTCGTAAATTAAACGAAAGAATCAAACAAAACTTTAATATTATTAGTCTAATAAGCTTCGAGAAACGGGGCCCTGGTATTGTTCGATAGTGCCTACATGTAGAACTCGAGTGACCCGCGATCGTTGGCGAGCGGTTTTTCTAAAGCCCTTCCCTCATAGTGTCAAGTTCATCCAGTACTTAATTAATTATTAAAGTATATGGGACGGTTACAGACTCGTGGTCCCACTGATGTCCCACTGGTACACTCCACCATAAGGTTGTATCGCGAGGTTCCTATTTCTATTCGGTTTGCCCTTCTGGCAATTTTATTTAGGATATGCCTAACAAACCTAATCTGATTTTTAACCCGACGCTAATAGGGGTGTTATAAGTTTAAAGTCGATGTCTGAGTGTGTCTGTCTGTGGAATCATAGCTCTTAAGCCGATGAACCGATTTCGATGCCGTTTTTTTCACTCGAGACCCAGTTTCCTTGCGTTGCTTCTTGGCCATGTTTGGTAAAAATCGATCCAGCAGTTTGAAAAATATCAACATTTTTCCAAAAGTGATGTAAGAAATTTTTGGCAAAAATTCAATTACATACCTAGTTTGATTATTCGATTGATGCGTGAGGGGGGGGGGTTAAATTCTTAATTTAGTGTTATGTAATCTCTAGTAAGGTTTTTTATAACAGTGGGACCACGAAAACTAACTTTATGAGACGGGGGCGCCTGTACCTTAGCATTAGTTACACTATGTTACTTTAACGATACCCGTCGATTTTGACAAATTTCATAGATTTTCTGACAATCGTTGGTTTTGTTTAACGTTATTGCTAAAGTAACTGGGCGCAACTTACGCTTATTGTGTCAAGTTTTTAGCAGTCAGTTCCAAAAACATTTGTCGTGTACTTTCAAGTATCAAAGCCTTTACATTGCGTGTATTGTTAGTAAATCACATAGCAGTGACCGTTTAGGAGGGCAATGAACAGAGAAATCGCTCGCCGTGTCGTTATACATAGTAGTGAAATCGATTATATTAAAAGATTAATAAAAAATTGTAAAATGTTTTACGCAAGCGTCCTTCTGATATTAACTTACTTTGTGATTGTAATGTTAACAAGCTTATTTATTTATGTGGTTAAAAATCACGAGACGTTAACCTCTATAAGAGATTGCTAATGTTTTAAAAATAAATGTAAAAACGTAAAATGCTTTTGTTTTTTTTATCTGTATAATAAACAAAGTAACGTCATCAAAATAGAACCGAATTGAGAACCTCCTTTTTTTGAAGTCGGTTAAAAAGATAGTCACACATCTGGGGCAGTCATTATTATTCCAAAAATTGTATTTAATTGAACATCTAAGTATTCTAATTTGTAAACGAATTCAAATAGTCGATGTCACTGGCACGAAGGAAATAAGTTGATAAGTGGGTATGGTTCTATATTCATATCTATCCCTTAGGCCACTTGGTCTACTGTTTGTACCCTGAGTTTGTCTCTGATTTCAACAAAATTTAGGAGGCACAGTCCATGATTCCGAGCTGTAAAAACGGGGTCTCCTGTGTCCCCAAAATATTGTAATGATGTGTCAGTTTTGTTACAATTTTTTCTTAAAAAATTTCGTAACATAACGGTCTTGTACTTACAAGTGGGTCAAAATAAATAAGCTAACTAAATAAATAAGGCTCGAAGAGTGAAGACCTTATAAAGCATAATAGATTTTTTATCGAACAACACTACGTTGGGAAAAGTGGTTGCTTAGTAAGAATACCAGTTGCCATAATACAGGAAAAATAAAGATTAAGAATAAGTTAAGAATACAACCTTTTGCTATCTTGACATTTCTGTCATTTAGGAATTTATGACGCAGTCAAACTACAATGCTTACTATATTCAAGTTAGTAATTGTTCTGTGCTTAATTAGCCACGTTCACACCTCTAAGCCATACAGCAAGCGCCAACAAGAAATATGGCGCGTGGAATGCGACTTGGGTATCATCCCTGACCCTGACTGCCCAGTCGACGGCAGTTGGGCCGCCTGGTCCGCCTGGTCCCCTTGCAAAGGATCCTGCGACAACATAGGCCACCGGACAAGGACTAGGGAATGCAACAACCCGCCACCGTCAAAAGACGGAGTCCCATGCTCCGGCCCTGATGATGACACCACACCCTGCCACTTAACCAACTGCACGGTAGAAGACTACAGAAAACTCGCTGCTGGAGACTCAGGTCGGACGGAAGCATTGAATCAGCTAGCAGCAGCGCCGGCCTTGATGGGTCGCTGCCTACAATCCGAATGCCCGTTCGAATCTATAGAAGCAGCTCTAGCTTACGACAACACTTGGCAGATCAGCCCCGAAGCCGTTTGGAATTCCTTACAGTGTGTCAAACACAACATGGGCTGTCCTGTGGTCGGAGAATGGGGCGCTTGGGGCGAGTGGTCTTCTTGTGGAGCTCGGTGCGGCCAAGGCGTGCGGTGGAGACTGCGACGCTGCGACACACCCCCACCTTCGGACGCCAGCCGCATTTGCACCGGGAAACCGTTGGAAGCGCAAGACTGTGAAGGCGATCAGTGCGCGATCGAAGACCAAGTAGACTACGGCGGGGGCGGCACTTGGAGCGAGTGGCAGCAGTGGTCGGAGTGCTTGGAGAGATGCGGCCCGGGCGCGAGGAGGCGCCGGCGGGTTTGCAACGAGAAAAAGACGCAGCAAGTCGGCGGGACCTGGGGTACACACTGCCACGGGCAGCACGATGAATTGGAAGTTTGTGAAAACAAAGTGTGCGTTTTGGACGGCGCGTGGTCGGGTTGGAGCGTTTGGGGGCCGTGTTCGCAGTCCTGCGGTGCTGGTGTGCGCTCCCGCTCACGCTCCTGCACGAGGCCCATCCCGGCTGGTGGCGGGACAGACTGCGTTGGACTCAAATACGAAGTCGGCTCGTGCCACCTTGCCCCTTGCATAGTCTTTTCCCACACCGTTGCCGTGTTAAATGGGGAGTCATTCTTCCACTTCGACTTCGAGAAGAAACGGTCTACTCTCTTTCATTTCTATGTTCGTTTTATGCCACTTTCGCCTCATGGCACACTGGTACGACGAGGGACAATGCGGAATCCGAACGTAAGACTAAGCCTTCAGAAATGGCACGTCTGTTTGGACGCAGGTGGTCTGTCAAAGTCGTGCTCTCTTCCAAGATTTTGCTCCCCATCTGTAATAGAGTCAGCGGCCTGGCACACGGCTTTAATCACAATTTCGAGTGATGCGGCTTCGTTAAGGCTAGATGACGCTCGTACGCCCATTCGAAGTACATTTCCGTGCGATCCTGAGTTAGAAGACAACAAAATGAATATAATTATAGGTGAGAAATTCCATGGAGAGCTACAAGAAGCCGTTGTGAACTTTATTCCGTTAATATTAACTATGGATCAGAATACGAGGTATAGAAGATCAGATTTTGTTCCCACATACACGTCTAACATAGCTTACGAGAAGGCAGGTACCGAAGAAGCGTTTTTGAACCTTGCCGCGGACCAGTATTTGCGGTTGCCTTGTTTCGATGATCAAAACGAATGGCGATTGGAGCTCACGGTGAAATCAAAGCGAGATTCTGGAACTATATTGTTCTTAAGAGACGACAGCAGCGACAGTTGGCTGCATTTGTCTCTCCAGAACATGAGAGTGAATTTGCGACTGGGAATTGGGGATTTTCGATCGGAGGGCTGTGGTTCTACGGAATACCTGCCTGATCAGTGGCTGGATGTAGTCATGCTGAAGAAAAGGGAAACCAATTCTATGGAAGCCTCTATAAACGCCGGCGAGCGGATACATGCTGTCCTAGAGGAAGTCACTAACAGACACAAGCGGTACACTTACAAAAAAATTAACCCTTTAAATAAACTGAGAAAGTCGCGTAAAGGAGAAAAATCCGATGACAATAACACACAAGAAAACGACACAAATGTTTTTCCATTTGTAATATGCAGCGACGAATTTTTTGTGGGAGGTGTTCCACAGGAGTTTCGACGCAATATCGACGATTTCGCTGCGTTTTCTGGCATCATAGCTCTGATTAACATCAATGGGGAGTTACAGGATCTCCACAAATTCAGCGTAGAAAGGTCCAAAGGTGATAAAGTGCAGCTATCCTCCAGGACGGCCAGCATTTCGGGTTCTTATCATGAAACTAGTTGGGGAAGCTCAAACAGTTTGAACTTGACATGCCTTCACGCGAGAACGGCGAGGTCTCCACAAACGGCTCGCTGGATCTTCCTCGACACAGGGATAGACAGTGTGATCAGTAGCAAGAAGGCCCGTTCTATTGACGACGGAAGAGTTCTTAGACTCGTAGCCACAGCCACCAACGACCTGCGGGGTTTCTACACTTGCCGTTCACACGCGCGAAAAGTGACACGAAACATCGTAACATACGGTGTCATTGGGAAGATTCGACAACGATTAACGTCACCAGACACCACTACAGCGATAGCTCTTGTTACCACACTAATTCTCATAATAGGGACACTGACCTGGATTGTATCTGAAGGTATTAACGACCTACGAAACGGTTTCGGCTTTTTTCGCGACCGCCATCTCACTCCACAACAAGAGGCCGAAGCTGTGTGCAACTATATAGATCAGAATATAGAACTGATTGGTTCCAAAAGCCAAGCAAAGCTGGCCAAAGCCAGGGCGAGGAGGAAGGGGCAACGCTTAGCTAGTAAGATGAACTTCGCCGCTCAGGAACCACAAGGAATGATGGCTGATCGGCCAGGTTCCGATTCCACCTTGAGCGAACCCGAAGAGATGCCAGACTTACCGGCGATTAAAAGCTCCTCCATGGAAAACACTCAAGACATCTTCAGATGTGAACCTTGCTACGTCAGCTCCCCGCGCCACGGTTCTAACATAACTTCGCCCAGACCGAGATTGACGTCTTCAACATCCGCAGATAGTTCTCCAAGAATCCTGTGCTCACGTTTGTTGATAACTAGAGGGTACCAAGCGAGGGAGAGAAGGAAGAAAGTCAGCTCCGGTCCTAAGCAGATAGCAAATTTGCTGACGATAAAATCTTCATCGTTTGTCAACCAGTCGCCTGCGCAGAAGATTTTACAGAGATTTCGGGAACTTAAAAATGATGATCCTTAGTTAACACATATCTCCGAGACACTCGTCGATTCGATAAGGTTACATAATTAATAAAACTAATTTATTATTCTAAGTAATGAAATAACTAAAAAACTTTTTTCTTTTTTATGAGTTAACAAGCGGCAAAGGCATACATTCAAAAATATACATAGAATTGGAGAGGCTCCTTTTTCTGAAGATCTTATTCCCTCGTATTCGGGAGCTAAAAAAGTACTGCATTCTAGTCTCGTCTGTTTTAATATGCACAAATTCTGCTGATTTAACTAACTATATAAGAACACAAAAATTATAGCCTCAAAATTTGAGCTTAGTTCTCTGTTATAAAAATTCTCACTAGAAATACCAAAATTGGTTTAGGTTTGTTAGGGGTTTCTTCAAATGCCCGAAGGGAAACGGAATAGAAATAGGAACCCCGCGAAAGACGGGGTTCGTTGACCTTACACTGAGGGTTTAAAAGGGTAGGTAACAAGTAATAAAAAATTGATGATTCTAATAATATATTGTTTCAATAGATAGTTACAATTAGATTAGACACAAAATAGTCAAATCTCGTTAATATTATATTTGTACTTTAAAATTACTTAGATGAGTTTCATTTCATGAGATTTCGTATAAATATATATTATATGTAAATACATACAAGCAATCACTTATTTATTAACATCGACCAATATTTTTGTTATCTATTCACTATAACCAATATGTAATTTTACTGACTAGATTAGAAGGAAATAAATAATTTAAAAAAAGAAGAAACTTCTTTGTAAAATAGCAATAACATAAGAACGAGTAAGAAAGCGATGTCTATAAACATTATTAAAATGTGTACTATACTTTATGAATAAAATTGGAGTTACTTTTTATAACAGATCTAACCATCAGACAAATATGTGATCTACCATTGATATAGCATTTATACAGTACCCGGCCATAAAGATAGCACTTCGGTCTTTGGAAAGAGACAATTTGGCGTCACGTAAGTTAGAGCTAGACAACGCTATACAAAGCCCAAATTAGCCGAGAAGACCGATGTGCATTTATGGTCGGGTACCGTACAATCGAGGGCATAAATATCGATACAGTCATGTCAAACAATATAGGTGTCACCGACCTTAAATACCTTTAGTATGTACTTATTATTTATGTTTAGTTTTCTATTTTTAAAATATTAAAAAATATAAAAATTGTCTATGCTTCAGTCAGATGAAGTTTCAGGGTGCGACCAAACCGCCGCGTATACGCAGTGACGTGTCGTATTCGTGACGTTTTCTCACCGTTTCTTCATACATTTTGTTGCGATTCCGTAACGTCACCGTTTTTTAAGCGGCGGTGTGGTCGCACCCTAAAGGTGTATAGATATTTATGACGTTTTGGCTCAGCACGGCTAGCACGAGAGCGAGCGAAATAGACTATCCGTCTCCTTCTTACTGTTCGTTTTAGAGAGGGGTAGTCTATCTCCTTCGTGACGAACGCTAACTGCCATAGCTAGTAAATAACTACGTATATATTAGTAGGTTCCCTTTGCCAATCTTCGAGGTCCCTATATCATCAACTCGACAATAAAATTGCCGGCGACAATTCTGTTTACTAGACAAGTAAGCTAGGCCCCTAGGGTGCGACCATACCGCCGCTTAAAAAACGGTGACGTTACGGAATCGCAACAAAATGTATGAAGAAACGGTGAGAAAACGTGACGCATACGACACGTTCCACAGTATATATATAAGCTAAAGCTGTAGGGAATCTACGAACAAAACGGTCGAAAAGAGCGCACACATAGACGCGCGCTTTTACACGCCCCCTAAGCGGATCTCGCGGTGCCGTCAGTCGCGCGTGGCGCATTGAGACGAGCGGCCGTTTTTTCGTTTTAAATATGCCAAGAGCGTATTGCGCAGTGTACGGCTGCTTGAACTCGGCTTCTTCAAAACCGAAATAAACATAAATTGCAAATTAGCTAATTTCCCAATAGTTTATTTAAGAAAGCTATTCATGCAGATGACAATTTTTTATACAATATAACAGAGCTTTCCGAACGTGTCGTAGTAGGCGAAAGTATTTTTCAGTAAGTAACATATAATACTTACCTACCGACAAAGAAAAATCTTAAACTATTGAAGTATTTTTTTAAATACCCTATTATATTTAAAAAATAGCTTATTCATTCGATTATTATTTAATTAATATAGAACCCATATAAACGTTTGTTTCTCTTTTACACTAACTAGACAAAAAACTTTTCAATTTAACAAAAAAATTATCGACAACCCTAACGCTTTATCGGAGCGTAGGTACTTATTTCAAAAAGTAAGCCTATCTTCTCTACTGCTTTAGCTTATATATATACTGTGACGTCACTGCGTATACGCGGCGGTTTGGTCGCACCCTTTCACCACCGCGTCGTCAGTGACAATTGACAATTCAGTTTAACTCGACTAGAACTTACGCCAGTTGGCTTCATATTGAATACGCATTGCATTTCGAATTGAACCTGTCATAATAAAGAAAATTGACACATTTCTTAATAAAATATGAAAATATTGTAAAAAAGATGAAGTGAAATGAAAAGTAATATCGGTTAAGAACGGAAAATATAACAGTTTTAAACAACTAATTAGTCAGCGATTAGAAAGTTTTCGCATATGACACGACATGTGACGTTATTTGTCACAACGCCCATATAAACTCCATATTAAAATTCTGTTTTTCTAGCAAGAGGTAAAGACATCTTTGATATTATAGCTTAAATCTCGGTTATCTTTATAGTTATTTGAAAAAAAAAATACATAAATGACTTATTAATGTAAGCTATGAAAAAAAAAACTTGTTTTTTTTTTTCATAGCTTAGCGAAAAATAGGGAAGTATCTTGATACTTCCCTATTTTTCGAGTTGGTGAAATACCAAGAGTACATTCACAATACGTACAGTCAGCGTCATATATATATTTACAGTCAGTGTCCAAACATTTCGGTATAGGTGAAAAACTTGAGTAAAATGACCTGTTGTATGTAGTAGTGTACAGAACTGATACGGGACTCAAGTCATTTTTGTAATTTGGGACGTCAATTAGTCTATTCGCACACATTACTCACACATACAACAGGTCATTTACTTAGGTTTTTCACCTCTATACGCCTGTATGTCAAGGAAGAATGAGCGTTTGCCGATATTTGGGCAATTCGACCGTAACGTATTATATCGCTGACAGTACTAGTAAAATCTAAGAATACAACACTGTCTTTTCAAAGAGTCAACATTAAAATTAATAAAGAGAATATCTTTTATAACGATATTAAAACTACAATAACCATTTTTAACGATAACACTAATTAACCTACAATTATGTAATTAAATTATTCTTATAAATCGAGAAACATTTTGAGAGACCCAATTTTTGAGCTTCGAGTGATAATGCATTTAATTTATTCGAAATAATATCCTAAAGTCTTTTACATAGCTTCACAAAAAGATCTAAAAATCAAAGAGTCGCGTAAAACTAAAGCCGGACCTGCGAGCTGTTACCGTAACTGTTACACGTTACAGTAACCAAAAACCCTACAGTCTGTTTCAATAAGGAAGGTATGGCTGACACATACACATACCCCTTTATTCATAAACGCTATAGGCTTCTGCTAACTTAGCAATCGTTTGTCCTTATCTGTGAAAGATATGTCAAAATGAAAGCTTTACTTTTCGGATTTTTCTGTGTTCTAATTTTCAGTGTCGTTTCGAAAGTGTATGTGCCAGCCATACCCTTATTGAAACAGACTAGGGTTTGGTTACTGTAAAGTACAACTCTCAAGGTTTACAGCTCGCAGATAAGTATCTGTGAAAAACTTAAGTAAATGACCTGTTGTATGTAGCAGTGTACAGAACTGAAATGGGACTTGAGTTATTTTCATTCTTACCTGTCCTATTTGGTTAGAAAAATTCTAACCTCAAAACGTCTCATTTTTGCTATTTTTTAACTATCTCATCGTAAATAAAGGAACTGGAGATAAAATATTAGCAAAATTATGGACAAAATATTACCTCAGGTATGTTTGATAATACAATACACCTTATTCTTATTCTTGCTCATTGAGGTTAGAATTTTGTTTAGGTACCAAATAGGACAGGCAAGAATGAAAATACCATAAGTAATTTTTCTAATCTGGAACGTCAATTTGTCTATTCGCACACATTACTCACACATACAACAGGTCGTTTACTTAAGTTTTTCACCTACACCGGGGTTTTTTTTTATTTATTTTTTTATGGCATCTAATGGCTCCAATAGAACGACTAATTTCATTGAGCATTGATTGAAATAAATCGTTCATTCTTACCCCCTTATTCATAAACGCTCTATAGGCTTCTGCTAACTTAGCAATCGTTTGTCCTTATCTGTGAAAGGTAAATGTCAAAGTGACAGATAAGGACAAACGATTGCTAAGTTAGCAGAAGTCTGTAGAGCGTTTATGAATAAGGGGGTTAGATAATATCGATAGGAAGTCAAGCATAACTAAGGTACTTTCTGTGAGCTCTTAGAATGCTATCTCACTCACCCTTATGGGATTGATACTTAAATCGGCCGAGAGATAGCAAGACTAACCTGAATGGCAATCTCAGAGCACACGGACTGTACATTAACAACTTACAATGTATTTAATTTACCTAAAACGTTGATCAGACGTTGGTCAAAAGGCGGCAAAGCTGAAGTGGGACTGGGCTGGTCATGTTTGCCGTATGCCGGATGAGTTATGGGCCAAGATAACCACCAAGTGGAGTCCCACTAACTCAAACCGGCGGCCCGGTAGACCTAGACGGCGATGGCGGGACGAGTTGGACGCCTTCTTGAACGACTGGATACTTACCGCAGCAGACCGGGAGCAGTGGAAGAGTTGGGGAGAGGCCTTTGCTCAGCAGTGGGACACAATAGGCTGATAATAATAATAATAATAAAACGTTGATCTAAATCGGTCCAACCGATACCTTATTCAAGGATAAGCAGAAAAACGGTTTATCCCAATGTCACTAAAATTTCACTATAATTTGATAAACCTTATTATCATCTAATAATCTTTAAAAATATATTATTTATGGGTCAGAACGCCTAAGGTTTTTCTATCCAATTCTTTAGCCAATATCACTAGAATGTCAAACCTAGTTACAAATTTGATGTCACCTTGGATGGTGATTTTTTTGACGCCTTTACCGAGGCGATTCCTAGGTACTGTGATATCTAATCTTCCCGGCCCAAATGAATATCGAAACTTAACAAGTAGCCCAACGTCCCAGTAAGACATACCCCCTTATTCATAAACGCTCTATAGGCTTCTGCTAACTTAGTAATAGTTTGTCCTTATCTGTCACTTTGGCATTTACCTTTCACAGATAAGGACAAAAGATTGCTAAGTTAGCAGAAGCCTATAATGCGTTTATGAATTTGGCGGGTATCGGATTCCAGCTCTGTATAAGTCATTTTCAGATTTTACAGCATTTGAGATTTGGGCCGCTAGAATATGTGCCTTAAATTAGTACACTGGGTGGTTACAATAAAAGTTACTATAACTTTAACCATAGCCAACGATTAACAGAAAACCTATGGAACATTATGTCAAAATCATTGGTTATGATTAAAGATATCGTTAAAGAGAGTTTTAAAAAAGTCTACATGAACGTTTTTTCCAGCATTTGACTACTTTGGATTATTCTTACTAAGAACCGTTTACCTTATCGCTGCAACAAGAAAAAAGTGTCCCAAAACTTCCATTCCAGTACGTCACTTTTTTATATGTACGGAACGTGACGAACAGAAAAAAATCCATAGCAAAATCTGGGACACATTTTTTCTTGTAAGAGACTCGATAGGGTAAACGATTCTGAGTAAAAAAAAATAGTCTAGGAAAAAAAGTTCAATTTAACTTTTTTAACGCTCAACAGTAACTTGGATCTCACGCTTAACAATACCTATTCAAAAAGTACCAGGAGAGCATGACTGCAGAGTGTAAACTATTCCTTATGGGTGCTCTTGTTGCGTCGCTCCTTCGTAGGCGGAGTTACCTTTCTCTTATAATAGATGGCGGTGAAAAGTACTCCCGCGCTGAGAATGGTAGAGATGGCGAAGTTAGCCATCAACTTGATATCGGCCGAGTCCACATACACTGTGAAGATGCGTGCTGAAATAATATTAAGTTCTAAGTTAAAAGGCTGATAAAACAGACGCGGCAGAACTTTTTTTTATAGAGCGGCACCAGTAATTGGCCAAGGACAATAATCCGCGATAACTTTTATTTAAAAGAAGCAAAGGTATAGTAATTTATTACAAGTCATTTTATAACCATACTAGCTTCTGCCCGCGACTTTGTCTGCGTAGAAATAGCAATTGACATGTTTGTGGCTCTCCCCCGGGAACTATGCTATTTTCCGGGATAAGAAGTAGCCTATGTTTTAACCTAGGGTAGGTACAAGCTATCTTCATTCCAAATTTTATCCAAATCCGTCTAGTCGTTTTAGCGTGAAGAAGGAACAAACATACACACTCACATCGTCACAAACTTTCGGATTTATAATATTAGTAGGATTTTTTTTTATTTTTTATGTGAATAGGAAGGAAGGAAAACGAGCAAGTGGGTCACCTGATGATAAGCGATCACCACTGCCCATAGACACCCGCAACCCCGGAGGGATTGCAGATGCGTTGCCAACCTAGAGGACTTAGATGAAATGCCTCTTGTGCCCGTAATTTCCCCGGCTGTCTTACTCTCGACACCGGAACACAGCAGTGCAAGCACTGCTGCTTAGCGGCCGGATTAGCGAGTAAGATGGTGGTAGCGATCCGGACGGACCTTGCACAAGACCATACCACCCGCCATTCATTAAATTAAGAACAAAGTGCCCATTACTGGTCCTTGTCAGCTTGAAGTGTCAACACTGGGGCCATCACATCACCCTTAGGTACTTACATGTAGTAAGTGATCCTACTAATATTATAAGATTTATAAGTATGCGAAAGTTTGTGACTATGTGAGTGACGATGCGAGTGAGTGAGTGTGTTTGTTTGTTCCTTCTTCACGCTGAAATTTGGATTTGGGTCATATTTGGAACGGAGATAACTGGTACCCTAGATTAAAACATCGTAGCTGCCTAGTCGCAGCGTAAATAATTATTGCAGAATATAACTATCAACATCAGTTCTTAGTCTAATTCCACGCGAAGTCGCGGGCAGAAGCTAGTATACAACATAATCATATCATTTAACAATAGGCGACTCTTGTCAACAAGAAAACAGGGTCGTAAATTGCGTCATGTTTGGAAAGCTGTAACGTAATTAACCAAGACAAATTAACGACGTCATACTTGGATACACACTGGCTTAAAATTAGTGCCCGACCGATATATGTTTTTTGAATAAACCGAAACCGATTCCGAACCTTTTATAAATGTGATTAAAAAGTTGAATAATGTGTCATTGGGCCGGTTTTTTTTTTCAGATATAATAATCAATTAAACTTCTCGCTGGTCTAATATTACAAGATTCTACGTTTCACTTTTCTCGGATTGAAATTCCAACATTATAATCCATAAAAAGGGAAAATTTTACATAAAAGCGAAGCATATTTTATCTGTGTATCGTTTCTTTAGTCACAGACGGTTCTGGCTGAAAATCAGTGCTGCAGGTGTCTAACACCTCAGAGTAATGCTGAGCCAGCGGCCGTTTCACTTTTGCGAAGACAACGCTGATGATTTAATTTTCATGTCTGTGTTTTTTTTTGTTTCTTTTCTATAAAATTGTGCGTATGCTCTTATATTTGTGTGTCTTGCAAAATGAATAAATATCTTCTTGATTTCTTTCTTTGAAGTGCAAGTCAGCGCGGTCGAAGGGTTCCGTGGTGGTGGTAGGTATTAAAATAACATTTAGATGTGTCATTTTACTGCAGTGATCTATCTGCCAGATTACATTGAGAAAGACAAAGCAAGTCCAACCGTCCACGAAATGCATGGCAATGTGTCTTGGTCACTTACCAACGTTAGTGCTGACAGAGATCAACCAAGTAGTGAGGGAGACGGCGTCGGCGTTGCCAGCATTAATTATACCGTATATGTACGTCACTTTGGCAAAGCCACTCAACGGTGTGCAGCATGGCTGGAAATACGAAAAGAAATAACGATAAAAAAAATATTTGCAGGTGTGGCACAAAAAAATAAACAAAAGTTAGTTGACAGTTGAGCGTTTTCCAAAAAAAAGTCCACAATACATGTACATTTTTTTCCAGAATTTAAATGTTTTTGGGTTTATCTTACTCGGAATCGTTTACCCTATCGATTCTCATTACAAGAAAAAATGTATCCCAGATTTAATGAATCAATCAATCCGTGTTCACTGGAAAGCGGCTAAGCGCGTATTGCGTTATTTCAAAGGTACAATTAACTACAGCATTACCTATGAGAAGAACAATTGTTTATCTGCGACGGGATTTGCAGATGCAGACTGAGCTTCTAATGAATTTGATAGACGCTCTTATACGGGATATTTTTTCAAAATTGGAAATTCTATTACTTGTTGGAAAAGTAGAAAACAGCGTACCGTCGCGTTATCGAGTACTGAGGCAGAGTACATGTCACTTTCTGGTGCATATAAGGAAGCATTGTTTATAAAGACTTTCCTTCATGGATGTATAGGTAAACAAGTTGAAATTGTAATTTACAATGACAATCAGTCGGCTCTAAAGCTAGCTGAAAATAGTATGTTCCATGGTAGATCGAAACATATTGATATACAATACATACGTCATCATTTCGTTCGGGAGGCGGTAAGCAATGGTGTTGTAAAAGTTAATTTTATGCCAACGTCCAAAATGACGGCGGATGTCTTGACTAAACCGTTGTCAGTAGACTGTCAATTAAGAGTGTGTATGTAGTTCACAAGATAGGTTTAAGGGGCGGTGTTAGAGGTTGCAAACCTTCCTAGTTTAGTAAACTCTATCATGTGTGGTCTATTACTTATTGTGTCCTAGCAACGCTGTTCTTTAGACAATATACGATTGCCCTTGACTTGACATGGTTTTTCCTTAATCTCTAATAATTTTACTATGGATTTTTTCCTGCTCGTCACGTTCCATACAATCTATATTAAAAAAGTGACGAACTGGAATGGAAATTTTGGGACACCATTTTTCTTGTATAAAGATCGATAGGGTAAATTGAGTAAGATAAACCCAAAATAGTTAAATTCTGGAAAAAATGATCAAGTGGTTTTTTTTTGGAAAACGCCCAGTTAGAGTAGGTGAAAAACTTAAGTACCTACTTAAGTAAATGACCTGTTGTATGTAGTAGTGTACAGAACTGATATGGGACTTAAGTAATTTTTCTAATTTGGAACGTCAATTTGTCTATTCGCACACATTATTCACACATACAACAGGTCATTTACTTAAGTTTTCACCTATACTTAAATATAGAGGTGTAATGATCACCAGTGAGAGTGACAAAACCTGAGTTTTTCAGATATCAATAGTGTCTCCTCTCATACATACATTCTGTATCACCGTTTTGGAGTAAAATCAATATTGGCATAGCTCATCTAAAATGAATGCATAATGGTGCTATCCAATTAGCCTTGTCTATTTCTGACATATGAACGTGTAATATCATAAAATCAATACAGCATATTGCCCTGCATTATTAGCATTACAGTCTTATAATAGTGAGTGCAACTGCAAGTGGGTTGTCTCCTGCAATACCCAATTCATTTCTTACTGTCTGCAGAAGTTCTCCATTTATAGTAAGAATTTAAACATTTTTATTAATTTAAATATCTTTACAAAAGTATAAAATTTCCTTAAGAAGTTGCTTTCAAATAGAAGTTATTTTTTTACAAAAGAGAAACAGGAGTCTAGCTACAATATTTTTTATCAGTACATACTATTTAAAAAATAACGTGGCTTGACCGTTTTGCTACCGTCATATAGGCGTAGGGCATAATTATATATAGTAGATAGTTCTTATAGCAACGAATTTCAGCTTTTTAAAACTTAAATTTGATGATCACCGGTGAGTCAGTGACAAAATCGGAGTTTTTTAGATATCAACAATGTCTAAAATATAGAACTCATGCTATTAAAACTTTACACTCATAAAAAGTGCATTACTCACATCATATCCCAAGAATGTTGATTATCTAGTACAATCCAAAACCAAGTTATGACAGTTCAAAATAAAGACAAAGCGCTTCGAGAAAAGGTAAGTAGTGTCTTTCTTACGCTTCACTTGGCTATATTGGCTGGAGCACTGCCGTGCCCCCAGATAGGTACTAAGTGTTAATATTGTTTATTTCAATGTACGTTACTTAAATAAATAGCCAGACCGATTATGTCCTTCCTACACTGGCGAGCAAAAATAAAGAGTCACTTTTCAGACAAAGTTTGCCTTCCTATTCATATAAAAAAAAAAAAACTATGAAATGCGACCCGTTATTTTTGCTCTTGAGTATATGTCTACATCTACCCCGTAGGGGATGTAGACGTGATTTATGTACGTATGTCTGTTCAGGGGCCGTACCATGACGTCTTAATGCGATTCAGTTTAGGTTCGCTCGCTGTCAGATTCATACAAAAAGTGACAGCTAAAACTTGAACTGAGTCGGAATTAGGATGTCATGGTAAGGCCCCAGTACTCACCACAAGACAAGACAGGATATCCTTAGGCAGAACCTCCGCAGCGAAACCAGACACAGTGATAATATAAGCCACAGTCCCCAGTGGCACCATCGGCAAGCATAACATGCTCTTATACCTCAGCACATAGTAGAACATAACGTATATCTGCACCAATATTATTGGGTACTCGAGATATGTCATCACGTTGTAGCCATTTGTAAAGTTGTACAGCGTCACAATTGAGAATCTGGAAGGTTTTGAAATACCGGTTAGTAGGTTAGTATCGTTCAGAAAACCGGTATAAAGTTCATTGGATTTCCGGTTAACGGAGGGAACTAAACTACCCCCCTTATTCATAAACGCTCTATAGGCTTCTGCTAACTTAGCAATTGTTTGCCCTAATCTGTGAAAGGTAAATGTCAAAGTGACAGATAAGGACAAACGATTGCTAAGTTAGCAGAGCGTTTATGAATAAGGGGGTGATTATCAATCGACATGTTTATCGCTACCCCGCGGGAACTTTGCAATTTGCTGGGATAAAAAGTAGCCTATGTTTTAATCTAGGGTACCAGTTATCTCCGTTTTAAATTTGATCCAAATCCGTCCAGTCGTTTCAGCGTGAAGAAGTAACAAACACACACACAAACTTTCGCATTTTTAAAATTATAGTAGGAGGGGATGTATAGTTATTATGTTATATGTATGTACATATCAAAAGAGCAGGATGACGTTGTTAAAGTAGCATGACTAAATCATTAGTTTTGCTTTGCAGACGTACTTACCGCTCTACATAACAACGAAGTATTGAATCAATAGATAAATTTTAAAGCAAGATTGTATACTCAGAGGGAAAAATTGTATCTCTATACTTCATTTAATTTAGAATGAGAAACAACAATAACATTATATTGCGGCTGGTCAACTATTTCTTACCTAGCAAACAGTACAGTGCAATAGTTTGGCAGCCGCAAAATAAAATTGTTTTAATGCCACTTTATTTGCGTGGCGTCAATTGTTACTCTAGTACAAATCTTAAAGAGATTACAGTTCACGAGCCGCAATATAATGTTGTTGTTGTTTCTCATCCTAAATTAAATGAAGTATAGTCCATTTATTTATTTATTTAATTATATTTACATTTAAATCTTATGCATATTATCTTAAGAGCGTGCATCCGTGCTGAGCTCGCAACGTCGCATTTTTGGTGATTTTTTGCGATAATTTCACAGAAATTTAATGAAAGTATCAAATATCCGTCTGTAGTGCACTTCGTTTTTAGTGTATTAATGTGTCTGATGCAATAATTCATCGTGATGGACTTTTATTTTCTTATTAAACGAGATATAGTATTTTATCGCTTTAATACGAAAATAAACGTCCATCACCATTAATCATTGCATTGGACACATTAATACACTCAAAATGAAGTGCACTACAGACGGATATTTGATACTTTCATTCAATTTCTGTGAAATAATCGCTAAAAATCACCAAAAATGCGACGTTGCGAGCTCAGCACGGATGCACGCTCTTAACAGATGCTACAAATAATCAGTCGGTTCATGACGCCCTGCAAGGCCACACCACAACCATTTTGATAAATCTAACCATTATAAAATATCAATTTAAATGTCAATAGTAGTTAGTGTCATCAGAGATCATCGAGATATATATATATTTTTAATGTAAGCTTGATACAGCTGCGTACAGTTTAAGACTGAAACCATTTGGCCTTAGCGAATGTTTGCCTTTTAAAAGTCATAGTTCTGCATTTGGCGATTGTATTTTATAGGTATAGATTGATTTTTGTGCGCACAATAACTCATACACGTCTGAAGCATAGTAATTTATATACAACCAGTAGGCTAATTGTCTAACTCGGTCGCAATCGCGATTGTGTTCATTTTGACAGTTCATCTCTGGGCTGACAATTGGCATCGGAATCAGCTAGCTGTCACATTCATACGAGAACTGTCAAAATGAACACGATGGCGATCGCGAGCGAGTTAGACAATAAGCCTACAGGTTTATATTGTCACTGACATATGCAGCTCATGCGAGATTGTTTTTCTAAATTCCAGAAGCTCATGCAGGCCTTAATTTTGGCTCTATTTTTTGATTAGTTTAACCCAGATCAGGATAACAAACCCCATTTGGGTGAGAACCAAAAAGTTACACACCATTAAAGTTGAGTTAAAATTTTCACTAAATACCTAACTTTTCCATTGTGACACAAAAGTTACCCATACAAATGTATGACTAATTTTCTTGTCACAATGGAAAAAGTTAGTGGAAAATTTTACGCTTCTTTAAAGGTGTGTAACTTTTTGGTTCTAACCCATTTATTTAACATACCTCCAAACCCGACCCTACCTTTTACCAATGCTAACATGGACCAAATTTTGTGCACCTGAGTGTATTATCAATACATATAATATCAATATAAGATTATACACACCCTGTTATCTCCATAAGCATGGCCTGTATGTATATGCCTTCAGCTGAACGTGACTGTTTTATGTGCATTATCTGCGGCACCTTCAGGAACAGGCATGAGAGGATTGTCATTGTGCTGAGAGTGTTCGCTACTTGTTGGACTATATCTGTCTCCATTTCTTGGCTTTAGGTATCTGGAATAGGCAAGGACAATAGTTAATTGACAGAATAATATTTGTCTCATTACAGCGAGAACCATATAGAGGAGTTTGGACCGCTTCTCCGCTGGTTGGTGAGTCGTCAGAGCCTCGATTGTTGTTCAGCACTGTCCACCAGGTGAGGTTGGTTTGGGCCCCCTTACACCGAAAAGGGGAGGCCTTTGCCCAGCAGTGGGACACTCAATTAGGCTTATATAATAAAAAAAAAGAAAATAAAAAATTTCATGGGACAAATTACACCAATTGACCCAGTCCCAAACTAAGCAAGCTTGAACTATGGGTACCAGGCAACGGATAAACATACTTATGTAATGTAGATAAATACATACAACATCCATGACTCAGGCACAAACATTCGTATTCATCATACAAATGTCTGCCCCTACCGGGATTCGAACCCGGGACCTCTAGCTTCATAGTCAGGGTCACTAACCACTAGGCTATCCAGTCGTCAAATAACAGTGAGAACCACTTTTCTACTGCAACCGCTACAATGCAGATTCTGACAGCAAAGGGACGATGCCAGCATAGCCCAACGAATCTGGATGAAATTCGGCACATAGATAGAGAAAAGTCTGGAGTACCACATAGGCTACTTTTTATCCCGGAAAATTCCCGCGGGATAGCGATAAACGAATTATTTGCATATGAAGTCACAGGCAACTGCTACAAATAAAAAAAGAGAAAGTGTACAAAGTAACTTAAGTACATTATAAATTAAGTTCTCTACATTCACTTACTTATACAATTAAGACTTTGGTCTAGATTAAATTTGACACAGAATTAATTAATAAAATTTATAAAAACAGTAGCCTATAAACATTTTATAGTTTTACACCATAGACACAACCACTTCCACACTCATGGAGTTCAATTAGTTGGATATTTTAACACTTCATTGCTCAAAATTCAAAATACTAATTATGACAATAATTAAGACTGTAATAAAATTATTATTTTTCAAGTCACTTGTTAAGTTAAATAATTTCTGATCCACAATATCCAACTTTTTCAACTCTATTTGTATAGTATTAATAATTTATTAGTAGAAAGATGCTATATATTATTCGACTTTAGCTGAATTAATGATACAAAAAAAAATTACAACCAAATTGAGAACTTCCTCCTTTTTTTTTAAGTCAGTTAAATTCAACTCGCAAGGTCTCTTGCAGCAGATGGCAGTAATATAATAGTAAATTATCAATATATGTAAATAATACTGGCAGTTAAAAACCGCTGTCTAAAATTTCGCAATTACTTATTTAAAAAAAAAACGAGATGCAAACTTTTTCTTTTAAACTCACCGGGCTGTTGGCTAAGACAATTTAAAAACGCAAACGCTTAAAAACACGTTAAAAATATTGACGCGGCAGCAAGACAAGCAGCAGTCGCGTACTAAGCTATTCTTAAATAAAAATTGGCAGGGGCCTGCACTACACTATATCAGTTGTACTCGCGGCCGCCTGCAATCTAATGCCAAGGCTACGAGTCAATTTTTCAATAAAATTTAAAATAGTGCGTTAGGGTTACATACCGCTTGTTAATCTTCCGAATATTCTGAAGAGACGCGCCCAATTCGCCTGATACTCTTTTATGTTATGGCACTGGCTTTTCTTTGACATTATATTATATTACAGGCATTGTGTTAATTAGCATGATTAAATTCACGCATTTTATTCAGTTTTTCATTTTACCGAAATCACGGATTCAGGTTTGAGTTTGACAGTTGTGTTATGAGACTTGCGAGTTGACTGCCGAGTTGACAGTCGACAGTGGGTGCGTTCAGGGAGCCACTATCCGCGCTCGACGATTAGCGCTATGAAACGACACGTGTTCTTGACGTTAGATAGCGTTTGAGTTGCTACTGTTAACTTATAAAATGTTTTCTCTTGTAAAACTTGAGTAAAAGAACAATTTGAATAAAATGAAGCATTATCTAGGTACAATTGGAACATTACGCATCATTAATTGTTTAGAAACAATAATTGTTCCCATGAACATTAACTCTTTTTTTATTTAACCTATTATTTTGCTTAAATTTGCCGAAACCTAAATAATATGAGGAAACCTACATCAACATCATACATACCTAATTGAAAATAATGACTACTGATTGGCACTTTTAGCAACTGGCGGAAAAACTCATGCATGAAAACGAAGCTTTCAAACCTTATTAGCATACATTTATGGTTATTTGCGCTTTTTTGGTGGCGGGAACAAAGCTAAATTTAATAACAAATCACATAAATAAATTTTCATCGCCGCCTGTTAATTTAAAGTAATTTTGGTCGGCTAATTTTCAGGGCCTGTTTTTTCGGCCAGAATTATTTATGGTTAGGTAGTTTTATTTTCAAGTTAACAAAAAAATGTCGCGGCCCTATCTCAGAACCCATTTATCACCCTACAGAAATACACTGACACGTAACACGGCCTAGAATGCAATCGCTTTGCAGAAATCATCACAAGCAGCGCAGTAATCATTCACTTGAAACGTATTGCCTTCGAACTACCGGGGTGTTTAACTCTTTATCATTTCCTACAAAGAAACATTGTAGTACCTATCCTCAGACTATAAGAACCGGCCGTGTTCGAGTCGAACTCGTGCACCGATGGTTCCGTACAAATTCAGCAAGTTAATAGAAAATCCAGTGTTAGCAGAGCCCCAGTCTTAATCAAAATTTAGGAGTTGTTGCGGCAATACAAATACAAATCAACTCTGTGAAAATTTCAAATCTCTAGCTATCTCGGTTCTTGAGATACAGCGTAGTGACAGACAGACGGACGGACAGACGAACAGACAGACGGATAGCGCTAATAGCGAAGTCTTAGTAATGGGATCCCGTTTGCATCCCTTGGGCGCGGAGCCCTAAAAAGCAATAAAGTAGACTGAATTCTGTGAACAAAATCAAGAATCTATTATGTAAAGCCCTTTTTGTAAAATTTCTATTCCGAAATGAAATAGGTACGAAGTAATCATGCCGTCTTCCTCACTTGTTAATTAATGCATATCTATTAGTGTAAGTGTAACCGGAGCGGCATACGACAGAGTTGTGACATATTTGAAATACTTGTATTTAAAATACAAATACAAAATACGTATTACAACAAGTTTACATTTGCGGGCGATGGGGGCACCATCATCGCTAAGTACACTGGTAAAAGTCAAAGAAGATTCGATTTTCAAAGTTTACGTCTGATCAATATAAGATGGTCTTCTTTCAAGTGACGTTAGCACGAGAACCTGCGCAGTGGGTATTAAAAAAAACTTATGCGCACAACAACACCCAAATGCTGGCAACAGATAATTCATACAAAAAAAACTTTATAATTTTTTTAAAATAGAATTAGCGTGTTCCGCGCCTACCGCACAAATTTTTCGAACATTTTATTGACGGTATCAAGTTTTTAAAGTATTTTATTGTGGTGTCCTATTGGACTTTTTATATTAGTCAGGCGGGCGAATAAAGTGTTTATAAGTAAACATATGTGATTGGTTATACAAAGTTACTATTGGACAACTCTGAATATTCGAATACTTAGGTGAGTAAAAGTAAATAAAGCACTATTATATTTGAGGTTATAAAAGCGACTCACTATTGTCCTAAAAACATTACGTAGGTACCTACCTATTTTAAAAGATACCTGTAACCTATTGTAAAGCATTTAGTAGGTTATTTTGCTGACATACAGAACCCCTAATTTCAACAGGCCCCTATTACCATCTCGACAATAGTCGGTGACAAGTGACAATTCTAAATGCAATGCGTAGTCAATACGAAGCCAACCGGCGTGGATTTCTGTCGAGTTTGTAATGTAAACAGATATGTCACTTGTCAGCGACTATTGTCGCATTGAGGAAATATGGGACAGGGTTAGTCCGATTTAGCCCTGTAAATGTTTTTAAGGATTTTTTAATAGTTGTCAAATTATTTCCGTAAATTGATCGATGTGCAGTGCAAAGTGAAGCGTCAAGGGCGGGATTAAATTTTAATGACATTATGTCAGGTTCAAGTTCAGGTTCAGGGGCGTTACCATGACGCCCTAATTCCGACTCAGCTCAAGTTTTAGCTGTCACTTTTAGTACGAATCTGACAGTGAGCGAACCTAAACTGAATCGCATTAAGACGTCACGGTAAGGCCCCAGTAAACCAACATACAAATATATTCCGAAAAAATTCTGAGTAGCTTGCACCTGTTTTTTAAAAAATAAGTAAGTACTCGAAATATTTAAATCGAAACATTTTGAAAAATCCGCGACTGCTGTTAAATTGTTAACGTCAATCAATTTTATGCCAAAAATGCCTTACATAATTTCGGGAATGAGCTGGACCGATTTTTACTGAACATGGTTAAAACCACCGAAACTGGCTTTCGAATGAAATAAACCACATCGAAATCGGTCCATCCCTTTGAGAGCTGCTCCCTCTTACACGGGGGACAGTCGAGTCGGCAATGAAAGAAAGCTGTAGGCTTATTGTCTAACTCGCTCGCAATCGCCATCGTGTTCATTTTGACAGTTCATGTATGGGCTGACAATTGGCATCGGAATCAGCTAGCTGTAACATTCATACAAGAACTGTCAAAATGAACACGATGGCGATTGCGAGCGAGTTAGACAATAAGCCTACTGAATACAGACCTACTTTGCAAGCGCGGCCCAGGGGCGTGGGGTAAGACGACAAAGGGGACCGAGAGAGGTGCGGGCGGGTAGTGCGCCGCCCGCACCGAGATCCCCCGCGGTCGTCCCACCCCGCGTCCCTGCACCGCGCGGGCGAAGACTACAGAGGTGAGGAGCCGCGAGTCAATCGGTCGAAAGTTTCCGTCGGCAATTGACCCCCCGAGTCGTTTGGGGCCAATACGAGTACATTTACTGCTTTGGAAACACAGGTAATAAAAAAAAAACAACGCTTTGTACCTCTCGATTTAAACTTTCGCGATTTTCACACCATTATAAGAAAAACGGAACTTAATCACGTAAATATTTTTTTTGTATACCTCGACGTTTCGGACGCGACTTAGCATCCATGGTCTCGAGACGAAAAAAAAAGAAAGGTCTAAAAGTGCAGTCGCGTCCGAAACGTCGAGGTGTTTACAAAATAATTTTTATTTACGTGATTAAGTTCCGTTTTTCTTATAATACCTAATGTTAACAACGCTTGTGTTTCGAATTGTGTTTCTTGTGAAAATTTGGACATTGAGGTTAGAATTTTGTTTACTAAATAGAACAGTTAAGAATGAAAAGACCTTAAACCTGGTTGTAGCTTATTAACTAAAGAAAGTTTCCGCATAAAGTACCTAAAGAGGCAGAGGTTAAAAAGGTTATAAATTAATAAAGGTGTCATTGACTACTGGGATCATAGACATTTTTTTGTTCGCGTCTCTCATGTGGACATGGAAAAAGTTAAGGGTCTATAGTATAGTCAATATTTTTAAGTCCAGTCTACATCGGCGTGTGGAAAATCTATCAGGTCAGATCAGTTAGACCGTTTTGGCGTGAAATACTAACAAACTTACAACATAAAACTACCGTGAGACTCGATCATAATTACAAAAACGGATAACTCACGTATAAAGGCCATACGCACACACATACACACATACACATACCCATACACATATATACAACATACACACGGATACGATCGCATACGGATACGGATTACAGGGTTACGGATTAGTCCGAAACATATGTCGAGCGTTATTCGGCTTTTATACGTGAGTTATCCGTTTTGGTAACTAATAAACTTTCATACACACTCACAAACTTTCGCGTTCAGTTACAATATTATTAGTTCCGAAACTGCCCTTTTTTTGGGATTTTTTAAAAACGTTCGTGTAACGCTATTTTTTTAGGACGCTACAAGTCGGTAACAACTTACACATAAAACGCGTCTATAAAATTGAGTCAAACTCCTTCCTACATCTGGTCATTAAGAACGATGCCCTGTTTACACTGGCCAGTGAAATCGTTCTAGTACTTGGCATCACTCGATCGGTCAATTAGACTGAGCTGTAAGTTTATTGTCTAACTCGCTCGCATTCGCCATCGTGTTCATTTTGACAGTTCTTGTATGAATGTGACAGCTAGCTGATTCCGATGCCAATTATCAGCCCATATATGAACTGTCAAAATAAACACGATGGCGATTGCGAGTGAGTTAGACAATAAGCCTACAGTTTCGAAATTGACCAGGTGCATCTTTAGCGGTTCGTTGGATTCGCTTGACTGAACTGACCTGTGGCCTCTAAAGCATACGGTCGAGAGTGCAAGCCCGGGCTCGTACCTCTGAGTTTTTCGGAATTTATGTGAAGAAAAATATCGTGAGGAAAGCTGCACACATTTGCGAAGCAATTCAATTGGTGTGGTTGAAGTTCCCAATCCGCAGTGGGCCCGTGTGGGAACTATAGCCGAAGCCCTCTCATTCTGAGAGGAGGCCTGTGCCCAGCAGTGGGACGTAGATAAGCTGGAGATAATGATGATGAGATGATACTCGCAGAGGTTTACACTAGCTCACAAAGCCACTAATCAGATTTAAAATAAATGTTCAATTCTATGCACGTAGGCGTAGGTACCTAGGGTAAAGTCACCAAAAAATGAACGATTAAGCGACTACCTCTCCTTTGAACCTTTTTTTCGAAGTGTTGTAAGCCATGTATGATAGTGATTTTTTTCTGTAACACTAAGCACATAGTCGACTTTGCATTTCACGACTTCAAACCCTTATATTACAAACGGATGTATACAAAAAAAAATATTTTTGCCAAAATAAGGCAAATTGCCCCAAAGTTGAACGATGTGCCCTATTTATGAACGAATTGACCCCAAAAGATGAACTAATATATTGATAGTAAAGTAATAGTGGATAGGTGGTCAACTTTTCCCGTAATTGAACATTGCCCACTAAACAAATACACACGAATATACGTGTAGTTATGTGTATTTCTGAAACAAATGAAAATAAATAAAAAATAACAATGTTCACTTAGATAACCTACCCCAAACATGAACGACAAAATGTTGTTAGTTCAAGTTTTGGGCAAGAAATCTATAAGATGAACCAATTAAATCAATTCAAGGTTCATGTACTGAAATAGAAACCAAAAGTTGAACTAGTAACATTTCTTGGTTCAAGTTTTGGGCATGAAATAATAGTTGAACAGTAGCGATTCCCATACAACAAAAATATCAAAAATCTTCGCCTTAGGAACAAAATAATTTGTCAACTTTTGGTTAAAAAATCTGCGATAGGTATACAATTAATTTGAGTCATAAACGGTGTGTCTATCATTTTTATGAGATTTTATAAATGCATTTGAAAAAATACCACTTTTGACTGGCTGACACTTTGAAGACCGTTCAACTATTAGCTCATACCTCTGATTTTGGAACCATTACTTGAACAGCGATTTTATCATTAAATAATATAAAAAAACAGTTATTTATTTACGTAAATATTAGAGACATAGTCATGAATACATACCAAGCATAAAAATGTTAATCAATGCATTATTCAATTTTATATGCAATTAAAAGCTTAAAATGTGAAGGTCTTATCTTAAGAAGGATTCCATATAACCGGCACTTTTGCCGGGAAGCCGAGACGCGGCGACCGTTCACGTTCGCATGCGTGACGCAATTGACATGGAATTATATTTTTCACCTCGGTGAAGTGTTGTCGCATTATGAAAAAATATTCCCAAGCGTCTCAAATGTGCCACGATTTAATTATTACGGTTTTTAGGCCAAACTTTCAACTTCTGGGTGTTGTTCATCTTTTGGTTCCACTACCCTACGTCTTAATTTATTGCAATTGCTAATAATAATCTAGTAAGCAACTTGCCATATTACTGGCAACGTATGAACAAAGCTCTGAACGTCACTGAATAAAACTACACTATAAACGACACCTAAACAAATCATTGTTAACCTAGTTACTCGATTCTCAGTCTTACGCCGACGCCTTAGAACTTATTAATGGTTGGAGAACTGTACATAAATTGACGTCTTTACACGCAGTTAGTACCATGGCAAGATACAGATCGATTCAGTGTTTAAGAAGAATTAGGTTTCTTCATACGAAATGTAATTAACCGCTTGTTCCCCGGACATAACTATTTTACATTACCAGGACATTCTAAGGTAAAATAAAGACTATTTCTAAATTAAAACAAACATGTTCGCGGCTTAGGGGTGGCCCAAGGGCCTCTGTTCGGTTCGGGTTGACGATAGAATCAATGGGAAATGATAAAGTTCACTTGATACGAAATTATAAATTTATTACTTAAACTTAATAAACTATAGACACTGTTACGCCACTGAAAATACTGCATAAGCAACCGCTGTGTTCCTAAGACGAGACCAATGCCATCTAGGGGTGAAAACAGGAACTAACCTGCGCCGCTGCACAGTCAAGGTCAAGCATGGGAGCCATTTTTAAAAAGCTTCTCTTGGAACTCCTACGAGACGCGTACAATTTTTATTGGAGTGATCGTAGAACCGCTAATTAATCTAATTTATATTGTGTTAATTTGTTACCCCGGGGTTTATTTACGTTGTGTGTGTTTATGAAGCTATTGTAACATTATAAACTGATAGTGTAAACAGCAAGAAGAAGTTATAAAGTGCATGACTGTGGCGTGGTCGCTGCAAGCGTTGTAGCGCCGTGTTTTGTTTTCATCGGTTGTTGACCGCGTCCTTTTGATTTAGTCCCGGTCAGAAGAAATGTTCCGATTCACCACAAGTAAGTCCCCTGGAATTTTATTGGTACGTCTCGTCCATTAAAAGACAAAGAGATAACACGCCCCCGCCTTTCAATTCATATTTAGGTTTTTATCTAAAATATTGAAAATCCGCTTTTTTTTCTATTCTTACTTGAGATCGAGATAGGCAGTACTTTTACGAGCCTGTGGCTCAATCAGACACTGTAGTAAAATGAGTACGCGTGCTTTCCTTGATTGATAGTTGCGAACTAACTGATTCATTGAGTGCAATTGTAATGAGGTCGAAGAATGACTTTGATGAATTTGCTATAATTATGAAGGTACACCTTCGATGGGCTTTACAATCTGCGCGGGAAGAGAACCAACTGGTATATTCTATGTTTATTCTTTGCACCCAAACCAGCAAGGAACAAATGAAATGTGCGAGCGCCGCCGTTTCACTTACCGCACAAATGTCATCTACCCATCTCTATGTAACATTGTGTGCTTTGTAAAATGTTATGCATTTGTATCTTCTGTGGTGAAAAATAACGTTATTATTATTATTATTCTGTACATTTATCCTTAACTTAAGTTACGTTATTACAATATTCAAATAAAATATTACCTAATAAAGCAATATTAATACAAAATTATAAAATCATTATAAAAACCTATCTGAGGGCACCCTCGGCAGCGAGGCGGGGTCTAAGCTACCGGTGGTCAGGGCTGGGCCGGATTTACCATAGAAGCTAAAAAAGCTGAAGCTTAGGGCGGTAAAATTAGGGGGGGGGGGGGGGGGCGCAAAATTGGCGCAAATAAAAAATTACAGAAAAAAAATTAAGGCTGCGGACACGAGTGGGGCGGCAAAAATGGAATAGCTTTGGGGCGGCAAATGTGTAAATCCAGGACTGGGTCAGGGCGACAGAGAGAGTTACCTCCTGACTATCCGAGCCGTGTCCAGGATTACCGCCTTCTGTATCTGACCCTTGACCCAACCACCTAGCGAGAGCCTTATTATTATAATTACTATATATTCTCTGCGCAGGCTCCGTCCTCATGCATGGGGCCAGAAAGAACGTGACAGAACGAGTATACTCACTCGTCACCCTCAACCATGCGTGGCCAAAGCGAGACAGGCTGCTGTTCACGGTGGCGTGTTCCGTGTTCGGATGCATCATGAACGGCTTCTTCGTGGCATCCTTCTTCGTCGAAGATCATTTAAAGAGGATTGGTAAGTGGATCACCTTTCTCCTTCTGTTTCATCCGTAAGGGCTCGTCCAGAAATCATGTGATCATATTTGGCCTACTTTTGGCACCCGTCCCCCTTGGTGATATTTGGTGATTATAACGCTACCCCCTCCCGGCATTCAAAATCACGTGTATTTTTCGAACTTAGTATGAATTAAGTGACTTAATTAAAAAAACAGCAAAAACTTGTTTTTTTTACGTTATTTTTCCTGCTGTGTAAAAAAGTTACACGTGATGTGTTCGTAATAAAAAATCTGCCAAAATGCAAATTGGACGAAAGTTAGGGATACGCGTCACAACGCATAAAGGAAATTACCAATTAGTGATAATTTGGCCCCCTTTTTCACGCCTTTAGAGGTAGAATTTCGGAAAATCCTAAAAAACACACCCTCCAATTTCCTGGTCTCTACGATCAGCGGTTTACGCTGTGCGTTGATCCGTCAGTCAGTCAATTTTATTACAGACAAAGCATTTTATTAAACAGGGTGCTAGAAAATCAGATGCGAACAGGATGGGAATATTTTGAGGATCTATCATTTGCATCGTTGTTAGTCAGTTTAAAGCATACTTAATTAATTACAGTACTTATCTAATGCAAGTATGATTATCTTTGGACGGGTAGTGGTAATTACTATTTTTGTATGAAACAAAAACTTACCACGCAATACTTAATTTTTTTTTTTAATCGATTCTTAGGTTATTTTAATTACATACCCTGAAAATATTTGCACCTAATTTTCTAGCACCTTTTAGATAATGTAGGTACCTGTAGACAAAACAAAGAATTTTATACAGGGTGTATCAGATACCCCCTAACAATAATCAATATATAACCATAGCTAAAGAAGCTAAAAAAAATATTTTAAAAAAATTGGAGTAATTTTTTTTTCTTTAGGAATGGTAGTATTAACTGTAATCATTCCTATAGAAAATTTAATTTTAAATCCCATTTTATGCACTTGAATAAAATCTACTGAAGGTCAGCTCTGCTTCCCCTTTCAAATCCGTTTTACCATCTTATATTTCCAATTGGCTGTATTTCTCCGATTGCCCTTTTCCCCATTTCCGATTCTGACAAACAGTATTGACAACCGGACATAGATTCAGGTTTTGATATAAAATTTGCATCTGATTTTATTTTACTATCGACACATACAGGGTGTATCAGATAGCCCCTAACAATAATCAACTGGGGACTATTGCATTAGAAGCTAAAAAAAATATTTAAAAAAAAATTGGAGTAATTTTTTTAATGTTTTCTATAGGAATGATTACAGTTAATACTACCATTCCTATAGAAAAAATAAAAAACTGTTTACAGACATACATACATATTTACGGTTTTCGTAATTATTCCTTAATCTGTGCTATAAGACCTACCTTCATACCAAATTTCAAGATTCTGCGTTCACGGGAGTACCCTGTAGGTTTTGATTCCCTCGAGAGTTGCGGAAATTTGCGGCATAAACGGCAGTATCTTTTGATTGCGTTAGAAGCTTGATTAGAAGTTTGATTTTTTCACAGCCCTAAGGGGCAGTGGACTTGAGTATTTGATATAAATTTCAGCTTGATACCTCCACGCGTTCCTGAGAAAAAGGGTCTTGACAGACGGACGGACAACAAAGTGATCCTATAAGGGTTCCGTTTTTTCCTTTTGAGGTACGGAACCCTAAAAACCGCATTTAATTCGGTCCATCCACACACACACACACATAAATATATAACACCTTTATGCGTCGGGGACTCGGGGATTAAAAATGGTAGCTGCATTTTAGGAAAACTGCCATGTGATCTCTTTGTCTGCCAGGTCTGGTCTTCCACGCGTGCGTGGGCATGTCCGACCTGATCATCTCCATGGCAGTCATCCCCGTGTCGTCCGTGGTGCTGCTGTCAGGCAAGTGGGACACCGACTCGGTGTGCTACGTCCTCCAGTTCCTGACCGAAGCCTCTACGTACAGCTATAGTATATTCTTCGCCGTAAGTAGACCCAACACCGTGAGTCAGACAAAAGTGGTGGCAAGATCAAAATTGTGTTTGGGACTTCCCAGCGATATTAAGTAGTTTATCTATAAATCTAGATCTAGACACGCGCCGCGTCTCAAGCCAAAGTTTAAGGCTAACACAACTGGCGTGTAACATAGGAACTAGCCAAATTTCGAATTTCTTGGGCAACTGGAAGTACGCTCAATTTGGGAGCACGCTTCTAAGGAAACAAAATTTTCTAATGACTCACCCCCTTTATTCATAAACGCTCTGTAGGATTCTGAAAATTTACCAATCGTTCGTCCTTATTTGTCACTTTGATTACGTTTCACAGTATAAGGATAAACGATTGCTAAGTTAGCAGAAGCTAGAGAGTTTGTGAAGAAGGAGGTTAATCTTTTGATTTTACCGAGCACTGATAAACTTTGACGAGCACTGTTTGTCCAACAGTTGGTGGCGGTCGAGACTTACTACCGCCTATGCAGAAGCAGCGAAGAGTACGAAATGTTTGTCTCAAAGCGCGTAGACCTCATATCTCCCTTGGTCTTCGCCGTCAGCTTCGCCACAGCCGCCGTCGGCGTGTACCTAGGCCTCGACTACGACTGTTGCTACCGCCTCCACTACGGCAACTTCACATTCCGAATAACAACCAACGTAATACTCCACTTCATACCGTGCCTAGTCACCGTCTTCTGCTTGGCCAGCGCCTCTTTGAAAATAAAACGCCGGGCCAAAAAGCATCACCACTACAGGAAATCGCAGCAATACGAGAACGACCGCTACGCCCATTACCTCAATATCACAGCTTTCATACTTTACGTTAGCGCTTGGCTACCTTACGTCATCATTGTCCACGAGTTCCCAGCCACGACAGACGCCCGTTTTTACCAGAGCGTGTGGCTTGGGGTAGGTCGGTCAGTTGTCACTAGCGTTCTGTACGGAACAATGGACAGGAGATTTAGGAGAGCGTTCGCTCATCTGTTCAACTACTGCTTCTGTAAGAGTACGCTTTCTGGTCCTTTCGCAAGCCGGCACCGGAGGGCGTGCGAGTACAGGGCCGCAACTGGCGACGTACGTGTTCATATTATGCATCAGGCTGTTAATGTGAATAGTCCTCAGCGCGCGGCTTCGTCCACGCGGGAGACGCAAGAGTTGCGGTAAATATAGCCTATAGACGTGCTAAGGCACTGGTCCCACCAGAGCGGGAGCGATTAGAGCTGGGGCCTTACCATGACGTCTTAATGTGATTCAATTTCGATTTAGTTTAGGTTCGATCGCTGTCAGATACGTACTATAAATGACAGCTAAAACCTGAACTGAGTCGGAATGGAATCACATTAAGGCGTTATGGTAGGGCCCCTGGAAACTAGAGACGACGGGAGCTCTGTCGATTGTATTAATCGAAAAATACCATAATATTGATAGACCTATAGATACTATCGATAGTATTGTACAGAAAATCACAAAAACTGTTGGTACAGAAAATACCACTGCGTAATTCAGGTAACAATATCAATAGTTTATGTAATATTGTAAAGCAATTGTATCGATATTGTTGTAGTCTGCCAAAACTATCGATACAACCAATAACTTTCGATACTATTGTCTTTGCACAAACTATTGATAGTGCAACACTAGTTCCGATAGTATCATCTCTCGGCTGCAAGCGAGTGTTCAAGAGACAAGCGATTACTCGCATTCGTGAGTTCTGACCAAGCCAGCATCGCTACAAGAATACCAATGAGCAAGTTTCCAAGACATTTATTGCCAGTAGTGAACAGCCATAGATAGCCAAATATATCTGTCTCTTTCACTAATATCATTCGTTTCTAGAGCGAGAAAATTGTTGATAGCCAATCGCTTCCTCGCTCTTGGTGGGTCTAGTGCCTTACAGATTTTTAAACCTTCGTGACTATCGCATACGGTAAAGGCGATCCTATAAAAACTTTCGGTATTACATGTTTAACCAAATATTTAATGTCAAATATGATAAGTAATTAGCGCAAATTAAAGCCGGGTACTCATGCGAGCTGTTACTGTAACTGTTGCACGTTAAGGTAACCAAAAATGAATTGCGTGGTTTTATGAAACCACGAAGCGTGGGAAATATTTTTAGGCATTTGACTGAAAAATTTCGGAAAATTATTCGATCTGGAGTATTAAAATTTAATGATAATGCGAAATGAATAGTAAACAAGACATCAAACTATACATTTTAATTTCAATGTACGTATTAGAGTACGGAATACTAAATACAATCGCGACACGGTCAACTGATGCGAGCTATGGGCGCCGCCATATTGGCTTTGACGCTGCCGAGCGCCTGTCACTTTATGCCCTCTCTGCGGCCGACTATAATGTGGATGGGCGAAAATATTTGAGGCGATAGAAAAAAGTTTCACTTCAAAAAACCCAGTATGGACGTGGTTCGTGAGGGTCCACACAAGCGTTTTTGGTTACTGCAACGTGCAATAGTTACGCTTACAGCTCGTTGATGAGTAACCGGTATCAGGACTTAGGTTACCAGAAGGGTCAAAATTAGTGAGATTTCGTGACGTCTTTGGACGGATACGTTTCAAAATGCAAGGGATTTTTAAGATCACCCGAACGGGATAACAAATAATCATATATTTATATAACTAACAGGCAAAACAGGTCAGTAAAATGACTCATTAGACGTGTGTGTATGTTGAATGAAAAAGGCAAAATGTTTTAAAAGATTTTTTAACCCTTTTAAAGTGTATTATTACGTGTTTGATTGGCGGCTACTCTATCTACCTAGTTACGAGTTGATCAGGGCCCTATTTTATAAATCTACAAGTTACAATTTACATACAATTTACATTGTAGCTTCATAAAATAGGGCCCAGACTGACCAACCACTTAGTGCAACTAATGAAAGAGTAGAAATTATATTATGGCACTACTCTTGAAGTAATCAAGTGTTTACAGAGTGTACGTACAGTCTTATGATTTTTCCAAAAATGAAGAAATTATGGGTCTTTGTCACCTTAGGCTATATCTACCCCGTAAATGATAAAGTTATTTATATGTATAAGTATGTGTATGAGTTTTTCTGATTCACAATCAATCAACAGCACTATTATTTTTTCTTTATGTTCACTTGCTTGCATTTTTTGTGTCAGTTTTGCGAAGACCTTACAAATTACAAATCGTAATGAAATTTAAAAAATCTGACAAAAAACATCGCGACACTTTTTTTGCAAAATAGCTGTTGTGGTTCAGAAAAACCCGAAATTTCTTGAACTTGGAAAAAGAAGTAAGGGGTACACTTTTTTTCAAAACTGTCAACTGTCACATTTGTAATATGGAATGCTGGAATGTGGATATAACTTCGCATGAACATTTTTAATTCTTGACACAACGAGCCAGATAAAATAAAATAGAACTTCGCTCTCAAATTGTCTTCATTGTTTATAAATTACTCAGACTCATAGTAGGGGAATTATGTGAAAAACCTTACTTTTTTTGATAAATTTCTTTTTTTTGGTATGAAACTTGGCACAGTTATTCCTTATGTCAAAATAAGCCGATTAAGATCGGTAGCCCTCGGGAGCCCCCCCTCCGGGGCCGGGAAGGGGGGGTTAAAGTCCCGCTCTGCCCGGCTTCATTCTAAAAATTCTAACCGTCCATGGCTAGCTAATAGGTCGTGTTTGGTATCAATTTCGAATAAATCAATAACGTTGAATTCATTTCTGATATAAAAAAATTAATTAATAAACAATTAAGAAGAAAGAACAAAAATCAAAATTCTCAATTTTTTTTTTTTATTTTGAGCCTTCGTAAATATTAAACAGCAAGTATTTTTTATATATAAAAAATATTAAATAAAAGCAAATTTAATAAAGATTAAAAAAAATTCAAGTTTTAGTTACCTTTGCTAACAACAAATTGTAAAAAAAAAAATTAAACGTCGCGCGCCGTCACTTTATTTTTACCGCCTACATTCGAAGTGTACATAGTTACTTGAACCCGAGTGACTGTGCTATTAATTCTTAAATAATGAGCGTTTTCTAGAAAAAACTTACTACATTTCAGTATTTCACCAAACCACATATCATCATCATCATCATCATCATCAGCCTGAAGACGTCCACTGCTGAACAAAGGCCTCCCCCTTAGCACACCATAATGAACGACAAGTCGTACCTGCATCCACCGGTTTCCCGCAACTTTTACGATGTCGTCAGTCCACCTAGTGGGAGGCCTGCCAACACTACGTCTTCCGGTTCGGGGTCGCCACTCGAGAACTTTTTTCCCCAACGGTTGTCTGTACTACGAGCGATGTGGCCTGCCCATTGCCACTTCAACGTACATACTTTTCGAGCTATGTCGGTGACTCTAGTTCTTCGGCGAATCTCCGTATTTCGGATTCTGTCGCGTAAAGAAACTCCGAGCATAGCTCTCTCCATAACTCGTTGAGCGACTCTGAGCCTTTCCAATAGGCCAGCAGTCAAAGACCACGTCTCAGAGCCATAAGTCATCACTGGCAACACGCACTGATTATAGACTCCAGTCTTCAGGCACTGCGGGATTTTGGACGAGAAGATATCGCGAAGTTTCCCGAACGCTGCCCATCCGAGTTGGATTCTCCGAGCGACCTCTTTGTCAAAGTTGGACCTGCCTAACTGGACAATCTGTCCAAGGTAAACGCAGTGGTCCACAACTTCGAGTGTATCGCCCCCAATGGTAACCGGTATGGGTGTGACATGGACATTAGACAAGATTTTCGTCTTGTCCATGTTCATTTTAAGACCCACCTGATGGGAGACGATACTGAGGTCACTGAGCATAGTACTGAGTTCCTCCAGCGACTCCGCCATTATGACTATGTCATCCGCGAAACGAAGGTGAGTGATGTATTCGCCGTTTATGTTAATGCCGAACCCGTCCCAGTCCAGAAGCTTAAAAACGTCCTCCAACACATTTGTGAACAGTTTCGGAGAAATAACATCTCCCTGTCTCACACCTCGCTGCAGTTGGATTGGTTTCGTGCTTTCGTGCTGCAACCGGATCAACATTACTATACAAGCACTTTAAACCTTGATATACCTATAGTCAATATGGCATCGCTGAAGGGACTGCAATACAGCCCAGGTTTCGATTGAATCGAAGGCTTTTCGTAGTCCACGAACGCTAGACACAATGGCCGATTATACTCCTCGGTCTTCTGTATAATCTGGCGAAGCGTGTGAATATGGTCCATGGTACTAAAGCCTTTCCGGAATCCGGCTTGTTCGGGAGGCTGAAAGTCATCAAACCTGCGTTCGAGACGGTTCGTAATGACTCTCGAAAACAACTTGTACACATGGCTCAGAAGTGAGATGGGTCTATAATTCTTCAATAAGGTGTTGTCACCTTTTTTGAAGAAGACCACCCTTCTGCGCCATGCTTTTGGCGAGATACCCTCAAGTATGGCGGCATTGAATAACCTCTGGAGGACTACAAGTACCGGTTTTCCACCCGCTCTCAGAAGTTCTGTTGCGATTCCGTCATCACCTGGCGCCTTGTCATTCTTAAGTTGTTTGAGTGCCAATCTAATCTCGTACAGGCTGATATCTGGGATGTCCTCGGTGTAATGTCAGGTCAGTTTCGCTCTGGTGTCTTGAGCTGCACCGACAGCGGGTTCCCGTGTCGAGGCGCGAGGAGCGGAACGGCACGAAACAAACTTCGAAAATCGAATTTCGAAGTATAAGGCCAGTTATGTCTCTATGGAGGAAACTGCGATGAGTCTCGAAACGCTTAGGTTAGGTAAATTGTTCGTAATATTGTTAATTTTTCCGCTCATTAAGTCTTTGAGAAAGGGGTTTTAGAATGATTGACGTTTACAGTGACGCTCTTTTCTACAAACGCGATGCTTCGCGAGGTAAGGATAAGGAAGGACCAATCTTCTAAGGTATCTTTTCTCTTAGAAGCTACTTTTGTTACGGGATGGCTCCATCATTTATGAACCGATTTGTACAATTACTTTTTTATTTGAAAGTACATACTTCCAGATCCATTTTATTGTTACCAAAATTCAGTTCCCATCATCCATGCGGGATTGCGGGAGCTCCTCAAATGTATTTAGACACGTAAATAGTGATTTTGGTATTTCTGTAGTAACCAACACATTAGATCGTGGAAATCTTAATAAGTATATGTGGCTTGGTGGAATACTGAATTGTAGTAAGTTTTTTCTAGAAAACGATCATTATTTAAGAATTAATAGCATAGTCAGTCGGGTTCAAGTATGTACACGGTAAAAATAAAGAGACGGCGCGCGTCGTTTAATTTTTTTTTTACAATTTGTTGTTAGCAAAGGTAACTAAAAGTTGTATTTTTTTTAATCTTTATTAAATTTGCTTTTATTTAATATTTTTTATATATAAAAAATAATGGCTGTTTAATATTTACGAAGGCTCAAAATAAAAAAATAAAAATTGAGAATTATGATTTTTGTTCTTTCTTCTTAATTGTTTAACAAATTACATTTTTTTATATCAGAAATGAATTCTACATTATTGATTTATCCGAAATTGATACCAAACACGACCTATTAGCTAGCCATGGACGGTTAGAATTTTTAGAATGAAGCCGGGCAGAGCGGGACTTTAACCCCCCCTTCCCGGCCCCGGAGGGGGGGCTCCCGAGGGCTACCGATCTTAATCGGCTTATTTTGACATAAGGAATAACTGTGCCAAGTTTCATACTTTTATCAAAAAAAGTAAGGTTTGGCCATTTTATGTCGATAAAGATCCCTACTATCAGGGGTGGTGTTGCTCATTTACCCCTTTTTTATTTAAAAAGCTATAATTCGAGCATTTTACATCGCGAATGTGGTAAATGGCTTATGTAACTAATGCTTTTATATAAACTTACACATCCTTGTTAGTAATGGAATAAATTCCAATGCTAACAATCTCTTCTTGTAAGATTATACCTATATTGGTGCGGTAAAATAGGAAAGAAATGGAGGTGCCTATATTTTATGAGAACTAAATTTTTTGCTACGAATATACGATTCAGTATCGACTGACTGGATCATCATCTTATACAGTGCTATAGAAAGGCGCATACCTGTTTTATGTAACAATATTTTTGTAAATGTCAGATAGCGGATTAGGTACCATTAGATTCGATGGTCTCCTATATAATGAGCAAAATATTGAGCTATAAGTACATATAATATATACTAACGCGATACTCGTGTTGCATATTATATTCTTACATGTATAGTATAAAATTATATTTATCAGATTAGTCAGTATTATCAGATGGCGACGCACTTGGCCTTTCACTGCCGTGCAACTATTTTTGTACCAGACTACATTTTAAATTTTAAGTAATTTTTTTTATTATAAGTTTTATCAACTTGCTACGTACGTTGGTCCGGGTGGAATCTTGCGTCTCAATTTAGAAGCAGATACCTTCAACATATTGAGCTGAAATTTTGCAGACTCGAAGTCAGATGACAATAATGGTAGTGGAGTTCTGGTGACACAGCCAGGACCGTCTCCGCAGGAGGGAACTCTTCAACGGTTGGTCCGATTGACTTGGAATTTGGTACACGTATGTAGGACGGATGACAATGAAAGTAGTTAGCAAAAAGTACAGTTAGCAGAAAGGGCTTGTATTAAAAAATGAAATTTTTGACAGAAACTTATTTAATAAAAGTTTAATTATCTGTTTGGATTTTCTGCTTCTAAGTGGTCATATTGCCTTCAAATTTAGTACACCTATGTATATTTATAGAATTGGATGACAATGAAAGTACAGTCGGCAAATAAGCTTCTATTAAAATGTTTATTAAACAAACAAGATGTCTTGATATTATGTTCCATTTTAATATCAATTTTTTGTACGACCACAAATAAGTTACTAGTTAAAATTTACTTAAAGGTGCGACGCGACCACACCGCCGCTTAAAAAATGGTGACGTTACGGAATCACAACAAAATGTATGAAGAAACGGTGAGAAAATGTGACGCATACGACACGTCACAGCGTATACGCGGCGGTTTGGTCGCACCCTAACTCAGTGTTGCTGTTGTGATGATGATAATTAACTGCACAAAAAGCGAGTTACCTGTGTGATATTTTTTTTACTGTCCTTTTACTTTATTTTAAGTAGATAAGCTATTTTATTCGTTGATTGATAGGTTGTCCTAAGTTAGATTCCTGGGCCCTATTTTATAAAGCTAATAGTTACAATTTACAAGCGGAAGTCTCTATCTAACACATAGGGTCAGAAAGAGACTTCCGCTTGTAAATTGTAACTTGTCGCTTTATAAAATAGGGCCCTGCTAGGGTCGAATATTTGTTATAATAACGATTGTCCCAAAAAGAAATTAATTTTTCACATAATCAGGATAATCGGTCTAAATAGCATTGCAAAGTTTCAGGCCAATGTTTAATTATTGATCTAAGAAAAGGATTTTACGCGCAATTCAGTAGGGGGGGGGGGGGTTTACCATGACGTCTTAATGCGATTCAATACCGATTCAGGTTAGGTTCGCTCGCTGTCAGATCCGTACTAAAAATGATAGCTAAAACCTGAACTGAGTCGGAATCGAATCACATTAAGAGGGTGCATCCGTGCTGAGCTCGCAACGTCGCATTTTTGGTGATTTTTTGCGATTATTTCACAGAAATTAAATGAAAGTATCAAACATCCGTCTGTAGTGCACTTCGTTTTTAGTGTATTAATGTGTCCAATGCAGTGATTACTGGTGATGGACTTTTATTTTCGTATTAAAGGGATAAAATACTATATCTCGTTTAATAAGAAAATAATAGTCCATCACGATGAATTATTGCATTAGACACATTAATACACTAAAAACGAAGTGCACTACAGACGGATATTTGATACTTTATTCAATTTCTGTGAAATAATCGCAAAAAATCACCGATTATGTGACGTTGCGAGCTCAGCACGGATGCACCCTCTTAAGAAGTCATGGTAAGGCCCTGCTCGCACTTATTGCATTTTTTATAATTTTTTTTTCGGTAGTATTCCGACCAGTATTAATAAGCGGGACAAAATAATTGTATACTTAAGTAGATAAGTTTCGGTGACCGGCGTAAAATGTTATAAGTACCTACAGGGCCCTATTTTTTAAAGTTTCAAGTTCCAATTTACAAGCGGAAGTCTCTATCTAACACATAGGGTCAGATAGAGACTTCCGCTCGTAAATTGTTACTTGTAGCTTTATAAAATAGGGCCCAGGTGATGCAGGAGACAATTGGAATCGCCCCAGACGTCAAAACGGGATTTTATTGCATTTCTTGTGTTATTTCTTTCATAAATAAGCCACGAGTTATATGTACGTGTATTACTTATACCGTGTTTCGTAAATAAGTTAACGTGTATAGTACCCGGCTATAAAAATTGCACATCGGTCTTCGACTTATTTCGGCTTCGTAGAGCGTTTTCTCGCTCAAGCTTACGTGACCGAAGTACAATCTATATGGCCGAGTACTGTAATAAGTATTTAATGTCTAATACGCATAATTACGTTAGTTTAGGCTTAAATTGTTTTCGTCTATCGTATTGTACTCGTTGTACCTATAAAAGTTTATTTAAAAATATATACGAATTTAAATCAACAAAGAAAAGGAAATTTTTAAAAATTTTGTGAAGGTTTTACCCCTTTTATACAATGTATGAATCATAAAGTATTCAAATTTTAAACACTAAAGACTGGTTACGGATAAAGGAACATTTTGAGATCGTATTATTATTACTAAATTTTAACATTATTGTCTTTTAAGGGAAAATATGGTTCACAGACTAATCTTTACGATATTATGGATGGAGTATAAGGCCTGGTACTAATCGGGATCTTTCAACTTATTTCTTCTATTCCGTATCGAATATCTATACTCCATGTCAATAAATTTTAACCCTTTTGTAAACAAGCAAATGTCATCTATATTCCCAAATCACTACTCTTTTATGCACTTAACATCACTTCCACCGGAATGTTTAAGCATAATACTTGATATTTCACACAAACGATTATTTATTTTTACATTTAATATGAAATTCGGGGACGACGTCTTTTCGTTTAAGAAAAACCTACTTTAAAAAAAAACTAAAAAGCGATAAATAAACGGTATTCTTTATTATTTAATTCAAAAGAAAAGAGTACGCAACTACATCTAGGTACTTACCAATAATCAATTGACAATGCTGCAGGTCTCGTGACATTTTAAATCAATGACGATATTTGAATTTTATATGAACTTGGGATTTTGATGTTTACAAAAGCGTTAAAATGGACTGGAATGGACTATAGTTTCCTAGGTCTGTGACGGTGTCAAAACGATCTCTAGTTAACAGCGCCATCTGTGTTTTATATACAGAGTTTTAGTGAAGACACCCGACTATTTTGTTCTAATATCCAATGGTGGAAACTAGAAAAATCGAATTGTTAACCTTCAGTATATATATTATACTGGCATAGCTAGCATCTGTGTTTGGTAAATTGCTGTTATATGTTACATGTTTAACTGTCTATTACCATGCTTAAATAAACGTTGAATGTCAATGTGTTGCTTTATTTTATGTAATAGATGGCGCTAGTGATTTCGCGCTCACATCGCTTCAGTTTTAGTAGTTTTTAAACTTAATTACCATACAAAATATATTTTTTTGGGTAAGTACGTATTAAAATACATAAAGTTAAAATACCTAAAAGTTCAAAATACCTAATGTTTCAAAATACCTAATGTTTCAAAATACCTAATTTTTCAAAATACCTAAATGCAATTTTCTCAGAATTTTATAAACTTAGCCTAACCTAACCTAAATATACAGCTAGAACCTAAGCCAATCTATAGGTTAGGTTAGGTTAAGTTTAAAAAAAATCTGTTAAATCTGAGAAAATCACATTTAGGTATTTTTAACCATTAGGTATTTTGAACTATTAGGTATTTTAACTTTATGTATTTGAATAAGTCCCCTTTTTTACAGACATCCGATTTTGACGAAACAGATTTTTATATGTTGCTTTTCCAAAGCTTAATCTACCTGTGAAAACGCAAATCTTTGAATAAGTTTTCAAAGGGTTTGGTCGAATGATCGTTTGCTCCAAATTTCCAGCTGAAATTAAAAATATTTCACAAAATATTTTACCGGCTATGGGTCGTGGTCCACCTTCAGTTTGTCCACCTGGTTTGCGACAGAGCTCCACCCAAGGGCGGAGCCCCTTTTTCTGGGTATTTTGCCATTCGGGCAAACGAGGATACCTAAACTAAACCAACCTACCTATTTTTGTATTGAAATAATAATCAGTGATTCGAAATAATAGGACAATTTTTTGCGGTTGGACCCACTTAGGTGGACCACGCCCCACAATCTTATTTTATGTGGGCTTTGTAGAGGTAAGGTTAGATTAGTTAAATATTTAACAATTCTCCTGAAAAGGCGATAGTTTCAGTCAGCATCACCTATTCAAGGTTAAGTTAACGATCCTACTTATTTGTAAAGCTTAATAAACTGTAGACGAATAATTTAATGATAGAAGCTTGACATAAAATAATATACTTTTGATATGAGATTGATTGTTCTTAACAGGGCCGGATTTAGGGGAGGGCAACCGAGGCTACGGCCCCGGGGCCTCCACAAAAGAGGGGCCCGCACGATAAACTTCGAAAAAAAAAACAAATTCAGTCTAGTAAACACTAAACAACTTGGGAAGGACAATAATTTGGGGTCTGGGGGCCTCCACTTCTTTGTTGCCCAGAGGCCTCCGGACCTCTAAATCCGGCATTGGTTCCTTATGTTAAAAATATTTTAAGTTTAGGTTAAGAAATGTGACATTGCTAGGTAAGTATGCCCGACCAGGGCCCATAGGAACCCAATGTTACTTACTAGTGTACAATACTATGGTTACAATAACATAAACAGTATAAATTGACTTTAGACCAAACGATAATCCGACCAAACATTATTAGATCAAACATTTGTTCGACCATCTTGACTCTCGACAATGTAAAAAAAACGAGATTATTATTTTTCATTAATTTGATCATTAGTATATTATTTACATATTATGCTTTTGGGTTTATCTTGCTGTCTTAATCACTCTTATGGGATTGTTATTCGAATCAGCCGAGTAAGGGAGACAGTAAGACACACCCGATAGCATTCTAAGAGCTCACGGGCAGTAATATAATTTAATAGCGACCGCCCATATTTTTCTCGGCACCATCTACCTTTTTTTTTAACGCAGTGAAAACTCATTTACGAGTGCCCTCGGGCCTGGGGGGCCCGACGGTTATGCGAGGCTCTCTCCCCGACCTCTTTCCCTGCGGAAAGGGGTGGGGGAGCATACCCACTAAAACACTACGGCCACACGGCGGCCACGACGTACAAAATCCGCGTTCTTGAATCAACACAGGCACGACGTCGTCTGTACACGCGTCAATGTGTGCGTAAGATACACAAAGCTGAGTCTATCGCAAAAACCTAGTACTATAAGTACTACCAATGGCATAAATATAGGTACTTATATGAAGATATGGCTTAGATGTGTGCAAATAAATGTACTTAATCGTTATCTATTTATTTAAACTTACTTAAAATGTGTCTGTCTGTGTATTTAAGCATTATTATTTTCAATTACAATAGATATACGACAACAAACTTAAGCGAATGATTCTGTAGTTATTTCATGTATTAATCGCGATAATTTCAGAAAGCATTAATTTACTCGTAGAAAGAGAATACCACAGAATGCTGGATATCTTCTATTCACTCGCACAAGAAAAGGAGAAAAAATTACTAATTGCTAGTGACAAAGAAAGACAAAGCTTGTCATTTTCTGTCCCTCATCGCGTGCCGGTTATTTCTTGTTTGGCAATTTGAATTGCCAAACAAACTTTGACGTTTCTCACACGAGACCCAGGCGTTTCGAGATATTTAGTTACTTTTCGCGAGGAATTTAAACCAGATAAAAACAAATTGTTATCACGCTCAATCCGGCGGTCATTTAAAATGGGGCGGTGCCGTTTCCTGAGGTGTAAAAGCGGCGGCGAAAGGAAAATTGATGTATTATCTTTTCACTCGTAAGTAATCAAACATTTTGGTTGTTTTTGTTACTAGAACCCATGTCTCACTTGCTGCGGTTCGTGGGTGTGGTTCTTATTAGTTAACTTAAACATACAATTGTGCTACAAGATAAATTATGTGTTTTTTTTACGGATTTTCAAAAAGGATATGTAACATAACCTCAAAACTCAGTGTTGCCGCTTATTTCCTGTGAATATTACCCTGTTTGCGGGGTAAATAGAATAGATTATTTATTTAGAGTAGTAGTAGCAGTAATGGTAAAGTATGATGTAAAAATCTTGAATCTTAATACACATTTCCTTTTTTCAGGTTTTGCGGTAGTTTTTTGTTAATTGAAATGGGCCTCCGCAAAGCAACGCCTGACTCAATAAATTATCGAAATGACACCAAAAATACGGGCTGTTGAAATTGACCCAGTAATAAACAGACGCAGCATCATAGATATCTAACACTTGAATTATCACTATTATAAGGAACATACTATAAACGTTGAGATTTGTTTTGAGATTGGTAACCTATGACTGAATAAAAAAATGTTCTTCGTTTAATTTTTTTTTCATTGTGCATGCATTTGATCTCAATTACGTCTGATGGTAAGCATCACCCTCGACTTGAAGACAAAAGTATTTAGTTACGCCCACCTCCGCTAAAACCACAGCATTGTTGAGCTGACAGCCCTTGCAGCTGAAAAACCACCTCTTCTCTTAGAACACTCTCTCCCTCTTGACATGTCATTCAAGTCTTGCACATAAAATGGGGTAAAATCATTAAAGAGGGTAACCCTGATTTTTCAAGGACATATATTGTCTGTCCCTTTCGGTGACACGCTCAGCCGCCGTCTATATAACCTTAGTCTAAGAATTTACTAATATTTTATAAAATGAAGTAGGTAGGGTAGGTTCCCAAACTGCGCCGACATACATCGCGTTGCGCACCCTACTTGTTTCCAGCAGCTTTCCGGCAGCCTGCGCTTGAGGGGTGGGGTAACTGGAATCGGTGCGGGGCGGAGCGTGGCCATTCTGTACGTTAGTACTATTATACAGGGTGTATCAGATAGCCCCTAACAATAATCAACTGGGGTATATAACCATAGCTATAGAAGCTAAAAAAAATATAAAAAATAAATTGGAGTTAATTTTCTTTTATGTTTTCTATAGGAATGATTACAGTTTATACACCATTCCTATAGAAAATATAAAAAAAAATTACTCAAATTTTTTTTGTGTATACCCTGTATATTCTGTGCTACGGCGTTGCCCGCTTGCCGGGTTTAGGATGGCGCCGTGGGGTCCCGAAGATTCGAGCCGACGACCTTCGGCACTATCACTATCTCTCTCTAACTAGGTACAATCGACCAAATTTCGGAGCAAATTGCAGGCCCCCATTTCACCAATTAGACAACTGACGGTGACAAGCGACAATTCGATTTGCAAGTGGTCAATATGGAGCCAACCGGCGTAGATTCTGGTCGAGTTTGTAATGTAAACAGAATTGTCACTTGTCACCGACAATTGTCAGACTGGTCAGACTACGTAACTGGTGACACTAGTTGAGGGGCCTTCTAACCCGAAATTCGATAATCCGATAATCCGAAGGTCGTTTAAGCCACAGAACAAAGAAATGTCACATTCTTTAGGGGAACCGCGTCAAACTCTCACATCGATAGTTTACTTCAACCTTGAAATCTTAGCAATCAATGTATAGGTTTTCAATTATAAATATTTAATAAGTTCTAAATCGGTAATTTAATTTGAACCTTCCATCCACAACAATTGCTAAAGATACAGTAGATAAACACCATCTAGCGTGAAGTAGCCTAAATATAACAGCCTGAACACGTCAGTTGTCTAAATTGTTTCGGCATTGAACAATAGGTGACGTTAAAATAAGTGCGTTGCAAAATGAACTCTGCCGAGTGGGATTTAGGTAATTGATTAAAATGCAAACTGATGACTGCGGAACATTCGAGAAAATCGGATTCTGATCATTCTGCTACTCGAACTGACTGACGTTTATACGTACGATTCGCGCATAAAGATGGCACGCGTGTCTCGTTCACATGCCACATCTACTTTTCATTTTTTCTGTTTTCAACCCACCCATGAGGGAGAAAGCATTGCCTCGCAACGCACCTAGTAATTGCCCTGTCTAGACGGCTGAGTTAACTCACTAATTGCTAATATTATGCTATAATGATTCCTAAAATTAGAGTAAACCGTGGTTATCTAGTGCACAGATTAGAGAGATATTTAATGGTTTGACCTATGGCCTCTCAAGCAGACCTCTAAATTATCGGAATTTATGTGCGAAATTACTATTAAAATTTACCGTGAGTTTTGCACATAAAATAGAGAAAATAATAATAGTTTAAATTGAAATGAATGGATTGCAGAATATACAGGGTGTAGGGTGTATCAGATAGCCCCTAACAATAATCAACTGGGGTATATAACCATAGCTATAGAAGCTAAAAAATATATATAAAAAAAATTGTAGTACTTTTTTTTTTGTTGTCTATAGGAATGATTACAGTTTATACTAGGTACCATTTCTATAGATTCTATAGTAAGTATAGAAAATATAAAAAAAAAATACTCCAATTTTTTTTTTAATATTTTTTTAGCTTCTGTATCTATGGTTATATACCCCAGTTGATTATTGTTAGGGGGGTATCTGATACACCCTGTACAGTGTTTAAATTTCATACTACATAGATATATTTTAACAACTGATATACACACTAATATTAACGTAGCCATTACTTGATTTTTTATTTAATTAATTTAGCAAGAAAATATTACACAATGCGTCGATTAAATTAACTTACCTATCTACGTAAACGTCACACATAGGGATGAAATCTAAATTTAGGCGGCCATAATTAATTTGTCGCTCCAATGTAATAAACATATAATACATTATTGTTTATTTGGATTTCACCCCTATGTGCGTCATGTCAAATGAAATTGCACGTGTTACATTGTTGCTCATAATAATAAAATAATTACGCGTCAATAATAAAAGTTACTAACAAAATATAATTCTCACATGATTTGTACGATAGTTAACTACTACATCTAGATAAAATATATGCTATGAAACTCACACACTGTATGATAATAATATTACAACATTATCTATACAAGTGATCTTTTTACAGACTTAGAGAATCTTTTTCCCATCGTGAACGCCCGATTACTTCCGTATAATGCCGACGTACGTGTCTGAATGAAATAGCATGACAAACACCATTCAAAATACGAATATTCCCCGTATTATGCGATGAGAAAGGATTTAGCACACGTTTCGCATTCTGTACCTACGAGACTCAACGTAAAAGTTTTCTTTATCACCGACCGAGATGTTACACGTGTTTTCCCAAGCCTTCCTCTGACCAAGTGGAAATTTCCCTCGCGTGGGCGGTATATTGCTACTATGGCCCGGGGCGAGGTTAAGGCATTTTTTTTACATTTGTGTTCCCACTTTACCACTTCAGTGGTAGAAATAAGGTTGAATTTATTTTCACTATAAACACTCGCCTTATCACCTAAAAACAAGTAATGTGAAAGTTAATTCAATTAGTAACTACTAATAATTGACAACATTTCATATTTCTGAGCCTATAATTTTAATGGTTCTCTGTATTTTGTTTGAAAAGATGCACATGCTGACAGTTTAATTTTTTCGCTAGGACTTGTATTTAATTTACAATTAATTTATTAATTTGTGCTTATTCTAAAAGGGCGTAACTCCGGTACTATCACAGAATACACACTTATCCCTTTGTCTTTTCTCTATAGAAAAAAAAAACTGACGTTAATTTCAAATTGTAACTGTCAGGCCCATTCTCCAATATTTGATTTTCAAGGTTCGCTTCGTGCTGTTGCGCTCATACTAATAGTCATTATCTTGAGAGTGAGAGAGAAGGTATGCAACGAACTTCGTAAATAGAATTTCAGAGTTTCCCCCCTTGTACTTTGAAGTTGTCAAAAATACAAAATTATGATCGCTTATTTTTTCTCGTGAAAAAAGCAAAGGCGTTTCAACTATCCTGTGGTAGTATTGGTAAGATTAGGACGTATCTTTAATTATTTTTTATTTTTTATAATAAGCGATATAAATATTTGAACATAACAATAATGTAACATTTTATTTCAACCAAAAAATATTTACAAAAAACAAATTAAACTAAGATGAAATTAAAAACTAAACTTAAACTAACTATAAAAAGCTATTAAAATTATATAAATACATATATTGCAGTGATCAGGAGGCAAAATGCTTTCGAACCATACCTACGAGTATATACATTTTCAGGTGTTATAAAAATGAAATGTTGTCAATCATTATACTTTTGTGCAAAATCTAATAAAGTTCTCTTATTCTTATTCAAAAGTTTGTGACCGAAGATGTGAGGATGCGAGTAAGTGGATGTTTGTTCCTTAATCACGCTGAAACGACTAACCGGATTTGGATGAAGGTTTAGTTACCCTTTTGGGTTGGAAGGTCAGATGGCAGTCGCTTCTGTAAAAACTAGCCTACACCACTTGGGATTAGATTAGATTGTCAAAGTGGACCCCAGGCTCACTGGGCCGTAGCAAACGCCGGAAAAAACGCTAGGAAGATGATGTGAAATATCATCCTGTATTAGATTTTACAGAGCCAGTTTCAGTTCAATTTTCATCGTAATTACTTACAAGACCTAGGCTACCTTTAGCTTGATTGTGTTTGTATAGTGAATCAATATTATCGACAGTGATGGGTTGGTATCCACATCTTAGAACATATAGACATTGCTTTTCATAGGGTGTTATTAGTTTGACCTTGACGTTAATGTCTCTGTGTGTTTGTGGCATCGTATAGTTACCGGCAAACATCTTGAGCATGACCTTGAATGCGCAGAAGTGAATTTAGCGTCTCTTTGGTATAAAAGTACATGCGCGAACTTATGTACCCCTTCCACGTGTCGTTCTTGCTCAAGATGTTTGCCGGCAACTATAACGACGGACCGATTTCGACGCGTTTTTTTCATTCGAAAGCCATCTTTGCGGTGATTCTTAGTCATGTCTGGTGAAATTCTGGCCAGCAGTTGAAATCAGCTCTTTTTCGAAATGATTTTTTAATTTACGTACCTACTAGCTTCTTCCCGCGACTTCGTCTGCGTAGAATTATACATATAAACCTTCCTGTAGAATCACTCTATCTATTAAAGAAAACCGCATCAAAATCCGTTGCGTAGTTTTAAAGATTAAAGCATACATAGGGACAGACAGACAGACAGCGGAAAGCGACTTTGTTTTATACCATGATGTGATGATAAACTGGATTAATCCGTGGCGAGTTTTTTTTTAATTCAATGTTATTCAAGGCTGATTATTAAACTATAAGTTTTTTGCGCGGAAGGTTTAACGTTTTCTGTTTTTTTTCTTCGCCTGATCTCTTTTCCGGACAGAAAGCCCATCCTCTTGTATAATTTCTTGTAACACCCAAAAAACTCAACAGGTGGGGATTAGGCCCCGCCCATCTTGCCGAATACTCTATTTACCCAGCAGCGATCGATTTAAGACGCAACCCACTAAAGTACATACGAAGTGGAAATATATAAGAGCCTGTTACTATGTGGACGTCTAAGTATACACTAAACTAGCTATTGCCCCCGACTTTGCGCAGAATTGAAAGTTTTCCAGCTGGACTTTCAACGCTTCCGACCTTTTTTTTTTTTTTTTTTATATGAATAGGAAGGCAAACGAGCATGTGGGTCACCTGATGGTAAGTGATCACCACTGCCCATAGACACCCGCAACCCCAGTTAAATTAATTTAGAAAAATATATACAAATTATATAAATATACCTTCCCCGTGATTGTATCTATTAGTGAAAAGTGCATGAGAATCTATTCACTAGTTTTTGTCTTTATTCCGACTGTTACGGTACGTCCACACCGCCGCTTAAAAAACGGTGACGTTACGGAATCGCAACAAAATGTATGAAGAAACGGTGAGAAAACGTGACGCATACGACACGTCACTGCGTATACGCGGCGGTTTGGTCGCACCCTTACATGGGTGTATGTTGTTGGTACATCGGTATATCTATATAACGTGCGACTTTTTTTCTAGCTTGAATTATGTGTTTCTACATCTATCAAATCTAGTTTCATACTTTTTCAGCGTCGTTTTTTGTCGTAATTGGGTTGTAGTTTTCTACTTTATTTTTTGATTCCCCTTTCCACCTATGCGCCCACAACCGTGCTAAACGTGGCCTCTTACAGGCTCATTATACCCCGTAAGCGATCCCCCTTATTCATAAACGCACTATAGGCCTCTGTTAACTTAGTAATCGTTTGTCCTTATCTGTCACTTTGACATTTACCTTTCACAGATAAGGACAAACGATTACTAACTTAGCAGAGGCCTATAGTGCGTTTATGAATAAGGGGGAAAGACGTGATTTATGTAAAAGTCAAGTATACTTCTTCATTCGATTCAGCATAAGCCAAAGCCGCGCAGCAAACTCTTCGGCCTCGACGCTGGTTTTCAGCCGCGCCTTCCATCTCTGAGCTAACCTTAAACTGCGCTAGGGAGAGTAGCTGACGTAAACTTCACATAAGCAACATTCAAAGATGCATAAGAATGGGAAAGTCAACGTTCAATGATTTAAAAGTGGTTGGCAGCTGTGTGACGAAATCAGGAATCTTATAATAGGCGGTGAAGGGGATTACCATCAGGTGACCCACGTGCTCGTTTGCCTTCCATTTCGCATAAAAAAAAAAAAAATATATGCGCAGTATGAAAAACAACATCATTTTCATACTGCGCTTATCCCCTCAACGTTTTACTTATTTGCAGCCTACTGTACCATGACGCCTTAATTCCGACTCAGTTCAGGTTTTAGCTGTCATTTTTAGTATGGAACTGACAGCGAGCGAACTTAAACTGAATCGCATTAAGACGTCATGATAACCCCCCAGTCCAGCAGTCATACATAGTTCCTTCCCCTTTTGTATAACAAAATAAGAGCCAAAGTGCCTCTAAAAGTATATTCAATCAAGGAACTGAAATAGAATCTAAATACTTGGCTTCCCATACTATTGTTATGAGGATTTAGACCTAATTTTGAAATTGGCTAATTGATTAGATTGATTGGCGAATGCATTAAAAAGATTAAATTTAACCTTCAAAATGGATTGCCATTGTTTCTATTGATATAGCAACAGCTTAATTCTAATGGAAACGAACTAATTAAACGTTTAATTTTAGCTGCACACTGAATGCGATTCTACGTGCCCATCGCCTAAAGTTTAAATTGGCATTGTCATTTGATTATGACAGCCGCTCATAGAATAGGAAAGGGATTTAGCGACGCCTAAATAAAATCAGGAATTTTAGCGGCCGCTGTAGAATCGGGTCCATTGCTTTATTGATTATAATTTAACTAATAACTCTCCTATGCCTGAAATAAATAATGATATGATGTTTTAATTACAAGATATGGTTAAATTTTTTATGTAAACTAAACTTTCCATCTAAATTTTGTTATACCCGTGAATTGGTTACTTACCTATAAGACAGGCGATTTTTTTGGAAATATGTAGTTTCCCCAAAATATTATTCAACAACGCAGAGATGACACTACAAAACTATGATTATGCTGTTAGTACTGTTTTACGATTGTTATAGTGTATGTCAATCTTTATTAGTTTTTAAGTATTGTTTTTAGACTGGCAGCCTTGCTCTAATATTTGTCGGTGGTGAGAAGAAGAAAGACAGACAATGGCCGCATCATTGCATTTCTAATTACTTTATAACTTAATAAAATTGATCCATCACAAAAGCTTTTAATTAACAGTCATTAACGACATAAAATATGGTGGCAGCGCAAAAGAAGAAAGTACAGTTATAAATTTTCGCTAATTCATAGAGAGCATAGACTTATATAGCTCCTTCCACACTGCCAAAGAGTGCGATTTCCATGACAAGCCATTATCTATATGTATAACTTAGTCCAAGGAATTTTGTGACATTTGTTTTCGCTACATTTCACCTTAACAATTTACATTTTCGGATGTTTCCGTAGACAACAAAATACGACGTCAAAGGAATGACTTCATCGTCCAAAATTACGACGCAAAACCTTTTCACGGGCGCTCAATCAACTAACTCAACTGGAAGCGAACGAAATTATCATCATCATTATTGTTATCAGCAGAACGTCCACTGTTGGGCTCCAGTTGCCTCGGTCGGAAGCGGCTTGCGTCATCCGTGACCAGGCGACTTTAACTAGGTCACCCGTCCTCGTTGGTGGACGTCCTACGCTGCGCTTGCCAATGGGCGGTCTCCACTCGAGAACCTTTCGGCCCCAACGACCACTCTTCTCCCTGCTATATGGCCCGCCCATTGCCACTTCAACGAGCTTAGCTAAGAATATACGTAACTATATTGGCGTTAAAATAAATCATGATTCACTGGTGTTAATACGTTTAGAAGTGTGACGTATTGTTGCAGTGAAGAAAGAAAAAAGACATTATTTTATTTTGTTTTTGCAAGACACACAAATATAAGGTAAACCAGTTGGCTTAGGTCATCCATGGGAAATTGTATTTTTTTTTGTGAAAAACGCCTTTGAGGACTGTTTAAAATGGATGAGCAATACGAATCGGTATAGTCTGTATAGTGACGTCACAATTTAAGACCCCTCGAGCGTATTACAGTGATGCTAGGAGCCTTACCAATGGCGTCTTAGTGCGATTCAATTCTGATTCAGTTTAGGTTCGCTCGCTGTCAGATCCATACCAAACTTTTTCTACACGAAATTCGAACTGCCGTCACTTGAGAGAATGCACTGTTATTCCACACCTTATACTACTCGCACATACGTTAAAGTGACGAAATTAACGTACACTTCAAAAATCGAACGCGACTCTAGCTTCATTCGTATTTCAAAATAAGCTCCTAGAGGATCCTGATATCCTGGGTCTTAAACTCCCCTTCTGTCTTACGTCTAACGCGAGTTTAACATTTTTTACCCATCCCAAAAAGCGCTCAAAGCCGCTAAAGAAGGTTTCACTTTAAAAACAAAAAACAGAATATTCAGAAGTTGTCACGGTTTATCGAAATACAAAATTAGAATTTCGATTTTGCACCTGGTGGTAGTCCCTCCCCCCTCCCCGTCTCCTAATAGAGACTAACCCCCTTATTCATAAACGCACTATAGGCCTCAGCTAAGTTAGTAATCGTTTGTCCTTATCTGTGAAAGGTAAATGTCAAAGTGACAGATAAGGACAAACGATTACTAAGTTAACAGAGGCCTATAGTGCGTTTATGAATAAGGGGGTAATGCGCCACCCTCAATTTTAGTAATAGTTCGTTAATAGATTGGGTGCTATTCATCAAGTACGTCACACATTTAGGACGCGGGGGCGGTTGGAAAATTTGTGACACATGAACAAAATAATTTCAGCCTTCATTATTTATACCTTTCTTATTGTATTTCTTTTATGTTTATGCACAATAAAGAATTTACATACATACATACATACATAACCGTATGACAAGGGGGGAGGTCTAAAAATTATGAAATTCGACATTAAATGGTAAAATAAAAAACCATAAAAATAAACTATGCAAGACTCTCATATCGAACATTGAAGACAGGCGTAATTAATAATTACATCTTATTTATTTTAATTATTTGCCAAAAGCAATTGAGTTCCCTGTAGTTCTTTTTGCCGATGACAGTACCGTAATTTTTACAGGTAAAGACAGGAACAAATATGAGAGTAATAAATACATGTACATAAGTAAATTTATACATAAAACATTAGGAATTATAATTGAATGGCTAAAAAGTAATGATTTACAATTTAATTTAGCAAAAACCTAACTTATGAAATTTAAAAAACGAACAATTGATACACATAATTTTCAAATATCTTATAGGGGACAAATAATTCATGAAACTGGCATTACAAAAATTTTAGGATTAATTCTAGATAGGTTGACATTGATATGGCTTTGCATAATTTAAGAAAAATTACCTCAAATATGTTACCTCAACACTGAGATTTGCTGCCATATTCTGGGCGAATTAAAATGATAGCGAAATGGCATTTAAAGCTCAGAAAAGATGTACCTATTATGGAGCCTTGGGTGGTCCACACTATCTTGACACATGTAAACCACATTTTCAAAAATTGCGCATATTAAATCTTCCTTGCTTATACATTATATTATATAAGTACATAATTTTTATGGTAATTTTTGTGAGATATAACCTGCACTTATTTAAAAAGTTTTAGTAGGTACTCGCCTTAAGAATAAAATAAAAGCAATGCTTGGCAAGACTGCTCTATTTCAATAAAGTATATTGGGAATGGCATCCAGAATTTATAATATGTAATAATAAAGTACCAGAAGACTAACCCCCTTATCATAAACGCTCTCTAGGCTTCTACTAACTTAGCAATCATTTTGTCCTTTGACAGATAAGGACACACGATTACCTACTAAGTTAGTAGAAGCCTACTACAGAGCGTTTATGAATAAGTAGATTGATAAGGGGGATAAAAAATATTGAAAATATGACTAAAACTTTGTGTAACTTTCTAGTAGTAAAAGCTTATTATAGGTACAACAAATGCATTATTTAACAGACAGTAATTAATATAAACGTACATACAGCACGACTAAAATTTGTCTTGCCTCGCCGCGCAGCACAGTAATACCTCATGTAGAATTAAGACTATTGTACTATGCGCCAACCTGTGTTGAACAAATAAATAAATTACATTTCATTTCATTATGTTTTCCTTTGCTCCCAGACCAGCTTGGAAGATTGCGGGGTGAAACCTTGAAATGTAACATTTTTTAAATCTACTGATTTTGATTGTCATCTACTGCTTTTTTTACGAAACTTCCTAACTGCTGCTGTCAGATTTCATCTGAGCCTCTAGTATAAAAACGTCTCGAACGCGTTCACGTAAACGTCTCAATTACTATGGAAAAATTGTTAGCGTCACTTGCGGATCAAAACGGTAACAAACTGGGGCATTACCATGACGTCCTAATTCCGAGTCAGTTCAAGTTTTTGGTGTCACTTTTAGTATGAATCTGACAGCGAGCGAACCTAAACTGAATCGCATTAAGACGTCATGGTAACACCCCAGGCCTTATACTCCGAAATCCGATTTTCGAAGTTCGTTTCGTGCCGTTCCGCTCTCTCTAATAGTTATTAATTTGAGAGTGAGAGGGACGGTGTGATACGAACTTCGAAAATCGGATTTCGGAGTTGCCCCCCTGTTCTCATAGTACCTATTTGACATTTTAACGCAAACGCGTTCGAGACGTATCTTGTGACCGAAAACCTACACTAAGCATACTGAAAAGACTGTCGCATTAAGAATATTTGAAGTCGAACAATCCATGTGTTCTATAACGCGCTACACCCACTGAAACCTGCGAAAAGCTGGTCCGGGGTCAAGTAATCAAATACACAATAATTAACGCAGGTTGTATTTATTGTGCCCAGTCAAATACACCTAATACAAAAGTAAGCATTAGTATCACTGATTCATATGATCATTAGTAGCACTGATTCATAAAAATAAATCAGTTGGGGTGTTAGAGGTTTTTAGTAAGTAGGTACTTTAACGCCACGTCATAAAGTACATTATGTATCGGAGCTTTCCAAACGTTTTTAAATTTCCAGTGCTGAATAAAGGATAGCTAATTTTCATAAAAAGTAGTGAATATTCAAAGTACTTTTTCAAGGACAACCGCCTAGCGTCGCCCGTGCAGCAAATGCAATATCGACATCGGAAATCTGCGAGCCCGGGCGCGTTGCGGTTATTTATAGCACGTAGGGTGACATTTGACCAATAGTAAAAAAAAATCTAAATACACCAACTAGACATCGAAAATCACACGCAATTATCTAAATTATTTCCAATAATATAAATTTGAGCTGGGCGAATATTTTGCCTTATTTATTGTAACTGCGTAGGTGCGCAGTGACGCCAGGTACTCCATCAAGGCCATCTCTGGTCCTGGAGGCTATATAAACGAGGCTCCGACCAAAAGCGCCATTCGGTCGCCAGTTTTCGTTGAGGTCGGAAATCGACTTCTCCCGTGCGTGCGTAACTTACCTGCTGATTTGCCGCAATCAGTGACCAGAGGTAAGTTTGTGACTCTTCTGTTTTATAAGTGATTTTTTTAGTTTTATTTATTTAAATTCATTTTATATTTTTTCGGTAATATCACGCAGTTTTAAAGAGTTCTTTTAAAATATTAAATTTATTTATTAAAATTTTAAATTAATTTGAATTTATGTGATTTTTATTATCATTAAATTATTTTGTTCGGTTTCTTATATTTTTTTATTTACCTTGTATCTATTCAGCGTCTTTTTTAAAGTACTGAAGTTTGTTTGGCAAAGTTTTTTCAAGCGCGCGGCGAATTTATACGCTACGAGGTGCGGCTTCGGCGGCCACAGAAATTATAAACTTCACTGCAATCGCATTACTAAAACGAATAAACTCGTATTTAAACTCTTGTCAATTTATAAATAATTTATATTGTGTAATAAAAAACCCGTTTAATCACGAACAGCATCGCCAAAATAAACCAAAACTAATCGCATAGCTATCATGAAATCGCGTTTTTACTAATGTAATTTTTAGAGGACAATCTCAAGTGATTTTTTAATTTTATATTGTAAAAATCTGTTACCTTTTTTACGCAATTGGCACCGATCTAGTCAAAGAACAAATAAACTTTATCTCGACTTGATAAAATATATGCCTCTAAGCTTCAAGACGCGGCTCTCTCGAAAGTTCGAATTCGATATTGTGCAGGATTCGGTGGCTTTCAGGATTCCAATTAAAACAGACGTTTACGTAGATGTGAAATATAATCTTAACGAAGGTTTATATAAACAGAAGACCTTTTTCTACGTGTCCGGTGATAAGCAAAATCCGAGTGAGCTTCTTCGGCGAGGTTTACCTGTGCGACGGTAGATGGCGCTAGTAGGCGCGAACAGATATATTTGACAGGAAGTTTGATGCAAATTTATGCTTATTTGGCCGAGTGTACCGTGAATTTTATAAATACTTATAAACAATGGCGCGATTAATTTAATATTTACGACATGCTTTAACTGCAAAATGCGAGCTTGTATGTCGTGGCTGTGCGATTTTATGTAATATACTTGTAAAAAAAGAAAAAGACTACCTACATACTTAAGTATGTACTGAAATAGTAGCGAATTCGGAATAAAAGGGCCACATTATTATAACCGTAAAATGCTGCAACTTTGCACGGAATTTCATGTTTTTCAAGAAGAATTCTTAAAGTATACGTTATCTGTGGCCCTCGTTGCTTTTTAAGCTAATTGAAACCATAAGCCACAGAGTTTATGGTTCATGATGCCTAAAAATCTCTTATTTTCGACAATAGACGCCATTAAAGTTGTAGGCAAAGTTGTAACCAAAAATGCAACATTGCCTAGAAGATTATGAGTAATAAAATTAGCGGTATTTTTTAAAGGATCTGAAGTTTAAATTCTTAACCGTTATATTGACGGTGAGATTAAGTCGGGAACATTAAAAACAATAGCATATATTTTTTTCTTCCAAGTAGGCAAAGTTGAGGGGTCTCCCATGGTATTTACATACAAAATTTTAAACGTAATCAGGGTTGTTCCAAATAAAAAATCGCTAAAAACAAACAATCATGAAAAAATATTCATTGCGTGTGATATTTTAAATGTCAAATTTTAAAAAACGACTAAATAGATTAGACTCAACATATATTTGTATTAATAATGCAAGAAAAACATTTATTTGAGCAAAAAACAATGATAAATTGGAAATCGAAATAAACAAAAGGTTCAATAAAAATAAGTAGCTATCAACCTAAATGGATTTAAAATAAAATAAAAACTCATATGCATCAAGTACACCAGTGAAATATAATTTATTTTTTTACTAAGTAAATGGTGACAACTTTAGCACCAGGCAAACTTGAGGAAGAAATGTTCGAAAAACCCTTTGCAACATTGCCTCCCATCGTTTTAGTCTTATACTAGCACATTTATCTTACAAAACTACTTTTAAAGAATAAAAGAGCATTATTTTCTTGTCATATAAACATTCAAAGGGCCACAGTCTTTGATATTGAACCGACAACAACAAAAGTTGCTAGCCTCCAAAAAATTTTGCACTTTTTTCGTTGACTTTTAAAGGGAATAATTCAAAAGTTATCAGTATTACCGCAAAAAAAATAGGTTGCCAGATAAATGACAGCATTTCTCCCATTAAACGATTAAAAAATAGATAGCCGTTTGGATAATCGTAGTTTTTCAAAACAGGCAAAATTGCATCATGTTAGCAATGTTGCAGCATTTTACGGTATTATATTTGCCCTATTTTTCGTCAAGTGAGATTGTTTTAATTATTAAAAGTAAAGAAAAAGACAAAAATGAATTAAGTATTTGGGGCCGTTTAATATTAAGTCATTATTATTTAAAAATCAATAAAAAAAAAAACAACAACAACACACTAAAAACTTACTGAAAATAGTAGCGATTTCGGAAAAAAGTCAATGTCAAAAAAGAGGGTGATTTCAATTAAGAGGCTGACAATGACAACACCTAATTTTGTTGGAATTGATGTTATTTAAGCACTTTTTACAGAAAAACTACACACGAAAAAAATACAAAAAAATATAATGGTAATTTTCATCATATTTCAAACACGCTAGACGGACTCGATACATAATTGAACAAAATCGGCTCGATAGAAAATAATTGCAAAGATTGGTCTTAAAATCATCATTAAACGGTTCTATGTCTATATTTTTTCGACATATGGGTCTGCAATTAAAAACATGAAGTCAACATATTCATACCTACACGGCTAACGAGTCATATTTCACAAATAATCCATACTTTTTTTTATTTCTTCTTATTTGTGTCTTAGTTGCAAGATTTTAGACGCGCGCCAAGCTCCCGGAATAGTTTCTTCTCTTTCACTCACAGGCACGCGAACCGTATGTGTGAAGAGTGGCGCTGCTTAAGGTCATTTGCTGTTGACAGCGCCTTAAATACCCGAAACATATCACCAGTGATTTCAGAGAAGTCGTTTGAAAATAGTGTAGAGGAATTAGTTCAACAGCTCAGTGGAAACGTCAGAAAAGAAAAACAAACAAACATTTATAAACGGGTACACTACATAAATACGAAAAACTAAATTCCAATTATTGGAATCACGAATTTCATAATACCGATTATCATAATTCCGAATGTTTTAAAACTGAACATAAATATCCCGATTTTTATAAATCCAAAATTTCAAAATGTCTAACGTTTACAGTCATGATTTACAAAATTTTGAATATCAATACACCGAACAATAAGAAGTCCGAATGAATAATAATCCGAAATATCAAAAATACGAACTCCGATTATTAAAATACCGATTTTCAAAACTTTGAATATCATTGGGGTAAAACAAACGTGTTCGCGGTTTAGGGGTGGCCACGCCACGGGCCACCCCCGCCGCACCTAAACCCTAATTAATCCAATTCCTAATAAATACAATTCTGATTATTGAAAACGCGAATCTCATTATCCCGAATATCAAGTTTCCGAATTTGTAATGAAGTTTCGGAGAATTAATAATCGGAATTTTGTTTTTCGGGCCAATGACACTTCGGGCTATTCATTATTCAGTTATAAAAATTGGAATAATCTATATATATAAAATTCGTTGTAATTTTATAACCCAAGAACGGGCTCACCTAACCAAACCAAATGTTTAGGCTTTGTTCGGACTGATTAGTAGATGGTTTATGTGAAGTTTGCACAAAAATCGGTAGAGCGGTTCTTCATTTATCACATTTTTTGTAGTTGAGTGCATTCATACAAACGATGAGTCTTCAATTGTTCAAATGTACTATGTATATAATAATAATAATAAAAAAAGTCCGACATTAATGTCGAGCTCAAAAACCATTTTGAAATAATAATAATAATAATAATAATAATAATAATACTAATAATTATTATTATTTATTTCTTTCGAGCCACTCGTGCTCTAAGTATAATAAATATGGTAGAAATGAATGAATGCTTGCTTGCATGCTTACTTGCATTCTTGATTGCTTGCTTGCTTGCACGCTTGCTTGGCATACTTACTAGCATGCTCGCTCCGTGTTTGCTTGTACGCTTGCTTGGCATGCTTTAATGCATTCTCGCTGAGTGCTTGCTTGCACGCTTGCTTGCACGCTTGCATGTCTGCTTGCATGCCTGCTTGCATGCCTGCTTGCATACTTAAATGTTTGCATGCTTGCTTGCATGTCTGCTTGCTTGCCTGCTTGCATGCCTGCTTGCATACTTACATGTTTGCTTGCAAGCTTGCTTGGCATGCTTGCTAGCATGCTCGCTCCGTGCTTGCTTTCATGCATTCTCGCTGAGTGCTTGCTTGACTGCTTTTATGCCTGCTTGCATGCCTGCATGCATACTGACATGCTTGCATGCTTGCTTGCTTGCACGCTTGCTTGGCATGCTTTCATGCATTCTCGCAGAGTGCTTGCTTGCACGCTTGCTTGCATGCTTGTATGACTGCTTTTATGCCTGCTTGCATGCTTGCTTGAAAGCTTGCATGTTCGCGTGCTCGCTTACTTGCTTGATTGCTTGCTTCTTTGAAATGGTCATGGTCCACGCGTGCGAAGCCGCGGGCAAAAGGTAGTGAATAGAATTTAGAAATTCGGTTAACAAAAATCGTGTTTTAGTGATCGGAATTTTATTTCGCTGGAATTATGAAATTCGGAATATTTGGGTGTTTCTGGCCCAAGGGCCACCCCCGCCGCACCTAAACCTAAATTAATCCAATTCCTAATAAACAAAAGTCCGATTATTGAAAACACGAATCTCATTATCCCGAATATCAAATTTCCGAATTAGTAATGAAGTTTCGGAAAATTAATAATCGGAATTTTGTTTTTCGGGACAATGACACTTCGGGCTTTTCATTATTCAGAGTTATAAAAATCGAAATAATATACAATCGGAATTTAGAAATTGGGTAAAAATAAATTTCGTGTTTATTAGTGATCGGAATTTTATTTCGTAGTAATTATGAAATTTGGAATAAAATATTTCGGAATATTTGGGTGTTCCCGGCTCAAGGGCCACTTTCCGCACCTAAACCCAAATTATAAAATTTCCGAATTAGTAATGAAGTTTCGGAAAATTAATAATCGGAATTTTGTTTTTCGAGACAATGACACTTCGGGCTTTTCATTATTCAGAGTTATAAAAATCGGAATTAAGAAAATCGGTTAAATAAATAAATTTCGTGTTTTTTAATGATCGGAATTTTATTTCGGAGGAATTATGAAATTCGGAATAAAATATTTCGGAATATTTGGGTGTTAACGGGCCAAGGGCTAGCCCGCCGCACCTAAACCCAAATTAATCCAATTCCTAATAAATTAAATTCCGATTATTGAAAACACGAATCTCATTATCCCGAATATAAAATTTCCGAATTAGTAATGAAGTTTCGGAAAATTAATAGTCAATCGGAATTTTGTTTTTCGGGACAATGACACTTCGGGCTTTTCATTATTCAGAGTTATAAAAATCGGAATAATATACAATCGGAATTTAGAAATTGGGTTAAATAAATTTCGTGTTTATTAGTGATCGGAATTACAACAAAACATAATACTATTTGCGTGATTAGAACAAAATAAAGTTGGGCGAAGCGTGTGAGAAAAAATGGCGGAACAAACTTGAAATTGGGTTTTTGCGTATTTGAGTAATTAAATGAGTAGCGTGTGTGTATCGTGGAGGATTATAGGACTGAGGGAAAGGATTCAGGATCGAAGGACCAGACTTGGAGGGGCAGGACGTACCTCGGACACCGAAATAAAGCTGCTTATCTCCAGCAATTGCGTTTCTTCGGATCTTCGTAGTTTTTCTCGGTTATATTGCACAATTAGGGTTTCAACCACACTTTACACTAGTACACTGCACAGCACTTTATTTTTAAAGGGTTTATATAGTTTTTTAATTAGTTTTGAGTTATTTTTCAGCAGAGATTATTAGCGTCACTCGCGAGTCATTTGTTGCTTCTTCTTATTTTGAAATTCGGTGCGGTAGTAGTATAGTAGGGATGGGATGGGAAAGGAATGTGTTGCTAGTGTAGAATAGTGTTTGGTAGCGTTCAAGTTATATGTGTTTGTGAATTGTTATGAAAAAATAAAATAATGTATTTAAATATAATCGGCGCAGCCAACCTTGCTTAAAACACACAGGAAAGCAATAAAACAATAAAGTAAACCAAACTTACTTTGTTGATTGTTGTGAAGACAAGACACTGACTAGTGACTAGTGACCAATGATATTTTATATGTAACATCATTGCTACTGACAAGTTTTTTTTTTAAATTAAGTTTACGTTTAGTTTCATTCACATTGTATTTTATGTTTTTGGTTAGTAATGATTATGTTATTAGAGTTTTTAATGATTCACGGTTAAGTTCATTCGAAATATTATAAACGGGATGTGAACCGCGATTACCTTTATTGAGCTCCCGATATTTCGATACAGTTGCATGTATCATGATCACGGGTAGACTGAAGAAATTGCGGGTGGATGTTATTGTTGGGTAGACCGAGCTCTGTCTACCCTCATTCTTGCGCGTCGACTGCGTGCACTCTCTTTACCACTGGAACCGTTCTCACTCGAAACTCGATTCAAACACACTACACTCACAGTGTCACTTCGCCCACCCGAAATTGATTTTGGACGAGAATTATATAAGGAAATCACCGGATTCCAGATATTCGACAATTTAAACCCATCCTCACGATTACATTTTTTATGTTTATGGATTTCAACCGCTTCCCTCACCAGTGTCGGTATATAGTGGCGTTCTGTCGAAATGATCTTAGGGCTGTGCAGCTCAATCCAGTGATTTGTTCCCGACTCAATAAGATGTTCAGCAATAGCGGATTTGCGCGTGTCATTATTTTTGACTGCAGTGATGTGCTCTTTAATTCTACAGGCGATCGTACGTTTGGTCTGCCCTATGTACGAACTACCACAACTGCAATCAACCTTATACACACCAGGTTTTTCCAGGGGAAAATTGTCTTTGGGAGACCTCAGAAGTTGTGAAATTTTCCTATGAGGGGTGAAGATAGTTCTCACAGAGTACTTATCTAGTATTTTAGAGATCTTATCTGTCACCCCTTTTACAAACGAAGAAGGAATACAAAGCTGTGACAATTTTCCTAGCTGTATCAAAAAAATCATTGGTGGGATTGTTTATTTTTTTACAACATACCTACCCTGATTTGAAAACCATTTCGAAGTATGGGGCTTGCGAACTGTTTTATCTTACTGGCGTTCAAAAATACTCAAGGATTACGGATATTTTGCAAAAAAATTATTTGACCTTTATTGAGCGGTTGTTGGTAGTTCCAAAAAATAAATCGGCAAATATCTAGTTTGTCTATTAAATTTATATGTCAACTTTCAACTAGTTATCAGTGTCACCCAATGTCAGTAAAGTAAATATTGTTTTGTTGAAAACTTAAAATTGTCGGTCGATTTAAAACGAAATAATGGAAATTACAGAAAATGCTTCGTTCCAACCTGAAATAATGACTAAAAACTGCTCCAAAACAATAGTTCGCACGGATCCGACAAAATTTAAAAGAAAAGTGGTGTCGCGAAGTAAATGTTGAATACTTCAAAGGTTATAAGTACTTACACAATATTGTTGCGAGGATCATTTCGATGTAAGTAGGTACCAAAACACAATGCCACATACTTCCACATTCATAAATTTTCAACTCATTATAACCATGATCAGGATTTAACGCAACATACAATAAGCTTGTAGGTAAACCAAAGGTAAACAGTATATTTGACATTGAGATGACAGTCACAACAGTTATGACAACTATTTTTTTTTTTAATTTCCAAAGGATTGTGGGAAAATTGCCTATTTCAGCCGGCCGTATATAATTTACGAAAAGTCGTATCTGATTTTTTTAAGCAATTATATTAATTACATTAAGCCATGAAATGACAAAATATTCAAATTAGTTTCTTAAAGTGCTCCATATTTTCTAAAAAAAATAATAAAAGTGGGGGGGGGGGGGGTTAAAAAAAATGAACAATCCCAATTCTACACTCGGTTTCAATAAGGAAGCGTTGTATGTGACATTAGCATTGACAAATCTAGAGGTGAGGCTTCCTTGTGACACCTTTCACATAAAACGAATATCGATTATATCTTAGTACTAATAACAATCGATTCCATAAAAATAACGACTGCATAAATAAATGTTATTTCGATATAATGATACTCAAGTCAATCTTCTAAGATTAATGTTATTTTATTTCAACCAATAAATATTTACAAAAAACAAATTAAACTAAGATTAAATTAAAAACTAAACTTAAACTAACTATAAAAAAGCTATCAGTTATAAAAAGATGTAATTATAATTCTTATTTTACGCTTTTCGCCAAGTTGTGTTTTTTCAACAAAATAGGTTGTATAAAATATTATTTAACTTCATTATGTAATTGAAGTTCTAAGGAATCTATTTATTACCAGTAAAATCGATTGGTATTGTGTAGTGAGTGTGAAAGAATGTAAAATACTCACTTTATAATTTTGTAGGTTGTCTTTGGATTTTAGATTATACGCGATTTTAACCGATTACCCAATTATACATAGTCACCTCTCTAGTTTTAATGACCATAGAACGTAACCTAGCAACGTCTCGTCAATAATGACATATATTCAAAATTTGTATGTGAAAATTAAGTAAATGCAAAAAACATCGCCGTGATTCTTTTTAGAACGTTATTAATATACAGTACCAAGTATTGGTTTATTTCTAAGTAATTCAATTTAGTATTTATTTTCCTGTCAAAACTTTCGTGAACGCTAACAGTTACATTCTATGGATCTGTCTCACAACCCTTCCTTATTGAAACAGACCGTAGTAGATTATAAATTAATTTTGTGGTAAAAATAATTAACTAGTATTGTAGACACAATATTCATTAACCAATTAACCATACAAACACTTATACAAATACTAGCTTTTTCCCGCGACTTCGTCCGCGTAGACTCATTTATTGACAAATAGCTTTTGCCCGCGGCTTTGTTCGCGTGTGCCAGGAGTACTTCAATCCCGTTTTTTTCCCGTTCCCGTAAGAATTTCGGGAAATGGTCTCTTAATGCTCCACTGTACTCCCTAAGGAACCCTTTTGCCAAATTTCAGCTTTACGACCAGTAAAACGAAAAATCCCGTTTTTTCCCGTTTCTGTGGGAATTTTGGAAAGTCCTCTCTTAATGCTCCTCTACATTCTTCATACAAACTACATGCCGAATTTCAGCTTTCTACAACCAGTAAAACGAATTAGCCCCTTTTTTCCGCTCCCGTAGGAATTTTGGGAAATTATCTCTTATAGCTTCCCTACAGTCTTCAAGCAACCTACAGGCCAAATTTCAGCTTTCTACGACCAGTAAAACGAAAAAGCCCGCTTTTTCCCATTTCCGTGAGAATTTTGGAAAGCCCTCTCTTAATACTTCTCTACGCTCATCTCATTCTTCTACAACCATTAAAACGAAAAGTCTCGTTTTTTCCGTTCCCGTGGGAATTTTGGAAAATTGTCTTTTAATAATAATAATAATAATAATAATAATAATATTCATTTATTTCGCATAACTAAAGATCCATACATGAATAAATTACACTACAGTCAAAAATTACAATAATATGGGCAATAATCACAATATAAATTGAAATTAAATTAAATTTACATTATTACATTAAATGACATTATTAAATTAAATTACATTATTAAATTAAATTACATTATTTTTATCAATTAATTAAATTCAAATGTCACCAGCTTAGATATAAATTTAGAATACAAACATATAGAATAGAAACAATGTCAATTAAGTTAAAAAATAAAATAAAAATAAAAATGCAAAATTCATCTTTTAAATGGAGGCACTGGAGAATGTAACAAATGCCAGTGCCTCATAAAAGGGCCGTCCAATCTCTCCGCCACCACCGCCAGCAGGCTGTTGCCGCTGTCCCGCGCCCTACGCGCCATCGAGGCAGCTCGCTTTTGAAAAATCCTTTCTTAGTGCACCCCTAGACCTTATAAGGAACCTACGTGCCAAATTTGGAATCTCTAGAGTTAGCGGTTTGGGCTGTGCGCTGATATGTCAGTCAGTCAGTCAGTCAGTCAGTTTCTCTTCTTTTATATATTTAGAATACAACACCGATCGTTCTCTGAGAGAGTTCCTGTTTGCACTCGAATAGAAAAAACCAGGACCGGAAGTCCATGAAGTCTAGGTCTAGTCTATATGCCTAGACTAGTGCCTATCCGGTACCAGGGAATCATAAATCAAAGGAGCACTTCGATCTTCTATAAAATCAACATTATTTCGATTACAACATATATCTGTCTTGCTTAGATAAGCATAGGCACCTGAGATGAAGGAGTTCAGTCGTATATCATGGTGTTCAGGTCGGATTTCGACTAAATTTAGGTGCATTAATATTAATAAGTTTGTGAATGAGAAGTCGCGGGCTGAATGCCTAAGTTAGTGTTTGTATTAAGGCGAAGGGATAGGCGAATGACCTTGCCCGTTTGTGACGTGGCAAGCAGTCCGATCAACGCGACATCTGTTAAATAATCGACGTGTGAACTCGATGCGAATGGGCGCGGGCTTGCTTAAGTTTTTCCGATTGCCTACACAGACACAGCATAATGTTCAAATCAGATTTTGCACAAATAATAAAAATTGTAACATTTCGGCATTCGTAACGTGGCCTTAAGGTCTTGTTACCTTGGGCTCTGTCTGCTCCGCAAGGGATAGAGACGTTATTTATGTATGTGATATTATATATGAGAAAGTTTGTGACAATGTGAGTGAGTGTGTAAGTATGTTTGTTTCTTCTTCACGCTAAAACAACTGGACGGATTTTGATGAAATTTGGAACGAAGACAGTTGGTACCCTAAATTAAAACAGGCTACTTTTTATCCCAGAAAATTGCAGTTTCCGCGGGATAGTGATGAACATAACGTCAAAGGTGTCCAGAGTCTGTCTAGAGTCACAACGTAAATTATTATTGCAGAATAAAGTAAAACTTGAACGTGTGCGGTAAAGGTACAGAATAAGGTATAATTTTTCCAATGATTATTTTCAAAACCGATATCTGAGGGTCTGAGAGGTCCCCACTCACGGTCGGGCCCGCGGAGCGTGTTATGGAGGCGCGCGGTGTTTTCTGCAGGGCAATAAGCAGTTTTAGTGCTGTCAAACAAATATTTAAACTGACGTATTGCCAAAATATATTGGGAGCTTAATTTTCGCTCTAATTGGCCTATTCTGCGCAGTAGCTAGCGCCTTGGCTGCGGCGGCGGTATCAGCGATCGTTTTCAGAAGCAGTGTAGAGTCGTTTGACGGCTGATCAAAATGACGTTTCTGATTTCCAGGAAGTCAAGCGCTGCATTTGTGTTGCTGCAAAGGTCGACGTTTTCACGTGACAAATGAACGGCAACATGGTTGTTCTGTTTAGTACCTACCTGTTTTAATTAGTTTGTATTTTTTTTTACTTTAGTAATATATTTTTTATTATTATTATTATTAATTAATTATTTACAAGGACATAAATATTGCAATGTCGTTTGTGTATGTCTGCTATGTTAGGTATTAGGTAGGTATATTGTTAAGCTTATGGATTTCCGTTTTCTTTCGTTGTTTTATTTTTCATTTACTGTCTAGTTACAGGCTAGCAACGTCGAAGTTCCTAAAACGTCCCCATAGCGAGCCTGTGGGGACGGAAGTGATACATGCCCTCGGTACCGCTCTGCTTTCAGAGCAAGACATGAGCGCGTGTGAGCCAACATTGGGGGCGGCAAACGTAAGCTTGCCTTCGGAACCCAAAAGCTTATCGGTTACTTACTTGACATGAAATGCATATTTCATAATTTTTTTTATTAAATATAATATATATTTTTTTGCTCTTTTTCTCATCGACATTGGAGATATCTCCAATTAACTTATTTGACGGTGGAGGCGTTTTGCACCTCCACTGAACCTAAATTTATCTTATTCATTATCGCATATTTTGTTTCGCTTTGACCAGTAGAGACTTTATACATCTCTACTATAGACCAATGTAATTCAAGGTACGGTACGGACTTAACTTAGGGACCTTTTATCTTTTATAAAAGGGTAAAATGGATTAATTGTATTATAGGTAAGTTAAGTAGAATTTAAGTACTATTGTAAATCTATTCTATTTTGAAAAAATGACTTTCTGCCAAGTTTCTTGCGGCGCATTCTTCTTGGCAATGATGGTCTTTCCGAATGCGCTGGTAGATAAAAAAGACATGTAAAAGAGCTCTCGGCGGCCTATTTGCAAAATAAACTTTTGACTTTTGACTTTGACTTTTTGACTTATTGTGATCAGTAATGTGATCAATATAGTACATTTATTTAGAACATTTATTTATTTCACACACAAGCAACTATCATTACAGGTTACAACCTAATGCGATAGCGCATAAATTAATTTTACAAAGTCCAACTCAAATTTTAAAAATATTAATTAATTATTAATTAACAATATGCGGAACCGGGGCAACAGCATCCATAGTTTGCGACCGGGTATTTGTAACCGGGGCATCAGTTGTATCTGGTTCCGGCTCTTTGCCAGAATGATGCCTGTCCTGGTTTACATCCCGAACCCAAGAAGCTGTACGTGACATACTGACTGATTGTCCGGAACGTTCTTCGGCTTCTTGAAAGGCGAGCGACGCCTCTAATTCTAACCGCTCCACCTGTTTCACCTGATCAAGAAGTTCACGTTCACGTTCAATTACTTTTTGTTCTCTTTCCATGCTCCTACGGGCTAGCTGGCGTTCCGCGATCAGTCGCCGTGCCCCTATAGTGGCCGATGACCGCGTAGACCCGGAAGTGCGAGACCTGTAACTCTGTGGAGCATTAATACGTTCGGCGTCGGTGCCCGTAGCGAGGCACTCCTGAGACGTCCCGGGAACTTGAGGGTCGGAAGTCGCGGGTGTTTTGGGGGTATCAGTCGTTACGACGTCCGATTTTGAGGACCGACTGAGCCCACCCGCACTGGACTTTCCCAATCTCGAGCGTGTCTCCTGGACGCTTTTTGCTGGCGTTGCCAACTGCTTCGATTTAGATCGCGTGTTCATTATTACACAAACACAACGGGAGAAGGACCAAAATATGTTGAGGATTCGATAGCACAGGGGTAGAAATTGGGAGCGAAAGAAAAAATCAAGCAGCTGACGTGTTTTTTTTTTTTGGCAATATGCACAATCAAGGATGGTGACTGTGCCAATTTCAAAGTAGGGAAACGGGGTGGAATTAAAAAGAAATACGGGATTTTGAATAGGATTGGATCAGGACAGTTATAAATAATGTGATAATGATAACTAAAAATATTACTTAGCTACTAATAATAGCGGACAGGATAGAATTAGATGATTCAGATCACCCACCTCCGAACCACACTCACATGCAGGGCTGTCAAAACGTGAGAGTTATAATGAGACAGACATATATGACAGAAGATTTAAAAAAATACGTTAAAAAAGTAACTTCAAATAAGGAACAGGACAATAGACAAAAATCAAAAATATAAAACTATTTACAGCGCCAACAGTGCAGTTTTCAAAACTCCAAATTATGTATTATCGTATCGCCATAAAACATGCACAAAAACAACAAATTCATGAGCTGTTGCCTATCCCTCCGCCTTAAGGAGATGGCTACCGTTGACTTAGGTTGTAAAATATCTGCTGGATCTTTTAAAATCAGCTTTTTAAGTAGTGCAAGTTTTGACTATCATAACTTAAATTTAGAATCATAATTAAAAATTCTAGAATATCAAAAACGGTATGCCTCATGATTTCGATTAGTCAGAGGTGGATTTATTTGGCCCAAAATATGTTGTACCTGACAAGTAAAAAAAATATTATAGCCTACTGGCGGCAATGTGTAAATTCGCGGTTGGTTTACATTTACTTATCTTTCAAAGGTGTTGGATTTCTGGTAAAAAAAGATCTCAAGACTTACATTCAAAAATTTAAAGCAGTTTCTGATAGAGTTGTCAGATTGGACCTACTCATAGAGAACACGTATCTATCTAACTGTTATACAGGTATACGCTCCCACAGAAAAAGCTCCCGAAGAAGACATAGAACTATTCTACGACGAAATTCGCCTGGCCTTAGAAGATACACAAAGCAATGTGATGGTAATGGGAGACTTTAATGCTAAGATCGGTTTTTGCACCGAAGGCCGCCCACGCCCGTGCGATGCGACGTTCGATCTCTCATCTCAGCCACTTGGTCCTCGGACCCAAGTGTAATCCTGTGCCCGAGATACACGTAGCTATTGACGACCTCGAAGGGCAAAAGACAGTCTCCGGCTCCCGGCGGTATGTTGGTCATGACATTTGTTGTAGTGCTGTTCATCTTCAGACCAATTGTTAACGATTCTCGTTGTAGCTCATCAATCATGACCACCATGTCGCCGATGTTGTCCGCAATCTTTGCGATGTCATCTGCGAACCTTAGGTGACTCATAAATATTGCTATGTCGTATGTGTATGTGTGCTAAGTTAGGTATTAGGTAGGTATATTGTTAAGCTTATGGATTTCCGTTTTCTTTTGTTGTTTTATTTTTTCATTTACTGTCTAGTTACAGGCTAGCAGCGTCGAAGTTCCTAAAACGTCCCCATAGCGAGCCTGTGGGGACGGAAGTGATACATGCCCTCGGTACCGCTCTGCTTTCAGAGCATGACATGAGCGCGTGTGAGCCAACATTGGGGGCGGCAGACGTAAGCTTGCCTTCGGAATCCAAAAGCTTATCAGTTACTTACTTGACATGAAATGCATATTTCATATTTTTTATTATATATAATACATATATTTTTTGCTCTTTTTCTCATCGACATTGGAGATATCTCCAATTGGGATTGTTCATTTTTTTACAACATACCCTGATTTGAAAACCATTTCGAAGTATGGGGCTTGCGAACTGTTTTATCTTACTGGCGTTCAAAAATACTCAAGGATTACGGATATTTTGCAAAAAAAATGTTTGAACTTTATTCGACTTTACCGAGCGGCTGTTGGTAGTTGTAAAAAAATAAATAGGCAAATACCTAGTTTGTCTATTAAATCTATATGTCAGCTAGTTATCAGTGTCACCCAATGTCAGTGAAGTAAATATTGTTTTGTTGAAAACTTAAAATTATCGGTCAATTTAAAACGAAATAATGGAAATTACAGAAAATGATTCGTTCCAACCTGAAATAATGACTCTAAAAACAGCTCCAAAACAATAGTTCGCACGGATCCGAGAAGATTTACGAGAAAAGTGATGTCGCGAAGTAAATGTTGAATACTTCAAAGGTTATAAGTACTTACACAATATTGTTGCGAGGATCATTTCGATGTAAGTAGGTACCAAAACACAATGCCACATACTTCCACATTCATAAATTTTCAACTCATTATAACCATGATCAGGATTTAACGCAACATACAATAATCTTGTAGGTAAACCAAAGGTAAACAGTATATTTGACATTGAGATGACAGTTACAACAGTTATGACAACTATTTTTTTTTTAATTTCCAAAGGATTGTGAGAAAATTGCCAATTTCAGCCGGCCGTATATAATTTACGAAAAGTCGTATCTGATTTTTTTAAGCAATTATATTAATTACATTAAGCCATGAAATGACAAAATATTCAAATTAGTTTCTTAAAGTGCTCCATATTTTCTAAAAAAAATATAAAAAGGGGGGGTTAAAAAAAATGAACAATCCCACGGTGGAGGCGTTTTACACCTCCACTAAACTTAGATTATTTTTATTCACTTTTTGCTTTTGCTTTCTCTTTCTTATCATTATCGCATATTTTGTTTCGCTTTGACCAGTAGAGACTTTATACATCTCTACTATAGACCAATGTAATTTAAGGTACGGACTTAATTTAGGGACCTTTTACATCCCTTTTATAAAATGTTTTATAAAATGTATTAATTGTATTAGGTAAGTTAAGTAGAATTTAAGTACTATTGTAAATCTATATATATAAAATTCTAAACTGACTGACTGACTGACTGACTGTTGATATATCAACGCACAGCCCAAACCACTGGACCTAGAGACTTGAAATTTTGCACACAGATACCTTATACTACGTAGGCATCCACTAAGGAAGGATTTTTGGAAATTCGACCCTTAAAGGGGTTAAATGGGGGTCCAAAGTTTGTATGGGGAAACAAGATTAGTTAGACTATTTTATTCGAAACTTCACAGGAGTACTTCCAACGATAAATGAGTAAACACGTGTTTCAGGTTTTTTGAAAATTGAACCCCTAAAAGGGGGATATGTGGTTACAAAGTCTGAAAATCAACGTGGGTATTATTATATTATTATTATTAGTGGGTAGTATTGTTTGTACGGTTTATCGGGTCGCTGATTACGAAAACAACAACACACATACCTAGGGCTTGCAATATCGGAAGGTTTTCAGTTCCGGAACTGAATATCGGAAATTTTACCCAATATCGGAATTCCGGAACTGGTACCGGAATTGGTTTTTTTGTTTTCTTTCAATTAAGGTGCAGTTTTTTTTTTTAATAACACGCCGTTTTCGTTTTAAAATCAGTCTTTTAATAATGTTTGCTTAATTACTAATTAATAATTAGCCTTTGGACTTCTGTTAAAAAAATATACATGAATCGTGGTGAGCAGGTAAGACTCGAATGAGACCTAGCGTCGCGTGGCAACGAATACATCATATTGCGCGGCGTTGCTAATTTTACGAATTGGCATTGTTCATTTTTTTGGTATGCTATAATTCGAAAACCATTTGGAGGAAAACAATCAACTATCCGATTTGTCTTGTCCTATTTCAAAAATACTTTATGATTGCAGATATTTTTGTAAAAGCACTTTTGCCCCTTGTTTGACCGAACGACCCCGTTTTTTGGCAGAATCGGGCCTTAAATGTTTGCGACAAAAACGAAATAAAAAAGTTTAGCTACGGTAACTGTCAGCTGTCATTGTCACATCTACATCATAAGTAACTTAAATGCCTACCTACTTAATCTACAAATGTTAGAAATAAAAACAAATTCACAGTATAAAACTGTTGTGCCGGGATGAAAGTGATGCAACAATGACTCGAACAATAGCCCCAACAAAATCATTGTAAAAATCAGAGAAGATTTGCGAAAGGAATAGTGTACGCAAGCTAATATGGAATAATTCAAAGTTTACACCAATGTTTACACAATATATTGTTGAGAAGACCACTATAATGTAAGTAGGAGTCGGGAAAAATGTGATGTATTGATCTATAGAGAAAATCATAGACAAAACTGTTTTTTTATTGCTGAAAAGGCGATTGGGATCGTGCCAAAATTAACAAATTATCAAACAGCGAAAAAATATAATTAATAAACAAAGCTACGTAAATGCATAGGTAATATTAAAATTAGGTGCTTGAAATAGTCCATTTTATCAAATGAAGGTGTTAAAAGCACAGTTTAAAAAATTAACAATGCCAATACCTAGTTTCTTTGTCAAATGTCCCAAATTTATCAATATCGGAATTATCGATATTGAGCTGATCAATTCCGGAATTGAAATATCGTTCAAAATCGTCCGAAATTCCGGAATTACGAGATTCCGGAATCTCGGAGTGCAAGCCCTACACATACCTAACTACCTGACACACACACACACACACACACACACACAAATTGCCACGGGAACGGGAAAAACGGGATTTATGTACTTATTCGATTCCGAGTGACCCTATCTCAGTAACTATAATAACTAGACTCTTCAAATTTCGTACACAAGTAGGTGATTACAACATTAAGAAAGTAATTTCAGGATTTTTGGAAATTCCTACGGGATAAGGAAAAAACGGGATTTATATATTCAGGTCAACGAAATCCTATGAACTATAATTATAAAAACGGTTTTAAGGATTTTAGGAAATTCCCACGGGATGAGGAAAAAAGGGAATTTAAATTCAGTTCTACGGGATCGATTTTTCGTTTTACTGGTCGTAGAAAACTGAAATTTGGCCTTCAGGTTCCTTGGGGAGTATAGAAGAGCACTACAAAAGGATTTCCCGAATTTCTGACGGAAACAAACGGGAAAAACGGGATTTTTTGTTATACATTGGTCGTAGAAAGTTGAAATTTGGCATGTAGGTTGCTTGATACGAAGGAAATATTAAAAGACAATTTTAATTTTCAATATTCCCACGGAACGAGAAAAACGAGACTTCGTTTTACTGGTTGTAGAAAGCTGAAATTCGACATGTAGGTTGCTTGGGGAGTGTAAAGAAGTATCAAGAGAGGACTTTCCAAAATTCTCACGGGAACGGGAGAAAACGGGATTTTTCGTTTTACTGGTCGTAGAAAGCTGAAATTTGGCATGTAGGTTGCTTGAAGAATGTAGGGAAGCTATAAGAGATAATGATAATTTCCCAAAATTCCCACGGGAACGGGAAAAAGGGGCTTTTCGTTTTACTGGTTGTGGAAAGCTGAAATTCGGCATGTAGGTTGATTGAAGAGTGTAGAGGAGCATTAAGAGAGGACTTTCCAAAGTTCCTACGGGAACGGGAAAAAAACGTGATTTTTAGTTTTACTGATCGTAGAAAGCTGCAATTTGGCAAGTGGGTTCCTTGGGGAGTATAGGGGAGTATTAAGAGAGCATTTTCCGTAATTCTTACGGGAACGGGAAAAAAAAAGGGATTGAAATACTCCTGGTACACGCGAGCATAGCCGCGGGCAAAAGCTATTTGTCAACAAATGAGTCTAGGCGGACGAAGAACATTAAGGTAGGACTTTCCAAAATTTCCACGGGAACGGGAAAAACGGGATTTTTCGTTTTACTGGTCGTAGAAAGCTGAAATTTGGCAAGTGGATTGCTTGGGGAGTGTTAGGGTAGCATTACGAGAGCATTTCCCGAAATTCTTATGGGAACGGAAAAAAAATGGGATTGAAGTACTACAGGTACACGGGAGAGAAGCCGCGGGCAAAAGCTCTTTGAAAATAAATGATGTTTACGCGGACGAAGTCGCGGGCAAAAGCTAGTCTATTTTATTTTGAAAAAATGACTTTCTGCCAAGTTTCTTGCGGCGCATTCTTCTTGGCAATGATGGTCTTTCCGAATGCGCTGGTAGATTCAAAAAAAGACATGTAAAAGAGCCCTCGGCGGCCTATTTGCAAAATAAACTTTTGACTTTTGACTTAATCTCTCTCCATCGACTACCAAGCCCTTACTGGACCAGTCTAGTCCCCAAAAGATGTTCTCAAGAGCGGCGTTGAACAGTTTTGGCGATATGGTGTCCCCTTGTCGTACACCCCTCTCTAATTTAAACGGCTTTGTTGGTTTATGAAGACATACAGAGGAAGTCGCATACTGCTGGAGATGTTTAATTAGCCGTATGTATCTTTCGTCGACTCTGCAGTCCGCCAGTGCTCTTTCCACTGGCCACGCCTCGACCGAGTCAAATGCCTTTTCATAGTCGACAAAGGTGAGGATAATCGGCTTATTGTACTCGTGGCATTTCTCTATCACAGTTTTCAATGTCTGCAGATGGTCGTTGGTCCCAAATCCAGATCTGAAACCAGCCTGCTCCCTAGGTTGGTTATCATCGAGTTTCTTACTCAACCTATTCATGATGACTCTGGTAAACAGTTTGTACATGTATGAGAGAAGACTTATTGGGCGGTAATTATCCAACTTTCTCATGAAGCAATATGATTACTGCGTTATGCCATTCGCTAGGAACTCTGCCATCAAGAATGCAGTTTGTGAACAGAAGAGCTATAGCTCTCCAGTTCCACTATCCGCCACCTGTGGACCCGGTAGGTAGCTGAGGCTCGCCCCTATTCTAATCTAATCTATATGTACCAGTAAGGTTCAAAAGTTCCTGGCCGTATATATTTAAAAGAAGAAAACAAGAAACAAATGAATGTCATTTTATTTGTCATTTATTCAGCTATTGTGTGGATAATTTCGTGGTTTGTAACTTTCGTTTTCATAAAATTTTCTTTGATTTAAATATAAAAAGCGGTGTAATTTGTACAATGTTCAAATTGGAGTATCGATCAGTGATAAAATTTCTGACAAAGGAAGGCATAAGTCCAACTATAATCAAAGAAAGGTTAGATAACGTGTACGGGAATTCCTCCCCTTCGTTTTCGACTGTTAAGGATTGGTGTAAGCAGTTTCGTTTAGGGCGTGAGTCCATCGATGACGAACCCCGACCAGGCCGCCCTGTTGAGGTTCTTACGCAAGATAACGTCGAATTAGTCGAACAAGAGGTACTGAAGGACAGAAGACTAAAGACGAAGGAAATAGCGTCAAGAACGGGACTTACGAAAATAACAGTCCTTAGGATTCTACACGACCATCTAAACATGAATAAGGTTAGTGCAAGATGGGTCCCGAAACTTCTCTCGAGTGCTCAGCGAGCTGAACGAGTGGCGTGCTCCAAGGAACTTTTAGAGGAGTTCAAGTCATGTGAGAGTGAATTTATCCAGTCCATTGTTACCGGAGACGAAACTATGGTCTTATACTATGATCCTCTTTCGAAAAGAGAGTCGATGGAGTGGCGTCGTTCTGGGGAAGCACCCCCTCGAAAGGCAAAGGTGTGCCAATCTACCAAAAAGATAATGGCCACAATATTTTGGGATTGCGAAGGGATAATGCTTATAGATATCAAAGAACGCAATCAGACAGTAAACGGCAGTTACTATGCTTGCCTTATAGACCAGTTGCGAGAAGCAATAAAGCTTAAACGTCAAGGAAAACTCAGCAGGGGTGTCCGTCTTCTTCATGACAATGCGCCTGTCCACACGGCTGCAGTTGTAAAGGCGGCTATATCTAAATGTGGATTTAAAACAATCCGTCACCCACCTTACAGCCCTGATCTAGCCCCAAGCGACTATTTTTTATTTTCTAAACTTAAATCGGACTTAAGGGGGAGAAAATTTTCGTCCGATGATGAGGTCGCTGCTGCAGTTTTCGAGCATTTCGAAGACAAAACTTCCGAATATTATTTTAAAGGCATAGAAATGTTAATCAAACGATCTGAAAAATGTATAACAATAGGAGGAGACTACATTGAAAAATAAAAATATTTTTTTTAACCTAAACGTTAATTTTCATTATTAGGCCGGAAACTTTTGAACCTTACCACGTATATGTATACATAATAAAAAAAATAAAGCTGAAGAGGGTTGAAAATCATAAAATCATTGTCATGAATATATATAAAAAATTGGTTGGGTGTACCTAGAATCGTTTGTTGTTTTGTCTATATATTTGCGAGCGCATCACGTGAAAACGGCTGAAAGAATTTTGATTCAAACTTTACTAATCTGTTGAGAAAATTACCGGCCAGGTTTTTTATCCCGGAAAATTGCAGGGTTCCCGCGGGATAGCGATAAACATGTCAATTGCTAATTCTACTCGGACGAGGTCACGGGCAGAAGCTAGTATTAAATTTCACAATTTCTCACACAACGACGGCTTCACACACACATTATCAGAATGCATTTTGTAGTTCACTGCACCAATGAAAAAACGGGAATAATTGAATAATCCACCACATCATATGCCATGTTTGGAAAATTCCCACCCTATTTTCAAGCTGCAAATATGAATGTGAAATAGTTTGGGTAAAACTAAATGAACCACAGTGCAGCGTTATAAGGTTGCTATTCGAAGGATTCCATAACGGCTACATCTATTGAGCTTCTTGCATTTCATGTGATCCTGGTTGATGCGCTTTCGATAAGACCTTCACCTTTGTAGAAGTGTGATTTTTAGGGTTCCGTAGCCAAATGGCAAAAACGGAACCCTTATAGATTCGTCATGTCTGTCTGTCTGTCCGTCCGTATGTCACAGTCACAGCCACTTTTTTTCCGAAACTATAAAAGCTATACTGTTGAAACTTGGTAAGTAGATGTATTCTGTGAACCGCATTAAGATTTTCATACAAAAATAGAAAAAAAAACAAATATTTTTGGGGTTCCCCATACTTAGAACTGAAATTGCTATTTAGGTTACTATTGCTATTTTGTAATTATAATTATTTCGTAGTCATGATATTAAGACTTAATAATGTACTTAGTTATAATGACGTGCTAAAATGTAATGTTGATTACTTGGCCAATAAATGATCTGAATCTGAATCTGAAACTAAATTTTTTTTTTTTCATCAAAGCCATACGTGTGTGGTATCTTCTATTGTAATGTAAGTTTCTCTCGCGGTAGCGGGGCACTATAAATAAGGAATGAAACAAAGACTTTGGTACAGTAAGTTTATTGGCACAAGTGCAGTTTACCCCATCTACACAACAGGAAAGTCTATTATTATTATTATTATATTAGCCTAATTGAGTGTCCCACTGCTGGGCAAAGGCCTCCCCTTTTATCCGCCACTCGTCCCGGTCGAGGGCATACTCCTGCCACTCTACTTGATATGCGTCCAAGTCATCCCGCCACCTTTTTCTGGGTCTGCCAACGCTTCGATGGCCATCTCGCGGAACCCAAAGATAGGTCTAAGGAAAGTCTAGTAGGAATGCAATTGGCCAGTGATCTTTTACTTATTTCCTACGCTACAAAATCACACCATCGAGTGCGGACGAGCCAAGCCAGGCTGCAGGCAGCTTTGGACCACGGTAGGACGTCGTGTCGTGCCCGGCGTTCTAGCGCCACCAACAGGAAACCTGACAGCTCAGCCCAGAGAGCCACAACCCTCTACAGCGATACTACACTTTAACTCCCTACGAAATTTGTAAGGATAACGCCAATACCTGGTACTCAGTCGGTCAAACCTGGCCGCTAATCACAAACTGTGGGCCGCACTCGGACGTCGTCTCGTACCCGGTGTCCCAGCGCCGCCAACAGGGCAACTTGCAGCGCAGATCGAACAGCCACAACAACCACCAAGCTAACACGAAGTCTCAACAGCCACACTTCAGGCCGTGTCTTTACACCTCCGGTAGAGGAAATGCAGACTTGCTTAAGCGCCCAGGTAACGCTGTCAACTCTAACGGAAGTGCAGACCACGGAAACCACAGCCACAAGAAGTAAGGTACACTATGGATAGGTCTTCAAAAATTATATTGAGGTTTCTAACATATTTTTTTTCTAAACTGAATAGTTTGCGCGAGAGGCACTTCCAAAGTGGTAAAATATGTCCCCCCCCCCCGTAATTTCTAAAATAAGTGAATGATATAGCTAAAAAAATTATATAATGTACACACAGCAAAACTATTCGGTATGCACCCTAGTTGTCCATGTGTGTCATTCTATACACACATCCGCACCTATCCGCTGCCTTAATTACACACACAACAAAATGGTTTTGTATCCACACGAGTATTCACACTAATATGGCCTATGTGTGCTGATTGTGTTCTCTGACTACCTTCACATATCTCTTATTGTATAGGTTATTGTTATTCAAACGATTTTGCTCAATGGAAGAATAATTTCGTCATGAATAATATGAGCGCGGTGGCTCAGTCGTACTGATTAGGACTATGAATGTTAAAGACCTCGGTTCGAATCTTGCACAAATGTGTCTATTTTGTATTTTTTTTTCAATTTATAACTATCTCAAAACCAAATCATGACTACTTCAAACACGAAAAAAAGAAAGTAAAAGAACAAAATAAGAAAATAAAATCATTGTTTCAAATTGTTTATTACAACATTTAAGTAATTATTATTACCATAAGACTATAACTAATTAAATTAGCAAAATAAAATTGCATGCTGTTCCTTATAATTATAACAGAAGAAGAACAACATTTATTCGTAAAACAACACACACTATAGTGACCAGTATGATTTTAGGTTAATTAAAATTTTCTGTTACAAACATAATTTAAAATTACAATACAAATGGTAAATCGAATGCACACCACAAAAAGGCTATTTTTAAGATGTAATTTATTCGAATTAACAAGGGTTTTGAAAAGAGTATCATTTATAAGAATTTCCGATTTATTAAGTTTACTTAAGTCTGAGAAAGATGAACGAAACGTTTTATTTGTTGAGAAATAAAGTCAGTGGTGAAATGAATCGACATGTTAAATGACAGCCATTAACAATAACATCATTGCACACTGGATTAAATCTCCACTTTCAAGTGACTAAGCTACCTAAATTTGCTTTGGATTTTATATCAGATGGATCCCGGTTAATAACAGTTAAGGAATCTTGTTGGGTGCTCAGCCAGTCTTTGACTATGACACAATAATATTGTTATGCACGAAATAGGTCACACATCACTTTTTTTTAGCACTGTTATTACGACCCCCAACCCACTAACTCACAAATCCCATGGATAACATCCAAGCACTTTTCGCCAAAAAATTTTTCGTCCATCTTTTTCAGACGTAAATGGTTTTTCATCACTAAAAATCACTACATTATTACCAATTCGAATCAAAATTATAAATATTCACGATCAAAGTTCATTCTGTTTCTTCTATGCTGGCTGATCCGTTGAAGCATTTTTTTTTGCTGGTTTACGAGTTACGACAATGCTATCCTGCAACATGCAGATGAAGTCGCACAGTTTACAACGTAGGTAACATTGTCTCTCGTTGATATGAAATAGGTCCCTTTAGCGTGTGCGGCAACTACTTATGTCCAAATGGCGTGAAGATGAGACTTCTTGTTTTGACACAGAAGGAATATTCTTATCGTGCCCGAAGTCTGCATAACGGTGAATCCATAATTGAAGTCTTCCGCTGCAAAATAAATGAAGTTTAATAAAAAACATTCTTCGTCAATGAAAGTTATTTGGACACATTACGGATACAATAATAAATCATTGTTTTAACACCATGAAGAAATTTGATGTAAAATAAGAAGTAATTATTTTATCAGACACTGTCTACTTACCGATATATCAATTCCTTATAGAAATATTTTGTTCGTAAAGAACAGTAATAAAGTTCAAAAAAGATGATGACTATCCATATTTTGCAAATCACAAGGTATTTCAAAGGCAAAATTAAACAGTTCGTTGTTGTAAAACAAGGCGTAACGAATGGCGGCTAGCGTTGACAAATTCATATTACTAATAATTTGAGGGTAGAATATACTTTATATTGTTAGACGACAATGAATAAAATGTGCATCGTCTAGCAAATTTCAACCTTCTAATTTCAACCTTATTTCAAAGCTCGTTAAACAACTATTTACACATTGCAAATGCAGTAGTCACAGTTTGGACGTAGTCCTAATTCATAAATTCACCATCTATATTAAATGTCTCGGTGGCTCAGCGGTCACAAAGGCAAGTCGAATACTTGATTTGTGCACTCGCTCTCTAGTGAACCGAGTTCGTATCCTAGAAGAAATGACATTTTTGGATGTTATTTAAATGGCGATGCTGATTGTAAGGAATATTGGTTGGAAATGTTGGAATTGAATCTCAGACCAGACTTGATGAGAAATAAAAATATAACACGTTGAAACAGTGAGATGGTAGCTACTACGCTGGTAATAATAGTTCAATGCGTCAGATTGTATAAATTTACAGATTCAAGGTCAAAGTAAGACTCGATCCGGGGTGCCTTCTCTTGCCTTACACTTGCGATGACAATATCCAATGTAAGATAATAATGTAAAATGTTTTTAGGAAAATGCAAAAATAAAACAATACTTTTACATTATTTCTATAGAATTAACTTAAACCGGAGATATTGAATTTTTAAACCTTTGAGCCAGGCACTACCAAGGGGATTTTTTAGTTTAATTTGTAATTATTTTTAACTTAGTTTATTATAAACTAACTAAAATAGTTGCAACTTTCTTCATTGTTATTTTATAGTTATTGTTGTTGTTTATATAATAAATAGGTAAATTACAGCGACATTACTTATTTATCTTATTACTAAAAAAAACTGTACTGAGAGGGTAGATATACGATCGAACTCACTCACACATTCACATGTGGATTCTACGTAATGTTCATGTCGGTACTCAACACATAGACGACGTTTGTGTGCGTGCCTATGCTTACCGAATTATTTTGCCGTGTGTACATCACCATGCAAACTTCCACCCAAAATTGGTTTGAACGAGATTACTAGATTAGTAGTTTTTTTTTATTTAATATTTGTTTGTCTATATAATAACCAATATAAAATGACTACTGCCTACGTTTTGCTTACGAGCAGGGAAGGCTCTGCTAAGACTAGATTTTATAATAACTTGGCGAATTTGTACGGAATCCTCAGTGCGCGAGTCCGACTCGCACTTGGCCGGTTTTTTAATGATATAGGATTTTTAAACTCCAAGCCCTCCTCCGGCTTAAACCTCTTTGGTTTTGCGGAAAATCGATGAATATTTTAAAAATATAGTATACCTAAGTATTACAACCAATTCACGCGTTAGTATGTATACCCACCAAAATTTGAAAGGAACGTTAATGGTCTTAGTAATGGTATTTATAATAAAAAAAATTGTTAGGTGCATTCCACGTGCATTCCTCAAAATCCGTTTTGCAAAGCTACGATTGGTTGAATTTGAATGTATTTATATTTATGAAATGCACTTCAACTTCAACAGATTTTCAGTAGTAGGTATTCACTCGATTATAATGTTCTCTTACGCTTTCATGGTTGCCTGGTGTTTCAGCCTTGCAGTGTACCCATATATACATATAGATGAAAAACTTTACTGTTGTAAGTATGTAGTAGTGTGGGAACTGATAATGGGACTTCAGTCATTTTTAGGGTTCCGTAGCCAAATGGCAAAAAACGGAACTCTATATATTCGTCGTGTCTTTCTCTCGCTTTTCCCGTCTCCATATCAAAATTCCATTCCAATTCCTTTTCCGTACACGCTGTTCGACTCTGGAATCGGTTGCCAAATGATATCAGGTAATCGCAGACTGTTGCTACCCTGCGCAGTCGCTTCAAGTAATATATTCAAGTAATAAATTAAAGTAATATATTTTATTTATTATTAATTTATTATGTATAAATATTTCAAACGGCCTCACTAATATGGACATGGTTGCAGTTGAAAAATTTAGGTATATTCGTGACTACCTTTGACCCCCAGCTTCGCTCGCAAGACCCATTAGATCTGGTGGTTAAAATCATTCATTACATTCATTTTCCTAAATTCGTACGGGTCCCAACGAAAATCCCGTGTTTATACTTATGGTGATTGAGACTGCTGGATTATAGTTATACAGTAGATTTTCGTGTCTACTTTTTAGCCTAAAAACTAAAGGACAGTCACGGAGCGAGCCGACATTCATGCTCCAGTACGTTTCTTATAAATAAATATTTATGCAAAATCATTTCAGATTTTATCATCATATTGGAATACGAACTGAACTTTTTGCGTTCAATCCCTCTTTTCCAACACACACGTAACGTATGTGTTAGAATGAGACAACTGCATTGATTTGCAAAATGACTAGTTTTCAGCGATGCGCATAGTGCAGTTTAACTCTTCGTATATTGTGGTGCCCTGGTACAGGAAGGTGTACATATTGCACTATTATTTAAGACACCTGCGTTTTTAAAGTTGTATAGTCCGCTCATCCACTAGAGGCGGGTCGATAATTTGTCCCATAAAATTTTTGGTCATAATTTTGAAATTCATAACGTTTTTTGAAATTATTTTTGTTGGTCATAAATATTGATAGTCATAAAATATTACGTCATAAAGTGAAGTTACTAATTGACATTGGTCATAATTATTCTGAGTCATAATGTTTATTAACATAACAATCGGTGTTTTACTTGTATCACTCTTCATAATAATGTCATATTATACACCACAATTATTAGAATTAATGAGCGGTATGAACTTCAACTTTTATGACTATTGATACTTATGTGCATAAATAATATGACCATCAAATTCTGACTTGCGAAATTCGGAGTAAAAAAATTATGGAACAAAAAGGGAGGGGGGGATAAATATTTATGCAAAATCATTTCAGATTTTATCACCATATTGGAATACGAACTGAACTTTTTGCGTTCAATCCCTCTTTTCCAACACACACGTAACGTATGTGTTAGAATGAGACAACTGCATTGATTTGCAAAATGACTAGTTTTCAGCGATGCGCATAGTGCAGTTTAACTCTTCGTATATTGTGGTGCCCTGGTACAGGAAGGTGTACATATTGCACTATTATTTAAAAAACCTGCGTTTTTAGAGTTGTATGTCGCTTATCCACTAGAGGCAGCTTTGGGGAGAGCGGCTGCCTCGCTCCGAGGCCGCGCAAGTGGTGACGCTGCCTAAGACGTTGAGGCAGCGTTTTCATTCGAAAGCAAGTTTCCTTGCGGTGGTTATTATTTAGTAAAAATCGGTCCAGCAGTTCGAGGAGTCTTTTCGAAAATTATCAACTCTAATTATGTTATCTAAAACATCAGGTTAGCCAGAAGATCCAAATAACGAAGCTTAGCGAGAAATATGATCGCGTGCTGCGTTACTGCGAAAAAGAAGTGGACAATAGTACATTACTGCAGAGGCCGTGAAGTAAGGGATTGCAGGACGAGATTGGGGTACACGGCCGAGTCGTAGACGAGGCCGGATAAAGCGAGTCCTGCAATCCCTGTTTCCGGCCGAGGATTGTATAGTGCTTTTCTCAAGCAATGCGAGGAAATCAAGTAAAAATTGTTTAATTAGCCGCATTTTTAATTTTTGAAACATGCCGTTTGAACAAACTATTGCTGGCGCCATGTTCCCCGCACCCCGCCCCGCGCCGCCGCACCGCGCCGAGCGCACCCGCCGACCGCACCACATTACTTCTTGGCCTAGGCCGTAAATGTGAAACTTCTTGGCTTCATTTCGCGACATTAACGCGTACATTTCCGAGCATGCTTGAGAAAAATCACTAAGATGTTCAAAAAGCAGAAGGACGACCCTCCCCTACCCAGGAACTACTCTCCAGTGGCCGGTAAGTTACATTATACTTTTAATTTCTGGGTGACCCACTTTATGACACAGAGGCCAATCAGGGGGATTTTTCGCATTGGCTTGTACCAGGTAAACATAGCACAATGAATGCAGCGGATGCATTTCCTTCAGTATCCAGCTTCATTGTTGCAAGGAATTGCAGAGACGGAACATCGACTCTGCATCGCTTATGTCTTCCTGGTGGCGTTACACGCTGATTCGCGTTTCGCGTGTCGCGTCGCGGGTCGCGCGAGATAAATTACCATGAAAGGATTGAATGAAACAAATGTCACATGTCACTGTGTGAGTGCCATTCATAGTCATTTCAGTGCTCTCAGGTGGTCAAAAAAATGACACATGCCGCTGTGTGTGTGTATTCATAGGAGCCTCATTTTGTTAACATGTTACTTATGTATGAGTCTTGCTGTGTCATAAATCCATCATAAAATACCAGAATACTCTATCAGCCCGGCTAGCACGACAGCGCACAAGAGTCGCGTCGCGCGCGAGATAGATTACCCGTCCCTTTCTAGAACGAACAGTAAGAAAAAGACGGGCAATCTATCTCTCGCGCGCCGCGACTCTTGCAGGTGGTCGGATTAGTTTGATTGAACACCCTTCTACAGTCTTCTGGACTAATTGCTGCTTCGTAGAGCGTTGTCTCGCTCTAACTTACAGGACGCCAAAGACTGAAGTACAATCTTTATACTTGTGTACTGTTTTTCTCCATCATTTAACAATTATTGTGATTGTCAAAATATTTCTATACTATTGGTCGATGTTCAAAGTGGAAAGGGGTGACAATTCTGAACCCAAAAGTATGATGAATCTTTATATCAGTTGCATCAAAGTAATTTAATACCCTGTTTTGAATGAAGTCTATAAATAACCACTTAAATACACTCCGCAAGCTTATGCCCTCCTAGTCTATGCGCTTCGGAAATAACCTCCCGTTTAGGGGAGACCTAGGAGATTAGTGACAGAGGTGAGTTGTGACAGACGCGATTTCTCTCTACCTATGAAGGTGAGGGAGCTGGCAATAACGCTCGATTGACGCTTTAGCGACACGCTAGTTGACTTAGTACCCGCCGGGGGCGCTCGCGAAGTGGTTGCGTAGTTATGACGTCCGCGTGCAAAAAAATGCGAAAAGTAAGTATTTCGACAAAATTTTGATTGAATTTATATCATATCTTATTACATGTGCGCTGTTGTGTTATTTTTTCTTAAGTTGTGTGGTTATCTAAGTCTCAAAACGTGGCATTGATTTTTTGTGTTTGCATCGTGTTTAGAAAATTTGAATTATTTTTCGGACAAAGTCGTAATTTTGAGCACCTAGGACAGTTGTGACAGCCTGTCACAACTCTCCTATTTGACTTCACCTGGGATATTTCGACACTTTTTTATTCATTTGCGATGTCTGTATGTGTGTTTGTACATCAGTATATTAAGGCCAAATTATGCAGGTACAGTCCGCAATAAAAGTTTGTGTCAAAAAAGTAATTTCCGATAAAGAAATATACTTGGTTGTGGTGTGATGTTGCATGCTGGATGACTACTTTTTTGTTTCAGAATGCCTAACTACAAACTGCCTGCCTGTAGCACAATTGTGAACAGCAATGCTCAAGAACCTGTTGCCTCCAGATCTTCAGCCCATAAGCCTACTAAGGACGAAATTGCTGCTATAGAAACCAATAGGAAGGCGAAGAATGTAAAAAGCGTGTTTTAAGCGAAGATAAGAAGAAACCTAAAGAAGCCAAGAAGACTATAATAAGAAGAAGGAAACAGGTGATGGCGAAGAAGAAGCAGAAAATAATTGTTTTTGCTTGGTTTGCCTTGAAGCCTATTCAAACAGCAGATCGAATGAGGAGTGGGTGCAATGCCTAGAATGCAAAGGCTGGTAACACACAGATTGTACTGGAGGCGAGCTGCAATACGTTTGCCATAATTGCCTATCAGATTAGATTTAAAATTTTGACTGATTATAATAGGATTGATCTCAAAGCGATGCCATAATTACTTCTAAGATATAATTACTTGTTATGGAAAGGTTATATGTTGTGTTGGTTGGTACTTGATGTGATAAAAGATGATTAAACTACTTTTTGCAAAAAAAAACATGTCTCATTTATTTATAATATGTGTAATGGTTTTTTTTAATACACAAACAGTCTAAATGCATAGCTGTCACAACTTTCCTCGGTACCTGTCACATCTTACCTCGGTGATAGGGGAGTTGTGACAAAGGGAGTAGTCTTTCTTTTTGTTGATTTTCTCGGAAATCGTAATACTTTACTCAATTTTGATGATTATTTTGGAAAGGGAAGGAATGATGCTACATTTATTCACATAGGTCATAACTGTGGAATGTTTCTGGAGCGAGATATTCCCCTAAAATTAAAAATTGACACAACTCTCCTAGGTCTCCCCTACCCATTTAAACAATAATTGTGTGCTTAGAGGATACAATTACAGTGGTCTCTAAGATTGTGTGCGTGTGTGTGTTGTGTGTTGTTGTCATGCTGTGGGAGCAAATGTGTGGCACATAAGCTTCTAATAACCAGGAAAGCATAACGAGATCAGAGTCGATGACGGTCTTATCCACATTGTTTCTCTGGTGTGTGGTGACACTGTTATGTACGCATGCCCGAGACGCATGCAGTTATTGAAGAGGGACAACTGTTTAATTGTCAGTTCTCTCATTAAATTACCTGTAACAACTGTTTAGTAGTTGGATCTACGCCTAGACTTACCCTCAAATTTGTAAAGTAGGTACTTGTATCACTCTACCTCTGTTATAGAAACAGAAATGTGTGTTTTGTATTTATGAAAAACTTTTGTGGATTTGCCATTTAGTTATAACGCAGCGTTCGAGACGAATTTTGTGACTGAGAACCATCCGAAAAATGCCTTTAATTTCCATTTTCCCTCATCAATCAAATACTGCTAAATCCGCGTGTTATTTAATCAATACTTACCACAACATCATATTGAATAAATTGTTTATATGCATACATTGTAATTTCAATTGACAGCGACTTTATGTTATTTTTTTGCAATTTTGGATTCTTTTCATCAACACCTGCTTAGTGTATGTGGTGTAGTTATATTTATTATAAGTAGATAAAATATGCTCACAATGTTATGGAATATACGCAGTGTTTAAGTGTCGAGTCGGTGTTCATGCTAGGTGACTTTAACGCTCATCCAGGCGAACGATTTGCTAATGAGCTGACGGACGAGCATTTAGGTCTTGCTTGGATTTGGAGTTGCTATCCGCAGATACACATACTTTTGTTAGTAGCGCCAATGGTGCGATGAGATGGTTGGATCACTGCGTGGTCTGGTAACTAGCTCAGCGCGTCAGTTGGTAGTCAAAGCTTCGGTACTTTGTGACGTTTACACGTCGGACCACTATCCACTGTTGATTGAATGTAACATTGATCTAATTGAGCGTAAAATAGTGATGCCTTTTGCATCCGTTAGTAAGATAGGGAGAAGAGATAATGTACAGATTGTTAAATATGAGGAATTCTGTAATTCTAGGTTAAAACTTAAAACAGCTGAACATTCCCAATGAACTCATTAAATTATCCTAATAAAATGTGCACTAATGCTAGCCATCTTTTACTTTTGGATAACATGTATGATAACATCATTGGTATACTGAAAGAAGGTGCAGAGCGTTGTTACAGAGGTAAAAATTGTCATAAAAAACGTAGTGTGTCAGGGTGGAACCGGCATGTGAGCGCCGCGCACCGGGAGGCTCGCAGGCATTGTCGAATGGGAAGCCAGTGTGTGGCAGTCTTGACAATAACATGCGCGTATCTAAGCAAAATTTTAAAGCTAAGCTAAAATATTGTCGGAATAATCAGCAGCAAATAGAAATGGATATTATTGCTGAAAGCCATTCAAAAAAGAATTTCGGTGAATTTTGGAAGCGCAATAAAAGTTTAACCCCTTTATTCATAAACGCACTATAGGCTATCTGCTAAGTTAGTAATCGTTTGTCCTTATCTGTGAAAGGTAAATGTCAAAGTGACAGATAAGGAAAAACGATTACTAAGTTAGCAGAGGCCTATAGTGCGTTTATGAATGAGGGGGTTTATCACAGAGCCGGGCTCCCCGTGAGTGTCGCCGGGCTTCACGATCCTGTTGACATCGCGAATGCTTTTAAGCAAAATTTCAGGATTGAGTCGCCTCTTAATTGTGTGCCTAGGGTGAGTGATGCCAGGGTCGACAGTGCGGAGTGGTCCAGCGTTAGGTTTTCGGCTACTTAAGTAGCCTCTGTTATCAATAAGATGGTTAGAGGTAAATCTCCAGGTCGTGACGGCCTCAGCGTTGAGAATTTGAAATACGCGGGCTCTCATCTGCCGGATCTGCTCACTGCATTTTTTAATTTGTGTATTGGGTGGTATTGGTCACTGTTACTTGCCGAATGATCTTATGTTTACTGTGGTTGTACCAGTGGTGAAGAGTAAGACTGGGGATGCCTCCGACTAGTACAATTACATGCCAATATCGCTGGCTACTGTTATAGCCAAGGTGCTGGACAGCTTGCTTGATAAACTGCTTGCTACGCACCTGGACGTGCACGACTCACAGTTCTGTTTTAGAGCTGGATTATCCACAGAAAGTGCAATATTGTGTCTCAAGCAAACTGTACAGTACTACACAGATAGGAAAACGTCTGTGTTTGCCTGCTTTTTGGACTTGTCGAAGGCGTTTGTTTTTTTTTTTATGCGAATAGGAAGGCAAATGAGCAAGTGGTTCACCTGATGGCAAACGAACACCACTGCCCATAGACACCCGCAATCCCGGAGGGATTGCAGATGCGTTGCCAACCTAGAGGGCTAAGATGAAATGCCTCTTGTGCCCGTAATTTCCCCGGCTGTCTTACTCTCCACACCGGAACACAGCAGTGCAAGCACTGCTGCTTAGCGGCTGGATTAGCGAGTAAGAATGGTGGTAGCTATCCGGACGGACCTTGCACAAGGCCCTACCACCCGCCGATTTAGTGGCGTATGACGTATTATGGGAAAAGTTACAGCAGGAAACTAAGCTCCCCCTTGAGGTAGTCTCACTGTTTCGCTATTGGTACAGCATTGGTAAGTAAAGAAATAGTGTAAGATGGGGAGGATCTTACTCGGATGAATATGGGTTAGGATGTGGGGTGCGACAGGGTGGTTTGAGTTCGCCCCGGCTCTTCAACCTGTATATGAACAGGCTTATTGGTAGGCTGAGTAGCGCCAATATCGGATGACATGTCGGTGATGTATGCATAAATAACATCAGTTATGCTGATGATATGGTGCTTCTGAGTCCATCAGTTGGCGTTCTAAGAAAGCTTGTGACAATGTGTGAGTCTTATGCGGTGTCTTATGGACTAAGATATAATGTTAAAAAGAGCGAGATGATAACATTTAAGGCAGGGTCAAAGACCTATTCAGATGCTTCTGGAATCTCGCTTTGTGGTACACCCTTAGTAAGCGTAAACAAATTTAAATATCTTGGTCTTTGGGTCACTGACGACTTAAAAGACAATTGTGATGTGGAGAGAGAGCGTAGATCGCTGGCTGTCCGTAAGTTCGCACGTTGTAACGCTTTTTAAAGCGTATTGCCAATCCTTTTACACGTGCGGCTTATAGGTCAATTTCACGCAGCGGGCATACAGCGATCTGCGCGTGCAATATAATAACAGTGCATAGGCACACGGCGGCCACGACGTACAAAATCCGCGTTCTGAAATGAACACAGGCACGACGTCGTCTGTACACGCGTCAATGTGTGCGTAAGATACACAGGGATGTCTATCGCAAAAACCTAGTACTATAAGTACTACCAATGACATGAATATAGGTACTTATAAATGAAGATATGGCTTAGATGTGTGCCAATAAATGTACTTAATCGTTATCTATTTACTTAAACTTACTTAAAATGTGTCTGTCTGTGTATTTAAGCATTATTATTTTCAATTACAATAGATATACGACAAAAAACTTAAGCGAATGATTCTGTAGTTATTTCATGTATTAATCGCGATAATTTCAGAAAGCATTAATTTTCTAATGTTTTATAAAATGAAGTAGGTAGGATAGGTTCCCGAACTTGTGACGTGCGGCCGACATACATTGCGTCGCGAGCCCTACTAGTTGCCAGCAGCTTTCCGGCAGACTGCGCTTGAGGGGTGGGGTAACTCGAATAGGTGCGGGGCGGAGCGTGGCCATTCTGTACGTTAGTACTATTATAATATTCTGTGGCATAGGGGATGTTCGCGGAGGCGCGGACGGACGGTTTTGCTTCCATAATGCGCAAGCGCTGCGCCTCCCTGATGGCGCGGCTCCGTGCCAGCTCCAACAGTATTCTGAGCGTGTTTGTGGACCGCTGGGACACTGCGCTGATGCGTCGGTGGACACAGCTACATATACGCCAACCGCTGTTTCAGTTTTAAAATCTGTCCTACTAACACTAGTTCTTAAGTTTTGTAATAACTAACAATCTATGGATATGAATCTGAAAATAAATTTTATTATTATTTTTATTAAAAAAAAATCCGTCGCATCAAAATCCGTTGCGTAGTTTTAAAGATTATTACTTACCTATATAATTTTGTTCTTATAAAAGCTAAGAGAGTTAGTCACTATGCAACTAAAAAAATTACTATACATATCGATAATAACAGCTGCTTGCCCAGCCTTAGTTACCTAGCTGTTTGAATCGCCACAGTACAGCAGTCGGCAAATAAGTAAAACGTGGAGCCGTCCACGTTTTACTTATTTGCCGCCTACTATACCTACCATGATAACTACTGGTGCGTTGCGTGCGTTTAGTGTATTTCCACTCTATTGGACAATTACTCTCTGACAGTGCGAGGTCTCAGGCCTTCTGCCTGATACTGGCTACTGCCCGCGACTTCGTCTGCGTAGAATTAGCAATTGACATGTATATGGCTATCACCCGGGAACTATGTAATTTTCCGGGATAAAAAGTAGCCTATGTTTCAATCTAGGGTAACAGCTATCTTCGTTCCAAATTTTGTCCAAATCTGCCCAGTCGTTTTAGCGTGAAGAAATTACAAACATACACACTCACTGACTCACATCGTCACTCATGTCATCGTCACAACGTCACATCGTCACAAACTTTCGCATTTATTTAGTAGGATTCAAACGAAGTAAACAACAACGACCTTTCTCGATTTACAGAAAAAAAATACTAAGTTGCTATAGAGTTAGGTGAGGACATGATAGCACAGTACATATAAGCACAAGCAGCAGGGAATCTACGAACAAATCGGTCGAAACGAACGCACACATAGACACGCGCTTTTACACGGCCCCTAAGTGGATCTCGCGGTGCCGTCAGTCGCGCGTGGCGCATTGAGACGAGCGACCGTGTTCGTTTTAAACATGCCAAGAGCGTATTGCGCAGTGTACGGCTGCTTGAACTCTGCTTCTTCAAAACCGGAGCTTTCGTTTTTTAAACTCCCTGCTGATACTATAGAATAGATACTACACTATACTATAGAATGATACTATATTATTATGAAATAAAATGTTTATATTATTTTTATAACGAGAAATGTCAGATGTCACTTCTCCGACAAATGCTTTTTCTGTTAAATAAAACGTTTGGCTGTTTAGATGATAAGTAAGTAGTTGCCGTAATATATTATAGACCGTGTTTTTGGTGATTTTTTTTTCTGCGGACTCATTGTTATCATCTTGCATCTATAGTATATGTACTAATATAAGAAGGATAACTTGTCAAATACCTATAGGTAGGGCAAACCTTGGTTAAAAAAACTATTCAATATAACAAAAATTAAATCGACAACCCTAACGCTTTATTGGAGCGTAGGTACTTATTTCCAAAAGTAGGCCTATCTTCCCTACTGCTTTAGCTTATATATATATACTGTGATGATAGTTTCGTACTGGCACGTTTGCGAACTGGCTGCTTTGCGGTTAGTTCCAAGTTTCATAAATCGAACACTCTTTCGATTCTTTTAAGTATTTTGTTATTGTGTATATTGCCATAAAAAAAAATAAAAAAAAAAAGTATTTTGTTTTGGAACTTGAGGATGGCCTCAGATAGCTGACCTTACCATGACGTCTTGATTCCGCCTCAGTTCAGATTTTGCTGTCATTTTTAGTATGGATCTGACAGCGAGCGAACCTAAACTAAATCGCAGCTTGGACCGGGAACTTAATCGAGACTTGAACGTTGTTATGTAAAATCTAGTAAGTTGAATAAAAATCAAGTTTTATTGATGGTTTGCATTTTTATCTAAATGTAGCTAAGCCTTATGCTCCAAAGTTAGCTAGGCACACGTGAACCGTCAATTTACACCGACCCGTTGTATAGCGAGTGCTCTAAGAGCTTCTCCACAGTACCTAATCGCTTAGAGATTAATAGTACTGGGGCTTTACCATGACGTCCTAATTCCGACTCGGTTCAAGTTTTAGCTCTCATTTTTAGTATGAATCTGACAGCGAGCGAACCTTAAGTGAACCGCATTAAGACGTCATGGTAAGGCCCCTGTTTACAGTATGCGCGCAACTTGCGCCAGGGATCGGAACCGATATTGAAATTTTCGTTAGTAAAACCTTTTTGAAGGATTGATTACAAACTTAATTAAGTGATACCTACCCTACTGGCAATGTTGTCACAATTTAAAAGGCCCGTTCTGACATTTGTCTTCCCGACGTAACTAGTGATGTAACCATACGACTCGGTACTCGATACTCACGATAAATCGATTCAAGTTTGCATGAGTATTTGATCGATTTGAATATGTATTGTAAAGTGCACTGGATTAAAGTTCGGATTAGAAAATTTTAATTAAATTGATATTGTAGGTATTTTGAAATGGTACTATGTTACGAAAGGTCAATTTTCGTTACAGTAACATTCAGTAAATCACAAAAAAAATCAAGAAAAAGTTTATCTTCAGTCAATCATTTTCTTCAGATGATGATCCAAAATTGTCAGTTGAAATATCGTCACCCGTATTTATAATTATTTCATTTTCAATCATATTGTCAATATTGACGTCTCTGTCAAAGTCTTCCTTTATTATTTTTCGAGTTTTTTCTACCACTTTTGCCCAGCTTCTTTAGTAATTCTTCTTTTAATCTTGTTGAAATGATTATTATTTTATTGTAATTCTAATTACAATTTAAGTGCGAGTCGGCCTTAAAAAAAATATCTTGATCGATTTATATTTTCCTTAACCGATTATTAATAGTCTGTGGACAATATGAAAAAATCGTTATGCACAGCACTTAGCCGAGTGGGCGGTACCCATCAATGAAAAATGTAATTACCTTCAGAACATTGAGATCGGTAAAAAATAGAGAACTTCATGGGCGTGAACTGTCAAAACGGGCCTTTCAAATTGTGACGACTTTAGTGCATCAGCGTTTGCGTGTAAAAGCATTGACAGCACGCTTTTAGGTTTTGTTAATAGATGGATGAGTTGGATATGGTATGGAGATTTTTTAAAGTGTGGTTTGTTTTGACAAATGTGTCGGTCCTAAACCGAGAATAAAGTAACGACCAAAGAGCTCTTCCTATGCATGTTTTACTAATAATATAAAATAAATAAATTAAAAAAAAACATTTATTTCGGACAGAATCCATAGAGGTTAGTTAAGTACTAAAATGTAATCTATACATATAATTATATATAATATAATGGACTAAAATGTATCGCTAGGATGTATGTCTCAGTAGTCAGTTTCGCATTTAGACAAAAATAAATGGGTTCAAAATAAAATCAATTGATTATTTCCTAAAAAAAACTATTTCATGTCTGTCCCCTGCAACATAAATACAAAATATCTACATACCAAATCTCGTGTAGGTTCAGGGGTGGAAGCGTGGAGTTAACACAGACATACAGACAGACTTACAAACTTTCGCTTATAATATCAGTAGGTATGGAATGGATATGGATTTGTAAGTTGTGTAATTTGATTAATTAACCGTTGAAGGAAATTATCCTTTGAGGAAGTAGCCATTATTATTTTTTTCTACTTTATTATTATTAACTATTGTGTTAATAATACCTATTAAAGAAGTTGCAGGATATAAAAAACAATTGGCATGCGTTAGTGTCAGAAATACCGAAAATGTCTTCCGTCTTTGTAACAAGAAAAATAAAGAAAATAAAGAAAAAAGAAAATAAAGAAAAAATAAAGAGTTAAAGAGTTAAGAGTTAGTTTTAATAAAGAGTTATACATACATACATACATACAAGTTTTTATTTATATTATACTAGCTGTTGCCAGCGACTTCGTCTGCAAAGAATTCGTTTATCGCTATCCCGCGGGAACTACGCAATTTTCCGGGATAAAAAGTAGCCTATGTGCTATTCCAGACTTTTCTCTATCTATGTGCCGAATTTCTTCCAGATCCGTTGGGCCGTTCTGGCGTGATTGAGTAACAAACATCCATCCATCCATCCATACTTTCGCATTTATAATATTATAGTTAGATTGGGTCAAATACTAGTCAAAAACCAACTTCAAGTGGCCGGCTGGACTTCAAATTTTCATGAAAATTGACCATCATAACAATAAAACAACTGTCCTGAGGTCTTACCATGACGTTTTAATGCGATGCAATTCCGATTTAGTTTCGGTTCGCTCGCTGTCAGATCCATACTAACAATGACAGCTAAAAACTGAACTGCAATGTCACAGTATAAATATAATGTAGGTGCTCAAAAATATCAGTCAATTGCTTCGATTCAGAGATTTTGAGCACCTAATCAGCTTTGAATCTGTTGGCAACAGTCAAGTGGGTGTATAATCTGAGCGTTTTCAGACAATCAGAAAAAAGCGTACTTACTTACCTATTAACCTGCTATGGGTGGTGTAGGGGTATAGCACGCGTCACGGAATGACGAGGACCCGGGTTCGATTCCCGGCCATAGCTTTACTTTTCGGATTTTTCTATGTGTTCTAATTTTCAGTGTCGTTTAGAAATTACTTACCTATCTTTTACTTTTCAAAAATGATTAAATTTTTAGTTTTTACGAATCAACAGCTCTATTCATTTTTCTTAGAAAAAAAAAAAGAATTTTTTTCTTAAATAAACTGTCCGTTTTGTTTCGTGACGACCCATACCAAATCGCAAAAAATTCCAACTGAAAAAATTAGGACACTTTCTGTACAAAACTGAAGTATATTAACATATCTCAGAAAACCCAATTTCTTACCATTTTGAAAAAAAATGACCACAATTTTTAAAAAACGGTCGCCTGCATCGCCCGTCATTGCCTTAAAAACTCGCTGCAAATTCCCCACCGCCATCTGCCGGCGGCTGACCGCAAACTCAGCGTTTCCGCATACGGTGACAATCCCGTAGCCTTGCCAACCGAGCGGTGAAAGGCACAGTGGGGCAGACGGTTACCACCCGCGGCCATGACAGTACGTTTGCGCGCGCGCACTACGAACGACCACTCTTACTTTTGTTAAACTTTCAGTGTAGTGAATTATGCAGTGACATGTTTGTTATAATGGTGCGTTTTGTTATCCTCTGGTGCCTTTTAGCTTCCACGCTAGCCCAAGGTGAGTTTTTGCGAAAAATACACTCCATTACTTTCGCTCCGTGCGAACTGACCCTAGTATTGCCGTTTTGGATCATAATGACTCATTTTCGGACGTCAGTTTTTGACTTGTTACTGTTCCGAGCGTTTTTTTTCCGTCGTTTTTCGGTGACTTTTAAAATGTCAAATTTTTAAAAAATAACGTCACTTGTACATTGTTTTAAAATTCATCGTGAATATATCAGCAAATGGTTATTTTGATTGAATATCCCTCTGTATATTTCTTTTTAGGATTTTTCAACTATAGGTGACAAATGCGTCTGTACATTGGCCGATGATCAAAGTGTCTGTCAGTGACTTAAGTTTGAATCAGAAATTACGATAAAAATCCTTTATGGAGTATTCAAGCATACACTAACTTAGCCACCTGCTCAAATATTCCAGTATTAATTCTAGGACACGATGTATAAGTAAGCTAATCGGGTGTTCAAATTCAAAATGCGTACTAAAAAGTGTCCATGTCAATGGTACCTTAATTAGATTGTGTCCACGAACTCATATTTCGTTTTGTGATGTTTATGTCTGCTTTCTATACTTTGTTTATTTATCCCTTGGCTTAGTTCCGATTACTTACCAATTATAGCCGACTTAAAAAGAGGGTGTTTTCGTGTATGTTTTTACGACAGTCGAGGGCATAAATATCGATACATTGCTCATGTCAAATATATGTATCACCGACCTTTTTGTTTATGGCGTAAAGGTGTGTAGACGTTTTTGACGTCTTGGCAACGTAGGTACATAATATTTATGCCCTATCAACGATAACTTCGAAAAATGCCTCGTTTCATAGGATCCTATCCTTCCGAGGTCCTAGTGGCGTAGGTATCTGGGGCCGTGGCAAGTTAGCCTATTTCACCAACGTGACAATTGTCGGTGACAAGTGACAATTCTGTTTACATTACATACACGACGAGAATCTAAGCCGGTTGGTTTCACATTGACCACGCATTGCAATTCAAATTTGTCGGTGTTCTGCCTTTTCGCCGAATTTTTTTTGATCGAATTTTATTTGGCAACCAATGTTTCACCGAATGTTCACTTTGACAACTGACAATTGGCAAATTTTTGTATGCCAACCTCTCATTTGGCCGAATTTTCAAAGACGAATATCATTTTGAATTTAAACTTTTTGAATATCTTTCACATGGCAAATGTTACACTAGGCCGAAAAAGTCTTATGATATGAATTTAGGTTTAGGTGCTCAGCCGCGAACATGTTTGTTTTAACTTATAAACAGTCTTTATTTTACCTTAGAATGTCTTATTTTTTACTAATGGTTATGTAGTATTTGGCTATATAAAAAAATGTCATTTTAAGAAGTGACCATGTAAAAAAAAAACAAACGTTGAGTTGGCAATCGTGAGGTTGGGAAATGAAACTAATCATTTTAACAAGTTGCCATAATGATGATTCGGCAAAATGAAATTCGGCCAAACGTTGGTTGGGAAGTGAAATTCGGCAATAAAATTTTCGGCAAATCAATAGAGAACCCAAATTGTCACTTGTCACCGACAATTGTCGAATTGGTGAAGGGGTCGTCCCTCCTCCATATAAAAAGTGCATCTTCCTCTCTGTCCTGCCACTAAGTTACGCGACTGCACTGGGCCCTGTATCAATTTTACTTAGGTACATTGTCGGTTAATGTTTTGAAAAGAAAATCTATTATGCAATGCTTTAGTGTACTTACTCTTATGAGTTTATGCCTTACACAACCTAACTGCGCGAAATGAAATTATACATCCATTGTTTAACAAGAAAGTATGCTTGAGAATCACTAATCAAGGTAAAAGCATCTTATTATTTCGTTAGGTAACTACAGATACAAAATAAGTTGTGAAAATGCGTTTTTAACAGATTACGACTAACTTTTTGAGCCAGGGGGGCTACTCCGAAATTCGTATCACACCGTCCCTCTCACTCTCAATTTAATAACTATTAGTGAGAGAGGAACGGCACGAAACGAACTTCGAAAATCGAATTTCGGAGTATAAGGCCAGGGGCCCGTCAAAAGCACGTCACTCGAAAGTACAGTCAAGAGCATAAATATATGTACGTTACCAAGACATCAAAAACATCTATACGCCTTTATATGCCATAAAAAATTTGGTCGGTGACACATACATTTGTCATGATGGCTGTATCTATATTTATGCCCTTGTATCACTCGAAAGGGCAAAACTCTGTTTATAGAATATAATACAATACAAATACTCTTAAAACTAAGTACTACTCTTCTTTACTCTTTTTATATATTCAAAACTACAGCTCGAATAAAATTGTTAACTAGTTCATGAGATTTGACAGTTATTTTCTTCTAAATATGCTTTTATTTCAAATTCAGCACGATTTTTCACCACTTTTGAGGTATTTTCACATTATCTGCTTTCAAAACTGACTAGGACAACATGGAAGTGTGAGGGGTAGGTAAGTTTTTTTTTTTTTTTTTTATGTGAATAGGAAGGCAAACGAGCAAGTGGGTCACCTGATGGTAAGCGATCACCACTGCCCATAGACACCCGCAACCCGGAGGGTTTGCCGATGCGTTGCCAACCTAGAGGACTTAGATGAAATGCCTCTAGTGCCCGTAATTTCCCCGGCTGTCTTACTCTCCACACCGGAACACAGCAGTGCAAGCACTGCTGCTTAGCGGCAGGATTAGCGAGTAAGATGGTGGTAGCGATCCGGACGGCCCTTGTACAAGGCCCTACCACCTGCGACAAGTTCGCGCATATGCTTTATACTTTACTAGCTTCTGCCCGCGACTTCGTCTGCGTACATATTAACCTTCCTATTTCCTATCGAATCATTCTATCTATTAAAAAAACCGCATCAAAATCCGTTGCGTAGTTTTAAAGATATAAGCATACATAGGGACAGACAGACAGACAGACAGGCAGCGGAAAGCTACTTTGTTTTATACTATGTAGTGATACCAAAATAACGTTAAATTCGCTTCTGCATTCAAGGTCAGACTCAAGTTGTTTGCCGGGTTGCTGACTTCCCTTTGTTGTTCAAGCCTCTTCATGTACTTACTTATACCAAATCTCGGGTCAATCCAACCGCTAGATTTGATCGAAAAATTGACTGCCAATTTTTAGGGGAAAACCTACTGTGCGTGATTTGTGTCACTAATGTGATTAGCAGTAGGTTAATCAATAACATTAACCATACGATTTTGAAGTATAATAAATAGGTATTCTGTAAAGTATACGTCAAAATCGGTTGTGATTAATTTTATTGTTGAAGCTACTTTGTGCAACCACTTGAGTCGGTGTGTCAAAATTAGATAAAAGTCAGTAAAAATAATCGAAACTTATGTTGTGACCGACATTTTTATTTACCTACGTATTATTTCATTACTTGTAGTAACTTAATGTTATTATAACTACAAAGATACTTGATTAACACTTAATGATACAGAAGCCCTGCTCTAAATATCACTACTCAGTCACGCATCACCGATTATAATTGTTTCATTAGACCGCTCAATTATCTTATTGTCGTTAGGTCGGTTATAAAATTACTTTCGTAATTCGATTCCGGTTTAGCACTTTGTATTTAATTGACTATGAACCACATATTTACATAATATTATTCAATTATCCAGTCTGGTATCAACGCATTTAAGTAAAGGCTTAAAGATTTCCCTTTTATATAATAGCTCGTTAAGCTTTTGATTGTTAAATACAGTATGCACGTCTACCTATAGACCAGAGGCGTCTTTACCTATGGTGCAGGGTGTGCGGCGCATACGGGCGCCGGGTCTAAGGGGGCGCTGAGCGTCCTCTAATGCGACACCTCCAAAGATGCGCCGCTAGCGGCGCCGGCGCTCTCAAAGACCCTGCGCCCGTGTTATGGCGCCAGGGTACTGGTTGCACACGGGCGCCACAAGGGCTAGAGACGCCTCTGCTATAGACTGACCTCTTAAATGAGCCCTCCCCCGGGGGACCGCGCGGTGCAGGGGGCGGGGTGGGACGACCACGGGGGCCGAGAGGTGCGGGCGGCAGGCTCACTACCCGCCCGCACCGAGAGAGCTCCCCTTTGTCGTCCTACCCCGCGCCCCTGTTCCGCGTGGGCGAGGACTCAGTTAAGCGGTCAGTCTATAGGTCTTTAGAACGGGGACTCTGAAGGACCCGGAATTTGTAGCTTCCTACGACTCTACTTGGTCGAATCCTGGGTTTATACTCCGAAATTCGATCCGGAGTTTCGTTTCGTGCTCCCGCTCCCACGAATAGTCATTTATTTGAGAGTGAAAGGGATGGTACGATATGAACTCCAAAAATAGAATTTCGGAGTTGCGCTATGCTATGAGGTGTTTACTGATCTATTAACTACCTTACCAGAGCGGAGCAAGGTCGATTTTGCAAGCACATTGTGCAAGTGCTAACGAAAGTTATTGGTTTCTAAAAGCTGAGTTGAATAATGTAGGTACTATATTTATATAAATAAGATGCGAGTAGCATCTTTTGTGGCCTATATACGTCCCACTGCTGGGCACAGGCCTTTTTTCGTAATATGAGGACTTGGTATATAGTTAGTTCCCACGCTTCCCAGGTAGTTGAAGATATGGCGAGCAAAAATAAAGGTCAATATCCATACAAAGTTGTATGACAAGCGGCCAGTTATTTTTTGGATCGGAGATCTCAAAAGGCCAAGCAATATTATTTATAACTAGCTGTTGCCCGCGGCTTCGCCCCCGTTCCAAGTTCTTTTGTCAAAAAAATATTCTTGAACCTTGGCTTGTCCTGGCAATAACGACCACATCAAGAAACAATTATTCAATTTGATCCAGTTTTTCGGAAGTTATGCGCGTACATACATTTTGGAGATTCATTTTTGTTTATTATTTATACAAACATCAAAAATGTGTAGGGATATTTTTTATCCCTTGCCAAATTTTCACTCGGTAGTAATAGGTATGCCTATACACGGATGAGGCCCATGCCATGAGACACGCCGAATTACACGACAATTTAATAATAATAATAAAAAACTACAACAACAACAACTACTTACTGAAATTGTAGCGAATTCGGAATAAAAAAGGTTATAAATAAATAATATTGAAATTTTCAAAATTGTCTAGACATATTTTTTATATTTTTAAGGACATTTTTGATGAGTGTCTGTGGTGTAGAAGATAGAAGATAGATGTCTGTTATGGTTCCGATGATAGTAATAACAATTAATGAATAAAAATTGTATGAGGAAAAAGTTATGAAAAATGATTATTGACTACAAATCAGTAGTAGAAAAAAAACTTCGAGAAAAGGATGGTACGGCCGTGCCGCTTTTTTGCTCGACTTGGCGGGGCCACCATGCCCTCAGATAGGACAGAATTTTATGACAGCCAATATGGACCCGTCGATAAGACGCTGTCAACTTCAAAGTTCGACTGCGAAATTTACATTTGTTAAGAAGTTAAAAGAAGTGGAACACTTTTGCCGACTATACCATTCAGTACAGACTGGTGAGACGTAACATGCCACGTAATAATTTGCTGTCCATATTGCCGCAACTTACCACTGAAGGTATTGCACTGTGACGAATTATAATAGTCTACATATAGTGCAAGTTGTCGGTCACAAAACACGTCTCGGACGCGTTTGCGTTTAACTCTTTTCGTTTCTATCCTATTCAGCAGCAAGTCGCGAGTCGTGTCGTGCATCATGAGAGCATCCTTTTGAATTATACATACGTACTATTTCCCACAGGGGTAGGGAGAGACTACTTTGTTCCACTTGCTACGATCCTGACATATTTTCGCTTCATCCACACCTGACCTGTTTTGACCTTACTTTCAAAACATCTCCTATTTGGCCCAGGAACGTCCGTCTAGACCTTCCCCTCCCAACGCAACCATTCACACATTTTTCATCCTTATCTGTCTTATTTGGTAAATAAAATTCTACCCTCAACTCAATGTACAATTTTTTGTAAAGAATAAAGTGTATGATGTTATGTACTTATGTATTTATAACTCTTTATTGTACATAAAACACATTAATTTAACCTTATCAAATTAACCTGAGGCAATATTTTGTTCTGTAAGTAAACAATTTTGCTGATATTTTATCTCCAGTTCCTTTGTTTACGATGCAATAGTTAAAAAATAACAAAAATGAGACGTTTTCAAGTTAGAATTCTGTTTACCAAATAGGAAAGTTATGAATGAAAAGACCTTAGGTATAGAAGGAATTATGTTTGTAAAAACAATGATAACAAAACACTTTCGATTAAATATATCGATGATCTCGGACCGCTGGATCGCGTGCGCAGCTTTCACTTGTCTTTGTTGTTGTGCGTGGTTTGTGCGCACACGCACGCACACGCGCACGCTTTAAACCGGCCGCCGTGCCCCACTGAACGACTTCGCACTCCTCAGAACTCGTGTGACTAGGATAGTATAGGTACTTAGCACTATCTTAGAAATAGATTCATTGGCATAATAATCTTACGCTTTTAAAAAAAAACAAGTTCATAATAAAACTTAGATATAATAATCTAACTAATATTATTATATGCGAAAGTATGGATGGATGTTTGTTTATTCGAATTATTATAAACGGGATATGAACCGCGATTACCTTTATGATGATGTTTATGTGGATGTTTGTTTGTTACTCAATCACGCCAGAACGGCCCAACGGATCTGGATGAAATTCGGCACATAGATAGAGAAAAGTCTGGAATAGCACATAGGCTACTTTTTATCCTGGAAAATTCTCGCGGGATAGCGCTAAACAAATTATTTGCAGACGTAGTCCCAGGCAACAGCTAGTCCTAGTATAATTTTTATAATGCTTGAAAGAGCTGGCGTGGCAGCAAAGAAAACCAGAATGTACCAGTTGTTTCTCTTATAGGCGATGCGGCTAGCAACCCATCACTATTTTGATTCCCTTTTCCACCTATACGCCCACAATCAAGCTAAACGTGGCCTTGGTACCTTAGGCTCTATCTACCTCAGCATTGATGATTACTTTACCTCTCGCTCGTTTGCATTTTATACAGTAAAATAGGTAAAATACGACGACTCGGTACCAGGACAACATAAACGCAATGCAGTGTTTTGTTTCTAGGCCTCGCTCACTGCGAGTCTAGTACATTGACCCGCAGAAAGGTTTAAATCTAATCCCCGCCGTCTTACGAAACCGTTTTGACATTTGCTGCGTTACAAAATGGCCGGTCATGATTGACCACTTACACTGTAAAACGTTTTATGTACCGAAATTGGTTCTCGCACTCTTGTTATTTGAATGTAATAAAACACAATAGCACAATTGTTACTACAATCATCATATTCCTAGCGTTTTCCCCGGCATTTGCCACGGCTCAGTGAGCCTGGGGTCCGCTTTGACAACCTAATCCCAAGATTTGGCGTAGGCACTAGTTTTACAGAAGCAACTGCCATCTGACCTTCCAACCCAGAAGGGTAACTAAGCCTTATTGGATTTGGTCCGGTTTCCTCACGATGTTTTCCTTCACCGAAAAGCTCATGGTAAATTTCAAATGTAATTTCGCACATAAATTCCGAAAAACTCATAGGTTCGAGCCCGGGATTCGAACCCGCGACCCTCTGCTTGGGAGGGCTCAGGTCAAACCACTAGGCTACCACGGCCTTTTATACTACAGATCAAAAACATGAGACCCCTGATCCCGTAACTCCTACCAAAGAACGAGTCAAGTAAATTGCTCATGTTTTTCGCCCGAAGGTGTGTAAAGTTCATTCCAGTCAATTTTGACGCTTTGGTAAACAAACAAGTCCCCCAATTTCATTTTTTTATTAGTCTATATTATAGTGCCCCACTGCTGGGAAAGTCCTCTTTCTTTTCTTTCTGGGAAAGTCTTTCCGCCCTTCGCCCATGTCAGCACAGCATGCTCTGCCACTAAGTTTATTATAAAACTGGCTGTTGCCCACGACTTTGTCTGCAAAGTAGAAACTATGCAATTTTCTGGAATAAAAAGTAGCCTACGTTTTAATCTAGGGTAACAGCTATCTTGGTTATAAATTTTATCCAAATTCGTCCAGTCGTTTTAGCGTGAAGAAGGAACAGACATAGTCACTCACTCACATACATCGTCACATCGTCACAAACTTTATAATATTACGTAGGATATAATAAATATAATAATGATATTAAATCTGAGATATCAAGTTAGATCTTTTAACATTCCAGTGGATGTGTATGACGCTAATTGCGTACAACGAGTGATCGCGTGAGAATTAAGATGAAATTGGTTTGTTTACAAAGCCGTTTAAATAGATTGAAATGGAGAATAGGTGACATTCATTGCAGACACCGGCTAAAATCAATCGTTAAATCCGAATCGCGGTGAAATAAAGTTAACAGTTACTCTTAACCGTTCTATTTGTAACCGATAATTCAATTTGGCGGTGGTCACGGATGAAATGCTCCGATCTTACGGTCCGTTTTGAGTGTTAGATACAGTTAGACAACGTTCGAATGCTGTGGAAAACTCTCTGAGCCTCTAGTGCAGTTTTCACTCAAAAAAAAGCGACGGCTAGCACTCCGGGAGTGCCGGCAGAAGTGAAAACAGCAGCTTAGATTAGATTTTAATGTTGTAACCTCCATGACGCTCAAGACACGTACCGTACTGGCCGCTTACAAAAAAACGTACGCATTATCTATATGGACAGACCTCTGACAATGTGCTGATGCCCTAGTACAATGCTCCACAACTCAACACTTCGAATATCGAACGCGATTCATTCGTATTTCAAAATAAGCTCTTAGAGGATCCTGATATCTTGGAACCTAAACTCTCCCTACGTCTTACGCATGACGCGAGTTTAACATATCTTTACCCATCCCAAAAACTGTTTAACGCCGCTACACTTCAAAAACGTACTCATAGTGCCTATTACAAAACCGCAATGAGAATTAGAAAGATCTGTCATTTCGTACTCAATTTGACGTAAGAATATGAAGTAACCGTCAGATCCAAATATTCTTATTACGGTTCAGTAATATATCACCCAAAAACGCGTTCCAAGAACTTTACTGTGCTGTCACGAAAAAAGGGCTTCTTCTAATTTTGAAACAAAAAAACAGCGGGATGTCCAGTGTCCATCTGGCCGCCACACGGACATTCAAAAATGGAACGTTTTTTTTTGCGTCGGCTGGCTTAGGGACTTTAACTTTACAGCAAATTTTATTACCAGCTTTTATTTAACGTAAGTATTTTGTCGGGGTGGAATCTTGCACCTCAATTTTGAAGCAGATATCTTTAACCGATTGACCTGAAATTTTGCATACTTGAGTAACTCGGATGACAATACAATCTGGTAGCGGAGTTCTAATAACCCAGCCAGGGTCGTCTCCGCAGGAGATAACTCTTCGACGGTTGATCCGATTGACTTGAAATTAGGTACACATGTAGAATGACCATGCAAGTACTTACAGTCAGCATAGAAAGCTTGTACTTATTTAAAATGCAATTTTTGACAGAGACTTATTTATCAACAAATTATATATTTATCTATACATTTAAGTATGTGTATCCGTTGTCTAGTACCCATATTACAAGCTTTGCTTAGTTTGGGACTAGGTCAATTGGTGTCAATTGTTCCAAGATATTTAACTATTTATTATTTACATTATTAATGTATTTTAATCTGAAAACCAGTAATACATAATATTTTCTCAGTCGGTTATTAGGTTTATAAATTTATGTAAATGTATGACATTTTAATAGCATGTATCTTTGCTATACCACCTTGACCTACTAGCAAATGAAAATTAACATAGTTAGGTATGTATAACGATTAAGTTTTCTGTAGATTTCATCCAGAGTTCTGTCGTTTCTTAACAGACAAACCTAGACTAGTTTTTCTTTTGATGACCTAGACGATTTTGGAGTTATAGCAGCGTATTTATATAAAGTTTGCAACAATTTGTTCTTTTTAAAACAACTTGTACTTACAAACGGCAGTTGCATTTTTAATATTTATTTTGTTCTTTATAAAAAACGCGAGGTATCACGAAGATTGGACGGTACGTAGTTACCGCTAGCTATATTTAGCTATAATAATCAAAAACTTTTTAAATAAGTATAAAAAAATAAACTGCGGCTTTATTTAGTACCGTATACCGGGGTGACTTTAAAAAGTAGTTAAAATGACGACATCATTATTTTTATTTGCGTTTACTGCTTCCAATCGATGTCTTCATCGATCGCATGCGTGTAAATGCCAAACATTCACCGCATTATCAACAATATCGATTTTGTAGCAATTTCAAAACGATCAAAGTAGCCCCAAAATTATCGAAGTCCCGGTTCACGGTATTAAGAGCATATTACGCGACAGGTAAAGTGAAATTGAACAAATTCTTTTTGATACATTTTCTATTCATTTTCTCTCGGAAATTATTTGTAAAAATCTACGAGGTCTGTTGTCTCACAATACAATAAAATTTTACGCGGTACCAAGGTATCATAAGTTTCGGTTTCGGTTGCCGAAACTGAAAAGTCTGCATCTGTCGGTTCGGTTTCGGAATCTATCAAACTTTCTCACTTCTCGCTGTCTCTGTTACACACAGATTTGTACAGCTACATCTAATGAATACAAGTAGGACAACTAGAGAGAGTGCGCGTGCGACCTAAATTGCGTCAAAGGGTGCCAACGGCGGCGGCGGAAGCTATACCTACACGGGTTTAGAGGTAGCTTTATCTTAATGAAGTAATGACCTTGAATGGAGATGCAAATTTAACGTATAGTAAAGTAGGAACCTACATTACGGATGTTTATACCAAAAGGAAGATAAACGAGCAAGTGTGTCACCTGTAGGCTTATCGTGTTCATTTTGACAGTTCTTGTATGAATGTGACAGCTAGCTGATTCCGATGCCAATTGTCAGCCCGTATATGAACTGTCAAAATGAAGACTATGGCGATTGCGAGCGAGTTAGACAATAAGCCTACTGGGGCCTTGCCATGACGTCTTAATGCGATTCAGTTTAGGTTCGCTCGCTGTCAGATTCATATTAAAAGTGACAGCTAAAACTTGAACTGAGTCGGAATTAGGACGTCATGGTAAGGCCCCTTATCGTAAGAGATCACCACTGCCAATGGATACCCGCAACACCGAAGAATTACAGATGAGTTACCTACCAACCTAGATGGCCAAGAAATGCCTCTAGTGCCTGTAATTAGCCCGGCTGTCTTACTCTCCACACCGGAACACAACAGTGCAAGCACTGCTGCTTGGCAGTGGGAGTGAATAAGATGGTGGTGTTAGATGTTATAGATATGAATACGGATATGGATATTTATAAGCATTTAATTCTACCTTACCTTACATGCCGGTCTGGGAGCAAAGAAAAAACCGGCCAAGTGCGACTCGGACTCGCGCACGAAGGGTTCCGTACCAGAAATAGGCTTGCTATTACGGGTCATGAGATACAGCAAAAAACGCCAACAACTACTGTGTTGTATGGGAGCCCCCCTTAATTATTATTATTATTTTGATTTTAGTATGTGTCATTGTAGCCTCAATAAAAATACATAATCTGTGCAAATTTCAACTGTCTAGCCATTACGGTTCTTGAGATCTGCTCGGCAAGTGGTAGCCATGAAAAAGGGCTAAAATATCAGGTTTTTGTTATGGGAGCCCCCCTTAATTATTATTATTATTTTGTGTTTTGTTACAGCGGCAACAGAAATACACAATCTGCGAAAATTTCAACTGTCTAGCTAGTTCTTGAGATACAGCCTTGTGACATACGGACGGACGGACGGACAGCGAAGTCTTAGTAATAGGGTCCCGTTTTTACCCTTTGGGTACGGAACCTTAAATAGATGTATGTACCACTTGCTTCTCTTCCCGCACAGATGGTAAAAGGCAAAGCCCATCGAGGGAATGGGCGAAAATCTTAGGAATCATGTTATAGGCGATGCGGCTAGCAACCCATCACTATTTTGATTCCCCTTTCCACCTTACGCCAACAATCATGCTAAACGTGGCCTTTAGGTTCTGCTACCTTAGGCTCTGTCTACCCCGTAAGGGATAAAAACGTGTGTATTTCGGTTGCTGCTATGACAACAAATACTAATATCTAATTTGTTGTCTATAAACTGTAGGCTTATTGTCTAACTCGCTCGCAATCGCCATCGTGTTCATTTTGACAATTCATGTATGGGCTGACAATTGGCATCGGAATCAGCTAGCTGTCACATTCATACAAGAACTGTCAAAATGAACACGATGGCGATTGCGAGCGAGTTAGACAATAAGCCTACTGATCTCACAGTGCCCACATTTTGCTTAGGAGCAGGGCTTTCACTTGCCGGGAACCCTCGGTGCGCGAGTCCGACTCGCACTCGGCTGGTTTTGTTGTTCGATAGTCCGCTAGGTCAATCGCAACTCGGCACGTGATGTGGTAACGTAATTCGTAAATCATTTGCGAACACTTTCTGAATGGAATTTAAATGTAATAATTCTGAGATATGATTATGATTGCGCGTTATACAAAGGTTGAAGCAGTGACCTTATCCTGTTGAGTGCCATGACGAAGCTTCGATTAAATAAGATATTTTAGGACCTGTTTCACCACTCTGTTAAGTTACACACACACGCACACGCACATGCACACGCACACGCACACGCACACGCACACGCACAAGCACACGCACACACATAAATCACGGGAGGTAGACGGGTGCTGGAGTGGAGGAGGCCCAGAGTGGGACACCGAAATGTGGGCAGGCAACAGACACATTGGACCGATGACCTTGTCTAAGTGGCAGGGAAGAATTGGATGGAAAGGCGCAAGATCGAAGCGAATGGCGTGCATTAGAAGAGACCTACACTCAGCATTGGGTGGATTATGGTTGAGGAAGACATCACTTATATGGTATTCTCATTCTTACCTGTCCTAATTGGTAAACAAAATTCTAACCTCAATGTGCAATTTTTTGTCAAGAATAAGGTGTATTATGTTATCAAATAAACCTGAGGTAATAAATACATAAGGTAACCTGACCATAACCTGAGGTATTTTGTACATAATTTTGCTGATATTTTATCTCCAGTTCCTTTATTTACGATGAGATATTTAAAAAAGCCGTGGTAGCCTAGTGGTTTGACCTGTGGCCTCTCAAGCAGAGCGTCGTGGGTTCAAATCCCGGGCTCGCACCTCTGAGTTTTTCGGAATTTATGTGCGAAAATTACATTTGTAATTTGCCATGAGCTTTTCGGTGAAGGAAAACATCGTGAGGAAACCTGCACACATCTGCGAAGAAATTCAATGGTGTGTGTCAAGTTCCCAATCCGCACTGGGCGCGCGTGGGAACTATAGCCCAAACCCTCCAATACACGGAGGAGGCCTATGCCATGAGGCACGCCGAATTACGTGACAATTTAATAAATAAAAACGACAATAACAACAACAACAACATGTACTTACTGAAATTGTAGCGAATTCGGAATAATAAGGCTTATAAATAAATAAATAAATAAATTTAAAAAATAACAAAAATGAGACGTTTTGAGGTTAGAATTTTGTCTACCAAATAGGACAGGTAAGAATGAAAATACCATAGTCGGTGTTTATAAGTAGGTAGTACAATGAAAAAAGGGCACGAAACTGAATTCCGAATCATAAATTGTGACGACAAACGCAATTCTGTAGCTGTTTCTCAAAGTTCTCTTTTATCTAGTTTTTTGCTCCTCGCTTTGACCATGAGTTGTCTAATCGGTTGATAATATTTAAATGTCATTAGGAAACTAATAGACCGCATTGAATGTTGGCGAAATAAAAATAGCATTTTGTCTCAAGAAGCGAAATGCAAACGCGTCGTCCGACGCTAATTTACCCGGCTGTATGGGTACGTGCCGGCACGTAAGTCTAGCGATGACGAGTCACGTGGAGGGGATACCCACCCACGGATACCGTATTTTATACTTCTGCGCATACAAGGATTATCGCTAGACTTACGTGCCGGCACTTATAAAGATTGCACTTCAATTTCCATAAAGAGACAATTAGCGTCACCTAAGTTAGACCAAGACAACGCTCATAAAGCCGAAATTAGCCGAGACTGATGATACTATATCCTAATCGGAAGTAAATAACCCAACGTCTATGTACGAAAAGTGAACTCGAAAATCTTATTATTCTACAGTCAAAACAAACAGACAAGTGATTTATTATAGTTACTCGATAATATAATAGTGAATCTCCACACACCGCCAACACACCCATTTCAATGCCAGTAAATATCTAGTTCTTAAAGCGAGGCATCAGAGTCGAGTTCGGTGCGAAAATACGGAGAATCTTGAACTTGAATTTATACTCATCGGAATTTCAGTAGGTGTTATAATTAATATGTTTTTATCAGCTTTTGTGTAGGTATAATAATATGTCAAATGCACAAAACTTGGCAATTTTTTTTGCCGCTGAAGGTAATATTGATTAAAAACAGCAGCAGGTTACCCTGTTCTATGATGGTCTAGGAGTAAAGAAAAAACATAGAATGTACCAGTTGCTTCTCTGCCCGCGCAGATGGTAAAAGCTCATCGAGGGAATAGGTGAAAATTTTAGGAATCATGTTATAGGCGATGCGGCTACACATTACTATTTTGATTCCCCTTTCCACCTATACGCCCACACTCATGCTAAACGCGGACTTTAGGTCTTGTTACCAGGACAGTCTACCCCGTAAGGAATAAAGACGTGATGTACCTACCTATATTATGTATGTATGTAGTTACTCTCGGCTCAGAATTAATCCAGTATACAACAGTAGCTGGTTAATAATATTTAGTTTAATTCTAACTTTCTACAATTTTTCAATGTTTATTTGCTAAGTATACGGTTCATTCGAAATATTATAAACGGGATGTGAACCGCGATTACCTTTATTGAGCACCCGATAGTTCGATACAGTTGCATGCATCATATCATGATCACGGGTAGACTGAAGAAATTGCGGGTGGATGTTATTGTTGGGTAGACCGAGCTCTGTCTACCCTCATTCTTGCGCGTCGACTGCGTGCGTGTATCGGGTGCTCGATAAAGGTAATCGCGGTTCACATCCCGTTTATAATATTTTGAATGAACTTAACCGTGAATCATCAAAAACTCTTAAAGTATACGGTTCTAACAAAAGACGCGCATTTCGTGATAATTTGTCGCTACGTTGTAATTTATTTTGTTTTTACTTTTGTATGATTTCAACATTTCTTTCTTCTTTGTTCGTTTTCCCAGTACCTTCGTCTTAAGGTATGACCTTAGCTACCCAGATCAGTAAAAAATAGTCAAAACAAATATATAAATAGATAATTAATGGATTAATTAGCTTAATGGACATTAGCGTGTGTGTTCACCAAATAGAAATTAGCTTGTGAGAAACCTCTCCAAGTAATTCTGAAAACAAAGAGGAGGTAAATGTAAATAATATAATAGATAAAAAAACAATAGCTATTTATCAAAAAACCTTTTATCCCGTGAAAAAATAACCTTTTAGCTAATGTCAACTCGTTTTTTTACATAAAATTACTTAGATGGACGTCAAATGCCTCACGATATTTTATAACAATTTCTGATTACTTTCAGTGGGTTGTTTAATTTACACAAAGTATTTACAAATAATAAAAACATTAACTTGGCACTGAAAAAACTATTGATAAATATAAATGTACAAGATAAATTTATTATAACGAAAATTAACTTGGTATTTATAATATAAACAGACAAGGTTTAAAAATACACAAGCAAAATTTTAAATTACCTATCAAATGTTTTATTGAATCAGGCGTTACTTTACGGAGGTCCATTTTAATTTTATGTTCATTACCTATCAACTACCTCAAACTACTTACCTAAAAAGATAAATTAATTACTTAAACTAAAAGTAAAATAAATCTAAAAAACTCGCCCGCGGCATTGAGCCAAAGATGCTGGCAGCATTTTCCCGCTGTATCACAATACTATGATTACTACGAGTATTTAAATTTTATATTGCATATGACTTTAGGGGGACTTGTGTTAACAAAAGCGTTAAAACGGAATGAAATTAACAATATAAGTACCGTTGAGTTTACACCGTAGCTACATAAACTGCATGTTGATTTTGGACATTTTGGTCCAGCACTGATATTGATACACCTAACGAAGAGATGTCTAAATGTGGGAAGCCAAACAAATACTCGAGTCAAAGCAGGGCTCGCTCAGGCGAATATTTCATGGCCTGTGACAATTGTAGCATAAAGCAAGACACTGGTGTGGTTTCAATTTGATCCCTGGTTGGCATGGAATGCACAAAGCTTTATGCTGGCGCATATTGTTCGCGTTGCCCATTGATAATACATAATTATATAATTTAGCAGGGGCTCAACTAGCAATCTCTATGTATACTAGATACATATATGCGAAATCCTCTATTTAATGAGTGCAAGCGCTTTGACTCACTGATCAATCGCTATAGACGACTTGCTCATGTCATGTGCGAACTGTAGCCGTACTTAGGTGCACTTTACGCAACCATTTAAATCTGGCCGTTTAGATAATTTATGCATTCAATCAAAATAACGTCAAATTGTCAAGTTAGGGGAATTTAAATTGAAATCGTCCAGAGTAAATGAAATAAAATAATGAAATTCAGTACCTAGGTCACGTAATAACCTTCATTGGAACAAAACAAGAGAGTTCTGCAACACTTTTCCATCATAAAAAATTCATAGCTAATTCAAATCGCTGTTCCGTACTTTTAATCATGTAAACTCAGAACAACACGGGCGTAAAACCAGCTTGTTCCCCGTACATAACCGAGCTACGTAACTGGCACTGGTAAAGCCAATGTAGGATGATTAATTTGGATTAATTTAGGTTTAGGTGCGGCGGCGGTGGCCCTTGGGCTTGGGGCTGGGCCTTTGGGATTCATTAAAAAAAATACTAAGAAAAAGATTAAAATGTACGAGTATTGTACTTGTGAATAAAATGACCACACGGGGTTTTTGGGTTTTTAGTGGGTAAGTATTAGTCCGAGTATCTTGGTTATTATTATATCCCCTTTCAAAAAAGGGAAAAGTTTCGCACACGCAGGATTCTCGTGCATATTAAGTGTGCTACTGTTTTGCTTAAAAATATAAATTAAATGGTCGGATAATGTTGGTTATCATTTACTAATTAGCATTCTTGGGTTAACAATGATTAGTTAGCATTCAGACAAGATTATATTTGACATTGGAATTTCGATTTTTGTGATCATTTTGATCTGTCTTGTCGCTGGCCGGTATTCTCCGGCACCCTACCAAATGATAATAGGATACTATAATGGTAATGATAAATAAAGTAGGATGTTAAGGTTGTTTTGTTAACTTAAAATAGATGTTTTAAAAAATTCCATTGTTGACTTAATTACAGTTAAAAAAACATGTTAATTAAAGTCAGAAAAGTAAAAGTAAACACGTCGTAAAGATTTTCCGAACCGTCTCCAAACCCTCCTCTTCAATATTAAGTAACTAATCAACCTAATTAAGTGAAATGAAAAAGGGGAAATGGAAAATTCTCTAAAAACATCTTTTATTTTCCACCATTCCCACTTAGAAACACGAGCTCTTTCCATCTATAAAAGAAAAACATCGCAAAAAATTCCCGTACATTTTTGATGTCTTGCGTTACGCTAAACAAAGTGTACGAGGGAAAATTTTACAAAAAGAAAAATAAACGAAACTTTAAATTTTTAATCCCATTGGATTAGAAAGAGATCCCGATTCTAAGTAACACCAACAATGATGATTATAAACCCTAGAAGCACCGCCACGTATATAAAATGTCCGCTAAAACTTGTCCTAAAAGTACATTCAATACATTCCAAAGATATGCCAGTCGCAAATTCCAAATGATATTTCAACCACATTTTAAAATATTCAAAATACGACTGTATAACACAAACATTACAGTTTTATTTCAAATGCACGTGTTGGGAATATACGACATTATTAAAATTTAAACTGACAGCACGTAAATCATAATTGATAGCTCCTATATGGCGACTACGGGCCAGACAGAGAGTGCTTAGACAGATTCTAAGCACTCTCTGCTCGGGACGAGTTTTGAGCGCTTGTGGTATAACTAGGGTTTCTAATATCATTAAACACCAATTTGAAAAGTGGCAATTTTTCGAAAAATGCATATAAAACGCTAAACTAATAAACTAAGTTATCAGTCCAGCCAGAATGAACTTAAAACTCCTCATTACTCGTTCTATTTTAATCTGAGTAACAATAGCAATTTGAAAACTGGCAATTTTTTCGAAAAATGCATATAAAACGCAAAACTAATAAACTAAGTTATCTGTCTGGTCAGAATGAACTTAAAACTCCTCATTACACGTTCTATTTTAATGTATCTGGTTTAATTGCAAGCCCGACGGCGTCACGCTCCGTATAAGGCCGTTTGACCTTGTACCGGTCGCCAAGGCACGCCGGTGAACGTGCGCTGAGATATCACAGTCACCTGTTTACAAAATATTATAACACATTTTAATTCAACTTCCTCGCTGTTCTGGGATCAATGAAAAAACAGAATCCACCAGTTGCACTTCCCGGCACATCGAGGGAATCGACGAAAATGTTATAGCGATGCGGCTAGCAGGCCATTATTTTTTGATTTCCATTTTCATCTGTACACCCGCAATCATGCTAAACATGGCCTTTTATGGACCCTGTCTTGTGACAATGTCGGCAACGTACGGTACCACGGTCAAAAGACCCCCTCTGTTGGGCTCTTAGCCAATGAGGTAGGAAATCATTAACCAATACCCAGGGTGCACCGGACCAAGTACTGCTTTGCCCTTTGACGGATCCAAAAACGAACCGCAGCTCTTGAACACAAGCGGAGGTAACCCGACTCGCACCCTGACATTATTATCATAAAACATAAATGTATCGTCTTGACGGCCAGCGACAATCGACAGCGAAATCTATTTTTTTTTTCATAAAACAGAAGAGCACCTTTTATTTATAGAAAGTATTAATACGTCTTGATGGCCAGTGATAATTTGAAAGACCAAAAAGTTTTTTGTAACAAAACAGTACATAGACCTACAAACGCATGTAAACTTCATCGAATAACCGACACGAATTAAATTTGGAATAAAGGCTTTTATTGGTCAATGCCTTCTAATGGCTATGGGCTGTGTAGCGGTACACTGTGCCACATACAACGATTTAAGTATGCATATACTGTTAACACACATTTTGACTTGTGTTAACTTTTAACTATCATTGAAAGTTAAAGTATGCAGTGTCTTAGAATCAATCCAGAATATTTCATCAAATAGTTGAACTGAAGGTCTATTAGGGAGGCTTATGTCTAACAGTCGCTATCCCGAAGGTACTACGCAATTTTCCGGGATAAAAAGTAGCCCGTGTGTCATTCCAGACCATAATCTACATCTGTTCCAAATTTCATCAAGAGTAACAAACATCCTCACAAACTTTCGCATTTACATAATAATTTTAGTTGGAGTATTAGTAAGATAATATTAGTAGGATTATAATATTAGTAGAATCAGAAGGGATTAGGAAGAAAATTATCAATTTTAAGTGTAAAATTCAAAACCTACGGAACTGTTCACTGTCGTTGTTCATCCCGACCCTCTTCACTTGACAGCCAAATATGGCGATCAAGACATTGACTCACCATAACCGCTTTTACAGAACGCCAAGTACATATATAAACGTTTATCTGTGAAAATAATCAAGCGAGACGCATCATTGTTTTGTTAAATGGCCAAACAGCTTACGTCATCTTTAGAACTAAGCTGAATAAAATATCTTCATACATTCATAATTCACGTTCATCCCTTACTCGTGACCCGCCCCGGCTTCGTATGGGTGCAAGTGTTTCTTTGCTATATTGTGCATGTATTATACATAAACCTTCCTCTTGAATCGCTGATCTATTAAACAAAACCACATCAAAATCCGTTGCGTAGTTTTAAAGATCTAAGCATACATAGGGACAGCCGAAGAAAAACATCGTGAAACCTCCAGCTCCACACATCTCCGAAGGAATTCAATGGTGTGTGTGAAGTTCGCAATCCGCACTGGGCCCGAAACTATAGAAACTATAGCCTTCCTCTCATGCTGAGGGGAGGCCTGTGCCCAGCAGTGGGACTTATATAGGCTGGAGATGATGATGATGATGAATACGATGTCGTTAAATTATTCTGAAATATTTCAGCAACTCGGGTTATTTCGATCGAATATTCCTGTTAGAGTTTTTTATCATAATTTATGATACAAAATTTAATCACCCGTCGATTTTACTCACGCGTACCACGTTGACATAATATGTTACTACTCGTATATCTATCGCATATTTCTCTCTATACTCCGTTTTCTTAGCATTAGAAAGAAGGTAAACAATTTTGACATGTCTTTTTATCGAAAAAACCCTTCCAAAATCGGTAAGTGGAAAATAAACCATACCAAAACGGCTCAATATTCCAGGGATTTTAAATTGTAACTTTCCGTTATTTGTTTTTCCTCAATATTTCCTCAATACTAATTAAGTTTCTGTCAAAAATGTCATTTTTAATACTTACAAGCTTTTTTTGCTACCTTTTTTTGGTACCTACTTAAACTCTCCCTCCGTCTTGCCTGACGCGAGTCTAACATTTTCTACCAATCCCAAAAAGTGACCAGCGCAGCTAATGAAGTTCTCACTTCGAGCACGAAGTATACCATCATATCACAAGGTTTTATAGCATGATACTCGTGTAACATATCAGTGCAGCAACCTTCACGGGCCCTGTTAGGCCGTACGGAAAACACGACATTAGCATTACATTGCCGCGAGTGCTCGATGACTTAATTGAGCACAGCCCGCAATGTTAGCTAATTACAGGGATACCTGTAGGCTTATTGTCCAACTCGCTCGCAATCGCCATCGTGTTCATTTTGACAGTTCATGTATGGGCTGACAATTGGCATCGGAATCAGCTAGCTGTCACATTCATACAAGAACTGTCAAAATAAACACGATGGCAATTGCGAGCGAGTTAGACAATAAGCCTATTAACTGGGACTTGAAGGACCTCCGAATTAGCCTAACTTAAAGAGGTTCACTTACCGGGTGTCTCAGAGGCTTGTTAGACTATTTGTATCGCATTAAGATTAAGACGTCAAGATCTCTGTAATTATCAGGTGGTTGAGTTAGTTCGCCTGAACAAAAGGGAATATTCTTGATTTTTAACGGCTTTTATTAAAGGCTCTTTTATGCAATAAACGATAGTGGTGATTTATTTAAACATTAAATAAATACAAATTGACAAACACCGAGATACATGCACAACCTAATAGGTTATTAATTACATACCCTGAAAATAGATCTCCATCTTACGCCTGACGCGAGTTTAAATTTTTTTACCTATCCCAAAGTGTTCAACGCCGCTTAAGAAGATTTCACTTCAAAAATCTAGATCTACTGAACCGATTTTGAAAATTATTTTACTTACATAGCAAGCAATAATAATAGCAACCGCTAGTCTTATCTTACTAATATTATAAAGGTTAGCTGGAAGAGATCCCTTCTTAAGGACAAGTTCGCCTTTGTAATATTTTCTATGTAATTCTGTATTTTTAATTTTTATGTGCATTAAAGAGTTTACATACGGTTTACATACATAAAGGCGAAAGTTAGTAAGATTGGATTTTGTTGCTCTTTCTTTGAAGAGTAAAGGAGTCTACATACCTACTTCGAATGCTGAGCAAGAGTTGTGGAGGTCTCGAGGCTTAGCAGTGCTGCAGCTTAAATATATCGTGACACGTTACAGGAACTGTTATTATCAATGCCGATCGCGTGTAGGCGTAACAAACGGTCTTAAACGTTCACCATTCAGATATGATTCAGATATTATCGGACAGTTTAGAAACTTTGAATATCAAGCCCAGTGGGTTACCATGACGTCTTAATGCGATCCAGTTCCGATTCAGTAGGCTTATTGTCTAACTCGCTCGCAATCGCCATCGTGTTCATTTTGACAGTTCATGTATGGGCTGACAATTGACATCGGAATTAGCTAGCTGTCACATTCATACAAGAACTGTCAAAATGAAAACGATGGCGATTGCGAGCGAGTTAGACATACTACAGTATAGGTTCGCTCGCTGCGTCCATATTAAAAATGTCAGCTAAATCCTGAACTGAGTCGGAATTAAATAAAGGCGTCAGATAACATGCAAGTTTGTTTGCAAGCAGTTTAGTTTTGCAAGCCAGTGTTTGACAGCTTGTAGGGATGGGACAGTGTTTAAGGTTCCCTACCCTAAGGGTAAAGACGGGATCCTATAACCAAGACTCCACTGTCATTATGTCTGTCTGTCACCAGGCTGTAGCTCTTAAACCGTGATAGCTAGACGGTTGAAATTTTCACAGATGAGGTATTTCTGTTGGTGCTATAACAACTAATATTAAATAGGTAGGTAGGTACTTAAAAAATAATCTTTTCGTCTGTCTGTCTATGTAAAGAACGAAAATAATATTACCTTACACTGCTTACATTTTGCTTAAGAGCAGGGGTCTGCTAACACTGGAGTTTTAATTGAATTGTCGAGTTTGTACGGAAGCGGTGCGCGTGTCCGACTCCAATTTGGCCGGTTTTTAAAAATCATATATAAGTAAGTAAGTAATGCTTTATTGTACAAATATAAAGAAACAGATATATAACATTGACATTTAACGGCATGTTCTCTGTATCTGTAAATTAGAAAGAAACACATACATACAAACATAGCTCGACAGGGACGGTCCCTCATTTGGGTGGGATGCCACGTGCGTGGACACTCTAGCACCGTCCCACTTGCCTTCGACATCATTGAGAGCGGGCGCAGCGGCTGCAACAGCCGAAACCGCGAAACGCCGCAAATACGCTAATTTGGCTGACAGTTACGTATTTGCGGCTTTTGCTGTGGAGACCCTGGGACCGTGGGGACCCGAAGCATATAACTTATTTAAGAAAGATTTAAGACTTTAAAAAAATATATATCAAAATCCACAGGTGACCATAGGGCTGGCTCTTTCCTCGGGCAACGCATAAGTATTGCTATCCAACGAGGAAACGCAGCCAGCATTATGGGCACCTTGCCCAATGACAACGATCTGGGCGATATTTGTTAATATAGGTATTTAGGTTTAGATTAAAGTAGTTTAAGATTTTATATATAGGTATAATTTTTTAGATCTTGTAAATATGTATATTGATTGAATAAAAGAAATAATGCTCGACACTTATTCTAATTTGAACATAACAACAATTCAAATTACATTCGACCTTCGCACTCAATGGCTATTAATTCAAGCCAGCTTGCCACGCGACCTGGCACGCTAAGCTGTCAAAATCTGTCAATGAACACGCTCTCGCTGCCCACGCGCATTAGACACAAAATGGGGCTGTTTATTTTACACATTGTTCATATACGCGAAGCATTCATAACCGGAGACGCCAATCAATATAGCAGAAATTATGAGCAATGAGTTTGGACAAGCATAGGACCTTTTTTCCGAGAGTAAATTTTCTTTTAAGATGCCCGTCGCCGTTTGTTGCTAGGTACTATATCGGGATTTTTTTTAATGATGACTCGTCACGAAATTACTATTTAAGACTATTGAAATTTCTACTTCACTACATAGTATAAAACAAAGTCGCTTTCCGCTGTGTCTGTCCCTATGTACTTATGCTAATTGAAATTAATTGGAATTAGAGTAGCTCAGATCTTAGGAACGTAATAAATTTTAACAAGAGTTTGCTGAGTGTAGACGTGTGCTTGAACAATGGCGTATACGAGTACGAAGATAATCTTAAGACAAATCCAGACTTGAGTGCTTTTGTTCACGGCTGAATAATATTATGCAGTAATTATCTTCACTAATATAGAACGCTCGAGAACCCTTCTCTTTACGATACCTACCTACGGAAAGTTTTCATCAGTTGTTAGCTACACATATAAATTAAATTTGAGGAAAAGATTTTCGATATCGAATATTTTATAATTATCATTTCGATATTTTGACTCAAAAATGACGATGTATTGATTTGTCGATATTTATTCAACAAGCCTACTAAAGTAAATGAAGGATGTTGGAAACACCTTCTAAACATATTATAATATTTTTAATTGTTTAAAGGCAAAAGTATATACCCCTTATTCATAAACGCTCTATAGGCTTCTGCTAACTTAGCAATAGTTTGTCCTTATCTGTGAAAGGTAAATGTCAAAGTGACAGATAAGGACAAACGATTGCTAAGTTAGCAGAGGCCTACAGAGCGTTTATGAATAAGGGAGTATGACAGTATGACAAATACAATGGCAGCACAAGCAGTGCCGTATTTATATTTTTTATGAGTGTAGGCCACTTTTTTCCGCCGCCCATGATAAAACCAGTGAACGCGACTTTTATCGTCTGAAATCGAGTGACCGTCCTCTTAAATCTGCCGCCCCTAGGCCACGGCTTATACGGCCTATTTATAAATCCAGGACTGAGCACAAGGCAGACTGACTGAAACTAAGATACATAGGTATATTGACATTATTGATATGTATCGAAACTAAATAGGCCCCAAACCAGGGGCCTTACCATGACGTCCTAATTCCGACTCAGTTCAAGTTTTAGCCGTCACTTTTAGTATGAATCCGACAGTGAGCGAACCTAAACTGAATCGCATTAAGACGTCATGGTAAGTTTTGTAGTGGTGTTTGGTAGTGGGTGACTACAACGTTGCACCCGGCACTTAAGTTAATTCATTAGATTATTATTGCATGTTCAAGATATGTGTATAATATACAGGGCCTATAGGTATTCTAAAACTAGCTTTTGCCTGTGACTTCGTCCGCGCTGAATTGATATTATAAATTGCCGGAATTTTTAAACGCGTGAGTTTGAGCGCGACTTATATCGCATTCGCTGATAAACCCGAGACTTCTCCAGGTGCCACTGACGCACACGTGCGTTCAAATGATGACAAAAAAGAAGAAAAAATCCAGTAAAATGATTACAGCGGCACCGAGCGATAGTCACGAAAACGCATATATGCGTCGGTGGCGGTGAATGCGTTAACATAAGGTTGGCTTTCTTCGAATCGTTTTATGCCGTTTTAGCGTGTAAGGGCGCTTTTCGGGATTTTCCCAATCCTGTGGGAAAATTGGGATAAAAAGTATCCCATGAATAATTATTATTTCATACAAATTCGTCCAGCCGATTTGGCGTGAAAAAGTAACAAACACATGAAATTTCACATAGCCTAGGTACTAAAATTGTAAATGCGGAAGTAACTGTCTATTACGCTTTCACGCCTAAAATGGCCCGATTTTAATAAAATTTTGTACAGACATTACTTATTTAATTTACTTTCAGTACCGGGGCCTTCCCCGGTACTGAAAGTAAACTATCCTATCCTATCCTAAAACTATCCTATGTCTTTACATAGGATAGTTTTTATACCGGAAAATCGAAATTCCCGAGGGATAACGATAAACGAAGTCACGGACAACATCTAGTTTATCATATTAGTAGGATGTTTACCAGCTCTTGGACTATCTCAATTTAACGTCCTGTAAAAAATCAACTTACCATAAACCGTCAACGACATAATATGAGATACTCGTTGTCTACAAAGAGTCCGTTCAGGACCACACATACCTCCGGGGCTGAGCCGAAGCAGACCATTAAAAAAAGGTTGTAAATCTGTCATGTTTAGGAGATGTTTAGAGGTTACTCCAAAATTACGTCCCATTCTCTCTCAAATTAATTCACCATTAGTATGAGCGAAACAAGATACATACATCCTACTAATATTATAAATACGAAAGTTTGTGATGTGAATGTTTGTTCCTTTTTCACGCTGTTGACTGGACGGATTTGGATATAATTAGGATGGAAGATAGCTGGTACCCTGGATTAAAACATAGGCACTTTTTATCCCGGAAAATTGCATAGTTAAGTAGGTATACGAACTTGTCAAAAATAAACCTTATTACGCCCGTGTAAGAAAGAGCGTATAGTACTTATTTTTTAAACTTTGACTACAACTGTACCTATTGTTTAGAAATTAAACTCATTTCTAACAGGATAGCCGTAATGGCGATGCGGCTAGCAACCCATCACAATTTTGTTTCTCCTTTCCGCCTATACGACCACAATATGCTAAAAGTCCTTTAGGTGTTGTTACCTTAGGCTCTGTCTACCCCGGAAGGGATAAAGACGTGATTAAATCAGTAAACGCTGTAAAGATTAAAAAAAACCGGCCAAGTACGAATCGGACTCGCGCACTGAGGGTTCCGTACAAATTCGCCAAGTTATTATAAAATCCAGTCTTAGCAGAGCCGTGCTCTTAAGCAACATGTAGGCAGTCTGAGGTCATTTTATATTGGTTTTTACATAAATAGACAAATATTAAATTAAAAAAAACAAGTTACTAGATCTCGTTCAAACGAAATTTTGGAAGTTTGCATGGTAATGTACATGATATTTTTTTTTGTTTTGTCATTCTCTGATTTTAGAAGTTAGTTACGGGGAGGGGGGGTGGCACACATTTTACCACTTTGGAAGTGTCTCTCGCGCAAACTATTCAGTTTAGAAAAAAATTATATTAAAAACCTCAATATCATTTTTGAAGACCTATCCATAGATTAATAAATTGAGTTTCAGTTCTAAGTATGGGGAACCCCAAAACTATTTGTTTTTTTTTTCTATTTTTGTACGAAAATCTTAATGCGGTTCACAGAATACATCTACTTACCATGTTTCAATAGTATAGCTCTTATACTTTCGGAATAAAGTGCCTGTGACATACGGACGGACAGACAGACAGACAGACAGACATGACGAATCTATAAGGGTAGCACTCCGGGAGTGCCCGGCAGAAGTGAAAACTACACACGCAAAAAGAAAAAAAAACTTTCTACACGAGATTCGAACTGCGGTCACTTGAGAGAACGCACTGTTATTCCACACCTTAAACCACTAGGCCAAACGCACAAACGTAAAAGCGACGAAATTAACGTACACTTCAAAAATCGAACTCTACTCTAGCTCCATTCGTATTTCAAAATAAGCTCTTAGTGGATCCTGATATCCTGCACCTACTGGTACTTAAACTCTCCCTCCGTCTTACGTCTGACGCGAGTTTAACATTTTCACCCATCCCAAAAAGTGCCCAGCACTACTAAAGAAGTGTTCACTTCAAACATAAATCGGGAAGTAGAATACTCTGTAATAAATAACAAATCGAAACTAAACGCAGTCGTTCTGTTTTCAAATCGATGACGGGACGCAAAGCCCTCAAAGAGCCATTCATAATTTGATGGCCGCCAACGGTTTGTCACACAAGCTAGTCTAAAGGTCACTGACACGCGACCACTTCAAGATCTTAATCTGTGTCCACATGTCTCGTCTCTCAGTGCTTGCAGCTAAGCTCACAGAAAACTTAACCGTCCTATTTGGTGAACAAAATTCTAACCTCAAAACGCCTCATTTTTGTTATTTTTTAACTAGGTATTTCGTCGTAAATAAAGGAACTGGGAGATAAACTATCAGCAAAATTATGTACAAAATATTGCCTCAGGTTTATTTGATAACATAATACACTTTATTCTTTACAAAAATTTGTACATTGAGGTTAGAATTTTGTTTACCAAATAGGACAGTTAAGAATGAAAATACCTTGTGAACTATGTTTTCCGTTATTTCAGGCACTATTAGCTGTTGCCCGTAGAATAGGGAATACTCATAAAATTTTAATCTGTGTTAACTATTTTTTTCTCGAATCTTTATTATCGCCAGATTATGATGAAAAGGTATTTTTTTTATTTTGGTGTTATTTAAACCCATAAAATATTATTTAAAAAGTGAAAAATAAGGTGGGGAAATTCAAATTTACAAAACGCGTCACCATTGGTCGAAACGGAGTGTGACGTCACAATGTCATAAATTGGATTTATCGCCGTTGAAATTCGTAGTGCGTCGTGTAGTTTTTGTCAGAAAAAATTGTTTAAAACTGTATTTCTGTGGTGATTTCTAGTGAATCTATATTTGATGTGTCTTCCTTAACCTGAAATTTATTTCAGATGATTAATCACCATCATCAATCATCAAAATTTCGTAAAACCTCAATATGAATATGAAAGGTTTTAAAGAAAGTTTTACCGAACTTTTATAAACTAGCTTAGGCTAGTTTTAAGCTGAGTTTTCTACTGTTTAAAACCTGTGATCTGGGGCTTTACCATGACGTTTTAATTCCGGCTCAGTTCAAGCTCCAGCTGTCACTTTTAGTATGAATCTGACAGCGAGCGAACCTAAACTGAATCGCCTTAATCGCGGTAAGGCCCGTACGTAGGAATAAAGGAGTAAACTAGCCTCCCGGCCTGGCTTCGCACGGGTATAGGTATTTAACAAAAGTTATAAGTATTACCAAAAACAATATTATATATAACAAAAAAACTGGCCAAGTGCGAGTCTGACTCGCGCACACCTAGGGTGCCGTACAAATTCGGCTAGCTAATATAAAATCCATTTTTAGCAGAGTCCTGGGGCCGTACCATGACGTCTTAATGCGTTTCAGTTTAGGTCCGCTCACTGTCAGATTCATACTAAAAGTGACAGCTAAAACTTGAACTGCGTCGGAATTAGGACGTCATGGTCTCATGGTAAGGCCCCTGTAGGCTTATTGTCTAACTCGCTCGCAATCGCCATCGTGTTCATGTATGGGCTGACAATAGGCATCGAAATCAGCTAGCTGTCACATTCATACAAGAACTGTCAAAATGAACACGATGGCGATTGCGAGCGAGTTAGACAATAAGCCTAACTGGTTCTAAGCAAAATGTACGCAGCGTGAGGTCAAGGTCATTTTATACTGGTTATTTACATAGAGAGATATTATAAATTTAGATTTAGAAAAAGTAGTTATTGGATGCGATTCTACAACGGCCGCTAAAATTCCTAATTTTATTTAGACGTCGCTAAATCCTTTTGCTATTCTATGAGCGGCTGTCATAATCAAATGACAACGTCAATTTGAATCTGACGTCTCTTATTTTAGGCGGTCTATTCAATTTAGGTTTAGCTGCTTAAGTGCTATTCTTTGGATGTCCTTTTTAAGCAACGACAATGATAGTTATATTCAGCCATAATTATTTACGTCGCCAGTCTAGGCAGCTACGACCTTTGACATGTTTATCAGTTATCACTATCCCGCGGGAACTATGCAATTTTCCGGGATAAAAAGTAGCCTGTGTTAATCTAGGGTACCAGCTATCTACGTTCCAAATCTTATCCAAATCCGTCCAGTGGTTTCAGCGTGAAGGAGTAACAAACATACATACACACACAAACTTTCGCTTTTATAATATTAGTGTTAAGAACTGTTGTTGATAGTTATATTCAGCCATAATTATTTACGTCGCCAGTCTAGGCAGCTACGACCTTTGACATGTTTATCAGTTATCACTATCCCGCGGGAACTATGCAATTTTCCGGGATAAAAAGTAGCCTGTGTTAATCTAGGGTACCAGCTATCTACGTTCCAAGTCTTATCCAAATCCGTCCAGTGGTTTCAGCGTGAAGGAGTAACAAACATACATACACACACAAACTTTCGCTTTTATAATATTAGTGTTAAGAACTGTTGTTGATAGTTATATTCAGCCATAATTATTTACGTCGCCAGTCTAGGCAGCTACGACCTTTGACATGTTTATCAGTTATCACTATCCCGCGGGAAATATGCAATTTTCGGAGATGAAAAGTAGCCTGTGTTAATCTAGGGTACACGCTATATGTTCCAAGTCTTATCCAAATCCGTCCAGTGGTTTCAGCGTGAAGGAGTAACAAACATACATACACACACAAACGTTCGCTTTTATAATATTAGTGTGAAGAACTGTTGTTGATAGTTATATTCAGCAATAATAATTTTAGTTTGATACCTCCACGCGTTCCTGAGAAAAATGGTCTTTACAGACGGACAGATAGACAACAAAGTAGTTCTATAAGATTTCCGTTTTTTTTCTCTTGAGGTAGGGAAACCTTCACCTTAAGCAAATTTTAATTCCAACAATACTTATTCTCTGCCACTCCGCCACTGTCCTTCGACAGCCATGCCTATTCAGAGTAAGCGTTAGGGCCGCCCAGAAAGCTGCCACTTCGGGGCTTGCTATATTTCCTGAAACGATACCTAAACATTTATCTATGCATAAATACATACATACCATGAGCTTTTCGGTGAAGGAAAACATCGTGAGGAAACCTGCACACAACTGCGAAGCAATTCAATGATATGTGTGAAGTTCCCAATCCGCACTGGGCCTGCGTAGGAACTATAGCCCAAGCCTTCTCATTCTGAGATGAGAAATACGTACAATGAATACATACATACATACAGACTCTTACAACAGAATCTGCAGTTAATTTCATGAGTCTGATTATTTCGGCAGCATCAGTTTCAGCGCAGTTTATGCGGTAAGGCGTCGCCGTTACGGTGCCGAGGCGAGGTGGGCCTTTACTCCACAACAGTAATAGTGCAGTCATCAGGGCAACGCAAAAAAGGAGTATATGATCCAACAGCTAGAACGAACTCGATGGACGTAAAATTGAGTCCCGTTTGATTCTTTTCTTCATCTCCGATCATTCTGATTTTCACCTTTTGCCCCCTTAGTAAATAAATATGCTTACCTCTAGCTAAGCCCAAACTGGCGTGGAGGTGCTCCACGAGCAAATCTTGCTGAATTTTATTAATTCTTTTGCGCGACATTCCTATTCTCCCTCAATGGCGGCGGAAAAATTTGAAAATTAACAGACGAGCACGATGACAGAAGCCTTTTTTTAACAGACTTCATTTAAATGTTGCCTATTCAAATTTAAGAAAATACGATCCCATACTTTTTGTCAGATTTCATTCATTCATTTGCTCACTTATTTTTGTCAACTAGCAACACACTCAATTTAACTTAGAAATTTTAGAATACAGATAAATCCGGCTAAATTTTAGTTAGCTTGACATTCTGGAATAGCACTTGTTAAATCCACCGTCTAATTTTTAACTTAAAATTAGAAAATTTAGTTTTAGGCTATTTAGGCGATGTACACGTAGAATCGCATCCATTGTGACATAATGTTAATAGTTTTTTAAACATATAGTATTGCGGACTTTTTTGTAGATTATTGATGTTTCCTATAAAAGTGTAGTAATATCAGGGTCGGCTACGGATGACCATCTCGCAAACAAAATCGCTTGCAGTTTGACGATCTGTCTTGCCCCGCCCCCTTATTTTGTTACCCAATTAGGGTCTTCGAATTTGTAAATACCATTATTTTAAATTTATAAAAAACCATGTTTAATTTATGACTTGTAGGCAACAATGAGATGAGGGTCTGGTCACTTTACGCGGCCAGTTGCAGGCTTGCACACCATCCATAATCGTTACCTTCGTTACTTTTGTCCGAAATTTAATAAAAATGAGTTCACACAGAAATTTGTCTGTAACTGTTAGGGCTCGTGTTGTGTTCCTGCGGGACGGAGGGTTAAACATCAGCCAAATCGCTGATGAATTAAATATGGCGGTAAGTAACTATATTTGATATTGATACCTACTTTATGATCTTTATGCGCCAACCACGACCCCGCATTATTAACGACCGGCGTTTACAAGATATTGTTTCAACATACGAGCAGCAGGCGTTTGCGCCGACGCGGTTGTTTGCAACGCGGTATGACTGCTCGTTAAGAACTGTTCGGGTTGCCTTGCACACCGCGCCGGCATCCACCACAGAAAGCCAGTAAATAAAATATTTTTATCGGAGTCACATAAAGCGGCTAGAGTTCGTTTCGCTCGCGAATACCGAGATTTCGATTTTTCGCACGCCTTATTTTCCGACGAAAAAACATTTAAATCTAGCCAACAGCACTTGGCACTTGTGGCGTGTGAACAATACAAGGTTTGAGCCCAATAACGTAGTCCCAAACCACGAATCCGGTCGTTTGTCGGTAAACATGTGGGCCTGGATGAGTGCGGCTGGCCCCGGGGAGCTTGTTTATTTACCAGAGAAGGCCAATGGTGTCAACTATCTCCAAGTGCTGCAGGAGACAATGTTGCCCTCGGCGAGAGTTGTGTATCCGGAGGATGAAGTACAAGAATTGGTATTTATACAAGATAATTACCCCATACACAGTGTCGCCTAGTGCAAAACTGGCTCCAGCAGCAAAGAGGTTTGAATACCATACCTTGGCCCTCGCGCTCCCCGGATCTCAATCCCATCGAGAATTTGTGGGCCATTATGGTCCAACGATGGGATATGAGAGCCGAAAGGACAAAAGCGGCGCTCGTCACACATGTCGACGAGGTGTGGGACTCGCTGCGGGGCTCAGACCTCTGCGAGAAATTGGTATGGTCGATGCGGAGCAGATGTGACGCCGTTATTGATGCCGGCGGGGCTTTAACTAAGTATTAGGTAGCATAATTTTAAGCAGAATTAAGTAGGTATTTATCACCAGTTTTATTTAATTATTGAAAAGTTTGAAAATTGATTGTATTACTTTGGTTCATATCCTATCCATGAAATTAATCTATTTTACCTTGCTGCGATGCGTGGTCGCGGAGTCACAAGCAAAATAGATTTATACTTAGTTCATTTTTTTTACATTTCCTGTAAAAAGACTATTAGATAAGGTAAAAATCTTTAAATGTTTACTTTTATGTTGAGGCAAGATAATTGACAACATTTAAAAAAAAAAGCATTTAAGTTTTTTTCGCGTTTATAATAGCTGGTTAAAAATTAGACGACCTATGTTTCTCGGTTTTCCTTTGGTTTACTTAAATTCGTCGTTAATAATTTACTAAAGAAATGGTCATTAAAAAGACCGTATATACAAAGATAGGGATACTCTGGGATACTGATGTCGTGAACTTAGCATGATATAAAATTAAAAAAGTAACTTTAAACAGAACTGTCATGTCATGCCACTTGCTTTGTTTATCAACCATTCATTGTCGTTCGTTCGCGAATTTGTTATTTTGCGTTTGCTGCTTTGCAATACTATGCATGCTTTGAGTTTATTTCTATATAATGACGACCGGAAGAAAGTATCACCAAGATCCTTTAATAATTTGTATCGTCCCAAGTTGCGGAAACACGGCATTAATGGAAAAAAATAAGCACTATAAGCACATGAACACAAGATACACAACACAAGATAAATTCGTCGACTTTGGGCAGATTGCGGCTATCCGCTATCACTAATCAGTCAACCACTTTCATGTTATTAAAGCGTCTATCAAACCAATAATTAAATATTACGACATTTACGAGAATTGAAAACGTATCGTTAGAATCAAGTACCTTCTTCTTCTTCTTTTAATAATATGGCCCCATCGATCGATGCGATGATTTTGCCAATGTCAAAGTAAAAAATACAGTATTCCAAAATCTTGTGACAAAAATGTCGGCAACGTTGTACGGTAGAACACGGTCAAACGACCCCCTCCCCCCCTGTCGGGCTCTTAGCCAACGGACAATGATATCCCACGGAGACCGTCAGGAAATAATTAACCGAAGCCCAGGGTGCACCGGACCAAGCACTGCTCTTCCCCTCGGACGGATCCAAAAACGAACCGCAGCTCTTGACCACACGCGAAGGTAACCCGACTCGCACCCCGAATCAAGTACCTAATCCGTCGGACTGATAAAAAATGAACATGACATTGATTGACACCATGACAGTTCTATATTTTTTTAAATTCCTACGGTAATAAATGGACTAACGGCACTATGAGTATATCCCTAACATTCACAATCCAACTTTTTTTACTGTTTTTCCTGAATATAAAAAAAACTACTGCATAAAAAAATCCAAAAATATTTTTACTGTAATGAGCAGTGTAAAATCTACAAACGGTATTTTCATTTTACTACCTTAGCAAATTTGATTTTTTGTCAATGTTAAATAATAATAATTATAATATTGTTTTGAAGTAATTCAGATGAAAGAAATAAAACATATTTTAAAATATAAACATTTAATATAATTCTTAATAATTAATAAACTAACTCAACTAAACTTTATAAGTTTAATAACTAAATGATAACTAAACTTATGTAGGTAAACTTGTGCTGAACTTGTGCTTGTGTTGATATTTCGAATAAACTTGTGCTGGCCGGCCTCTTTCTGAAAATATACATAATATCTATTTAATTGGTTTGTTTTCGCTATGGTTGTATAACAGGACATTAGCATTACAACACTGTCCATGCCATTATTAAACTGTTAACTAATGAAACAGTGTGTGTTGTTTACTTTCTTTAGTTTTTTTAGAGTCATTAGTGACCAATAAAAAACGGATTGCCTTAAACTTAACCATGCTAGTAACAGAGTTCAATAAACGTTACAAATTTAGTCAAATATTGACCAGATGTTGTGACCATTAATCCTGTGATTAATTAGTAGTTAAACTTAAATCCCTCGCAATAGAGTTCGAAATAGCATGGCCCGAAAACTCAGAATCGCAATTCTATGTCGATTGACAACATCTAATTTAGTTTTAGTGAGAAGCGGTCGCAATACCTGGCGAATTATTGTAACCAAACATATAGATTGTTAAAAAGCTGTTTTTTTAATTTCTAATGTTTAATTCACACACGTCAACAAAAGTATTGTTCATTTATTAAAACTAAAGTGTTTTGCCCGAAACTTAAGTCTATTATAAAATGTTTTAAATGCCCTACTTCAGCAACATCATTTCCACCATTTATACAGCTTTTTCTTAATGCAAAGTGCGCAAGGTCCCAAGGCCAAATCATGCCACTATTTAACATAAACAAAAAACCACTCCTATTGAAGGTCCTATTGTCACGGTTGTTGGTTGGTGGTATTTTATTATATATTTCAGAGCTGATGGATGTGTGATATCGTCTCCAGGGGAACGACGCGCTTACCTTAAATAAAAAAGTTCAGGACGCGGTTGCCCTGGGTCACCACGTCGTCGGCCCTAGGACCGACGTGGGGTGATGGCGGCGGGGCCACGCAGCCAGAGGCCACCGGTACCATGGACCTAAAACAATTTTCTTCATAAGTGTAATGTTTTCGCCCAGATTACTTTTTTTCCTGTAGCTGTACAAGAGAGAGGCATTTCAGCTTAGCCCTCTAGGATGTTAACTCATCTGCAATCCCTGTGGCGTTGCGGATGTCCATGGGCAGTGGTGATAACTTACAATCAGGTGGCCCACTTGCTCGTTTACCTCCCTTTTGATATAAAAAAAAGATGGAGAAATAAATTTAGAGGAATGCTGTATAAATGTTTAGTAATTAAAGTTACGTACCCGATTTCTTGGCTTGACGGCGCCGACGACGCCGACGACGCCGACGATGGCAGCGGGGTCGCGGAGCCAGAGGCCACCGACTCAGTCATGGACCTAAAATAATTTTCTTCACATAACGTATTCGACAAAATGACTTGTTTTCCTATTACACCAACAATTTGGATCTAGATGGGGGAAATAAATTTAGAGGAAGGCCGTTAAGATAAAAGTTTAGTTTAATTAAAGTTATGTAGGTACCCGGCGTCGCCTGCTCTCTTGCCCGACCAGGGCCCAGCACACATTGAGCTGTAATAGAAAAATAAAGATAATTATCGAAATCTTTTTCGATAATTATCTACAGTATTGGCATTGTAATTTTTTTTTAGTATGTTGTAATTCGAAAACCATTTGGTCCTCCAAGCCATCAAATAACCGATTTATCTTGTCCGATTTCAAAAATACTTTACTATTGCAGATATTTTTGTAAAAGTACTTTTGACTTTTGATCTATTGACCGGGTTTTGTGTAAGAATCGGGCATTAAATGTTTGCCACAAAAATGAAAAAAAAAGTACGTACGTAAAAGTACTACGGTATCTGTCATGCTGTCACTGTCACTGTCACATCTACATCATAACATTACATTCTGACTTAACCTACAAACATAATAATTAGAAATAAAAGCAAATTCAAAGTATAAAACTGTAACAAACAATGGATATTTATTGTGCCGGGATACAACAATGACTCGAACCATAGCCCAACAAAATCATTGTGAAAATCAGAGAAGTTTGCTGAAAGAATAGTGTACGCAAGCTAATGTGGAATATTTCAAAGTTACCACGACGTATCGTTGCGAAGATCACTTAGGAGTCAGGAAAGATGTACAGGGGTGAAACGTAAAAGCAAAAACAGCACGGAAAACAATAACAACACCAACGAACGGAAAGAATTCGAAATACGCGAACGTTTGTTGTGAAGTTTGACGTTATATTCACACACACATTCACAGATCTATGACGTTGACATATAGACAAAACCATAGACAAAACCGTTTTTTTTAATATTCCTGTACGAAGGCGATTGGGATCCTTCCGAAATTAACAAATTATCAAACAGCGAAAAAATACGTATTATTAATAAACAACAACAAAACGCATAATATTCAAATTAGTTCCTTGAAATAGTCCATTTTATCAAATAAAAGTGTTAAAAGCAGTTTAAAAAAAATGAACAATGCCAATTTAATTGATTTATTTTCTTACCATGATCCGCCCATCTCGTCCTGCGTTCAATTTCAAATGAAAATAAAGTTTCGGGATCTTTACGAAAGAATAAACAAGAATACGAAAGGGACACAATACGGAAGAATAAACAAAGTGCTCTTATTTAAAGTACTCACTTGACTTTTTGTTCAGCAAGGTGTGTTAAATAAATAAATAAATAAAATCCATTTATTTCGTGTAAAGTGACACATATATGTTGTTAGTACAGGGTGGACCATTATGTAAGTTACCATTTGAATTAGCTGTTACGTCTATTTGAGCGGGAGGGGGGGAATGCGGGGTATGTCAAATGAAAGAGCGGCCATTAGGGATTTAATACAATGGCTTCGTTCACTGGAGAACAAGGTGCGTTTTGTGTACCTACGTGAATATTACCGAAACCACGATTCTGAACCTCACTCTACCTGCCGCAGTCGCCCGCCGCCGGCTGTTAATGACCATTCGCGTGTAGTGACAAAAATTGTGATTTGATCAGTAGATACGAAAAATACAAGGTTCGTATCGAGTGTTTTGTGGATTTCTGGGGACGTTGTTAAAAAACGTTAGTTGTAATATGGATTCACAGTTATTTAGCTTTGTTTAGGTAAAATGTTTATGAATGTGCGGGAAATATTTTAAGGTGAGGTTTGAGTACAACTGGGTTTGGTCGAAAAGGCTAAGCGGGCAGGGCAAAATCAGCGTGTGCAAGTTGTATGCACAATTGCACACGAAGCTTACACAACTTATATTGGTATTGGATCATTTTACTGTGACACTTCGCAAGAGATATAAAATAAAATAAATATTTATTTCATGAAAAGTTTATGTTTTTAAGAAGAAGAAGATTTTTCGTCAAAGCTGTGATTTTAGCCAAATGTTAAGTCAATTTAAAGTACCTATGTTTTATGTTTGGCCATTTTTTGTTAAATTTACTGTTTTGAATCTGATTAAAGTCTATATTAAATCATTGGAGTTTTGTTGATGTTATCGACGTACTTAGTTCCTCACCTTTTTTCCAAATAAATATTGTATGGTCATTGCATGAATGAAGTGTGCTCATTTTTTTGGCCATAGAATAAGTAAGAACATAGTAGAACGGAATCTCCCGCTCCGGCCGGACTCAAGGTCACGATTTACAGTACTTGTTAAACGAGCGGCTCAGTCAGGCTGCCACGGCCGGCATCGCCGCACGCGCGTTTGGCATTTTTGCGCGTTCCGTCCCGTAGGTACTCATCTTGGAAACAATAATTACAATGGTGTCTAGTTATTGTGGTGTATTTGGGTGTATGAATAATGCAAAAACGATGCCACACTTAAGTTATTGTAGTTTGCCCAAAGATGATGAGCGGTAAGTAATATTTTCTAAATATTGTTTCGTTTTCGTACCTAATTAATCAAAAATATATTGCACAGTTCTTTTTGTGTAGCCAATTGTTTCACCCAAAGGTTTAAAGTAGGTACCTACAGCATTTTATTGCTTTTCGCATCTTTTCGTCACATCTTCAATAGCCCCGCCACCGGTCGTTGACCAAATGAACCATTATATTGCACCAAATAAACCTTTTCCTGTCTTTCTTTTATATTATCTTCAGACGTAAGTATATTATTTAACGGTAAGCAACCCTAGCAATACGCCTGGACGACAGAGGGGCGTAACGACGTGAAGGGGGAAGTAGGTATATAAATGGCGGCGTTTTGGACGCGGTCAAAAGAGATTCCCTTCTACCCTGTTATTATCTATTCTATGTTTTGGCCCCGCCTCGGGCAAAGCGAGCAGAAGTAATGTTTTCGTAATTCGTTATTTTTATTAGTTTTCCTTAACTTTGCAGAATATTGAAGTATCTATAATTAAACTACGATAAATGCAGCTTTAAATAGCATTCAAACTTTAAGTGTTACTGACAGTTTTTCATACTTTTTTCTCAGTTCCTCTTAAGGTGCTCATTTTGGGCCCCTACAACATTCACAATAATAATTTTGTCCCGTCTATTCATATTATAAAAAAGGGGTTCAGAAGTTTGAAACTAGGGGTTCGACTAAATAAGCCACGATCCGGCCGGCCAAGGACTTCGCGTGAGCCTGAAAACGTAGAGCGCGTTCAAGGTCAACCTGGTTTTTTTATGAAGATTGGCGACAACTTCTGATAACTGTAAAATACAGTGCGTTATGTCAAAATGTTGCAGTTTATTTTTGCTCCTGCACTTCAGAATGGGCTACAACAAACGGACTTGGTTTCAGCAAGATGGTGCAACTTGTCACACCTCTAATGACGCTATTGACGCCGTCCAGGAAATTTTTGAACAAAAAGTGATTTCCAAAAGAGGTAACATAAACTGGCCACCTCGAAGCCCAGATTTATCCCCAATGGATTTTTATCTTTGGGGATATCTCAAAGGTAAAGTTTATGTCAGCAACCCAAGCTCCATCGAAGAATTAAAAGAAAATATCCGCGAGGAAATGCAAGGAATTTCCCTTAACACTCTAAGGGCAGTAATGGACAATTTATGATCCAGGTTGCATGAGTGCCAGGACAGGAAAGGGCTGCATTTAAATAATGTTATTTAATAGTACATTACTGCCGAGGCCGGGAAATTGCAATTCGTGGATGAGTATATAGTTTGACGGACGACGCGTAGCGGAGTCCGTTAATAAATACGAATCCACGAATTGCCGTTTCCGCCGAGGCATGTATAGTGCTTTTCTCTAATAATGCGAGGAAATAAAATAAAATGTTAAAATATTCCGCTGACTTGCAATTGAACAAAATTGTCGCAATGTTCTACTCCCGCAACAGTACATAGGTACCTGTAATTTCCCATTTGTCTTCTGATAACGCCATTTCATTCGAAAGTATATTTCCTTTTACTATAAAATTGTAATAAATCAACTAAAAGTGCAAAATTAAATGTTATAAAACTATTTAATTTAAATTTACATTGGATTAAAAAATCAGACAACTTTTACTTTTTTTTCCACAGAATCTGATCTTTAGGTAAAAAAAAAACTATTTAAGACACTTTTAAACGCGCTGGTTCCATATGATTGTACGAGCATTTGGCTGTTTGTGGTGAATGATCTTAGCCATAACAAATTAAAAAGTTAAATAGTTGTACAGTAATGAAAATTTCCCGGCCGCTTCCGCTATTTCCCGGCCGCCGCTGCAGCTGTTTTTTTTTTTCTAATGTTGCGCCAGTAACGGATACCTTCCTGGAAGCTGTTTTTAGCAGTAAGACGCACATTTCCGAGCAAGTTGGAGACAAAAAATAAAACCCCAATGTGTCTACTTTCATTGTAAATAAACGTTTTTATACTGTGCATAATGTTATATGATTCATATTGACATTTTAAATGTTAACGGACTTCTGGTCCACCCTGTACTACTTACACTAAAGGGTTAGTTACAATTATATACACATAACATACAATAAACGTAAGGTTGTTATGTTAGGTTGGGCGTCCGTGTATCACCATTGTTATCCCTAAAAACCAGTATTACTTTTCAGTAGGCTATATTGGTATTTTTTGAAAACTATTTATTAAAAATGTATTTAAACTTTTTATTTTTTTAACTTATCCAACTTGATAAAAAAACTTAAACAGCAAAAACATCACAAAGACAATAATTAAAAACATTAGGGAAGCTCCTGCAATCTTACTTGATCAAAACAAACATCACATTCCTCTGGAAGATAATGCTACATGTGCCGCAATGACACCACATGTCGTTAGGTCGTTACAGTCCAATAATGCACTAAAATTGACAACATTTCATATTTCTGAGCCTATAATTTTAATGCTTCTACTTTATTTTGTTTGAAAAGATTCACATGCTGACAGTTTCATTTTTTCGCTAGGGTTTGTATTTAATTTATGATTAATTTATTAAGTTTTGCTTATTCTATAAGGGCGTAACTCCGATACTATCACAGAATAGACGCTTATCCTTTTGTCTTTTCTGTATAGAAAAAAAACTGACGTCAATTTCAAATTGTCAATGTCAGGCCTTATTCTCCGATATTCGATTTTCGAGGTTCGCTTCGTGCTGTTCCGCTCATACTAATATAGTCATTAACTTGAGAGTGAGAGAAGGTATGCAACGAACTTCCGAAATAGAATTTCAGAGTTGCCCCCCTTGTACTTTGAAGTTGTCAAATACAAAATTATGGTTGCTTATTTTTTCTCGTGAAAAAGGCAAAAGCATTTCACCTATCCTGTTGTAGAATTGGTAAAATTAAGACATGGTTTTAATTAATTTTTATTTTCTATAATAACCAATATTAAAATTATATAAACATATTGCAGTGATCAAGAGGCAAAATGCTTTCGAACCATATATACATTTTCAGGTGTTATAAAAATGAAATGTTGTCAATTAGGTGTAAAACTTAAATCTATAAAAAAATGAACAATGCGCACAGTTTTCTCTGGCCACTAAGTGCGTAGTCTCCTCCCATGGCCAAACAAGTCCGTCACTTAAATTAGACAATAATTCACCACGATTTAAAAACACATCGACGTCTATAAAGGGGTTCATTTTGTTTGAAATCAAATTTGGAACTGAAGTAAAAATGCTACTCTCAAAACAGTCCTTTTTTCACCGGATTTTTTTTCACACCTTGGGTGACATTATTGAAGTTTTCATACGGAACCCTTAATTTTTGAAAATATTCTATAGCCTATGTTACTCGGGGATAATGTAGCATTCTAATGATGAAAGAATTATTAAAATAGGTCTAGTAGTTTTTGAGTGAATCAATAACAAAAATAAAAAATACAAAAAATACTAATTTTTCCTTAATAATATTAGCGTAGACAAACACGGGATATGACAGATGACGTCATCAAAACCGCTCAATGGCGGTGTTTCGCACGGCGCAAATTAATTCGATGTTTTAAATTTCACTTTAAAAAATAATTTGACTATTTTCAAGCCTGTTTATATTTTTTTCTGTGTTATAGAGATGCAAATGATTATTATAAATAATAAACAAAAAACATGAATATGTAGCCTATGTTCATCAGGCTCATAATTTCACCAATTTGACAAAATGTCGTCGATATGTGCCAATTCGACATGCAAGTCGTAATCAATATGGAGCCAACCGGCGTAGATTCTGGTCGAGTTTGCAATGTAAACAGAATTGTCACCTTGTCTCCAACCATTGTCCAGTTGGTGAAATAGGACCAGGGATAATGTAGGATTATGATGGTGAAAGAATTTCTCAAATCGGTCCGGGAGAGTCGGAACCTATTCAATGCAAAGAATGAAAATTTATTTTTTCATGTTTATAATTATTACTAGTTTAGACATGGGATTATAAAATTAGCCCTTTAACTAGAAGTTTTGATGTAAAATGCCATTTTTCTGAAAACAAATCCACCCACTTTTTCTCTAATTATACAACTTCGATTGCAGTTTTTCCGTTACAACTTCATAGACATTTGTATGAGAATAACAAAATGGAAAGTTGAAATTTGCATGCAAACTTTGGGACACTTTCTGCCTTATACTAAAATCAATATCTCGTGATTCTGAGCAGAACTGCCATCGAAGTTGTATAATTTGAGGAAAAAGAGTGGATTTATTTTCAGAAAAATGCCCAAAAGTCAAACCACGCGTTCCCTATTTACTCTATATTTAGTTTACCAAACTTCAAAAATGCCAAATTCTTGAATACATTCACATATTTATAACGGAAAAAAAACAGCAAAAACTTAGACTAGGACTTTATTTACCCTCTGATGTCGCTCTGAAGTGTTTTTACTTATAAGCTATTGTAAGCTAGAAGCTCTCTTCAAAGCCGTCTAAAAGGTTTTATCTGAAATGTGATATGAAACGTCTGGAACTAAGAGCATTATAGGTCGCAGAGCACTATTTACTTGATAGGAATTAGAAATAACAATACATTTACCTTGAGATGACTGGACAATACTGTCAACTAGTTTATTAACATCCACTGAGACACGTAGTGTGGGAGGATAAGGCTTAAAACTACATATATTTTAGCAAAGTATTTTATTAGTGTCCAATACCGTTCGGTTTCGTTTTCGGCCGGTTTCGCCCAAAAAATCATGTTTTAAGGCGACTAGTTTCTAAAGCCTACTTCTCTTAAAAGGCTGCGCTAAAAAAATTGAAAAAAATATATTATGAATTATCAACTCTTATACAACATTCGGTTAGGTAGGAACCTACCTACCAGCAAAATTTCGGTATGTAATTAAAGTTCAAAGTTAAAGAAAAAGACAACATTTTGAAGGCATTAGAGTCGCCTTAATAAGTAGTGAAATGTAGCAAAGTCGCAAAGCCGAAGTCAGCCTTTTCCAAGCAAATGAAGATTTTAATTAGTTTATGAAAGTAAAAGTAAGAACCTTGCATTTCCACGTTCCGTAAGACATTTCATCTGGTTTGTTTTTACTTTTTGCATTTTAATAAGTATTTTTAATTTTTAAAATTATTGAAGCAAATGGAAGTGCAGCTACATAGTTAAGAATGTAAGATAATAGCCCTCTTTCTGTCGCAGTCGAGTAATGAATAAGCTCTGAATCTCAAGTATACGTAAATAAAAGTTACCAAGAAAGCAAATTTTGAAAAAGATCAACATTTTATGGTTGTGAAATAAATAAGAGAAAACAATAAATGAAAGTAAAAGGAAAAAATATTTGCGTGGCATTTATTTTGTTTAAAGGAACTTAACCAATTTGGAGATGAGAGTAGGAATATGTACAGAGTCGAAATATTGTCATTACTGCCCAGATAAAAATGTAATTTTATCTTTAAGTTTTAACGAGCAAGGGACAGTCAAGCGAGCATCAAATAAACAAAAGAGTAATAGAATAATATGTAACAAATTGTTGCCTTTCTTAGAAGGTTTTAACAGATGCCCGTCACTGGCCAAAAAGTGACCGAAACGACACACGTGCGAAAACAATACGGCAGACAAAGGCCAACTGTTGAAAAAATCTGACGCGCAAGTTAATGGGTGAAGAGAGAAAGAACAAAGCTGTCTATAAGTGACGTATATAGAAATAAAACCAGCCAAGTGCGAGTCGGACTCGGGCTGAGGGTTCCGTACAAACCCTAAGTTTAAGTTTCACGAAGAACTTTGACAATAACCGACGAATTTCATAGAAAATCTGTGAAATACTTACATATTAAGTCAAAATCTCTGGTTATGGTTAACGTTAAAGTAACTTTGTATAACCTGCACAAAGTAGTTCAGGGGCCAGAAGCCTATAGAGCGTTTATGAATAAGGGAGTATATCTTTGGATTATTAGAAGTTTGATTTTATCGCTACTTCAAGGGACAGCAGATCTGCTAGCTTATTACGTAACTCGCTTGCAATCGCCATCGTGTTCATTTTGACAGTTCTTGTATGAATGTGACAGCTAGCTGATTCCGATGCCAATTGTCAGCCCATACATGAACTGTCAAAATGAACACGATTACGATTGCGAGCGAGTTACGTAATAAGCTAGCTGATACTTATTTGATACTAGCTTCTGCCCGCGACTTCTTCTGCGTAGAATTAGCAATTGATATATTTATGGCTATCCCTCGGGAACTATGCTTATTTCCGAGATAAAAAGTAGCCTATGTTTTAATCTAGGGTACCAGCTATCTCTGTTCCAAATTTTATCCAAATCCGTCCAGTCGTTTTAGCGTGAAGAAGGAACGAACATACACACTCACTCACATCGTCACAAACTATCGCATTTATAATATTAGTAGGATCAATTCCTGCTTGATACCTCGATGCTTTCCTACAAAAAAGCGTCTTGACAACAAAGGTTATCCTATGAGGGTGCCGTCTTAAAGCACGGAACCCGAAGAACTTCATTTCATCTTTAGGCATAACATCTGCCTGGAGAGAGATGGCTACTACTAAATACTTTGCTATCTCCGAAATATAGTGATGTCAAGTAGTGGAGCTTCTTTCAACCAAGGGCACTTGGAAGTCAAAGTGCTCCTATCGAAACGAATACATAATAATACGTGACGACAATGGGGCTGAGACAATAGGTTATAGTCTAGTCTGTACCTTATTACTGTGTTGTTACTTTACTTAGAACCCTTTTGATATCCATTGTCCAGTAGTGAGATAATAAAGGCTAGGCTTTTGATTATGATATGATGATATATGCTTTCGACAGCAGACAGGCTTTTAGGTTGACATGTAAGGTGGCTCCTCGTGAACAGAAATTTATTTTTCTTTCTCTGTAACCTAACCCCCTTATTCATAAACGCTCTACAGGCCTCTGCTAACTTAGTAATCGTTTGTCCTTATCGGCCACTTTGACATTTACCTTTCACAGATAAGGACAAACGATTACTAAGTTAGCAGAGGCCTGTAGAGCGTTTATGAATAAGGGTGTTAGTATATATAAACACATACATGTAAACTTACGCAAAAATGTGTAATTTTGTTATAATTAAATTTTAATGTTAAAACTGTCTCCTGGTCACTACTTTTTATTTTATTAGGATAGCAATGTTAAGATAATTCAATTCAAACTTTAAAAAGATTAGTGAAAATAACAAGTCTTTTAAATCAGGTACCTACCTAGTTTACTCTTGTACAATACGGTGACCATAGGCTGGTAATTTATATTATTTACTAGCGAAGCGACCCGGCTTCGCACGGTATATTATGCATGTATTATACATATAAACCTTTCTCTTGATTCACTCTATTTAAAAAAAACCGTATCAAAATCCATTGCGTAGTTTTAAAGATTTAAGCATACAAAGGGACATAGGGATATAGGGACATAGGGACAGAGAAAGCGACTTTGTTTTATACTATGTAGTGAAAGGTAATTAATACCAACAAAGTTTGCTGGTAGCTTCTAGAGTTAGTGCACTGAAGTTCATTGATTGAAACATCGAAAATCATTGAAAGGATCTATACTGGGACCATTACTTTTTATCATTTATAGCGCCGATATAACCAAAGCTATCAAACATTGCAGATATCACCTTTATGCGGATGATGTCCAATTATATTTATCTTCCCATCCTCAAAGTTTTGATGATGTAGTGCGTAAGATGAACGAGGACCTTAATAGTGTATCAGCATGGGCGAACAGAAACGGGCTCATCTTAAACCCTCATAAATCCAAGTTTATGATTCTCGGCTCAAAGCATCAGATCCGTAAGATTTCAAATATTGATCCAGTGGTTACTATTGATGGTCAAATTATTGAACGCGTAGACGAGGCTAGAAATTTAGGGATTGTATTTGACAGCGAACTGCGCTTTGAGAATCACATAATCGGTTTAGTAAAATCATGCTTTTATCGTCTAAAAGTATTATATCAGATCCGTAACCTCCTTTGTGAACGAATGCGTATCACGCTGTGTGAATCATTGATCCTTTCTAGATTAAACTATGGAGATTTGGTATATGGGCCGAGGTTGCAGTCAAGGACTCGTCGTTTGGTTCAGCGTGTCCAGAATGCTTGCTGTCGTTTTTGCTTCGTTATTCCACCGAGAAGTCATATAACACCTTATCTTAACAGAGCTTCTATGTTGAACATGTCCTCGCGGTGGCATTTACACTTAGCATGTCTTCTATTTGATATATTTAATTTCAAAAGGCCTAATTATCTTTTTACTAAGACAAACATTTCCTCCTTTCATAATAGATACGGGACCAGATCTACCCGACATTGTCTGTTGGAGTGTCATCCCCACAAAACCGTAGCATTTACCGGTAGTTTCCGTTACCTAGCGACCAGGTGCTGGAATAACATTCCCCCACCGATAAGACGCCTAACTTCTAAGAGTTCTTTTAAAAAGCACCTTAGATTAATACTTTTGCAGAAGCAAGCTGGTTGCTTGGTACTCGACTTTGAGTTTGAGTGTAATTTTAAAGTGTAGAGTGGGAAGTGGGGTAGGTACATGCGTTTGTTTACATGCTTTTGTTTCGAAATCAAATATATAGTGTTGTTGTAAGTTAGTTGCTTCGAAGTGTCACGAATCACCGTACCTATGCAATTTGCACATGCACGTTCAGCGATCAGACACACACACACACACACACAGAGCTATAGTTTCATTAAACTAAACTCATATGATGATTTTTGCACTGTAATGTTTTTATTTTAGAATTTGCCGTATTTTTTTTTTTTTTTAGCTTAATTAATTCGTTTTCGGTCCTTGGGTTGTGGCAGAAAATCAGTGTTTTGCTCCTACGAGCAATGTTGACCACTGAGCCATGGCCCTTTTGCACTGCTGCAACGCACACAACAAAATACTTAAGTTAAGTCTAATGTGTAATTTTTTTTGTTTTTGTTTTCTATTGTTTTTTAACTTGATTGTGTGTATTGGAGCATTCAAATAAACGATATATCTATCTATCTATCTATCTATCTAAACAGACCACACTTAATTTCTTTACAATGCACAATCGCAACATCTTTTGTTCGGAAATAAAGTGAAGCTTACACGACTTTTTAAATCCTTTACACGTTTTATGGAAAGCTTCTTGTAAAACAACTTTGATAAACATCTTGCTCGGAAACGGAAACGTTTATTGTGCACGTTTTCATTGTTTAATACAACAGCATGAATATAAGAAATTTCAAAGAACTGTAAAGTCCTATTGTCAAGTTTTTATTTAGAAACGTCCGTGGAAAAGTTCACCTTTACTTTATACGTCTGTTTGATAAATACCGCTTGGTTCGACGGCTTCACGGTTTACACGAGCAAGCAATTTTTTATTTTTCAAGGTCTATTAGCTTCATACTCAAATAAGAAGGAGCCTTTAACATGACGTCTTAATGCGATTCAGTTTAGGTTCGCTCGCTGTCAGATTTATACTAAAAGTGACATAAAACCTGAACTGGGTCGGAATTAGGACGTCATGGTAAGGCCCCTGGCCAAGATCGATTCGGTACTGCTAACTTCATTTGTTTAGCCATGACATTTTAAAACTATTTTACGACTTCAATAAAATACATGCATGCAGATACGTACGTACATAAATCACGTCTTTAGCCCTTACCGGATACATAGACAGAGCCCAAGGCGAGAAGGCCTAAGGCCCCGATTAGCATGATCGTGCGCGTATAGGTGGAAAGGGGAATCAAAATTGTGATGGGTTACTAGCCACATCGCCTAAAACATGATTTCGCGGCCCCGCGATGGGTTTTATTGCCATCTGCGCGGGAAGAGAAGCAACTGGTGCGTTGTATATTTTTTCTTCTAGTCTAAGAGCTAGCTACCGAAATAGGTATACAATTTATAGAGCGAAGAAATTCCTCTAGTTAGTATGTCATACTATCACTATTAATTAATATTCGAGCGCCTGGCAGCTTTTCAGCGGTGGGTGTGAGAGTGGATGGGCAACAAAGTTAGGGTCAATTGAAGGTGTGCAATTTATAGAGCTCTGAGTTTGGTGTGATATAATATATGTTCAATTCGAATATATCATTGCCAGGCGTTTTTATTGGGGGAAAAGTAGTGCCAGGTGACATCCAAGGTGCGGGAAAAAGTGCCAAAGTCACCCACCGCTGAAAAGCTGCCAGGCGCTCGAATGTGTTAGTATGGCATACTAACTAGAGGGATTTCGACGCTCTATAAATTGTATACTATTTCGGTAGCTAGCCCCCCGTCTATTCCCTCCCAGCATGGAAGGGCATTCAATAAAATCCAGTAATGATTTTTTACGTTTACATTTTAGTTGTACTACCGATCAAAATTTATTGCTGACCCATCGCAGCGTACAAACAAGTACTCAAGCACTAAAAATTTAAAAGTTTGTGCATTTTAGGTGCAATGTGCGTGAAACCCTGGTTCAGTTACCGCGCCCCACCCCCCGTGTCTGGGTCTCCCCTTTGCATTCTCCCCAACCCTTCTTATAAAAAAATTAAAACCTGTCAAGTATACTATACGTACCTACGTTTTGTCCGTGTCCGGTGAAAGGGATTGGCAGTATGACAGACGAAGACAATAGTTTATTTGTTAAGCTAGGCTAGGCTGCAAAGTTTTTGTTAGTCCCAATTGCCTGTTTTGAAACCCGAGCAAGCGAAGGATTCTATGATTGAACCACGAACGAAAGCGAGTTTGTAGTCAAATTCTGCAACTCTAATTTAACCCACTAGTAGTCGACTCGACGTGAAATTTGGTATAAATATGCAGGATAGACGCCAATTCAAGCACAATCAAAATAATTCAAGTACAGTTGCATCTTACTAAAGCAACATTAAAAGGGCGTATATTCCTGCAAAGTTTTTTAATACTAGACCGTATGTCTACAGGGTTATAGGTGATTCAACGTCCCCTTAGGAGGTGATAGGGGTGACAATTTGCTAATTTGAACTCCTTAAGCATGATGCAAAAGTGAACCATTGTGGAGTTATATTTTTTACTTTTTTCTAAATAAATAGATTCACGTAATCTTTCGAGGCAGCCACGATACTAACCAGATGACTTCTACCCCTACGGCGTACAATTTCAAGTGATGCTTTGTTTACAAGATGGTTTTGATCTTTCACACGAGTTTTTAAGCCAGCATTGTGGCAGTTTACGGATATCTTTGAAGGCTGACTATCGCCCATTGGGCTTGCTATTGCTACCGACTTATTTAATCCCGATTGCATAGACACAAAAATTTGTTAATGTTTTTTTTAGTTAAAGCTTCTGCCGACTGCAGTTAAACTGTCATCCATCCTACAGTATGTCAAAGAAGTCAATTCGACCACTATCTACATCTACACTATCTATATCTCGCCCGAGCGGCGCAGGAGCGCAGGGTGGGACAACCACGGGGGCCGAGAGAGGTGCGGGCGGCAGGCGCACTACCCGCCCGCACCGCTCTCGGTCCCCTTTGTCGTCCCACCCCGCGCCCCGCAGCCGCGCGGGCGAGGACTCAGTTAAGCGGTCGGTCTATAAGTAGGAATTGTAATATTTTATCCTAGAACCCATGCAAGTTAAAATAAAAGCTTAGGACGTTTCTCACTGACTACTTTCCTTATATTGTACTAGCTGTTGCCAGCGACTTCGTCTGCAAAGAATACATTTATCGCTATCCCGCAGGGATAAAATGTAGCCTATGTGCTATTCCAGACTTTTCTCTATCTGTGTGCCAAATTTCATCCAGATCCGTTGGGCCGTTCTGGCGTGATTGAGTAACAAACAAACATCCATCCATCCATGCATGCATCCATCCATACTTTCGCATTTATAATATTAGTTAGATTAAAAGAAGGAAAGAATCGTCGTTTATTCGCAACAAATATACCAAGAAATAAGGAACTTAATTCCTAACACGTATGGCGACTTATCTTCTTCTCTATTATATAAAAATGAAATGCGTTTTTTAGTCGCGCATAAACTTGAGAAAACCGCTGAGCCGATTTAGCTGATTATGGTTTTGAAATGTTTGACGTAGTCCAGGGAAGGTTTATACAGTGAGAAAATATTGCAGGAACGGGGCGAAGCCGCGGGCAACAGCTAGTTGTTAATATATTCTTTACATTGCTGTACTTAATGGTGAAACAGTATCGTCACCTCTATGGCAAAGTCATGAATCTGCAAAAATTTAACTTTTCAGGGGAGCGTTTTGAAACTTCAAAAATCATATTTGGAATACGTGGCATCAAAATCTTATTTTTGCCAAAACTGCAGATTCATGACTTTGCCATAGAGGTGACGGTATGTCCTGTGTACCCATTTTCTATTTATCTCTGATTCCGCAGTACCCTAGGGTGTCATAATAAGTTTGCGCATGCGCTGCTCAACTCTGTGCTCGCAGCGACACCGCACCTAGACCTCTGCTGGTGCAATAGGGCGTCCGATGACAGTGCACGAGGGTGGCTGAAGGCCATGATGCCTGAGAGATCTATTACATACTGTAGCGAAAACACCATCCACCGGAGTTTTTATTGCACTGAGGGTTCTCGCCTACACTTATTTAAGTAAACTAAGAAAGGAAACGAAAACAAACGAATTTAAGACATATATTAAAATAGTACAAACTGGACGATGAGGGAGAAAGTAAGACACGAAAAGAAATGGCATGAGGGTAAATCCTACTGGTTTACAATCTGCAAATAAAACTAAAAATAAAACACAATATTAACATACATGAAAGTAGAAAAAGTTCACAGCGCGCATATAAAAGGAAACGAGAAGAAGAGAAAAACTAAAAATCAAAATAAATGTCCGTAAAAAAAATAAGATGAACACCCACTCTTGGGATACACAGCAATCTGTGCTTACAGCCGCGGCTCTTGGAGATTATGTGGAACTGACGTTTCTCACTCAATTACGGGCTCCTGGGGATGTGGAGGACCTGGGCGCGAAGCAGCTCCAGGCCACACGGAGACTTCCGCAGCGTCAGCAACACGGAGAATTGGTAGTGTGTGTCACAAACAGCACGGCATCCGACTCAACTCCCTTCGTTCGGTCTTCAATACAGCCGTTAAAAACTTATAAATTAAACCACATGCATAGAATTTTGGAGGAAAAAAATATAAAGCAAATTTCACAGGTCCGTCTATCACCAAAGACCAGCCAGGACTCTCCCTCTGTTGTTTCGCCGTCTCATGTCAGGCGAAACCCAAATTCTCAAATTAAAAATATTTTTTTAGCCTATTACGCGTTCGTGCCAGTTTGTACTATTAAAGTAAAAAGGTTTGCAAAAAAAAAAGGAAGAAATATAATTAATGTAGCGGGTTTCGCTACAATACATACATACATACATATCGTCACGCCTCTTTCCCACAGGGGTAGGCAGAGACTACTTTGTTCCACTTGCTACGATCCTGACATACCTCTTTCGCTTCATCCACATTCATCAAAGATGGCGGCGACGAGGTTCGCAACCCGTAACGTCCCGTTCACCACGGGGGCGAGAAGTGGGCTACGGAGAGCCGCTTCGCTACTTTGAATGTTAGAGGAGGAATGCAGAGATCTATTAATTAACAACAAATTCATTTCTTGTTTAGTAGGCATGACTACGTAATAATATATATATATGTGTAGCTACTATGTGTTAATCCTTGTTAATCTGTATATTTGTGCCCTTTTACTTGCACGATAATTATGGTACGTCTGGCATCCTTGTCCCCCTCAAGGTGCTCAAATTCCCATAGTATTAATTTGAAATAATAATGTGTTTACGTGAAGTTTACGTGAAGTTTACGTAAACCGAAACAAATAAATCCCGTACCTTAATAAGTACCTCTTTTGTCTGTTGTTGAATAGCTCTTGTTTTGCTCACATTTAATTTCCATTCGTAAACATTTTTTTTTTGTAAACACGGTACGGTGTTTATTTATCAGTGAAGAATTCAACCTAACCCCATATAATTTCCCACCCAGTTTCCAAAACGCACAGTAATAAGTAACTAAAAATATACGTCGATATTATCGTAACGATATTTTTCCAAACTATCTTTATAATTACACCGTGTAATAATAATTATCGACATTTTGATAATATCGTTAGACATTAAATAATAGATATTTTAGCATTAATTGGGTTTTTTTTAATAGGACTTTTTCGTACATTCGTTACTTTCTCATTGACAAGTAATATTGGACGGGAACTCGTAACATATCAAATTTGATATCCGAAATCGGGATTAAAAATATTGACGATAATTTATCGATTGTTTTTTTAAATAATATCGATATTTTTACCCAAGCCTGCATTCTCGTACGTCTAGTGTCTCCGGGTCTCCAATCCATGCCTGACAAAACAGTAATAGAAAAACCGCCCTCAACCTTTTATGTTAGTCGTGGGTGGAAATGGTTGACAGTTGGCAATGTCGTATGTTTGCGCATTCATTAGCTAGTTAGGCGTTCGCATGAGCCGTGTTCACTCGGGCATTTCTAACTAGTAAATAGATAGGTGACATCTGGGACTCTGGGAGGTTAGCGTGACGTCTTGATGCGTTTCAATTCCGAGTCAGTTAAGGGTCGCTCGCTGTCAGATCCATACTAAAAATGACAGCTAAAACCAGGGGCCTTACCATGACCTTGTTCCGACTTGGTTCAAGTTTTAGCTGTCATTTTTAGTATGAATCTGACAGCGAGCCTAAACTGAATCGCATTAAGACGTCATGGTAATGATAATAGGCTACTTTTTATCCCGAAAATTACACGGACAGAAGCTACTCAAAAATATAAAATATAAAATCCTTATCTTCGTCGAACTATTAGGAGGATTACCTGCAGGATTATTCTGGAATTATTCTAAGACCTTGTAGACATGTAGTAGGTACTTATACAGTAAACGAGTAGTAGGTACCTTAAACACGCGCCGTCAGATGGCGGTAGTGTTGTACCTGACACGTTTTACAACTAAGAAGTGACACATTCTTGACCGCGGCCCCGGCGCAAGCCACAACCGCCAGCGGATATGTGACGGATCACTTTTATGGTCCATACATCGCACGCCGAAGATACCGAACAACGGCTGATTAAAAACAAGCAGTGTTTTCTTCAACCTCGACATTGGCAGAATCATCGACAGTATCGGTGGAGCTATAACTATAAAAATTGAATTGTATGGTCCATTTAGGACTAGGGTTCCAAACCTTATCTTGGTTGTTAGGCGGTTCGTTTCGCTGCCGGGGCGAGGGAAGGAAGGGCATGTCGAGCATCACTCGACTTTTATACGTGAGTTATCATTTTGTGTATCTACAGTCGAATTTTTAATGCTAATTTCGGAAAGACTAACTGAGAAGCCCTGAGAAGTAACGAAAAGAAAGTTAATCAGGTTGCGGTTTGATGGGAGAGGAGTGTGCCTTATATAGATGAATTAGCGAGAGCTTGAAATTGCATTTGCAGTGGTTGTAGGGAATTTAAATTTTTAGTCAGTTCAACTTCAAAATATTTATTACTAGCTTTTACCCGCGACTTCGTCCGCGTAGACTTAATTTATCTTCAATTTAACTAAGCAATTTCCGATTATAAATGTATACAAATTATATAAAAAAGTTATTAGCTATATTTATCGATTTCTGACGAAGAGTTCTAGTGATATTAGGAAATGTACCGATCTGTTTTTTCGTTGTTTCGTTTCTATAAAATCGTGTATGCTTTTATATTTGTCATGCAAAATGAATAAATATGTCTTGTTTCTTTCTTTATAACACGCTGTAAGCTTTTGCCTTGTAAGTAAATGTGCCACGGTCCGCGTATAGGTTTTTGTGCGGAACAATCGGCCACCGTTACACGAATTGCGGCCGCGGCGTGTTCTCGATCCGACCTTCTGCTGTTGCACAAGCGCTAGGAGACAATACCAAATACAGAGTCACTTCTAGGTCGTGAACAAAACTTTTTAAACTCTAACTCTAAACCCTTGGTATAAATACTTGCAAAAACAATTAATTACCCGATTTCAAAAATACTTTACGATTGTAAAAGTACTTTTGATCTTTGTTTGACGTAACGACCCGGTGTTTTGGCAGAATCGGGCATTAAATGTTTGCCACAAAAATGAAAAAAAAAAAAACTAGTTGTGTCAGCTGTCACTGTCACATATACCATCATAACATTACATTCCTACTTACTTAATCTACAAACGTTAGAAATAAATGCAATTTCAAAGCATAAAACTGTAACAGTAACACACAATGGATTTACCTATATAAAATGTATTGTGCCGGGATGCAACAACCGGATCGGGATCGAACAATATCGCCAACAAAATCTTTGTGAAAACCAGAGGAGATTTGCGGAAGGAATGGTGTACCCACGCAAGCGAAATGTGGAATATTTCAAAGCTTACACGACGTATTGTTGCGAAGACCAGTTTAATGTAAGTAGGAGTAGGGAAAGATGTGCAGTGAGGGGGAGGGGGGGATGGAGGTATTATTAAAGTAAAAATAGCACGGAAAAGAATAACAACACCAACGGGCGGAACCGTTTGACGTACTTATATACAAAACCATAGACAAAACCGTTATTTTATTGCTGAACGAATGAGATTGTGATCGTGCGTGTCAAAATTAACAAATTATCAAACAGCGAAAATATACTTATCTAAATATATAAAAGAAGAAACTGACTGACTGACTGACTGACTGACTGACTGACTGACATATCAGCGCACAGCTCAAACCGCTGGTTTTAGAGATTCCAAATTTGGCACGTAGGTTCCTTATAAGGTCTAGGGGTGCACTAAGAAAGGATTTTTCAAAATTCGACCCCTAAAGGGGTTAAATGGGGGTCCAAAGTTTGTATGGGGAAACAAGATTAGTTAGACTATTTTACTCGAAACTTCACAGGAGTATTCCTAATGATAAATGAGTAAACACCTGTTTCAGGTTTTTTGAAAATTCAACCACTAAAAGGGGGGGATAGGGGGTGACAAAGTTTGAAAATGAACGTGGGTATTATTATTATTATATTATAGTGGGTAGTATTGTTTGTACGGTTTATCGGGTCGCTGATTACGAAAACACACAATACCTACCTGACACACACACACACACACACAAACACACAAATTTCCACGGGAACGGGAAAACGGGACTTTTCATTTTACTGGTTGTAGAAAGCTGAAATTCGACATGTACTTAGATTGCTTGGAGAGTGTAGAAAAGCATTTAAGAGAGGACTTTCCAAAATTCCGACGGAAACGGGAAAAAAACGGGATTTTTCATTTTACTGGTCGTAGAATGCTGAAACTTGGCATGTAAGTTGCTTAAACAGTGTAGAGAAGCTATAAGAGATAATTTTCCAAAATTGGAAAACGGGACTTTTCGTTTTACTGGTTGTAGAACGTTGAAATTCGGCATTTAGGTTGTTTAGAGTGTAGAGGAGCATTAAGAGAGGAGTTTCCAAAATTCCCACGGGAACGGGAAAAACGTGATTTTTCATTTTACTGGTCGTAGAAAGCTGAAATTTGGCAAGTGGGTTCCTTGGGGAGTGTAGGGCGCATTAAGAGAGCATTTCCCGAAATTCTTACGGGAACGAGAAAAAAACGGGATTGAAATACTCCTGGTACATGCGAGCGAAGCCGCGGGCAAAAGCTATTTGTCAATAAATGAGTCTACGCGGACGAAGTCGCGGGAAAAAGCTAGTTGTTAATAAACAAAGCTACGTAAAAGCATAATATTCAAATTAGTTGCTTGAAATAGTCCATTCTATCAAATAAAGGTGTTAAAAAGCACAGCTTAAAAAAATTAACAATCCCAATTTTATTGACACCAATTGACCTAGTCCCAAACTAAGCAAAGCAATATGGGTACCTATGACAACGTATAACCGTAGATATATGTATAGATAAGTACATCCTTAAATACATATTAAACGTCCAACACTTGAGAGCAAAAATTATTATTTTGCACACAAATATCTGCCCCAACCGGGGATGCAACCCGGGACCTCAAGCTTCATAGTCAGGTGCTCTAACCACTAGGCTTAGTCGTCAATTATGTAAATATTAGCTGTTGCCCGCGACTTCGTCTGCAAAGAATTCGTTTATCGCTATCCCGCGGGAATTTTCCGGGATAAAAAGTAGCTTATGTGCTATTCCAGACTTTTCTCTATGTGCCGAATTTCATCCAGATTCGTTGGGCCGTTCTGGTGTGATTGAGTAACAAACAAAAATCCATCTATCCATCCATCCAAACTTTCGCATTTATAATATTAGTTAGATATAGAATTATTATAATAGGCTATTATATAATAACGTACTCATTCATTCAACTCTGAAACGGCAACCGTCTCGACTCCAAAGAATTCAACGTTCAAGTCATGACGATACAGTTATGTACCGAGGTTATTCGCATCTTACATAGCTAAATTCTGACACTAAACGTATTAACAAGGTAAACAAATATTAACAAGTGTCTAGTCATAATACAGACAGCGTTGTGTACCTATTATAATTGAGTGAATGTAGTGAGAGTCACCGTGACTCGTGAGACTACGCTTTTCTTACTTTAATACCTAATAGTGAACAGAAAATGCAACGTTGCAGCTCGTTAATAATATTAATAACGTCGTTAATGCATACAGTCACTTATACCGTACATATACACATATCACGTCATATCACAGGGTATACAGAGCCTGCAACATGTAAAGGCCACATTTAGCGTGATTGTGGGCGAATAGGAAAGGGGGAATCAAAATAGTGATGCGTTGCTAGCATCGCCTATAACATGATTGCTAAGATTTTCGCCCTTTCCCTCGGTTGGTTTTACCATCTGCGCGGGAAGAGAGCAGCTGGTACTTAAGTATAACTGTACCTGGGGCTTTACCATGACGTCCTAATTCCGACTCAGTTCAAGTTTTAGATGTCACTTTTAGTATGAATCTGACAGCGAGCGAACCTAAACTGAATCGCGTTAAGACGCCATGGTAAGGCCCCGGCAGTGATTTGGAAATGACAGTAGGTTTTACGTAAATAAAGCAATGTCTTGTTATTTACACCACATTCGATTTGATGGTTTAACCATTAACAGAAAAGGTATGTCATTAAAAATGTGGAAAACTATGAAAAAATAACATTTTTTTATTTTTATGTCGCCTTGCGCCGTAGGTATTTACCGCCCACTACGCAGCGGAAATTTCCACTTCCTGGCCAGGGGTAGACCTTGCTGCCTCGAGGAGGCACTTTTATCTGTAGATACGGGGTTCGTTATAAATTTCCTAACCGAACTGGGTGGTGGCTGAGGGCCGATTATTCAAATACCGTATCAAACGTATTACTTTATTTTATTCAAACATTCGAAATACAGCAATAACATTCCACGGGATGTGATTTCGCTCCTGGTTCAAGCTGGAATCCATCTTGAAAAACAATCGAATGCCAAATCGAACGAACGTTCGATTTATGAATTTCGAGAGTAGCCTCTTACCAGCCATCCCGAAAAGCTATACTGCCTAGCTGTACAGTACACAGCGGTGATAAAGAAAGCCTCAGGTCGTATGTTTATCGCCTTCGCCTTTGCGACAAGTTTCTACGATCTGAGATATTCTTTATTTCACCACCCTCGGAAAGTAATGCAAAAAAATCATTCATTTCTTTGTGCGTCTTTTTCACTTCAGTATCCGTTTTTTACTAACATAAAGAGTCATGTTTGAAACAAAATACTCCCTTTTTGCAATTCTTCGTTCACAAAATTAACTAACTCAACAATATCAATTGTATATAGTTAAATTCTCCGACATATTATCGTCTAAAGCCAAGGGTAACCGGTGTTGTAACTCGGACCCATTGTAACCATTTTCCCACCGCTGTGTATATGTACCTGCAGTTAATTGCTATATTATAGCCGTATAAATTGTTTTAACCGACGTAACAACAGAAGAACCTCTATCATAATTGTTTTATCGTTTAATAATCTTCTGAACACAACGATTTTCTTGTACAAAGCATTCCAAACTCCATATCGTTAGAAACTCGAGGCGAGGAAAGAATGGTATTGTAGTTAATGTTATTATGTTGGTGTAAAGAGTTCAAAGTCATTTATCTATATAAGTATGTTTATCCGTTGTCTAGTACCCATATTACAAGCTTTGCGTAGTTTGGGACTAGCTCAAATTGTCCCAAGATATTTATTTTACTATTATTTTTTTAATTAATGGGATCACGTTGTTTCCACAGCAAATAGGTATGATTTGTTTCAACTGATTATCTCATGAAAACGCAATCAAAAAAACATGAATACCCAAAAAGAGAAGAGCTACCTAGGTACGAGCTAGGTAGCTAGTCTCTATGTCTAGACATAGGCACACCAAATTGCATTTGATTTTAAAAAAAACGAAGACTGATGCAATCCGAAGGTCTCGACACTCGTAGCCGGAAATGAAATCAAAATAGAGTTTACTGAGTTGTCACGTTGGCGATGCAACCATGCAGATAAACGAGTACAGGGAATGCCGCCCGTGCTGAATCAAATTGCATTTTGCTATGTTAAAGGTCGAAGTCACTGGAAAATGAAGTGTACACACGTCGAAATGTTTTAGTTTTAGTGTAGGTTTATAATCGCATTTATAATATTGATAGGGATTAAAATATACCAGACATGGCTGTATGGCCTTAAATCCCTTTGTCTTTCGTGCATGGGAGAAAAAATTGGACTAAATAAATTGGCTCGTGTTACCAACATTTTTTTATTGTTCTAAAACGAACAAAACGAAAGTATCAGCAGAAATGTTAGCAATCGACAAGCGAAGGTCGGCCGGACGCAGAAAATATACTTACGCCATTTTAGTTTATGAGTGCTTTATATTTTATAACTACCTATAGAACTTCGGCCCGGGTATAATTATCGCGTCCAATTTAAGTTGCAAGCAATTTTATTTTAAATTTCTACTGAGACGGAAGGAAACACATTTATAAAAAAAATATCACAAAAATATTGCTTTTAGTTTAGAAATGAAGTCATTCACCAATAGGTAAGCTACATTATTTGTGAGTGTCAGGCTATGTTTAATTCTGCACGGACAAAATCGCGGGCAACAATACATGTGTAATTGCATCTGTTCCTTTATATTTGTACAATAAAGCATTACTTACTTACTTACTTACATGTGATAATACAATCAGAATTTTAATAACTAACGCGGCTTTGTTTTGTTCTAAAAAAACTATCGCGAAATCATCCATAGAAAATCCTAGCATATAATTGCCAAATCACTAATTTTGCAGAATGACTAATTCCGCCGTGTTACTGGCAAAATCAAAAGGCTTTTTCTCTGACCAACAAACGTCGAAGTAAAGTGTGCCTCGTGACGCAATTCTGCTAACGAAGGTCGTCTCGTTCTCGCGCGGGTCCGAGAGAACTGTAACATTCGCGATTTGAACACGATCCAAGTGCGCGAGTAGCTTTTGACATTTTCATGTTTAATACCATCGTTGTGCACTCCTAGTCTGTCACCATCAAATACATCAGAGCTGACCTTTGTGCGAGATTATTATCGATATCGATAGTCATTTTTTTTAGAGAGGCCAGACAAACGAACTAGTGGGTCACCTGATGTTAAATGATCACCACTGTCTAGAGACACCCGCAGCGCTTTACGCGATGCCAGTGCGTCAATTTGAAAAGATATTCCGAAACAAAACATTGTCATATAATTGTTTTACCTTTATGCATTCATAATTGTGATAATCAAATGGGTTTCCAATTCCATGTTAGAAATAGAGAAACATGACTAGCCTTGGCTGATTGGACTAATACCATTTTAGGGCCATTTTTAGGGTTCCGTACCTCAAAAGGAAAAAACGGAACTCTTATAGGATCAATTTGTTGTCCGTCCGCCCATCCGTCTGTCAAGACCCTTTTTCTCAGGAAGGCGTAGAGGTATCAAGCTAAAATTTATATTAAATACTCAGGTCTACAGTCTCTTGAAGTTGTGAAAAAATCAAACTTCTAAGCCAACGCAATCAAAAGATACAGCCGTTTATGCCGCAAATTTCCGCAAATTTTCGAAACTCGCAAGGGAGTCAAAACCTACACAGGGAACTTCCCGTGAACGCAGAATCTTGAAATTTGGTATGAAGGTAGGTCTTATAGCATAGATTAAGGAATAATTGCGAAAACCGTAAATATGTATGTATGTCTGTATATAGCAGTGACCAATATAAAGTGACACTGCGTACATTTTGCTTTGGAGCAGGGCTCTGCTTACACTGGTTTATAGATATTTATAGATAATGGTACGGAACCCTCGGTGCGCGAGTCCGACTCGCACTTGGCCGGTTTTTTATTTTGTTGCCGAAAAACATTTTTTCTTGGATCTTAATTTTTTTAAGCTGAAAATGATAAGAATCATGAGCACTATCGGTCTTAATGGGTGAAAAAAATTGCGACAAATCTAATCTAACTAATATTATAAATGCGAAAGTATGGATGTATGGATGGATGGATGGATGGATGGATGGATGTTTGTTTGTTACTCAATCACGCCAGAACGGCCCAACGGATCTGGATGAAATTCGGCACATAGATAGAGAAAAGTCTGGAATAGCACATAGGCTACTTTTTATCCCGGAAAATTGCGTAGTTCCCGCGGGATAGCGATAAACGAATTCATTGCAGACGAAGTCGCTGGCAACAGCTAGTTATTCATAATTTTTTTGCAGAAAGTTCCATTTAGTCACATTCAATATAGTTAATGGAAAAGGTAACGAAGTGAAATGCAATATTGTAGAACACTTTTTTTCACCTACTCCGATCCGATAGCCTGTCAACGCTAGGAAGCCAATCAAACTCCACTCAATCCGAAAGCGCATGATGCATGACTGCATGTCCTTTGATTTTGGTGGGAGTTGAAGGTGGGTGTTCGATTTCATCAAAGGGAGTGTCCGGTGCAATTAGATTACTGTAACTCCCCTGGCCCTGGGTTAGGCCCACAAGTGTGAAGTGAATGCGTTTCAGTCAAATTAGAATTTAGTCCGTAGGCTTATTGTCTAACTCGCTCGCGATCGCCATCGTGTTCATTTTGACAGTTCTTGTATGAATGTGACAGCTAGCTGATTCCGATGCCAATTGTCAGCCCATACATGAACTGTCAAAATGAAGACGATGGCGATTGCGAGCGAGTTAGACAATAAGCCTACAGCTTTGATGCGTAGCATGCAATCAGCCAAGGCTTTACATCGTGTGCCTGGGCATTTCACATTTTTGTGCACAACACTACTACGGATGTCACTAACGTGGATGTAAAGTGGTGTACCTACTGTAGAGCTAGGTAGTATAGCTCTTCGGGCTGGCTGGTAAGAGGGTTCATAAATCGAACGTTCGTTCGATTTGACGTTTTTGTTTTTCAAGATGGAGTCGATCCTCAGACCAACTTGATCTGGGAACAAAACACATCCCGTTATGTAAGTAATCGTTGCATTTCTAAGAATTGAATAAAAACAAAGTATTAAGTTTAAATAGGTATGCCTTTTTAACGTACAGCCCTCTGCTACACAATTTCGGTTAGGAAATATTATAACGAACACCGTACAGACAGCACTAATAATTCAAAAAAACGTTAATCTCATTATGGTTTTAATTAAATTTAATTATTATAAATAATTTTAAAATCCAACATAATATCAGCATTTTCTGAAAATATTTGTAAGAGTAAAAACGTCCTCGGGAGAGACATCCATATGAGTGACAGTGTGCATAAAAATGAGAATGATCCGCTTATTTTAATGAGTATAAATTACTTAATTGACTTTCTTCAGTGCGACATGCAAGACGGCTATAACAATATGTTTGTTTTCATGCTAACCCAGTAACCCATGGCTTGTGGGAAGCGACCACGCGCCACAATAGAGAAAACACTCCTCAGATGTTAATGTCTGTGGACCGAAGTCCGAAGGAAGAGAGTTGGAAGTCCTTACGCAGCGTTAAGAAATTCCTGCACGCGATATAGAACGTGGACGTCACCGGTGCTAGCTACTCGTAGTGTATGTAGTTGACAACTAGATGGCGCTGGGGTCGCTACAACTATCAACTCTTATAGACCGACCGCTTAAATGAGTCCTCGCCCGCGCGGTGCAGGGGCGCGGGGGAAGACTAAGGGGGCAGAGAGGTCCCCTCGCCCCTGTGCCGCGCGAGCGAGGACTAATTAAGGCTCCTTACAAGCTCAACGAGCGAATTTAGCTAAATTCTTAATTTTCCTTCAAAGTCTATGGCGTACATGTGTTCATAATCATAATGTCAGTAATATTAGTAATGTACAAGATAGTTCACTTCTTAAACTACGATACTGCTGTGCTTGGCGCTGAATGAGGGTGCGGCGTCAGTCCGCCGTGATATACATATATATAGGTGATATTTAAAAATTTATACCGAATTTAATTCAAGACCGATACTAATGATTTTTTTTCCGAGTCAAAATAAAGTTTAGCATTGCTAAATAATTATTTTTAGAGCAGAATATCAACACAGTTTTCGAGAATCAAATAAAATGTAACCCTCTTTTTCATCAAAAAACTAGCAAACATTGAGTAGCTATTCTATCTATTAATTAAGCTGAATCTTCAAGTTTTTCACGATGAGTTTTTAGTTCAAGATATACTGAATTGAATTGTGTTCACTTTAGGCGAGAATGAGATTCCCTTTCACTTCGAAATTGAGAAATAAACTTCACCTTTTAGAGCTAAATTTGAAAAGCCCTCCCAAAGAAACACCTTTTTTTAGATTTCACGCAAAAAAAACAATAATTTAGCACAGCAGTATCGTAGTTTAAGAACTGAGCTATCTTGTACATTAATAATATTATTAAAATTATGAACACATACGCCATAGTCTTTGAAGAAAAATTAAGAATTTAGCGAAATACGCGCGTTGAGCTTGTAAGGGCCCTAAGCGTTCGGTTTATAAATTATAACTGGCATAGCTTTGCATTACGCATTCAGTATGGCTTTTGCCATGCATAGACAATTTGAATGAACAAGCCATAGTTACAACAGGTTAGGATTACACAAAAACACAATACCTATTCATAAGTTAACACCAAATTCTCAATACCGTGTCGCCGACACCGGGAAACTGGCAAGGGAGAGGCGACAGCGATTTGTAATTTTTTTATGCATACGAGTACATACATATATCACGCCTTTATCCCTTACGGGGCAGACAGAGCCTAAGGTGACAAGACCTAATAACCACGTATTATTGTGGGTGTATGGATGGAAAGGGGAATCAAAATAGTGATGGGTTGCTAGCCACATCGCCTACAACATGATTCCTAAGATTCTCGCCCAGTCCCTCGCTGGGCTTTTACCATCTTTTTTTTATGTGAATAGGAAGGCAAACGAGCAATAGGGTCACCTGATGGTAAGCGATCACCACTGCCCATAGACACCCGCAACCCCGGAGGGATTGCAGATGCGTTGCCAACCTAGAGGACTTTGATGAAATGCCTCTTGTGCCCGTAATTTCCCCGGCTGTCTTACTCTCCACACCGGAATACAGCAGTGCAAGCACTGCTGCTTAGCGGCAGGATTAGCGAGTAAGATGGTGGTAGCGATCCGGACGAACCTTGCATAAGGCCCTACCACCCGCAAAATCTCAGAAGAGAAGCAACAGGTAAATTCTGTTTTTTCTTTACTCACAGACCAGTATGAAACTATGCCGTCCTGATATACTTATATCGCTGTCTTGCACACCGAAGCTCGTTCTAGAAAGAGATCGGTAGTCTATTTCGCGCGTGACACAGCTCCCGCGCTCCCTTGTGCTAGCCGTGCTAGTGTCAAAAGCACCCGCTGGAGTTTGCCCCTTGCGCCCACGCATAGGTACAACTAAGAACTAGGTCTTCGCGTCGTCCCGTGCCGGTCGTGACGGATCCGGCTCGTCGTCACGAACGTGTCGGCTTAGTGTACGACACACTGTGAACACGCTATTGTGATTAACACTGCTTTTGATATTACTTTTTATTTCACGCATCGTGTGGCACGCAGTTCATTCATTTCGTTCTTTCTGAATGCATTTAGAATCGGTCGTTCACGGTATAAAAAAACATGAGGACATACACCGCGGTTACCGTCTAAAGTTAAAATTATCATCATCATCATCATCATAGCCTTTTGGTGATCCAATCTTGGATGTAGGCCTCTTCCCTCTTCTTCCACTCTTGGCGATCTTGTGCCCGTCTCGTCCAGTCTCGACCTCCGTGCCGTCGAATGTCGTCCATCCAGCGCTGGGGTAACAAAATTAATACAAAATAATTTAAGTATGCGCCTTGCAATACCGTCTTCACCATAAGGGCACACGGGGCCCGTGCCCAGGGCCCCCATTCTCAGGGCGCCCCGAAGGACCGAAAATTTATGTCACACATTTTATTCTTTTAAAATAAAAAAAGTTATTATAATTCGCTTTTTGTATTTGCCAAAAAGGCCCCAAAATCTTGTGTGCCCAAGGGCCCCAGCCCAGTTTAAGACGGCCCTGGTCCCTTGGTCTAGTTTGTTTATTCATATCAGTGATAGTAGTATAGGAAATGCTGCTCCTGCCGCGTCACAACCGCTTTACTATAGTGTTAGTAGTGACGAATTATTTCTGTCAACGTCAGCCTTCCCAAAGGTCGGCCTTTGTTGTGTAGTTCACACGACATTGCACATTAAAAACATACCTGTATTTAAAATTAATGAGACCAATATCGCTGCGGCTTGCCGCATCGTGCTAAATGTGGTCCTTTTGGCAATATTCGGCTGGCCGTAGGGGGAGGTTTTGGGGGTTCAAGCCCCCCTCCCCACCCCTTCTAAAAGTTCATAAAATTAAAATAACGTCAGGCTTAATTCGTTGTTACCTGTTACAAAATTGTACGAAGCCCGTTTTCAAATAATAAAAAAAAAAAACAACAGGCGTGTGGCAGAACAGAACATTATTTTTTTATTTAGCTTATAGTAAGTTTATAATTTTATAACTGTCCCACTGCTCGAAAAAGGACTCCCTCAATTCTTCGAAAATATTTTTTCTGTGTGTATTTTTCGCATCTTCTATACATATAAAATGCTTTGTCCTGAGACCTGAAACTTGGAGGGTGTGTTCTTTGTATGACGGTAGGCAATTTTCCTAAATTCTACCTTTAAGAGGGTGAAAAAGGGCTGCTAAGTTTGTATGGGACAGTGATTCCTTGGTCCGATCTGCTTCAAATTTTACATAAACATTCTTTAACAGAATTTATGGAAGACTTGTTTCGTATTTTCTTGAAATTCATCCTTCACCTTTTACTAGCTAATTGAAAACGCCATCTATACCACGCCACAGGAAACTCCGTTACGCCGTTGTAACATTAAACATTAGAAACATCTAGCACGCCATCTATTATCGCTTCACAACAAACTCAGTTCAAGCGTAAAGTTTTGTAACATTATTTGCTCCATAACAGCACGTGATCGCGGTCATACCTCCAGTGATTCTCTGATGGACGTGCAGAGAATACTCAAGGTGTAACATTATATGGCTCAGTTACGGCATTCATAGGGAAAGTTGCCATTTGCATGTTATTGCATAAAGTTATTATAGCGCGATTAGCGCGAAAAGCTTAGGTTTTTTAGATTACGCTCATTTGTTCTATTGCGCGTTTAAAAACACGGATGGAGTTCATAAAGTTGGACATTCAACGCCGGTCATATTTTACTACCCGCCCGCACCCTCGGTCCCCTTTGTCGTCCTACCCTCGCCCCTGCCGCGCGGGTGAGGACTCATTTAAGCGGTCGGTCTATAACTATTAGGCCATCCGTCTAGTCTAGGTATAGTTATGGATCTATAGGTACGCGAGTGTCGCGTCGCGTGCGTTCGTTTTTAGTGCCGCCAAAGCAACTAGGTTATCCGCATGTTCCGCATACCTCTATTAAGCGGCTATAAAGCTACTAAGTTTTAACTACTCTGTTTAAACGCAGTTTACTGACACGCAACAATTGGCGACGCATTTTTGTCAGTTGCAATGTTTATCTTGCGCTGGTTTTTAAAATGAATGCTATCGACACTTCCGTTCTCGCGAATGTGGTACTTTACCGTAAAAAGAATAGATTTGTAATAATTCGCGTCAACACAAAAAATCTTGTAATTTGTGAATTAAATACAAATTATGATTTTTTTTAAATAAGTAAGAGTAGATTGTGTATTAGTAATTTAGAGCTCACAATACATTTAATCTAACAACCTAATGTTTTTTTGTGTTGACGCGAATTATATATGTCGCCTTATGGGGGTTCGATAATTAAAATTTTCGATAATTAAAAATCTAAAACATTTGCCAAGACTCACATTAGGCGAAACTAGGTTTGTTAAGCTTTTTCAAAAAGTTAATTATGTTAGCCGAAAATGACCACTATAATCCCGGCCATAAAGATATCGGTCTCGGCTAATTTCGGCTTCACAGAGCGTTGTCTCGCTTTTACTCGTGCCAATTGTCTCTTTCCAAATACCGAAATGCAGTCTTTATGACCGGGTACTGTAGTTTTTGCTAAACTAGCTTCGTGAATCACTCATTATGAATCTACAACTGTTTTGTGTTGCGTTAACAAAGCATAGCAAGATGTTTATCGCTAAGTTACTACGTTATTACTTATTATCTTCCGGGTGCGAGAGCTACAGACATTTTAGAGTAGGTATTTGAGGCGTAAAACCTTGTTCCGTGAACCGAGGTGACTTTGATTTACAGGGTGACTTTAAAAAGTAGTTATAACGACGAAATCGTTAATTTTTATATGCGTTTACTGCTTCCAATCGATGTCTTCATCGATCGCCTTTGCGTCTACATGCCAAACATTAACCGCATATGGATAATATCGATTGTATAGCAATTTTAAAATGATCAAAAGAGCTCCAAAATTACCAAAGTGCACCGGTTAACGGTACCTACTTACTTTATAATATCTACACCTGCAATCTTATCTGCGAGCTGTTACTGCAACTAAATGTTTTTCTTCTTATAATATTACACGCTCCTATTTATCATATTTATCATTTATTAAAATATATTTATATGTATGTATATTCTACCATCCAACCCAATACCCTTTGGCTACTTGTTTCATTGCTAAGATTATCTTTTTCGTGTAAATAGTTTCCCTAATTTTTGACATATAAAAAAACTTGTATTATGGCAATGCATTCGTGCGGGCCCAAAAAAAAACTGTTGCATTTTACGGCATTCTTGTGAGCTTTTCCAATTCAAATCTTTTTTCTTTTTCAGTGGACCGCCGTTGCGGGCATCCAGCCGTGCCGCCCAATGCTAAAGTGTCGCTGGCCAGTGACACAGACATACGGCCGGGAGCCGTTGCCACGTATGAATGCGACGACGGCTACGAGCTGTTCGGTGCGCACCAGAGAGAGTGCACCCTAAGAGGCGATTGGACCGCCGAGCCGCCGTTTTGTGGTAAGTTCGGCTGTATGGACGTTTCTTTTTCTTATTAGGATAATTATAAAAAATAGAATACCGCCAGAAATGAGAGAAGAGATCCTTGCTGAAGGAAAATACATGAAAATGTTTTTAACTTTTTATTTTTTTCACAATGTTATCAACAACAGCGACTCATATAATAGAAGGGCTCGCAGGTGCTCGGCCGTCTAACGCATACTCGTCCAGTAATCTACTACATGACTTACAATTTAATTAAATTTAAATAAAAACAAACACTATTTTTTTAAGCCAGAAGGCATAAGGAATCTTGGTATGGCTGATAATTATTATTTATAATTATTTCAATGGTTTTTGAGATCGACATTAATGTCGGATTTTTGGGCCAAGATGCGGGCATACGCCAAGTGTCCCACTGCTGGGCAAAGGCCTCCCTTAAGGCTGATAATTAACTCAGTTTTTTTTATTAGGCACAAACGTGGCCTTCCGTAAGCCAGCCAACCAATCAACGACCGTCCGCGGCGGCAGCGCCGGCAACGGCAACGACGGCGAGAAGACCACAGAGCACGACGGCAAGCGGTGCACAGAGACGCAGCGCGAGGCTAGCCCCTGGTGGCAAGTGGACCTGCTGCGCCACTACGCTGTGAAGGTCGTCAGGGTCACCACCAGAGGCTGCTGTGGTGAGTGTTAAGGGCGACCTTACAGGATTCGGGAGGCAACGGCAACGACGGCGAGAACACCACAGAGCACGACGGCAAGCGGTGCACGGAGACGCAGCGCGAGGCCAGCCCCTGGTGGCAAGTGGACCTGCTGCGCCACTACGCTGTGAAGGTCGTCAGGGTCACCACCAGAGGCTGCTGTGGTGAGTGTTAAGGGCGACCTTACAGGATTCGGGAGGCAACGGCAACGACGGCGAGAACACCACAGAGCACGACGGCAAGCGGTGCACGGAGACGCAGCGCGAGGCCAGCCCGTGGTGGCAAGTGGACCTGCTGCTGTGAAGGTCGATCGTCAGGGTCCTCTGGTGGTGAGTGTTAAGGGTGACCTTAAAGGATTCGGAAGACGAAAGAAACGGCAACGAAAGCTTCTGGAGTATGTCGGACCAATTTTAGGAGACCCTGTATAATACACGCCGATGCAAAAAAAACGGACACCCATGGTTTTTTGTATGGTATGGTTTTTCAGATATTTAGGCATTAAAGCTTAGAAAGTAAGCTTTTATGCACATAAAATACAAAAAACCATGGGTGCCCGATTTTTTAACAAGGGGGTGTATATTTACGAGTATGTACATAAGTTTAGTTCAGTGGCCTTGCCAGGACGTCTTAATGAGATTCAATTACCACACAAAGTAGGATCGATTGCTGACAGATCCATAGTAGAAGTGTCAAAAATGACAGTTAAAGAATCGGAATTGAATAGTTTTAAGTCAAGACGTCACGGTAAGGTAAGACTTATGTATCTAACCTACACAGTTAAACAATAAATGTTCTGATTCTGATTAAGACCCCGGCTCTAGAAAGTTCATAATTAAAATGCAAAAGCAACTAAACGCTTTTGATCACGCCATAACAACTACACAAAACACCTCTGAACACAATTCCTCACGTCACCTTAACATTTTCGCAATCAATATGTCATCAATCGAATCAAATACTAGGTTCTGCTATGTCCGGATGCACTGTTGCAGATTGCTTGGTTCCCGGAGCAATGGCGAAGCTGGCAACCGTGTTCTGTTACTGGAATTAGTAGACTGTGGCCGATCGATGACGGATATTACGATATACTGCAATTGCGGTTGTGTAGTCTGTGAAATTATCTCGCCTTTCCTGTTAGCCGATTCTTTGCATCGAGTACCATTAAAAAAAGCAACGGGTAGCACTCCGGGAGTGCAGGCAGAAGTGAAAACAGCAGCTTAGATTAGATTTTAATGTTGTAACCTCAATGACGCTCGAGACGCGTACCGTACTGGCCGCTTACAAATATATATTTACAGACCTCTAACAATGTGCTGATGCCCTAGTACTTTTGCTCCACGACTCAACAAAACAAAACTTCAAAAATCGAACGCGATTCATTTGTATTTCAAAATAAGGTCTTAAAGGATCTGATATCCTGGTACTTACGCCTGACGCGAGTTTAACATTTTTTACCCATCCCAAAAAGTGTTCAACGCCGCTAAAGAAGTTATAAATATTTAGTGTTGGAAATGAATTCGATGTCAGATCAGAGATCAGATCACATAGGTGCACAATCTGTGCAGGTTGGCTGGCTAAATGAGGAGGCGTAAGACCATGATAATTGGCATATTATATCGACCATTGGGCTGCAATAAACTAATGATGGACAACAACTTCAACTCCTTCCCTGGGATAAACTAATAATAGCCTGGCAATTGGGGATGATTATTTTAAAAGTGCTTGATGACTTTTCTGCTGATAGGAATAACCGTCGTTAGCTACATAAAAAAGTTACAGATATTTCCGTAGAGACATATATTTTATAAAAATAAAACCGTTTTACTGTCTCTTGTTGACCGCATAACGGCTGATAAGAGACTCCATAACATCACAAACGCGAGCGGAGTCCACGCTAGGGTTTTTGTTTACTACAGTGCATTGGTGAGCCAAAATAAAGAGTCACTTCCCATAAAAAGTAGTATGAAGAGTGATCCCATATTATTGCTCGTCAGTACAGTTGAACTGTCTTTGATAAGTTACATATCAGTCAACTACAATTTATTCTCTCCCCACAGGTCATCAACCTCTTCAGGATCTGGAGATCAGGGTCGGAAACAGCAGTTCGGATCTGCAGAGGAACCCTCTCTGCGCGTGGTTCCCTGGTACTATAGGTAAGTTAGTTTTTTGTTTTTAAATCGCCTAATTTGTTTTGGGTAGTATTAGAACCGGGGTAACTTTTCTTACGAGTATGTATTTTGGGGCTATCTAAAACCATGTTGGGCGAACGAGTTGGCCTGGATGAAATGCGTCTTGGACGATTTGCGTACTAGACGAAATAGGACTTAATGACTGTTTAGACGAACTGCGTATTGGACCAACGGCTAACAAATCTGATTTGATATTTTTCAAATTGCTATAAAATCATTATTAGTATAGATTTTGATATAGTTGTAAAAAAACTCGTTAGCTACACGTAAAATGCAGTTATGCGACCTATAAAAATAATAGTTTTGGATCCATTATCATTTTCAAACTTTATGTACTCCCCTTGCGAAAAAATCGGGCACCTATGATTTTTCAGATTTTTAGGCATTAATGCTTAGAAAGTAAGGTTTTATGCGCATAAAATACAAAAACCATGAGTGCCCGTTTTTTTTGGCAAGGGCTGTTATTTAACTTGTTCCTTTGCATTGATTTGTATGGAACGATGTAGATTTAGTTGTATATTACGAGCAACGCTTTGCTTTCGTAATGTTGCAAGCGAACCCGATGAGTGTGAACTCAAAACTCGCTATGAACTAAAAAGAAAGATGGCGCGTGCCAGCCGGAAAACAAATTAACTGGCGCACTTATAAACATGTGTTAACTGAATTCTAGAATCGATTAGCGTATGCAAATGTTTTTACAGGAATGACTAATTTAAGTTTTTTTTTATAGTTTACAAACTCGAAAAATCGATACATCGAATTTTATTTGTGTTTCAATTTATCACTATTTTTTCCAAATTATGTTTATAGTCTGGCAGATAAACCACTGCAGCCAGATGACACTTTCAGTGTTGTCAGTTTTTGGCAAATATTAAATAGTGATGTGACTTAGTGAGTGAATGAAAGAATGAACGATGTAATGAAATTAATTTGCGTCATAAATGAGAATTTTCAAAGCGTGTTTTAATAAAATGGTTTGTTCAATAAGGTTTTTTTGGATGTTTTCTAGTCAGTAGTGTAAGAGCGCGATGTGGAAATGTGCGGAAGCATGTCAAATCAGTTACCAGTTTTCAACTCATTCCCCATTTTGCCATAAATAAAACAACAATTATCACATTAATATTTTTATCTACCTTTGTAAGTACTTTTACTTAAAAACTTAAATTATTCCGAATCAGTTTCACTGCTGCTGTCACTATTTACATGTATTACAAAGTCATCGCACATTTTACCTACTATGTTAATATGAACCTTGAATGCCTCAAAAGTATCACGCTTATTTTGAAATATACTAAATTACGAATGTGACATTCATAAAATATTTCGTTCGTTCAATAATCAAATCATTCATTACGTGACCTTAGTCGAGCACTAGTGAAATTAATTGTGGTATCATTATTTCGTAAAATGACATTTGGAAGTGTCATCTGGCTGCAGTGGTTTAGCTGCCAGACTATAGTCTGAAGAAAACCTCTGTTAATTAAACATAAGTTTGTTAAACGTTTAGTAATATGCACATACTCAAAGGTTTACAAATTAGGTACAAATCAGGCGATATGCTTATTTTGTTACCTGTTTAAATATGGTAATAAAACAAAGGTAAAAAATATATATTGCCGCGCATAGTATTCGAATTATCCGGCATTTTGCAACTAAAACCGGCTTCCGAAAATCCCACCTCGATGACAAATACGGTCTAAATTTATATTTTAAAAGATTGTATAACAAAGAGAAGAAAAAAGTGAAGAGATTGATGAATGTGGACGAAGCGAAAGAGGTATGTCAGGATCGTAGCAAGTGGAACAAAGTAGTCTCTGCCTACCCCTGTGGGAAAGAGGCGTGACGATATGTATGTATGTATGTATGTATGTATAACATAATAGTTTTATTTTAGCTGTTGCCCGAGGTAGAAAATAGGAGGCTATTTCCTAAAACAAATAGTTCCTCATTATCAAAGCCTGCACCTGCGTTTTCAGTGTTGCCATCAAAATTCTGCTTGGGAAATTTACCCACTAAACTGAATTTTAAACTAAAGTAAACTCTTACTGGATATCTACCAAAACCGATACCGATACCTGATCTAATAGAAACAGTAAACACACCGAGTGCACATTTCGTCGACGCTATTTTTACCGACCGCGCTAAAGAGGGTAACGGCAACAATGGGCTGAAATAAGGGCGATGGTGTAACTCGCTAGCTCTATGAAAAATCATGGTTCCCCAAACGTTTTGTGTGTTGTTGCCCGCGGCTTCGTCTGACAATAGTTTTACACGCCCGCGGGAACTACGAGATAGTTTCTGTGCCAAGTTTCATCCAGATAAGTTCAGGATTGGGCGAAAATCTTAGGAATTATGTTCGATGCTAGCAACCCATCACTATTATTTCCCTTTCCACCTATATGCCCACAATGCTAACCGTGGCCTTTAAGTCTTGTTACCATAGGCTCTGTCTACCCCGTAAGGGATATAGACGTGATATGTGTATGTGTGTAAGTTTAGAATTCTGACGTGAAAGAGTAACAAACATACCTACATTCTCACAACACAAAATTTCACATTCATGTATCATATCAGTGAGAAAGTAGGACAAAGCGACCCAATTTTTAGAGACTCCCCCTTATTCATAAACGCTCTACAGACTTCTGCTAACTTAGCAATCGTTTGTCCTTATCTGTCACATTGACATTTACCTTTCACAGATAAGGACAAACGATTGCTAAGTTAATAGAAGCCTATAGAGCGTTTATGAATATATATTCTGTCACAGAATACGCAAGCATTAACACGTCCCGATAATTCGTGTCCCCTTGATTCCTAATCACGAACAAAAAGAATTGCGCTCTCATAATGAAGACTTTCGATATCTTGTGCAACAGGTGAGCGATGTTCGTTCAATCAGATGGAAAGTGAACCGTGTCAATCGTTTCTCAGGCTCTCTCGTGTCGGTGGGAAAACTGTTGCTCCGGAAAAGGCTTTTCAACAGCCAATTAATGGACTCCCATTTGTGATTGAACTGGCGGTCGTACATTTGTGGACCGCTACAGAGTCCTGGGGGTTACCATGACGTCTTAATGCGATTCAGTTTAGGTTCGCTCGCTGTCAGATTCATACTAAAAGTGACAGCTAAAACTTGAAAAAATTCAGCTCGATTGTTCGAAGATATCTGTTTCAAAATTGATTCCCAAGATTCCTACTTGACAAACTTAGCTTGTAAACTATCCCTATGCAAAGTAACAGCTTCCTAGAACCAATAATTAGACTTTCTCGCTAACGACGCCTCGTTAGCAGCAGTCCTTTTGTTTTTTAAACAACGACGTTCAGCTGTTTCAATTAACATTTAATACCTCTGATAAATAACTCTCATTTAAAGGACCGTACTTTACAAGGTTTCCGTTTAATTTTATTCTTGTTTGTTGCCGTTCACATTACAGCTTCTCCCGAGAGCATAGAAAAACGTTTCCAGGTAAGCTATAACATCAATAGAATCGACTGTTGTATTTTCAATGGAAAACTGTTTGATTGAAGTGTAAAATTGTACAAGTTTGAATACTGTCGACACGGTGAAGTATTGTAATTGAAATAGGGTGTAACGGACGACTTGTTAGCGGAGGCGGAGGCGACGGAGGCCAAGAGTTGCGCCGGTTTGGATGCGGAAGATACCTGTCTTTTTTCTAGAACGAACTGTTGGAAAAAGAAGGTGCGACATAGGTAGTTCTCGCGAACTACTAGCCGAGCAGAGGCAGAGGCGGAAGTGAAGAAAACGAAAGTAATTCATGGGTTATTGATGTAATGAAAAGTCAAAAATCGTTATTTTAATAAAGTACAAAATCTGATAAATATAAACATTATCAGCATCTAATTCGAATTAGGAACAAGCATATTATATTTTACCAAGAACTATAGTTAATTTTTACGACCTTGTAAACCTATGTTTAACAAATAAATGATTCTGATTCTGATTCTGAACAGTTTAGCGGATTTGCGACCTTCGTGAGGTTTTTAAGGGGTAAACCAGCTAACCCCCAACATTACCAGGAAACTACGACATATATATAAACCTCTGTTACGAGTCCGCAATATTTACGAAGGCGGATTCAGAGGTATGATTTTTTGCGGAACATCCGCAATAATGAAAGCGGAGGCGAAGTTTGGATACAACCCTACAAGGAAATAAAGGGAACGATGAAAAACCGCATTGAATTCTTCTTACCAGTACTCGTGTAAATTATTATTTAATAAAAAAAAATAGTGCATTGTCGATGAATACGAGTATAAGTATTTTTTTATAAATAGGTCGATAAATAGTGTCGGTAAAAATCGAGTTGCAAGATTTATTTTATTTAGTCAGTTACTAATTGTGGGCATGCTCCTACCACTCAACCGACATGCCCTCGACCGGGACTAGTGGCGGAAAAAAGGGGAGGCCTTTGCCCAGCAGTGGGACACTCAATTAGGCTAATATTAATAATAAATAGTTATGTGAAAGAAAGAAAGAAAGAAGACATTTATTCATTTTGCAAGACACACAAATATAAGAGCATGTACACACAATTTTATAGAAAAGAAACAACAAAAACAAAAAAAAACACAGACATGAAAATTAGATCATCAGCGTTGTGTGTCTCCGCAAAAGTGAAACGGAAACTTTCTTTTTATTTAATTTTTTGACTCGTTTAATCCCTCCTTTGACGCGGTTTACTTTGAACATCGAATTGTAATATTTACAAAGCTAATTAAACAAAACCTAACCACCTGCTGAAATGTTCCGTGGTAATTTTAAGCCATCCTGTATATATTTCGCACACGTTTGGCTGTCTTGCACACAGATAAAAGAGAAACCTAGAAGTGGCATGTGAACGAGAGACGCGCGCGTTTATGCGGAAAATAAATAGCATGTATAAACGTCAAATTGAATTTGACGGTTCGAGTAGCAGAATGAGAATTAGATTTTCTCGAGTGTTCCGCTGTCATCAGTTAGATTTTCAATCACCTAAACCGAAATCCCATTCAGCAGAGTTTATTTTGCAACTCAGTTATTTTAACGACATCTGGGCCCTGTTTTATAAAGCTACATGTTACAATTCACGAGCGGAAGTCTCTTTCTGACCCTATGTGTTAGGTAGAGACTTCCGCTTGTAATAAAATAGGGCCCTGTTATGCAATGGCAAAACTATTATTTAGACAACTGATATTTTCAGACTGTTATCTTTTGGCTACTTCACGCTAGATCCTGGGTTCTAGTGGGGTAACTACAACCTCAGGGGTAAAATTGGTTTTTCGCGGGGGTCATGAGCTGGTTGCCTTAACACCGAATAAGCTCGTCTATGAGGGGTAAAATCCGTGACCCTAGTTAGGTCATAAGGGTAACGGGACTACATTTTTATGATTGAAACGCTACGACCAATAATTGTCAAGATAAACTGTCGATGTGAGAGTGGCGACACCGGTTTCCCTAACGAAATGTGACTGTCACTTCTATTGCCTCTTTGTTCCGTGGTCTTACACGTGTGGCGGCGGACTAGCAATAGTAGATTGATAAACAAGGGTTGAAATATACCTATTTCACCTGAGATATTTCTCACTTCGTTCGGGCACCAATGGTTCGAGGGTGAAATGGGTAATTTCATCCGAGTTGAACACTCTGCTTTTCATTTCGAATATGAGGAAATTAAAAGAAGGTATTACGACAAATTTCACTAACGTCGCACGGTCGCACTTAATATTTGTTACGTTTGTTATTCTCTTCCCGCTCTTTTTTCTATTACGCGATTTACGCGCATTACGCATTTCTTCTGCGCACCAATGGCTGCCGGCTAGTTTTTTTAAACTTGCAGGCACGGAGGTTGCTGTCAATTAATTTGTCGACTTAAATATTATAAGCTAAAAAATTTACCAAACGTAATAATTTCTACTAATTCTTGTTGTATACGCTTGCATAAGCTTATATATAGCGGGAATGTTATTTTAAGATTATTTTGCCTTTTACAATTAAAACGGAACTATTAATATAGAAAACATATATTACTTGGCTGTATACGTATTTCCATTGCTATGTACCTCATTTGGATTAGCTAGAAAAAAAAATACTTTCGACCCAAGGGTCGCGATGAGTCACTTTCAACCCGTTATCCAGATAATCAATGACCTACTTTCAGAGTATGAGAGATGATTTTTTTTTAATAACCTCTGGATCTGCGTAATTCACTGACTTACAGCATGTACACACAGCAAAACTATTCGGTATGCACCCTAGTTGTCCATGTGTGTCATTTTATACACACATCCGCACTTATCCGCTGCCTTAATTACACACACAACAAAATGGTTTTGTATCCACACGAGTATTCACACTAACATGGCCTATGTGTGCTAATTGTGTTCTCTGACTACCTTCACATATCTCTTATTGTATAGGTTATTGTTATTCAAACAATTTTGCTCAATGGAAGAATAATTTCGTCATGAATAATATGAGCGCGGTGGCTCAGTCGTACTGATTAGGACTATGAATGTTAAAGACCTCGGTTCGAATCTTGCACAAGTGTGTCCTATTTTGTATTTTTTTTTTCAATTTATAACTATCTCAAAACCAAATCATGACTACTTCAAACAAGAAAAAAAGAAAGTAAAAGAACATAATAAGAAAACAAAATTATTGTTTCAAATTGAATTTCCGATTTATTAAGTTTACTTAAGTCTAAGAAAGATGAACGCAACGTTTTATTTGTTGAGAAATAAAGTCAGTGGTGAAATGAATCAACATGTTAAATAACAGCCATTAACAATAACATCATTGCACACTGGATTAAATCTCCACTTTGAAGTGACTAAGCTACCTAAATTTGCTTTGGATTTTATATCAGATGGATCCCAGTTAATAACAGTTAAGGAATCTTGTTGGGTGCTCAGCCAGTCTTTGACTATGACACAATAATATTGTTATGTACGAAATAGGTATAATGTGCGAGTCTGGGTATTCGGACAGTAGGGAGCATCACTTTTTTTTAGCACTGTTATTACGACCCCCAACCCACTAACTCACTAATCCCATGGATGACATCCAACCACTTTTCGCCACAAAATTTTTCGTCCATTTTTTTCAGACGTAAATGGTTTTTCATCACTAAAAATCACTACATTATTACCTATTCCAATCAAAATTATAAATATTCACGAATAAAGTTCATTCTGTTTCTTGTATGCTGGCTGATCCGTCGAAGCATTTTTTTTGCTGGTCTACGAGTTACATGCTACATGCAGATGAAGTCGCACAGTTTACAACGTAGGTAACATTGTCTCTCGTTGATGTGAAATAGGTGTCTTTAACGTGTGCGGCAACTACTTATGCATATGGCGTGAAGATGAGACTTCTTGTTTTGACACAGAAGGAATATTCTTATCGTGCCCGAAGTCTGCATAACGGTGAATCCATAATTGCAGTCTTCCGCTGCAAAATAAATGAAGTTTAATAAAAAACATTCTTCGTCAAAGAAAGTTATTTGTATACATTACGGATACAATAATAAATCATTGTTTTTAACGCCATGAAGAAATTTGATGTAAAATAAGAAGTAATTATTTTATCAGACACTGTCTACTTACCGATATCAATAAACGCCTTGATAATTTCTGCTCTTTTCAAAAAAGATGATGACTATCCATATTTTGCAAATCACAAGGTATTTCAAAGGCAAAATTAAACAGTTCGTTGTTGTAAAACCACTAGTAAAACAAGGCGTAACGAATGGCGGCTAGCGTTGACAAATTCATATTATTAATAATTTGAGGGTAGAATATACTTTATATTGTTAGACGACAATGAATAAAATGTGCATCGTCTAGCAAATTTCAACCTTCTAATTTCAACCTTATTTCAAAGCTCGTTAAACAACTATTTACACATTGCAAATGCAGTAGTCACAGTTTGGACGTAGTAATTCATAAATTCACCAACTATATTAAATGTCTTGGTGGCTCAGCGGTCACAAAGGCAAGTCGAATACTTGATTTGTGCACTCGCTCTCCAGTGAACCGAGTTCGAATCCTAGAAGAAATGACATTTTTGGATGTTATTTAAATGGCGATGCTGGTTGTAAGGAATATTGGTTGGAAATGTTGGAATTGAATCTCAGACCAGACTTGATGAGAAATAAAAATATAACACGTTGAATCAGTGAGATGGTAGCTACTACGCTTGTAATAATAGTTCAATGCGTCAGATTGCATGATTGCATAAATTTAAAGATTCAATGTCAAAGGAAGATTCGATCCGGGGTGCCTTCTCTCGCCTTACACTTGCGATGACAATATCCAATGTAAGATAATAATGTAAAATGTTTTTAGGAAAATGCCAAAATAAAACAATACTTTTACATTATTTCTGTAGAATTAACTTAAACCGGAGATATTGAATTTTTAAACCTTTGAGCCAGGCACGATACCAAGGGGATTTTTTAGTTTAATTTGTAATTATTTTTAACTTAGTTTATTATAAACTAACTAAAATAGTTGCAACTTTCTTCATTGTTATTTTATAGTTATTGTTGTTGTTTATTTAATAAATAGGTAATTTACTGCGACATTACTTATTTATCTTATTACTAAAAAAATCTGTACTGAGTGGGTAGATATACGATCGAACTCACACACATTCACATGTGGATTCTACGTAATGTTCATGTCGGTACTCAACACATAGACGACGTTTGTGTGCGTGCCTTTGCTTACCGAATTATTTTGCTGTGTGTACTTAACGCAATAGACACGTGCCCAGCTTTAGGTTTTTTAATCTTGTTCTGTGAACCACAAAGGCTCTTTTACGCCGTTAATTCTCCAAATTTGCCCCGTGCGATAGGGAATTATGCATTTTTTACACATTTCTGAACGAAATATTACTAATTGTCTATTTTGAAAAGTTTCAAAATTCATACGGCGTCAAAAAGAGAGCTCTTGCAATTAACGATGGTGAGTGTGCTTTTTATGTAGTAAGCATGTAGGTATCTGCCATACGTGTTAGTGTGCGTGGGTGCGAATGTGGGTAAAGAAAATCGCTTCGTAAACCGCGATACGTGTTTACCACAAATAAAGCTAACTCTTTATCGTAAATTGCAAGAGGTAATATACCTAATTATGGACCGACCGTTTAAATGAGTCCTCGCCTGCGGGGTACGCGACACAGGGGGGGGGGTCCGGGCGGCACCTCTCTCGGTCCCCTTTGTCGTCCTACCCCGCGCCCCAGTACCCGCGCGGGCGAGGACTCCTTTAAGAGGCTGACAACATCAAATTTTGTTGAAATTGATGTTATTTAAGCGCTTTTTTAAGAAAAACTACATACAAAAAAAATATAATGTTAATTTTCATCATATTTCAAACACGCTAGACGGACTCGATACATAATTGAACAAAATCGGCTCGATAGAAAATAATTGCAAAGATTGGTCTTAAAATCATCATTAAACGGTTCTATGTCTTTATTTTTTCGACATATTCATACCTACACGGCTAACGAATCATATTTCACAAATAATCCATACTTTTTTTTATTTCTTCTTATTTGTGTCTTATCTGCAAGATTTTAGACGCGCGCCAAGCTGCCGGAATAGTTTCTTCTCTTTCACTCACAGGCACGCGAACCGTATGTGTGAAGAGTGGCGCTGCTCAAGGTCATTTGCTGTTGACAGCGCCTTAAGCGGTTTACCTATAATTTTTAATTTTGAACCTTTACTGCTGCAATTTCATTTTACATAAGGTCTTTTCGTTCTTAACTGTCCTATTCGGTAAACAAAATTCTAATCTCAAAACGTCTCATCTCGTATTTCATTGTAATAAAGGAACTGGATATAAAATATGAACAAACTTATGTACAAAATATTGCCTCAGGTTTATTTGATAACATAATACCTACACCCTTATTCTTTACAAAAATTTGTACATTGAGGTTAGAATTTTGTTTACCAAATAGGACAGGTAAGAATGACAAGGGGATGCGTGTCGGGTTACCTCCGCTTGTGGTCAAGAGCTGCCGTTCGTTTTTGGATCCGTCGCGAGGGGAAGAGCAGTGCTTGGTCCGGTGCACCCTGGGCTTCGGTTAATGATTTCCTGGCGGTCTCCGTGGGATATCATTGTCCGTTGGCTAAGAGCCCGACAGGGCGGGAGGGGGTCGTTTGACCGTGTTCTACCGTACAACGTTGCCGACATTTTTATGTCACAAGATTTTTGAATACTGTATTTTTTACTTTGACATTGGCGAAATCATTGCATCGATCAATGGGGCCATATTATTAAAAGAAGAAGAAGAATGAAAAGACCTTACGTAATATATTACCAGCCAGTTACATAAAGACGGATTCCTAATATTAGGCTTTCGTTTCGTGTTTTGTTAAATATTTGACGCCTTGTGTACAATTTTAAAATCTAAAAGTGCTAAAAATGATCACGTTACTCGTCTGTCCTTGTGACGAAGTAATTTTCACACGAGAACAGACTAGTCTTAATTTTAAATTAGTTCTGTGTTCTATGAGTCAGCTATTGTACCAATCAACATGGCATACTCATAAACCTAAGTGAACTGACGTAAGTAATTAAAAGGCTTCTTTAATCATTCTAATTAATCGCCATGTAAAAAAGTAGGTACGTCCTAATTCGGACTCAGTTCAAGTTTTAGCTGTCACTTTTAGTATGAATCTGACAGCGAGCGCACCTAAACTGATAAACGCATTAAGACGTCATGGTAAGGCCCCTGGGCCTATACCAAATAAGTAAACGAGAATAGCTATACATAGTACTCAACCTTTTTAAAGGGGCTACAATCACACGTCGTCATAATTTATTAAAAAAAAACTACCAATGTGTTTGCTATTAAAATTAAATACGCAGTTAAGTAAATACGTCATACTTTTACACCAATCAATTTTCACTTTGAATTTGAAGAATTTGTAATTATAAATGATAAAATTAAATTCAGATTGAAAACAAAGTATAAAACATAAACTAAAGCTACCTTAAAAATAAAAATTATAACAAATTTGGACCCTTAGGTAGGGTCCCCATCACGCAGGCAGCATTCCCGCGTTGTATCGCAATTGCGAGTCTTTGTGCGAGAAAGCTGCCGGCGCGAGGGTCGTCCGTTGCCTCCCTCAGGCGTTTACTTAAGTCTCTGTAGAGCCCACGTGCGCCCTTGCCCCACGGACCGAGTGTCTCGACGCCAAATGCAACGAACTCGTACTGGGCGCCGAATATATATTGTCAAATATAAAATAAATATAATATATATCAAGTATTTGATTGACTTGATTTGGTACACATTATGTAGGCCGGATAGCAATGCAACTTTCTACACTCAGCAAAAAAGCTTGTATTAAAAATGAAATTTCCGACAGAAACTTATTTCTTTTTTGTATTTATGAAACTAAATTATAGCCACAAATCTCACTATTAAAAAAGATGATAACGATAGAACGTTTACGTTCCTTTGCGTTACTTTTCCTTCAGGAAAAGCCCCGTTACGGATGCATCATTAGTGATATCAAGAGCTTATTGTACCTAGGCAACAAACTTAAGACCTGCATTGTTCAAAGCTAGGCATAATATCGCGGAAGTACACAATAGACGCTTTTCCTTGACTCTTATTTCCGTATTCCAAGATTTTATTCAGCTAGAAGTCAGTATTAAACCCTAATTTAGCGTGATTGTGGGCGTATGTAAGGGGAATCAAATTAGTGATAGGTTGTTAACTGAATGATATCGAGGAATACGGAAAAGAGTCAAGGAAATTAGCGTCTATTGTATATACTTCCGCGATGTTATTCGACAATGATGCCTACGATTTTCACCCGTTACCTTTGGGCTTTTAAATGTTAACTGGTAGAGATCCCTTATCCCTATAAGTTCGCCTTTGTGCATTTATTATTGTTATTTGTATTATTTTGTGAATTGTATCTGTTTCTTTATATTTGTACAATAAAGCATTACTTACTTACCTACTTACTTTTACCGCGCGGGAAGAGAAGCAACTGGTACTACGTTCTATGTTTATTCTTTGCTCCCAGACCAACGTGGAAAAAGGACTAATTACCAACGTAATTAACCTGCTGTAGTTTAATCCGATCTAAATAAAGAATAAATTTAGGAAAAGAGCTGATTCTCTCCAAACTGCTAAACAGATTTTTACATTAAATTAACAAAATTTAATTTTTACAGTTGGTCTGTAGTGTCGTCTAGTTTTTAGGGTTCCGCACCTCAAAAGGAAAAACGGAACCCTTATAGGATCACTTTGTTGTCCGTCCGTCCGTCCGTCCGTCCGTCTGTCTGTTAAGACCCTTTTTCTAAAGAACGCGTGGAGGTATGAAGCAGAAATTTATATCAAATTCTCAGGTCTACTGCTCCTTGGAGCTGTGAAAAAATCAAACATCTAAGGCAACATAATCAAAAGATACAGCCGTTTATGCCGCAAATTTCCGCAAATTTTCGACTCTCAAGGGAATCAAAACCTACAGGGTGCTTCCCGTGAACGCAGAATCTTGAAATTTGCTATGAGTGTAGGTCATATAGCACAGATTAAAGAATAATGGCGAAAACCGAAAATATGTATGTATGTCTGTATATATCAGTGACCAATATAAAGTGACCCCACATTGCGTACATTTTGCTTTGGAGCAGGGCTCTGCTTATACTGGTTTATAGATATTTATAGATAACTAGCATTGGCTCCTTATCGCCTCATAAGTATGTATCTTAGTAACTACTTAGTTAAAATCGCTCGCGCAGACGCCCAAGATACAGGCTCCGCCTTAGTTTGGAGTCTGCTGGATATTTCCTTTGTTACAACCGCTTATTTAAATAAACTGTTTATATTTTGTATAAGTCGGTAAAGAGTAAATTAAATTTTGTCAAAAATGAACGTTTTAATAGATGAACAGTGCAAAATTAAAATGTATATAGAAAAGAAGAATATTAAAAAAAAAACTTATGTCCTCCCCGGGACTAAAACTATATTCTAGACTAAATCTGTATTCCAACTAAATCAGTTCAGTGGTTTAAGCGTGACATTTAGCAGTTTTATTTATAATTTTTTTAATTTTTTTTCAATAGGACAATGCGAGCCTCATAGTATGTATTTGCGTCCTGTAGTCACACATATAGTCACATGAATTACAATCCCTCAGCACGCCCGCGAGCGATTGCAAAGATTTAATTTCGCTATCGTTTCTCCAACATTACCTTGTCACAGCAATCCCGTCTAGGAAACAGAGGAAATTGCGTCTTGTTACTCAGGGCTGTTGGGCGGCGATTCTCAGCTGCGTGATATATAATGTCGATGGACGTAAACTTTATAAACCATAACATCGTTATGTCTTACTGAAGAAGCAAGCGGTGCGGCGGGATCCCTTCTCGTGTCACTACTTGCTTGTATCCAATTTTTTTGGTATTTTGTCTATAAGTACATGCGTGCTGTAAGCCGACCGAGAATTTTGAACAGCTAGCCCATTACGTAACTCGCTCGCAATCGCCATTGTGTTCATTTTGGCAGTTCATGTACGGGCTGACAATTGGCATCGGAATCAGCTCGCTGTCACATTCATACAAGAACTGCCAAAATGAACACGATGGCGATTGCGAGCGTGTTACGTAATAAGCATAGAACTAGTAATAAGCTAGCAGGCAAAACGGCTAACCTGGCCATGCGTTCTGCGGTCTGCGATTATTTATTATTGCGAAGGTGGATTACTTGGGGATTCGGGAGTCTTAGTTATTCTTAATTATTGCTTAAATTTTGATTAATTTGATGTGATTGCACTGAACAAATAATTATTAGTTACTAACAAAGATAATATAAACTTCACCACTAAATCACTTCCACGCTGGTCTGCAAGCAAAGAAAAAACATAGAATGTACCAGTTGCTTCTTTTCCCGCGCAGACTGTTGCCTGCGACTTCGTCTGCAAAGAATTCGTTTCTCGCTATCCTGGGGGAATTTTCCGGGATATAATATCCGGGATATCTCTATGCCGAATTACATCCAGATTCGTTGGGCCGTTTTGGCGTGATTGAGTAACAAACAAACATCCATCCATCCATTCATCCATCTATCCATCCATACTTTCGCATTTATAATATTAGTTAGATGATACGGAACCCTCGGTGCGCGAGTCCGACTCGCACTTTGCCGGTTATTTTATACCTATAGATTAGGAAGAGAAGACACTACGTATTGCCACTTTTAAATTTTTCACGACTTTATAGACAAACTGTACACTGTCCAACATGGGGTTACCCCTATCCCGTGACTATTGGCTTGTGATATGATGTCCTCCAACGCTTATGAAGGGGGCTGGGGTCTCGCTCCCTCGCCGCCATAATCAGTCAAGGCGTTGGAGGAGGCGTAAAATAAAATTTATATAAAACGCGCTGCGACACTGGCAATTTGCTAAAAAGAAAACATTCTCAATTTAAATTATGTTCTCACTTCGCTTTCTTTTTTAAGAGGGTGCATTCCTGCTGAGCTGGCAACGTCGCATTTTTGGTTATTTTTTACGATTATTTCACAGAAATTGAATGAAAGTTTCAATGTGCGTCAGTACCTAATGCATTCGTTTTTAGTGTATTAATGTGTCCAATGCAATGATTAATCGTGATGGACTTTTATTTTCATATTAAAGGGATAAAATTATATATCTCGTTTAATAAGAAAATAAAAGTCCATCACGATCAATTATAATTTATAAATGCGACATTGCCAGCTCACTAGGGATAAACGTTCTTAAAACTTTACGCTTCCATATTGTTTCTTTTCTAGGACCATACCATGACATCTTAATGCGATTCAATTCCGATTCAGTTTAGGTTCGCTCGCTGTCAGATCCATACTAAAAATGACAGCTAAAAGCTCCTGTACGCAATTGATCATGAGCGCGGAAAAAAAGAAGCAAGTAGCTATTTAAAACATTACCTAGGTACCTATTATTTGTAATGTGTGTACATACATTTTCTACATTTCGTTTCTAGACTATTATACCATGACGATCAATTATTTCATTCATTAACCCTCAGTTCACCCTGAGTATATTATCTGCACTCGTCTTACAGGCCAGTTACATTACCTAAAGAAGAATTCTTAATTATAGTTCCAAATTTGAATATCGGCTTTTGTTTCGTTTTTTATTTTATTTATATTTGACGCGTTGAATACTCCGATAGATTGAATACGATTAAAGGATACGGCGCAGGATAACGTTTTGAACCAAATAAAAGTAAGTAAAGATAATGTAACAAACGACACCGAAATATTCCGAAACAATATTAAGCAACCCTGTATGGTCGATGTTTAAAATGTACGGGTGTAAAAGCTTTGTTCAAAGCAAAAGGTTCGATCAATATCTCAACCTACTTGTAACTAGGTACTCGTATAACCTGCTGAAACATTTAGAACAATTCTCAAACACCTTGCAAACATCTTTGGTGTACTTAACAATGATATTTGTTAGAATAATATCGGAACCGAAACCGTACTAACAAAGACCTCGACAAGCCACATAACAAAACCAATAAATTACCTCCGTAGCATTTTAAATGCTAATTAGCGTTTTTCACAAAAACTCGCTTAGTTCCACTCAAATGTTGCCGGCGGTAATAATGCATAAATTATATAACTGGCAACAATGAAAAAACATTTTACATAATGTAATCTCGCGGCGTCACAGGCGGTGGGTATTAGGTCCAAGTGCCGTTACGAGATGATATCAAACATGATCAATGTCTAATAATCTTAACAAATCAAACAAACAAACAAAATGTTCAATGTCCGCGCCTACTGTACAATTAATACTATAGAATTCAATGGAAATTCTCTTGCTGGTATATCAGTTTTTCTTTTTTCCGTTACATTTTTTTGTTATAGAACTTATGGTTTTTATAATTGGAACTCTTTAAGTATGTCTTTGAAAATGACAAACAGGTCTAGTTATCTAACATTTTTAACAAGAAATTATTTCCCAGTAACTAATAACTTACAGACTAGAAATGTGATAGATTCTTTTAAGCGCTTAATAGCCCATTAACATTTAGGACTTCAACGCTCTTAGAGACTGCGAGGAGCCTTTGTATTTGGCCCAAGCCTCTTAAATTGAAGCAACTTTAGTAATGTTAAGAGTTTTTTAGCTTTAATATGTTCATTAAAATGGACCTCCGCAAAGTAATGCCTGATTCAATAAAATGTTAAGAGCCTTTACGTAGTTCGTATAAAACTTGAAACCACAGCCAGTCCACAGTCTATCTTTTACGGCCTAAGGTAAAGACCCAAAGGAAACGTTTAGCATGATTTTTAGCGTAAATGTAGAAAAGGGAATCAAAATAGTGATGGGTTGCTAGCCGCATCGCGTATAACATGATACCTACAACTTTCACCCATTCCCTCGATGCGCGTTTACCATTTTGTGCGGGAAGATAAGCTATAGAGCGACCGCTTAAATGAGTCGTTGCCCGCGCGGTGCAGGGGCGCGGGGTAGGCCGACAAAGGGGGCCGAGAGAGGTGCGGGCGGCAGGCACCCGCCCGCCGTCTCCCGGTCCCCTTTGTCGTCCCACCCCGCGCCCCTGTTCCGCGCGGGCGAGGGCTCATTTAAACGGTCGGTGTTCCTAGATAGGCTTATTGTCTAACTCGCTCGCAATCGCCATCGTGTTCATTTTGACAGTTCTTGTATGAATGTGACAGCTAGCTGATTCCGATGCCAATTGTCAGCCCATACATGAACTGTCAAAATGAACACGATGGCGATTGCGAGCGAGTTAGACAATAAGCCTACTGGGGCCTTACCATGACGTCCTAATTCCGACTCAGTTCAAGTTTTAGCTGTCACTTTTATTATGAATCTGACAGCGAACGAACCTAAACTGAATCGCATTAAGATGTCATGGTAAGGCCCCAGCATCGATAAACTACGCGAACAAATATCTCGAATTATCTAATTACGTCTCAAGTGAGGCCTCGGAATAAATTGTACTTTCGTTCCGTTATGACGCGACGCGGCGACAAGATGGTTGTGGGAAGAATTAATCAACTGTTAACAATCGTAGAAAAGGTTTAGAACTTTAGAAAGTGCAAGCTTTGATACCGCTGTCGCGTCAACTTACTTTGCGTTGACATTCACAGGGCAGCCTTAGCATGACGTCTTAGTTCGATTCAATTCCGATTCAGTTTCAGTTACTTTATTTGCTTTTAAAAGATACAATTGACAACATTTCATTTTTATAACACCAGAAAATGTATATATGGTTTGAAAGCATTTTGCCTCCTGATCACTGCAATATGTTTATAATATTTTAATATCGCTTATTATAAAAAATGAAAATTAATTAAAAATATGTCCTAATTTTACCAAAACTACCACAGGATAGGTGAAACGCCTTTGCTTTTTTCACGAGAAAAAATAAGCGATCACAATTTTTTTTTTTTTTTTTTTATTGAATCAGGCGTTACTTTGCGGAGGTCCATTTCAATGAACACAAAATATTTACCTTGCTACTCCGCTACTTACGTGCAAGTTAACCAAGCCTGTGCGAAATATGTACGTTTTGCATGCAAGCCCTCCCACCACTACTACCACACAAAACGCACACAAATCCCACTTATTTCGCACAGGCTTGGTTAACTTGCACGTAAGTAGCGGAGTAGCAAGGTAAATATTTTGTGTTCAAGCGATCATAATTTTGTATTTTTGACAACTTCAAAGTACAAGGGGGGGCAATCTGAAATTCTATTTTCGAAGTTCGTTGCATACCTTCTCTCTCACTCTCAAGATAATGACTATTAGTATGAGCGGAACAGCACGAAGCGAACCTCGAAAATCGAATATTGGAGAATAGGGCCTGACATTGACAATTTGAAATTAACGTCAGCTTTTTTTTCTATAGAGAAAAGACAAAGGGATAAGTGTGTATTCTGTGATAGTATCGGAGTTACGTCCTTTTAGAATAAGCAAAAATTAATAAATTAATTATAAATTAAATACAAGCCCTAGCGAAAAAATTAAACTGTCAGCATGTTCATCTTTTCAAACAAAATACGGAGAACCATTAAAATTATAGGCTCAGAAATATGAAATGTTGTCAATTATCATGCAAAATTGTGTACAACAAAATAAACTTAGCCTAAATCATTCACACATTTTGCGGGTGGTAGGGCCTTGTTCAAGGTCCGTCCGGATCGCTACCACCATCTTACTCGCTAATCCTGCCGCTAAGCAGCAGTGCTTGCACTGCTGTGTTCCGGTGTGGAGAAGTAAGACAGCCGGGGAAATTTCGGGCACAAGAGGCATTTCATCTAAGTCCTCTAGGTTGGCAACGCATTTGCAATCCCTCCGGGGTTGCGGGTGTCTATGGGCAGTGGTGATCGCTTACCATCAGGTGACCCACTTGCTCGTTTGCCTTCCTATTAACATAAAAAAAAAATCATAAATTCAAAAGAACCTGTCACATTTCATTAAATTTTAAAAGCAATAATTAATCGTATAATTTACCAAAATACTCATCGAAGGGTAGAAGGGTCTAGTAGCCAAATAACTTTCCCGATTTTTTGAGAATACTCGCTCGGGTCTTCAGACTCTTTAACATTATGTGATAGGTGGTTAAATACCTTAATTGCTATATAATTGATGCTTTTTCGGAACAGAACAAAATTCGACCGTGGTAGTGTTATGTAATGGTTTCGTCTTAACGAGTAACTTTGAGTTTGACTAACCAATTTGTATGAGCTTTTCTTTTTATAAACATGTCTGGCAATTTAATAAATGTACATTCCAATGACAGTACTAATACCGTGCTTCATGAAAAGATGTCTATGTGTGGTAGGAAAACATTTCTCCATAATTCTAATGCACTTTTTTGTATAAGTAGTATTTTAACATACTATTACTATTTCCCCGCACTTCAAAAGCATATCTGATAAGGCTTTCTGTGTATGAAAAATAAATAATTCTAAGTGTATTTACATCGACAACCTTCGCCGTAGTTTTCAAAGCCTTTGCGAGTTTCTTGGAAATGTAGTCTACTTGATTGTGCCACTTCAAGTGTGTACCTAACTTGATTCCCAGGAAGCGAGTGGAATCTGTTTTACTTGTTGGTAAATCCAAGATAACATCGTCAGAGTTCACCGCTCGTCTGAAAATCATATGAAAACTTTTGTCATAATTCAACTTTAAACCATTTGCATCAAACCAATTACACATGTTATTCCAATTAAGTTTTGTCAGCTCTTGTAGAGAACTATATGACGGGGTCCTGAATATTATACTGGTATAATCAGCATACAAGTACGGCGTTCCGCCCGATAAACTTTCTGGTAGAGCGTTGATCAAAATAGTAAATAAGAGTGGCCCAAGTACAGACCCCTGCGGTACTCCACATCCAATCCAATGACGCTATCGGTAGAATTTGTGACGGTTTCATTTCCTTTATCATCATTTGCCTAAGTTCAAATTGACGATGATTACTCAAATATGAGGACAATAGCGAAATAACAGATCCCGTATACCGTACTATTCTAATTTGCGCAATAATATTCCGTAGTCTACACAATCGAACGCTTATTATAGTTTCGCTCGACAGACCGTCCCATTAAATGAGTCCTCGCCCGCGCGGTGTAGGGCGCGGGGTGGGACGGCAAAGAGGGCCGAGAGGGGCGGGCGGCAGGCACACTACCCGCCCGCATCTCTCTCGGTCCCCTTCGTCATCCTACCCCGCGCCCCTGGCGAGGACTCATTTAAGCGGTCGGTGTATAATATTGTATTAGAGACTTGGCCAAATTTTGTGCCGCTGTATAGTAGGATGGCTCAAAAAGCATGCAGAGTAATTTGAAATATTTTTCTTTTGTTTCAGACGAAGGAGTCACAAAGACGTTCACCTGTGCCCGCCCTCTGATTGGTCAGCATGTTTTTCTCCAGCTGGTGGGAGTGGAAGGCTCCCTCTCTCTCTGTGAAGTCGAAGTGTTCACTACTGAAGGTAAGATTCATCATCATCATCACCATCATCATCATGTAAGCCGAAGGACGTCCACTGCTGGACATAGGCCTCCCCCATGCAAGGCTTTCCACTCAGACCGGTCTTGCGCCCTCCGCAACCACCGGGATCCCGCGCCCCTGCACCGCTCGCAATAATAATATAGCCTTTTTTTATTCCGAATTCGCTACAATTTCAGTAAGTACATGTTGTTGTTGTGTTTTTTTTTAATTGTCACGTAATTCGGCGTGCCTCACGGCATAGGCCTCCTCCGTGTATTAGAGGGTTTGGGCTATAGTTCCCACGCGCGCCCAGTGCGAATTGGGAACTTAACACACACCATTGAATTTCTTCGCAGATGTGTGCAGGTTTCCTTACGATGTTTTCCTTCACCAAAGAGCTCATGGAAAATTTCAAATGTAATGTTCGCACATAATATCCGAAAAACTCAGAGGTGCGAGCCCGGGATTTGAACTCACGAAGCTCTGCTTGAGAAGCCACACGTCGAACCACTAGGCTACCACGGCTCGTCGGTCTATAAGTGTCAAATTTTCTTCAAAAATTCGAAATTATAATTTTTTCTCAGAAATTTACTTCGGAATCAGGCGAAACTTCGTGGGTAAATGGAATTGGTTCGGACGCCATTGTCACAATACAGATTAACTCAAGTTTACTGTTCCGTTGTCGGCGCGATCTTTTAAAATTCTCACGCTACGTAACAAGCTGTGTAATACTCGAAGGCACTATACTTAAACAGTAAAATAGTTATGCCGATCCATAAGAGCTCATGCAAATTATATTTAATAATTGAATATCTTTAAAACGGTAAGAGTTATCTTTTGTCTATTTTGGAGAAATTAACTTTATTTGACCTAAAGAACGTTCCCTTAAAGTTATCGTAAATCAACAAAAACACGGGGTCTATACTTATAAGAGTTATAAGAATCTGAAAACTTTAAATTATTGATGTCAACGTCAAACCAAATCAAATCTTGAAACTGAGTTACATCCCAAGTGAAATAAATGCAGGATTTTCCACTCAGAACTTGGCAATATTACACAAATATTATTACATAATAATATCAATTTTGTTATCGGCGAAGTCATTAACGGGGCATGTTCAATATTTAAGATTGAACTTGAATGTCATATCATTTATGTTTTACATTGAATATTATTACTTTAGTGAGCTTACTCGTGTAGCCGCCAAATTATGGGTATTGAATCGAGCATTAAAATACTTGCTATTACCCAAATTAAGGCAATTTAGTGAATAACGCAAAGAAATTGGGAATGATTTTCATATTCATCAAATATATTCAGTAAGTCGACATCAGCGGGGGTCTCGTTTATGCTATTAGAATTAGATGTCTGTCTAGCCGAAAAACAAGATAATAAGTGGGTAGCATATGAATAAGGTCTCCCCATTTATTTTTCTCCGTAGGTACTTATTTTGATAAGTAATCCAGTAATGACCTGTAAATCGAGCTGATAATCAAATGTTCTAAGAAATAAAGAATATCTACTTATAGTTACCCGAACGGATAACTCACGTATAAAAGTCGAGTGGTGTTCGTTTCGCTGCCGCCGGGGCGAGCGCTCCATGAGGAAGGACTACGAACTAGTCCGAAACATGTCGAGCATCACTCGACTTTTATAGGTACGTGAGTTATATTATATTATTGAGTCTCACGGTAGTTTCATGTTGAAAATATCTGCTTAGTCAATGTACGAAGATTTTTATTTTCATAATTAATAAGATCGAGAATCTTTTTTGAAATCATTTAAAAAAAGGGTAGAGAATGGGTAGTAACTAAAATAAAGTAAGCAATACTTGGTATCATTATGGAGTACCTACGCTTTTACTCTTGATTTGAAGTCAGTCAATAAAGTGTATGTACCACGTTCATGAGATCATGAGTCACAAGATCTAAGTGCTCACACCAGACTCATTAAACTTATGTGAAAATAATGCATGTGCCACTTTCGTGAGCCACATATTATATAAATAGAAAACGATAAAAAAAAATTCATTTGTTATGATTATTTATAATTTCACACCGTCATATTCCATGGATTCAATTACCATAAAGGGTGAACGTGGGTTAGTTTGAAAAGGCCTTGTATGGGGACAGGGAAGTTGTTAATTATTTAGGAGTCTATGCGAAATTGATGTTTGATTTGCGTTACTATGATTTTTACATGAAACGTGTTCCAATTAATTTTTAAGAAGATAATTGCTTTTAGTCCACTGTACCTTCGAGAGAGTGTGGGGAGAGTACACCAGATTCAATTTATTATTTGCTATGAGAGGCTTCATCTAATTTAAAATGCTTACCTCGGATTTACATCATGCAATCCTGACGTGGAAACATAAAGGTTACATGTATTCCTCTGCTGTCAGTAATCAGAGCCTTAACGAGCGGATCTAGAGTCGAATTCTTCTAGACAACAATTGCAACTGCAACCCATTTCTCAGTTCACGCGATATTGAGAGATGAAAGCTTCAAAGCACTAGTTTGCATTTCGTTCTATTATATGCAATATTATTTAGTACAAAAGGCGAATAAGGCAAAGAGCGCCAGATTATTTGTAAATGGCTTAATTAAATTCAATCCGGCTGTATTTTTTTAGTAACCTACTTATCCCCTTTTGAACCAAAGCGGAGCATTCAGTTTAAAGGTTAGGGGCCTTACCTTAATGCGATTCAGTTCAGGTTCGCTCGCTGTCAGATTCATACTAAAAGTGACAGCTAAAACTTGAACTGAGTCGGAATTAGGACGTCATAGTAAGGCTCCTGGAGTCCAAGTCACTAACTACAAAGCATTTTGAGACTATTATGTGAATACACCTGTACGCAATTCAATGGTGTGTGTGAAGTCCGCACTGGGCCCGCGTGGGAACTATAGCCTAAGCCCTCCCATTATGAGAGGAGGCCTAACCCAGCAGTGGGACGTATACTTATAGGCTGGATTATGTTATGTTATGTGTCTGACAGGCCCAGCGTTCGGGCCATCCCCTTGGCGCGGTTCTGGCGGAAGCCGGGGCCGCCGGGGGGGCGTTTGTGGAGAAAGCCTAGTAGCATCGCACTGCGTCCCCATCACACCGGACTGAGGCAACGCCGGAGTGTTTTAACTTTAGATATACCCCTCTGGAGGGGAGTCGTACATCCCCGTACCTAGGGCATCCATAAAGATAATCCCCCCTATTTATAAACGCTCTATAGGCCTCTGCTAACTTAGTAATCGTTTGTCCTCATTTGTCACTTTGGCGTATACCTTTCACGGAAGGACAAACGATTACTTAGTTGGCAGAGGCCTGTAGAGCGTTTATGAATATCTCTCCGTCTCCCGAAAGGGGTATAGACGTAATTTGCGTATATGTATATAACTTATGATGCTTAACCTCTTGCAGAGTTCTCGAACGACCGCTGCGCACCAAAAGGCGTGTCCGACGAGGTGGAGCTGGCGGCGTTTTCTCGGAACTGCTACGAGTTCAACGTGGCCAAGGGTGGCAGCTTCGACGACGCCCGGCAGCAGTGCCAGACGCACGGTGGCGATCTCATCCATGGTTTCCAGGTAAGGCTAAGGCCAGGTGAGGCGTCTCCTCTGCCATATTAACTATAGACCGACCGCTTACATGAGTCTGAGTAGGCGATACGACTAGCAACATCACTATTTTGATTCCCCCTTCCAACTATATGGGTAAATAAATAAAATAATAAATATCTTGGGACAATCGACACCAATTGACCTAGCCCCAAACTAAGCAAAGCTTGGGTACTAGACAACGTATAAACATACTTATATGTAAATATCAAATTAATCAAGAAATTTACTTCTTGATTTTTAATGTTTACTTTTGTTTCTTTGTTTTTTTGTTTTGGTATAGCACGCGTCACGGAATGACGAGGACCCGGGTTCGATTCCCGGCCATAGCTTTACTTTTCGGATTTTTCTATGTGTTCTAATTTTCAGTGTCGTTTAGAAATTAAATTTCTAACGGTAAAACGTAAAAAGTAAACATTAAAAATCAAGAAGTAAATTTCTTGATTAATTTGATATTTCCTATCATTTGAAAAACGGCGCCATCTCTCGTCCCTGGTGAGCAGTACATGTTCCACGGGAGTTTGTAATTGTGTCGTACAGACACATCATTCAAACAGATGACGCTTAGCGACAAATATTCGCATAGTAACAAGGTCACGTGACAGTTGGAAACAGATAGAAAAATTCGGAGGCTTACTCACCTGCTATGGGTGGTGTAGGGGTATAGCACGCGTCACGGAATGACGAGGACCCGGGTTCGATTCCCGGCCATAGCTTTACTTTTCGGATTTTTCTGTGTTCTAATTTTCAGTGTCGTTTAGAAATTATACTTATATGTATAGATAAATGCATACTTATATACATATTAAACATGCAAGACGAAGAAACATTCGTATTTTTTGCATACGTATATCTGCCCCGACCGGGTATCGAACCGGGACCTCAAGTTTCGTAGTCAGGTTGTCTAACCAGTAGGCTATCCAGTCGTCACATATTTATGTCCACAATCATGCCTAACGTGGCCTTTAGGTATTGTTATCCGGCCCTGTCTACTCCGTAAGGGATGAACACGAGATTTAAATACGTATGTAAGTATGTAACAATAACATCTCTGTCTCGTCGAACCGCCCACACTTGTTCGCGCTTAAAACCTATCACTTCGCCCCGGTCGTCTTTATAATTACAGTGTCAGCTTTCTCATTGAGCTCGACATTTGCATATTGTGCGAGCATTAGTTACGTATCGTTGGTTATCGAAATAACATTGAAAAGCGAGGGTAGTGGTAAAAACATGATGTAATTACGAGCGGAATTTTCCTTCCTGGCCAGGGGATGACGCAAACTTGTGCACACTCGGGCGGTGATAAAGAAATTTTATTTATTTCACCACCATCGGAATGTAATGTACTTCGCACATCATTTTTAGGGTTTCGCGAAAGGAAAAAAACGGAAACCTTATAGGATCACTTTTTGTTGTCCGTCCGTCCGTCCGTCTGTCAAGACCCTTTTTCTCAGGAACGCGTGGAGGTATCAAGCTGAAATTTATATCAAATACTCAGGTCTACTGTTCCTTAGAGCTGTGAAAAAATCAAACTTCTAAGCAAACGCAATTAAAAGATAGGTAGGGCAAAGTGGTCACCATTCGTACACTTTTTACATTTAATTTTTTATTTATTTGTCAAATTTAGCTAGTGTATGTACCTAAGCATAAAGTGTAACAAATATTATGTTTTTTACAAAAAAGTACGAAACTAGTACCTATGTCAAAATGTTAAAGGGTTATAGCCATTTTTCAACGATAAGGTATATTTACGAATGTTGACCACTTTCCCCTACAGCCGTTTATGCCACAAATTTTGGAAATTTGCAAGGGAAACAAAACCTACAGTGTACTTCCCGTGAACTCAGAATCTTGAAATTTGGTACGAGCAACGTCTCATAGCACAGATGAAGGAAAAATTGCGAAAACCGTAAATATGTACGTATGTCTGTATAATATATCAGTGACCAATATAAAGTGACCCCGCACTGCGTACATTTTGCTTTGGAGCAGGGCTCTGCTTACACTGGTATAGAGATATTTATAGATAATGGTACGGAACCCTCGATGCGCGAGTCCGACTCGCACTTGGCCGATTTTTTTAATGAAAAAAGCTGTGAGACCGAATTCGAACCCAAAATCCTCTGTAAGGTCATATTGACGTCGACATATGCTATCGGTAGCATTTGTTCTCGTGTGTATCTCCGTCTTCTGAGAGCAAAGAAAAAACATACATTGTACCATATGCCTCTCTTCCCACACAGACGGTATAAGCCCATCGAGGGAATCGTGATACAGGCGCTAGCAACCCATCACTATTTTGATTCCCCTTTTCCACCTTACGCCCACAATGATGCTAAACGTGGCTTTCAGATCTTGTTACTCTAGGCTCGGTCTACCCCGCAAAAAAGACGTGATTTATTTATGCACATAATACAGTTTCATTACATTCTCTTAGCGTAATCGATAGTCGAAAGTGCCTTTGTTGGATGGGCGAATATTCAGCGTGTTTTCGGCGTTTGTTTCGGTCATTATCGTCTCAGCATATATATACCATTAAAAAAGATGATGCTGAGACTAAAATTTTTATGACAACGAAACACAGTATCGATGCTGCATATAGCTTGTCCAAAGTTGTTGCGGCTTGTCCTTCTTTAAGATAATAACTGTGGGACAACAATGACGCAAGAGCCGAGCGGTCGAAACGCTTGAATATTGGCCTGGATACCAATTCTTTGTTCCTTCCAGGGTGCTACTGCCAGCTTCCTTACCCAGGAGTTGGAGCGTCGGAAGGCCCAGCTGAAGACGCAGCTCGTCTGGATCGGGGCCCAAAAGGAACCGGGACTTACCTCCCGCACGTGGAAATGGGTTGACGGTGAGAAAAAGTATTATAACATTGTTAACTCTAATCTCTAAATCTAATAATCATCACCAGATCTAAATTCGTCATCCAATCGAACATTAAATTCGAGCACTAATTTTCGACATCTGTCCCTCCCTACCAACTACAGATGGAACTTCCATTTATGAATTAAATTTCTAAGTCGGTATCCTGGTCGTTTAAAAACATTTTACAGTATTGAATTAACCTTTCAAAGCTTGGACGACAATAGCTATTATTTTAGGACAGATTTCAAACCATATTCAGTTGAAACAACAAAATTTTATGTATTGTAATAAATCTTATCGTTCGCCAGGTTTCGTCTTTTGTTTTCTAGGGTTATGAATTCCCAAGTTTTTTAAAATGCGAAAATGTTTTTCGCCATACAAAAGCACCCCTGAGCGCGGACATGGGAGGGTGTATTACTACGAGTATGCCTTGTGTTCTTAATTAATCTGCGAGCACAAAACAGCTTAATGCGAGGCGACACGTGCCGCGATCGAGTCGTAAACAATATTTTGAATTTGTTCAATTTCCACGTACTTAGGCACTGTTGTTTTTCAAGCACCTCAACTCGAAAACAGAAGCTTTTAACAACAGTTTTAGAATCATACTTGTCTCTTTGTGTTTTATAACTCCATTGTGTTTAGTTATTTTTTTTTGTGTACGAGCGAACTGGAATGGAAGTTTTTGGACACATTTTTTCTTGTATTACGATCGATACTGTAAACGATTCTGAGTGAGAAAAACCCTAGTTAAATTCTGGAAAACTTGATATGTCGACTCTTTTTTTGGAAAACATCATCATCATCAGCCTGAAGACGTCCACTGTTGAACTAAGGCCTCCCCCTTAGCACACCATAATGAACGACAACTCGCCACCTGCATCCACCGGTTTCCCGCAACTTTCACGATGTCGTCGATGGAAAACGCTCTCTGAATATTTCTTAGCGTAGTTCTGCAATTGCAGCAATTTAATTGATGTGTATCTAATTAAACTATGTTTTTCCTATATTCAAGGCATCTCAGAATTACCTTAGAATATTTCAAAACGTGCTTGGGTTAGGTACTTTGATTGATGTTAAAGTATTTATTGTAAGTAATAATTAAAATCAAATCACTCATTTCATACCGCAGCACAATGTATCGTAAGTCGGTCTATAAGTATAAAGTTATAATCCCCTTTATAATTTTCACTATTTTTTTTTTAACTCTCAACCCCATGAATCCATACCTACTCAGCGGCATATTTAGCGGAACACAATAAAAAGTTAGCAAAACGCATACTTAATGCTGTCAAGTCAAAATAGTTACTTAAAAATAGTTAAAAGTTACCTACACTTTTTTGCTGTTCTGCTAAATATGCCGCTGAGTGTTGTCCGGGTGAAAACTGGCAACTCAATTTTGAAACTAAATATCTTCAACCGTGTAAGACGGATGACAACGCAACAGTCAGCAAATGAGCTTGTATTTTTTTTTTGGCATTATTTCAACCATCTTCCCCAGGCGAGATAGTCTCGAAGCCCGCTTGGGGCAAAGACCAGCCCAACAACTACAACGGTGAGCAGAATTGCGTGGTCCTGGACGGAGGGCGCGCCTGGCTGTGGAACGACGTCGGCTGCAACCTGGACTATCTACACTGGATATGCCAGTACAGTGAGTGTCTGTCTAGGTACATATCGATCGTTTGATTTGAGCCTGCGGCCAAGCGAATTGAACGAACATTACAGACAGACAAAAATTATAAAATCTACTGTTTTGTGTTTTATTCCTCTCCCCTAATCGTTAGCGTAGCGCTCTATTTATGATGAATTTATCTAATGTAACAGCCACGAACTTCCTACTGATTTAAGTATTAGATTGTATAGATAAAACACATTTTTTTTTATTGCCGTGCGAAGTCTTTTTGTAAATGCTTACTTTTTTATTTTTACGGATCCTGTGGTAACATATCTCTTATCTCTGATAGCATGACAGAAAGTATTTTCAAGGCGAAACGAAGTTTGCCGAGTCGGCTAGTTTAAAATAAGGGTAAAAATTATACTTTTGCATTCTTTTAATAGGTACCTATGGCACTTTGAAAATGAAATAAAGGACCGTTCGGGGAAAAAATTGCTTTGTCTCCACGGTCCATTAATTTTTCCTTTCAATTATACTTAATTTTTGGAACAATAGCAGAAATCGACTTATTTGATCTTTTCTGATTGAAAAGGAAGAAATTATGACGCCTCTGTTACAGTTTTTTAATTAAATACTGACGCTTTGAGTGTGGATATTTTAAGGAGAGAAATCAAAGCTTTCGTGTCACTCTTGACATTTGCGACTGCAAAAGATATTTTCTGGATATTTTATTAAATTTGCCTTTGCATTTGCGACCAAAACCCGCGACCTTCGCGAAACTTCTTGGTTAGGTACCTACATGACAAAGCGAACCTGCGAATTTCAGCTTTCTATGTTCAAAGATTTGTCTGGAATATGGAGAATAAGAAAATCTGGAAGTAGATAAGTCTATTACTTGGGCACAAAATTTGGGAGGAAAATTACTTGTAAAATTTCCGTACAAGTTTAAGCCTACTAGCGCCATCTCTTAGTTGTTTGGGGAATTGTTCACACCGCCACACACAGCCATACTCTCGCGTCAACTTATTCCCATCATTGCTTTGACTTGAACATTTTGTGTTAGGTACATGGTTCAAGATTTTTTTAGTGTTGTATTTTTGTATGAATAATAAATTCAACAAATCTACCATATTCAGTACAAGAATCTCTAACAATACTGACCATATTTGGCACAAGTAACGACTTGCACGTGACCGGTGGCGCTTCGAGTTTTATCTTTGTTCATTGCGTGTGCTGTAAGGTAACCACTATACGGCGAGCGTTTTCACCACGCAATGGGTAGCGCAAACTCTTGCCACGCCAGCGACCGAGCGTATTCCTGCCTATGCGCGGCATTATAGGTACTGTTATTGTGACATTCGTGGCACTTACTATGACTCTCAGTGAAATAAGTCGAGTTGAGACACTGCTTTTGCGAATTAACAACACCTTTTATTGCCACTTTGTTTGCTAAGCCATAAATTTACAATGCGAAATTACATTATTCGCATATAAATGTACAGATGTCGTGCAAAATCCTTTCCCAACGTATTATCTCGGAAATGTTCGTATTTGTATGGTATTTGTCATGCTTCAGACAGACTCATAGACACGTCGGCATTCAGAAGTAATCGTATGTTCACGATGGGGAAGGATTATTTACTACGTCTGTAAGCCATACACTTAACTTGTCTAACCGTTACATCCTTCTAATTGAGAAAACTAACATACTCTTAGAGTACCCAGAGCTCACTAAGTTGTTACCTTTCTTCGTTATAATTAACGCAAAATCTACACGAAATCATTAAAATGCACTCTAATTAGCTAAACATACATAACATACATAAAAGAACAACTGGATTTTTAAAGTCTTGACTTGAATTGAATATGTTTGTGTCGTTTTATTTTCTTTGTTTTAAAATTTTTTGAAGCGGATAGTAATGAGTGGACTGTATTAGGAAAAGCAGGTCCTCAGCTCAGGACTAGTTTATTGACACTGACAAGAGTAAAAAAAAAAGGCAAAAACAATTAAAAAGTAGGTATATAAAAAGTATCAAAAAGTAAAGAGTTTGCAACAATTTGGTATCTATTATTGGATAGCTTTGCAGCGCGATTGTTATTTAAAATACACCATTGACTACAAGACATTATAAATGTTACAATCCTGAGGAGACAATGATGTGTCTGGCAAGTCAAAGCCAAAGTGACATCTATACAAATGAATGAAATTATAGTCCGACCGCTAAAATGAGGCCTCGCCCGCGCGGTTGCGGGGCGCGGGGTGGGACGACCGCGGGGGCCGAGAGAAGTCCCCTTTGTCGTCCTACGTTCGCACTGCTGCCGCGCGGTCTGTCCCAGCAGGCTTATTACGTAACTCGCTTGCAATCGTAATCGTGTTCATTTTGACAGTGTATGGGCTGACAATTGGCATCGGAATCAGCTAGCTGTCACATTCATACATGAACTGTCAAAATGAACACGATGGCGATTGCGAGCGAGTTACGTAATAAGCTATTATAGCTGCTTGCCAAGCGGTTATGAAAATAAGCAAGATACTTCCAAACTTGATTATTTTTAAGTATGTCTGTTTTGTTCATCGAATGCGTGTCTATCCAGTGCCACCGACCTGCGGGAGTCCGGACAAGCTGCTCAACACCACGATAGAGGGAGACAGCTACACTGTGGGGTCTTCCATCACTTACAAGTGCCCCGAGGGTCACATGCTGGTTGGGGACCAGACGAGGGAGTGCAAGCGAGACGGATTCTGGTCCGGCGCCGCGCCTAACTGCAAATGTAAGTAGTAGTAAGTTGTAGGTGAAAAACTTAAGTAGGTAAACCTGTTGTATGTGTGAGTAATGTGTGCGAATAGACAAATTGACGTTCCAAATTAGAAAAAAAAACACCGGGTAGCACTCCGGGAGTGCCGGCAGAAGTGAAATCTACTAATGCGCACACTCGCGCAAAAAGAAAAAAAAACTTTTTCTACACGAAATTTGAACTGCGGTCACCTTAGATAAGGCACTGTTATTCCACACCTTATACCACTAGGCCAAAGGCACATACGTTAAAGCGACTAAATCAACGTACACTTCGAAAATCGAACGCCACTCTAACTTCATTCGTATTTCAAAATAAGCTCTTGAGGATCTGATATCCTGATACTTAAACTCTCCCTCCGTCTTACGCCTGACGCGAATTTATCATTTTTTACCCATCCCAAAAAGTGTCCAACGTCGGTAAAGAAGTTTTCACTACAGAAATCCACCTTCAAACCTTCTTCTCTTCGCCTTCCATCAAGCGAGATTGAGGTCAAACGTAAGCCTATTTTATGTAAAAAAAAAATACAAAACCGAATTGAGAACCTCCTCCTTTTTTTGAAGTCGGTTAAAAATGGCATTAGTTCCATATCAGTTCTCTACACTACTACATACAACAGGTGCTTAAGTTTTTCACCTATATATAGATATGTATGTAACGATTACGATGGAACCCTGTAGCGGCTCTAATTTAATCATTAAAGGCAATTTGTTACGAACTTGCATTTGTTTAGCATCCACTACTGCACTAGGGGTGCTTTACGGGCGGACCGGCAGTCGATGAAATATGTAAAAGTTACGTGCACAGAAGGCATTCATAACGCGGTTATTTTATTGCTTGTGTTCAAACACCTTTGACATGCCTAGAGGTTAGTCTGAAAAAAGTATAGGTGAGTGATACGTGAGTAATGTGTGCGATTAAACAAATTGACGTTCTAAATTAGAATAATGAGTTAAGCCCCATATCAGTTCTGTACACTACTAAATAACTTTAAGTTTTAACATGATTGTGGGCGTATAGGTAGAAAGGGGAATCAAAATAGTGATGGGTTGCTAGCCGCTTCGCCTCTAACATGATTCATAAGATTTTCACCCATTGAATTGAATTGATTTAACAAAAAATATATATCAAAAACTATATTTTTGTGTCGGGCTTACTAACAAAATTGGCCAAGTACGAGTCTGACTCGCACACCGAGGATTCCGTACAAATTCGGCTAGCTAATATAATATCCATTTTTAGCAGAGACCTGGTTCTAAGCAAAATGTACGCAGCGTGAGGTCATTTTATACTGGTTATTTACATAGAGAGACATTATAAATTTAGATTTTGAAAAAGTAGTTATTGTGACATAACTGTAATAGATAAACATATAGTATAGCGGGCTTTTTGTAGATATTGATGTCTCCTATAAAACTGTAGTACATCACTTTGCAATATTGTCAACAGTTTCCGCAGCCGTACGCAATATAAGGATTATTCTGGTTTTTTTTTCACACCTTGGGTGACACTATCGAAGTTTTCATACGGATCCCTAACTTTTTGAAATATTCTATAGCCTATGTTACTCGGAGATAATGTAGCATTCTAATGGTGAAACAATTATTAAAATAGGTCCAGTAGTTTTTGAGTGAATCTATAACAAACATACAAAAATACAAAAAAATACTCATTTTTCCTTAATAATATTAGCGTAAACAAAAACGGGATATGACAAATGACGTCATCAAAAGCGCGCGCTCAATGGCGGCGTTTTGAACGGCGCAAATTTATTCGATGTTTTAAATTTCACTTTAAAAAATATTTTTACTCAAAGATGCAATGAAATGTTAACCTTACGTCCCAAATAATAGTCCGGGACGTATCACGTTGCGGGCGCGGTTGGACAAGTGGTATGTAATGGATTTTCATACAAAATGGCTGGCCTTGGCCTGCAAAGCGATCGTGTTTTGTTTCGTGGTGGTCGTCGTCGTGCGCTGCGCGGGCGCGGGGCGCGCTGCTGGAGGACACGCACGTGGAGGATATGCGCTGCTGCTGCTGTCCGCTGCCTAATGCACGCGCTAGCGGCGGCAACATTCTAAGGGTTTTTTTGGATTTTTTTTTATTTCATTGCATATTTGAGAAAAGCACTATACAAGCCTCGGCGTGAAAGAACTTGCAGGCATCGTACTCCTATCCATCTATATACATTACTCAGCCTGCAAGCCTTTCTTTCCCGGCCTCTGCAGTAATGTACTATTAATATTTTCAAGCCTGTTTATATTTTTTTCTGTGTTATAGAGATGCAATTGATCATTATATTTATAAGTAATAAAAAAAATACATGTGTATTCCCTATTGTTGACAGATGTCAACTGTGGCCCGCTAACCGCGATCCAAGATGGCGACGTGTCGCTGCCGGACGGCCGCACCACGCACGGCGCGCGCGCAGTTTACGCCTGCCGTGAGAACCACACGCTTGTCGGCGACCAAGAGAGGTAAGAATTTGGCGGATTTTGACGGATAACTTTACCTAATCGTTGGTGGCTTGTAGTACAAAAAGCGACGGGTAGCACTCCGGGAGTGCCGGCAGAAGTGAAAACAGCAGCTTAGATTAGATTTTAATGTTGTAACCTCCATAACGCTCAAAACGCGTACCATACTGGCCGCTTACAAAAAAAACATACGTATTATCTATATTGATAGACCTCTAACAATGTGCTGATGCCCTAGTACTAAGCTCTTAGAGGATCTGATATCCTGGTACTCAAACTCTCCCTCCGTCTTACGCCTGACGCAATTTTTTCATTTTTTACCCATCCTAAAAAGTGCTCAGCGCCGTTAAAGAAGTTTTCGCTTCAATTATTAAGAGGCTGACAACACCTAATTTTGTTGAAATTGATGTTATTTAAGCACTTTTTTAAGAAAAACTACACACAAAAAAAATCCAAAAAAATTATATTGATAAATTTCGTCATATTTCAAACACGATAGACGGACTCGATACATACATAATTGAGCAAAATCGGCTCGATAGAAAATAATTGCAAAGATTGGTCTTATAATCATCATTAAACGGTTCTATGTCTATATTTTTTCGACGTATGGGTCTGCAATTAAAAACATGAAGCCAACATATTCATACCTACACGGCTAACGAGTCATATTTCACAAATAATCCATACTTTTTTTTATTTCTTCTTATTTGTGTCTTATTTGCAAGATTTTAGACGCGCGCCAATCTGCCGGAATAGTTTCTTCTCTTTCACTCACAGGCACGCAAACCGTATGTGCGAAGAGTGGCGCTGCTCAAGGTCATTTGCTGTTGACAGCGCCTTAAGTAGATAGATTAGACTGGTACTTAGGTTAAGCGCACAAACAAATGTACATACTGTCATGCCTCTTCCCCTTAGGGGTAGGAGAGACTACTTTGTTCCACTTGGTGCGATCCTGACTCACTCTTTCGCTTCATACACAATTCATCTATCTCTTCATATATGCTCGTCGGTTTAGGGTACTCTGCTCTTGGTCTAACCTCTTTTCAGGGATCTCGGAAACGCCTCTAACGATTCCAGTGAAACTATTAAGCTTTTGGGGGTGAATAACCGTTCAGAGAAAACATATTTTGGCAACTCAACGGATACATTACAATGTTTTAATAACACAGTAGTTTTATGTTGAAAACCATTTCTAAGTTTTTGTAGACACCGACCATTCTCATTTCTACTATCCGCTTGTTTCATTGTGTTGCAGGGTGTGCGGTGATGGCGGGTTGTGGAGTGGCGAGCCCCCGAAGTGCCTCTTCGACTGGTGTCCGGAGCCCCCGCCGGTCGCGGGCGCCACCGTGGACGTCGGCGGGCACAAGGCCGGCTCGCTCGCCACCTACACATGTCAGAATGGCTTCATTCTCTTCGGACAGCCGGTAACGCATTGCCTTCATCTACAACTTCGATTACCTATAAAGGACGTCTATTAATTATAATGCAATACAAATTATTTTGTAAATGAACATGAGTCGTTTTCGACGATTTTTTGACTGACCCCAACTGACGCCACGTCAGATATCGTGAGATTTGGCTCGACCAGGGTCAACTTCACATGAGATTTTTGAAAATGGTCATTTTCAGTGAATTCGTTGACTTGTGCTTGATTGCGTTACATTGATGTAAAAACGCAATTCGTAGGATTTAACCATATTACTGGAAAAAACACGTTTTATATAATATTAAACTCGGTTGCCTCGCAATCTCAAAATCTTCAATCACAACCTCAAATCTTCATTATATTGAATGGTATGGTGATATGGTTCATCCCCCGTTAAGATTGGATGAGATTAGGCGCGCCCTCCTCCCCCCTAAAAGCCTTACGTAATTAATGTATGCCCCTGCCAATATTCAATCGAAGTCATAATTAAAATTAAGAATTCATGATATTAATTCACTTTCCTTGCAGTGGTTCTTATGCATAGCCATGTTTGGCAAAAATCGGTCCAGCAGTTTGAGAAAAGACTGCAGATCTATAAACTATAATTCTTTTGCTTGGGGAGTTTTTAACTAAAATAAATATTTTCGGACAACTAACACCAACTGACTTAGTCCCAAACTAAGCAAAGCTTGTAATATGGGTACTGGACAACGGATACACATACTTATATAGATAAAGACTCGAGAACAAACATTCGTATTTTTCATACAAATACCTGCTGTCTGGGTTCTTTAACCACTAGGCCATCCGGTCGTCATTTTTTAACTATCATTTTACTTGTTCAGAGTGTGTCCTGTACCCTGGGTGGTCTCTGGGCGGGCACGCCTCCGTCCTGCAAGTACGTGGACTGCGGCACTCCCGCGCAACTCCACAAGGGCTCGTTCCGCCTGCTGAACGGGACCACCACTTTCGGCTCCGTGGCGCGGTTCAGCTGCGAACAGGACTACTGGCTCGCTGGTGCTGAGGAGCTGACTTGCAACCGGGATGGGAAGTGGTCGCACGACATACCTTCGTGCGAATGTGAGTAGCCCAGATCCGGTGAGAGTGAGGCATACATAAATCACGCGTTTATCCTTTACGAGGTGGACAGAGCCCAGGGTAACAAGACCTAAAGGCCACGTTTGTGATTGTGGGCGTATAGGTGTAAAGGGGAGTCAAAGTAGTGATGGGTTGCAAGATTCCTAAGATCTTCGCCAATTCCTTCGATAGCAACTGGTACATTCTATGTTTTTTTTTTTCTCCCAGACCAGCATTATGGAGGGAACCTGTTATAATGCTACTGGTAAACTTACGTTAGACGTGCAGCGATGACACTTAAACATTCTCCACACGCAGTGTCGTAACTATAGGGTGGCAGGGCTAGCAAAATGCCACGGGACCCCTGCTCTACGGGGTCCGAACTGGCTTGGCCTCGAGCACAGAAGAGAAGATGACGCACGTGAGCAAGGGCCCCGTCTGATGAATTTGCCGCGGGTCACTGACGTAGTAGTTACTCCACTGTCCACACGGATGCCATAAGGTCTTAATAGTCTTACACGAAGCTTGATGAGAAAAAGGAAAGATAATCTTGAGACATGGATAAAATGGTCGCATTACATACCATACATTACATACATACATTAAGCAAAGGTTTGCTTTGTAGGGATATGATAATAATATGCATAACTATCTCACTTCAGGAGAGCTAGAGCGGTGCCTGTGTGGTATTTCCTCTTCAATATCTAAAAATAAAAAGTAAAAGTAAAAAGCCGTGGTAGCCTAGTGGTTTGACCTGTGGCCTCTCAAGCAGAGGATCGCGGGTTCGAATCCCGGGCTCGCACCTCTGAGTTTTTCGGAATTTATGTGCGATATCTCATTTGAAATTTACCATGAGCTTTTCGGTGAAGGAAATCATCGTGAGGAAAACCTGCACACAACTGCGAAGCAATTCAATGGTGTGTGTGAAGTTCCCAATCCGCACTGGGCCCGCGTGGGAACTATAGCCCAAGCCCTCTCATTCTGAGAGGAGGCCTGTGCCCAGCAGTGGGACGTATATAGGCTGGAGAGATCTAAAAGTATTCTTCGTCTTCCTAGTGATCACGTGTGCTGACCCGGAGGTGCCGTCGGGCGGTTACATGGAGGCCTATGACTACAACGTTCACTCGACGATCGACTTCCATTGCGAGCCGGGGCACCAGCGGGTGGGCGAGTCCAGTCTCACGTGCCAGCAAGACGGCGAGTGGTCTGGCGAGTCCCCCAAGTGCGAATGTAAGTATCAAAAATATTAAAAGTACGCCGAGTTCGTGAACGTTTCGGGTAACCATGTTGTTCAACTCTTCGAATCATAGCTCCTGTCGTGCGCAACGATCTACAAATGGCTTAATATATTTTTATGTGATGATGATTGTCCTTTAACTCCTCGTGGAGCATAGGGCCTCGACAGTCTTTCTCCAGACTTCTCTAATCTGAGCCCTCCTTGGCGTCTGCCCAGATTATCCCGCATTTTTTATGTACTTTACTATTATTATTATACATACCTAGTTGCATAAGAAAACTACTTTCTTGAAGTTGATTGAAAATTCACCGTTTTCAGACTTTTTCCGTTGTATACACACATTCGCCTAGCTGCATGCCAAATTTCAATTTACTAGAAGACCTGCAAGTACTCAAAAAGTTTGATGAGTAAGTTAGTCAGTGATAAAAATAGTGATTTTCAGCCGTCACAATCTCGTGAATATCGAGAGATTTTTCATTGAATTCATTAGTGTTATTTTAAAATAGCCTTGATGATGTGATGTTGGATGGGGACGCCTAGCTGGGTCAGGCAGGCTATCGATCCTCTTCGGCGATCATTCAGCCCAGTTCCCCTTGGACGGAGCCGCCAGTTACTGTCCCAACAGCGCTAAAATAGCCTTATAAGAGTTGCGAAATTGCAAGGCACGTCAATCTTTAAAGTTGTTGTGGGTCAAAAGTGTCCCAAAATGGTCTGTGCTTTGCAAGCTTGGCTGACACGCCGCCGTGTGTCCCTTCCTAGATAAAACGGTTCCGGTTTACTCACAAGCTTACTCTTTACAGATATCGACTGTGGCAAGCTGCCGCCTCTGACGTACGGCGCGGCAGAACTGTTGAACGGCACAACGCACCTTGGCAGCGTTATTCGGTACTCGTGCACGGCAAACTACCGGCTCGTGGGACCCGTCAGTCGGATCTGCCAGTCGGACCGGTCGTGGAGCGACGCAACGCCGCGATGTGAAGGTAACCAAGCACACACGCTACTTTGCCACCACATACACAAATCACGTCTATATCCCTTACGGGGTGGACAGGGCCTAAGGTAACAAGACCTAGGCTTTAGCGTGATTGATACACCTGGTTCATAAAAACTGCAAAATGTCGGTTCAATTCACCATTATAAGAGGACTCTTGCAAGAGCAGCGCTTCATACGACTGAAGCAAAACGAGGAAATAGGTCTTAATCCAATTCAATTCCGACTCAGTTCAGGTTTCAGCTGTCGTTTTTAGTATGGATCTGACAGCGAGCGAACCTAAACTGAATTGGAAGCTAATCTCATTAAGACGTCATGGTAAGGCCCCTGGTCGCAAATGAACACCCATGGACTGCTGTCCAACTCCAAAGGATTCCAGATGCGTTGCCAGCCAGCTTAGACGGAATAACTCATGTGACAGTAATTTCACCAGCTTTCTTACTCTCCACGCAGGAGTACATACAACAACGGCGCAATCCGCTTGGCTGCAACATTTGCGTTCCGGTTGAAACTTGCACAAGATTCCACCCGGGAGACTCTTCGCTTCCTCCCACAGAAAAGACAAGTTTATAACTAGTGCCTTTTCCCCAGAAATCCGCTGTCCGGAACCCATAGTAGCCGAGAACAGCATCGTGTCGGTGACTGGCAACGACCGGATGCACGGCCGGACACTTATCCGGACATCGACGTCTGTCAGCACCAGCAGCGGCAATACTTACCGCATCGGTGCTCTGGTGAAGTACCGGTGCGAGCGCGGCTACAAGGTGGTCGGCGAGAGCCTGTCCACCTGCGAGGACAGCGGGCAGTGGAGCGGGGTCACACCCAAATGCCTGTGTTAGTATACCAGCCAGTCCAGTGTTCGACACCCCAGTCAACTTTCCTCATGCCATCACCACTAGATCATAATTATCTCCGTATAGACCTTACTCTTATATCTCCCGGGACGCTGTTCACTTAAGAATTTGTGTATACCAATGATTATACGTTTTGCTATTTCATCCTGCTGCCACTTCTATAGCGGTCAGTTTGGTTAGTATAGAATAGTATGGTGTCAGCTCGCCGTCAGCACTAGCAACCGCTGGTCAAATATCTTGACGAGCTTAGTGACTCCTAATTGCTAGTGATATTGTTAGTGTATTACAGCTCAACGCTCGAAATATATTCAGTCAACCAACTTGCACAGATTGTACCTAATGTGTGATCTTATACCAAATCTCTTAACCTCGAAGTCGCATTTCCAACACTAGATATTTTTAATGGTTCTCTATGGGTTCGTGAATTCGATGATGAGTCTTCGAACACGACAGTAAAGCTTTGAAATGCCTATAGATGTGGACTGTGGTAATCCCGGCCGCATGGACAACGGCAAGGTGACGCTGGCGACGAACGCAACGTACTACGGCGCGGCCGCGCTGTACGAGTGTGACGAGCACTGGGTCTTGGACGGCGTGTCAAGGCGCCAGTGCCAGGACGATGGGACCTGGAGCGCTGAGCCACCGCAATGCAAGGGTTAGTACACATACCACCTCAATTCAACTTGTGTTAACCTCTTCACCGCCGCATTCTAGTGGCATCCAATGGACTCACACGCCACGGTCATTAGATGACCAACATTCAACTCGAAATTAATAGTTCCACAATGGAATTAAAAATCAAGCTAGTTTGTCGTTTCCGTGGAGCACATACAGAGCCCGTTACTTAATTTATAGTTTGGCGGCGAAGAAGTTAAGAAACTTCTCAGTGTGACATGACAGAAAGAAACAAAAACAGCATTTTTTTCTATTAACACAATAAACAGGGGCCTAACGTGCCATTTTTCGATTAAAACTATCGATAGGAAGTTGATCTTACGGCAACGATATTTGATTGTGTTTTGTCACAGAGATCACGTGCGCGGAGCCGTCGCTCCAGGTCAAGGGCAGCGCCGGGCTGAGCGTGGTCACATCAACGCGGAGCATCGGCGGCGAGGCGCACTACCGCTGCGAGCGCGGCTACAGCCTCAAGGGGAACCAGACGCGGCAGTGCCTGCCAAAGGGCCAGTGGGCTGGGACCCCGCCGGCCTGCTTGCGTGAGTGCAGGGCCGTCTTTAAACTATTTGAGGCCCTGGGCACATTAGGATCATGGGGCCCCTATGACCTAAATATCGGTTATCGTTTGGTAATCAGGCAGGAACTAGGGGGCCCCATTCGATCGCGGGGCCCTGGGCACGTGCCCATAGTGCCCAGTGGAGAAGAGGGGCCTGCGTGAGTGCCCACCCAATGATATTATAAACCCTAGATTCGCTACGAGCGCTCAAAACTCGTCCCGAGCAGATAGTGCTTATATTCCGTACACGTGCATTTGAAATAAAACTGTAATGTTTGTGTTATATGTACAGTCGTATTTCGAATATTTTAAAATGTGTGTGGTTAAAATATCATTTGGCATTTGCGACTTTCATAATTTTGGAATGTACTTTTGGGACAAGTTTTGGCAGTGATTTTATACGTGTCGGTGCATCTAGGGTTTACAATATCATTGGCACCAGCCCTTGAAAAATTACGGTTGCCTCGCGGTCATTAGTCGAGGATATCCGGCTATCGATAAGATCGAAGCTTTTCGCATTAACGTTCGTTGGGTAAACCAAAAACCGGTCAAATTCCGTACAAATTCGACGAGTGAAATCCAGTGTTAGCAGAGCCTTGCTCCTAAGGAAAATGTAGACAGTGTTAGGTCATTTTATATTGGTTATTTACCTAGACAGACAGACGAATAACCGGCTGTCTTATTCTCCACGCTGGGTGACAGCAGCTCAAGCACTGCTGCTTGACGGCAGGATTAACGAATAAGATAGCAAGTTGCGACTACAGCTGACTTTAAATAAAATTGTTTTGTGTTGCAGCCATCGATTGCCGTCATCCGAGCACGATCGAGAACGGCCGCGTCATAGTAGCCAACGGCACTTTGTTCGGAAGCTCTGTGGAATACCACTGCCTGCCTCTGTTCCAGCGTGTTGGGCCGTTCTTGCGCAAGGTAACATTATAATGCACCCACGTTAGGTTTAGGGGAGGAATGTAGCACAATCTCATTTGGGGGTGAGCAATCTCACCCTATCTCAATAGGGGTGAAGAGGAATCTCACCAAATCTCAAGTGGGGGTGAGAGGAAATCTAATCCAATCTCACGAGGGAAGAGGGGATCTCGGCAAATATGATTTATATATTTTTTTCCGCAAATAACTGCAAAATTTGCGACAAAATTGAGTTAAATTAAGTGAAACATGTTTGTCTATTTTCGGGTGAAAAGAAACTTCTCATACAACTTTCTATGGGCAATGACCCGGTTTCATTGCACCCGATTTTATTATATGGCTGAATCCTACACTATACTTAACATGGTAATATGAACGAAATTATACACATATTTAGCGTAATTTAAATCCAGTTATTTGTATAGCTTTTTTCTATGACAAGAACTAGTGGTGTTTTATTATACGTTATAAGGGTGCGACCAAACTGCCGCGTATACGCAGTGACGTGTCGTATGCGTCACATTTTCTCACCGTTTCTTCATACATTTTGTTGCGATTCCGTAACGTCACCGTTTTTTAAGCGACGGTGTGGTCGCACCCTAACTCTTTCTATTATAGACCGACAATTAACTGAGTCCCACCCACGCGGGTACAGGGACACACGGTAGGACGACAAAGGGAACCGAGAGCGGTGCGGGCGGGGAGTGCGCCAAACGCCCGCACCTCTCAGCCCCTCGGTCGCCTACCCCGTGCCCCGCAGCCGCGCGGGCGGGGACTCAGTTAAGCGTTCGGTTTATAGATAAGATAATAGTAACGGTTTGTTTTACCCAGTGCACGGACGAGGGCAAGTGGTCAGGGGAGGAGCCGAGCTGTGAGATCGCCAGCAACGAGGCTGCCGAGTCTAGCACGCTGCCGCTGCGCGTGGGCATCGGGTGCGGCGTGGTTCTGTTCCTGTTGGCGATGCTCGGAGCTATCTACCTAGTGCTGTGAGTATTGCGGCAGTTAGAGGATTTTCGTTTGGGGGTGGCTTGAGCCCCTAGCCAACTTCTCCCGCTGGTTCCGCTGCAATCGTTTCTACCACCAGCAATGAGTCGGTTGGAAAACTAGGGGGGCATCAATTACGTGACGGAATCTCACCCAATCTCATGTGAGGGAAATCTCGGCAAATATGACATGCCTTTTTGTTCCGTAAATGTAATATTGCGAACTGGTGGGCATGATAAGTGGGAAAGATATGGCCACCCGCAATATCGACGGATGTTCGCATAAAATTTGCAATGTTATCTTACTCTTTCTAACCATTTACAGCCGAAAATCTACACCAGTCAAGAACACAGAGAACATAGAGGGCGCGGAACGCAAGGAAGACCAGAATGCCGCCGTTATGAGCTACGCGACCCTCCACGACACGACCGGACGACACATCTACGACCACGTGTCGGACAACGTGTACGACTCGCCGTACAGCGACCATCTGGCCGACAATGTCGCGTACGGTCGCCGGAGCGACACCGACTCGGCGTACGAGCCGGAACCTACTGGGCCCAATGCCGTTGTCACTATCAACGGGGTCGCCGTGCGTTGATACGGTGAACGCTAGACTGTTGGAATCTTTGTGTAATACCAGGTGTTTGTGAGCTTGTGTGCACGGTTGTAATATAAATAAACATTCGCTATTTTAAATGACTTCCGGTATATTCAGTGCTTGTGGTCGCAACCAATGTGATGTGGCCGAAATGTTGAGGTAATTTTAAAGTTACTTTTTAAATGACCAAGTCCAGTTTATTACGAAAATGTAGAGTATTTCGATGCATTTTTTTGTAACTTTCGCCTGAAGGGTTCGTTTATATTTACTTTAGGTACAACATATTAACCTAGAATTTTATATTTTTCACGCATTCTTCGTCGGTCGGCCACGCATCAATTAAAAACAGTTCTTATAGCGACTTTGACGATTTTTTTGCTGGCATAATTTCGAGCTGATGACATGTTATGTACAAAATGATCCATACATACAATAAAATTTCCGATGCGAAACAGTGAAGCTAACATTCGACTCGGGCTTCGATTCTTTGCGTCATCGAGTTTTATCTCTATTGTGAGATTTCGTAAAACTACGGATATTTTTGTAGACGTATTGTCGGCATCCCAAGGGATAGCCAGTGCTAATAACGAATTTAGGTAACCAATTAGCCATCGATCCAATCGCTTACGTAGAGGACTGCGTCTGTGTCATAAAAATAGTCGCTGATTTTCTTTTAGAATTAGTATCGGTATATGACTAGTATATTTATTGATTTAATGAAACGTTAATCAAGTTTTTCTTAATCTTACATCCCTATTTTTTCGAGATGACTGAATTCGATAACTATGATAGACGTTCGGATAATATTTCGTAATTGGTAAGTAATTTTGATGCACTTAAACTTATTTATATTGAAGAAGAACAGATCTGATGAATTTGCCGCGGGCCCCAGACATATAAACCGGGATGATATGAGAAAGGGATTGAAGAATCTGTCATACCATATACTTACGTCAAAATATATGACAGATTTCTCAATCCTTTTCACATCGCGGTTTAAATAATATTACGCTACTGGACCCTGTTTCATAAAGCTACACGTTACAATTTACAAAAAGTCTCTTTTTGATTCTATGTGTTAGATAGAGACTTCCGCTTGTAAATTTTAACATGTAGCTTTATGAAATAGGGTCCTGGTCTTATTACCTTTAAAGCAAGCGGTCGAAGTGCTTAAGTATGCTAAATATAAGCGAAATGAACCGCGATATTAAAGTTAATAGGGAAATCTTGAAAAATTAATCTTGCCGACTTAGAGAATGAAGTATAAACATAATTTAACCTTTTCGCCGCCACGTCTACTACAAGTTCTTTATGGTGATGCCTTAAGTTGAACCTAAACCCAATTGAACGAAGGTTGCTTTTGCATTAAAGTAATGGACGCAATGGTCGTTGGAGTCGAAAAGACTCCGTATTATTTCATGATTTTCGCTACTCCGAAATTCGATTTTCGAAGTTCTTATCATACCGGCCCTCTCACTCTCGAATTAATTACTATTAGTGTGAGCGGAACCGGAACGGCATGAAACGAACTTCGAAAATCGAATTTCGGAGTATAAGGCCTGATACGGTCGTGTTCATGGTCTCTAGTGTAAATTTTTACACATAAACCGTCTCGAACGCGTTCACGTAAACGTCTCAATTACTAAATTGTCAGCGCCACTTGCGGATCGAAACGGCAACAAACTGAGCCTCTAGTGTAAGTTTTCACATGAACAAACGTCTCGAACGCGTTCACGTAAACGTCTCAATTACTATGGAAAAATTGGCAGCGCCACTTGCGGATCGAAACGGCAACAAACTGTTCCCATAGTATTTGACATTTTAACGCAAACGCGGTCGAGACGTGTTCTGTGACCGAAAACTTACACTAAGCATACTGTTCTCATAGTATTTGATATTTTAACGCAAACGCGGTTGAAACGTATTTTGTGACCGAAAACTTAGGTACACTACGCATGTAATATATCTGATGGCGATTGTGCCTGGTTAATTAGACCGATAGTAAAATCCTGATTTTCGTTATTTAATACGCAACTGCTTACTATTGTAAAGATGGACTCTTAACCGCATTGCTTTTTATACAAAATTGTATGACGTAAAGGTTACCATTTACTGTACACTTGAGTGTTCAAATTCGACACTGAACCACAAACAATGAGGATCAACAGTTTGTTATACTTAATATTTTTCATACACTAAATTTGACAAATTGTTGTCTTCGCTGTATTATGGTTCAGGTCGATTTTAATTTTATCGTAGCTGTAGGTTATTGACCCGGTGGTCTCAGAACTGAGATTGCTGGGTTTGTTTGTCTACTTGTACATAGCTTTTAATAGTTTTAAATAGATAGTCAAGGCAAAAATGTATGTGAAATGATCACCAACCCTTACTAGGTACGAACCAAAGATGTGGAAGTTGGGAGTTGTATGAAAATTTATGTATTTATCGTAAATCGATAGTTATATTATATTATAATTTGATGAAATAACCAGGAATTTATTTACCCAAAAAAATATACTTATTTAATTTTTCTTCGCTAACGCAATAATGTATTTTTTATACAAGCCTTTTAGGCCTTGCCTTATAGTCTACAAGCATATTATAAGCTTTATTACACTGACATCTTTTGACTTTTGGGAAATAACTTCTGAACGCCATTGACGCATAAAAATACTACCTACGTCACCTAACGCCACTAAGCGCCAACTTGTACGGATACGTAACCTACCATCGCGCCACAGTTTGAACTATTATGTTGAATAAATGGCGTACAGCAGCGTATGGCAGGACAGCTCTTAGCTTTAGATGTCGCTGGCGTTCAAAATAATAATATCGATACATGTAGGTACGAAGTTGTACAATGCATCCCGGATATTAAAACTCACCATTGACGTACTTTCCCGAACAAACCGTAGCTTATATTTGAAAGCGTAAATTGCATTTTGATTTAATTAGGTCATAAGGAGCACTAATACCAATTTTTAACTGGTAAAATGTATGAAGTGGATTATGGCCTAGTAGAAAATATTATCTGCCTAAAGGAGAGGTATCCTAAGTTGACGCAAGAGTAGTTGGGATATTTTATCTTATTATGTCGCGTGCCTCTACGAATTATGATGATTTTGTGAAGAAACTTTATGGATGGGTAATATTTTCAAGGCCGTTTTCTCACTAGAGTCCTGTATGTTTCTACATTTAAGTAAATTTATTATTCTTATCTGAGTATAAAACAACCTGTAATTGAAATCAAAACCACAGAAGTATCAGTTCTTTCTCAAAACAGTTGAATTTAATTTGAATTAAGTACTAAATATTTTTCGTACTTGTGTAGAAGTAAAGTTGAACGACACTTTCTTAAGAAGAAAGGAGAGAGATAGAATTAACTGTTATCATCATTTTGAACTGTACTGAAATATACTTACTTTCAGCTCACATTCTCCTAGTTTTATGTGAAACGAAAGTATTAATGAAGTAAAATTTTATTATTTAGTAGGTAAGGTATTTTGCACAAATTAGCAGAGTCTGTTTCAATTTAACGTCTTTTGAAATATGATACTGTGTTTTCAAACATAGAATTATCTATGACATGACTAATACTTACCTACTTTAAAACGTATGAAATATTACGTAAACGCAGTTAAAGCGGACTCTGCCATCACATTTGTCTAATAGTTATTTAGGAAGAGATAGGTATTTATTTTGTTATATATCCAATTTGCTAGGTAATAAATAGATTTTGATGCCAAAATAATAATGCTATTTCTTCAATATTTTTTAAACGTACCTACCTAATATCTAGATTTAATGTTCCTTCGTGTTGGTATATTATGTCCATGGTATGTGTCATGATGTTCGACACGTTTCTCAAAATATACCAATTAAATTCAATTGATACTTTGTAAATAAGCTAATTTAGTATAGAATATTCTAAGTTCTAACACTTGATGGAAACGTGAGCAGCATAGTGTTTTTATATCAATTTAATTAAATATAATTAGCATCGGCGTACTTTATAAGCTTCTGTCAAGAAATCCCCCTTTCTCACAAATCACATTGCGCCAAATACCTATTTTTAGCTATGTAACTAACTATCTCTCGACTTATCTTAATAATATTTTTCATTTGGCCTAGCTTCGACGATTCTACAGCAATATGACATTATACTTAAAATGCATCCATTGCCATTGTCAGTCTGTCAGCAACTCTGTGACGTCGCTACCAAATCAAGGTTTAACTTTTTCTAACCAGACTGCGGAAATGCTGCTTATAATATTTTCTTATCATTTACTAACAAAACTTTTATACTAAACTTGATAGCTGCAGTCAAAATATGATCGTGACAAATGTAAATAGTATAGTAAAAGCTACGGTCGAGTCCCGACTTAATCATTTCAAACGGTTGGGAAGTCGGCCTCAGTGAAAGAGGGGGTGTAAAAAAAAACGTTGCCTGTACCTACGCCTTATATAGGCACTCTGTTAGTCAATAACATTGCAAAAACTCGGCAAAGTGATTAGCGTTCATTAGCTGTTTAATGTAAGTGCATAATATTGTTATATTTTTATATTATAATTAAAATATTCGTGGATCGATTTGTTAAATAAATGTCTTCGATGTCCAAATGTCTTTCATTTTTTTTGTGTTTTAGATGTTGAAAAAGAAATGATCTCGAATTAGGTATACGCTAGATCTGATTCAAAGTTTGTCAGTACCAATTTCGACTACCTACCTACTACCTAATTTCATACTGATATTCCTCCAATAACAATATCAGATGTTTCAATATGGCTATTAAATATACCTAGTACTTAATATAACTAATATAATATAACAATTTGTGGGAACCTGTCGACTGAACTGACAAAAAACACTTATTTTCAATTAGTTTATTGTATAAAATTGACAATACACCAAGAGGACAACGGTAGCCTTATAACATACTCATGTAAAACTTTATAATTCTCATCTACTTATACCAAACTTATGATATTTTACATTATTATCAATTCTGCACAATGCAAGAACACTGCACAATTCTAAAGCCGCAGCATTAACTATTAAAGATATACGCCGACTACACCGTAATCGCACCACACCACGATCGTAACCATCGTAACAGAGACGCAATATCTTCAACAACACGGGTATACGCATATTTGTACACCGTCCACCGTAGCAAACCGTATAGGTACAATCTGTCAGTTCTAAGAATGCCATATGGGTTTCAGGCACCATCGGCCGATTCAACTATCAAACCCATAAAAGCGAGTGAGACAGCAAGACACGAATAGCATTTTAAAAGCTCGCGGACTGTACTCCGTTCGGAGGTCAGTTAAAAACAAATGAAGTTGTATTGTGAGATAGCGTAGGTACAGACGCGCGTCACATTCTTAAGAGCCACTAGTGTAAGTTTTCGCATATAAAAACGTCTCGAACACGTTCACGTAAACGTCTCAATTACTATGTATGGAAAAATACTGCCGTCCTAATTAAAAAGGACGTATATACGTTTCATATGACACATATATACGTCCTTTTTAATTAGGAGGGCAGAATAGGCAGCGCCACTTGCGGATCAAAACGGCAACAAACTGTCTCATAGTACATTACAGTACATTGACATTTTAACGCAAACGCATTCGAGACGTATTTTGTGACGGAAAACCTCTAAGTATACTGGCAACTTTGCTTTGTCTGCGACCGCCCGGAGTAGCAACCTGCTCATAGTTCTTAGAAATATTTTAGTATCACATGTGGTCTTATACGGCCTAGTGGGCGGAAACCTTAAACGGTAAAACATTAGATAATTAGTTCAGTCAATAGTTAGGCTTAAACTTTTAAACGCCATAGACACATACACGTTTCTACACGCCACGCCATCTAACGCCAAACGTACCTAAATTTGAACTTGCGTCAGGAACTTGCGCAATACCTACATAGATTAGGTTGCTAGTGCACGGTGTTTGGACGACTATATTGTGTAAATATGAGTGGCGTTCGATAACTTAAGGCGTCGTTGGCGTTCAAAGAGTTAAATGTATGTACAGGTGTATTCGGGTAATTCCGGAAATCGGATAATTCCGAAAATTTGATAATTGCGAATATCGGATAGTTCCGAAACTCATTGAAATCAGTTATATTCCGTTATCACTACATAATATAAAACAAAGTCGCTTTCTCTGTCCCTATGTCCCTATGTACCTATGCTTAAATCTTTAAAACTACGCAACGGATTTTGATGCGGTTTTTTTTAATCGATAGAGTGAATCTAGAGGATGGTTTATATATATAATACATGCATAATATACCGTGCGAAGCCGGGGCGGGTCGCTAGTTTATAATACAATGATACTCTATTACTTCTGGAATAGGGCTCTTATTACCAGAATATGACTGATTTTAATGATTTTCAAAGTTATACGACTTCCGGAATTACCCGAATACACTATATATATGCATTATGAATGAACGGTTAGCAATATGATAAAAATCGAGTGTTTTAGAATGACTTTCAATTACATAGATACTTAAGTACAAAATGTCATTACGCTTAAAATATCCAACGGTGTTATTATGTAGAATAATGCTCTACTAAAAAGTAGAAAATTCAAGTTTGCGTGACATAAATACCCCCCTATCACTCCCTATCACTTTTTGCCTTTGATGTGCACAAAACGGCATGATATGAACTTTGAATTTCTAATTACGGAGGTTTCCTTGTTTTTTTTAATCAACACTCGTTTACGTGCCAGATTTTATTTCGAAATGAATCTAATAATTTCGCTAGCTTACATTACAAATGGTTGTAGGTTTATATCAATAAATCCTGACTAATTTTCCATACAGTACTTTCAAGTTAAATGCGGAATTTATAAATTCCTTGGTAGGTATTTAGGCCGTAATCTAGTTTAGTCATCATTTTGGTTTTCAAATAAGTTGGATATAGCTACGCGCACATCATAAGAATTTACCAACATGTTTACTTCACCAGTTGGAAATTACTTTCGTTACATTAAAAAAAGATATTCATATATACATATCATTTAAATTACTACTTACGTCCCGGGGTGACGTAAATACATTTTAAAACGGCCTAAAAATGCATGAAATACATTACGGCCCTTGAGACATTGAAAATTAAATCAGTACATATATGCAACAACAGTAACTTTTGTATATTTATTATAGTATTATATTATCTACTTTTAACTTTTATGAGTAAGGTATAACTTAACTTGGTTATTTGTTCTGTGATAGATCTCCACGGACACAAACATGTTTAAACCTTTTCGCCCGTAAACTTGTCAAGTATAATGCTCCCACACCGGTGTTATAAAGTGTCGTATAATGTTATAAGCCAAAAGTTTTAAGACGTTTATGTTATAAAAAGTTTCGTAACGTTATACAACACTTTATAACTGAGGGAGCCATACCATAGATACCATAAGTTTGCGAGAAATATTTATTATTCAAAATGTAAGGAATAAGGTATATGACCGGCATGCGTCATCAGGATTATCTCGTTTAAAAGTCGTAAAAGTTATTTAATTAGGTAGTCCAGTCGTACTTTTCTCATATCAGTATTAGCAATTCTAAAAATAAAGGAACAAAAGGAAACAAAAATAAACCAATCAAATTAAATTAATCAAGATATTTATTTCATTTAACTCTTATCTCTGGAAATAAATTAAAAAAAAAACTTTAATGAACAAAATTTTCAGAATTTCTAAGTTAAAAATGCTACGAATTTATACAATAAAATAGTTTCCGATTCGACGGCTTGTATACACTTTAAATAACATTAAATTAATATAGTTTTTTTTATTAATAACATTCTTTGCCTTATTACAACAGTGTCGCGCTCGCGTGCGACGTTACCAGGATCATATAATCATAACTCAAATAATTTATACGAAATAGTTGATAGAAACTTAAGATTAATATACAGGGCAGGATTAGTAAATGTAGACAGTGTCAAGGGAAGCGCCAACGGATATTGATGAACGCCATCTTTGTATATAAAGCCCTAATGTCAAATGGCAGAGTTCAAATACATCGTATCGTTCCGTATGCAGCTTTATTTCATTCAATAAGTAATTTGGTGTAAACATTGCGTTGTCATCTATTAAAAACTATCGATCGTACACGAGTCGCGGTAAACGAATCCCATCAAAAACATAAGTGAAAGGATGCCAAAGTTCGCAAACGGTTACATTTCGAATAAAATTAAATGTGTCGAAATAAAGATATGTCGATAAATTAAGGAAGTGATTAACTTTCCTTTCATAATCTAGTAGAGGGATTAATAAAAGAGAAAAAATCCGATTGACAGGGCATCAGAAATTATGGTGGCATATTAGCAGATTATGTTTTTCTCATTAAATCTGTTTCCTCGTTAAAGAAAGAATCTTCTATCGATTAGAAACTATATCAAGACATCAGCCTTACGAAGAATCCCAAGAATAAGAATAGAAATTAAACGAGACCGCCCCTTACTTAACTGGCACATTGAATATGGCAACAACTTTGTATGAAAATATTTAAACTACATTTTTTTATCCAATACAAAAAACAGCCTTTTTTACAAATGTCATATCATATTATAGAAAAACGCTTTTAAAAATCAACCGCTACTCATAAAACAGTAACAACCTAAATAAATTACTATTTCTCACTTTCATTTCACTGTAACTTGCTGTCATTTATTTTCTATTTGATAAAAAAATACAAGTTTCTGTTGTCTAATCTTTTACGCGGGAATCTAATTTATTTTTCCATTCGCCTCAACTCCAGTGAAACGATCGAAACCAAATCTTATTACGATACATCGAACCATTCTTTCCAAATGGCCTCACAAATATCCGCTAACGCGTTCAACATGTCAAAAAAAGTGTTAATATCGTCCCCTATACTAAGTTCCCGCCTTAAGGGTGCTGCGTAGTTCAAAAGCCAAGTTCGACAAGCCTGGCCCTTTCGTCCAAGACGGCTAGCACAGCACGTCACTATAGTCATCGCGTTGTTTAGTTACGTGACAAGAGCATGACAACGCAGCTAAACGTCAACTTAGCATGTCAAGTATACACGCATGCAATTATTTATTTATTATCACATGCAAACATACGCGCGAGGATATATTCATACACTCATATTTAACTTTACACCAAATTCAAATGCTAAAGGTTAGGCAAAACCAGCTAACAGATAGCCTGGCTCCAAATAACATATCATAACGTTTATTGTACACACAAACTATGATAAGAACAGTTTTAGACTAGGTAAGTGTCACAGAAGGTATGCAGTGGTGTGATTTCTAACAACACAATGGTGCTCCCACGGCGGAGTTATTAAGTGTTGTAAAACGTTATAAAACACTATACATATAATCCATTAACACTTTACAACATTTTATTACAACTTGTAACGTTACAAAATGTTATAAAACTAATAATTTAACGTTATACAACACTTTGTAACTCGCAGTGCGGGAGCACCATAAGACTCGTGACTATGTATAATTGCTAGAGTTACGGATCGAGTTATGACTGCATGTCAGGCGCAGCGCTAAATTGTCAGGAGAATCTCTTTTAATCATGGCTCAAGATCCAGATTTCTTATTATAATCGAATCGCAGCCACCACAAAACGCATCAGTTTCGGACATTGATCGACATAATAATTATAGTATTGTCACAATTTTCCCTATAGGACTCTTAAATTTAAAATATATTTCGCGACCTATCAAAAGGCGAGACTAAGTTTCTAAGAATAAAACTGTTCAAGTTTCTTTACAGAAATAATGGTCGCATCATTTTACTATACCCGTTCAACTGGTCCAGTCCTATATTGTGTAAGTGGTAGTTTCAGAATACCATACAATGAACAGCAATCTTACTTAAGAAGTACTAGGTAGTACTTCTAAGTTAGTAGTAGGTTGACTGTGGCACCTGTGGTTTATTTACGTAATTTTCAGTACAGGCTTTTTGCTTTCCAGACTTAGTCACATACAGATTTAAGATATATTTCTTGCATCAACTTAGATCTTTTAATGTTACTCCGAGGAATCCGTACGCTTATACGTTTTCAGTTTCGGGGCTCAGTTTTTTTATGGTGCTATCTCACCGAAGTTGTAAAGTTTTTTACAACGTTATAAAACATTTGTTTTACATCATTTTATCACATCTAATAAACATGCAAGTCGTGATAAATTTTTATGAAATGATAGTGAATTTTATCGTGTTTTACAACGTTGTACAACACATTTTAACTCCGGTGTGGGAGCAGAATTACATTTCATAAGTTAAAAGTTTTTTACAGTAATCAAATTATGTACAGTACAACCTCGAAGGGCAATTAACAGTAGATATGTTGCGTGACAGTGACGGGTTATTTCTTGCAAACTTTAGCACTAATTGTCCCAATGAACTGCCACATAAATAATCTTAAATTACTCCTTTCTAACGCTAAACTAAATTAAGTAGGTATAGAAACACAAGAGAAAACCGCGCAACCATTATAATATAACATACACCGATAAGTGCGCACAAACTCATCATATCACAATACCAATACATTCGCAACTGTCGCTTAACTACACGTATATAAATATATGTTATTAGTAATTCGAGATATATATAACTAAATGAAAATTAATACGCGTCCGCGCTTTAATAGTAACATAAACTAATCTACTTTACATGACTTATAAACCATCTAGGAATAACTTGATGACAACTCGGGGCGACGCGACGGGTGTAAAGGAACGCTGGGCTATAACAACCCTCTCTGAAACATACCAAGGCCTGTTTCACCACTATGTAAAGTTTCTGTTATCTAAGCCCTTAATTTGGCAATGTACACCATATATCGTACAAGTTCTAAGAATACCTTTTTGTATTTTTTTTTAACACATAATTTTTTGAACTCTAAAATTACGGTGATTTTTTAAAATTATGCCAATATAAGGTTTTAGTGTCAGTTATGTATGATTCCCTCTCTATTTCTTACTACGAAACAGACAGAGACGTCATCATAGATAACGGACGCTTGAGATAACTAGAACTTAACAGAGAGTGGTGTAAAAGACCCTAAATATCATGGAACAACGCCAATTGACCTAGTCTTAAATTAAGCAACAGATAAACATATAGATAAAGAAGTAGATGAATAACATTCACGACACGAGGGAAAAATCCAATTCATCATACAAATGGCTGCCCCCTATGACGCTAAACAGTGAAACGTTAAGTTACCAACAGCGAAGTCGTCATCGTGTCAGATAAGTGTGGCCAGTTTGAATAATAAAAGATTACGTGTCATATAACCACGCTTACTGAAAACGCTCAGTGAAATTAAAGTGTTGGCACTGGCGATATATCTGTCTCATTTCATAAAAAAATACACTTAAGGAGTTCGTCGCTGCCGCATGAGTATTTCATGATAAAAACACATGCACTTGTGATTCTAATGCTTTTTGAACATCATAAAAATGCAACGCCCTTCCCAATACTACCAACCCGCCGTCCCTAACTACATCGGAAGATAAATAAATATATTATAATACTTTTATAAGGTAAAAGGAAGAATTAATTGAGGCAACTCGATGTTTTTTTGAGGAAGTCTTAAATTACACTCTACAAACACTGATCCTAAAATGATACCACATTATTTAAAAATAAATACATTTTGTCTTACAAAAATAATATAAAAAAAAACAATTGTAACACATTCTGAATTCTAAATTGTCGGTAAAATGGTAGAATTTCGACGATCGCTTCCATTCAAATTTCATTGTTTCTTTTGTTTTCAAAATGTCAACATGAACTGTAAAAGCAAGTCACTCTGTAAAGTCAAATTACATTCAAAACAAAAAAATAAGTTTTTTTAATTAAATTACATAAACATCAAGCAGTTAATCATCTTTATTTTATTTGTATGACTAACTTGTTAAATCAGACTGACCTGGATATTCCTAAGGAAGATCGGTCTCGAGTCATACAAGATTAATACTTAGCTAGTTTCAAAAGACCACAACGTTCGTCGATTTGAACATTTGACAATTCCCAATAGATCATAAATTTCATTTCTAATAATAGTAACGTGGCAAGACAAGAAAGTATGACAGCCGACATGCTCGGCGAGACAATGAAACAAATCAACAAAGGCAACAAACATTGTTCAATTTAAACGGAATTCAAAAGGTCCACAACGTTTTGAAACACACTTATATCCAGTAAATTTACAATACAATAAGAGGCCGAAGATTATTGTCGAGAAGTCTTTACACAGATAATATTGACTTAACGCAATAACGTTGACAACATAGCCCAAGCCTGGATTAAGGTGGACTTACAAACGTTTCTGACACCGCTACTGTAACGGTGTCAAATGCCACAATGTACGACTTTGACGCAGCGTCAGTTAAATCGATCGCTAGCGGAGTCATTGTCGTTCATCACCACTTTCGATCACAATGATTGTAATCATCTAGCTACCAACATCTACTGCAAGACCGACGAATAGTTAACAGCAAATTCTATTCGTCTTCGCGTAACGTTCGCGCGTAAGAGTGAGATAGAACTTCACTCTCGCAGTCTACGACATCGGTAGCGTCATGTGTTTCGCAAACACCATAATAGCGAGCGTGTAAGGACTAGTTTCCATTTGAACAGAGCGATGGACAGTTGAATACTGAATGCCTCACTGTAGTGGTACTTGTTTAGGTTCATTTAACTTAGGCCTCGACCATCACTTGGACAATTTGCTGATGACTCTGATGAGGGCGCCGTTCTCGTCCTTTAGCCGTTGGTTTTCGGCTTGGAGCGCTTGCTGATACTGTAAACACAAAACAAGATAAGCACGTTGGTGTGTGAAATAAATTCAGTGTTATTTACATATATCGAGGAGTATGTTTTAATTAATGTGCGTTTAACATTGATTGTATCACGCGCGCGAGCTCCAAGGAATCTAATGTCGATGAAAATACTGTTTTTTAAACCTTTTCGCCGCCATTGACTTGATATAAAGTCAGGACTTCGGGACAGTGGCTACTAACACTAGAGCTGCTTAGCGGTGAAAAGATTTAAGATCAATTAGCGTGATCTCACATCAAACCCAACGCTCGCACTAGGAGAGCGCGGGGTATGAAGCGACGTGCGGGCGCACACCCCCGCCTCCCCTAGCTCCCCCAGCCCCAATTCCTCGTAGCTCAAGCGCTGACAGTACATAGGGTGCGTGTGAAGAAGATAATAATCGGATTTTCTCTGTACGAGCTCGCGAGACTACGCGATACATTCTAAACTTCTCATTAATAAAACCCAGTTTAGACTCGCAAAAAAAACCTGCAACGCGCATTACATTGCGGCGCTGGGTTGAAGACTTATAACCCGTTCGCATCACAGCCTGCCAATGGAATGAAACGTGTAGGATTTTTCATGCAAGTCAAAACTCGGTTTAAGGTTGCATATTCAGTTGGTAGCAGATCATCCCGCTGGCCACCGAAAAAGCAACAAAAACCGAATATCTACTCTGAAAATGGTTCGTTAAGAAAACGAAACCTTCAAGCCAAAGCCAGTAAGTCTCCTTAGTAAGATAATCGAAACAGTGTGCGTCATATTATTATCTACAGTATGTTCCCACGGAACGCTGTGGCATTCGTTCATTGTTAAACTTGGCACTTTTTGTGGCATACCGTGGTTTTAAAATCCATGGGTTCGCCATAATATGTGAAATATCATTTTCGAAGTCAATGTCAAAAAGTACGATGCACTAATCGAACGTAATTAATTTTATCACAAACCTGTATAATAATATTAATTACTGATCACATGTGATTTGCTACAATATATGATTTATTCAATTGTGCATCCTCTTTATTGCCTGTGTTTAGTGAGTACTGCAAACTAATTAGCAATTTAAAATTATAAAATATTGTCGTAATTAGCTGTCACTTTCGATTAAAGAGACGATCAAATTGGTTTTAGCCCGGATAATATAGAGAAAATCGTAGTGACCCATTCTTATTACCATTTCAATGACAAACATGAAGTAACAATCAATGAGGATTATGACACACTTATTCCCAAAAACAGTACTTCTTCATATATTATAGAAGTAGTATTAATGACAATTAAATACATGCATAATAAATTGTTTTGACTTCGAATAATACATTTCAAATATGGCGGCTCTATGGATTTTACAACTGCGGTACGCTACGAAAAGTCCTAAGCCTATTCATTATTCATTGAGCGAAGCGATCGCTTCTTACCTGCAGTGTGGATAGTCTTAAATTTAACAAAAAAAAACAAATATTTACAAACTGTGCACATTTCTGTGTTAGGGTACACCAAAACTGGACACGGGCCGTTTAGTATCACATACCATTCCGAACTCAACCCTAAACGTATAATGGGGTGTAGGTGTCTACGAACTTATGGGCCTAACTACTCAATGATATGATATAACGAACGTTTTTAATTCGTTTTTACGCGACTCATGGACAGTTACACGGCATGCAGCACACTCTAGCGCTGCGGCGCTGTGTTTCATACAGACCAACATTTTAACACACTACAAGAGCAATGCATACGTAAAAAGCAGAAGGGACACATTGAATCTGTTCATAAAAAGCTGTTTTTATACAATAACTGCTGTGTATTCAACATCATCTAACTGCCCGGCCAGCACGAGAGTTAAGGTTGATTTAGACGAGGACTATTTTCAGCCGCCTAAATTTCGGCGCCTAAAAAAGGCACCGTATAAACACTTTCGGCGCCATTTTTTCGGCGCCATACCGCGAAAAAATGGCGCCGAAAGTGTGTATACGGTGGCTATTTTAGGCGCCGAAATTTAGGCGGCTGAAAATAGTCCTCGTCTAAATCAACCTTTAGACTACCGGTCCCTTTCCAGAACGAACAGTAAAAAGAAGACGGGCAACCTATCTCGCGCGCGACGCGACTCTTGTGCGCACTCTAGAGACGGTGGAGAGCAAAACAACACTGAATACATTAAAAATGTAGTAAGTGATTTTTTTAGACAAAAAAGTGCAAGACTCGTACATTTATATTGAACTGAACTGACTGCGCGTCGATCATCACGGCCAGCAAAATCAATCATCTTTAGATTGCATGGTAAATCGAATGTAGCGCTATGGAATATCGAAGTGCAAAGAATTGGAGACCCAGTCAAATCTGAGTATCTATATGAGGTCAATCTTACCCCTTGACAGGCCTCATACACAAATTAGAGCCATAGTTTTATGGAGCTCCCACACTGGTGTTATAAATCGTTGTATCACGTTATAAAACACGATACTACTTCATAACATTTTTTTACAACTTGGTAGATTATACTGCAAATTGCAATAAAATGTTATGAAACATTTTATAACATTATACAACAATTTATAACACGAACTAAATTCGTTACACTGTCTCTATAAGACTTCTCGAAAACGACAAAGCGATCAAAACTATCCGAACAGTTTATAAAGCCAGTAACTTCAAAAATATATTTCATAAACAGACTTAATGTCCCCATCAACTAATTGTTTATCCCTTGATTACTTAACACATTGTACAAGTTTGTTTACGGTACTCTTTGTAGTATTGGTCCATGTCACGTGACAACATCAGTGTCTCAGTCGCAATAGTATTTATTCACCTCAATGTTGAGACTAAGTCTGATAAAACACAGTACATAACGACAAGTCTACGTCTTTCGATTTTAATAATATACGTCGATTTTTATATCCAGAATATCTGCTATGAAAAATATAAAAATAGTAAATTATTTATCATTACTTGATCATAATGATCACGATCATAGTATAAAATAATTCACCTCATCATTATTTTATATTTCATACCTATTCTCATCGAACACATACAGGAGATCAAAAGCATGGATCAGACAATATTATTAATGTGATTCATATCACGAAATACATACCAGTATCACGATAATACTGACCGCGGGCCTTACCGTGACGTGTTAATGTGATTCAATTCCGACTCAGTTCAGGTTTTAGCTGTCATTTTCAGTATGGATCTGACAGCGAGCGAACTTAAACTGAATTGGAAATAAATCGCATTAAGACGTCATGGTAAGGCCCTCTAACTATTCCATGCCAAAAAGATCATAAACAGTAACCACTTGGTCATTGTGGTGACTTCATCATAGCAGGTCCCTATTTTACCGACTCGACAATTGCCGGCGACATGTGACAAATCGAAATGCAATGCGAATCCAATACGAAGCCAACCGGCGTAGCCTCTCGTCGAGTTTGTAATGTGAACAGAATTGTCAATTGTCGCCGACAATTGTCGCGTTGATGAAACAGGGGCCTGGGGTTTGTGTGCAAGTTAAAAGTTTGAGTGTACTTTGAAGTTATAATATAACTGGAAACAACAAAACTCGAACGCATACAAAAGCAAATTGTACACAGTGACAGTAATGTAATGACATCTCGTGGCATTGAACAGAGCTATACATTCCATTTTTTACAACTTGTTATTTATCTCTGCGTCAGTGGGTGTTTTTATTGTAAAAATCAACTAAGTCTTTGTGTTATCGTCGCACAGAGAACTATTAGACCGTCACGCCAGAAATTTGCGGTTGATCTTTAGAACCTTTTCATGATCGCTAAAAAATTGAGTCCAGAGCCGTATTTTATAAACCTACAAGTTGCAATTTACAAGCGGAAGTCTCTTTCTGACCCTATGTGTTAGATGGAGACTTCCGCTTGTAAATTGTACCTTGTAGCTTTATAAAATAGGGCCCTGTTCGAAAAAAATATGGAAACTTCGAAAAACGTAGACACATCGGGGCGCAAGTTAGATACTTATCAAAAGCATGCTCGCCATATCACACAGTTAATATTGCATATCGCATTATAATGGGGGGAGGGGGGACGCGACACTTAGCGGCGCGGCGGGGATGGCCGCCTGCGTCCGTTGACAACCACTGGCTTTGTCAAAGTGAGACAACCTTTAACTAACAACTGACTACCTAAGATCTGGATATCGTTTTTTTTAATGGTAGTAATGGTATCAAGCACACGGCGGCCACGACGTACAAAATCCGCGTTCTGAAATGAATACAGGCACGACGTCGTCTGTACACGCGTCAATGTGTGCGTAAGATACACAGGGCTGTCTATCGCAAAAACCTAGTACTATAAGTACTACCAATGACATAAATATACTAAAGATATGGCTTAGATGTGTGCAAATAAATGTACTTAATCGTTATCTATTTATTTAAACTTACTTAAAATGTGTCTGTCTGTGTATTTAAGCATTATTATTTTCAATTACAATAGATGTACGACGACAAACTTAAGCGAATGATTCTGTAGTAATTTCTTGTATTAATCGCGATAATTTCAGAAAGCATTAATTTTCTTATGTTTTATAAAATGAAGTAGGTAGGATAGGTTCCCGAACTTGTGACGTGCGGCCGACATACATCGCGTCGCGAGCCCTACTAGTTGCCAGCAGCTTTCCGGCAGACTGCGCTTGAGGGGTGGGGTAACTCGAATAGGTGCGGGGCGGAGCGTGGCCATTCTGTACGTTAGTACTATTATATATTCTGTGGTATCAAGCGTCAGTAAAAAAATGTAATAAATCATACTGTTACGATGTTCAAGTTCATTTATTGCCATGATCATTTATCATGTTCAGCGTTGCCTTTAGGTATTTTTATTTTTACCCTGGGCACTGTCTACCGATTAGGGATAATACATAATTTATAATAAACAATTTAGGCACAGTAAAATGTATAAAGCTAAAACTCACAGATGCCTCAACATTTTATTAATGATTGTACTTTCATTATGCAGTTTCACAACCACTGGTTATTTGAAAAATGTGCTGCTGGAAAATCAGCATTCGTTGCAAAGTTACACCAGATTCAGGTTGGCCCCAACGGAAGACCAGCGTCAGCTGTAAGGCCAGCAAATGCTGGGTTGGGACCATTTTGTGGCTATTTATTAAATTTATGCTATTTTAGATGTGTTTGTTTTTAAATACTTTTGTGACTGTCATAAATAAACTTTTTTTTTCTTTCTTTCTTTTCAGATGGCCAGATTTGCATGGCAAGCATAATAAAAAAGAGAAATCCCGCTCGAAAATCGCTCCGTAACACGCACACATTGACACGTATGCAGATAGGTGTTTACCACAAACAAAGCTCACACGCCGTCGTATATTGCAAGAGCTATTCTTCATATTTTTCAAGATTATGTAATCAGTAAACAATAAAGCTGTGACATTAAAACGCACAATCGAACACAATTACTGGTTCATAACAACATTTTAAATAATTCAGTTCGTAAAATAAAACTTCATGCTTTCCCTTGTATAACAGACGAACATTTTTATTCGTAAAACAAATTTTATGGCACTCTAACGTCTTTTTATTCTTAACTGCCCTATTTGGTAAACAAAATTCTAGCCTCAAAACGTTTCATTTTTGTTATTTTTTAACTATTTAATCGTAAGTAAAGGAACTGGAGATAAAATATCAGCAAAATTATGTACAAAATATTGCCTCAGGTTTATTTATTAACATACACCTTACTCTTTACAAAAATGTGTACATAGAGTAGAATTTAGTATACCAAATAGGACAGTTAAGAATTAAAAGACCTTAGTGGCCAGGATAATTTTAGGTTAGCTAAAGTCTTTATGTCACGATGCGATGAAGTCTGTTCAAAATGAACCACATCCAGATCTTATGCAGTAATTAATTGTCAACTAAAGTTGTCTCCCATTGATAAAGACCACGGTTGTCAACCCGTGGGCCAGCCGTCCGGTCGCCGTGCCAACACAATTTACCTATTTAGTTGCCGAGTGGGTAAGTTTGCTGACCACACGCGTGAGAGCCCGATTCTCGGCCCTCAACCTTTCGTTCTCTGCTTTTAGCTTTTGCAATTGCTACAAAACGAACACCACGATTACTCCATTATACTATTATACTGTACATGACGTTATAATATAATGCTCTAATGTACAAAGTGATGTGTATAATATGTGGGTGTGTGTTGGTAGCATTACATCGGTGCTTGCCTTTGGTTACCAAGCTACAGTCGGGTGCAAAAAACCCGGTCACTTTTCATACAACTTTCTACGGGAAGTGACCCGATTTTTTTTGCTCCCGATTATATTTTGCACTGGTCTATATTTATACACTAACCCCCTTATTCATAAACGCTCCGTAGGCTTCTGCTAACTTAGCAATCGTTTGCCCTTATCTGTCACTTTGACATTTACCTTTCACAGATAAGGACGACCGATTGCTGAGTTAGCAGAAGCCTATAGAGCGTTTATGAATAAGGGGTTGTCTCGAAATTAACCCAGAATAATAAAGCAGGTGGTTGGATTTGTTTAACCGAACATCCCTGTTGATGTTTGAATTTTTTGTGGTTGACGAAATTGTGCGTAGCGGGCGGTAAATTACTACTTACAGCCCGGGGTGACGTAATAGTACATTACAGACCTAGGGCGGTGAATTCGTCAGATCGCAGGTGTTTGTGGCCCGAACCGAAGGTGAGGGGCATAAATGTGCGATCTGGGGCTTTACGAATTACCGCCCGTGGTTTGTATAAAGTTTTACGTCTTGCCTCGGCCAGGTAGTGAAATCGGACAGCCGCTCAAGCGGGCGTAAAATCCCAATTACGGCCAAGGGTGACGTAAAAACATTTACGCTTAGTCAAGCAAATCCATCCACTTGCTGGAGCAGCAACATCTCAGAATGGAAATATAACCGATTCGAATGTACTTTTCTTTTGCTACTACTTTCTGTCGCTACTTTTTTCCGGTTTGTAATTAAATTTTACAACAGATAATTCTTATAATATTGAAAAAGAAATAGCAAAATTGGATAAGAAGTTAAAATCAAGTAACTCAGCAGGCAAGAACCGACTTTATCAGTTTAAATGTAATTTACATAAAAAAACTTTAATACCTTTAATTCTTCCTCCATTTCAGATAATTTCCTTTCCATGGCTCTCTTCTCACGTTTCTCAGTGTCGGAGAACGAGTTCTGATTCTGTAAAAAACAAGGCAAACACATAAACACATTGAAATTTTCATCAAAAACGTGCACGATATCACATCGCTCGCAAGCATAGCCTTAAAGAGAGACAAAAATATTTCGCTGTCGCTTAGTTCAAAAACAACACACAACAACAATAGTACTTTTACGATCGGCCATGTAGGTGGTCTAACGCTTATAACCAAAAACCCTAGCGTGGCCGTGGCTTGCGAGCTTGCCGGCTTAAAATCGAACTGTCAAGTTGACAGTCACGCCTTAGGGGCCGTCCATTAATCACATGTTGACACTGTCAACCTCGACATTGGCGGAATCATCGATAGTATCGATGGCGCAATTATTTTTTGTTAACTGAATTGAATTGAACTGAACATGTCATGTTTTTAGCAACTTTTTAGACCCTTGGCTTTTTAGGCCAAAAGCTAAGATAAAGATAACACATGTATTTTTTTACAAACTAAGTAGGTTGTTTAAAAAAAATGTTTTTCGGTTTGGTTCGGTTTCAGTTTAGAAAATAAATACACGTGATATCTGCTTATCATAACGTCCCTCTCACACACAATTAATTACTACAAGGCGTGAGCAGGACGGCATAAAACGAACTTTGAAAAAAAAAAATTATAAGGCCCGCACACACGGCCGGCCAAACACGTCGTCTATCACATTTTTATCAACTTCCTATCAAATGAAAATCGCTAAGTTGAATTTTAAAACTGACAGTCACGTGTTATCGACATTATATTTTATGACATGCAAAGGATTTTAACCTTAGGTTGGCAGACCACATATTTGGCTGATGGGACGTCAAATAGTACAAAGTTTATTTAGTAAAATAACCAAATAGCAAGTACCTAACACGGAATATCCAATTCAGCAAAACTAAATACATTTCGCCGTCTTTAATCTGACTTGCGGTCGCCAGCCTTAACGATCTGATAGACGCATGGCTGCCTCGATTCAGTTACAAAAATTACCTATATTACATATATATGAAGGCCACATATTTTGCCACTGATTATATTATTTCACATGTCGCAATGCAAAACGCAAATTTGATTATACACCGTGTCTTGGGTCACGCGTCCCCCATGCATCACGAGCCCCCCCCCCCCATGCGTCACGCGTCTCCCGTGCGCCAAATTGTCCCCCAAGCACGCGGGTTCCCCGTGCGTAACTTACCCCCATGCGTCACTAGCCCCCCGTCTGTCGGAAGCCCACCATGCGTCACGAGTCCCCCCCTCCGTCACTAACTCCCTCGTCCGTCGTTACCTCCCCCCCCCCGTGCGTCACGCGTCTCCCATTCGCCATTCACCCGCATGCGTCCCGGGCCCCGCGCGTCACCAGCCCCCCCTCGCGCCACTCACCACTTGCGAGAGCCGCGTGATGTTGGTGCGCGCCTCCCGCAGCTGCAACTCGGAGGTGGCGAGCAGCGCCCTCAGCCGACGCACCTCCGCCGCCGACGCCTCGTAAAGCGCTTTGTAGTCGCAGTCGTCGCCGTCTTCTGTCCGCTCGCTGCCGGACTGAAATACAATGACAATACTTCTATTTAGGACTAAATAACAAGGAACTGGTTTTCCTGGTAGAGACAAAAAGTATAATCAAAATCAAAAAAACCATAAACAATTTAAAAAGTATCTAAAAGGTGCAGTCTTGCACGACTTCTTTTTATTCTTTAAATTAATGCGAAAGTTTTTGAGTATGGATGTATGGATGTTTGTTACTTTTTCACGCCAAGCGGTACTACAGACTTGAATGAAATTCGGCACAAATATAGATTATAGCCTAGAATAACACATAGACTACTTTTTATCCCGGAAAAATTCGTAGTTCCCGTAGATAAATAAATTCTTTGAAAGGTGATCCAATATGCAAACGGTGCGACAGCACAACGCCGAGTTTCGAAACACACGCCCTACCCGTTATAAAGTCGACGAAATTATTTTTATTCCCTACGCACAGATAATCTGTCAGAGTCAACCAAAGCTTAAAGGCAAATAATTAAACACGGGGTGATCCACATGCCGTTTGGCAGGCCACCAATTATCAAAAAAAGATTACACTCGTTCAGTTGATTGCCCGGCTGATATAAATTATAAGACGGGAAGAGTAATTTCAATGACCCACGTTTTAGCGGCAATCAAAACAATGCCTAGAGCTATTCATATTGATTAAAACGTGCGAACAACGTTTTCAAAGTCTGCTCCAAATTTCCTTTGCAAATAAAATTCGAAAGACAGTGCTGCATGTGATGTCACTAATGAAATAACTTTACAAATTACTGGCAAAATAACTATTCCGATTCAGCTATATAATACATGAAAGTGGGTGTGAAAGGGCACCTTTCTAGTCTTAGCGGGAAAATTTAAAATCTCCGGATAGCCACTAAATGCCAAGTTCAAACCCAGTAGTCGAGATTCTACAAATGTTCTAACAAATGTTCGCAAAAACTAAAAGCACAAAATCAACACCTGGTAATTTATGATTCTTCTACCCAATCTTCAATGATGTCAACTAGTCTACACTATTTGGATGCTTATAATTTTTTTATCTGGGGGATTCAAATAGTGGAGCATCACGCAATCTTCAATTCATTTTTAGAGGGTTACAACGGCGTAAATAATACGTACACAGTAACCATCGGACGCAAGCGAGTTGAGGCTGAGAGAGCGCGCATTGAGATGCCCTCCTGGCTCTATAGCCGTGAGGGACCGCGACCGTTCCTTGTTCAGATTACTTCTACTCGCCGACCGGCTCTTCCTCTCCGGTCTGACCGGAGGCACCTCCGGGACCTCCAACTCGGGCGGAGGCTCTTGCACTTTCGCGGGAGGCACAGCCTTGGGTTTAAAGTTCGTTTTACTAGCCAAAAGTTTCTTATCTAACTTCTTTAACACTGGCGTCATGATGTTGAGCGAGCCTAAGACGGCGCCTCTGAGATAAACACCGCCATAACCGGAGCTGGTGCCACCGTATATGCCGGAGGTGGAACGGCCGAATCCGGTGCTATAGGGGTTGTAGTTTCTGTAGTTGTTTGAGCCGTAGTTGGCGTAGTTGGAGTAAGGGTTGTATTGGGATGGACTGGTGGTAAAAACGGAGCCTAGGACGCTAGGGGAGGAGCCGTAGTGGCCGGTCAGGCTACGCGGCCGGGGCGCGCTGTATCGGTCTTGTTTCCGACTCATTTTCACATGACACACGTCGCGGGTTCAAAGTGAAACGCGAGCGACCATTCGCTGCGCGGTCGGGGTTCACACTGAATGTTTTACGTGCTACGCCCACAGTTGGACGTAGACTGTGGTGGCGCGTGACGCTTTAGTTCCGCGAGCATCACCTGTAAATATAACGCGGTATACGGACGCGACAACAATCCAAAGTTAGCCGAAGCTTTATTAAATCTACAATTGACCCAGTGACCGAAAACATATAACAAATGTCTGGAGACGCTCGACGTTATGTTTATACTTCGAGCCTATCGGGGCATCCCACTCCGTAGCCAAATTTTCTCTAACAATTTTAACCAATGTAAAGGGAACACTTCATTTTTACTAGTATTTTGCAACGAAGCTATATTTTAAGGAACACGTTTGTAACTTTGCTGTCGCATTGATAGGACGCAAGTCTTTTCGTATCAGAGTAAACTGACATGTCGTGTCGAAAGTGTGGTCTCTTGTTGATATAGCCGTGAAACACACGAAGGACGCGACAAAAATAAGGATTACACGCACTCTATTATTGTAGGAGACGCCTCATCAATCAGTTGACGGGTTCCTTCAGTATTGGCAAGTGGAGCGAAGGCCGTCTTAAGGCGGCCCCGGCCGCTGCGGTCGGACGAAATGTTTGACGGTTGAGACGGAAACCGATGTATTTTTAAAAAGTTTACACTTTTTTTAAGAATCTTCGACTACAATAGAAACTGAACAAATATGCATCACTTCTTCACCGAAAGCTTGACTTTACCCGCCACGTCCTACAATTATTATTATACATATTTCAACCAATGTACACGGACGGGGAAAGGTTCAAACGTTTCATAGTGCTACTTTAGTCAAAACGCACAAAGTAATATGAAAATCTACATTGTTGCGTTAAATTATTCACTACCGACAAAGAGTATATATATTTTAGCCACTTTGTATCACGTCACGATTTCGTGAGTTCATAATTTTGGAGCCATTTCAACGCGCATGCACATTCGTAGGTAGTGTTGTAAAAGACTCGAGTTGTGGAGTCCTAATTTTGTAGACTCGACTCACTTAATAGCGGACTCGGTGAACTCGAAGAATTCGAGTCCCGAGCCGTGTCGAGCGTGAGTAAATATGGAGCCATAGATAGAAGATAATTGACAATATTTCAAATTTCTTTATATTCATAAATCAAAAACCATTTCGAGAGAAGCACTTGTAGAACACAAAAAAAATATTTTTGGATTTTTTCGCACAGTATTTTTTTGAAAAATGAGCAAAATATCTAAAACTGGAAATGACGTCCAGCGGCCGGTCCAATACTGCCATTATAAAAAACCTTGTCTTCCGGGTTTCCCTTTGACATTTACAACTTTCACAACACAAACACTACTGACAGCTGACGGTTAATTCATTCGCACACCACTCCGCTTTGTTGCCATCGGGAACACTAGATAACTGTTTGCCGGGCAATAATGATAATATTTTTGCAAGTTTTCATTTAAAATGATATTTTTTGTGAAGTATTCTGTTTGAGTTTGTCAGCTCGTTTTGACGTTCATTGACGTTGACAACTGCATTCACTGTCAATCTATTTGAGCACAGGTTTTGTCGGTCAATTAATGTAATTATTTCAACGTTTTTTTAAATATAAGAAACAAAGCAGTGACGTCATTTCGCTAATACTTGACGTTTGTTACTTACGCCCTTTCTGCTCGAGCAACGATTTAAATGGATTTTTCCACGAAAATACAAGATTTTCACGAATATAAAAAAATATGGGTGTCTTAAAATTGTGCGCTCTTTCCAGCCAGACAATAAAAAGTAGCACTTAAAAAATTTAAATATTGTCAATTACAGAGTCCTTACCATGACATCTTAATGCGATTCAATTCCAAATCAGTTTAGGTTCGCTCGCTGTCAGATCCATACTAAAAACTCGGGACTCGGATTGTTCGAGTTCACCGAGTCCTCTATTAAGTGAATCGAGTCTTGAAAATTAGGACTCCACAACTCGAGTCTTTTACAACACTATTCGTAGGGCACGAAGATATCTGGAGTTTGACAAGCGGTAGCTTTGTTTGGTTGCTCCCATCCCACTGTATTACTATTTCAAACACTAGTGCTTATACCTGTGGAACTTCAATGCAATGTTTCGCAAAAAAAATCATGCTGCGAAATTTTTTGCACCAAGATAACATTTTTCTTGTACACAAGTGTGTTACTAAGAAGTAATACACCAAACATCTGTGGTATCCGATCATTTACGAATTAATACAAATTGCTATGGTAAAGCTTTTATAGCGTTAAAAACCAACGTAGCCCCTTTAACACGCGTCTAGTGAGAGCAGGTACGCACTCAGTTCTATTAATACCGGCGTTACGCTCGTACATTATATATGACTGACACATAGTCAAGAAGCGCACTAAATAAAGTTCAACTGGCATATTGTAAACATTTCCGTGGAACTACTAAACCGAATTAAAAACTTTTATATAATAGTCGCGTTTGTGATTAACTAGATCAATTGAAACTTCAGTATCGCGGAAGTAAAAAGGAGATATGTCATTTCTTAACACGTGGGAATTTCTAACAGCATTTTAATGCATCGCTGTGATAATCATCCAACGTCCGTCCTCGTAGAAATACTTGAGAGAATGTGGCGATTGATTGGTCATACATTGCGACAAGACTCCCGTATCGAATACTTTCATTTGCCATAACGTAACGTTTGCCGTAATGAACATTTGTCAGTACACTTTTTTTCTCTAAAACCGTAATTTTTCAGGATTTTTTAAATGGCCACCCTGTAGAAATTTTAAGTGAGGTTAGTTTTATCCTGAAAAATAGACGCGATTGTCTTCAAAACATACTATTGCACTGTAGTGATGGTAGGTCAAGGGCATAAATATTATGTACGTTACCAAGACGTCAAAAACATGTGTACACCTACACCATAAACAATAAGGTCGGCCACACATAATTATATTTGATATGATGTTTTGTATCGATACTTATGCCCTCAAATGTACACACAGCAAAGCTATTCGGTAAGCAGGTTTAAAGCGGCGCGTGCATGCAAAGCCAAATATGTGGTCTGCCACCCAGAGGTCAAAAATGCTTTGCTCGTCATAAAACATTAAGTCGATAAGACGTGGCTGTCAACTTGAAAGTTTGACTTTAGCGAGTAGCGATATTATCATTTGTAAGACCACTTACTTGGCTGACCGTACAGATCTTTTTTGTGGTGCTTGTGATTATAGACCGGGTGGGACGACCGCGGGGGCCGAGGTGCGGGCGGCCGGCGCACTACCCGCCCGCACCCCTCCCGGTCCCCTTTGGGCCCCTGTACTCATTTAAGCGGTCGGTCTATAGTATCCCGGTCTTCTAGGTGGTACCAGAGGAACATTTATCCTGGCAGGAGACCAGGGCGACTTCCGTCGATTCTATATCGACAAAGGAATGTTTGATAAATAATCCGCATACTGTTTTGATTCAGAAACAATCGAAACGGACGCCTGTGAAGTAACGCGGGTGCACGGTTTTTGTATTAGCTTGGACGGCTAAAAATAAAAATCTATTTTCAAGTTTTCACACTATATGTTTGTTCGAACGCTCTGACCCAAATACACGCGTGTTTTGAGTTGACCAGGGTTCAGATGCGGGATTTTGTAACCGGCGACGGAATGGGGCGTGGCTTTACTCATTTTACTCATTTATTTCTTTACGCATGCTTCTGCGTTGAACACTTCGGATTGTACTCTTATACGAAATAAGAATCCTTTGTTTAAAACAGTGAAACAATTGCGTAATGATTTATGATTTTAAAAAAAACTATCTAATTTTCCGGGATAAAAAGTAGGATATGTCTTAATCTGGGGTACCAGCTACTTCCGTTCCAAATTTGAACCAAAGCGGTTTCAGCGTGAGGAAGGAACAAACGTACACATGTCGCGGGCAACAGTTAGTGTTTACATATTTTTGACCACGACTGTAAGTTACCAAGACGTCAAAAACATCTATGTATACGCCTTTATGCCACAAAGAAGGTCGGTGATACAGATATTTGACATGATGCATGTATCGGGCGCTCAATAAAGGCAATCGCGGTTCATATCCCGTTTATAATATTTCGAATGAACTTAACCGTGAATCATTGAAAACTCTTATGATGCTTGTATCGATATTTATGCCAACGACTGTACAAGTGTACAAACGTTGGTTTAAAACAAAAAAACGACCGAACAGCGTAATAAAATAACGAAACGTCGCGAAATCTATTTACGCCCGACACCCGAGAGCGGAAGAGCGTTCGTGAAAAAAATTCCGCGACTTCCATGACGCAGGACGTCTGATATTCATAACCTAATTTCCGTCGCCATATTGGTTTAATGATCTAAGTCCCGGAACGAATGTTTAATGGGGTAATTTAACAGGGGGTCTAAGTATTTATTCCAGAATATTTCAGCAGGTGGTTGAATTAGTTTATTCTAATCTAACGCTCTGGCATTTTTTTTTTTCGGAATTTAAGATGCTAAATTAAATCACCTTTTTGACGCCATACATTTTGCACATCGACCAGTGTTAGGAAAAAAATTACAGTTATAGACCGAACGCTTAACTGAGTCCTCGCCCGCGCGGGTACAGGGGCGCGGGGTGGGACGACAAAGGGGACCGAGAGCGGTGCGGGCGGGTAGTGCGCCTACCTTCCTTATTGAAACAGACCGTACGAACATAGCTCGCGGTTAATTTCCGTCCGACATGGTACTTATAGTAAATTAGTGTAACTTTCAATTAAATGGTAATAACCAGTTGCTTCTCGTCCCACGAAAATCATGGCGATCGTGGTATAGGCGATACGGCTAGCAACCCATCAATCACTATTTTGATTCCCCTTTCCACCAATACATCTACAATCATGCTAAGCGTGGCCTTTAAGTCTTGTTGCCATAGGCTCGGTCTACCCCGTGAAGGATAAAGACGTGATTTGTGTATGTGTATGTACCGACATAGCCAAGCGAATTAGCTCGTTGAAGTGGCAATGGGCAGGCCATATACTCGTAGCACGGAGAACAGATGGTCGTTAGGGCTGAAAGGTTCTCGAGTGGAGACCGCGCGGCAAGCGCAGCGTAGGACCACCAACGAGGACCGATGACCAGTAGGCTTATTGGTTAACTCGCTTGCAATCGCCATCGTGTTCATTTTGACAGTTCTTGTATGAAAGTGACAGCTAGCTGATTCCGATGCCAATTGTCAGCCCATACGTGAACTGTTACAACACTGAACTGTGAACATTTCCCAACCGAGGCAGCTGGAGGTCTAACAGTGGACGTCCTACGGCTGATATGATGATGATGATGATGAAGATGTATGTGTATTTTATTAAAGCTGGCCTTGCCCGATCATAAAGGGCAGTACCGTGTTTAACTCATATCCAAAAATAAAACAGTTTCACCAGTCATCCTACGCCCCGTTACACAGCACGCGAATTTCCAAATGTACGCTCCAGTGTATTAATATTACGCGATATTATGTTAGAGTCAACAATGTTCGCGGCGGCCACGTGTGCACTTACTGAGTATACTAGTTATACACTATACTAGTCTTCTATGCTGCTCTGGTAGCAAAGAAAAAACATAGAATGCACCAGTAGCTTCTCTTCCCGCGCTGATGACACCCCTTGGAAGGTATGGGTGAAAATCGTAGGAACCATGTTATACGCGGCTAGCAACCCATCACTATTTTGATTCCCGTTTCCACCTATACGTCCACAATAATGCTAAGCGTGTTCACAAGGTCTTGTTACCTTAGGCTTTATCTGCCCCGTATGGGATAAATACGTGAATCACGTATGTATGTTAAATCCGAAATACAGGTTCAAAAGCTAGCAACATGGGTCAAAATCCCAAATACTGATTGGTTGATTATTATTGAGCTAGTGTTGCTAGTTTAGACTTGTAAAATTGTTTACGTCGCCCCGTGCCGTAAGTAATAATTTACCGGCCGCTAAGCGAGCGGAAATTTCCACTTCCTGACCAGAACACGTAAAATTGGGTACACACCTTGGGCGGTGATAAAAAAGCCTCAGGTCGCATGTTTATCGCCCTCGCCTTTCCTTCCTGCGATCTGTGACATTCTTTATTTCATCACCCTCGGAATGCAATGTACTAAACTTGTAGCCTCCTGAAACGGGGCATATGTTATCCTAAGTACACAACACACAGGGAGCATTCGCTGGCAATTTAACAATACAATTATTATTATATTAGCGTAATTTGCGTGGTTCCCGCGGGATAGCGATAAACGAATTCTTTGCAGACGAAGTCGCTGGCAACAGCTAGTAATATTATAAATTAGAAAGTATGGATGGATGGATGGATGGATGGATGTTTGTTTGTTACTCAATCACGCCAGAACGGCCTAACGGATCTGGATGAAATTCGGCACATAGATAGAGAAAAGTCTGGAATAGCACATAGGCTACATTTTATCCCGGAAAATTGCGTAGTTCCCGCGGGATAGCGATAAACGAATTCTTTGCAGACGAAGTCGCTGGCAACAGCTAGTAATATTATAAATTAGAAAGTATGGATGGATGGATGGATGGATGGATGTTTGTTTGTTACTCAATCACGCCAGAACGGCCTAACGGATCTGGATGAAATTCGGCACATAGATAGAGAAAAGTCTGGAATAGCACATAGGCTACATTTTATCCCGGAAAATTGCGTAGTTCCCGCGGGATAGCGATAAACGAATTCTTTGCAGACGACGTCGCTGGCAACAGCTAGTATTACAAATGCGAAAGTATGGATGGATGGATGGATGTTTGTTAGTTACTCAATCACGCCAGAACGGCCCAACGAATCTGGATGAAATTAGGCACACAGATAGAGAAAAGTCTGGAATAGCACATAGGCTACTTTTTATCCCGGAAAATTCCCGCGGGATAGCGATAAACGAATTCTTTGCAGACGAAGTCGCTGGCAACAGCTAGTATCAGATATTTATCAAAAGGTTTTATCTAACTGGTCTATTGCACTTGACTGATTGCACGACACGCGTTGCAACTGCCTAGTTGAATTGGAAAGAGGCCAATATGTCACGCCGGTAATAAAGTGTTCAATTAAGACAACCTTATTGTCTTCTGAAATCACGATCGATTATAATAACTGATACGACATTCACAGACTCAAAGACTCAAAATAGAGTGGAGTTATATAACTGACCGAAAGGAACATATGTAGTACTAGATTTTGCCCGCGTAGACTTCATTTATTGACAAAAGTCACATATTGCTTTGCATATTTGAACAGGCACTTAACACCCCTATTCTGGCATTTAATTGGTAAAAATATTTATTTTGTAATAAACGATATTAAATCCAGTGACAATTTTGAAAATCCCTCCTTATTGCACCGCTATGATACTGAAGCAATATTTATATACGTTGCGACTCTAGGCAGCTGCGATTTTCGACATGTTCATCGCTATCCCGTGGGAACTATGCAATTTTCCGGGATAAAATGTAGCCTATAACCTGGCGGGTGATTTTCTCAACAGATTAGTAAAGTTTCCATCAAAATCCGTTCAGCCGTTTTCGCGTGATGCGCGCACAAATATACAGACAAACAGATAAACAGACAAAAATTCTAAAAACTGTTGCAACGTGTTCTGTTATCGATTCTAAGTATCCCCAACCTATTTTTTTTTAAATATCTTCTATGTAGGTACGGACTTTCGACCCTCTTCAGCTTTATTATAAGTATTAGATACCACAACAAAGCGGGATAAAACTAAACCTTTTTCATACAGTACTTTACGTCAAATGTACGTGTTAAAAAGAGGGGGGCCTCACTATGACGTCTTAAAGCGATTCAATTCCGTACCAAAGTTGGATCGAACGCTGTCAGATCCACACTAGAAGTGTCAAATATGACAGCTAAAGAATCTGAATTGGATAACATTAAGAACGTCATGGTAAGGTCCCAGATCATTCATTCCATTTTACAATCTTTTTTTTAACTTGCAATGAATGTATGTATACCATTTTCATTCTTACCTGTCCTATTTGGTAAAAAAAATTATAACCTCAATATGCAAATTTTTGTAAAGTATAAGGTGTATTATGTTATCAAATAAACCTGAGGTAATATTTTGTACATAATTTTGCTGATAATTTATCTCCAGTTCCATTATTTACGATGAAATAGTTAAAAAATAACAAAAATGAGACATTTTGAGGTTAGAATTTTGTTTACCAAATAGGACAGGTAAGAATGAAAATGGTATAAGTATGTTAGTCCGGGTTGAATCTTGCAACTCAATTTTGAAGCAGACATCTCCAACCGATCGAGCTGAAATTTTTCTTACTTAAATAAGTTGGATGACCATACAATAATCTGGTTGTGAAGTTCTGGTGACCCAGCCAGGATCGTCTCCGCAGGAGGGAACTCTTCAACGGTTGGTCCGATTGACTTGGAATTTGGTACATAAATGTAGGACGGATGGCAATGCAAGTACAGACAGCAACAAGTACCGTCAGCAAAAAAATCTTGTTTTTTTTTTTTTTTAAGAATCCCTGATTAAACCACTTCGCATGAGCTGGCTTCATCGCATATCTATCCTTCGCAATGCTCATCGTTAATTTCAAATGTATTCTCGACTAGTGACGTACTCGTCAATGGAAATCAAACGCTTGGATTTAGAAAGCTGAAAATTTGCAAATATACCCGTTACAATAATAGACGTTGCTTAAAAACGGACTGTTCGTATCAGCTACGGTATATTTCCACGGGACAGAGATGTGGGTATATAGATAAGCTACTTCTAAAAACGCAAACACGGCTCAAAAGGAGCTCATTTACATCAAAGATTGCCATTCTGAGGACAGCCAACGACATTCGCGGTGACATTTAAGATTTCTTTTGTGAGATACCACCTACACAGACCCAAAACGCGACGAGCCAAGACGTTTCATTAGCAACCTTATTTTTGAAACGGTAATGAGCACCATTCCGTGTAATTTTACTAATTTTAGATATGATTCATGCGTGAAGGAAAAGTATATGAAAAGGTGAACGTGCACTAACGGACGGAAGACGTAAAATTGTGCACACACCTCGGGCTGTGATAGAGAAAGCCTCGGGTCACATGTTTATCGCCCGTCAGAAGCAACTGGTACATTCTATGTTTTTCCTTTGCTCCAAGACCTGCAAGGTGTACGTTTCCCCTTAAACCGATGTACTCACCGAGCGAGTTGCCAAAACTGGATCCCTTTCGTACTCAGTAGCCGACCTTGCGCTTTGATACGTAAATAGAAATCTCCTTTTAACTTAGCACAACTGCAAGTCAGCGAGGCTGCTAATTCATCAGAGACAATGCGAAATTACTTCTATGACGCAGGACGTCTGATATTTATACCTTACTAGCTGTTGCCAGCGACTTCGTCTGCAAAGAATTCGTTTATCGCTATCCTGCGGGAACTACGCAATTTTCCGGGATAAAATGTAGCCTATGTGCTATTCCAGACTTTTCTCTATCTATGTGCCGAATTTCATCCAGATCCGTTGGGCCGTTCTGGCGTGATTGAGTAACAAGCAAACATCCATCCATCCATCCATCCATACTTTCACATTTATAATATTAGTTAGATTAGACTAGCGACCCGTCCCGGCTTCGCACGGTATATTATGCATGTATTATACATATAAACCTTCCTCTTGATTCACTCTATCTATTAAAAAAACCGCATCAAAATCCGTTGCGTAGTTTTAAAGATTTAAGCATACATAGGGACATAGGGACAGAGAAAGCGACTTTGTTTTATACTATGTAGTGATTTCCGTCGCCATGTTGGTTTAATGAGTTTAGTCCCGCAACAAATGTTTAATTTCAATTCAATACAGGGGGTCTTACTAATCCCCTTATTCATAAACGCTCTATAGGCTTCTGCTAACTTAGCAATCGTTTGTCCTTATCTGTCACTTTGACATTTACCTTTCACAGATAAGGACAAACGATTGCTAAGTTAGCAGAAGCCTAAAGAGCGTTTATGAATAAGGGGGTATGTATTTATTCCAGAACATTTCAGCCCTATTTCACCAAAATGCGACAATTGTTACGACAAAATTGACAACGAATTTTTATATAGCGGTCGATATGCTATCTTTATATATATAAAAATTCTGCTGTACGTGTGTATGACATTGAACTCCTCCTAAACGGCTTGACCGATTTAAATGATTTTTTCTGTATGCGTTTGAGTGGCGCCCTGGATGGTTTAGATTCACAAATCAGCCCGGCAGATGGCGCTGCAGTCGGTATCTATGTTATTTATCCCTTACGGCTGGATCGATTTGAATGAATTTTTGTTTATGCATTTAAGTGGGGGCCTGGAAAATTTACATTCCCAAAAAAACAATTCGGCAGATGGCGCTGTAGTCGGTATTTAGGTTACTTATCTATACTGCAACTAAACGGGTGGACCGATTTGAATGAATTTTTTGTATGCGTTTGGGTGGCAATAAATAAAAAAAAATTAAGTAATTTAAATAAATTTGATACAATTCAATTTTTCCTTTCATACTTTTTTTAATACCCTAATCGCTTGAAATATCATATGCAGGACAACGTCTGTCGGGTCCGCTAGTAGTACTATAAGAATTTTATTGTGAAAAAGTTGGTAACTGAAATAGTAAAAGTTTCTGTCCTCAGACTTTTTACAAGATTTTTATTGTTATGGTTAAATACCACACTGCCAAAGAAAATAACGCTGCGCTGCTGGGCCTTAGCGTAACATGTATCTTAAACACTTCAAGGTAGGCTTGCTTACGAAATTACTTAAAATCTGAATGTACATAGGTAATAGTACCTATTCGAGAAAACTATTTGAATGTGCCTGTTTCAGGATTAGTACATATTATTGTAAGGGTATAATAATAATAATTTTGATATCGAGAATAGCTATAAAGTATCACAAAAAACACACGCGGACAAAGTCGCGGGCAACAGCTAGTAGTACTATAAATCTGGTCTCTGAGTGTAACGGTTAATCACCTATCAACGAAATTAATGACTAATTAGACACTCGACTCCATTCCCAACAAGCGTAACGCGTCTCGATTTTCTATACCAAGTACAAAAGGTATCAAAGACTAGCGCAATGTGAACATTTATTATTTTTTATATAACAATGAATTGGGTCCTGACCTAGGGTGGGAGGGGCGTTACCATGACGTCTTAACGCGATTCAATTCTGAACCAAAGTTGGATCGCTCGCTGTCAGATCCATACTACAAGTGTCAAAAATGACAGCTAAGGAATCCGACTCGAATCACATTAAGACGTCATGGGAGGTGATGACAGGGAGTGGACCGGAATCAGCAGTGCTGAACAACTGTTCCGGATGGCTCAAGACAGAGAAGTTTTCAGAGCTAACGGCCAGCCTCCAGTAATGGAGTGGCACTTTCAGAAGAAGACGTCATGGTAAGACCCTCGCCGATATTTCCCCAATTTGACCAATGTCGGCGGTATGTGACAATTCAACCGGCGTAGATTCTCGTCGTAATGTAAACAGAATTGACACTTGTCACCGACAATTGTCCAGTGGGCCTGATAGTGTACGCACCAACATCCATGGACTCCCGCGATAGTAAATTGCATAAAGCATTTTATTTCTGAAACTAATCAAACTTAAAGTCTGATAAAATTTCCAAAATTGATGAGTAATACTATTTGGGGCCTAGGCTAGGTTCCAGTTAGCTTAAGTGTCAGTTATCTAATGACGTTGTTAGTTTCATAGATAACTGAGACTTGTGATAACTGGAACTTAACAGAGAGTGGTAAAACACACCCTTAATGTGTAATGATTATGAAAAAAAAAGCCAAGTGCGAGTCGGACTCGCGCACGATGGGTTCCGTACCAGAAATTAACCTCCTTACTATTACGGTTCATGAGATACAGCAACAAACGCCAACAACTACTCTGTTGTTGGGAGCCCCCCTTAATTATTATTATTATTATTTTGATTTTAGTATTTGTTGTTGTAGCCACAATAAAAATACATAATTTGTGCAAATTTCAACTGTCTAGCTATTACGGTTCTTGAGATCTAGCTCGGCGAGTGGTAGCCATGAAAAAGGGCTAAAATATCGCGTTTTTTATATGGGAGCCCCCTTAATAATTATTATTATTTTGTTTTTAGTATTTGTTGTTATAGCGGCAACAGAAATACACAATCTGTGAAAATTTCAACTGTCTAGCTATTACGGTTCTTGAGATACAGCCTGGTGACAGACGGAGGACGGACGGATGAGCGAAGTCTTAGTAATAGGGTCCCACTTTTACCCTTTGGGTACGGAACCCTAATAAGGAGCCGAAAAAAAAAAGTGTATCAGCAGTGACGTCACAGTGCTGCCGATTTATATACGCATCTGCGCACTATCTCAAAACATGTAACGTTTTGACGGACGATGCGCGCGGGCAGTTTCGCGCGCTATAAATAAGCGGGCCATTGTTCGTACGCGGATAGCCGCGCTAAAACGCAACCAACTTCAACGAAGTCCAGTCAATCTATTTATTTAAAACATAAAATATTTTTAATATTAATATGTTCATTATAAGACGTTAGGTTAGCTAATTACGTAATAACTTAAGAGGGTGCAACGTCGCATTTTTGGTGATTTTTAGCGATTATTTCACAGAAATTGAATGAAAGTTTCAAATGTGCGTCTGCAATGTGTCTAAAGTGTATTAAAGTGTCCAATGCAATGATAAATCGTGATGGACTTTTATTTTCGTATTAAAGGGATAAAATACTATATATCGTTTAATAAGAAAATAAAAGTCCATCACGATCAATTATTGCATTGGACGCACATTTGAAACTTTCATTCCATTTCTGTGAAATAATCGCAAAAAATCACCAAAAATGCGACGTTGCCAGCTCAGTAGGGATGCACCCTCTTAAGACAGGAGGTCTCTTTAGTAGGGTCTGAATAAATTAACCGACTGGGTATTACATGGATCTCACTACTTTATACGGTAGAAGAACTCAGTTGCGAGAGTTGTTTTTTTTTACAAGTTTATAGATTACTTATGGGGCAATTACACTACTGCGTTAGCCTACTACTAACCTAACCTGTAGGCTTACCCCCTTATTCATAAACGCACTATAGGCCTCTGTTAACTTAGTAGTCGTTTGTCCTTATCTGTCACTTTGACATTTACCTTTCACAGATATGGACAAACGATTACTAACTTAGCAGAGGCCTATAGTGCGTTTATGAATAAGGGGGTTATTGTCTAACTCGCTCGCAATCGCCATCGTGTTCATTTTGACAGTTCATGTATGGGCTGACAATTGGCATCGGAATCAGCTAGCTGTCACATTCATACAACTGTCAAAATGAACACGATGGCGACTGCGAGCGAGTTGTCTTAACTAAAATAAAATAAAATAAGCCTACTGGTCACCAAACATGTTCAAACTATTTCGTTGAAAAAAACATTGTCTTCACATTAGTCTGTCCGTCTCATTCGACTCGCGAACTACGGTTTTTGGTTACTGTAACGTGCCACAGTCACGGTTACTGCTTGCAGTATTAACCTGTTTACATTGTTGCGGTCACTATGGCATGTTGCGACGTTCGGCTCTCGTGTAACTGCCCCATTACGCGTGCAGTTTTCGGCGACATATTAGGCGCGCGCGCATAACAGCGCAGCAGGTGGGCACGCGCCGTCACGAGCTCTAATCACCCGTCGTGTACGCATCACTATGAATCATCTCCACACACGTTATTAATATTTGCTAGTGCACTTTGTTAGAGACGAGTTCACGAACGAACAAGTCAAATGTAGTACAATCCGCGAGCTCTTAGCATGCCATTCGGTCTTTGTCTCACTCACTCTTATGGGTTTGATGATTGAATCGACCGAGTGAGGGAGATAGCAAAACAATGAGCTAACGGAATATACTTCACTTGATGTCACTGCATCGTTCACTAGTTCGGTTCTAACACCGGTGAGATAATTTAATGGTATAGTCAGCGTCATATAGTATGAAACATTCAAAGTTTGACACACCACACTATTTGTACGGTGTACCGAACTATTTGGCCGACTTGGTTGCTTCAAACTATACGCCGCTGACTGTACAGGCGGGCAAAGCCGCGTGTAAAAGCGAGTAATAAATAAACACCAAAAATTTAACACAACGCATCTAAGTATAGCGCTACTTTCCGACAGCTAAATGGACATTGTGATTTACGATTCGGGTGTATTTTTGTTGTAAATAATATTATTTTTTGTACAATATCGAAACGATATTTGGCAGCGTTACATGCGTTATGATTTAAGAGTACGAGTGCGAGAGACGACCGGGAGACGGGCGTTGTGTCGCTCACTGGCTATCGAGACAAGGTTACATATAACTGGATGGTTAAGAGACCATTTGAACTTACAAGGAACGATAAAATCGAACGCGACTCTAGCTTCATTCGTATTTCAAAATAAGCTCTTAGAGGATCTGATACCCTGGTACGTAAACTCCCTCCGTCTTACGCCTGACGCGAGTTTAACATTTTTTACCCATCCCAAAAAGCGCTCAACGCCGCTAAACAAGTTTTGACATCAAAAATTACCTCCTAAGTACTGAACAGTAACTATACCTTATGTAAATCCTAACTACAGACAACATTACCTTATTAAACTAAACGTGGGCGCATATGTATGATTTTGACCGGTCGCCCAAATATACGCATAAGCATTATTGAATGCCCTAACACGGACAATGCTTATTTATGTAACGTTTCTCAATGTCAACAGCTAAAACTTAGAAGGCAAACATCAAAACATTTCGACTTCCAAAACCGAAAGAAATCGGCGAGTGGGCTTTGTATAAGGTCTGTATCGCTGCCAACATCATCCTCATCACTAAACCGGCTACTTAAACTACCACCATATATGGCGTAAATAACCCGTCTTTGTTATATGTACATTATATGAATTATGGTCCTTACCTGTAGGGTCTCAGAGTCGCCGTCGCCCTCTCCGCCGCCGCCGCGGTCGTTGACGATATCCTGCAAAAATAACCGGGATTATTGACTAGCCTTGACATATAACACAGCCAAAATCTTTACACAGCTCTTGTAAAAACAACACTGATGCGTAAAAGTGTATTTTCTTTGGCTAGTAAAATTTACAATAAACTACCGTTTGGGCTAAAACAACTACCAATGTCAAGACTGAAACTAGAGTTATCGACTCTACTTGTTAATGGTTGCTACTATTCTGTCTCTGATTAGTTGATTACTTTAATGACAATTTTAACTCTACTTATAAGTATCTAATATTTGTTAATGTTATTATGATAATGTTTAATGATTGTTAATTTAATATTTTAATTCAATTTAATTTAATATCTGACATTGATTGTGTATGCCCTCAGGCAAAACATAGCGTTAGATTAGATCGTATTTTGACCATCACTGTAATCAGTTTCACCTATGTTTGCAAATAAATCACTTTGACTTTGAGTTGTAAGAAAACAGGTATTTACTAATTAGTGACAGCAAAATTACCCTTTAAAATCTGTCCAAAGATATGGAGCAACGACAATTGAAAAGGCATTTAAAGCCCGACCATGAAAATAAGAACCCGCTGTACCACTCTGTCGCAGTGAGCCACCGCTGTACTTTTCAAGGAAACCACTGTGACGTGTATTGTAATATGGTTCTACTGCGTGTTCTTATTTTCCTGGTCGGGCTTTAATAGTTTATTACGGTCGCTGCACGAACGTGTGATGATAGACAAAACGAGAAATATCAGCGTACAAACTGTACGAGTTATAGCAAATTAATTTTAGTACACGTAATAATATTACAGCTTGGAACGTCAGAATTCCGATAGGAATTCAGATATTTTAGGAATCTTGGTCAACTGGAATCTAGTCCAACACTAAAACAGTCTTTATCGATAGTCTTACGTTTCAATTTGTCATTTTAGTTTATCGTATCGCAGTATTAATCACACGCGAAGTGGCGGGTTAGAAGCTATGTACTAAAATATGAAAATTTGGCCGGTTACTATTAAGGACATATAACAACTTCATATCAGGATATTCAATCATTTATACTATAGATACAACACAGCCCAGTTCTGCGTTAAAAGCAGCTCTCGTGTCAATTTTGAGAGCTTTTTGTCGGCATATTTTCAAGCGCCTAATGTATTGAGTACCTAATGATTGCAGCACATGATATTAATAAAGTTCTGAAGCGACAATCTTTATGTAAAGCCTGACAAATTCCTATTTAGCCCTGATATAGTGTCGCTACAAACAGCTGTCATATGGCAATAATAAGTGTACTTTATGAATAGTCGGGACAGTGTGTATTGGCATCTCCGCAGAGACAGATATACAATTATCTTGTAGATTGTGAAACTATGTTTTCAGGTAATCGGAAGAGCATGTCTAGTTTATAATCCGGTGCTGCTCTCTCGCTCCCTCTCGTGCCGTCCCAGTTACTCACGTCGACCTGTCCGACGCCCGTGGACCGCCGCTTGGGCCTGCGCCGGCGCTGTATCACGTTCAGCGCGGCCTGCGTGCTGGCGGGAGACGCGTTGCTGGACGACTTGCTCTCGGTGCTGCTCTCTCTTTCTTTCTCGTCCTCGCCTGTTGAGATGCAGTATAGTATAGCATATAGACGTGTTGGCACGCAGTTACTAAATGCTTTCTTATACAGCGCCCTTTAAAATTGTTCCGGAAATTTTAGGGCCTATCTCACCACTCTCCGTTAAGTTCCAGCTGTCTTAAGTGTCATTCATCTATGATGACGTCTCTGTTTGTTTCGTTGTTAATAAATAGAGACGGAATCATAAATAACTTGACATTTAAAATTATAGGAATTTTATTTTATAGTTAATTTTTCTACAGCACAGCACGAAACGCTTGTTCCCCGTAAGTACATAACTATTTCACATTACTAGGACATTCTAAGGTAAAATAAAGACTATCAGCCTTATTCATAAAAAATCCTTAATCGAGGTTTGATCAGTCGATTAGTTAACAGACTGATTAAGCTTATTTGACAGTTGTTAAAAAGTATGATTCATAAACGCTTGCTAGCAGTCTGTTAACTAATGAGCTGCTGAGGGATGGATTAGACGCGTTATGTTGTCACCTTGACAAATCATAGACCAAAAATGGCCTTTTAGTGAATAAAAAAAAAATTGACAGCAGTGGCAGCGAATTAGCGGGAAACCAGCGAATTAACACGACAGACTAGGCAGTGTGGATCTAGTTTCCTTTACCTTTCCCGGAGGGAATAAAAACTTAAAACAAAAAAAACTGTCTTGCGTTTTGCTCTTGCCAAAATCAGCTGTTCACATGTGTGGCAGCCATTTTGTGAGTTAGCAGAGAGATAAAGTAGGGTCTACGGTCCGCTAACTTTCGGAAGATTTAACAGACCCTTGGTGGACTGATTAGCGCTAATTGACGTTTATGAATCATGTTTTTTTGCATTGGTCCTATAGCGAGCTTATAGCGAGCCTCTAACTTTTTATGAATAAGGCTGTATTTCTACATTAAAACAAACATGTTCGGCCACCCCCGCCGCACCTAAACCTAAATTAATCCAAATTAATCACCCTACATTGGTTTTACCAGTGCCGGTTACGTAACTCGGTTACCTATGTACGAGGAACAAGCTACACGAACGTACACGTCGCGCGCGAGTCAGACTGTCCGTCTATTTCTTACTGTTCGTTCTAAACAAGAACCGGAACCAGTTACCATTAAAGGGGTACTGGATAGGGTATTTCATAGAATTGTTTTCACAAACCCTATCAATTTGGCAAGCATATCATCGGGATACCCAAAAAGAAAGTCTGACCGTAATAACATAGTTAATTCCATAAGCGATTAGCAAAACTAAAAACCCGGTTACCGTTACCCGTTAGGGTTACCGTATTCCGTGATTTCAAAACCATAAATACCATAATAGAAAACGGTTAACCAACGGTTAACCTTATTCAAAACAGTTTCCGTAATGATAGGCTTAGCACAACGATAAGCTTACCACATCATAGGGTAACAGTTTAATAGGGTTGCCCTATGAAAAGGCTTAAGCAAATGATGGGGTTTTCCGGTCATTGGTTCTAGAGAGAGACGGGTGTTCTATCTCTCTCGCTTGTGCTAGCCGTGTAGGGTTTACATACCAGCGCGGCTCTCCTCCTTGGTAGGCGGTGAGGCCGTGTTAGCCGTGGAGCCAGCCGGCGGGCGCCGCAGAGGCAGCGTCACCGTCGCGTCCGCTGCCGCGCGCGGCCGCGCCGCGTCTTCCAACTCGAACTAACACACGTAAGTAAACATAAGATATTACACCGTTTAAATAAATAAAAAAAAATAATTGTATTTTTCAAACAAAATGGCAGACCTTGAGTGACGTTAGAATGACATTCGGATTTGTCTATAGACCGACCGTGGCAAAGGGGCGCGGGGTAGGATGACGACGGGGAGCTCTCGGCCCCCGCGGTCGTCCTACCCCTCGACCCTGCACCCGCGCGGGCGACGACTCATTTAAGCGGTCGCTCTAGTCTGCTCACTCGGCCGACTCATGTAATACTCATAAGAGTGAGTGAGACAGCAAGACAAACCCAATTGGCATTCTAAGTGCACATGGACTGTACCTTAATTTCGCATAAATTTTTTCGTGTCAGTTTTGTTACGACCCATATTTATAAGTCGTATGAAAATAGTGCCACAAAACTGACAAAAAAAAACCAATGCCCATTTTTTCTATTTACAAAAATGAATAGTGCTAATAATGCTGATTTAGAAAAACTCAACATTTCTTCATTTTGGCATAGGTACATGCACTATTATTGGGATTCGAAATGGAACACGAAACGTAGCGATATAACACAAATGACGGAAAACATAACATGCAGAAACACGCTTCCGCTCCGTCACGATGGAAATCCCCCTTTAGGCCGGCCACATACATACGGAATTTTCATACGGTTTCCGTACGGAATGACGTCAGCGAACGGGACATCGCTATATAACGGAACGAGACAGGGCTACGAATTGACGTCATTCCGTACGGACACCGTATAAAAAATCCGTTTGTATGTGGCCTTAGTGGTTGGCGTGTCAAGTTACATTATAAAGCTGTTTTAGTATTTCATTAGCAATAAACAAAAAATGTTAATCACAATATTAATAGCAATACGTCCCGAAGAGTATGCCGTAATTTATATTTATTGAAGGTACCGCCGAACAATTTGATGCCTGGCCCACTAGAACGTTCTCACATAAAACGTCACATGATTTTCCTTGTCGATTCAATGTAACGCCAGTATGTCATTTACTGTGAAAGGGTACCACATCAATCTGTTCAATTGTGTAACAAAAATACGCCAAGCATCATTGATTATTATAAAAACTAACAGATTGGATAGTCAGTAACGTTTCAAAGTCAATTAAAAATTATTCAAATGTCTTACTTCTGTTGAAAATCAAAGAGTGCTCATTCTCTTTTCCCATAGAATAGTGTGTAGATTTGTCAAACCTCTACAACCGTTAGATATCTCCGCTGTTATCTATAAAGACATAGTAACTACAACAAAATGTTGTACAGAGCTTTTTGGTGCATATCAAGAACAGTATCTCGCGCGCCTTCTCTTTCTCTGAACAGAAGTATAATGAGTTAATGAGATAGATAACTTGCTTTCACGATAGCGAGTGAGCTTTATTCGTGTCAAAGTGTGCGTGAGAGCGAAAGTGGGTATGGTACACATAAAAAATAAATCACTTCGTAATACACGCACACTGCAACACATATGCAGACACGTGTTTACCACAAACAACGTTCACTCGCCATCGCGAAGTGCAAGAGCTATAAGAAACAAAATAAAACCGAATAAGCAGTAAACATCACTGACTACCCAATGAGTTGAATATTAATATTTTAGCACATAAACATATTTAAAAAACATATATATGGCATGCATGTTTTTGTCGGTAAGCAACAAGATCGAGGTTATTTCAATGTCGTATTGACCTAAAATTCGTTTAGACCGTATCTTCGTTTACAAAACATGCTCGACACATATCTGACTAATGAATGAAATTTTAAGCGAAATGAGCAAACGCGATCCTTTCATCTGTGTAACTACTCTAATATACTCCATATTCATATTATGAAATTGAATCTCAACTTCTTCCGACTAAATTTTATAAAGTGTCGTGAACAGATGTGGTAAATAATGAATGATTTACAGTGGGGTAAAACCGGATAACACGACTACTCGGTGTCAATCAATTATCTTATTAAATGACACGTCATCCGCGACCGCGTCATACGCTCGGTACAGTCCTATTCAATGTTTAATTTAGCTACTTTGCTAGGGCCCCCTTTCGTTCCCCTGTATTCCTCAGTTCTTTAAGGGGAAAGGTGGGGATATGATGGCGTTTATAAAAAGTACGAAATGAATGGTTTAACTCACGATTTGAATTTGTTTCGATCTTAACCGAAGCTTTTCTTCCAAGGAAGAGTGCGTTAACCGTTTTTTTTTTATAAACCATGTCTGTAGGCTTATTGTCTAACTCGCTCGCAATCGCCATCGTGTTCATTTTGACAGTTCACGTATGGGCTGACAATTGGCATCGGAATCAGCTAGCTGTCACATTCATACAAGAACTGTCAAAATGAACACGATGGCGATTGCGAGCGAGTTAGACAATAAGCCTACTGGTCTGGAGAAGCCTCACAAGAGGCGGAATGAGAAAGGGAAGGCCTTTGTCCAGCACTGGGACACTATTAAAGAACATGATACAAGAGTCTGTGAATCGCGTTTGCTCAAGCCGCGGGCGATCCGAGCACCTTATTGGCTGGGTCGAGGCGCAGGCGCCACGAGGGTCGGCGCTCGTTGTGCGCGGCGATCGTCGCCGTGGCTGTGGCTGTGGCGGCAGCTAGCGCCACAGTGACGGCCACATCCCGCGTCTGACATACCACCATACGACCGTTAGGGGCAATACAGTCGGACTGCATTCCGTCCGCATCGTAACCGCCAACTGCCGACTGCCTTACATCCATTGCAGTCGGTAAAACGAGGCTCACCATGACGTCCTAATTCCGACTCAGTTCAAGTTTTAGCTGTCACTTTCAGTATGAATCTGACAGCGAGCGAACCTAAGCTGAACCGCACTAAGACGTCATGGTAAGGCCCCAGCACTCTAACTGTGATCGAAATGTATCGGCAGTCGGCAGTTGGCAGTTACGTTGCAGTCGGAATATAGTCCGTCCGTAATGGCCCTTAGCCTCACGTTTTCGACAAAGCGCGAACGGCGGCACGCGAACCCAATACTGTGACGCGTGATTCACCTTGGTCGTTCTTACCCGCCACCCGCGGCGGGGAGTACCCCGTCACTAGTGGCATTCACATGCTCGTAAATGTTTAAGAAGGGATATTTTCCCCCGCTGTTTTTTATATTGCACACGGACGGCGAAAACGACAGCTCCCGAACATGTAGACGCCACGGATGATGGGCAGTTGCCCACCGCGGATGGCGGGTAAAAACGACCAATGTCTAAAAGAACCTCGTGATCGCTATTCGCTGCGCTCAGACAATCTTAACTTGACTCCTTAAGAACCAACAGTCTTTGGTGATGGACTTTTATTTTCATCATCAAGTCCATCACGATGAATTATTGCATTGGACACATTAATACACTAAAAACGAAGTGCACTACAGACGGATATTTGATACTTTCATTCAATTTCTGTGAAATAATCGCAATAAATCACCAAAAATGCGACGTTGCGAGCTCAGCACGGATGCACCCTCTTAAATTAAAACAAACATGTTCGCGGCTTAGGGGTTAGGGGTGCACCAAAACCTAAACTAATCCAAATTAGTCATCCTACATTGGTTTTACAGAAAAAATCGTGCAGGAAAAAATCTTCCCCGTTAAAAAAACCAGTTATCTGGGAAGAATATTTCTTCCTTCTTGGCTGCTAGTTAGTTGACTTGGTTATCTGCGAGGAACAAAGGGCAAAGATCTTAATTTGACAATGTGTACTATAGTTCACGTGGTCTAAGAATATATTTTTGTATTTCTTTTTTACATAGAATTTTTAGGTCTCTTAAATTACGAGGAGGATGAACTATGATTTTTTTTAAGGTCAATTTAATTAGAATATCAAACTTTCACCCCATGTAACGTCTCTCAGCGAACAAGTCAAGTTATTGTCTGCCAAATAACTTCACGGATTCTTTTAGAACTTCACGCGCTGTTCACTGCGCAGTCTCGACTTACCGCTCAGCGGTTAATTATCAACGCACGCAATGTATCAAAAAGCCGCTGATAGCGGTTGGCGCCAATGTGTTTCCATCCAGACATGAACGGATTCAGCTCAATACGTAAGAGAGGGACGGAGCTTTACGTCAAAGTGAGATGTAATCATATCTCAATCTATCCGTGCATGTATGGCTAGCAATTTTAGCTCATCGCCACAGACCTATCGAAAAAAGTGAATCCACTCACGTGCCGAAAATAATAGCCAGAGATATCTTTACAATACGCAATTTAGATGGATCTACTTATTATTTTGAACATAAATAAAAATCAAATCAATTTGTATCTTTGAGGCAGTTATGCGATGAGAGATCTCATTGAAGAATTTTTCAAAGTACAAAATTTAAGCCTCGTGACTATTTAATAAGATCAAGATGGTAACAATGTACATGTATACCTGATGTTGTTACCACCGAATCAGGAAATGGAAATGAGCGTTTTCCAAAAAAAAGTCCACATGTACATTTTTTCTAGAATTTAAATATTTTGGGTTTATCTTACTCAAAATCGTTTACCCTATCGATTCTCATACACGAGAAAAGATGTGTTCCAGATTTTACTGTGTATTTTTTCCTGCTCGTCACGTTCCATACATACATGTATATTTAAAAAGTGACTGAATGGAAATTTTGGGACACATTCTTTCTTGTATCAGGATCGATAGGGTAAACGATTCCGAGTAAGAAAAACGCAAAATAGTTAAATTCTGAAAAAAATGTACATGTGGACTTTTTTTGGAAAACGTCCAAATACAAAAAAAAATCGAGTATGAGGCGTGAATATTAAACACAAAATGATGTTGGCCGAATCGAAACGAGCGAATTTTAATTACACCGCGTTAAAAAACTGTCAAAAGTTAATGAATTAATAAATACAAACAATACTGGGGGTTCAGTGAACAATGGTCAAACCGACGCGAACACAGCCAAATACAAACTGGAAATATTTACAGTGTAAAACAAAAACGGCTATCGGATGAATTTAATTTCAATTTTTTTTAAATGATTCCCAAAACCAAAGCTTATTTTTTTTAATGAAAATATATAAATAATAACTTCATCCCCAAAAACCGATTAGTAACTGATGAAAAGTTAACATTTTCCAATAGAAACCGTATGCCATCATAAACTTTATAATAAGAAACAGAATTTCAGGTACCGTGTTATTTTCAATGGCGGCCGGGGCCGGTGTTTCCTCTTTCTTGGGACTGACTGGTGGGGGTACCTAGAACAGAAATATTGACTGTTTATAATAACAAAGTAGCAAGTTACAACAAAATCACCTTAACGTTAACAAATATAAGGCCTCGGTCGTCCTTACCCGCCAACAACCCGTAAACAACAACAACAACAACAACAACAACAACAACGACGATGACAACAACAACAACAGCCAATGGGCAGCAGCCCGTCGTCCGCGTTGCCTACAGTGTGCTAACCCAATACGAGCAATTTAAGGCGACACCAGCCGCGAAACTAGCGCCACTTCGCAAATGTTCTTATATCCCCTATACTTCATTTAATTTAGGATGAGAAACCACAACAACATTATATTGCGGTTCGTGAACTGTAATCTCTTAACAATTTATACTAGAGTAACAATTGACGACACGCAAATAAAGTGACATTAAAACAATTTTATTTTGCGGCTGCCAAACTATTTGCTAGGTAAGAAATAGTTGACCAGACGCAATATAATGCTATTGTGGTTTCTCATTCTAAATTAAATGAAGTATAAATTAGATCAATTTTCAATAATTTCCAAAGCTCAGATACTAGGGAAACACCTATAATGTCTATTAAATCAGTGTATACAATGTGTCGTTCTGTAGTTGTCCCAAAAAACTTCCAGAAAACTAAAACGGCCGCTTTTTGTTGTGCAAGATAACCAAGCCTGTGCGAAATATATATCGAAGAGAGCAATGTAAAGTGTCAAGACCCGACCAAATCGTGTGTTTAACGTGGGCAAAAAGGGAATTCGGACATTAATGAAACTGTTTTGGAAAATTGTCGGAAGTCTACTATTGTAGCAAACTCAACACCGAAACATTATTAAAAACTTCCACTGCAACTTAGGTAACGTCAATATCACAATAATCCACAGTAACAAAAAGAAAAGCCTAGTTTTCAATTAAGAAACGCGGGACAGTTCCCGAGGTCACTGTCTGCGCGTCCATTTCTTTTTATACTAAAAAATGACAGTCGTTTTCCCGCGCAACAACCTCAGACCCTGTCTAGCGCGCCGCATATGGCAACACTGGCGTTTCACATGTACTATTGCCAATCTGGATGGATTCACAACGAAGCTACTGTATGAACCAATGTTACCGACAAATATATGTTTTGCATGTAAACCCTCCCTCCACTACTGCCACATAAAACATTATATAAATCCCACAAACTTAATTATCCCTTAACCACACAAACACTGACGCGCGTTGCGATCCCCCTACGGGGTCATTTTCATTTTCAAGTTTATGGGACAACTACAGAACGACATATTGTCAGAGAGCTCCCCGCGGTCGTCCCACCCCGCGCGTCTGTACCCCTAGGGCGAGGACACAGTTACCCAGTCGATCTATAATGTTAGCAAGTATGTACACTTACCTCCGTAGTACCATTGCCAGCCTTCTTCTTTGTCAGCTGTTCAGCAGACTTTATCTCCTCTAAGGTCACGCCTTGCGTGGAGCGACGCGTCTCGCGCACGCGTTTAGCGTGTGCCTTCCGCTGCGTTTCGCTTTCTTCGTCGCGTACCGGCGGTACGAAGGACCTGCGGGAAACACAGCGATGATCAACTCAGCTGTAAGGGTACTCTCAAATCCGAAATTCGAAATTCATGGGTTTACGCCTAACAACTTTCTATTTGGCTCTCGCCATGTTGCCGATTTTCAGTAGTAACGAGTACTTTTGATTAACTTTGAAAGTCATCGAACGCTACCGATGTAAAGAGAAAGAAAATATCGCAATTATAAACGATTTTACCATAGAAATGCCTAAAAATTTACAAAGGATGCAAGAAGAAATATTTTTAATAAAATAAAATATTTACATCAACAAAAGGACGAAGGATTGCATGACATTTCAATAAACAATGATTTGAAATTGATCGTTAAAATGACCGCTACTGACATTTTTAGTGCTACAAGTGACGAACGCACATTATTGCCATCATGCGAGCTGTTTTTAGTGATACCATCTCAGGACCAAATAGAAAGTTGTCAGGCTATAACTTGCGACCACGCATACCACACGCAACAAGTGTGAGCGGGACAGCACGATACGGACTCCGAATTTCGAATTCGGGTTTGTAAGACCATCGTTAACTCAACACGAGAAACCCTATCATTTGACTGAAAGTCTTACAACTTAGGTAAATTTCAAAAACATATTTCACATTTTTCATATATTTTTATACTTCATATTTTTTCTGTTATAAAAAAGTGAATTTCAGACAAATGATGGGCATTTTAATGAGTCTTGCGCGGACTAGGGTTAAATACATAAATCCGACTTAACCTCTAACCCAGGGTTAAGTGTTAAAACGTATAGAACTGTCATCCCAAACACAGGATTAACGATTTATTTTTTTAACCCTAGACCACACGAGCGGCCTTCAATCAGCCAAGTTAGCATGTTTTGCGACTCGCTTCGTAGCTCTCGCTATCTCTTTCTAATAACCCCAGTAGAGTATAGAAGAAATATAAAGGTACGAGGTACAAAGCATGCTGTGCGTCTACGTAATATTTTAAAAATCTCATGCATCCATGCAAAACTTGTAAAACGAAATAAATGATTATTGTTAAAGAAATAAACGCTATGGGAATATAAAACGAATTCAATTCACAAATTCTCTAAGTAAAATTTTAGTACAAGGAATAAAATAAGCATTTGTGTCCAATATCGTTCGAAATGGAGCAGAACTAATTTACTTACCAAACGAAGAAAAATTAATTAAATACAGATCAGGCAAGAGCATAAAAAATGCAAATAAAACCACCCAAGATCTTCATAGTAGAAGATCATTTGAACAATCATAAAAATTATCGTTTGAAACATAGTAAAATGATTAGCTTACACTCATTTTGTTAATAAAAAACGCAAAATAAAACGCCTGTTACGTGAATTGAAACTATCTCTACGTGGACAGCGATCATTCTTATAAAATCAATACAATATTACTAAACCGCGACGAGAAAAAGATTAAAAAATCCGTCATCTATATAATATTTTGACATAAATATAAAAAATATTAAATATAAAAAAATGAGACTACTTTTTTGGCCAACCGTACGGAAAAAGGAACTGACTCGCGTACCACTGTGGAACCTTTTCACTGTAAGTGTCATGACCTCATGACGACTTACGTACATTAAACATGGCGGTTCTTGACAGTATCAAGTGATTTAACACAAATTACTACCAGTGTTTCTCTGCATATATGTATTATACATAAACCTTCCTCTGGAATCAGACCATCTATTAAAAAAAAAGCATTACAATCAGTTGCGTAGTTAAAGATCTAAGCATACATAGGGACAGAAAGACAGCGTGAAGCGACTTTGTTTTATACTATGTAGATGATTTTACTAATGATCGTGTCCACGCAAGCGCAACTCAGGATAACACAACAGCTGATAGTCTCTCGTTGAGTTACAAGCCAGCGACGAAGCAATATTTATTAACGCCCTAGTATTAACTACTAACGAAATAACTTGACAATAATTCACGGGACCTCGGACAATATTCACTATAAAATGTACATTTTAAGAACTTAATTTCTGTACACTGTTTCGAGATAGCATGGACTACAAAACTATAAAAGCTTTGCATTAAAAATAAGGCATTGTCATGACACATACAATAAATGTGTAGGTGGTACCAAGTTTCTAGTGAATCCAATCAGATTTGATGCAAACATATACCCCCTTATTCATAAACGCTGTATAGGCTTCTGCTAACTTAGTAATCGTTTGTCCTTATCTGTCACTTTAACATTTACCTTTCACAGATAAGGACAAGCGATTGCTAAGTTAGCAGAAGCCTATAGAGCGTTTATGCATAAGGGGGATAATCATTCGAAGAGAATTAAAAAAATACTTAAAAAACGTCGGTTGCCTGGCAGAATAGTAGCGACAGACACTTTTTGTTAGAAAGTGTCTCGCAGACGTGGCGTTCGTACCCGGCTTTAAAGAACGGGATGCACAAAGTTCCACGCACGTCGAATCATTGTCAAGATCTCAAAGTATCTTCTTTTCGTTAGTCTAAGGGTGTTACCACACTAATCGATCGATGTCATCGACCGACATCGATCGATTGGTCCTCTCGAGACCATGGATGCAAAGTCGCGTCCGAAACGTCGAGGTATTTGCAAAAATACTTTTCATTTACGTGATACGTGATTAAGTCCCGTTTTCTTATAATAATGTGTGAAAATCGCGAAAGTTTGAATCGATACAACATTGATCGATTACAACCTATTAGTGTAGTCGCTTTGGCTGATGACGTTTAAACCAATCGTTAGACGTTGTTCGATACCATTGATCGACATCGAGCGATTGGAGTGGTGGCGTTGGTCTAGCTAGTACAAGTGCCGGCACGAGTCGAACGATGACCGTTGATGCCGGGTAGTCGAAAATAAGGTATCCCGGGGGAGTGCGGGTGCCGCGGGCGGGCGTACACCACGTTCGACTTACGTGCCGCCACCTGTAGAAACTATCTATAGACGTCGACTGTTCCATTCTAACATCGATCGACGACCGATCGAACGGTGTGGTAACACCCTTACTCGTCTACATCGAAGCTTGTAACAAAACAAAGAAACTACTATGTACTTGAAGAAATTCTTGAATATGTTTCCGGGCGATAGTTTGGTGGGCGTGGCAGAACTTGAGGTCGAATTGCTACTGTTCTCCGCGTCCGCAGTGCTAAGATACATAGCTACACTATAGTACTATGTCAGGATGTTTAACTAGGCTTAGAAACAATCCAGTATGTCGTCGGGGATAGTGCAATACCGCGTAACTAGCACTGGTAAATACTGCGTATCTACACAACACCCATAGTGCAAAATCACGTAACTAGCACTAGTAAATACTGCGTATTTACACAACAACCATAGTGCAAAACAACGTAACTAGCACTAGTAAATACTGCGTATCTGGTATATTCTAATCGGGATTTTACGTTGGCGGGAAATCTTAATCTGGCTACATTTGTTAGATATGCGGTATTAACCAATGCCAGTTACGCGGATTTTCCCTATGGGTGTTGTGCAGATACGCAGTATTTACCAGTGCAAGTTACGCGGTATTGCACTATCCCCGACAATATATTACTGTGATTCAAACTTTTGCAACAACGCATAACGAATCAACGGAGCGTCCTCACTGAGTGCATTCGCGTGTAAAAAGCATTCGGCGTCGAATATTCGAGTGGTGTGGATGTTGAGCCGAGCTTTACAAAGCTCACTTTGATTGCTCGTTTATAAATGCTCAGGTGAGGACGCTCCTGACTTACAAGAAAAGTCCGGCCAGTTTCATTACAATGTCAGGCCTCTATTTCACCAATTCTACAATGTTGGTGGTAAGTAACAATTCGAAATGCAATCAGCCGATTGGCATAGATTCTTGTAGAGTTTATATCGGAAACAGAATAGGGGCCAGGCCGTGATGCAAACTGGCTAAAAGTTGTCGACCTATTGCAAAGTAACGCGACTTGCAAGTTTAAACTGATTAAGGATCCATCACCAAAGATCAAGGTTCATTGTCGAAACGCGACTAATTTATAAAGCAGTCGGAACAACGGTAGTAACGACTATTTAGGAGCCGTTGGCGTTCAAAAATTTGAATCACAGATAAAGAAAGCAAGAGGCACACAGGTTCAAAAATTTCTGGCCAGACAGAAAGGAAGACAGAGACAGAAACTTTTGGACTTGCCTTCGTTTGCCCGCGGACCTGATTAAGGATTTGAAAAAATACAATTAACTAAACAACCGCCACCTTTAGGGTATGCTACCGAGGAGATAAACAACGTACAGTAAGTACAGTAATCATAATCACGTACCACCGTAGAACCCTGTCGCAATTGACAGGTCGCCGTCACTCAAACTCGAGTGATGTGTCACCTTATTGCGATAGGGTTCTACTGTGGTACGGGAATCATTTCCCTTACTGTACAGTACGCTGTAGTCTGTCTGAGAGCAGCCGGGGTGTGAGGCGGCAAAGCGAGGGGACCACACCCCACCCCAACGCAACTCAGATCAAGCGTCCACGGTATAGTTCGTGAGCTCTTACAACGCTATTCGGGCTTGTCTTGCTGTCTCACTCACACTCGGTTTGATACAATACATAGAAGATAGAGAAGAGCAGAAGTGGCATGTAAACGAGAAACGCGTGCCACCTATATGCGGAAAATAGCATGTATTTGTAAAATGTCAAATTGAATTTGACGGTTCGAGTAGCAGAATGGAGATTTTTGAATACTGTATTTATTACATTGACATTGGCGAAATCATCGCATCGATCGATGTGGCCATATTTAAAAAGAAGATGCTAGAATCAGATTTTCTCGAGTGTTCCGCTGTCGTCAGTGAGATTTTCAATCATGTAAACCTAAATCCCATTCAGCAGAGTTCAGCTATTTTTACGATATCTGTTGTGCAATGGCAAAACTATTATTTAGACAACTGACATTTTCGGACTGTTATCTTTTGGCTACTTCACGCTAGATGGTGTTTATATACGGGTACAATGGACTTTAAGCAATATTCTGCTGGTAGAAAGTTCAAATTATAATGCCGATTTAGAACTTATTACATTTTTAAAATAGAAAAGCTACGTCCAATAATTGCCAAGATTTCAAGGTAGGAGTAAACTGTCGATGTGAGAGTTTGGCGACACCGGTTTCCCTATCTGACTAATGTGACTTATATCGCACTTATATTTTCCCTTTATTCTGTGGTTTAATACTTGAATCGACGATGTTACCCAAAACCGGAATAGCATTCTAAGAGGTCACGGACTGCACTGTATCAGTGTATAAACCAATAAGACTAGATGAAAAACACATCAATAATCACTTAGTACCCGGCATTGACGCACAATAAACAACAGTAACTAAACTCCCAATCACGCTCAAAAACTGTCGGAAGCAAAAGTTTGCACGACGTGTCTATTGTGCAGAGTTTTGGTTCAGTCGTGTTTCTACCGCGCTTTGATAACAATGTATATGTCTCTTTCGCAACGTATTCTCAAATTCTCAGAACAAAAGAGACAGACAGGTTTTTAGCGCGTGGCGTCGTGTCATTACTTCTCAAGATCGTATGAAATTGACATTAAACATTACTGCCATGAAATAAGGTGTTAATTTGAACGAATATGTTAATGTTATCTGTATAAATTGATGTATTTAAACACACACAACACATAGACAACGCCGCTTGGACGTTTCTTGAGGAACTTTTGTTTGCGATTGGGAGTCTAGTTGTTTATTGTACGTCAGTGGTACCCGGCCACAAAGATTGCACCATTTTTTTTTCCTACTCAAAGTAATCCTGTCATTGTTTCGTTCAAATTAAAATCGTGAACGTTTTTGCGACACGACTACAGCCCGCGAGCTCTTAGAACGCTTTTCGAATTTGTCTAGCTGTCTCACTCACTCTTATTGGATATGGGATAAGTGAGACTCATATTCATATTCATATTCATTTATTGACTCTGTGAGAGGATACAGAAAGACAAACCCGAATGACATTGTAAGAGATCACAGACTGTACAAACTTGTCGAATGAATTACAGTAACTAAAATTACCGACACAAATTCTTATAAAACTTAAAATAAATACGTGCGACATACCTCCTGACTGTAGTTTGTGTAGTAGTAGTGGTAGTGGTGGAGTTAGCCGTAGTAGTCGTAGTGGGACTCCATGTGTTCGCCTCTCGCTCTCTCTTCTCGGGCGTCGAATTTATTCTGTATACGGGTAATATCATTAGCACGCGTGGATATACTAAGGCGAGAGCCAACATCCTTCTGTTGCTGCTACCCTGGTACATGGTTGACATTTGCGAAGCAATTCTGCTGTCATTCTCAATAAAAATGCTTTTCAAACGTACAAGAACAACCATGAATCATAAAATATACCAACTGCAGAGTAAAAAGACGTCATAAATGATCTGCCGTCGGTTCAACTCGGAAATCACGATTTACCGACTTAATGATATGAGTTAGCGTACTAAATCAATAATTATCACTAAAAAACTAAGTTCACACATTGACTTAAAGTATGAATACATAAATACGTCAACCATTTAATACAAAAATTGTCTGACACATCGCGAGTAGGCGTGGTTTCCGAATTTAGCCGAAGCCAAATCATTGTTCGTCTCATCTGTACAAATTTCCCAATAGTAATAGACTAATCTACCAACAAGTTTACTCGCATGTCTGACTTAATTACTCCACCAAACACCAATTAAAATACGTTACACCGGAATCGCCGTATGATACGTTATGAGCATACAGAGGCGTTACAAAATATGGTAGATAGTCGATTACACTTTAAACATATTTAGGTTTAAACTATTTCTACACATTTAACATAATCTGTCCCCATTTAGCTACTAAATATTGAATAAACATAAATAAAATACTTATAACTAAATAACTACACGTACACATATACCAGGACACGTAAAAAGACGGGAAAAAAAGCAGACAGACCGTTAAAACATACTCCATTCAAAATCAATACATATGTACTGGAATGCCACACAAAACGTAACATAGGGCTCGTCCAGAAATCATGTGATCATATTTGGCCTACTTTTGACCCCCCTCCTTCTCCCCCTTGGTGAAATTTTGGGTGATTATAACGCTACCCTAGTATGAATTAAGTTAGTTAATTTAAAAAAACAGCAATAACTTGTTTTTGTTTTTATTTAAGCCATGTCACGCTCACGCTACGTCATTTCCTCGGTCCACGGATTTTCGCAGATGTTTTCGATGGTGATTGAGAAATTTTGAGATGTGTTCTCGGAACGATCACATAATTTCTGGACGAGCCCATACATGGGATGTTACAGTATGACGTTGTGTACCTTAGACGTTGCTTGTTGTGTACGTTAAGCGTGATATTAATGTTGAATGAAGTTACATGATATTTTTATATGAGGATATATTAAATAATGTTCATTGTAATAATTGAGTGTCGATGTCAGTTCTGGGTTCATGTCGGAACTATGATTTTGTTTCATGAAATTATTTATGTCAACTTCTATTTTATAGGGATGAGCTCGCACAAGAATCATTTTCATCAAGCAATCTAATGAATGAATGTATGTAACTTAATTAAGGACTACTCATGAGATTTAAAAAAGCATTCGGTCGCTTTTATTACTAAAGGGAAAAGGGAATGAAAATAGTGATGGGTTGCTAGCCGCCTATAACATAATTCCTAAGATTGTCGCCCATTCCCTAAAAGGGCTTTTACCATGTGCGGGAAGAGAACGATCGAGATATCGGACATAATCAATAGTTATCGAAAGTCGATGAAACTTGCCTACTATGGTCTTGACTTAGGCACAAACTCGAAAGCATATACCCAAACTGATCGTAGCAAACAAACGTTATCATCACACAAAAGTTACTATTATTTCAACTGTTTTATTCGTCGCCGTTCCCATGCGTTGTAATGTAACGAACGTTTCTAACTAGTTTTGCATGTTTAATATGTAAAGAATCAATCAACTTTTTCTTGTCACTAGTTGCTACGCAGTTTTAAGCCCCTCCCATAATCGGTCATTGTTCATGTTAGTATAATGTGACACAATATTTCTTCTAATAATACATACATACATACACACATCACGTGTTTATCCCTTACGGGGTAGACACAGCCTAAGGTAACAAGACAAAGTAACAAGAGATTATGTTGGTGGCATGAACACGAAACGAGCTTAAATGGCCACGTTTACCAATAAACTTAGATCTTATTATGACTTGTAAATTTATCAAGATTCTATCTTGTTTTTTTTTAAATCAAGCCCCCACATGAACCCAGCCGACACCGCATCAGGCACCTTGTCTGTGCGTCCCCGTTAGTATCGTTAGTTTCCTTCTCTGCGAGCGGCGGCGGCGGTATGGACGGGCACGATGATGCCTTGATACGCGCAGTCACATCTCTGTAGCGCTGATAGAAACTGTTCACAACACAAGCATGCCAAGTGTTAGAGCTCGAGGACTGAGAGACGTTCATATAACCTAACCTAACCTAACCTTATCAAACTGTCGTCTGTCTTGCTTGTCAAAATTCGAGACGTTGATATAACCTAACCTAACTTTATCAAACTGTCGTCCATCTTGCTTGAATAAACACGTACGCAACTGTGATCTTTATTTACTCCCCCCAAACTTTTACGAGTAACTATCAACAAACGGGAAAAATCAGGCATGTATGGCGACTAAGTCGATTTCCCTTTGTATTAAAAAGTTGACACTCACGAATCTTATATATTTCACCGTAATACAAAGATAAGAAGCAATCGCAAACTTTTCAAGCTGTAGGCGTATTGACTTGTTGAACGTTTTCAACGGTGACAGTGATAGCAAATACAAGTACTAACAATTCAAATATACAGTTAATCTAATGGGCAATAATAACGGTAGGTTTCTAGTCGGGTAAACGATTGCTGTAGAAAGATGGTGAATGCTATTGAAACTGCAAGCCCGTAAGACAAAAAAGCGTCACAAAATCAAACCGTTTTAACATTTTTTAAATCCAAAATTAAACATAAATAACCTAATCAATCGACAAACCGCTAACATTCGCGGATGCCGTGCGAAAGAGCACAGTACAGAATCTTCCTAACGTCTTAAACACGACTAATTCCGAACTGTCGCGAAGTCACAATACCTATCCTAAAAACATCCCTATTTTGACACTGGAAAGCTAAGCTTTATTCGTTCCAATCAGTCCTCAAGCACAGAAAATATACCCTACACCGAACTAGGACGAGATTACCCAACTAAACAATAAATAGACACACACAGTCTACATAGTAAACTAACTCGTCTCCCGTATAATGTCGCGAGCAGTCGATTCTTTTCGTCTGGCTTGACAACGTATCGAAACGGCATATAAGTAAGCTCACTCGGTTGAATTTCTCTTTTATTCTGAAAACAACATCACCATATTGTAACCACGTGACGACTTTACGTCCTTGGTGTTGAAAATTCGTTAGCACATTGTTATTCGTTAAAATATGAACTGAAACCCACTGTCGATGTATTATTTTGATAACAATATCGCAATGATTATAACATAGCTCATGTGAATAGTGCTGGCACGGATAATGAACACAAATAAACAACTTCGGACGTTATAAAGCACACCCAATTAAAGTGACGATCGAATTCAACAGTTAAGGTCATACAGAGAGTTGAGAATAACCGGTATATCCGACAGTTAATATTATTATATATTGCTGCAGCATTTGGTTAAACTCGAAAATCACAATTAACCTACGAGTATTCATAAGCATTACTAGATAACTTCAGTTAACACATTGACTAATAAAATATCAATTTACTAGCTGCTGCCCGCGACTTCGTCCGCACAGACTCAAAAGTTACAAAACCATCTGCTCTTGTCGTTAATTCATATAGTCGGGGATATAGTGCAATACCGCGTAACTAGCATTGGTAAATACTGCGTATCTACACAACACCCATAGTGCAAACCACGTACTAGCACTAGTAAATACTGCGTATCTACACAACACCCATAGTGCAATACCGCGTAACTAGCGGTATTAACTAATGCCAGTTACGCGGTATAGCACTATGGGTGTTGTGCAGATACGCAGTATTTACCAGTGCTAGTTACGCGTTATTACACTATCCCCGACGATATATTTAAAAACCCCGACATAGTTAATTCAGCAAAATCCAGATTTCAACACTCTGTATGACACAAGCCCCATCAGATCTGCATATAAGCGCCATGGTGTTCAATGAATATCACAGCGAGTAAAAAACGTGCGCCATTTTGGCAGTTGTCACTCATTACGTCCTTTACTGGCTCTAGTATTAGAAAAGGGACGGACAGATCGACAAGCGAGACGGCGCACGCGTGCAAATTCTAACAGAATTTAGATAGAACGCTGTTAGATTTTTGCCAACAGCTAGCACGTTTTATCGTCTCGCCTGTCACGCGTCCCTTTCCTACGAAACCGGTAAAAAAAGGACGGACAATCTAATACATATTTAACTTACCATTGACTGATTTTACGGAATAATATATGTACGGACTGCTTTCGGCCTATTTTCTCAAGTTCCGAACAAAGTAAGAACAAAATATAAGAAACAGTATCTAAAAATCGTAGGATTACTGTTTTACTGTAATCAATTGTAAGACGTGGCTTTTAAAGGGTTCTTTGTACAGAAAGCAATGATTGATAATTAAACATAATTCATTAAAACCATCAGAATTCGCCACCGTTTGTATCAACAACACAATCTATTCTAAAGCGGCTTTGTTTTCATGTTTCGTCTTCCGACAACGAAATTGTAAAATTTCCGTAATCAGCCTGTTTAATAGCCAGTTAAGTATACATTTGACTGCATATATCGATATATCGAGTCAGCAACTCGCGCACAACTAATGCTAAAGCTTCCAAAATTGCAAAATAACCAGAAAACTTAACTTTATTTCTTGTAAAATTTTCCAGAAGTTTCCGAGAACTCTCCAAATTCTTTGACAGCTATACAATGCCAGCACTAACCAAACGTGATGTTATCTAACATCGAATCGTTTTAGTCGTAGCATGCCAAGGAAAAACGTCCGATTATTAAGACTTTATACAAGTTAAAAATAAATTAAAAAATACATGTTTTTATATTAAAACGGCGGTAGTATTGGGGCATGCACTCTTGACTCACGTCTTGTCGTTCTCGAAGCTGTGGGTTCTCCTCAGGATGGTTTCGTTGTCGACAGCGTTGTTAGCTGGTTTGTTCTCGCCTAGAAAAAAAGAAAACATTTATCAATGTAAGTATGTAGTACTCGTATTTGGATCCATTGTCTAGTACAGTTACCGGCAAACATCTTGAGCCTGACCTTGAATGCGCAGAAGTGAATTTAGCGTCACTTTGGTATAAAAGTACATGCGCGAACTTACCCCTTCCACGTCGTTCTTGCTCAAGAAGTTTGCCGTAGTTTGGAACTAAGTCAATTGGTGTCAATTGTCCGAAGACATTTATTTATTCACTAGCTATTGCCTGCGACTACGTCTGCAAAGAATTTGTTATTAGACGAGAGAATGCTGCCAGCTTTTTGGGCGCCATCGGAGGCCTTTCATATATTTAATTCAGCTTAAAGAAACTAGTATTATTTTAATCAATACGTACATAAATCCCGTCTTTATTACTTAAGGGGTAGACAGAGCTTAGGCTAACTTTACGATAACAAGACCTGAAGGCCACGTTTAGCATAATTGTGGGCTGTATAAGTAGCTGGAAAATGAAATAATAGTGATGGTTTGCTAGCATCACCTAAAACATGAATCTCCTTTCCCTCGATGGGCTTTTACCAACTGCGCGTAGAGAAGCAACTGGTAGATTCTGTTTTTTCTTTGCCCAGACCAGCATGGAGCAGTTTGATTCAAGCATAGATAATATATATTACTTCGTAAAAATAGGCCCAACGCTCACGAGTATTTCGTCCAATGCGGTGGTCCTAAAAGACCACCGTGCCTTAGTTTGTGACAGGACGCCGTATCGTTCAGCTGTCAGAGTGTGTCAGAGAAAATGCCCAATTGCGCAGTAAGCGAATTGTTCGGACAGGCGTATCTTGACTTTTGATATCGTTGGATTTCAGTTATTAAAATGTCTTATCGTGTACTAACGTGTGATGTCCGGCTGTTTCCGGAACGAGGCTGTCCGGCGCCAAGACGGCGGCTCGTCCGGCCCGGGCTCGGCGTCCGGCGACGGGGCTCGACCCTTCGGCGGCTTGCTGTCAGTCTTTATGATCTCCACAGGGACCGGCGGCTTGTCTATACAATGGTGGTGAAGTGACGTGATTATGATAAAACGGCTGGTTCTTAACCTATAACCAGAGCGGATATCCGGGCGCATATACAAGGTCAACGATCCTTGAATCCGGGATTAAGAAAAGGCATGTCCATATTAAGTAGGAAATTTAGCGTTACCAAGCAAGATAACAATTTAAAATTTAATATTCGAACGGTCCCTCCTATCGTGTCTAAAAGGTTATGAACCACCGTTGCCAATGCTGGGTTAGACATGGTGGGAAATATATGTATTGAAACAAGCAATAAATCTATATTTATTACTATTACATAATTAGTTTCTCCAAGCTGGTCCAGTACAAATTTTATCTACTTTCAGTAATTAAAGTACATTTCAAGTCAATTAGCGCTTTTGTTTGGAAATATTGTTTCAATACATATATTACACGCCTAAATCACGTATGAAAAAGTCGATATTTGGCCAGACCATAGAAGAAAGAGATATAGTAGAAGTGGTATGTGAACGAGAGACGCGTGCCACCTTTATGCGGAAAATTGCATGTATGAACGTCAAATTGAAGTTGACGGTTCGAGTAGCAGAATTATTCAGCCAGAATCAGATTTTCTCGAATGTTACGCTGTCGTCCGTTAGATTTTCAACCGAGTAAAACTAAATCCTATTCAGCAGAGTTCATTTTGCAACGCAGTTATTTTAACGACATCTGTTGTGCAATGGCAAAACTATTATTTAGACAACTGTCATTTTCAGACTGTTATCATTTGGCTTCTTCACGCTAGATGGTGTTTATATACCTGTGCAATGGACTTTAAGCAATATTCTGTGGGTGGAAAGTTCAAATTATAATACCGATTCAGAACGTATTACATTTTTGTAATGGAAAAGCTACGACCAATAATTGCCAAGATTTCAAGGTATGAGTGAACTGTCGATGTCAAATTTTGGCGACACCGGTTTCTCTAGCGAAAGCGACTTATCGCAATTCTACTATATCTTTTTATTCTGTGGGCCAGACTTACAACCAATTAGAATGTTTTCCAACAGCTATCAATGAAAAGGCACAGTATAGAGAGCAGTATGCAGCAAAAACAGTCGCCACTAGTTTTCTCTATTTATAACAACACCACTCGTCTGTCTCCATTCGTCAATTCTGTACACCTCTTGAAGAAAAGAGACGCATAGATGCTGATATAACACACAGAGACAGTGGGTGAGAGCACAGATATCGGATAATGCTATAGATTACTCAAACGCATTGGCAATGGCAACGCTTGTCCGAATCCCAAGCGTCGAGGTTGTTCCATACATTTGCAAAATAGAAAGATATTTTTAAAAGCGGCGGTCTCCAGTTGAATAGTTTCAGTCGGTGAAAAACTTAAGTGACCTGTAGGCTTATTGTCTAACTCGCTCGCAATCGCCATCGTGTTCATTTTGACAGTTCATGTATGGGCTGACAATTGGCATCGGAATCAGCTAGCTGTCACATTCGTACAAGAACTGTCAAAATGAACACTATGGCGATTGCGAGCGAGTTACCCCCTTATTCATAAACGCACTACAGGCCTCTGCTAAGTTAGTAATCGTTTGTCCTTATCTGTGAAAGGTAAATGTCAAAGTGACAGATAAGGACAAACGATTACTAAGTTAACAGAGGCCTATAGTGCGTTTATGAATAAGGGGGTTAGACAATAAGCCTACTGTTGTATACTTACAATGTAGTAGTGTACAGAACTGAGATGGGATTTAAGTCATTTTTCTAAATTGTAACGTCAATTCTAAATTGTAACGTCAAATCCGCACACATTACTCACACATACAACAGGTCATTTACTTAAGTTTTTCACCTATAGAGTAGCATCGGTGTTTTTGAATCGGTTCTATTTCCCGTCACTAAATTTCGGCTGTCGCGTCACAGTGGTAAAAAACCGTTATATTTGCGTAATCTATGGTATATCTGATATCCGTGCGAGAGAGCAGGTTTAATTTCGGCAACAACGTTGCTCTCTCTCTTTCTCTCTCTCTCATAAATAAAAACAAACGAGCAGGGACTAATAAATAAAAACGTTTAGGTATTTAGCAGGCTGTTAAATACAGAATGTAAAAACTGTCGGTTATATCCGTACACGTCGCTGGAAACCCCCCCCCCCCTCTCCCGCCCTCCCCCTCCGCTGTTGCGAATGCTCGTCTTGTTACAGTTTGATTAATTCGAGTTAACACTTGACAGATGGACGTGCCCTCGGTCAATTTTCAACTTTGACGTCGTACAAATAAAAGCCATTTTTAGTATACCGCTACCCACGCTTACAGATTATGTAAAAACTATTTTATTTGTATGAAGTCAAAGTTGAAAATTGACTGAAGGCACGCCCATCTGTCAAGTGTTAACTTGGAGTTAACACTTGACAGATGTTGTTGTGTGTTAATATTTTCTTTCTTTATTCGTAATTTAATTCACTATGGCAAGTGCACAAATATTACCGACGGTTCGTACAGAAGTCATGATCGATACTATTACTTAACCGAAACGGCAATAGCATTGAAAGATCAGTCATTTCATGTATACAGAGTGTCCCGAAGTAGTATGAGAAAGTTAAGAGGGATAAATAGGTGTGCAGTTCATCTACCATTTTACCAAATATAGAAAAAACGACCTAAATAAAAGTATCACCGTTTCCGAGATATTTCCATTTATTTGACTTTGTTGCAAATTTGATCTAACATCAGGAATGAAAGCTGATGACACTTTTATTATGGTTGTTTTACTTTTATAGCCTAATACCCTATGTCTCCCGTAAGTTTGTCGCACTTACGGGACACCCTGTATAATCCAATCCTGTTCTCATTTGCGGCACCATATTTCGCATCTTTCAGACATAGTGGAAGTTTCTAGCACGAGTAGAATAGGATGCCAGTGGGCTCACCTCATGTCTGTCGTTGTTGTGATTGTAGCCATGTTTTATTCCAACAACAGCACCACTAATACAACACTAGTAAATCTCACCATTGCACCAGGGCTGATGGCAACAACCGTCTGACTTCGTAAAGAACGCGGCTGAGCCTGCGCCTGTTGTTGTTGTTGACGTGACGCCATTAAGACAGTGCACTCACCGTTGACAGCGTCCTGTCCGGTGATCTGCAGCTCGACCCGCTTGACCTCGTGCCGCGGCGGGCTGAGCTTGCGTTTGTTGTTGTTGTTGTTGACGCGACGCGGCGCCTTCAGCGTGGCCTCGGCCAGCCACGAGGATATGCTCGGGTCCACTAGGTCCATGCAAGTCTGGCCCTGGAATGATGTTACATTGATACTTAAAGGCCGAGTTAAGCATGACCGTGGGGTATAGATGGAAAAGGGAAAAATTATGTTATTTTTGTTAGTTTAACAAGAACCTAATGAAGCTCGAATTAAGTAGGTACACTTAATAAGACTTGCGAAATAAGGGACCAGCTATCTTCATTCCAAATTTTATCCAAATCCGTCCAGCCGTTTGCGCGTGAAGAACAACATACACACACACTCACAAACTCTCGCCTTTATAATACTAGCTGTTGCCCGCGACTTTCTCTGCAAAGAATTCGTTTATCGCTATCTCGCGGGAATTTTCCGGGATAAATAGTAGCCTATGCGCTATTCCAGACTTTTCTCTATCTATGTGCCGAATTTCATCCAAATTCGTTGGTCCGTTCTGGCGTGATTGAGTAACAAACAAACATTCATCCATCCATCCAAACTTTCGCATTTATAATATTAGTTAGATAGTGATGTGTGGATTGATGAATGTGGATGAAGCGAAAGAGGTATGTCAGGATCGTAGCAAGTGGAACAAAGTAGTCTCTGCCTACCCCTGTGGGAAAGAGGCGTGACGGTATGACTATTAAAGAATTCCTGTCTTGTAAAGAGTGACTTCATTGATAATATATAAGTAAAATAAGTCGCTTGCATTTGTAGATGTAGTGCTTGTTTAAAATAATTTGCATACTACTGTGTAGTGGAATAGTTGTGTCATTGTTGTTCCTGCTTGCCATCTTATTGTACACTATTTTCTGCAAATATATGACTTATGACTTATGACTTATGTATGTGATGTGATGTGATTACTTTCGCCACCAGTTCAACAGTCTTACCGAGTAGTTCTTGAGATGTGGGTCCGCCCCACTCTTCAAGAGCAGCGCCGCCGCCTCCTTCTGCCCCCACAGAGCCGCGGCATGCAACGGTGTCCAACCCTCATAGTCGACGCAGTCCGGCTCAGCCCCACAATCGTCTAGAAGCATCTTAGCCACCTGCCAACAAATTATGCTATCAAACTATAGATCAACCGCTTAAATGAGCTCGCCCAAGCGTAATTGAGCGTTTTCCAAAAAAAAGTCCACATAATAGTACATTACTGCAGAGGCCGTGAAGTAAGGGATTGCAGGACGAGATTGGGGTACACGGCCGAGTCGTAGACGAGGCCGGATAAAGCGAGTCCTGCAATCCCTGTTTCCGGCAGAGGATTGTATAGTGCTTTTCTCAAGCAATGCGAGGAAATCAAGTAAAAATTGTTTAATTAGCCGCGTTTTTAATTTTTGAAACATGCCATTACCGCACCGCGCCGAGCGCACCCGCCGACCGCGCCACATTACTTCTTGGCCGAGGCCGTAAATGTGAAACTTCTTGGCTTCATTTCGCGACATTAACGCGTACATTTCCGAGCATGCTTGAGAAAATAAATAAACAAATATCTTGGGACAAATTACATCAATTGACCCAGTCTCAAACTAAGCAGAGCTTGGGCTATGACGTGTACATTTTTTCCAGAATTTAAATATTTTGAGTTTTCAGCCCGGTTAGCACGACAGCGCACAAGAGTCGCGTAACAAGCAAGATAGATTACCCGTCTCTTTCTGGAAAGAACAGTACCTAAGAAAAAGACGGGCAATCTAATACCTCGCGCGCGACGCGACTCTTGTGCGCTTTCGTGCTAGACGTGCTGAATCGTTTACCCTATCGATTCTCATACAAGAAAAATGTGTCTCAGATTTTACTATGATTTTTTTTCCCGCTCGTCACGTTCCACACATACCTATATTTAAACAAAGTGACGAACTGTAGCGGAAATTTTGGGACACTATTTTTCTTGTACGTATAAATGAAACCATTCTGAGTAAGAAAAACCCAAAATAGTTCTTTAAATTCTGGTAAAAATGTAGATGTGGACTTTTTTTTGGAAAACGCCCAAGTGATTATTTCCTCTATGTGTATACTGGTACAGGTACTCACATCAATGTACCCCTTGGCGGCGGCGACGTGTAGCGGCGTCCCCCCCGTCTTGGGGTCCCGCACTTCCACGTAACCGTTGGCCGCCCAGTTCTTAGCATCGCCCAGGAGCGTGTCCACCTCAGCGTTGCGTGACTTCTCGCAATCGATGCCTGTGCGGGAGAGAGACAGAGTTAGCCAATACGATACTCGCACAAGAAAGTATAGTCCTCGCCCGCGCGGGGTGGGACGACCGCGGGGGCCGAGAGAGGTGCGGCAGGCGCACTGCCCGCCCGCACCGAGAGGTACCCTTTGTCGTCCTACCCCGCGCCTCCGTGCCACGCGGACGAGGACTCATTTAAGCAGTCGCTCTATAAGCTAGTTCAGTTAAATAAAAATAAAATACTCGTACATTGGCAATCAGCGTTGCGGCTTGCCGTAGCATCGATGTTGAATGACGCCTACTAGACTAGCGATGGGGAATCAATGGCACGCATCAAAACAATTCAGGTCTCTACTTGTTTTGGACGACCGGATAGCCTAGTGGTTAGTGACCCTGACTATGAAGCTAGGAGTCCCTGGTTCGAGTCCCGGTAGGAACAGACATTTGTATGATGAATGTTTGTGCCCGAGTCATGGATGTTGTATGTATTTAAGTACGTATTTATTTATCTACATTATATGTATAAGTATGTTTATCCGTTGCCTGGTACACATAGTACAAGCTTTGCTTAGTTTGGGACTGGGTCAATTGGTGTAATTTATCCCATGATATTTATTATTTATTTAATTATTTTTAAAGCGCGTATCTGCGGCACACACGGTTAAAAAAAATTTGCTGTAAAAACCGGTTTATTTCGATTTCACACCGAACTATCAAAAGAACGCCAACGTTTAAAAATTGAATTATAAATAACCTAAATAAACCGGTTTATTCGACGAGACAAAGACGGCCGGCCGTGCGTACAAACGCATTATGCAAAACAACAACGTTTGTTTACAGTGCGTCAGAATAAACCGGTTTCTATTGATCTAAACAGGTTAATCCGACAAGAACTTTGTGGAAATATTACCTTAAAAACCTGTTTAAAAATAACGATTTCGCGAACGAAACCAAAATAAAAAGGTTTTGCGCCACGTAGTACGTCACAATGGTTTGGAAATACCGGTATCAAAGCCTTGATCCGCGGATAATTAAAAAAAGTCAAGACAGTATCTTCTTCCTACTTTTTTTGGAACTCTGTTTAACGGTATAACTTTCAATGAACCTTGCTACTTCGCAACGCAACCCACTACTACTGCTACTACCATGTCGTGTTTACTACTGTTTTTGGAATGGACATCCGCAACGTAATGCCTGATAGAAGAAGAAGAGAAAAGAAGAAGAAGAAGAAAAAAGTTTATTTATGACAAAACAAAACATCACAATAAAAAAAAACACATAATACAGCAGATAAATAAATAATTTGTCACAAAATGGATACATTAAAATACAATGGATACATTAAAATACATACCTTTCTCATCGATCGCCTTCTGCAGCAGTTTCTCCATTTCGTCGCTCTCAGCTATATCGACGGCCAGTTCGCCGTCGTAGTTGACAGCTGCCACGTCGGCACCACTCTCCAATAAGTACCTGGAAAAAAGACACATAACCTCTATACTATAGTTCTGAACCTGGGGCCAATTAACTCCGAAAAGGTAAAACTAAGTAAACAGAGCCGGGTGCTCCCGTTATCCAACAAACACCTGGAAAGCAGACACGTAACTTATACACCACAGTTCTGAACCTGGGGCCAATTACCCCCGAATGGGTAAAACTGAGTAAAAAGAGTCGGGTGCTCCCGCTATCCAACAAATACTTGGAAGGCAGACACATAACTTATACAGCATAGTTCTGAACCTGGGGCCAATTACCCCCGAATGGGTAAAACTGAGTAAAAAGAGTCGGGTGCTCCCGCTATCCAACAAATACTTGGAAGGCAGACACATAACTTATACACCATAGTTCTGAACCTGGGGCCAATTACCCCCGAATGGGTAAAACTGAGTAAAAAGAGTCGGGTGCTCCCGCTATCCAACAAATACTTGGAAGGCAGACACGTAACTTATACACCATAGTTCTGAACCTGGGGCCAATTACCCCCGAATGGGTAAAACTGAGTAAAAAGAGTCGGGTGCTCCCGCTATCCAACAAATACTTGGAAGGCAGACACGTAACTTATACACCATAGTTCTGAACCTGGGGCCAATTACCCCCGAATGGGTAAAACTGAGTAAAAAGAGTCGGGTGCTCCCGCTATCCAACAAATACTTGGAAGGCAGACACGTAACCTCTACACTATCCCCCTTATTCATAAACGCTCTATAGGCTTCTGCTAACTTAACAATCGTTTGTCCTTATCTGTGAAAGGTAAATGTCAAAGTGACAGATAAGGACAAACGATTGCTAAGTTAGCAGAAGCCTATACAGCGTTTATGAATAAGGAGGTTTAGTTCTGAACCTGGGGGTAATTACGACACGGGTAAAACTGGGCAAACAAAGCCGGGCACTCATCTGCGAGCTGTTACCGCAACTGTTGCACGTTACAGTGCCCAAAAACGCTAGTGTGTAGGCTAGGGAGCGCGCCACATCCACAATAGTTACATCCACAAATTTCAACCTCGTTCCTTAGACATGAGTTGCCAAATGTATACTTGTGTATACCTTGCCCCCCGCGAAAACAATCAGAATTTTTCACAGCAAAGACAAGCCAACTCTGCTCTATAGTATACAAGATACGTATTCTACTTACGACATTTAGAAACGATACGTTCTTGTATCATGAAACTTGAAGTCGAATATCAGCCCGCACTTGCTTCTTTACGCTGCGTCAGCGCAATACCGACTAAGGCACTCGCCAATTGTATCCGTCAGTATGTATGTTGTAATCAAACAAGTTCGCTAACGAGCATGGGGGAAAGAAGCTGTTTTTAATTGATATTTAATAGCTATTATCATGAATTAAGTGACGCGCGTAAAATCCGCCTGTTTCGTTTACATGATTAGGAATTGATTAACTACCAAATTAATTTAGCTTCTTTGTCTTGTAGGACCATCGGTTAAACCCCAACCACTGATTGGTTAATAGGGCTAATGTTGCTACAAATAGACCGACCGCTTAACCGATTCCTCGCTCGCGCGGCACAGGGGCGCGGGGTAGGCGACAAAGGGGGCCGAGAGAGGTGCGGGCGGCAGGCGCACTCCCCGCCCGCACCGCTCTCGGTCCCCTTTGTCGTGCTACCCCGCGCCCCGCAGCCGCGCGGGGTAGGACTCGGTTAAGCGGTCGGTATATAGTGTACAGTCGAGGCCTTAAATATCGATACAGCCATCATACCAAATATCTGTCACCAATCTTATTGTTTGTGGCATAGATGTTTTTGACGTCGTGGTAAATTAAAAACCGGCCAAGTGCGAGTCGGACTCGCGCACCGAGGGTTCCGCATCATTATCTATAAATATCTATAAACCAGTGTAAGCAGAGCCCTGCTCCAAAGCAAAATGTACGCAGTGTGGGGTCACTTTATATTGGTCACTGATACATATTTACGGTTTTCGCAATTATACCTTAATCTGTGCTATAAGACCTACCTTCATACCGAATTTCAAGATTCTGCGTTCACGGGAAGTACCCTGTAGGTTTTGATTCCCTTGAGAGTTGCGGAAATTTGCGGCATAAACGGCTGTATCTTTTGATTGCGTTGGCTTAGATTAGAAGTTTGATTTTTTCACAGCTCCAAGGGGCAGTGGACTTGAGTATTTGATATAAATTTCAGCTTGATACATCCACGCGTTCCTAAGAAAAAGGGTCTTGACAGACGAACGGACGGACGGACGGACGGACAACAAAGTGATTCTATATGGGTTCCGCTTTTTCCTTTTGATGTACGGAACCCTAAAAACATAGTTAAGGGATTAATTACAACAAAAACTAATCGATTCCTCTGTGTTACGACCGTTTCACCTTTATTCCATTGCAATTAAGCCGACCACCAGCAAGCTGTGACCATAACCGTTGCATGATACAGTAATCAAAAACCCAGGTGGGATGGCGTTCCACTCGCGGCTGGCTCGCGAGCCACATACACACTAGAGTTTTTTGGTTACAGTAACGTGCAACAGTTACAGTTAGAGCTCGCAAAGTACCCGGCTTAATTTCCCGTATCCACTTAATTTCAAATGCAACTAGCAAGAGAGACTAGGAAGAGATCTTCAATTACATACATAATTTCACACGGCGGCCACGACGTACAAAATCCGCGTTCTGAAATGAACACAGGCACGACGTCGTCTGTACACGCGTCAATGTGTGCGTAAGATACACAGGGCTGTCTATCGCAAAAACCTAGTACTATAAGTACTACCAATGACATAAATATACTAAAGATTATGGCTTAGATGTGTGCAAATAAATGTACTTAATCGTTATCTATTTATTTAAACTTACTTAAAATGTGTCTGTCTGTGTATTTAAGCATTATTATTTTCAATTACAATAGATGTACGACAACAAACTTAAGCGAATGATTCTGTAGTTATTTCATGTATTAATCGCGATAATTTCAGAAAGCATTAATTTTCTAATGTTTTATAAAATGAAGTAGGTAGGATAGGTTCCCGAACTTGTGCCGTGCGGCCGACATACATCGCGTTGCGAGCCCTGCTAGTTGCCAGCAGCTTTCCGGCAGACTGCGCTTGAGGGGTGGGGTAACTCGAATCGGTGCGGAGCGGAGCGTGGCCATTCTGTACGTTAGTACTATTATATATTCTGTGATAATTTTGAGCACGCGAGTAATTCTCTGATGGAAAGCTATCACAGCCACCCATGGACATTCATAACATGAGAGGTGCGTTGTTGGCCCTTTTATAAAAGAGTAGGCTCATACTTTGAAGATCCTTTGTACCGCCCCGGAAAAATATGACCGCTTGCTGATTTACCGCTAAAGTTTAACAGTGACGAGCACTCAATATTCCACTCAAGTCCCTAGAGCTCTAAATTCTTTTAAAAATAAATAAAATACATTTTCAAGTCGCCAGCATTTCCTATACGGGGCAGAGGCGTCGCGTGCAGCCTGCAACTGGCGAAAGGTAAATTTTATACATGTGCATCTGTGCGTAAAACAAGGCTGCCAACGTTGTGAATTAAACTACCCACAACGTATAAAAATAGCTTGCTCCATTATTCGTAAACCCCTTGATAATCTGTGGCCTGTGCCCAACAATGGGACGTATATTGGCTGAAGATATGATGATGATGCAGACCGCTTTCTCCGTTTAAAGAGACTTATTGTCAAAATCCCAAACAAATATGATATCTTCATTTAGTTAGTTAGCATGTCCTACAGTCCTAATGATGTCACACGTACCCTTACACTATAGTTATTAGTAACGTGACCATACGACCCGCTTTAGGCGGGACAGTTCCGCTTTCAGGCAGTCTGTCCCGCTGTCCCCACCGAGGCCGACATAGTCCCGCTTTTGTAAACAGGCCAAACGATAATTTAAAATGTACTTTTACCGCTCAAATACAAAAATACGACTTTGAAGTCACGCCACTACTGGGGCTTAGAAAGCCGTGCCTACTTAACTATTTTGTGTTTAGTGCTTTGATTTTTTTTGTGTTATTCAATTTTCTATAAGAAAAAATTTTTAAAATACTAAAAACTTGTTGACGTGATAACGTCTTATAAATCGATGAACACCGGCCGCACGCACGAAAAAGTGTCACGTTCCGCCACACGGCGGCCACGACGTACAAAATCCGCGTTCTGAAATGAACACAGGCACGACGTCGTCTGTACACGCGTCAATGTGTGCGTAAGATACACAGGGCTGTCTATCGCAAAAACCTAGTACTATAAGTACTACCAATGACATAAATATACTAAAGATATGGCTTAGATGTGTGCAAATAAATGTACTTAATCGTTATCTATTTATTTAAACTTACTTAAAATGTGTCTGTCTGTGTATTTAAGCATCATTATTTTCAATTACAATAGATGTACGACAACAAACTTAAGCGAATCATTCTGTAGTTATTTCATGTATTAATCGCGATAATTTCAGAAAGCATTAATTTTTTAATGTTTTATAAAATGAAGTAGGTAGGATAGGTTCCCGAACTTGTGACGTGCGGCCGACATACATCTCGTTGCGAGCCCTACTAGTTGCCAGCAGCTTTCCAGCAGACTGCGCTTGAGGGGTGGGGTAACTCGAATCGGTGCGGGGCGGAGCGTGGCCATTCTGTACGTTAGTACTATTATATATTCTGTGGTTCCGCGTGGCGTCAGAGCGTGCAAGCGAAAGCGCGGAGCAAGCGATAGAGAGGCACGATGGGCCCAAGCGTCGGCTTGTGACACATTTATCGTTATCACGTAAAACTATCGTCCGTAAACCGGCTTTACAGACAAACAATTTTTCTCAGATGTCCCGCTTTGGCAAACAAATAAATGGTCATGTTAGTTATTAGTCATAATATATTGGCCATTTTATATAATGGCACACAATGAATCGCATAGGAGCTCCCTAAGAAGCCGTGACTCACGGTTTGCGGCTATCTGCCGTCTACGTCATCGGGTAAACAACAATTACGCATGAAGGAAGAGCTGTTAAAAAATGCGCTTTCGATATACAATGTACGGTCAGCGTCATATATATAGTATGAAACATCCAAAGGGACCAAAAAGTTCGGTACGCCATACTGTATATTATATATGGTGTACCGAACTATACTCAGCGGCATATTTAGCGGAACAAAAAACCGGCCAAGTGCGAGTTGGACTCGCGCACCGAGGGTTCCGTACCATTATCTATAAAAATCTATTAACCAGTTTAAGCAGAACCCTGCTCCAAAGCAAAATGTACGCAGTGTGGGGTCACTTTATATTGGTCACTGATACATATTTACGGTTTTCGCAATTATACCTTAATCTGTGCTATAAGACCTACCTTCATACCGAATCTCAAGATTCTGCGTTCACGGGAAGTACCCGTAGGTTTAGATTCCCTTGCGAGTTTCGAAAATTTGCGGCATAAACGGCTATATTTTTGATTGCGTTGGCTTAGAAGTTTGATTTTTTCACAGCTCCAAGGGGCACTAGACCTGAGTATTTGATATAAATTTCAGCTTGATACCTCCACGCGTTCCTGAGAAAAAGGGGACAGACGACGGAAGCGCATTCCACCAGTATTTTGTATACTTTGTTTTTGTTCAACAGTAAAAAGTATAATTTAGTGGAAAACAGTATAGTTGGCAACCCTACCTCCACTAGCCACCCAGCACGTCTAGCACGACGCGCACAAGAGTCGCGTCGCGCGCGAGATAGATTGCCTGTCTTTTTCTTACCGTTCGTTCTAGAAAGGGACGGTTAATCTATCTCGCGCGCGACGCGACTCTTGTGCGCTGTCGTGGTAGCCACCCAGAGCTCTTTTTACGTGCGTTGACTTATATATCAGGTACACACCTGGCTATGCTGAGGAAGCCGCAGGAGGCGGTGGCATGCAGGGGCGTCCAACCCTCGTTGTCGCCGCGGTCCACGTCCGCCCCATGGGCCACCAGGAACTCTACCATATCCAGATTGTCGTCGATGCATGCCTGAAAACATTTAGAAGCAGTTCAAATGATTGCTTACATCATTGTCATCATCATGATTATAGAATAGACCGACCGATTAAATGAGTCCTCACACGCGCGGTGGGACGACCGCGGGGGCCGAGAGGTCTTCGGGCGGCAAGTGCGCCTGCGCCTCTCTCGGTCCCCTTTGTCGTCCTACCCTTCGCCCCTGTGCCGCGCGGGCGAGTACTCATTTAAACGGTCGGTCTATAGAAGAGAAAGGTATTTGAAGCTAGAGGCTGGTAAGCTAACTGCAATTACATCATAAGTTTGTTGCTAAAAATGTGATGAATATCTAAGACAAGTCAGTACGACTGCTTTTTAACAAATAAACCTGTCTTGAAGGTATCTCATTATAGTTTATAGGGATTAGTTCGCCTTAGTACTGTTATCCTTTAATTGTAATTTTGATGCCTTTTATGTACACACAGCAAAATAATTTTGCTGTAATAACAAAGACTTTTACATACACACACACCAATAAAAAGATATACTTTCAAATAGGTCCCACAAAAATTTAATAAAATTTACTCAGTAGCTTGGCTTCTATTTGATTTGAAGAAAAGTTTTTAATTGGTAAAATAATATAATCATGCTATCTTATTAAAAAAATACCATCTTTCTTTTCCATGTTCATTTGTGACTAGTTCAAGCGAATTACCAGTCTAACAGTTTAACTTCTAGCTGTAAATGGTTGCAATTTTAATTAAATTCATCTTAATCTTAACAATAAATAAATAGAAAGTTGCATTATTAACGCATATTAACATTCGCGAAGCAGTTAATGCACATACGGAGTTATAAAAACGCGAACCGATAGTGTTTCGTACAAATTCGGCAAGTGAATGTGAAAATGGTATTAATTTCAACTTTATACAGAGGCGTAGTGACGCGTTCCTGGGAAAAATGGTCTAGACAGACAGACGGGCAGACGGACGGATAAAAATTATATTAACAAGGAAAACTAACAAAATAAAGTCGATACACATAAACGCTACCAACTTCAGCTAGCGTGAGTAAGTCAACACCGTATAATATAGCCAGGTGACATTCAATACCCGACCTAGATCGACACAGTCCGTAGAGCACTGTATGACATACAGAATACTATGATTCACAACAAAAATAATAAATAAACTTAAAAACAACGACTAATAAGTTTCTGTCAAAAATTCCATTTTAAATACAAGCTTTTGCTAACTGTACTTGCATTGTCATCCGTCCTACATAATGTGTACCAAATTTCAAGTCAATCGGACCAACCGTTGAAGAATTCCCTCCTGCGGAGACGATCCTGTCTGGACCATCAGAATTCAACTACCAGATTATTGTATTGTCATCCGACTAAGTATGCAAAATTTCAGCTCAATCGGTTGAAGTGAAGATATTTATGTGCCACAAATTTGAGTCGCTAGATTCCACCCGGACAAACATACATACATTGCAAGTTAAATAAAAACTTGTAAAAAAACACTCTCCACATGTCATTCTCAGGGGGACTACTCCGATATCCAAAGTTCTTGTCATGCCAACCTTCTCACTCCCCTATTAATAACGATAAGTATGAGTGTAACGGCACGAAAGGAACTCCGAATTTCTAACTTCGGTACATGTCTGTACCCCTTACGCAATTCCCATTTGATTTTGACTGAAAAAAATTACCTTGTCATTTTCATCAGACAAGAATCTGACACCCAATATATGTAATAAAATTCATCAAACTAGCCGCAAAACCATTAAACACTCATACGACACGAAATACAATATTATTTTCTAGTAACAATAGGGTAGACAAATGAATCGCATGGCTTCTAATTGACACATTGAAAATGTAATATTCGCGAGCGGCAGCTGTATAAAAGTGACAACCATAGCATAAATATGTATTAAATTAAAAAGTTTATTATGCAAATAGGCCGCCAACTCTATTACATGTCTTTTGTTGAAACTATCTGCGCATTCGAAAAGCCATCATTGCCTAGACGAATGCGCCGCTAGAAACTTGGCAGAAACTCAATTTTTCAAAAAAGTTAACTCATACAGTCGCCATCAGATATTTCGGAGCGGCCAAAGTGATAAAAAATATCTAAACATGAATTCTAACACCTTAATAATAGAGTGCATGTGCCGATATTTTCGACCATCTTGCCGTTATATATCTGATGGCGACTGTACAAGAACATTATAAATGTTTTTGTAACAGGTATTTTTCCTTTACAGAAGAAACAATGTTTGACGCTGGGATCAATTTATATTTGTCAATACTACAGAGACGAGTATATTGTATACGTAAAAAAGTGGCGAACTAGAATGGAAGTTATGGGTCAAAGTTACAATAGAGTAAACGATTCCGAGTAAGAAAAACCCAAATCTTCAACTTAAGGTTGGCAGAGCACATATTTGGCTGAGGTATGGTCAAGTGCAAAAATCATATATGTTCCACGACCTTATTACGGCGGTGTAAGAGCGTATGATACAATTTTTTTAAACTTTGACAAGATACATATATACGTAAATAGTTAATATTCTCAAATATTCAAATCATAATTTTGTTTAAACACATGTAAATAATCAGTTACAAGACGCAAAGCGTAATTTTATTTTACATTCGCTGTAGCAATTTACTTTAGTTAAAAAAAGAGATAGTTAAATAGTATCACTATAAATAACTTTTCCGTTTAAACTTTAAACTATATGTATTAATAATCGTAGGTGCTACTTACTAACTAGATCTGTCTAAAATGAAAATCGATACAGCCATTAGGTCAAATGTTTATGTCTCCGACCTTATTGTTTGTGGCATATACCTATATAGGTATATAGATGTTGTGGACGTCTTGGTAACGTACATATATTTATGGCCTTGACTATATATATATATATATATATATATATATATATATATATACCCTGGACTGGACTGTACATAAACAAATAGAAGTTTCTTTACTTTAACATACACAATAATGGTCATAAGTTCGCATCGCATCTCAGCACAATATTGCGCAAACGCAACAATACGGAACCGAGGCAGGGTCAGTGCCGTCTGGGGTTAGTGTTGTTAGTAAGAAATAAAAATCACCCCGTGATTTAAGAGCTAAACTGGTAATGGGTTGCCACTACATAAAACACACTTACAAAGCTTCTATTTTCCTACCCCCTCATTCATAAACGCTCTGTCGGCCTCTGCTAACTTAGCAATCGTTTGTCCTCATCTGTGACAGATAAGGTTCGGCAATCTTACTACATTAAAAAATAGATGCACAATAATATAATAAAGAACAGGGTTGCCCTTGAGTTTGATTGAACAGTCCTCTTAACTAAGTCCACTCTTTGACCCATTGAATATTCTAGAACAATTTCAAAACACCCCGTATCTCGCGCAAGTTTAAAATTCTTACAGGCCGGCTAATAAACTGTCCGCAGTAAGAAAATAAATACCTAAAACGCGAAGTAAGAGTTTTTTTTTTTTTAAACAAAATCCTCAACCACAGAGTGATTGCAGATGCTTTGCCCAACCAGAGGATTAAGATGAAATACTCTCACTTCAAAAAACTAATTCGACGCTAAATAAAAACACAAGAACTACTGATTACCTTCCACAGGCAACACTAAGACGCAAAATAATAAATGACGTGCTTCTCCGACGCATCAGCTATTGTTTCGATTTATTGTTGTTTTTTACTGTATGAAAAGCATAAGCAACCCTGCACCTAATCACTGGAGCATGCCCAGACGGAACCCGCATTACGAGTAGCGCGGTCATACTGTAACTCAGTCTCTTAATCATGCAACTACTGCACTAAGCTTCAATTAACTGTACCTAGTAGATATTATGCTTAATTCAGGATAGAATTAGACAGAAGGAAAGATGATTTTTCAGAGTACAAATCTATGTCATTTAATAAGTAACTTGAGTTTGAATCTCCAAACCCAGAGCAAAATAAAGGGCAAAAAAAACATTGAATTAAAAAATTCTAAAACCCTCGCATTTAACCGAGTTATCTTAAATGACGTCTTTATCCCTTACGGAGTAGACAGAGGCTAAAATAACAAGACCTAAAGGCGACGCTTAGCATGATTGTGGGCGTATAGGTGGAAAGGGGAGATCAAAATAGTGATGGGTTGCCATTCCTAAGATTTGCGCCACTACCCTCGATGGGCTTTTACCATGCGCGGGAAGAGAAGCAACTGGTGCATTCCATGTTTTCCCTTTACTCCCATACAGCATACTTTCACCCAATTTATCAACCAATCGTTTTAGCGCTACCTAAAAACTGTAAAAACGCTAGAAACTCCCATCACAAATGGAGCGTTGTTCATTGTCTTACATTTCGCGATACGCTGAAACTATGTTTAAGTTTTGACATTGAACGTTACAGTCTTGTCATATCGGTCCGGATGTCGCTCGCCGTGGGCATAGTACACAACAAACGGCAAACACAATCGTGTCATTCTATTAAACATGTGTATTCAGACCAAACGAGCATATTATGCCAGAGAAACTGAGGATGATAATTGACTATTTTAGAGCTATCAAGTGGATTATCAAAAACACACGATTTTTTTTTTCAAATAATCAAAACATTACGGAGATTATACTGGTCTGTGAGCAAAGAAAAAAAATATAGAATGTACCAACTGCTTCTCTTCCCGCGCATGGTAAAAGCCAATCGAGGGAATAGTAGTACGGGTCCTTAACTTAAAATACGGTCCCATCCTGAAGAAAGCCTGAAACTTGGCATGAATGTAGCTGTCATATATGTGCTTCAATGTCGATATGGACACGTCGAAAAATTATTTTTTCCCCCCATCCCTGCCCTTTTTATGTGCCAAATCGTGTTTTTTATTATTTTTTATGAAAACGGGTACAGCTATCAGAAAACTGTCAAAGATCAACATGTTTCTTATTAAATTAGCTACAAAATGACTCTTATTTCATAGTCGTAGAGGCATTACTTCTAGAGTTACAGCTCACTGAGTCTGACTCAAGTACTCTTTTTTTACCTTTTTACAATACCATCTTTCCGTACGCTGTTCAAGAGCGCCGAGTGGTTTTGGGGTCCAGATGATATGCCTAGTAACATAAAAAATTGGTGCTGGTTTCCGGAAGAAAAATTTTTTTTTTCGTAATTCCAGGCGGTATAGCGTCGTCAAGTTTTTGACCATAACTTCGTCATTTTATATCCGAATTTCGAACTTTGAATTGTAATGTAAATAAAAAAATAGCTCTTAAACGTTAACATTAATGCAATTACGGTTCAGAACACAAATATAGTACATTTAACTAGCTTTCATTTGATACCCCACATGTATTCGTGCGCTGCATAAGTTGGGTGTAAATTTAATTTTTAAAAACGCGGCGGCGGCCAATTTGATGACGTCATAACTGGTGACCTTGACACCTCAGAAACTGTCTCCCGGCAGTTTTGGGGTCCAAATGATATGCCTAGTAACATATAAAAATTTGGTGCACATACAAGGTCGGATTAGACTTTCGTGCCGGCACTTATTAAAAGTTTGCTTTTTAATAAAACATGTACATATTTTGTAAACTATAGGTTCTATTAACATACGTCCAAAGACAATATTGTAGCTAACTTAATAAGAAACATGTTGATCTTTGACAGTTTTCTGATAGCTGTTTCATAAAAAATAATAAAAAACACGATTTGGCTCATAAAAAGGGGGGGGATGGGGGGAAAAAATAATTTTTCGATGTGCTTCCATATCGACATTGAAGCACATATATGACAGCTACATTCATGCCAAGTTTCATGCTTTCTTCAGGATGAGACCATAATACTGATTTTTGTTAGGACAGGGAGCCGTACTATAGGCGAAAATGTTAGGAATCATGTTATAGACGCTGCGGCTAGCAACCCATCAGTATTTTGAGTCTCCTTTTCAGCTATACGTCCACAATCACGCTAAACGTGGCTTTTAGGTCTTATTGCCCTAGGCTTTGTCAATCTCGCAAGGGATAAAATAGTGATTTAGTTAATGTGTGTGTATGTGTTACGGAGATATATGTTGTTTCGCTAGACGTCACGAGGACCACACTCTCGAGTTTTATTTCTGTAGTTTTTTTGTTTGATTGACGGAAGAAAAATATGTTTACAGTCGATGGCATAAATATCGATACAGCCATCATGTCAAATAAACTCACGAGCAAAAATAATGGGTCGCTTTTAGTAGAACTTTGTATGAAAAGTGACCAGTTATTTTTTCTCGTCAGTACATTACGTGTCATCGGCCTTATTGTGTTGTTAGGTGTATAGATGTTTTTGACGTCTTGGTAACATACTAACTAACTAACTTGGCTCAGGGACCCAAATAGGGTCTTGGCCTACGAAACATTAACATAATACATATATTATATATTTATGCCCTTTACTGTAAAATATTTTTTCATAATCTAACCGACGGACTAAATACAATTTTGTTTTTTTTTTTTTTACTCAGTCATCATCCCTATTGTGTTAATGTACGAAATCATTCTTTCGACGCTTTGTTACTGTTATGTTTATCTTCGTACATTTGAAAAAGGAAAGAACTCCCGCGCTCTCGCTCTGGCTCTGGCTCCATGTTCATTTGGTCAAGGTCAACGTTAATTAGTATTGTCGCCTATCGTACAACGGTAAAAAATAGACAAACATTTTTTCTTTCAGCTGTCACATTTTTTTCGTGCTCAGTAGGCTTATTGTCTAACTCGCTCGCAATCGCGTTCATTTTGACAGTTCATGTATGGGTTGACAATTGGCATCGAAATCAGCTAGCTGTCACATTCGTACAAGAACTGTCAAAATGATGACGATGGCGATTGCGAGCGAGTTAGACATTAAATAAGCCTACTGAGTGGTTAGCATTGCGATTGGATCTACGTATTCCAAAAGTCATATGTACTGACAGAGTAGATCGCGGCCAGTTGGGCTAGCTCAATGGTTCCTTAAATGGTCCAAGTGGACCCCTGGAGGTCCACGGAAGACAAGACGGGGTCTTTTTTTGACAGCCAACTCGTGTGTTGCTAACCTCCTAGCTTTGATAGGCAAACGCGTCCTCTCCAGAAACAGACGCATCCAAGGCGTGTATATAATAAAAAATAAAATAAAACAAGTGTGTGTTAGGCACAGTATACGCAAATGTGGACTGAGCAACGGGTTTCCCATAAAAGAATCGTAAACCCAAAAAACATTACAGGATAGTAAATCGGTGTAGTCAAGGTCTGACAAGCCATCAGGCCCGTTAAACGCATTATTCTGACGATACAATAGAACTGAGAGCTGCGCGGGAGCAATGAAACAATCCACCAATGAGATAGCTCCGTTCTACCGTACTAGCACAACCCGGCGATTTAATTCGCAGGTTATTTACTAACAGACGTTCAGCTTTTTCGCCAGGCTCTGTTGGTTAGCGAGCCTTAAAGACCCACTTGTCGGATCGTAAATTTTTCATAGAACTGTAATACAATAATTAAATTCGCCCCCCTTTGTCGCCTACCCCGCGCCCCTGTGTTACACGGACGAGGACTCAATTAAGCGGTCGGTCTGTATAAACTGACATGTCGACTGACGCCAAAATCTTTTAGACTTCAAAAGCTGAAATTTTGCAAGAGTTTTGGTCCCAACTCAAACTGACAGATCAGAACGCCGCCATCTATTGGTACACTTTAACAACTGCACTCGTGACGTAAGCCCGTGTTACCATGCTGACCTCGGGCACAATTTTCCGGCCCAATTCTAAATTTAAGCATCCACTACATCATTCCACCAGAAGAATATTCGGGTCGGCCGGTGACGGTGACAGAGGCAAAAAACTTCACCGCTCACATCCCAAATGGCTTTTATATTTAGTACTAGCTCCTGCCCGCGACTTCGTCCGCGTAGAATTAGACTTAAGAAATGTCGATGATCGTCACAAACTTTTGCAATTATAATATGTAGTAGGATAATAATGGCGCTTACGGCTTTTTGATTTGAGTAATTTAAATACCGAGCTAGACAGCGAATTAGGATGGTAATTGGGGCGATTTGCCGTTGACCGCAATAGTCTGGGATAAACCGTACGTTGACACGTAAATAGAACGTAATTGTTCAAATTTGACGGTAAATTATGAATAACATGATGAGTTCAGGAATTTACGCAGTCTTTTTGCGGTAGTAGGTTGTTCAAACGGGGCTCAGCTCAGCGTATGTTTTGATAGGCCATCGTGCCTTTAGAAATAAATGGCTTAAGATGAAATAAATAAACGTACAAACATTCCATCAGACGTAATCGAGTGGAGATAGACTGGGTGAGTAAGTATATCGTACTGTAAGAGAGCCAAGAGTGACATAATTTTTTATCTCTGTTTTCAAATCAGATTAATTATGTTATACATTAGTGGTGTGAGCAGTGGGTGGATGTGGGATAATTACATAGATAGATACCTAGTGGTGCGGCGAAAAAAGGAAACACAAACCCTCACGAAATTTAAATTAAAATTCCATATACCGATTTATGTCAACAAAATAATCGATAGCCTGTCGTCGGTATAAAAGAAATATTTTATAACGGAATTTTGATTCGTTACGATGTTTGTTTCTCATTTGTAACTGTTTTGAGAAGACATTTTGCCATGTACGCCAATCACTCGTTTTATTACGACATAACACGAGGAACTAGGGTCTTTTCCCAGCCCCAGCTTTACTTTAATAATTTTTTGTCCTACTTCAGCTAGACAGGTATACATTTCCGAGAAATATTTTAACCACAATCATATTAAAGGCGATGCGGCTAACAACCCATCACCATTTTAATTCGCCTTTCCATATATATGCCGACAATCATGCTAAGTGTGTCCTTAAGACTCTGTCTGCCCAATAAGGGATATAGACGTGATTTACGTATGTATTTTATCCACTTAACAACTCGAAATCACTGCGACATAAAACATATACAAGTCATCGACCTAATTACGCGCTATCTAAAGATGAGTATGACCGAACTATAAATAAACGTTATAAAAACAAATTGGCGTAATAAATTAGGTGAACGAAACGCATCCGTGGTCAGATGATGCCAGCAATAACTCAACACAATGCAGCTAAACGCTGCGCGCGCGTCTAGCTAGAACATTCTTAGATTCGGATAAATCATTGTACTAAATTCTTTTAGAGTGGCCGCAAAATCGATGGTTTCCCTATCGATAGATCGATACTAATCGAAAAATGACATAATATCGATAGGCCTAACGATGTATCGATATCTTATTTAAAGCTATACTACCGATAGTATTGTACAGAAAATTACGAAAACTATTGATACTATCGATACTATCGCTACTACTGAAATAAAGGTAACAATCGATTTTTCAAAACTATAAATAGTATCAATAGTCTGTAATATTGAAAAGCAATTGTATCGGTAATATAGGTATTATAGTTTCTTCGTCGCCAAGGATCAATAGCTATACCAATAATATTCCACGAAAAGAGCTATCGATACTATTGTCTTTGCAGAAACTATCGACAGTCCATTGGAACACAATCAAGCAGCGACACTAAATTCTTCAGTTCGATGAACAAACGTAGGCGGCTCTGATGACAGCTAACAGTAGTTTCCCGTCTGTAAAAGTATTTTATAAAGATTAAAATTTTAGCGCCGATTTTTTTGATCTGTACTTTTTTAAGAAATTAATTACTGTTTTTCTGTTAACGCTGACCGCACAGAAGAAACGACGCCGGCGGCGTGGCGCGAGTGTGACTAAATTTTTTTTTAAACTATAAGTAAATTAAAAAGAAAACGTTTTAGTCAACCTTTTTACTAAAATGAGTATACATGATAATGCAGCTTATTCGTTTGAATCTTACTATAAAAAGCGTTAAATTAACGTACCATCAACCAAATAGGTATGTGGTCTGCCATCTCAAGGTTAAAAATACTTTGATTTGTGAAACACGAAGTATTCGGTTCACATAAAAGCTAATTGTTGTGTAACATAGCATTTACTCAGCAATGACACATTGGCTTGCGATGAATCTTCGTTTCTAATGTTAAATAATTCTCAACACCTAACCAATGCAATTGCATACATAATTTATAATATACGCAATGACCACTGATGTAGGTATTTAGATCCGTCAAAACAAGATACTAACTACCATACTGAGCCGCTAGTGTAAGTTTTCGCATATAAAAACGTCTCGAACGCGTTCACGTAAACGTTTCAATTACTATGGAAAAATTGGCAGCGCCACTTGCGGATCAAAACGGCAACAAACTGTTCTCATAGTATTTGACATTTTAACGCAAACGCGTTCGAGACGTATTTCGTGACAGAAAACCTACACTAAGCATACTGATCTGGGAGCAATGAAAAAACATAGAATAGAACGTATCAGTTGCTTCTCTGCCCGCGTAGGTATAGTAGGCGGCAAATAAGTAAAACGTGGAGGGGATATGCGCAGTGTGAAAAACAACATCATTTTCATACTGCGCTTATCCCCTCCACGTTTTACTTATTTGCCGCCTACTATACTGAGGCGTTTTCCAATAAAAAGTCCAGATGATCATTTTTTCCAGAATTTTACTATTTTGGATTTTTCTGACTCAGAATCGTTTACCCTGTCGATCCTTACCTATACAAGAAAAAATGTGTCCAAAATTTCCATTCCATTGCGTCACTTTTTTAATGTATGGAACGTGACTAACAGGAAAAAAATTCCATAGTAAAATCTGGGACACATTTTTTTTTTGTATGAGAATCGATAGGGTAAACGATTCTGAGTAAGATAAACCCAAAATATTTAAATTCTGGAAAAAAATTACATGTGGACTTTTTTTTGGAAAACGCTCACGTTAGTAAAAGCCCATCGAGTTATTTGAAACTGATGTAGATTAAGTAGATCGCGTCCTGAGGAATCTCAAAAATGATAGTGCACCAGGTTGGGACGGATTCCTATATTTTTTTTCAAACTTGCTAGGACTCTTCTTCCAATTATAACTAGACTTGTAAACATTTGCTTTGCCGAGGTTGTAATTCCTACTTTACTCAAACAAGCTATTGTAACACCAGTCTTCAAGGGTGGAGAGAGGGATGATGTCAATGACTACCGACCCATATCTGTTTTATCTTAAATCTCAAAAATAATAGAAAAATTGATAAACCGCCGATTACTGAACTGCAACTGACAGCAACCAATCACTATTTTGATTCTCCTTTCAACTATACGCCCACAATCATGCTGAAAGTGGCATTTTAGGTCTTGTTACCTTAAGCTCTATCTACCAGACGTCAAAGACGTGATTTATGTATTTAAAACCCTTATTGGTTGATTCTACGATGGGCCGGTGAACTAGTTTACATTTAGGACGCCAGAACGCCAATATCATAGTATTTCAACTCCCGCGCTGTTTACATCATCGCTGCCGATCGTTGTATTGATTGCGGCGTATTTTTACATTCACGCCTATTCGCGCACAACACTTGACTCCAGCCCTTTCTGAGGCATCGGTGTAAAAGAGAGAGAAATGTAGGATTCGTGTTAACCCCATTCGAATAAGCCTGTGCTATATTGTTGATGTTCAACTTTGGCCGAGATTCATTTCTATTTTATACGACCCGATAGCCTAGTGTTTGGAGTATTGCGATTGCGAAAGTTGAGGTCCCGGGTTCGATCTGGGAATATGTATTAAAAATATACGAATTGTTCACTGGTCTATTCTATCTACCAGTTGGCACATCAGTCAGCAGTTAGAAGACTATCAGTTCCTTTAAAAAATTATATGAGGCATTTTTGGCAAAAAAATGTTTTTTTATTTACAGTAAGCTTCGTCGATAAATCCGTGGTAGTTTTCAAATTTAATTTAATATAATTCGGCGTCAGTTAAAAAGTGTAGAGACGTCCCATTTCACCACTTCGCGGCGCGGGCGCAGACAACGTTAAAGTATGACGTTTCCGCTTCCCTACAGCGCAGCGGCTTTGGCGTATTTTTAACGCAAGGCTGTTTATAATCGTTGGTGCTCCTGACGTCGGCAAGACGAATCCAAATTGTCATTGCGTAATTATTAGAGCTGTACGAATTGTTTGTAAAGCTTTTAATCAAAGCGTTCGTAGATATAGACCGACTGCTTAAACGAGTCCTCGCTCGCGCGGCTGCGGGGCGCGGGGTAGGACGACAAAGGGGACCTCTCTCGATGCGGGCGGATAGGGCACCTGCCGCCCGCACCTCTCTCTAGGTCTATAAACACCGGGCAGCAATCTTGTCGCAGTTTCGTCCAACTTCCGGACAGCGTTAGCAATACGCTACACATTTCCGCTTTTCGTTAAAAACCAATGACACTATTCTATCAAATCACTCAACGAGGTTCCGCACAGACAGGAAACCAGTCGGCACCGTCGCCATGCCCCGAAGCGACGCACAATTCCAATTTGTCACCATACCAGAATACATGTGCAAACCATACAGGACCTCTTAAAAATAGGTATATTTCAGCAAATAATTGGGTTAGCTTGACTAAATATTTACTCCCTTATTCATAAACGCTTCGTAGGCTTCTGCTAACTTAGCAATCGTTTGTCCTTATCTACCCTGTTGCGGAGCCCCTCTTTTGCCCGAATTTCAAATGCCATAATGTAATGTTTGCCATAATGATCATTTGCCATAACCCTTTTTTTCTCTGAAACCGTAATTTTTTCAGGAGCATTGTAATGGCAATCCTGTAGAACTCTATAGGTTAGGTTAGGTTTGTTTCATAACAATCCTGAATAATTAACAAATAAAGAGAAAAAAAGAGTTATGGCAAATGATCATTATGGCAAACAATACATTTATGGCATATGAAATTCGGGCAAACGATAGAGACCCGTCATGTTGACATTTACCTTTCACGGATAAGGACAAACGATTGCTAAGTTAGCAGAAGCCTATAGGGCGTTTATGATTTACTAGCTGTTGCCAGCGACTTCGTCTGCAAAGAATTCATTTATCGCTATCCCGCGGGAACTACGCAATTTTCCGGGATAAAAAGTAGCCTATGTACTATTCCAGACTTTTCTCTATCTGTGTGCTGAATTTCATCCAGATCCGTTGGGCCGTTCTGGCGTGATTGAATAACAAACAAACATCCATCCATCCATACTTTCGCATTTATAATATTAGTTAGATGAGTAAGGGGGTTAGTCTTGTAAGTTTTTCAGGATTTTTGAATAACAATTGACAAATGTGTCAACACATTGATCGATGTTCAAAGTGATCCGCGTCAAGTGCGGGACTAAATTAATGAAAAAAAAAAAACTTTGCAGAGTTATTCAGTCGAACTAACCCAACCACCTGTCGAAATATTCCGAAACAACACGAAGACCTCGTACAAGAACGAAAAGCGTTGACGCGATGAAATTTTCCAGATAATCCAGCGTATATCGTGTACCTTTACTACGAGTACTGTCATTTTAAAGCATCATTCATCAAAAATCGAAAGAATTTCTTCCATAACTCTGAACACTAACTTTAGATACTAAACGCATTCATGCCCGTATCTTCCGCCCAGAAAAATTGTAGGACCAGTCAGAATGGTGTCAGCAGTACGCTTAGTGTAAGTTTCGGTCACAAAACACGTCTCGAAAGCATTTGCGCTTAAATGTCAAATACATAAGAGTTTGTTGCCGTTTCGATCCGCAAATGGCGCTGACAATTTTTCGATACGTCTACGCGAACGCGTTCGAGACGTTTTTTGTGAAATTTACACTAGAAGTACAGAAAGCGTGTGCGTAAAGTTGTTTGATACCACGCGGTAGTGGCGTCACTCCTCATTTCAGAGCAAGTGTGAAATCGGCCGCACTCGCGCACCGTCTGGTCGGCGCCCGCGCGACTGCTGCCAACCTAACGAATGGTGCCAAGACATAAATCTCGATTTACAACAGGGCGCCTGCGAATTTGTTCGAGTCACATCGGGATCTTTCAGGGATCATAGAGACATTATCGGCGGAGGCATATATCTCGCGACAGCTGTTCCGTCAGTTTTTGTACAGCGGTATACGAAAATAATTCGATCTTCAAAACGTCACTGACCTGTGACGTGGAGACACTTCTGTTTGGTAACTGCAAAGTTTTTTGAGCAGTTGTTATTCTAGTTGCAAACTCTATTGTGAATCCTTTAAGACCCTAGTGGCCAGTGCTAACATTGAAACAACTTAAGTATTTATAAGAACAGAGGTTAAAACGCTTTTTTCAAAATCTTAGGCGCCTCCTTTCGATGAAGTATTCCCAGGATTTGATATAGTAAAAACAGAAGCATTACAAACGAATATTGTACAGTCGTAACATTTAACCAATTTCGTAGCTGAAAATAATGTTAAATGATATCTTGGCACGTCGGCCGTCGCGTCAAACGGTCGGCGACACTTGCGAACCGTCTTGGGTTTAATTTTGGGGACGCAAATAATAATCGCAACATCGGTAATTTACTTGGTCATTAATAAATGAATTTGGCTGCGACCAGATTTGTGATAACTGATTTGTGAGAACAAATAGGAAATTTCGTTGTGTCTGTATGTATAGTATACTAGTTGCTTGGATTAGTGTTAGTATAATATCATAGCAAGCATCACGAAATAAGGAAGAACTGGGCGAGATACTACCGACATTTTTTTACTGTTTTGCATATCCCCGTTACAATACGCATTTTATAAACTTAAGCCCTCTTATTCATAAACGCTCTATAGGCTTCTCCTAACTCAGCAATCGTTTGTCCTTATCTGTGAAAGGTAAATGTCAAAGTGACAGATAAGGACAAACGATAACTAAGTTAACAGAAGCCTATTGAGCGTTTATGAATAAGGGAAGAGTTTTAAAGTGTCCCGGAACATTTCACTTGTGAATGTGATTCAAATTAAGTCACACCTTCGACTCAGTAGCTCTTCAAACATTTTGTAAGCCACAATTGAAAAACATAGAAAAACATTTACAAAGGTGTATAATAAATGTACCAACCAACTGCTCGTGATCCAGGTTCATTATGAGACAAATATGAATGGAAGATTTGGCGAGAGATCACTTCTATAGCGAGCGAGATATAGTTTAAACAGCTATTTGCGAATTCAATGACCATGGGAATTCTACGAGAGTAAATAAGCATAAAAATATATTACACAATGCTAAATTTTATATTACAGACTCTACACTAACTGCCATGCTATTTGTTTTTCAACCCCCGACGCAAAAAGAGGGGTGTTATAAGTTTGACGTCGGTGTGTGTTTGTCTATCTGTAGCATCATAGTTCTTAAGCCGGTGGACCGATTTCGATGCGGTTTTTATAATTCCAAAGCCAGTTTCCTCGCGGTGGTTCTTAGCCTTGTTTAGTAAAAATCGATGCAGCAGTTTGAAGAGTATTGTTTTATTTACGGTTTGATAACTCGATTAACCCTTTAACAGCCGTGGTCTTAAATATAGACACAAAAAGACAATATGTCATATATTTTTAGACACTCGCTGATACGGGCATGTTCGGTATTAATCTTTTCGGCGGCTAAAAGATTGAGTAGGGGATTTTAAAATTTTAAATTTTATGTCATTTTTGTAATAGCTTCTAAGAATTGCTAACAGGGCACGTGTTGCGATCAACTCTGTGAAACTCCTTTCATAAGCTATACCTACAGTTGATGTGGGACTTCACTTCGTTATTTTCGTCATCATTGTTTAATTTCTTCAAAGATTTTTAAAAACAATAACGCACTTTCCGGGATTCACATTTCTTAGCCAACGGACCGTGATTAAATATAAATAAATTAAACATTTTTTTTTCAAACAACGTGACTGTTTCAACACAATAAATCACGTGTACAACAAAAGAATTCAAAGAACCTTTTGATAAAAAAAAAACTTTTTCTAAGAGCAAATATTTTACAAAAAAAAATTAGTATCAATGTCAATTTTTCAGCTTCATCATGTAATGCAATATTTGCAAAAACATTTTTGTTTTTGGCAAAAACTTTTTCTCTAACACCTTCGTCACCAACGATTTCACCAGCATAGATTTTTAGTCTGAAGCAAAGTAGAATTTCTAACTCAATCAAGATGAGATTGAGTTCGAAAGCAAACCAACAGGTCGTACTGTTTTTTCATAAGACAAAGCAAACGAACAAGTGTGCCACCTGATGGTAACTGAGTACCACTACCCATGGCCACCTACAATGCATTGCAGTCTAGAGAGCCAAGATAGAATACTTCTTGTGCCAGTCACTACACTGGCTGTGGAGAGTAAACTGCCCGAGCACAGCAGCAGAAACACGACTAGCGAGTAAGACGGTGGTTCTATTCTAATACATACATAAATCACGTCTTTATCCCTTATAGAGTAGACATAGCTTAAGGTAACAAGACCTAAAGGCCACGTTTAGCGCGATTGCGGGCGTGCATGTTGAAAGAGGAATCATATGTAGTGATGGGTTGCTAGCCGCATATATATAACATGATTCCTAAGATTTTCGCCCATTCCCTCGATGGGCTTTTACTTTTACCATCTGCGCGGGAAGAGAAGCAACTGGTAAACTCCATGATTTTTCTTTGCTCCCAGACCAGCATGGAAGGTAAATAAGTGGTTCTAAATAATTAATTTATCAATGCCATAAAAGAGCTATTATAAAACACTAGCTCATGCTCGCGACTTCGTCCGCGTAGAATTAGGGTGAGACCAAACCGCCGCGTATACGCAGTGACGTGTCGTATGCGTCACGTTTTCTCACCGTTTCTTCATACATTTTGTTGCGATTCCGTAACGTTACCGTTTTTTAAGCGGCGGTGTGGTCGCACCCTTAGACTTACATTAGGCAGCTACGACTTCGGACATGTTTATCGCTATCCCGCGGGAACTATGCAATTTTCCGACATAAAAAGTAGCCTATATGTTAATCTAGGGTACCAGCTATCTCCGTTCCAAATTTTATCCAAATCCGTCCAGTCGTTTCATCGTGAAGAAGCAACATACACACTCACATCGTCACATCCATCCATCCATCCATCCTCACAAACTTTCGCATTTATAATATTAGTAGGATTGAGCGTTTAGGTCCGCCCAGGAGCTAATATTTAGATAGTAGTCTTCTAGAAATCTGTTTAAAATTAGTTATAAATAATCAGAATATGCTCAATTATGCCATGGCATAAGGAAGCGCCCTAAATCGATGATCGCGACACGAAAATTATTAAACCGCCGTCATCTCATACTAAATTCTGTCACATTAATTGAAATATGCCACTGCTGACAATTCTAAATGGTTATCATACAAGTTGCAGCTGTATTGGCGAGCTGTCCTCACCTAAGACAGCTCCTCCCTTTCATCGTACCCTGGTACTCTGATGTTGGTGGTGTGCCAAATGGAATAAAACAAAAGGGCATAGTCGCATCTATTTCATAATATTGATACTGCCGATGTGAACTAAGAAGCTATAGCTCGGACTCCTTTGTATATTGTCCCGTTGCTTATAATAATAAGCTTTATTCGGCTTATGATAAAGAAATTGACACCACCGCCATTGCGCATTTAATTGCGATGTGTTTACATTTGAAACCACACGAGCAGTCATACTAAAACTACAGTAAGCACTAGCCCGTGTGAGCTTTTAGAATGCAATTCGGGTTTGTCTTGGTGTCTCACTCACTCTTATGGGTTTGATAATTGAAACGGCCGAGTGAGGGGGACGGCAAGACAATCCCGAATGGACGGACCAGTAAATAAAACATGGTTCAAGCGACTCGCTCGTCATTTTGCTGGACCTAGTACTCGGTATTAATCACATGAACAGAGCGCTCCGCCGAGGGCACTCTCTTGCCACTTTACTCGGTAAACATACTCCGTACGTGTGATTAAGGCATAAGACCGCCATTTTTAAGGAGACATGATGGTACAGTGTAACTAAAAAAAAACCTATATTTACAAATAAAAAATTACAAAAAAGTTATAAAAAGAAGACCTCGTCTAGCCCTACTGGCTGTGGTGATAGACCTTAATTTTCATTATGCCATTGCATAGAAGCCAAGATTTTAACAGATGCTGTAAAACACGCTTTCGAGTGGCTGATTACATAATATCACTTCGATTTTCGTCTCAAAGCTTTGTACGAGTAACAGATGATGATGCAACACGTCGGTGCAGTTGCATCCCACGGCAGGGAAGAATGTGGGAGACAAGCCGAAATTGTGCGATTTTAGATTAAAACTGTCACTAAGTTTATATACGCTACTTTCAAATACCTATTATTAATTCAATTTCGTGTTTTAGCTTGTATTACGTTTTCATTCAAATCTTGCAAGTGAATTTTACCGCCCTTCTAATTGCAAAAAGCTTGTTACTAAGAATTAATTTTTCAATAGACAACTTGTCGATTTCTATATTTAATCGACCTCAAAAAAGGGTTGACAGTTTATTTAAATGTTTATCTAATATTGCTTTCAAATCAACCCAACCTAGAGTTAGTTTTGCGTAACGTTTTCACTCTACAAAAGGTGCACGCATTTAAATTTCAAACGTCTGAGATATGAACTGACGTTATTTGAAACGTGGCAGAGTTACCTTTACCTCCGCGTGTGGTCAAGAGCTGCGGTTCGTTTTTGGATCCGTCCGAGGGGAAGAGCAGTGCTTGGTCCGGTGCACCCTGGGCATCGGTTAATGATTAGGTACCTGGCAGATTCTGAGGGATACCATTGTCCGTTGGCTAAGAGCCCGACAGGGGGAGGGAGTCTTTTGACCGTGTTCTACCGTACAACGTTGCCGACATTTTTGTCACAAGACTTTTGAATGCTGTGTTTATTACTTTGAGATTGGCGAAATCGATGGGGCCATATTAAAATAGAAGATCTTTATTAATGTTAGCATTGTCTTTACTTACTTAATACAATACAATACAGTACAAATTCTATTTATTGAACATCACAAATCAGTACAAAACAATACAGAAACAAAGAACAATGTATACAACATTGCAATATTCGGGGGCAAACCCGGTACCATTCCATCTGGCTTAGAATATTTACTGTAAGATCAGCAGATGTGAGGGATCGACCTACTTCAGATATATTAATACAGGCCGGTGAATTACGCTTTCTATGACGTCACACACAGTGGAAAAAAATACTTAACTATTACTCAATAGTTTGCTAGGATGAGCCAGTGATCGCGTATTCCACAGTCCGCGATATATCTCACCGGATCAACCAACCAGTAACACTCAAAACAAACTCTAGCCCCCTTATTCATAAACGCTCTATAAGCTTTTGCTAACTTAGCAATCGTTTGTCCTTATCTGTCAAAGTGAGCGTTTATGAAGGTTAGTACCTACAAAACGTCTCCATCACATAGATGGCGCCACTATACGCCTAACCATCAACAATCGATACCGCCATCTATTATCCAATCCGTGCAACCTAGTGCTTCCGCAAATCAAATCAGAATGCGGCAATGCGCACGCGTCACGTGCTAGCTCCGGGAATAAACTCACGATTGTCGACCGCGGCGATACGTCACGATACAAAATTAGACTGACCGTCTACCGTACTATCCGTATAACCTTTAGCTAACACTTGATCATATCAAAAGGTACAAGCTATGATCATCATCGGCATTTGGCATGGAAGTATAGGAACGGAACAAAGCGGTTCCATTCGTCCTTTAATTTCCAGACAGCCGAGGAATTGAATTCCCTGTCAGCGCCTGTTTCCTGAACGCTACAATCTGGCCGCAACACACATAGCAAACTCTTGGCTATAAAAAGCTGAAACATTGCACAGAATTAAGTAGACAAGGAATAGATACCTTAGAAAACAATGAAAGATACATAAAAGTACATACAAGTAGGTACATAAAAGTGCACTTTCACAACGTCTATAATTCCAACATAGTATACGTTTAGATATATATATATGTACATACTAGCTGTTGCCAGCGACTTCGTCTGCAAAGAATTCGTTTATCGCTATCCCGCGGGAACTACGCAATTTTCCGGGATAAAAAGTAGCCTATGTGCTATTCCAGACTTTTCTCTATCTATGTGCCGAATTTCATCCAGATCCGTTGGGCCGTTCTGGCGTGATTGAGTAACAAACAAACATCCATCCATCCATCCATCCATACTTTCGCATCCTACTTATACTATTATAAAGGCGAAAGTTTGTAAGTATGGATGTATGGATGTATGGATGTTTGTTACTCTTTCACGCCAGTACGGCTTAACGGATCTGGATAAAATTTGGAACAGACATAGTTTATGATTTGGAATAACACATAAGCTACTTTTTATCCCGGAAAATTGCGTAGTTCCCGCGGGATAGCGATAAACGAATTATTTGCAGACGAAGTCGCGGGCAACAGCTAGTTTATAATATTAGTTAGATGTAATTAGACAGCCTAGTGGTAGATCCTGACTAGGATTCGAACCCTGTTTGGGCCGGATTAAGTTTTGCTTCTAGACGTTATGTAAAACAAACAAACATCCATCCATACTTTCGCATTTATAATATTAGTTAGATTTACGGTTGATAGTCATCGGTTTAACAGTGAACTTTCATATATATTGCCTACAATAAAGCAAGGCGGGTTGCACAATCCATATAGCGTGCCAACATTCACAGTTGAAGAGTTTCCACGCCCTAATAGGTACATTCGGCAGAAGTGGATCAACAGTTGTACGTCCGTATGTATACACTGTATCTTAATATTAATCCGAAATAAGTGGTGATAGAAATGTGGTGGGCTGGACATGTCTGCCGCATGCATCCACAGAGGTGGGCCCACTCAGCCACTTGGTGGGTGCCGGAGACGGAGAACGGCCAACGAGGCAGACCAAGAAGGCAATGGCGGGAGGATTTGGACGTGTGTATGGAGGAATGGCCTGATATTGGGTCGGACCGAGAGTTGTGGAGGTCGAGAGGAGAGGCCTTTGCCCAGCAGTGGGACACCGCAATGCTAATTAAAAAAAAAGTGGTGATCAAGTTAGTACATTGACAAACAGTAATAAGACCTGTATAAAGTAACAACGAAAGCGTACCCTCATTCAGCACGCGTAGCAAAAACAAGTTACCATTATACCTAATGAAAGAACACAAACGCAAACCTCTCAACACGCTTCATTCGTAAAACGGAGAAAATAGGTTTAATGAATCCAGAGCGTTGATGCGGTATAATTTGCGTTTTCATGCTTTCTGCCCGCAAAGTAACTAACGACGGGAGATGCCTTTAACTTGGCACACAAATTCCCCCATATCTTGTGGCCGGCCAAACGTACACTCGCGGTCTCTTAATTGTTGAGCCAAAGTAGATCTTGTCGCAAAATGACAATATCAAAATATTATCGAATTTTGTTTGTCGACATGGCATTACTTCACTATGACAGCGTTCCATGTATGCTCAACAATTAAAGTCCTCGAGTGTACACGTACAGCACACATCTACTCACACTAATGTCAAAATTTGTTACGTTCCCATAAACGCATAACAAATAACAATACTAAACCGTCCTAGGGCTTTCCACAGTACATCAACGTAAACTTTTGTAAAAACTATGTTAAAAGACAGTGTCGTGTTGTAAAACGTGGATACTAATTCAAAATTTTACTCTATAAGCCACGTTTAACATGATTGAGGGCGTATAGGCGGAAAAGGGAATCAAAATAGTGATGGGTTGCTAATGGCACCGCCTATTCCTAACATTTTTCCCATTCCTAAGGTTTTTACCATCTGCGCGGGAAGAGAAACAACTGGTACATTCTATTTTGTCTTTGCTCTCAGACCAGGCTTTATACTCCGAAATTCGATATTCGAAGTTCGTTTCGTGCCGTTCCGCTCTCACTAATAGTTATTAATTTGAGAGTGAGAGGGACGGTGTGATACGAACTTCGAAAATCAAATTTCGGAGTAGCCCCCCAGCACGGAAATTAACCCAAACCAACCACCTGCTCAAATCATTCCGGAACTGAGTCGTCAACGTGACAAAATGTCCAACGGACGTATTGTTTAATGGTCATAAAGTGTCGAAATGAGTAGTGGTCGAAATGTACAGACGTTTAAATACGTAAGTGTAAATATAATTATTATTATATTCCGGAATCATTCAAAGACCTTGTAAATATCAGCGAAGCGGCGTTCGTTCATAAGTAGCGATATGTATGTAGTATGTTTAATCATTCAGTCAGTGCCCCGCGGAAAGCAACAAGCTTTAATAACCGTAATTAATACTCCCCCCATTTGCTTGTTGCATACAGCTGGGGAACCTTTTCTCAGTTAGCGTCGTAATGAATTCCTTAGCGGACTTTGGTATACCACATACACGTTTGCTGCCTTTAGATCTTGTTACCGAAGGCTCTGTCTACCCCGTAAGGGATAAAGACGTGATTTATGTATGTATGTAAATACTAACATTCAATTCAAATGCAATCCGATGCGCTGACTGATCTATTAGATTTAACACTTCGTAAGTCATATAGCTCCACTTTTACTCCCGCCATCTTAAGAGGGTGCATCCCTACTGAGCTGGCAACGTCGCATTTTTGGTGATTTTTTGCGATAATTTCACAGAAATTGAATGAAAGTTTCAAATATGCGTCTGTAGTGCACTTTGTTTTGAGTGTATTAATGTGTCTAATGCAATAATTGATCGTGATGGACTTTCATTTTCGTATTAAAGGGATAAAATACTATATCTCATTTAATAAGAAAATAAAAGTAAATCACGATCAATTATTGCATTAGACACATTAATACACTCAAAACGAAGTGCACTACAGACGGATATTTGAAACTTTCATTCAATTTCTGTGAAATAATCGCAAAAAATAACCAAAAATGCGACGTTGCCACTGTTGCCAGCTCAGTGGGGATGCACCCTCTTAAACTCGGAATCATGTTCGCGCATGCGCACCAGTTACGCAACTTCCGATCGCCTCTTCTGTGAATCGCGAAAAAACACCAATTTCTAGAGAAAATATTGACATTGGACCCGGCCTCCGTAAACACTATTGTCATGAGGAATGCCGTTTCGTAGAACACCGGCGCGAGTTTCTCTCTAAGTTCATACATACATACATACAATCATACAATCACGTCTTTATCCCTTACGGGGTATAGAGCCTAAGGTTGTTACCTAAAGGCCACGTTTAGCATGATTGTTGGCGTATAGGTGGAAAGGGGAATCAAAATAGTGATGAGTTGCTAACCGTATCGCCTATAACATGATTCCTAAGATTTATGCTCCCAGAGCAGGCCGAAGGGAGAGTTCATACTTGCAAGAAAAATCCTGCAATTCGCATTACATTGCGGCGCTGGGTTCGGCGACTTTCGACAGTTTCAACCCGTACGCATCACAGCCCAGCAATGTATGGTAATGATTAATGAAACTTGTCACCACCGTGTCAACTAAGCGTTAAAAATTTTATTTTGAAAAAAAACACAAACTTGCGGATCAACACAACAGTTTATCCATTAAGCTTGGCAATAAACTGATTATAGAATCGCACAAAAAAAAGCCTAAAGCAACTGAAACTAATCACAACATAGTTACTTGATTGCCGTGGCAAAAAGCGAGGAAATGGTACGAGCAAAAAACGTATCTACGCCTCAGTACCTGCAGTCATTATAATCGCCTGCCTATCATTGCCGGAATAAAGCAGCGGTCACGCCTCCGTGGTTCCATGAATCACATAGTCTATAGTATTTCAGTAATACAGAAGTACTTTTTAAAGGTCAAAATTAATAGGTCAACGGTGTCTTACCCCCTTATTTATAAACGCTCTAAAGGGCTTCTGCTAACTTAGTAACCGTTTGTCCTTATCTGTCACTTTTACATTTACCTTTCACAGATAAGGACAAACGATTGCTAGTTAGCAGAAGCCTAATAGAGCGTTTATGAATAAGAGGATTAGTGTATTTTTTAACCACGATGAATCATGTTAAAGGTTATAGGAGATGCAAACTATAACTATTATAATTCCAAATTCCACCTTTACGCCCACATCACGCTAAACGTGGCCTTTGGGCTTGTTTGTTACCTTAGGCACTGTCAACCCCGTGAGGGACAAAGATTATGTAGGTATGAATATGTGAGTTTGATCAAATTTTCCAGCAAAATAGTTAGCTCATTGAATTCTTAACCAAGAAAATTCTAACATGACAATAACGCAGATGGAGTCGCAGATAACAGGTATATAAACTTAAAACTACATTAATGTTTTTTCATACATATGTTCAGAGAGACAATAATAGACAACGAAGCAACAAACCTCATTATCTTATTGTTTTTAGCCTAAAGGTTATAGGTACAATAATAAACAAATAAATAATAAAGTAAATTAGGTCACATTATTCACTCAGCGGGAATCAAATGAGTCATGTTTACCCAACTCATTAGCTCTAACAAATAGTTATTAGCAAATACAATCAAATATAGCACTTATAGGGCAAATTGGCACTATGGTAAAATCATAGGCTAAGGGTGCGACCACACCGCCGCTTAAAAAACGGTGACGTTACGGAATCGCAACAAAATGTATGAAGAAACGGTGAGAAAACGTGACGCCTACGACACGTCACTGCGTTTACGCGGCGGTGTGGTCGTACCCTTAAATAGTAGAAAAGAAGAAAAAAAAGAAAAGAAAAAAAGCTCGGTCCCACTCACATATCTGTTCTGTACATTTTTCTGTCTTCATATTGTATGGACTAGCTTCATACAAAAGAAAACTTTAGAAGCTGTGACAGCTACTTTTATTAATGTAAGTGAATGAATGAAATGGGACCATTTTAAAACACAGGACCATATCTATCATAAGAGACAAAAACGCATCAACAAACAGGAAATTATAACAAACTATTAACACTATCAATGTCATAACTATGTTACTGTGAAAGATATATGTTGTTTCATACAAAACATGTAACTTTACTTGGCTACTCTGTGAAATAGTCAGGTAAATGCATGAAACCGAGCCCCGTTCGCGATATACTTCATTCAAACAGTTAACTTCTTTTAGAAAATAATATAATTACTACAATAATAAAAATTTCTCCCAAAACCAAAATTAATTTTAATGTAATATGACATATGACATACCTACTAAACTAACATACACATATTCGATTTCAACTAACAAATTATGGACCAAAATCCGTCTGAAATAAAAGACTTATTATTACTATTTTTTTTATTTGGTTGAAGAATGAATCTGCACAGAAAGGTTGGCTATATCTTCACCGTGACCTTCGCCGTTACAGTTACTGAATTTGGAACTACCCTCAACAATAGGGATGATGTAAAATTCAGTTACTCATTGAATGTCAAATGAACGATGGGATATGTCAATCCAACAACTGGAAGTGTGTCTAATCAATATTCACTTTCAAAATATGACCAATTATGTAGCTAGATTAAAGAAGTAGTCACGGTTGTGACACGTTGTAATGCTTCCTATCTATACATATAATAAAGCTGAAGAGGGTCGAAAGCTTTGTACATGGAAGATATTTAAAAAAAAATAGGCTGGGGATACTTAGAATCGATGACACAACACGTTTCAACAGTTTTTAGAATTTTTGTCTGTTTATCTGTTTGTCTGTATATTTGTGCACGCATCACGCGAAAACGGCTGAACGGATTTTGTTGCAAACATTACTTATCTGTTGAGAAAATCACCGGCCAGGTTAGGGAGCGTTCAAGTATTACGTAACGCAATTTTTGAAGATTTTTGACCCCCCCTCCCCCCACTGTAACGCTCCGTAACGTTTTTCTGTAACCTAAACGTTACGTAACTCTCAAGTGATCATTTTTAATAACCGTTTGGTTCGGTTTTCACTTGCAATAAGTGAATTTTCACTTATTCATGTTAAGAGAGTATATAAAAAAAGAAATAATGTTACGTAACGTGTTGTAAGAAAGACCCCCTCCCGCCCCTGTAACGCATCTTAACGTTTTACGAGACCCCTCCGCCCCCCCAAATTGCGTTACGTAATACTTGAACGCTCCCTTATAGGCTACTTTTTATCCCGGAAAATTGCACAGTTACCGCGGGATAGCGATGAAAATGTCGAAAATCGCAACTGCCTAAAGTCGCAACGTACCTATATAAATATTGCTTCAGTATCATAGCGGTGCACTATGGAGGGATTTTCAAAATTCCCACGGGATTTAATATCTCTTATTATATAAAAAAAATACCAATTAAATGTCTGAATAGGAGTAATTGCCTTTGCTTTTTTCACGAGAAAAAAATAAGCAATCATAATTTTGTATTTGACAGACCAGTAGTGTTGCCAACTACAAAATATCCAGCACTCAATGTCAAACTCGCTAGTGTTCTTTTTAGCATTAGAAAAAAATACGATAAGAAAATAACGGCAGTTTCTTTTTATTAATTAGTACAAGCCCTATTTACAAACAAAATACAGAGAACTAATAAAATTATAGACCCAGAAATACAAAAAAATATAGTCAACCTCCGTCAAGCAAATTAATACCGGCCTAAAGGTGGGTACTTTGAAAAAAAAAAAACATTTTATCCTGTTGTTTGCGGAGTAGGTAATGTCAAACGATTTGGGTCTCACATTTTACAGATAATCCTACTTCCTACTAATATTATAAATGCGAAAGTTTGTGACGATGTGAGTGAGTGAGTGTGTATGTTTGTTCCTTCTTCACGCTTAAACGACTACACGGATTTGGATAAAATTTGAAACGAAGATAGCAGGTAGGTACCCTAGATACGATACATGCAAAGGTCGTAGCTGCCTAGAGTTGCAACGCAAATAATGATTGCAGAATATAACTAATGTTCTTAAATCTAATTCTACGCAGACGAAGTCGCGGGCAGAAGCTAGTAATGAATAAACAAGCACAATTTCAGTAGCAGAGGTTATTTAATAAACAAAAAACATTCAGGTACCCGCTACCTGCTACTTGGCTACGAACCGTACCTATTGAAGTGATAACTTCTTATGGGAGGGTAAACCGCTTCGTAACGTAACGCGTTACGGCGCCATTCTGTCTGGCTTCCCTTTCTCTGACGCATACGGCAGTGGTAGGCAGGCTCTCCCTCTATCACTGTAACCCACAGCACCAGTCGTATTTCGGAAAGACGCTTCCTCCTCTCTCTACTCAGTGTTTAGTGTGCGATAGACATATTATACTGTTAGTAAATTAGATTACGACTATAGACGCACACGTTTCTTTTTATTTATTCAAAACATAACAATGTCCCAAACATTTATATAAAACTTGTAGCTTGGTTAACTTGATGGCAATTAGGAAATCCAACAGAATTTCCAGTTTCATTACAAAATCAAGGCACAAACATCTACCATAACAAAGAGGCATATTTGTGGCTTCTAGTCTTTTATTCTACGGGAGGTTTTTCAATTTTTTATTATTGTTGCGGTTTAAGAAATATTTATTTTAACTTCATGAATAGCAAACTTGGTCGGCCATTTCCATGGCTTCAAAGAACTGTTCAGTATTGTTTTCATGATACACAGGTAGTCTGAATTCAAATTGTTTCTGTTGGGTAACTTCTCTTAAAAAGAAATTGTTTCCTTCAGTCACAAGGCAAAAAATGTGACCCTTTTTATGTCTGCAATATAGGTAATTTTGTATGAAGGCTGGGTCAAATTTTGTGCCACTGTGGCGAGTGGCGAGCACCTACAGAAAGACGAAATGTTGGCAGACTTCCCGCAAGGCGGACGGACAAGCTGGTTAAGATCAGAAGCCATTGGCTACGGGTAGCACAAAATCAATAGTTGTGGGGAACGCCTACGTCCAACAGTGGCTCTCTCCTGTATGATATGATGATGATGATCTCTCAAACATCTTTGTAGCTTATATCATGCGTGACATTGAGTTCAATCATATTTTCATAGTCCTGGAAGTAAGCATTCCTGTTGTGTGTATTACTCTGTCATCTGTCATGTCTGTCCTACAGTGTGTCAAGAAATTGACAAAATCGTGTGGGGGAGGCCATTTTAAGATTTATCTAAGTACTTTGAACAAGGATTTTAAGTTTTTAGGTTCAAAACTATAAATACAAAAATAGAGCAAGTCAAGTGTGATCAAATGAATCTGTTATCTTTATTGAATTATTGTAAGGGGAACAGGTGTTCGGAATCCCAGATATGAAACCTCAAATTTCGAAATTTAAATAATAATGACTGTATCATTGGAATATATTCTCTCAGTCTTGACAGTCAGTCATAAAGTTGTGAGGAAAAGTACATCTGGGCATGATAACAAATAGGTTTTTGTCAAAAAATCATTTTTGCTACAAGCTTCTTTTGCTGACTTTACTTATTGTTGAGTTGACTGTACTTGCATTGTCATCCATCTACATACAACACATACATAGGTTTACCAAATTTAAGGGCGATCTAACAAATGGTAGCAAGCCATTTGATTACGAGGTGTTCTCGGAAAGTTTTGGGAAGTCTATTTTATTATTATTATTATTATTTAAAATAATACACTAGCAGCTCTTTGAGCTGATGGGTGTATATCACTCCACTTGTGTTCTTTGAGTTTTTAAATGAATGTCTAGAATATGTGGATGTCTGTGGAATGTATTAATCAGTAAAAATTTAACCTTTTTTAAGGATAGATTTATTGACGACTCAATACAACAGGCAGTTTGAAAAAAAACTAAAAGTTTTTCTTAATTCTTTTTAAAAGTTTAGTGGTCCTTTTCAAAATGGAGTTGAGCCTGTATTTTTACTCTTGTCAATTTGCCAATTTTTTCAATTCTCAAAACTTTCAGAGCTGGGTCTTGAGTGATTATACATAGATTATTATTATTGAACAGAATGGATTATTAAAAGTGAAATATAGATTGAACTGGCTTCTTTGTGGAGGTCCATATTAATTTAAAAATAAAATACGAAGAGAATAAATTCCAAACAGTGCCAAAGTCGCAACAGAGCAATAACTGTTGCCTTCAATTTAGCACACCGTTGCATACCACCAGTCACAAACATAGACAATGCAGGCATACTTAAAAAACTACACCATTTCTTTTGTTATTTCCCCCATCAGCCGTCACACTAATAACATAGGCCTATTTACAGGCCTTACAGCAGACTTGTACATACTATACGCACACATCAAAAATAATGCACCAATGACTGCAGAGAATGAAGAGATTGTTGAACCGTACATCAAAGCCACCGAACAACGGTTAAATAAATAACGACACTGTCTTCTTCAACCTCGACATTGGCGGAATCATCGACAGTATCGATGGCGCTATTTCTCTTTTAAGAATTGAATTGAATTGAATGTGGATGAAGCGAAAGAAGTACGTCAGGATCATAGCAAGTGGAACAAAGTAGTATCTGCCTACCCCTGTGGGCAAGTTGTATGTATGTGTGAACATAGACCAAAACACAACCGTAACACAGCTGCGAAACTTGATGTTTCTCATTACTAAGGTGCTCACACTTTGGCAGTCTGGGAAATAACACAACCGTCATTAACAATTTGTGTAGTTTGCAAACGTTCTAGAATACCTTTTCTACTTTAACATTGCTTCAGTCAATTCAGTACTCTAGGACTTCTCAGCTGTTATTTTTACCGAAATTATCTATCATAACAAGTCTATCCAAAAGCAACAGTTAAGTTGACGCTGACATGCACAGTTTTTATTTAGTCTCTTGTTAAAAATAGGACAGGGCATTTACACAAAAAATATACCTTGCAATGCAACTATAGAGCAACAAACATATTTAAGTTATTAAACTAGAACTGTGTTGCTCAAAATCAATTTCAAGACAAACTCATGCACATAAAAAGTTCATCTGAAAAAACTTTCCTTCTGTCAAACTAGTAACTGTCATCACGCGGCGGTGGTCAAGGTGGTTAAATAGTAGTTATGAGGATAGTTGTGTATGTTCAGCACTGACCTGATGTAGCGCAGTCAGCCCGTCCACGTTAGCCGTATTGATGTCGGCACCAGCTCTGAGCAGACGCTGCACCTCATCTTTGTCTCCCGAAGTACAAGCCGCCAGGAACACGATTCCCGACGAGAACTGGATCCTGGAAGCCCGCCGCGGGGTCGGACTCTGCCGATTAGTGTCCGATTCCTCCCAGCGCTTCAACTGCTCCGCACGCTTGAACAGCGCCGATGACGACCGCGTATCCGTCATTTTCAACTCCCTCGTTACACTTTCCACTCAATATGGTCCCAGGGAACACTTTTCACGACGCATAGATTATGTTTTTATTACATGTAGTACACAAACGCCGAGTCCATAACTTAATTGCCAAAAAAGGAAACATGAAAGAAGAAACGTCCCTGGGTGAATGAAACCAAGACTCCTTTCATACGATCATTGTTCAGAACACTTGTTGAATTACACATGTAACACTTAAGAATAATGATTTTATATACATGACATAACCAATGAGCTACACTTTAAGCGTGGCAGCCATTACGAAAATAATTTTACAGCCAACTAATCTACCACCGAAATGTAAAAAGTAAAAAACTCTCAAGAATGAATGACGGGAAGAAGAAAACACCCAGCGCCACCTAGCTGAGAACTTTACTGACATAGTTGCCATGTGTATTGGTCTATGATTCTTGTCTTGGCTATGGTTGTGTAAATTCTCATCGAGAACAGACTTAGTCCAAATGTTTACTACTTTTACAACTATACTGTATTTTTTTGGCCCGTAGAATTTTGACAGCTGTCAGAATTAGACGTTTCAGGGCCCACCAACATTTTTTCTGCTTAATGATTTTAATTTTAATTTTTTGATTAATGATTTCCTGGCGGTCTCCGTGGGATATCATTGTCCGTTGGCTAAGAGCCCGACAGGGGGGGAGGGGGTCGTTTGACCGTGTTCTACCGTACAACGTTGCCGACATTTTTATGTCACAAGATTTTTGAATACTGTATTTTTTACTTTGACATTGGCGAAATCATCGCATCGATCGATGGGGCCATATTATTAAAAGAAGAAGAAATAAATTGTCACACTAAGCTTTCGTTATTTTAACTAACAAATAAAAATATTAAAATACGGTGACGTTCTAACATTAGGTACTCAAATAATGGATCTAAAAATTAATGGCAGCTTTTATTTTGACGACAATTGGCCAATTAGAGTACAGAAGATCTAAGTTGAACTTTAAAAGTCATCCTTATTATCACATACATATACATACGTACATACATAAATCACGTCTTTATTTTAGCAAGGCATATTTTGCCATGTCGACGTAGTGACATAACATTACACACGTGAGGAGACTGTTCGGTTTAATGTAATTTTGATATTGGGGGAGGAGCAATTAAAATATTTTCCTATACTTTGCCGGAAGAATGACAGTTGACTGCTGAAGTTTTACGTTCTGTTCAATCTTTATTCTTTTTATTAAATATTACGAAATAAATCAATATGTTATAATCGTAGACTGAAGGTTTGTAATATATGACAATACTCAAAGTGATACCCCAAACAATTTATATTCTCCCAAAAAAAAAAAAAAAAATATGTCTAAATTATGCAATTTAAAATTAAACCAAATATCTGTTAAGAGTTTTTAATGATTCACGGTTAAGTTCATTCGAAATATTATAAACGGCATCGGCATCGTTATCGGGTTGTGACATCTTTGACTAATCGGGCACATGCACTCTGTGACGAGCAGCATCTTGAACAGGAGTTGAGCCATGTGCAAAGAGTCTTGAGAATGAACGGTTATAATACAAGCACCTATAGTCGAAGAAGGAATACAAAGCGCCTTACTCACTGTGTTTCAAGACAGCCAGCGTTTATGCCGTTTGTAAAAGGGGTGACAGATAAGATCTCTAAAATACTAGATAAGTACTCTGTGAGAACTATCTTCACCCCTCATAGGAAAATTTCACAACTTCTGAGGTCTCCCAAAGACAATTTTCCCCTGGAAAAACCTGGTGTGTATAAGGTTGATTGCAGTTGTGGTAGTTCGTACATAGGGCAGACCAAACGTACGATCGCCTGTAGAATTAAAGAGCACATCACTGCAGTCAAAAATAATGACACGCGCAAATCCGCTATTGCTGAACATCTTATTGAGTCGGGAACAAATCACTGGATTGAGCTGCACAGCCCTAAGATCATTTCGACAGAACGCCACTATATACCGAGACTGGTGAGGGAAGCGGTTGAAATACATAAACATAAAAAATTTAATCGTGAGGATGGGTTTAAATTGTCGAATATCTGGAATCCGGTGATTTCCTTATATAATTCTCGTCCAAAATCAATTTCGGGTGGGCGAAGTGACACTGTGAGTGTAGTGTGTTTGAATCGAGTTTCGAGTGAGAACGGTTCCAGTGGTAACGAGAGTGCACGCAGTCGACGCGCAAGAATGAGGGTAGACAGAGCTCGGTCTACTTAACAATAACATCCACCCGCAATTTCTTCAGTCTACCCGTGATCATGATACATGCAACTGTATCGAAATATCGGGAGCTCAATAAAGGTAATCGCGGTTCACATCCCGTTTATAATATTTCGAACAAATATCTGTTAATTACCAATATGTAAAAATGATTGTTAGTTTAAGTATTTCAACTTCAACATAATGTTCTACATTTTATATTATTTTCCTTTTCTTACCACGGATTTAAGGAACGTTTTTATACCGAGAAATGTCAGAATTCTACGGGCCAAAAAAATACAGTATAGGACTACGAGGACCCCTTTAAATACAGGGGGGCAACTCCGAAATTCGTTTTTCGAAGTTCGTATCACACCGTCCCTCTCACTCTCAAATTAATAACTATAAGTGAGAGCGGAACGGCCCGAAACGAACTTCGAAAATCGAATTTCGGAGTATAAGGCCAGGGGGGCAACTCCGAAATCCGATTTTCGAAGTTCGTATCACACCGTTCCTCTCACTACAGGCTAGCAGGCTGGCCTTATACTCCGAAATCCGATTTTCAAAGTTCGTTTCGTGCCGTTCCGCTCTCACTAATAGTTATTAATTTAAGAGTAAGAGAGACGGTGTGATACGAACTTCGAAAAACGAATTTCGGAGTTGCCCCCCTGAAATTTGGACCAAAAAAAGTACACGAAAATACTTTCTATACTGATTTTAAACTGCATTTAACGACCAGCTTTAAAGCTATTTTTTGTTTAAGGTGAAGTGGTCACAGCTTACCTGCCAGCCCGATGAAAATATCCTACCAACCCTAAAAGAAGTCTAGAGGGTATGTTAGGGGGGTCGCGATGGGGCGACAGCCCAGGGTGCCAAATTTCAGGGGACGATCAGTGGAGGTGGGATGCTTCCCCCGCCAAACTGGTACTGGATTTTTGTTTCCTTAAGTGGGTGCCACAATATTCTTGCCCGGGGTGTCAGTGGTCGTAACGCCGGCACTGTTTCTTTGTTCACAGTGTAACGGCACACAACGCAACACGGCCTATTTTCATTGCATAGGTATAAAATATTTAGGACCCTATTCAATTCAAACAATCAAACTAACAAACAATCAAATATTTCCTCTTTATAATATTAAGTATAATATGTATAGACATACTAATTAATGTTCTAAGTAACTAAGTATATAATGTACTTAAATTATTTTATAGCCCCTAAAAATCTCAGATGAAGGCTTGATCCCTCCGCATGTTTTTAACAAAAAAATCTTGACAGTTAGTCAGATCAAACAACCGACTGACAAAACGGACAGCCCATTGGATGACAAAGGAAGGGAGCCTATTAAAGTCGTCGCAAAATAAAAGGCCCGTTTTGACATTTGTCTTCCTGACGTAACTAGTGATGTCACCGTACGACTCGGTACTCGATACTCACGATAAATCGATTCAAGTTTGCATGAGTATTTGATCGATTTAAATATTATGTATTGTAAAGACGCATTGGATTAATGTTCTGATTAGAAAGTGAATCTTCAGTCAATCATTTTCTTCAGATGATGAAGACGAGCCATTCTATTGAAATCAGTGTTGCCATTGATTACGGCTTTGAGCTCCAAGGTCATAATTTTCAGTAAAGATCACTACACAGCTGGTGAAATTCAGTAATTAATTGGTCTAAATAACATAAATAAAACCGGCCAAGTGCGAGTCCGCCTTAAAAAAAGATTTATTTTTTCCTTAACCGATTATTAATAGTCTGTGGACAATATGAAAAAATCGTTATGCACAGCACTTAGCTGAGTGAGCGATACCCATCAATGAAAAATGCAATTACCTTCAGAACATTTCGATCGGTAAAAAATAGAGAACTTCATGGGCGTGAACTGTCAAAACGGGCCTTTTAAATTGTGACGACTTTAGATCATTAAGTTATCGTGAACGTACTGAATTATTTTTGTATAACAACTCACAGGGTCAGTAGAAACTAATGAACTAGTTGATACCTGACCCATTGTGGAACCCTTTCACAGTAAACTTCATACTGACGTTAAAGTGAATTGGCAAGGAAAATTATTGTTAAGTTTACTGTAAGAATATCCTATGGTGTACTTAATAATATAACACTTACGAGGGGGCGTCGCCTCATAGAGAAAAACGAGTAAAAATTTTGTCACAAATAACTTGAATACAGACTAAACCCAGTCAGTCGGTAGAGTCGGTTATCTCAGGATCGTAGGTTCGGGTCCCACGTTGGGCGCCATATATGAGGAGGTGTCGCCTCGCCTCATGGAGCGAAATTAAATGAGTAAAGGTCACAAATCACTTTAATACAGGTTAAGCCCTTAATAAAAAAAAGTAAAATTTCTCACACAATAATGCGAAGATAGCGCGCGCGCGCGTATCGAATTTGAATAGCAAGCGAGAGGAAAATCGGCTCACAGTTACGACGCAGCGGAGTAACTAACACTTAAATCAAAGACCGTGTGCGGCAAGCTCCACCACCACCGTCAGAGCGTGACAGACATAATATAACTACTCTAACTCTCTGAATTGGTCACGCACCCGGCCACGGGACGACCGTACGTGTGTTGCCTGGTTTGTTACACACATAACTTTAAAAAAATATGATAAACGTTTAAAATAAGAATAAATGTACCCATCTGGAAAATTAAATAGACAAAGTATTTTATAATTTAGCTCCAAAATGATTATGAATAGAATTTACCTAACTCACGCGTATACATCAATTAAATATACCTGTACTACTTATCAACGTAATAAGAGAGCCAAAAATGTTACCTATGAATAAATGTCTTTTTCTTTCTTTCTTTCTTACCTATAGTTATTAAATAAATAACAAGATTAATTTTAAAAACTGAGTTACTTTCTTTCTTAGACCGATAAAAAGTTGCAAATTTAATAAGTTCACCTGTAACTTTTTGTAGTGAAGATTGTAAAAGACTCTTTTATGCTTTATTTAATTTTAAACCATTAAAATTGTCAAAGTGTATACTTTGGTTTATTTCAAAGTAAGTAGCTATGTAGCTATTATTCAACTAAACCCGTTTACTTGCAGTACCTAACACGTTATTGTGAAACGGCCCTAATGTACACCCAAAGTCATAGACAACATCAAGAAAAGCTGCCACGTAATTGAGCTTATTCAAAATTTAAACATAAAAAGTAGATAAGCTTGAAATAGATTTTTAATGGTATTGTAATATTGTGCGAACAAAATTTTATTTATACTTTAGTGTTTTATGATTTTTATTTATGTAAATGAAAACTAACTCATTGTAAACGAAGCCGGCGCAAGCGCCCTCTCGTGTACACCGTCAAGACCAACAGTTTCAATAGAAACGGAGTCAGAAATTGTTCGAAATTCAAGATGGCCATGTGTCACGATGGTGTCCTGAAGTGCTCTCGCTAACTTTATTTGTTTTGTGTGAAAATAGTGTTTTTCCACGATGGCTGACTTAAGTGTTGATATATCAAAGTTACCGGACGAAATAAGAGATAAATTAGCTGAATTGGACTTAGAGCTATCAGAAGGTAAGAGTGCAGTAACTCGCGGATCACCATAGATCGATAATTTGTTAATTTAGTTTATTTTGTTCGCATATTTACTGCCCGTATTTGTGTTGTGGGGTCGCGATGAGTCTCCGTTGTCGTATCCGCTTTATTTGTCAGAAGCAGGGAACAGGTTTTTCTAGTATTGACGCAATTTCGAGACAGCTGACAATGTTTTCAGTGGTACCAACAAGCTTGTATTTTTCTTAAGACCTGATAATGGTATCGGGGTTAGGTGCCTCACGCTCGACTTGTTACGTGCATTGTCACACATCGCCTGTCAAGGAATGCAATTGTGCGCACGATGAGGTATTTAAATGTGATAGACTACAACACTCTTAAGAAACTACTTCGGTACAGAGTTCCGTCTCGTTATGTTTTCGAGTGATTCCTACAATAAAAAACCTTTTTACATCTCATTTCCCTAACAGAACTGCATATATTGATGTTGTATATGTTTTTTACTTGTTACTTTGGAGTCTGTCGCTAAGCTTTGTAACTACGAATATAATGTACCATAGTATACCTTATACGCATTCGTGCCTAACTTATTGGTGCAGGATTACTCATATCCTTTGTATTTGGCAGCATACAATCATACATCCAATTGAAGTGTCTGTTTTGTATGAATGATTCGCTTTGTGGTCTAAAATGACAATTTAATCATGAAAGTGTTTGTGTTATCATGTTATCAGTGATAAGCATATTCTTAAAAGTACTGAATCATAATGGTATACATAGTGCAGTTATGCAATTTGTGCAACCGGTAATAACGGTTTGTTAATCAAACTGTCATGATAATTGTCAACAAAGACATTCAATACTGCTATCTCTAATTAGAATATTAAATTTACTGTACATGGAATATATCAGAAACCTAGTTTGATTGTCTTAACCCTTTTGAAAAGGGTCATCGTCATTTGTGAATATTATACATACTTAACCAACATCAACAATAAATATGCACATACGTAAATCAGTAAATCACGTATTTATCCTTTACGGAGTAAGTAGTGCCTAAAGTAAGGCCACGTTTAGCATAATTGTGGGCAAATAAGTGGAATATGGAATCAAAATATTGATGGGTCAACAATGGCTTGTAAAAAGTCTAAGTAGATGTCTTGAAGACCCAGAACATGCAACTAGTGTAGTGTACTAGTGGTAAAAGAGGAGCCGACCCCACATCAAATGGGACGTAACATTGTGAACTAATGTTGAAAGTTTAATTATTTAGCCTTAAAATTCCGATGCATATTGATGCTTATAATTAATTCAACGGCAGTAAAATTAGAATGAAGTTTAGGCATCTGTGCCTTTTGGCAAAGTTCTCCTCCAGTAGTCTCCACTCTCTTGCCTGGCCACTCTTGACCACATTCTGCCAGCCACTCCAGCAATTTCATCCTCCCATCTACGAAATTACCTTCCTTTCTTCTTTATCCCGTCTTATTTTGCTCCGTTTGTTGGAATGCTTTATAACACTACCAATAAACTGTTTAGCTCAGTGGTATAACCTTTTAGTCATGAGGGACAATTTGTCAAAATTTCTGTATTGCCATGGACCAACTAGTAACTACATAATATCTAACGTATGGCTAAGCCCCAATAGACGGAATTGCACCTTCACGCGTTGTGTCTGATTGTCACGTATCTAATTATTTGTTAGATCGGCCCTGTGCAGGCCCGGATTTAAGGGAAGGTAACCTGGAGCCCCGGGGCCTCCACAAAAGAGGTTTCCCCACAATAGGCTTCAAAAAAAAAAACAAATTCAGACTAGTAAACACTAGTAAACAACAGAACTTGGACAGGAAAATTATTTGGGGCCTGGGGCCTCCACTCCTTTGTTGCCCAGAGGCCTCCAGACTTCTAAATCCGGCATTGGCCCCGTGGACCACATTGGCTGCTTCCGCGGACCACTGGTTAAGAACCCCTGGTTTAGCTCAACTTAGTTGAGTTAAGCCATTTATATTATAGTTTTACGAATCCTGTCTTAAGAGAGTTTAAATAATGATATTCATGCTTTCTAACGCCTGCAACTTAATCCTAATGAAATTTAAATTTGTATCCCGGGCAGCTCTACTTTTCCTGGATTATTTGCGGCAGTTCCTCTGGCTGTCCCTTCGAAAGAACTATTGCGGTTTTTTCGTACTAGTTCCTTAATCCTTTACAAGATTTGAAGGAAGAGGTGCGATTATTTTTTTGCCTTTGTTCCTTAGCAAGAACTGAAGGTGCTACTTCAGTAGCAACAAAGTAGTAGTACTCTCTTCAGGGCGGAACAAATTTGACGGAACTAGTGTGAAAAAAATGGTGAAATAGTTCTTTCGAAAGATCTGCCGCAAATAATCATTTTTCCTGACCTTTCCAACAATTATTGTTTTATTGCAATCTATTTACACAAAACTATGACAAATTATTTGCATAACCTTCCTCATGAATCACTTGGTGGAAACCACATGAAATATCCATTCAGTAGTTTGTGAGTTTATCCTGAATAAACAGGCAGACGTGGCAATGGACTTTGTTGTAAGATAGGTGTATTCGGGTAATTCCGAAAATCATTGAAATCAGTCATATTCTGTTGTAATAAGAGTGCCATTTCGGAAGTAATCGAGTATTATTATTTATAACGTAATATGACCGATTTTAATGAGTTTCGGAACTATCCGATTTTTGGAATTACCCAAATACACTATACTTTATTCTTCTTAAACTAAAGAGCTAGGTCCATTGTTAAGTCTAGTTCTTTAGGTTGAATATTAGACGTCACCCATACACCAGACGTCTTTATCACGACGTCCAAATTTGGATCTAAACATCGGGAGCGGATCAGAAATTTTTGTATAAAGTTTAAAATGTATAATGGGTTAAAATGTACCATCAGCCAAATATGTGGTCTACCACCCTAAGGTTAAAATTCCTTTGCACGTCACAATATATAACGTCGATAAGACAGGCTGTCAACTTGAAAGTTCGACATTAGCGGCATTTTCATTTGATAGAAAATTGGATGAAAAGTGGTTGACCACTTATTTGGGCGACCGTACAATTTTCTATGAAACTATTAAGTATATGATTTTTTTTATAGCGTGATCTATAGATTAATTTAGGTTAGGTTTAGTTTATATCAATTCTGTTAATTTGCAATTTTCTGAGAAAATCGCATAATATATTTTGAACCATTATGTATTTTAACCCATTATACATTTTAAACTTTATGGATTTTAATACGTACCCCTAATCATCTACCGAAGGTTGCTTTTGAATTGAAGTAATGGACGTATAGGTATAAAAATTGGTCGTCGGCATTGAACCTGCGGTGCTGGTATGTGTCGTTGCCGTCGAAATGGTTAAGCTTGGGGTCCTGGGATCGATTTCCTGTCATGTTAGATATTACGCATGACAAATATGAATGTTTATCCTCGAGTCTTGGGTGTTTAATATGTATTTAAGTGTATGTTTAGGTACCTATTGTCATCCACAAAAACTAGTTCTTTTTTGTGTTGTCTTGATTGTATGTATGAATGTAATATGTATGTATGTATGTATAACTCTTTGTGATCACAATCCAGCTGCAATGCTTCTGCTATGCGAATTTTTATACACATAATTTTATTAGTACATGGTATTTATTCATATCTATGCTTCTAGTGTAAGTTCGCGTCTCAATTACTATAGAAAAATTGACAGCGCCACTTGCGGATCGAAACTGCAACAAACTGTTCTCATAGTATTTGTTTGAGACGTATTTTGTGACCGAAAGCTTACACTAAGCGTACTGTTAATGATAAATCATGATGGTATTACCAAATGCTTTGCGATTTGTGGATAGAATAAGTTTCTGTCGTAATCTAATTTTAATACAAACTTTTGCTGACTGTACCTGTTTTTTTTTTTAACTGTGTGTTGTCATCCATTCTACATTATATATACCAAAATTCAAGTCAATCGGACACCTAAAGAGTCTCCTGCGGAGATGGTCCCGTCCCGACTGGGCCACCAGCGTCTCTATCAGATTGTTGTATCGTCATCCTACTTACACAACTATGTATGTATATATGTATGTATGTATAACTCTTTATTGTACATAAAACACATTAATTTTACAGATAATGAGACAAATAGATGTACAAAGGCGAACTTATCCCTTAAAGGGATCTCAACTACTACTACACAAAACTATGCAAAATTTCAGCTCAATCGGATGAAGATATCTGCTTTAAAATTGAGTTGCATTGCAAGATTCCACTCAGCCAAACACTGCACATACATACATACATTGCAAGTTTGATAAAATCTTGTAAAAAGAGGTATTTAAATTAGCTTGCGCTTCCGGTTTTACTTAAATGATCTGTCTGTATCCGTGAGTTTCGCAAAATCCGTAATTACCTCTATTTACGTTATATTTAATAATCGTCATAATGTTATATAGGCGATGCGGCTAGCAACCCATCACTATTCTGATGGCCTTAATGTCTTGCTGCCTTAGGCTCTGTCTACCCCGTAAGGGATAAAAACTATGTATGTTTATATGTTACGTCATATTTAATTTCAAATTTACAGGTCCAATTTATTAGGCGTTGATTTTATGAGTTTAACTATGTATAAGGCTTCTCTTGTTGTGTATTAAGATTGAGACAGGTTTGATGAACTGAACATATTTGAATTTTAAATTCATGTAGATTTTGCTATGCTGTCTTTGTTTATGCTGTCACCTGATTCACCGTTAGCTTGTCTTTAATTTACTATCGTTTTCTAATATAATTATATAATAAAGACTGTTACATTTAGGGGTATTAATTTATGGAACTAATTAATCGATTTAACAAATACTATACTATACTATTTCTGATTAAACCTAAGTCTGAAAATTAATTTACTCTCCACACGCGCACACAGCAATTTGAGAGTTCATAATTAATGGTCTGCGCGTGTTTCTTCAGGAAAACGTATTTGATGTACCAGGTAACCAGCAGTTGGATACAGCAGATATTATTTTATTTAACGCGATCATAAAACAATCCGTCCCCCGATGCGCGAGTCGTGGCCTAATCGAGTATTAACCCATTGACACAATATGAGGGTCCACAGGAAGGCGTATACATGCCTACCGCGTTATGCTGTCCTGGTATCAACTGTTACTGTTAAACAAATGCTATTATGTACTCTGTATATAAGAAGGTGACTGCGTTAGTCTGACTAAATAGCCGCGTAAAAGTTCTTCAAGATGTTTGAATCATGGTTGACATATGTTACCGTACATTGATCGATGTTCGATTGAGTAAACTGCATCAAGGGCGTGACAAAATTTTGATACGAAAATGTAAATGAAGTATATTAGCGCCTAACCAACCCAACTTTCTAAAATATAACGGAAAAATTCTCAGAGACCTTTCAGTATAATGTATTGAGACCTATCTCTTTGAACAACAAAGTGTAAAGACGCTAACTTTGTAGAATTTCTGCACAAACAAGCTACAATTTTCTTTCTGCATTTCTATTGTACCTATTGAAATATCAACACGTTTAAGAAGGTTTTCTCTTCGTTTATTGTTTTACAGTACAATACAATGTGACTTAATTGAATACGCAATAATAAACAACACGAAATGCAAAAGCTATATGAAAATTAAATTATTACAAGGTACAACAGAAGACTTATCACTTCAAAGAGTTCTTTATTACTTTGTTCTTTCTACGCAAAGTAAACAATAGAAGGGAGGAATAGATTGGAAATACAGGCCCGTCTCTCGAAGCTGCAAGGTACAATTTTATAAGTTTAAAGTGGCAACATTAGTCTAATCAGCCCAAGAGAGAGACCTATATATACGTTCATTACTTCAATGCAAAAGCAACATTCGTTCAATTGGATTTAAGTTCAACTCAAGGCATTGCAATAACGAAGTCTGGCGTATGGGTGACGTCTTGTATTTGACATGGCGGCGAAAAGGTAAAAAGGCGAGTGTACGGTCGCCCAAATAAGTGGTCTACCACTTTTCATCCAAATTCCTATCAAACAAAAATATCGATAAAGTCGAACTTTCAAGTTGACAGCCTGTCTTATCGACGTTATATATTGTGACGTGCAAAGGAATTTTAACCTTAGGGTGGTAGACCACATATTTGGCTGATGGTACCACTGTTGCAAGGCCGGCAACGCACCAGCAGTCCTAATGGTGTGCTACCTATCGGACCCATCTTTGGCTTGTACAAGAAAAATAGGATCATATTTGGAGTCAACGTACAAATACCACCAAATACGATATAGTAGGTGAAAAATTTAAGCAAACGACCTGGGACCTATTTCATAAAGCTACACGTTACAATTTACAAGCGGAAGTCTCTTTCTGACCCTATGTGTTAGATAGAGACTTCGCTTGTAAATTGTATCTTGTAGCTTCATGAAACGGGGTCCTATTGTATGTAGTAGTGTACAGAACTGATATGGGACGTCAATTTGTCTATTCGCACACATTACTCACACATACAACAGGTCATTTACTTAAGTTTTTCACCTAAAGCGAGCTCACGAAAATATATTCAATAAACACACCCGACCCGGTTTAAACTTTAAAATCTCGTTTGTCATCGCTAAAGTATGTAAGTATATGGCATGCATTATCGTTTTATCTTGGTTTATCATCTGCCAAGGTTTGATATCGCGAAGTAAACGCGCTTTTAGATAAACTGCATTAGATGCGTCCGAGTTTGTGTTAATATATACATACATACATACCGTCACGCCTCTTTCCCAGAGGGGCAGGCAAAGACTACTTTGTTCCACTTGCTACGATCCTGACATAGCTCTTTTGCTTCATCCACATTCATCAATCTCTTCATACATGCTTGTCGGTTTCGGGTACTCTTGACCTGGCCTTTTTCCAAAACGTCCCCAATTTGATCACGGAACGTCCGGGAAGGCCTAGTTCCCCACCCAACGCACCCATTCACACTCCCCATACAAATCTGTTTAGTTAATCTTTTTTCATCCATCCTCTCTACGTGACCAAACCAACTAAGCATACTCTTTTCTATCCTAGTCACTACATCTTTTTTCACACCAGCATGTTCCCTTATCACACTATTTCTTATTCTATCTTTCAGTGATACACCTTCCAAACTTCTTAACGCTCTCATTTCTACTGCATTTATTCTACTTTCATGCTTCTTTTGCCATACCCAACTTTCGCTACCGTACATTAGTGTTGGAACGAGCACCCCTCTGTGAACAGCCAGACCAGACCAGACCAATAAATAGTACATTAAATAAGCATTGCAGAGCCTCTAGTGTAAGTTTTCGCACATAAAAACGTCTCGAACACGTTCACGTAAACGTCTCAATTACTATGGAAAAACTGGCAGCGCCACTTGCGGATCGAAACGGCAACAAACTGTTCTCATAGTATTTGACATTTTAACGCAAATGCGTTCGAGACGTCTTTTGTGACTGAAAACTTGCACTAAGCATACAGGTTGAACGCCAACGACCTATATATATACGTCTATCTTTTCAATACAAAAGCAACCTTCGTTTAATTGGGTTTAGGTACGACTTGAGGCATAGCAGGGACATAGGGACAGAGAAAGCGACATTGTTTTATACCTACTATGTAGTGATTCGGCACTAATTCTTGCTATTAATTAGTATGTACTTCAGAAAGTACGCGAGGGCTTACGAGAATATCTAAATATATAAAAGAAGAAACTGACTGTCTGACTGACTGACTGACTGACATATCAGCGCACAGCCCAAACCGCTGGTTCTAGAGATTCCAGGCACGTAGGTTCCGTATAATGTCTAGGGGTGCAACAAGAATGGATTTTTCAAAATTCGGCCCCTAAAGGGGTTAAATGGGGGTCCAAAGTTTGTATGGGGAAACAAGATTAGCTAGACTATTTTATTACCTATCTCAGTGACTATATATACACTTAATTAATAAATATAGACTCTTAAAATTTCGTACACAAGTAGATGATTAAAAAACTAAGAAAATAATTTCAGAATTTTTGGAAACTCTCACGGGATAAGGAAAAAACGGGATTTATATATTCAGTTCAACGAAATCCTATGAACTATAATTACTAGACTTCAAATTTGGCATAGAAGTAGGTGATTATAATAGTAAAAAACAGTTCTAAGGATTTTCGAAAATTCCAACGGGATAAGGAAAAAACGGGATTTATATTCAGTTCTACGGGATCGATTTTTCGTTTCAATGATCGTAGAAAACTGAAATTTGGCCTTTAGGTTCCTTGGGGAGTATAGGGGAGCACTACAAAAGGATTTCCCAAAATTTTGACGGAAATGAACGGGAAAATACGGGTTTTTTTGTTATACTGCAGGTCGTAGAAAGTTGAAATTTGGCATGTAGGTTGCTTGGTGAGTGTATATTAGTAGTATTAAGAGACAATTTACCGAAATGTGCCTGCCGCCCGCATCTCTCGGTCCCCTTTCTCGCCTACCCCGCGCCCCTGTGCCGCGCGGGCGAGGACTCAGTAAAGCGGTCGGTCTATAGATGAAATTGGTTTGTTTTCGAAGGCGTTTGGATTGTAATGGAGAATTGTATTGGTTCATGGTACTTTGGGCGTGCCCATAGCTCGGTAAGTAATTGCTAATTACTTCGTACCAGCTGAGCCCATGATATTATTAGATACAGTTTTTGTGTGCGAACGTCAATCGCCATAGGTTTCGACAAGGTCGTGACGCGTACTTATAGTAATTATAATTAATAACTGGTTAAAAGGTGATAGCTTGTGTAGTCGCGCCTTTGTTAAATAAACGGTAACAGGCTATTTTGGTACAGAAGAGGGCATAAATATCGATACAGCCAAACACGGTCAATATATGTATCGAGAAAGAAAGAAAACATTTGTTCAATTTACAAGACACACAAATATAAGTGCATACACACAATTTTATAGAAAAGAAAAACAAAAGACATATGTGAAAATCATTAGCGTTGTGTGTCTTCGAAAAAGTGAAACGGTCGCTGGCTCAGCATTACGCTGAGGTGTTAGACACCTGCAGCACTGGTTTTCAGCCAGAACCGTCTGTGACTCAAGAAACGATACACAGATAAAATATACTACATAAACCATAAATTTTTTCGTACCTATAACTGACATGTTTGTGATGTAAAGGTCTATAGATGATTTTGACGTCTTGGTAACGTACATATATTGTATTAAGGGTCCTTACAAGCTCAACGCGCGTATTTCGCTAAATTCTTAATTTTTCTTCAAAGACTATGGCGTATGTGTTCATAATTTCAGTAATATTATTAATGTACAAGATAGTTCACTTCTTAAACTAAGATACTGCTGTGCTAAATTATTGATTTTTTGGCGTGAAATCTAAAAAAAGGTGTTTCCTTGGGAGGGCTTTTAAAATTTTGCTCTAAAAGGTGAAGTTTCATTCTCAATTTCGAAGTGAAACGGAATCTCATTCTCGCCTAAAGTGAACTCAATTCAATTCAGTATATCTTGAACTAAAAAGTCATCGTGAAAAACTTGAAGATTCATCTTAATTAATAGATAGAATAGCTACTCAATGTTAGCTAGTTTTTTGATGAAAAAGAGGGTTACATTTTATTTGATTCTCGAAAACAGTGTTGATATTCTGCTCTAAAAATAATTATTTAGCAATGCTCAACTCTATTTTGACTCAGAAAAAAAAAACATTAGTATCGGTCTTGAATTAAATTCAGTATAAATTTTTAAATATCACCTATATATCACGGCGGACTGACGCCGCACCCTCATTCAGCGCCGATTACAGCAGTATCGTAGTTTAAGAAGTGAACTATCTTGTACATTAATAATATTACTGACATTATGAACACATACGCCATAGTCTTTGAAGAAAAATTAAGAATTTAGCTAAATTCGCTCTTTGAGCTTGTAAGGAGCCTTAAGTGTACAAATAATAAAATGCATAGTGTGTTTAAATGTAACACCGTCTAAAAGTACAAAATGTTTGTGCCGCCATGCCTCTATTTTACCAACTGGACAATTGTCGGTGATAGGTGACAATTCTACCGGCGTAGATTCTCGTAGAGTTTGTAATGTAAAGAGAATTGTCGCTTGTCACCGACAATTGACAATATTTCAAATTTCTTGATATTCATAAATCAAAAACCATTTCGAGGGAAACACTTGTAGAGCAAAAAAAAATATTTTTGGATTTTTTCGTACAGTATTTTTTTGGAAAAATGAGCAAAATATGTAAAACGGAAAATGACGTCCAGTGGCCGGTCCAATACTGCCATTATAAAAAACCTTGTCTTCCGGGTTTCCTTTTGACATTTACAACTTTCACAACACATCACTACTGACAGCTGACGGTTAATTTATTTGCACACCACTCTGCTTTGTTGTCAGCTCGTTTTGACGTTCATCGACATTGACAACTGCATTCACTGTCAAACTATTTAAGCACAGGTTTTGTCGGTCAATTAATGTAATTATTTCTACGTTTTTTTAAGTGTACGAAACAAAGCAGTGACGTCATTTCGTTAATACTTGACGTTTGTTACTTACGCCCTTTCTGCTTAAGCAACGATTTAAATGGATTTTTCCACGAAAATACAAGATTTTCACAAATATAAAAAAATATAGGTGTCTTAAAATTGTGCGCTCTTTCCAGCCAGATAATAAAAAGTAGCACTTGAAAAATTGAAATATTGTCAATTGTCGTACTGGTGAAATAGGAACCAGGTCGATTTGTCTGAATATTTTAGGGGCTAAATATGCTATGGCCGACATGCACTTTTAGTCAATAACTTTCCAAGACAGAGTTCACTATGGTCGCTAGATGTCCTTGTGTCTCAAAGTTTTCAGCAGACAAGCACCAATACGATTGCAATACAACCGTGCAGCCAGCTTGCAGACGGTTTGCAGTTCAAATCCTGTCCGTCTGTACATACCAGCCCTTAATATGTCTCGGTGCGCGTGCGCACCCCTATACTTCATTTAATTTAGGATGAGAAACCACAACAACATTATATTGCGGCTCGTGAATTGTAATCTCTTTACGATTTGTACTAGAGTAGCAATTGACGCCACGCAAATAAAGTGGCATTAAAACAATTTTATTTTGCGGCTGCCAAACTATTGCACTGTACTATTTGCTAGGTAAGAAATAGTTGACCAGATGCAATATAATGTTATTGTGGTTTCTCATTCTAAATTAAATGAAGTATAGCCCCGGGCCACTGTTTGTAGCTCTGATATGGTGACTCTTTGTAACTCTGGTGTATACTGTAATGAGCCCATGGTAATTTGAAAATTAGGGATATTAGTGAATAAGGTATTATGAAATTTAGTGGTTTTACAACCACTAAATTTCATGTTTCAGGCTTACGTCCAAAGCATAAAAATTGCATCATAAATAGTACATTGTCAAGTTAGGAGAATTTTGATTGAAATCGTCAAGAGTAAATTAAATTAAATAATTCAAATCAATTGAATACAAAAATGACAAAATCAGAAACAACAAAACTATTGGTACATTAAATTAATTCTCCGCTAGGGATCGTCACTGCTTATAAACAATAAAATAACAATAGAGAAAGGGTTAATTTGATATAATGTCATAATTTTTGGAACGATATGACAGTGGCGGTGTGGAAAAATAAATTTAAATTTGTTTCACAGGTGACATCACACAAAAAGGATATGAGAAGAAACGGACCAGATTGCTCGCTCCGTACACACAACAGCAGCCGCAAGGTAAGCCTCCAGCTCCCGGCACGACTTGCCATGGTTTGCCAGCTTGCGTCACTCTCTTGCCGGTACCGCGGAAGGGGGACGGAAGCTGTCGAAGTTTTGATAGACGTGTCAAGTTGTGCTGGTCACAGCAGTGCGATCATAACTAACAATGCTTGAGACTAATCTTAGTGAGGTTATCGCGAGCTCTTGCACTCTTTACCTTGCTTGTACCGTGATGAAAAGAAGCTACAACCGAGTATTGAGATTACGAGCCATAGAGATTTTTTTTCTCGGGGAAGGCAAAGGAAACTCCGTCCATACAGCCTAGTCTGGTGTTACGTAGCCAAGCACAAGAAAGTGACGAGACAGCTACAAATGCGAGCGTCGATGACGTGGCTGAATAAGTTGAAACATCCGTTTTTCGGCCAGTATTTTTATAATTGATTAAAAAAAAACTTGTATCTGGTTGAGCATGGTATGGGTAAGGTGTAGAGGGTGTTGAGAGCCCGCGAAGCCGGTACCGTCCACTAGCAACTATCGATATCGATGTTATAGTTAGCATTGTACTGAAAATTATGAAAACTATTGATACTGTCGATAGTGTTGATACTAGCCCTTTATTTTGCAAGTTGGACAACGTGTACTTAATTCAAGCCTCATTAGATCTTTGCTGAAGCAACGAAAATAATTTAAATATAATACAAAAATACTATCTTAAAGTATGTTGATTATAATCAAGACTGCGAAATAAAGGGCTCGTGAAATTTTATGTAATTTTGAAACGCAATTTTATCGATAGCTTGTTTGACGTCTACCAAAACTATCAATACTGTCTTTGCTCAAACTATCGATAGTCTATCGAAACGTCGATAGTGGAGTATCGAGCGGCAACTACCGTCCACGTCAAGGTCTCCTTCTAGTGTCACTGGGGGTCAACTGTCAATTGCTCCCGACGATGGCGGCTGGACTACGCGAAACGCCCTGATTCCGCAACAGGGGTCAAACGACGGGGCCACGACGAATCTCTGAATTTAAAAATTGGCAGTTCGTTTGTTTCACTCACACTAATACTCGATAACAGGAGAGTGAGAGGGGCAGTGTGATTCGGAATAACGCCAATCGCGACGTTTGTGCGGGTGCGTTGAACCTTTTTAGTCGACTTTAGCAATGGACTATGCAACTTTCCAGACGCGTTGGCTTTCATGAAATTGTGTTGGACAGTTTTAAATTTCAGACGTGGGTAGAGTTGAATGTCCCGGTGATGTTAGACTGGGTAGAAATCATGAGGCAAACTGTATTGAAACTTCACCAAACTCCGTTTTTTGTTAGATCTTTAAAGCCAAGCGTTAGTGCCTGTGCGAATGTTTTAACGTAGTAAGAATAAAGCATTTCTTCTTTCTAGTAGGTACATTCGAGGGCGTAAATATCGATACAGCCATCATGTCAAATATACGTGTCACCGACCTTATTGTTTGTGAAATAAATGTGTAGATGTTTTTGACGTCTTGGTAACGTACATATATTTATGCCCTGACTAACAAAAGGCTTTTTGTTGGTGGCGACATATTTCAGTTAGTGGGCGAGTGGTCTATCACAACGAGGTTTAGTTCTGTATTGTCTTGCCTTCAGTCAGATGACGTCATACCACAGGAGACTGAAAAAATACCATTATATAAAAAGTCGTTTTATGTTAACTTACTTTAATTCAATCCAGCACAACAATATGTGGTTTGCACGTCATAAAATATAATGTTGATGAAAGGTGGATGTCAACTGGAAAGTTGTGATTTAGCGACATAATTACAATTTTGTATGGGATTCTTGCCTGTCTAATAAATATTATTATTATTATAATTATAATTATATGACAAAAAGTTAGAGGAAAAGTGATTGACCATTTGGCTGTCCGTAGGACAGTACTGAAGTGATAGAAAGACGATGAGTTTGACGGAGTTACAAATACGAGTATTGCAAACTGAGCATGTCATAGTTCCTGCTAAAGTCGACCAGAATACGGTTTTGTTATAATTTTTTATCTGTTACAATCATGTAAATTATCCATTCGTGGCTTTCCGGGCTCACGCCGGTTGGCCTATTAAAATAATTACTTTACTGTCGGAGTGTCGGCCTTGATGACGGAAATAATAGTTGCATTTCGGACCTAAACCAGTGTGAGTTAGTGTGTTAAAACAATACGTAAGCGCGGATATCAGACATACCATAAAGTACCTACTTAGCCACTTGGGGCAGCCGCTTGACCCGAGGCTGCCTCTAGTCACTAGCCTCCAGTCGCCTTTAATTTACCTGGTTTCGGTTCTAAGAATTGTGCAGTGCCGTGACAATCATTTTGTAAGACACGTCCAGCCGCCGTCGACGAAGCATTTGTCCATATTTTCTGTAAATATAGTTTTTTTTTATCCTGGAAACAGTACACTCGGGAGACAAAGATACGCATGACATCACTAACTTACTGTATTTTCAATGATTAGTCACATTGTCAACGAATCAACGTGCTACCTCGTATAGTTCCTATTCATGGGAACAATGTGGCAATATCCTATGAGGTTTCAGTTGAGGGAAGATTGACGGGTACTGCTGTTTTTTATAACGTTTTGTTTAGTAACCCACACGCACGTAAACCACACTTCACGGTACTCCTTTACGGCACACGGTTTGCCGTTTCGACCAAGGAGAGGGTAACGTCAATCGACAAACGGCTTGACTTGCTAATTCTGCACGTAACCACACTAAATACTAGTGTCCGACTGAAGTTTCGGTTTCGGCCAATTTCGACCAAAAAAGTGATTTCGGCCGAAGTTTCGGTTTCGGCCAGAATCCGACCGAAACCTTCGGCCGGACCGAAATTACTTCGCGGCCTCTCGCATCGGGAGGGCTCGGCTTAATTCGGGCACGCTCGGCCGGGTAGGTATAACCTTTTCCTTACGATTTGTACAGTAATTTTGAATATTTTGTTTGATATGATACATCATCAAAAATTTCGGTTTCGGTTTCGGCTAAAAATCGTGTTTCGGTCGGACACTACTAAATACCAATAACTTAGAAAGAGCGTATTAGCGTATACGCTACACGCTTAAGAGCGATATTCTATCCCCTTCTCGAGAACTTGGTTCTCGGATGGTTTTTGTACATTATTACAACCGTGAACTGCTACTCAGGCGGTCCAGCGGTGTGATTGTCTGCTCCCCTTATCATGCCATTATAGCTTGACCTGTAGCTTATTGTCTAACTCTCTCGCAATCGCCATCGTGTTCATTTTGACAGTTCATCTATGGGCTGACAATTGGCATCGGAATCAGCTAGCTGTCACATTCATACAAGAACTGTCAAAATGAACGCGATGGCGATTGCGACCTAGTTAGACAATAAGCCTACAGTTCTTTAATAGGTAATATACGGAGTCATGGTCAAGTGGTCAATGCACGACTCAACACAAGACTCCTGGGTCCTTATAATGCCTGCCAGAGAACGTTCAAGTTATGATTTCATGCCAAGTCTGTCTCGATCGCGCAATGTATACGGGATCTCTTAGAGTTGTAACGGAATATTTCAGCAGGTGGGTGCCAAATAGGGGTGGTCGCTTAAAAAACGGTGACGTTACGGAATCGCAACAAAATGTATGAAGAAACGGTGAGAAAACGTGACGCATACGACACGTCACTGCGTATACGCGGCGGTTTGGTCGCACCCTAGCTCCGGGATTTTTGAATCATAATTGACAAATGTTTCCATGCATTGATCGATGTTCAATGTGAGTGAACCGCGTCACTATTGAATCAAAACTAGTAATGAAAACCCTTTGTAGGGGTGTCCAGTTGACCGAGCTCAACCATCTGCTGAAATATTCCGGAAAAAATCTGATAGACCTGGTAGAGAACACGTCGTTGCAGCCGGATCTTAGAGTGGGACTTCTCAAGCGTGCTATGCGTAAGAGAGGGACAGAATTTCGCTCCCGTCATCCAGCTTAATGCTTGCATCATATCTACAGGCATGGGACGGCTGGCGTGAGGTGACACGAAGTGTACAAGTGTTAAGGTGCGACCACACCGCCGCTTAAAAAACGGTGACGTTACGGAATCGCAACAAAACTTATGAAGAAACGGTGAGAAAACGTGACGCATACGACACGTCGCTGCGTTAACGCAGCGGTTTGGTCGCACCCTTATACAATATATGTTTTTCTTTTTTCACGTTAATTCAATGTGCTTAGTGCTAGCCGCTCATTAATTGCGGATAAAAATATAAAAAAATGTTTACAATTGACAAGTCTTTATTGGGATCCTAGAGACTGGGTTTGTAACCTGGGGACAATTACCCGCTCGGGGGTAAAATTGGTTTTTCGCGGGGGTAATGAGCTGGTTGTTGTCTCGAACTCCGAAAGCTCGTTACCCCCGCGAGATAATGGGGTGGGGTCAAATCCGTGACCTTAGGTCATAAGGGTAACGGAACTGAAAAGGTTAAGGAAGCACATGATTTGATTTTCTATTACGTGGCGGTTACTTACATTGGTACTGTCTAAGCAATCGGATCTCGTACTAAGTAAAATATACGCGTCGAATTGAGAACCTTCGCTTTTTTCTTAGGTTAAAAATAACCGGTTATAGGCGGTTCGTTCTGGTTATGAAACGAGACGACCGTTAATGCTAGTTTTTTTAGTACATTAAGCATTAGCGAAGTATTAGTAATGATTTAGACTCTGTTACTCACTTATTATAACTTATAAAAAGCCACAGCTTTGCTTGCTGTCTTAATAATCAATTTCTTCAGCAGATGATTGGGTTTTGTTATTTGTTAGTCCTTTATGGTCCTTTAAGATTTGTTAGTCCTTTAACTCAAAAACATGAATTCCTTGTAGCGATTCAATTTATCCTCTATCGTATATTTAATTATCGTATTGTGTCGCAATTTTTTAAATTATAAAGTAATAATAAGTAAGGAGTGTATTTAACTATCGCGTTGTGTCTCAATCGTGATGTTTCTTGTCTCTATTTTTTGTAGTCGCATTTCACCTCTACAAATTTTAGTGCAAACGTGAATTAATTGGCCAAATTAGAATTCCAAATAAACGTCGACGCCGAAATGCGTTTAGTGTAAAATACTACACGAATAATTAAATGCTGCAAATTAATTATGGTAATATGAAAAGCTACGCGTAAAATTGCGTCAAGTACTAGTTTTTATTGCAATTTCGTTAGTTCGGAGTGAAATTCTATTCGGTGAATCGCTGCATGAAATTTATAGTTTCAAAGTATCAAAGCATTCAAAGTATCAAAGGAGCGACTTTGAATAAAAAATTGCGGATTTTTTTACGGGATAGATCATTCACAAATACTACTAAACTGCCTGGATTATTTCAGAATAATTCAGTGACGACTTGTATGTTTTCGAATAGTCACAATTCTAAATTGTGACTAAATTACAGAGCTACTGTATTATCATGAAACAACATAACTATCTCATTTTGATAAAGGTCGTATTGATCTCGCATTTATCAAAATATCGAATAAGTACGCAGCATTAAAAAAATATGCATCGACAGTCGATGTTTTCTTGAACTTTTTATCGCGCTATTTCGCAAAGACTTTCAATTGGATCTAGTTTCTTAAACTAACAAAAACAAATTAAAATTCGATTGTGTACAAAGACCGTATTGCAAAAATAATCTAAATTTTAGTTCACACTTAGAAGCGTTAAGAGGTTTTTTAGACTAGAATAATGGCAGCATTAAAGTTGCCAGCATTAAAACCTTAATGAACTTTATCGTAACGTGATAAGGTCTATTAATGGTGAGATGGTGACGGCGCGTAGAGAGAATAACAAAATAGAGTAGCAATAAGGGCAATTATGGCAACACATCAGTTTATTTCCGCTAACACCATACTAACACTACTTTCTCGCGATTGTTATTCCTTTATCTTGTAGTACAACGAAACCATTTAAGTAATTAGAGGTAATTAGAATTTTGATTGTATATTTACTTGGATTTGTAATTTTGACGTGATAACGTCTTACAAATCGATGAACGCCGGCTGCGCTCACGAAAAAGCATGACTCATTGTCACGTTCCGCGTGACGTCAGTGTGCAAGCGAGAGTGCGGAACAAGCGATAGAGAGGCGCGATCTTCTGGTGTGACGTCAGAGCTAGCAGTTATTACGTTTCTTTGTGACGTTATCACGTATAACTATCGTCCGTAAACCGACTTTACAGACATCGTTTTTATTTTTAATCGCTATGCCGCACAACGACTAAACGTTAACTATCCATATCGACTATACTAGCTGCTTGATCAAGTCTAGCGAATTGTTCGAGTTTCAGCTGGCCAATCAAAGTGCAGTAATCAGTAATACACACACAACGCTGATGATCTATTTTTCATGTGTGTGTTTTTTGTTTCTTTTCTATAAAATTGTGTATATGCCCTTATATTTGTGTGTCATGCAAAAAGGAATAAATGTCTTCTTTCTTTCTTTTTTTTCTTTCTTTTTTCGCCAATTTCGGCTTGGCTTCATTTTATTTCATACTAGCGAACCGCCCCGGCTTCACACGGTATATTATGCATGTATTATACATATAAACCTTCCTCTTGATTCACTATATCTATTAAAAAAACCGCATCAAAATCCGTTGCGTAGTTTTAAAGATTTAAGCATACATAGGGACATAGGGACAGAGAAAGCGACTTTGTTTTATAGTATGTAGTGATGAATAACATGACATCTCCACTCTATCAGACTGTTGGCTCTATGTGTTGGTTTTGTTCGATATCTTTTTGCCTAGGTCTGTTAACGCTCCAATGACCCTCTCGGGCCAATCGCTAGCCAGTTAATTATGTTGTCCTAATACACAAAGATATAAGTATTGATTTTTGCTCCATTCATGTTGGTCTATATTTTTATGTCTTAATGATTGTTTCGTATAATCGTAATTGTACTTGCATCTAAACCTAATTTTACCAAGTGAATTTGCTATCTCTTCGAATTTGACATTTCAACAAAACCACCTTAATCCGGCCCTGTCGTTAAACCCTTATTACCGGGTGCTACGTCACAACACAATAAGTATCTCCGTGCCAAATTTCACCGCAATCTGTTTAGTGGTTATAGCTGTGCGTTGATCGATCAGTCAGTCAGTCAGTTTCTCCTTTTATAGATATAGATTGTTCTTTGTATGACCGCATTTTATTCACGTGCTTAACCAAATTATATCTCATTCGTGACTGTAATAGCTAGCTTGGCTATCATACAATATAGTACTTCATTATATACGCGTAATATTTCAACATACTGTTACGCACCATGTTTACTCATTATAGGGTACACACTAACCGTAGAGAACCCACGTACCGCGCGAACAGCTTGCGAACTATAAGTGGCTTAGGATGAATTCGTACACAGTGCCGTTTTTACTTGCCTAATTCGTATACGACGACATACAGTCACCATTTCCTGCTTCTGCAAATTGCCATGTCGTCCGCATTTTTTACTCCTTCACAATTCTGTATGTTGTTGTACCATCAGCCAAATATGTGGTCTACCACCCTAAAGTTAAAATTCCATTCCTTTCCTTTGCAAGTCACAATATACGTCAATAAGACAGGCTGTTAACTTGAAAGTTCGACTTTAGCGACATTTTCATTTGATAGAAGGGAAGTTGGATGAAAAGTGGTAGACCACTTACCAGTAAGGTTCAAAAGTTCCTGGCCGTATATATTTAAAAGAAGAAAACAAGAAACAAATGAATGTCATTTTATTTGTCATTTATTCAGCTATTGTGTGGATAATTTCGTGGTTTGTAACTTTCGTTTTCATAAAATTTTCTTTGATTTAAATATAAAAAGCGGTGTAATTTGTACAATGTTCAAATTGGAGTATCGATCAGTGATAAAATTTCTGACAAAGGAAGGCATAAGTCCAACTATAATCAAAGAAAGGTTAGATAACGTGTACGGGAATTCCTCCCCTTCGTTTTCGACTGTTAAGGATTGGTGTAAGCAGTTTCGTTTAGGGCGTGAGTCCATCGATGACGAACCCCGACCAGGCCGCCCTGTTGAGGTTCTTACGCAAGATAACGTCGATTTAGTCGAACAAGAGGTACTGAAGGACAGAAGACTAAAGACGAAGGAAATAGCGTCAAGAACGGGACTTACGAAAATAACAGTCCTTAGGATTCTACACGACCATCTAAACATGAATAAGGTTAGTGCAAGATGGGTCCCGAAACTTCTCTCGAGTGCTCAGCGAGCTGAACGAGTGGCGTGCTCCAAGGAACTTTTAGAGGAGTTCAAGTCATGTGAGAGTGAATTTATCCAGTCCATTGTTACCGGAGACGAAACTATGGTCTTATACTATGATCCTCTTTCGAAAAGAGAGTCGATGGAGTGGCGTCGTTCTGGGGAAGCACCCCCTCGAAAGGCAAAGGTGTGCCAATCTACCAAAAAGATAATGGCTACAATATTTTGGGATTGCGAAGGGATATTGCTTATAGATATCAAAGAACGCAATCAGACAGTAAACGGCAGTTACTATGCTTGCCTTATAGACCAGTTGCGAGAAGCAATAAAGCTTAAACGTCGAGGAAAACTCAGCAGGGGTGTCCGTCTTCTTCATGACAATGCGCCTGTCCACACGGCTGCAGTTGTAAAGGCGGCTATATCTAAATGTGGATTTAAAACAATCCGTCACCCACCTTACAGCCCTGATCTAGCCCCAAGCGACTATTTTTTATTTTCTAAACTTAAATCGGACTTAAGGGGGAGAAAATTTTCGTCCGATGATGAGGTCGCTGCTGCAGTTTTCGAGCATTTCGAAGACAAAACTTCCGAATATTATTTTAAAGGCATAGAAATGTTAATCAAACGATCTGAAAAATGTATAACAATAGGAGGAGACTACATTGAAAAATAAAAATATTTTTTTTAACCTAAACGTTAATTTTCATTATTAGGCCGGAAACTTTTGAACCTTACCACGTATTTGGGCGAACGTACCTAGCTCTAGATCAGAGGTTCCCAAACTCTTTTGTTCCATAGACCACTTTCAAAATTTTGCTGGATCCGGTGGACCCCCTGCAGCTACATTACCACTAATTTCTAAACTAAATCTCGAAAAAAAAAATAAGATTAGCTCTATAATCTATGGAGACTTGCGTTGTTGCTGAGTTTCAACGATAAATTAACAGTTTTCGAAAAAAATTGGTTAGAATTGATTGCTTGATAGGGTTTGAAAATAAAGTCGACTAAACAAATTTTCAAATATATTATATTTTTGTGCTGCGAGTGACTCCATCCTATTTTACTTTCTTGAAATCTACAATGACTCACAGCACAAGAACCAATCAATTCTCACAAATTTTATTCAATTTTCATGCACCCCCGCTTGCGATTGTGGACCCCCATTTTTGGTCACGCCCAACGTAGACCCCCGTCGAGTCTTCCGTGGACCTCTGGGGGTCCACCTGGACCACTTTGGGAACTATACTGCTCTAGATACTAGATAAAAGAAAACCAAGAAGATGGAAAAGAAGAATTTAGACGTTCACTCTTATAATTTCTGACGACCTGGCGCAGGAATATGGTTTTGACAAGAAATATCTTTAGTTGTTGTTCAAAAATGTCATTGGCCTATCTTAGGCTTGCTATTTCTTTTGCGTGTCGAAGGAGCGTTACTCTCTTGCCATCTCTCTAGCAATATAATTGCAACCCTCGCATATGTGGTTGGTGCGGACCCGGCAATTGTATCGTTATCATCTTCGCGTGAGATGCACTGCCTTTTTTACTGCAGTGAAATTTAACTGATGCCGTCTCACGTCGGCCATAACTTGGTAATACCAAGTTAAAATGTATAGCTTGCCTCATCCGTTAATTACGTAATGCGTTTAGGGGGTGAAGGGGGTCGTGCCGGATCTAGCGTTGAGAATATCGGAAAAAATCATTTGATTTTTTCGGGAATTTATGAAATTTTCGTTTTCTTCCGTTTTTTCGGATTTTTTACGAAAAATACCAATAAGCGTAATGACTCAACTGTGACAACTCAACTGAACTGAAACCGATGTCGATCCACCAGTATTAAATTAAGAAAAATAACCGATTGAAACCTGTTTAAATTGTTTTTTTCTTTTTTAGTTTTTTTTTCGGAAAAATTGAAGCGGAAAATTTCACGGTTTTTTTCCGTAAAAATTCGAAAAAAAGCCGTTTGGAAAGAAGCGGGATTTTTCCGGAAATTTTCAACGCTAGCCGGATCTCACCCAATCTCACGTTGGGGTGAGAGGGTTTCGGCAAATATGACATGACATGTGACGGTGAGATTGCGAGTGAACTAAGTTGAATTACGTAAAACATGTATTCTTTTAGATTATTTCAACTTATCAAGAATACTTAGACGTGTTTTTAATCATCACGTGAAGTTAGGCACTTGTCCCACCGCCGGCGAGTAGCGAGTAGCGAATGTTTTTTAGTATGGAACTTTTGTCGCCCGGCGACAAAAGCGACAAGATTTCCATACTAAAAAACGCTCGCTTCTCGCTACTCGCCGGCGGTGGGACAAGTGCCTTAGAGAGTGGATTGGGGTCAAGCCAAATCTCACATCTCATCACAAGAGGAGGGTGTCAAAAAATAGTCAAAATGACCTCACGTAAATAGACGCCCCCTTACTAGATCAGTAGTAGATATACCGCGAATAATTCGTTTATCGTTGTCCTGAGGGAACTTAAGTTTCACGTAATAAAAAGTCTCCTAACAGTCCCAAGTTATAAACTACACCTGGAATGAATGAATGAATGAATGAATGAATGAATGAATGAATGAATGAAAACGTTTATTCACAAAAACATATGGTAGAGTAGGTCTTATACATATTGCAACAATGGTATTTCCCATAATATGTTTAGCCAAGGCAGGCATGTGAAAAGTAATTTCAGTGATTAAATAACTCACTGGTCTAAAAGTTAATAGTTATCATTATTGAATATTAAAAAACAGTTACACGTGTTACGTTTCACTTACATTGGTATATAGATTACAATTAGTTACAGTTAGAATTAGTTACATGAAATTATATAATAAAATGATCAATAAAATACAAAATAATCAATAGAAATAAAATTAAAATAATCAATACAATTTCTTAAAATTATGTCCATTTGTAAATTAAGTTCCCATGTCAAACCTTAGAATTTATGCATTAAAAATTCGTTTATGCTGTAAAAGCAATTGTCACTTAATAATTTGTACAATTTTATTTTAAATTCATAATTAGATAGTGACTTTAGTGTAGCTGGTATTTTATTAAACACTTGTATACACATGTTGTGTGCGCTTTTTTTTCTTAGTGTCAGCTTGCTATTAGTAGGTAATTCAAGCCTATAGCGCCTTTGTGGATCAACACAAGATACTTTTTATCCCAAAAAATAGCACAGTTCCCGCGGGATAAACATCGCAGACAAGTTCGTGGGTGCTATACTCAAGGGCAGAAATAACGGGTAGATATCTATACAAAGTTGTATGAAATCCGAGCCGTTATTTTTGCTCGTTAGTGTAGTTCCGTATAAGTTTGAGGCGAATTGAAAATATTTTCTATACGTGCTGACGTGCTTCTATTTCTATCTGTTTAACTGCATAAGATGACTATAGTACATTACTGCAAAGGCCGGCAACCCCTGTTCCGGCCGAGGCTTGTATAGTGCTTTTCTCAAACATGCAATAAAATAAATAAAAAAACTCCAAAAAAACCCTTAGAATGTTGCCGCTAGCGCGTGCATTAGGCGGCGGCCGAGCAGCAGCAGGCGCATATCCTCCGCGTGCGTGTCCTCCAGCAGCGCGCCCCGCGCCCGCGCAGCGCACGACGATGACCACCACAGAACAAAACACGATCGCTTTGCAGGCCAAGGCCTGCCATTTTGTATGAAAATCCATTACATACCACTTGTCTAACCGCGCCCGCAACGTGATACGTCCCGGCCTATTATTTGGAATGTAAGGTTGACATTTCATTGCATCTTTGAGAAAAGTGGTATGTAATGGATTTTCATACAAAATGGCTGGCCTTGGCCTGCAAAGGATCGTGTTTTGTTTTGTGGTGGTCGTCGTCGTGCACGGGGCGCGCTGCTGGAGGACAGGCACGTGGAGGATATGCGCCTGCTGCTGCTCGTGCGCTGCCTAATGCACGCGCTAGCGGCAACATTCTAAGGGTTTTTTTGGATTTTTTTTATTTATTTCATTGCATGTTTGAGAAAAGCACTATACAAGCCTCGGCGTGAAAGAACTTGCAGGCTTCGTACTCATGTACAATTTTTTGTAAAGAATAAGGTGTAATATTATGTTATCAAATAAACCTGAGGCAATATTTTGTACATAATTTTGCTGATATTTTATCTCCAGGTCCTTTATTTCCGCTGAAATAGTTAAAAATAACAAAAATGAGTCGTTTTGAGATTAGAATTTTGTTTACCAAATAGGACAGTTAAGAATGAAAATACAATACGTGTGTTGCAGAAAGTGATAGCTGCATTACCTCTTTGTTAATCCCTCTATTGTCGCAGCAAAATGCGTCTTCAGTTTTGGTCTCATTTGTTGCTAGCCGTGTCAGTGTTGATGAAAACAATTGAATGTGCAAAGTGAGTCACCACGCCGCTGACTTAGAATGACGTTAACTGCGGGATGGGAAAATTCATCTTTTATAAGGAAATCACGCGACCTTTATAGGATCAATTTGTTGTCTGTTAAGTTTTTCTCAGGATATCACTATCACATACTCAAGGCAATCTCTTGAAACTGAAGACAAATCTTACAAAATCTCACCTTACTCTTGTTGTCCGTCTGTTAAGGCTCTTTTTTCAGGAAATCACTATCAAATACTCAATGCAATCCCTTGAAACTGAAGACAAGTCTCACAAAATCTCGCCTTACTCTTAACTAGAATAAGGCATTACCGATCAGTTTTTATTAACGTCAGTGCGTTGCATACGGTTTTGTATACATTTTTCCGGCATTATCTGTCGGTTAACTCACCGTTTTTGCATTTGACGCATCGCCGTTTTTAGACTAATTAGTGTGATGGTTTATGTATCTTGCTGTCCAATTAACGGTTAGTTTGCGTTGTGTATCGGAAAATTGTGCTCGTTGGTTTGTATTAGCACCCTAATAAACGGTAGGGCAACGTAGTTAAAGTATTATGGTCCGACCACACCGGTGCGTAAAAGACGTTGACGGTGCGTATTCGCAACAAAATGTATGAAGTAACGGTGAGAAAACGTGACGCCTACGACACGACACGTCACTGCGTATACGCGGCGGTGTGGTCGCACCTTTATGTATTCAGCAGGCTTATTGTGTAACTCGCTCGCAATCGCCATCGTGTTCATTTTGACAGTTCTTGTATGAATGTGACAGCTAGCTGATTCCGATGCCAATTGTCAGCCCATACAAGAACTGTCAAAATGAACACGATGGCGATTGCGAGCGAGTTAGACAATAAGGCTACAGATCTCGTATTGATCGAGTAATCGTACGCAAATGAAAAATGAATCAATTTTATGCCAATGTCTTACATCATTTTTTTGGAAGAGAACTGATACTCTTCAAACTGCTGGACCGATTTTTACCAAACATGGCCAAGAACCGCCGCAAGGAAACTGGCTTTCGAATGAAAAAAACCGCATCCGTTAAAGAGTTACGGTGACACAGGCAACGCAGCTGCTTTTAAAGTTTAGACTGCAATTGTAATGTTAAAAAATTTGTGGACCTATTTTAATACTCGGTAGCAACTGTAAGTTGTACAAAGTTGCGTCAATTAAAAGTATACATTAAATGGAGCTTTATTTTCCTTTGACTAGGTAACAACGCTTTGCTTTTAGCCGGAGACAGCTCCCTTCACTATTTAAAGACACAGACAGACGGGCGAGTAAGTCCGCGTACTTACGGCTCGACGACTTTACTCGCCTGTATCTCTAAAAGTACGCGTACTTAGGCTTGTGACATATATATGGAATTTTTATACGGTTTCCGTACGGAATGACGTCAGCGAACGGGACATCGCTATATAACGGAACGGGACAGGGCTACGAATTGACGTCATTCCGTATGGAAACCGTATGAAAAATCCGTATGTTACTTACAATCCTTAGACTGACACACAGGCGAGTAAAGTCGCGTACGCGAACTTACTAGCCCGTCTGTCACCCACTTTAGGCATAATTAAAACGTGTCTATCACTGCTGAGTTTTTATCTGAATACTAAATGAACCTTGTTCGGCTGGCAATCATAAATTAACCCGTTTGCTCGTAGAAATCCTATTGAATCAGGTGTGTCCACGTTGATATTGACATTATTGACTAACCGAGGTCTCTGCAGCCATTGACGACTTTTCTTTCAAGCCGTTTAAAATTATAGAGATGAGGAAAGTCATTCCGATGATGAATTCATATTTGCTGCTGAAACAAAAATTTCAGTAAATATTTTGCATTTGTGTAAAATAGGTTAAGTTAGATTCATTTTAAAATTGTTCTGATAATGGATTCAGTATTAATCCAGTCTAGACCAAACAATCATTCGATCAAACAATACACTAGACCAAACTATTACCCATTTACCAGCATTTAAGTTAACAATATTCAACAATGATTTCACATGGAAAGATACCTGGATACCCTGGATTGTATCTATAGAACCTAAGGTCACATACGTGGTCATTCGTTTGATTTACATATAGCCTCCCGTTTGAAAGTTTGCAATAGTAACTAATTCAAAACTAATTTATCTAAGCATTTGAGGCAGTTAAATAAGCGTAAAAGTGCACTTAAGGTGCTCCTGTAATGGGGAGATTTACTAAATCATTGGTTCTATTGACTTCTAGTTAGTCCTGCTTATAAAGGATGTCCTGTACGGAGCGTTTTCACTGAGAGGCTTACCTGAGCGTTTCTAAACGAGCAATCAAAGTGAGCTATGTAACGCTCGGCTCAACGTCCGCACCACTCGAATATTCAAATTAAAAGCACTAGAGCAGCAGATAGAATAAGAACGAATGTAGAAAAATGACCTGGGGCCTCACCATGACGTCTTAATGCGATACAATTTCGACTCAGTTCAGGTTTTAGCTGTCATTTTTATTATAGATCTGACGGCGAGCGAACCTAAACTGAATCTGAAATGAATCGCAATAAGTCGTCATGGTTAGTGGTGGCAATAACGGCTGTTTTGCAATAATGAATAACAGTGTTGTGTTATTCATAAATAGCTGTTATTGTAAACTGTTGTCTGTTATCCTGTTATATTGCTGTATTACAAAACGATAATGAACTTACTATTAAATAATTGTTATACTTATTTCGTCGCGATCGCAGCGTAATAAAAAAGTACGGAAACAAAAGCAGAACAACGCTCTGTTACCTTGTTTGTTATTGTACTGACTGACAACAAACAGCAACAGCTAATAATGATACCAAAAGTCAGTTATTTGAATTGCGATTGCGATGCGAGCTCGCGCGTATAGCGCTATCTTTCGCACACACCTACTTGATTTGTTGCGCACTCTCTTGCGCTTCTATGCCAAGTGCGGCAACAGTGCGCGTATGAACAACGTTGACAGCAGACAACGAATAATGATAACAGGATAGTTGACGATTCGATAATGTGTTGTTCGTTGCGTGCAAATAATGCATTACGTTGTCAGCTGTTGTAATAACGACCACCACTAGTCATGGTAACCCCCCTGCGGTCTACTCTTGTCTTGACCACGGCCGCTACATCGCTACCGAAAGGTCTAAGTAATTAATTTAACATCAAACATTTCCCTTTAATTAAGGGATAAGGTCGCCTTTGTAAATCTGCTTATCTTGTAACGTGTAAAATTATTGTGTCATTTGTACAATAAAGAGTTATACATACATACATACATAATTAAGCGATTAAGTCCCGAGCGGTTGTTATAGTTATGAGTGAGAATCGCGGACGCTTAAAACATTATGTCAATTAGTTAAAGTGAAAATGGCAATCGTGTTTATAAAAATTAACAAAGACATGTAGTATTATTAATCATCTATTAACGCGTCAAGTACATCAGGAATGCTCATAGTAAACTGTGCCCCAGGTGGCATCGGGTTCGCTGACCTCAGAATGTGATAAGGCGAGGTGAGCTCGTTATCAGGCTGCCCTAAAACCCTTTCGGCACATTCATAATAGTTCTGATAATGAGTGGGTGTGGGTACAATGGGTCCAACGCACAGATATCAGATGTAACATAGATTACGCAAATACATCTGCGTCGCGTTTCCGAACCCCATTCTATGACAATATTTATATACATACATTACATACATAAAAATATTGTCCCATAAATTAACGTTCTAACCAAGACGTCATCACGTTTATTGCGAGTTGCACCAACTTTAAGAACAACATTAACTATCTACATATCTATCCTGAAAGGAGTATAATTTTTCAACAGGCCTGAAGCTACCACGGCACATATAATGTTATGTCTCTCAGAGACAGATAAATCTCCGTTTTACGAGTCAAGTGCCGAGGACCGGACGTCGCTCTACACACTACGTGTAAGCTGGCCATTCCATTAGAATGGAACAGATTGGACCATTAAAGACCAAGTCGGAGTTAGCGATATGAGATATAAGGTGCACGTTGATGTAACTGTAAAGATCAAAGCGACAGTAGAGAAATAGAAGGAGTCTTAAAGTTGTTCCGGAATATTTTAGCAGGCGGTTGGGTTTTGACTTTTGACACAGAATAAGTAATACTCGTAGTACTAACGTACAGAAGGCTCTCTCTCTGGAGTCGGTTAAATAAATAAAAACTCTAGCCGCGTACACATAAAGCACAATCTAGATCGCACCTGATATATTAACCTACAGCGATAATAGCCTACAGCCCCACTCCACCACATTTCCCGCAAAGCATTCATGCAAAAACACAATGCATTTTATGTCAATTTTATGTAGCTTTTAATATGTTTTTGTTTTTTAATTACTGTGATTGTCATAAATAAACTTTTTCTTTCTTTCTTTCTTTCTTTCAAAAATAAACCGTATTACTACGCGAGAGCGCTTCTTTTAGTTTAAATTCGTTTCAATCATGGCCGTTCACGACGTCACCGCGAACTTATTAGGGTTGTAGTGGTCATTGTTCGTTGCTGGGTAACTAGGTAACACACAAATAACTTCTCATCACACAAATATATGCCCTTACCAGGATTCGAACCCGGGACGCTTGGTTCTCAGGTAGGGTCACTAGGCCTACTAACTAAGCCAACCACGTCGTCAATGTAAAATGTTTTTCAGACAAACGTTTCCATAATATATTGATGTTCCAAGTGAACCGCGTCAAGTGCGGGACTAAATTTTGAATCAAATTGAAATGAAAAGTGTCAGTCGAACTAAAACCAAACACCGGCTGAAATATTTTGGAATAACTCTGAGAGATATTGTATGCCTTTGCGTCTATTAAAGTGATATCACTCGAGTGAACGCTTCATTTTTCTTTAATTCATTTGGCACTTTTCTATCACTTTGCCACTTTGAGTGAATGATTAAGTAATAAGTCTAGCACGACAGCGCACAAGAGTCGCGTCTTTTTCTTACTGTTCTTTCTAGAAAGAGACGGGTAATCTATCTCTTAATTCTCACTTCAAAATTTGAAATTCGAAGTTCTGCGTCTGACTGCGATGCCTTTTTTTAAAATTTAAACTTTTCTCAGTACGCGGAGCACAACAAATACCACCATGAGACCAGCCAATTGCAGAGGGGTAAAACACGCTATAATAAACCAGTAGTCGGACCAATTGGAGCAATCAGCAAATTGTGTTACGCCGGCCGCTGCCGTTTTCTAAATGCAACTAAAAGCTAAAACCAATAACAGAATTATTTCTAAACGTTGGGACTTATTATGAAGTGTAAAAACAGGAAATGAACGACTGAACGCACCTACAAAGCTTTTTCATTTGCATTTTTTATTCATTTAGTGCCGTCCTTGAGGTCTTGTGGCCTGCCTAACTAACTTAGCTAACCATTTCTCAGTAAGTCAATAAGCCGTCTTTGTCGTTCATAAAGAAATTATCTATGGCGTTTATTGTGAAAAGGTACCACACAGTTTTGTGAGCACAAAATCATCGCATCGTCTACTCAACATGTTAGATCACATTGCAATTTGAACAATACACTGATTGAAATATGCATTGTAAATATTTATTTGCGCATACATCATACTTAACTTGTCCTCTACGCACACTTAAAGAGTGCCGTGTTTTGTTTATATTGCTTACGATTACACTTTACTGTTAACATTGGCATTGTTAAACAACACATAACTGTTTGTTTTAATTATTTTCTTTACTTTTTCTCAACCCGTTCCTTGAGCATGAGACGATAGCGAATCTGTTGACAGTTTTGTCCACAGCCGAAGAATGCTACCAAGTCTTAGCGATCACCATTTCTTTCTGTCATATGGTGTAGGATGAGGATAGAAAGAGATGGCGAACGCTTACGCAACAATTTGCCCTATGGTACGGTGTTTTAAACCTTTGTGTGACTTGCTTCGTGTTTGAATCCTAGCCGAGCTCATGTCTCGCCGATATTGAGAGTAGTTTTTGTTGCAAGACGTAATTCCCCCTTTCTACCTAAAAAATTCTATAGATACTTACAAGTACTGGGACAGATTCTCCCACTATTGCTGCATTCTCTCATGGCACTCAACCAATGGGAATTAGCGAACGGAACCGACCCTTGGAGACACTGTTTCTTTTGGGTTCTAGCAATATTTTGCCGCTATAGAAATGATGAGATTTAATTTGGAAATAACGTTCGTCCCTCTTTTCCTATTTTAAATTTCCATAGAAATAGTGGGATATACCCAGACTCTACCGTACCGGTTCACATAATACCGGTACCGAAGAACCGGTTTCTGTCAAATAGAAGTTCCTGGCCACGAAATCGGCTCCGAAAAAATGATTATTTGAGCACAAACGGTACAATAATACTTGAGACATTCCCCAAAACAGTTGCCACAGGTAAATAACACGTAAGATATAATAATACGAACTGGTACTATATCAAAAGTAACAACTACATTATACTAAGTATAATATAAACAATTAAATTTCAACTTATCGTAAACATCACTACATACTATAGTCTGGCAGATAAATCACTGCAGCCAGATGACACTTTCAGTGTTGTCAGTTTTTGGCGAATATTAAATAGTGATGTGACTTAGTGAGTGAATGAAAAAATGAACGATATAATGAAATTCATTTTCGTCATTTATGTTGAAATAGTGAATTTCCAAAGCGAATTTTAATAAAATTATTTCTTCAATAAGGTTTTTTGTATGTTTTCTAGTTAGTAGTAGTGTAAGAGCGCGATTTGGAAGCATGTCAAATCAGTTACCAGTTTTCAACTCATTCCCCATTTTGCCATAAATAAAACAATTATGATCTTATTAATATTTTTTTCTATCTCTGTACTTTACTTAAAAACTTAAATTATTCAGAATCAGCGGACCAAGCCTTTAAAGTTTTGAGTTTGGTTGCAGTTCGGATTGGAAATGCAAAAATCGTTTTTGTTCATTAATATGAAACTTGAACCCATCAAAAGTATCGCGTTTAATTAAAAATATACTAAACTAAGAATGTGACATTCATAAAACATTTCGTTCGTTCAATAATCAAATCATTCATTACGTGACCTTAGTCGAGCACTAGTGAAATAAATGTGGTATCATTATTTCGTAAAATGACATTTGGAAGTGTCATCTGGCTGCAGTGGTTTAGCTGCCAGACTATAATACTGGTTTTCACCGGAATTATACCGGTATTATTCCGGTAAAATACCGGTATTGCAAGTCCATCCATCCCTCCAGTTCCCGTGTTTAACTGTTTACCCAACTAGCATTGTCCTGTAGCAGGCAGCCAGCCCCCGCGCGGCCCGCGCGGCGACGGCGGCAGCGGCCGGCTCCACACGCGCAACCGTCGGACGCATAGACGCGTCACGCACAACGAGAAAAGATACCATTCAGGTATCGTGTAGTGCGCTAGGCGCGTCAACTGTGTATACCGTAGCTATAGTTTATTTAGCTGTTGTATGTTATGTAGTTAGATGTGTTGATGTTTGCAATGTTTTGTAGAATCTGTGTGAAATATAGCCTTGGTCGTTCTTTAAGGCTTGAGGCGCTCGAGTGCATGTTAAAGTTAAATGCCAGTACACCTTGCCCTGTCTCATTAGTACTATTAGACAAAGCAAGGTATGGTGACGGTTACGTTCATAGTATGGTAAGTATGGTAGTGGTCAAAGGGGTTAAACAGACGAAACTCATGCTGATGTCCCGAGTCGACGCTGTATAGACCTTTGCTGTTGCTCGCCTCGCTTCACGCTCCGCTTCGAGCGTAGGCCTTACACTGAGATCGACCAAAGGCCTTTGACTTGCGTTTAGATGTGTCAAAGGATCGCTTGCAATTTCAACTCAATGGTTCAAACTGCATGTCTCTGACTCGTTGATGAGAGCACTCTCTTGTAGTTGGACTTCACTTTTGTAAATATTTGTCGATTTAGTAGCTATCGGCTCTTGGTAAGGTTGTTTTTTGAGAACGGATTAAAGAGAAAACAGGTATGTACGTAGTTATTGGAGGCGCACCCATTGTGACGACATAAACATAATTTTTCAGACAAATGAGCAAACGACTGGTGACGCCTCAAGGCCATTTATCAAATACAATATTGTCTTAGATGACAACGTTCAACATAATTTTATATGTTTTCATCACACTTGCTCGTAAAGGGTGTTATAACACGCGTGCTTATAGAGCCGTAGTGGCTGATTTACCTCCCGCGGGAATTTCAAATATTTTACTCCCGAGGGAGTTATATTTGTATGGATTTTCATAATTCCCTCGGGAGGAAAAGTTTAGTTTTAAAATTATGAGTTCATTGTACGTCATTTCAGACTAAGGAGGTTTCAGTTCAGCCAGATTTATTTAATATTAAAAAAAAACTACGAACCAATTTTATTAAAACTTTCAATTAGACATTACTGATTACGATCCAAGATGGCGGATGACATTTTGACACTAAAATATTGATGGCGCGTGTCATTTTCGAGTAATTTGATGGCTCTGAGCCCGATTTTGGCATAATTTTTTGGATCCAAGATGGCGGATGACATATTGACACTAAAATGTTGATGGGTGTCATTTTCGAGTAATTTGGTGACTCTTGAGCCTGATTTTAGCATAATTTTTTGGATCCAAGATGGCGGATGACATTTTGACACTATTGACACTAAAATGATGATGGGTGCCATTTTCGAGTAATTTGGTGATTTTGAGACCGATTTTGGCATAATTTTTTTGGATCCAAGATGGCGGATGACATTTTGACACTATTGACACTAAAATGTTGATGGGTGTCTTTTTCGAGTAATATGGTGATTCTGAGACCGATTTTGGCATAAGTTTTTGGATCCAAGAGATGGCGGATGACATTTTGACACTATTGACACTAAAATGTTGATGGGTTCGTTTTCGAGTAATGTGGTGGTTCTGAGCCCAATTTTAGCATAATTTTTTTGGATCCAAAATGGCGGACGATATTTTTACACTATTGGTACATAAATGTTGATGAGTGTCGTTTGCGGGTAATTTTGTCATTCTGAGTTTATTTTTTTGATATTTATTTTTTATTTCCTCGCAAATGTGATGAAAAACATTGTGTGTATCACGGGCAGTAAGGGGATTACAAACTCGAGTCATTAATAGACTCTCGTTAGCAATCCCCTTCTTACCGCCCTCGGTGCACAATGTACTATTATTTACGCGTGCATGTGTTATTTAAAGCTAGACTATTACTGTGACATAATTATGTTAGGACAATTACTTTTTCTTAAGTTGGAGTTGGAATGCTCATTCTATCAAATTTATTGTGTACAGCAAAAATTTCGGATCACTCTCCATACCAATTTTTATGAAAAGCGACCTGTTACTTTTGCTCGACACAATAATTTTGGTAGAGTGGGGAGATAGAGCTTCGCTCGTGTCTAACTCCACCTTCACAATAACAATTCTTAGCTTCACCCAACTATATGTATAGTGCGTTGGGGTAAGTTGAAAAGCGGGGTAAGATAAAAACCGTCCGTAACTCCCGGAGTTAATAGATGAAATGATGTGTATTATTAATTTGCGGGCATACTGCCCTCTGCCCGGCCCAGGTCTTGGTTCCATATTGTGTTCATGAGGATTTGTCGCAAAGACTAGTGCTTGTACAAAACGAAACGCTTGCAGTCTCTTTTGATCGCACATATACACTATCGGTTGATTCTTCTTACGTTCGCAGTACTTTTTCCCTGAGCTCTTCGCGCGCGATCCACTCATTATTTTGAATGCATCTATTTTTGTGATGCTATGTTATGCGTAGCTCTACTGACGTTCACTTAGCGTTAGATTGGTATTATTGAAAATTTACCTGTTATAGTTACGTTTGTCTGTAAATTTTAAAACTTAAACATATCTTTAACTGCTTTTACTAGGCGCGAAGCTTTTAATAGGAGCCTTTTCGCTTCAGCCAAATAATAAAAGACTAGTGAAATAACAGGCGCATTAGGTACTGTGAAGCTGTCTTGAGGACGCACTCACACACATACATAGATAGCACAATATACCTACTATTTATTCCTTCAATTAAAACGCATTTTCTTGAATATTAGTATTTTATTAATCTTTTTAGCTCATTGAAACAATACATTTGCTTCCAACGGAAACCCTAAGAAGACTCTGACTTTGTTTGTTTCGAATTCTAAACATTGAAGTTTAGAATTCGACAAAGAGTAAAGAAGGAGTCTTTACGGTACGTAAATATTCCATTTTCGCCATAGGCTAACAACGGATCTGTAAACCACTGCAACCCTCTTGCTTGTTTGCCACCGCATTTCGTAAATATATTATGTCTAAGGTTTTATTTCCTTTCATGCTGGTCTGGGTCCAAATAGAATGTACCAGCTGCTTCAGATGGTAAAAGCCCTCAGATGAGTGGGCGACAATCTTAGGAATCGTGTTATAGGCGATGCGGCTAGCAACCCATCACTATTTTGATTCCTCTTACCACCTACACGCCTAGAATGATGTTAAACGTGGCTAAGTCTTGTTACACTATGCTCTGTCTACCCCTGTAAGGGAAAGACATGATTGAAGACACATTTTATATGTTTTTTTTTAATCAAAACGATATTGCATTGTATTTGATTCACAATACAAATAGCTTTCAGTTCAGACGGCTATTCGTAACGCATGCCTGCCGTTGGATATAGGCCATGCGATGCTCTAAAAATCTACCGCGACCATATAAAAACATTACCTATTCGAACGAAAATCGAGTTTATGGTCACGCGTTAGGAGCTTCTCCGTCCGCATGTGTGGAGTTTGCGTCGGTTAAAACCACTTTAATAGCAAAGTTGCGTATGATGCGCAAACGCACTCGGTACGTTTCTTTTTGTCAGCTTTATGTGTCCCGGAAGCTGTTGGCTCCATTGTACTGTCTGGCAAAACTGTTGGTTGTCTGTTTCTAAATTAATATAATGTATAATCGTCCTAAGAATTTTCGTTTTAAAGACCTATCGTGACCGTATGTATAAATAAAAATGGATTGCCAAAATGTACAGTCGAGGTCGAGGGCATAAATATAGATACAATCCATGTCAAAGATAAGTGTCATCGGCTTTGTTGTTTATGCATTAAGGTGTATAGATGTTTTTCACGTTTTGGTAACGTACATTTGTGCCCTTGACTGTTCTTAAATTGTACATTCCTTTACCACCCCTAATTCAATGTCGTTTATTCGGCTACTTAGATCAAAGGCTGTTTCTACAAGTTTTTATGTGACTTGGAAATTTTTAGGGTTCCGTATCCGTATCTCGGGATGTCTTTGTGTAGCTTTTATAGCACAACTAATGAAACATTTTCCAAAAATCCAATATTTTAATCTCTTTCTGTCTATGTAAGAACCGATATAAAAAGACCTCACTGCAATGATATTACATATAAACTGGGAGTAGATATGTCACTACCGCGCCCGAGTTGAAGATTCATAAATGACCCAATTGTCTCATTTACCTCAAACAAGCCACAGTATGAGTAGTCCGTGACAGTCAATGTGACAGTTGACAGAGGGAACGTTTTTCAAACGCATTTTACTAGGAACGTAACATATCTATACTATGAAATATCATTGCCTCACTGTCTACATTTTGCTCAAGAGCAGGGCTTGTCATATGTTATGTATGTGAGTCTAAATTTAAATATATGTTACCCTAGGCTCTGTCTACCCAGTAAGGGATAAAGACGTGATTTATATAAAGTGGTATTTATATTTATGAAAGGCGTGATGCATCTCATTTTAGTTATTTCAGCGCCGATCTAACGTGATCATAGCGTGATTCATAAACTAAATCTATGCTTCAATTTCTCTACGACGACAATTGACGTGATATTTTGATATATTTCAATCGATTCGTATTTATACGGCACGCTTGTTGTGTTTATACAAAAATCAGTCTGTCATGAATTTATTCATCGTGTTGTAATGATAAATATTAACGCGTGCAGGTGACTGCGTCATCGCATCGGTGATGCGGAATGCATAATAGTGTAGTGTTTGTATTTTTTTTAACAAATCTTTGTAAATATAGGCGCCAAGGTCTTTGTAATTCTTTATTACAAGCTTTTATTTAACTTTCAATGTATATATATATATATATATATATAACTAGCTTATGCCCGCGACTTCGACAGCTTAGAATTAGATTTACATTAGGCAGCTAAAACCTTTGACATGTTTATCGCTATCCCGCGGGAACTATGCAATTTTCCGATATAAAAAGTAGCCTATGTGTTGATCTGGGGTACCAGCTACCTCCGTTCCAAATTTTATCCAAATCCGTTCAGTCGTTTCAGCGTGAAGAAGGAACAAATATACACACTCACATCGTCACATCCATCCATCCATCGTCACAAACTTTCGCATTTATAATATTAGTAGGATTAGTAGGATGTTAGTATTGTCCGGATGGAATCTTGAGATTCAATTTTGAAGCAGAGATCTTCAACCGATTAACCTGAAATTTTGCATATATTTTTATGTAAGTCGGATGACAGTACAATTTTTGAAAAATGCTCTACTAGACATAACGAACAGTAAGAAAAAGACTGATAATATTTCTCACGCGTGACGCGACTCGCGCGCTTTTGTGCCGGCCGTGCTTTTGCGCGATTTGACGTATTTATACCTTCGTTACGATTCGTATACTTGTGAAGTTGTAGATGTAGAAACATGTTGTAGAACTTGACTTAGTGGTAAAAGAGATATATTGTGGAGTTGTACCCGTATAGGCACTAATGAACCGTTACCGATAGGGGCTGTTACTTTTATGTTTATGACGTTTTAAAACCTTAGGACTGCTAACTTAGCAATCGTTTGTCCTTATCTGTGAAAGGTAAATGTGTTAATGCTTTGGGCTTAAAACCACTAAATTTCACAATACCTTATTCACTAATATCCTTAATTTTCAAATTACCATGGGCTCATAATACCTAAAAATATCTAAAATGACAAATTGTCTCTTGTAATTAATTTTATATTTTAGGTATTTTTAGGTATTATGAGCGCATGGTAATTTGAAAATTAAGAGTATTAGTGAATAAGGTATTATGAAATTTAGTGGTTTTAAGCCCAAAGCGTATTAATCTAGTGTACCGGCTACCTCTGTTCTAAATTTACACACACACTCACAAACTTTCGTGTATAATATGTGTGTGATTAGTGATTAGTGTGATTCTATCCTGAATGAAGTGGGCTTATGCTGCCTAGGTTCCTTACCCATTGAGCTAACCATGTGACGTCAGCGGCAGGTGCGTCCCACTAACACAGTTGATCGAGCTCGAGACTCACAATTATTAGAGTAGCCCGAACACCTTTATTTGCCTTTTTAATCCATTAGCAGCGGTCTCGGCTGTCCCGTCCCCCAAAAAAAACGACGTATCAACGTTTCTTTTTCCCTTTGTGTACTTAGTTATCACTTGAAACTGGTTAGCCCTTTGTGTTATAACAGTCGCTTTACTTACTGGCGAATGTACTTGTGACTGGGTGCGATTAGGTGAAATTTTTGGTGAGGTCTTACATTACGTAATTACTTAAACATACAAACATAAATTACGTCTTTATCCCTTACGGGACAGACAGAGCCCAAGTCAACAAGATCCCAAGCCCGCGTCTAGCATTATTGTGGGAGTGCAATATGATTCCTAAGATTTTCGCCCGTTCTCTCGATGGGCTTTTACTCTGCGCGGGATGAGGAATCGACTGGTTCATTCTGTGTTTTTTCTTTAATCCCAACCCAGCATGGAAGAAATGACGAAAGACAGAATGACGTGGCTGACTATAGGTTCCGTGTTGACTTCTGGTGCCTTTACACCCTTGGTTAGAATTAAGATTCTAAGAAAGGAGTCAATCAATAGGTTAATTCGATGCCAATCCAACTGGTATCCAAGTAGTCATTCAGATACAATTTTAACTGCCGTATTGCATTATACGCTTGTTTTTTTACACCATAATCATATGTCCAAACTATTACGAATGTTTTATCGCCGTGCCGCGTGCCCGGTAGCCGGCCGTTTAGTTTCGATGCCGGGCAATAAAGCAACTTAAATTACTTGGCTTGCGGTCTCGTTCGTGTTCGCCGGGAACAGTGTCCCAGTTAAAACACGTACTACATAAGCTACGCTGTAATAACTTCGACAACATTGTCATTTGGTCTATGTTCCCACTTCGTCCACATTCCCATTTCGTTAACATTTTTACTTTCGTCCTTTTCCAACTTCGTCCACATTTCCGTTACGTCCACGTGGACGATTTGGCAGTTTCTATCTCTCGCTCTACCTTTGCTAGCTTTCTTTGAGGTAGGTATTTCATTTTCTCCTAGTCGTCAAACGAAATTTTTCAGCCACCGAAAACTACACATAAATCTAGAATTTTCAAATGCTTTTGAAGTTTTGAATACAGTAAATGATAACTGGCCACTTAACTTTGCATTCATACGCTATGCGTTGAGTGGTTGTGTCGTGCGCCATGTTAGAAAAAACAAATGATTCAATCCTCAATTAAATCATCGTCACTCATTAATTGATGAGTCAGAAGCTTCGTCCACTCTGATTTACGTTGGACCTGTTCCACGACTTCATTTAAGAACAAGACAACGTTTTTAGTGTTGATTAACATTAAGTGACCAAGAGCTAAACGTTGTAACATGACCCCACACTGCCCACATTTTGCTAAGAAGCAGGGCTCTGCTAATACCGGATTTTTATATTCTCTTGCTGAATTTGTACGGACGGAACCCACGGTGTGCGAGTCCGATTCGCACTTGTGCGGTTTTTTCTTCGCTTGTTTATTTCTTTCGTGATTGGTATGTCAATATACGATCTTGGATATTAGATCAGAACAATCGGATTCGGTACGATACGCATACATATTTCGTGGGATGGATCGCGATATATGTATATCACAAGATAATATTGACCATCTAATCTAATCCTTGCCATTGTGCTGGCTAGTCCTTGGAGCGTTTGAATATTGTAATGTGAATTTTGTAAACGGAATTTGCCTAATAGAGGATCCTGGAAAGGATTCGGATGCGTCGTAGAAACTCGCTGATATCCTGTTCATTTCCATCACTAATACATATTAATGAATGTTATCGGAATTTATTATGAAGTCACATTTGAGCCGGGTACTCAGCCGCGAGCTGCAACCGTTAACATAGAATTCCGAGCAAAGCGCCTCTAGCGTCACTGACGCAGCGGCACTATCGCTGCGCGACAGTGCGATAGTATTATGCAGTATGAAAATGTATGCAGGAACTTCCGAACGCAGCGCCACTTGTCGCTGCGACAGTACAGCGCGGGACATAGTAAAAAAACGTAAATGGGTAATCGGAAGTTTTAAAATATCTATCTTTTTGTCAACAGATAGCAAAAATAGCCATAGAAATTATATTTTAATAAAAATGTGATATTTTAAATCAGATTTTACCGTATCGTTTGCTAGTTGAGCCATCTCAATGAAATGAAATGAAATAATTTCTTTATTTGGTTAACATTGTATGTCTAAGTCGAGTTATACCCTGAAAGCGGGACTGAGCCTGTCCCGCGCGGGACTTCTATTTTTGATTTAAAAATCGGGACGTCTGATGCTGCTTGCGAGCCTGCCGCGAGCGGAACCTTTGGTTATTGTAACGGGTTACAGCTCGCTGATGAGTACCCTACATAACTGTGACAGAACTTGAGACTTGAACTGTCATTCTTCATAACAGTCATTAAATTATCAGTGTGATTGCATCCACCATATATTTCGAGAAAAACATATATTTATCGTGTTTCTATCGTGTCGGTTGAAACGGCGCGGCACGCGAACTCCTGCGCAGTAAGGTCGAAGCCATATAGATGGTTACAGCGTACTAGGTTTTTTTTAATGTCATTGTTTTGTAGTTAATGAATAATGATACAATCAGGTTTGTTGGTTTATGAATTGGCTGCTTGCACGAAAATATATGTAGGTAGTTTAGGTTAGGTTAAATACGTTTATTATGTTTGAAAACCTTTATAAAGTTTACCAACAAACCAAATGTTAGAAAGTAACATAGACAAATATATTATAGCCTGTAAGTAAAAACTAACCAAGTGAAATCTTGAAATTTAATTACATCCCAAGTGAAGTAAATGCAGGATTTTCTACTCAGAACTTGGCACCATATACATATTTATATCAACTCTTTTGTCGATGAAGTCAATAACAATGCATATTTTTAGTGTTTACCTTGACTATCATTTCACATTTATGTTTTTGATGGGATATCATTACTTTTTGTACGGAAATTATTATACTTAATTTAATAGTAACTAATAAAATTATTCTACTTGCATCGGATGGCGGTGGCACCGGGATAATTCGGAGTACAATGTATAGTCACGTAAGCCTAGCGATGGCGAGTCGCGTGGAGGGGATCTGCGCACCCACGGATACCGTATTTTATACAAGGTCATCGCTAGACTTACATGCCGGCACTTATAATATATCAGCATCACCTACCACTACCATCAATAGTGCTGTACTGTACAATCTTTACGGACAGATTTTCGGAAACCTTTCAGTGGCGGGGAGTGCTTTTCACAATTCATCATTTACGACGTTTAGGTGTTCACTCGCCTGTTTCAGTGCGAAAGGTTTGTAGGTATTTATCAGATTTACAACAAAAAAAATGTTAGCATGCTTAACTGGTAGAGCGCCGTCTAAAGAGTAAGTAAACATTGTTGCGGTTTGTGTTGAAAGCAAATTCAGTTATAGGTGTTAAAAACATCAATAATTTTCAGTTTACATTTTTAAATATATGTCGGTACATCTGAATACAGCCTTAGCGTCTAGATGTTATATTTTGATTTAGAGATTATGTGCTACCGTTAACAATGTGCGTGCGTTTCGTTGCCATTGAAACTTTACTCACACCATGCGAGAAATATCACGCTTTACGTTACATTACGTAGCCATAAAGATGTACAGTTGTTATTGCTCGGTTCCTTGCAGCAATGGAACGCTGGAAATGCAATCTATGTGGAGATAAAAGGTAGACGATAAGGTGCTCTAATGCATGCAAGCGTTTGGTGCATGTCGTTTTATTTATTGGCTTGCGTTGTAATTGGAGTGTGTGTAACCAAGAGTGAAAACGTTACATCCTATTAATATTATAAATGCGAAAGTTTATAACGATGTGAGTGAGTGAGTGTGTATGTTTGTTCCTTCATCACGCTAAAACGACTGGGCGGATTTGAATAAAATTTTGAACGAACATAGCAGGTACCCTAGATTAAAACATAGGCCACTTTTTATCCCGGAAAATTGCATAATATTAGTAGGATCAAAATTGGAAAAAATAAAACAGGGGTACGGCAGAGCGTATAGATCGTGTGGTAAACAATATTAATGCTAATGTTACTTAGGGAGGAAGCAGTAACGTGTTACATGGAGAAACGGCCACCAGTTTCCCTCTAAAGTAGAGTTACCGACGCGACGCCGTCCCGGTGACAGCTGCCATTCGGAACTCGTAAAATAGTGCAATTATCTGGCACCGCAACTGTCGAGAAATCCGGGTTAGTCTGTGTTTGTGCTGGCGATGCTTATCGCCTGCGCAGACTCCGGTTCATGGTTGCGCAACGCAGTCCTTTCAATTGGTAATAGTGTTATCAAAATCAAAATTGTAGCCGCTAAAGGGCTATTTGACGTGGGTTTGTCTTTGGCCATAACGTAGATCGTACATTGCGTAGATCAAAAGAACTATTTTTTTTTATATGATGGGGGGGAAACGAGCTGGTGGAAAGCAATCACCATAGATACTCATAACAAAGGGCGTTAAGAGTGTGTTGCCGGTCCTTTAAGAAAAAGGTTTTTTTTAAAGATCCCTAAGTTGTACCGGGCCGCTAGTTGATTCCAGAGTTTGACCGTGAGTGGGAAGAAGTTCCGCGAGAAACGAACGGTCGCGGACTGCTAACTAGACGACCGGATAGTGGTTAGTGACCCTGACTATGAAGCTAGAGGTCCCGGGTTCGAATCCCAGTAGGGGCAGACATTTGTATGATGAATACGAATGTTTGTGCCCGAGTCTTGGATGTTGTATGTCCGTTGCCTGGTACCCATAGTACAAGTTTTGCTTAGTTTGGGACTGGGTCAATTGGTTTAATTTGTCCCATGATATTTATTTATTATAACTGATGAGGTGGTGAGGGTGGGATGAAAGAACAAATGCGTGGCATACATAAAATACAGACGACGTTAAGTGACTCAAGAACAAACAGTTATTTTGCGGGTGGTAGGGCCTTGTGCAAGGTCCGTCCGGATAGCTACCACCATCTTACTCGCTAATCCTGCCGCTAAGCTTGCATTGCTGTGTTCCGGTGTGGAGAGTAAGACAGCCGGGGAAATTACGGGCACAAGAGGCATTTCATCTTAGCCCTCTAGGTTGGCAATGCATCTGCAATCCCTCCGGGGTTGCGGGTGTCTATGGGCAGTGGTGATCGCTTACCATCAGGTGACCCACTTGCTCGTTTGCCTTCCTATTCGCATTAAAAAAAAAAAAAAAAAAGTTATATCTCATACTCGTAATATCTGGCCGTAGATAGTATCCAGGGACTTTAAGTTCCGCAGTCAGGTTCTCTAACCGCTAGGTTATCCGGATACAAATTTGCACAAGTATGGTAGAAAAACACGATAATATAAGGTTTTGGGGGCGCGCTGGGCGCAAGAAATCTGTGTCACGGTCGTTGTAATGCAACACAGCCTCTGATGACTTGCGTAATCATTTTATTAATAGCATTCCGATTTGCAATGTCAAAGCAAATTTTGTTTTTATTGATTATACATTTTTAATTTACCTGTTTTTAAAAAAAATGCGTTCGTATTTTTTTAAACGTCTAGTTCAGCCGATCTGTGACATTTTATTGGCCATATGGGCATTGGTACACTGAAAGAGACTAACACTTTTTTTTCTCGAATTGTACAACTTTGATGGTGGTTCTGCTCTAAATTATTAGGAGCAGTATTGATTTTAATAGGTAAATAAGTGACCTATTTTTTTATTCCTTTGCCGTTACTTCTCCATAGACACTTGTATGAGAGTAACAAAATGGAAAATTGAAAATAGTATTAAACTTTGGAACACTTTGTTTTGAAATCCACGATCCTCATACCAGTATCACGACAATTTTGACCGTCTTAGGCCCACTTGCACAGTCCAGAGTTAAAAAATTAAATCGCTAACTCGGGGTTAGGTTTGACAGTTCCATACATTTTGACACTACCGAGTCCCGGGTTAGCACCTAACATGGGGTTAAGTCGTTAACCCTGATTCGTGCAAGTGGCCCTTAGGGTGTTACCACACCAATCGATCGATCATGGCATGGAACAATCGACGTCGATCGATAGTTTCTACTAGAGCTATCTATTGACCGACGTCGACTGTTCCATTCTACCATGGCCGTCTAGAATCATCGAAGTCTAGCGTAATCTGCTTAAGCCATGCACATAATTGCGACGTTTGATTGATTGAACTCGTTGGCTTCACTGCCCGCCGATGTAACACTATCTCGTGTTAATTACTGTGTAGTCAGGCCTTAGTTAAGTCTGTTTGTGATGACTGCGCGTCGTCGGTTACCGAGAAATGATAGCGCCCGACATAACCACAAGGATGCACGAATGGAGACTATATTTGTTATGAAGAAGCCGATGTAGACAAAACAGGTGACCCGTCTGCTCGTTTGCCCCCTCTTATATAATATAAAAAAAAATAGGGTCTGGATTCGGTGCACGAATTTTGAGTCAAACAAGTAACACTTCTACAAAGTCACTAAGAATTTCTGAATTTTTAGGAATATGGTCAATATGAAGCCAACCATAAAAGCCAACCGGCGAAGATTCTCGTCGAGTTAGTAATGTAAACAGAATGTCACATGTCACCGACAATTGTCAAGTTGGTGAAACTACACTGATCAAAAAAACTATATTGAACATTTCAATATAGGCATATTACTACCGAGACAAAAGATCAAATATGTCTAGGGATAATGATTATCTCAAGGCTTTTTTGATGCGTATAGAAGCACTGTTACTTTTAAAGATATACTGAAATTGGTATCCTGTTTTAATAGCCTTTTGTCGACCCTTTTTCAACTCGAACTCGACTCATGTTGCGTTTCTTGCCGCATTGGGAAAGGTCCATTTTAACCGTCTCCCTTTAATCGAACACGACTTTGTTGTCAAAGACTTTAGAGCGTGTTTCAGAAAGAACACTGTTCTAATAGTATGCGATTGAATCACGTTCCCGCCTTTTTTTCCCTTTCCGTTTCTTGCCTTTTGTATTTTTTTTTTGTATTTGTAAGCGTTAGATACTCGGTCGAATGCCATAGAAGTATTTAAATAGAGTGGAAATGTCTTGGCTGGCAGTGAATGCGTACACCAGAGTTGGACGAGAAGATATTGTTTTCGATATCAATAGTAAATGTTTAGTACTTGCATGGCATACTGAATATATAAGTATGTTTTATGTGCAAAAAAATCTTAAATGGACTTGTTCCAATTAGGGGAAGGAAAGAACTGTCGCGAAAAAACTAGCGATATAATATAAGTATTAACTAATGTGTTTCAGAATTAGGTAGCTCGTGTTACCACTCTATTGGTTATTGACTCTATGGGCGTTACCGAATGCATTGATGTGATAGTTTTTTTTTTACGTAGGCAGACTTGATTGTTGTAGATGTTTTTATTAGTGCAGGCTTTTGTTGGAGTCGCGTCTATACTTTTGTTACCTTATCTTTGAGAGGTTGAGTTTTATTAAGTGCTAGCTGTTGCCGCGACTTTGTCCGCGCACAATTAAATATAGCCTATGTACGTGCATCAGTGATAACGTAGTATTCTAATGGTGAAAGAATTTTTCAAATCGGTCCGGTTGTTCACTGCAAACAAACTATCAAGTATTTGTTCTTTTTATTATAATATTAGTGCAGAAGCTTCTTAAGCCCGTAAGTTAATAGGTCCTTCAGAAACCATAAAATTTTGCATTCTTCAATTTAGATCCACTATTACATATTTTTAACAAAACCTTTTTTAATCCCCGAAACAAAAAGAAGGGTGTCATTATTATAAGTTTGCCTGAAACGAAAGAGCCGACCTATTTTCGTCTCGTTCTCTCATAACTTCGGTCGCTGGTAGTTAAGAATGACTCACGAGATAGACCTGTTTGTGATCTGATCAATCTCAATGTTTTTTTTTGTTTTTATGCTGTATCTACTATCAGTGTTCTGATGTATTATTTTGTAAGTATTTAGACGTGCGGCGGTCAGCGGCAAAGGGCTCTGGACCCGGCTCTGACTTTTACGACATTCTTATGGTGTTCGTACAGAAAATAGAACGTGCATCTATATATATACTAGCTTCTGCCCGCGACTTCGTCTGCGTAGAATTAGCAATTGACATGTATATGGCTATCTCCCGGTAACTATGCTATTTTCCGGGATAAAAAGTAGCCTATGTTTTAATCTAGGGTGCCAGCTGTCTTCGTACCAAATTTTATCCAAATCCGTCCAGTCGTTTTAGCGTGAAGAAGGAACAAACATACACACTCACTCGCTCACATCGTCACACCGTCACAAACTTTCGCATTTATAATATTAGTAGGATATACATATACGTGTGCGTACGAGTACGAGCGCGTTTTAATACATACATAAAGCACGTCTTTATCTCTTACGGGGTAGTCAGGGCCTAGATTAACAAAATACTACCATCATCCTTTGTGTTAAACTTGAGGCGTAATATATAATGGCGTAGAACCTCCGCCTTGGCTGCTACAAATATGGCGCGGGGCGGTTCCGCTTGTGTTAACTTAAAACTGCGCCGGAGTTAAGCCGGGTACACATCTGAGAGCTCTGAGCCTCTAGTGTAAGTTTACACTCGAATAAACGTCTCGAACGCGTTCACGTAAACGTCTCAATTACTATGGAAAAATTGGCAGCGCCACTTGCGGATCGAAACGGCAACAAACTGTTCCTGTTGTTGACATTTTAACGCAAACTAAATCGAGACGTGTTCTGTGACCGAAAACTTACACTAAGCTTACTGTAACCGTAACTCTTACACTGCACGTTACAGTAGCAGTATTTAGTGTGGACGTGGCTTGCCAGCCCGTCGCGAACGGGACGCGACGGGCAAGCTCGGGTTTTTGTTACTGTAACGTGCTACAGTTTCGGTGACAGCTAGCAGATGAGTACCCGGCTTTAGAGTAATGCTCTTATCGATCGAGATGGATTTATCTTTCACGCTTGCAGCTACAAACTTATATAAGGTGTTTCGGGAGTTATTGGGGATTATTTAAATGAGTATACAGAGCCTCTAGTGTAAGTTTTCGCATATAAAAACGTCTCGAACGCGTTCACGTTTACTTACTCTCCAGCCTATATACGTCCCACTGCTGGGCACAGGCCTCCTCTCAGAATGAGATGGCTTGGGCTATAGTTCCCACGCGGGCCCAGTGCGGATTGGGAACTTCACACACACCATTGAATTGCTTCGCAGTTGTGTGCAGGTTTCCTCACGATGTTTTTCCTTCACCGAAAAGCTCATGGTAAATTTCAAATGACGAGACGTGTTTTGTGATCGAAAACCTACACTAAGCATACTGTTCCCTTAAAGACTGGCAACGGAACGGCAACTCTTCTAGGGGCTGGTTCTCATGGGTCGCGGTGATTACTTATAATCATGTGCCTCTTTCCCTCGCTCTGAACGTGTGACTGTTTAGAATTTTGTTTACCAAATAGGACAGTTTGGAATGAAAAGACCTTACGCTTACGTGTATAAGTGAAAAATCTTTGTAGGGTTATTTAGTTAATACTAAACCTGCTGAAATTTTCCCGAAGAGTTGTGAGAGAAGAGAAGCTAATCGTAACCTATACCTAAATCCTAACGAAGCTAATCCTAACCTGTACCTGTAGTGATCTACCTCGGACACGTGATAATTAAATAGGTGCCCAGTGCCCGGACAATTGGATTAAAACCCCGTACGACACGCCTGGACGAGATTGGCGCCCTGGGGAGTTATCAGTTTATGCAGGCAGATTGAAGGGATTAATTATGTGACGAAACGTTTTTGGTTGAGGCTAGGTCGGTCGGCTTGCGCGTAAATAGTAAGTAAGTAAGTAATGCTTTATTGTACAAATATAAAGTAACAGATACAAGAGAGAGCAAGAGAAACATTTGTTTACACACATTCGATAGGTACACTTAGATTTAAAATATGAAGAAACAACAAAAAAAAATAGTGTCATAATATAAAGACTGATTTGGTTGTAGCCTCTTTAAGTAGCTCTGTGGGGAGTACCACGAAAGCCACAAAGAGATCTCTTTCCAGGCAGATGTTATGGTATATAAATTATACTAGCTTTACCCCGCGACTTCGTTCGCGCAGATGACAGAGTGACGACATACCTCATACATCCGCTCATGCCTCCAAGTATAAAGTTTTTATTTCCTGTACCTTGGGAAATTCTAAAAATCCCTTAGAGCCCCTACGTGATCCTCTAGGAATGTTGTCTACTAGATATAGTCTTAACTTTTTACCCCGTCCTTTTATCCCAAGGGAAATTTGAAAAATTCCTTTGTAGTACACCTTTAACTACTCAAGGTATATGTTTGGCAAATTTAATGTCTGTAGCTTTATTGGTACAACATTGTGGGATATTCTAATCCCGTAGGAAAATCGGGATACATACTAAATTTCAAATTTCATCCAAATCCGGCGACCCGTTTTAGCGTGATAAAGGTTCAAACATACACACTCACAAACTTTCGCATTTGTAAAATTAGCAGGATAATATACTGACAAAATACATAGGCACACGATTTAACGGCAACTCTTGCTAATAGTAACCGACCAGACATCCAATTTAACCGGTTAACGTACAAGTATAATGCATCTGTACGTCTGTGACCGACTGTGACCAACCAAAACGCGATCTCATCAACTCGCGCGCCGTCTCTAACTCCCGCTATCAAAGTGCAGTTTCGTTTGTACCTTTCAGTATTTCTGTTGAGTTTGAGCTGGTTGTTTGGTGCACTTTAATCTGAGATGTTGTGTTTGTGTTTCACAAGTTTCAGGCTGGGTCACTGGGCTGAGTTGCGTAAACGGTTCGTTGACGCGGGATAACTATAGATTTACTAGCTTCTGCCCGCGAATTTGTCCGCGTAGAATTTGACTTTAGAACTGGGGCCTTACCATGACGAAACGTCACATGACATTTACTGTGAGAGGGTTCCACAGTGGGTGAGAAATCTACTTGTTCGATGGTATATATTTTTGGCGAGGCATACTTGATCTGGCACACCGAAATTAATGTTTACTTTGCCACGTGGAAGAATGTGCAGAAATAATCGCGTAACAAATACCAATCGACGCGTCTCCCAGATGGTCTATATAAGTCGACGCTTGAACTTTTGGTTGGGTTATTACACATTTTCTTAAAATTTATCCGGGATATTGCAGCAGAATCATGCTATTATAATATAATAATAATAATAATAACAACTATTAATTAACATCCCCTGTGTAATTTTTATTCAGGACTTTTTTAAGTGATTAGCAAATGTTTCCATAGTGTTAAGAGACCAAAAGTCAGCCCGGAACCAATAGTCAGCCTTTGAACCAATAGTCAGCCTTTTGAGTACTTTATTTACCCGGCATATTTCGGCAGGTGGTTAGATAAGTTTAACTTAATGGCGCTGTAAATGTATTTCACGATTTTTGAATCAGTTAACAAATCTTTCCATACATTAATCGATGTTCAAAGTGAAACGTGCGCGCGGGTCTCGTATCAATTATAATTTTGATTATAATTCTGACGTCACTTGAATTTCCTGGTCTTAATCGAAACTGTCCACCGGCTGCTGAAATGTGTCCGGTTTTCCGGTGTGCGAGTCGATAACGAGGTTTCCCGGCTACGTCAATTATCGACGGTGATTTAGTTGGCTTTGGATAGTTGCATCGGGCAAGCAACCGCACATATTATCTAAGAATTGAGCCACCCATCGCTGTTTATAAGAACCAAAATTCCACCTTTACACCCACAATGCTAAACGTGGCTTAGATCTTGTTACCTTAGGCTTTGTTTACCCCGTAAGGGATAAAGATAAAGATATGATTAAAAAGTACTGTCATGAAACTGTACTTGACGCTTCTGTAAAATCTATACTCCGTATAAGAGTGCGTGCGACCACACAGCCGCTTAAAAAACGGACTTTACGGAATCGCAACAAAATGTATGAAGAAACGGTGAGAAAACGTGACGCATACGACACGTCACTGCGTATACGCGGCGGTTTGATCGCACCCTGATTTAATAACTGTTAAACCTTCTTGTTTCTATTTTATAATAGTAAACACCCTGGCTACTTTTGATACTACTGATTTATATTTTGAATAAGTTTTATTGTGTTCCTAATATGTCATTCCTTGTCCTGTCTTTGTACTCTCTTGCTACCGTTAACTAATAAACTAATAAAAATTTATTTTTATCCCTGCTCAATCATTCTCTGCATATTTTACTTCAAGAATAACCTTTGCGTAACCGGGGCTGGTCGGTAGTTATCTTACTAATATTATAAATGCGAAAGTTTGTGACGATGCGAATGAGTGAGTGTGTATGCTTGTACCTTCTTCACGCTGAAACGATTGGACGGATTTGGATCAAATTTGGAACACAGATAGCTGGTACCCTAGATTAAAACATAGGCTACTTTTTATACGTATATTTTCATAATAAATTGACTATCGATATCGATAGTATCTGCTTGCTCAACGCTAGTGTCGACCACCCATATCAGAGAGCAGCGATTAATTGGCATTTCCTCTCTATTCTGCAGGCTTATTAAGTAACTTGCTCGCAATCGCCATCGTGTTCATTTTGACAGTTCTTGTATGAATGTGACAGCTAGCTGATTCCGATGCCAATTGTCAGCCCGTATATGAACTGTCAAAATGAAGACGATGGTGATCGCGAGCGAGTTACGTAATAAGCTTGCTGGCCTTATACTCTGAAATTCGATTTTCGAAGTTCGTTTCGTTCTGTTCCGTTCTCACTAATAATTATTAACTTGAGAGTGAGAGGGACGGTGTGATTCGAACTTCGAAAATCGAATTTCAGAGTAACCGCCCTGGTCGGTGTAAGTTAATCCGTTTAACGCGCTCCATCATGAAATCAAACGTGATATTGGAGATTAGCAGACCCATTTGAGGCCTACTCGGCTGTGGTTAACCGTACTGCATTATTGCAGTTGATGATTAGTTAATTATCCAATTAGTTTAATTAGAATAGGTAGTCGATCGTAGGTAATCCTAATGTGAACTGATATCAGAATGTCAAGTACGGCATTGAAGACGTGCGTGACTGACAGGATTCAGGAATAGGGAAAAAACCAGCCAAGTGCGAATCAGACACCTAATGAGATTCGTCTAGTCAATATATTATTCAGCGTTAGCAGAGCCCTGCTCTTAAGCTAAATGTAGGCAGTGTGAAGTCAGTTTATATTGATCACCTATATAAGGATACACATACACAAGAAAGTTAGATTTTTAGAATCTGTTTTATAGCGGCAATAGAAATACATCTGTGCAAATTTCAACTGTCTAGCTATCACGGTTCATGAGATACAGCATGGTAACAGAAAGACAGGACACTAGAGTCTAAGTAATAGGGTCCCTTTGAGTACGGAACCTTAACTAGGTACCGTATTAGCATCTCGTGCATCCCAATATGAAGGGTGTAGGGACCGGATTGGAGCCGCACCGCAAGCTTCCGCCGCACCAAGGTCGCATTCACAAGTCGACTTCACCTTGTCACGTTGGTCGCCCTAGGGCGATAATGGCACCTTTGTTGGACACTATAGACCAACCGCTTAAATGAGTCCTCGTTCGCGCGGCACTCGGTTGCGGGGTAGGACGACAAAGGGGACCGAGGGAGGTGCGGGCGGGTAGTGCCTGTCGGTAGTGGTGGCAATAACGGCTGTTTTGCAATAATGAATAACAGTGTTGTGTTATTCTTAAATAGCTGTTATTGTAAACTGTTGTCTGTTATCCTGTTATATTGCTGTTTTACAAAACGATAATGAACTTATTATTAAATAATTGTTATACTTATTTCGTCGCGATCGCAGCGTAATAAAAACGTACTTACGGGAACAAAAGCAAAACAACGCTCTGTTACCTTGTTTGTTATTGTACTGACTGACAACAAACAGCAACAGCTAATAATGATACCAAAAGTCAGTTATTTGAATTGCGATTGCGATGCGAGCTCGCGCGTATAGCGCTATCTCTCGCACACACCTACTTGATTTGTTGCGCACTCGCTTGCGCTTCTATGCCAAGTGTGGCAACAGTGCGCGTATGAACAAAGTTGACAACAGACAACGAATAATGATAACAGGATATTTGACGATTCGATAATGTGTTGTTCGTTGCGTGCAAATAATGCATTACGTTATCTGCTGTTGTAATAACGACCACCACTACCTGTCGGAACTTGACGTATCTCTTTCGCTTCATCCATATTCATCAATCTCTTCACACATGCTCGTTGGGTTAGGGTCTGACCTTTGGTCAAAAGATCTTCAATTTGGTCGTGGGATGTACGCAACCAAAAATTATTAAAACTGTAATTGTACAGTAGAATTTCTTCAACAAATTTTAACCAAACATAACGAAATAGTGACACAACTCACGTATGTTAATACAAACAAAACACGCATAATATAAACAAGGAATAAAACAATACGAATGCGCTAAACGAATAATTGTTTACTTGTTCTATCCAATTTGTGTGCATGTATGCGTGACGCACCGAATGACACACGTATCCACGCACACACATGCATTATTGATAACTTACAATTGACCCGGTTCCACTTGCAATGGCCGGCCGAGCACTACGCTCAGACCGGCCTGACTTTAATAATTGTATATTATTCATCGAGGGGAGTAAACCGCGTTTTACTGACACGCAACTCGGAGCAGTCCTGCGCATTGCCACGAGTGTATTGTAGTTGTTTTAAAAGAAAAACTCACTCAGCATCACGAGCCCTTTTCATCTCTGTAAGAGAGAAAAGATGTTCAGAATTTTTCATAATTTTTTATGTTTTTCCTTTTTGTTACGCCATTGTTTGGAAAATAGTAGCAAAGTAGAAAAAACTCTGGGACACTTTTTTGTTCCATAAAGATTGAAAGAGCTCGTGATTGTGAGTAGGAACATAATTTTTTTAGGAAAAAAAAATGTGGCATTTTTATTGAGAAATGCTCAATTACTGGGTCCTGGCCTGGTCCATAACTGGTGCCGTTGCCATGTGCTTGCGTTGACACTAGAATATTTACATTGAAATAATTTCTGTGGGATAGCGATAAACGTGTTCTAGACAAAGTTGAATGTAAAAGCAAGTGAAGTTATTTAAAGACGCGAAAGTAAGATTGAACACACCCCGGGCTCTCGACCAAGTTTCGGAGTTCTGAAATTTTGCCGAGTCTACTGTATTCGACAACGGACGTGGCCGTAAAATTGTTTTTGCAAGCTCACAAGATTTAAAATACAAGGTGTGTAAGAATTATTCAGGTTATTAGGTTAAACTTAATAGCCCTGTAAATGTTTTTCAGGATTTTTGAATTATAGTTGACAAATATTTGCATACATTGATCGATGTTCAATGTGAACCGCGTCAAAGGCGGGGCTAGATTTAATCAAAAGTTGAAATGAAAAAATATTAGGCTGTTCAGTCACATTAACGGAACCACCAACCCCTATTTCACGAATTCGACAATTGTCGGTGACAAGTGACAATTAAAGCAATGCGTGGTCCATATGAAGCCAACCGGCGTAGATTCTCGTCGTGTATGTAATGTAAACAGAATTGTCACTTGTCACCTACAATTGTCGCATTGGTGAAATAGGGGCCGGCTGAAATATTCCGGAACAATTTTAAGTGAGCTTGTGAGTATATTTTTACCCATCTGCGCGGGACGAGAACCAACTGGTGCATTCTATGTTTTTTCTTTGCTCCCAGACCAGCATGGACTTGGAGCAAACTTCTTGGACTTGGACTTCTTGGAGTTGACTTCCGTCAACCCTACATAATTATGCTTACCAAGTTTCAAGTAGATTATCATTATTATAACCTTGTCTTCACGTGTGCTTTTTAAGGTACATGTTTGAAACCAGACTTGAAATTTGGTACGCGTATGCTGATCGGATGAAAATAAAAGTATTGCTAACAAGATACATATAGCTAGCATGATAAAAAGTGTTTTTTGAACAAAAGCTTTTTGTTTTAATGCTTTTTCGCGCTGTTTCGTTGTAGCTATGACCCTGTCAACATTCATTTCCATGGTAGTGTCATTCCGCTGCCGGCCCGCGATTGCACTACCTGACAATAGCGGCACGGAAATGAGATTCCGTTCCGTTGTTAACTTTCGATATTAACTCGCATATTTGTAAACCGTATTAGGAAACAAAAATTAAGATTAATGGTTGACTCACTACGTGATAAGCTAGCCTGACCTTATATTAATTAATACAAGCTTTTTTACCGGGTGTACTTTCGTTGCCTGTACATTGCCTGTTTCGTTTCTGTTGCATTGTCATCTATTCTGCATATATATAAATCAAGTCTGTATCCCTTACGTGATAGGCAGCACCTAAGGTACCTAACAAGACTTATGGCCACGTTTAGCATGATTATATGGTCGTAAAGATCGAAAGGGATATGGGTTTTTTAGCTACATCGCCTTTAACATGATTTTGGCCGATTGGTAGAGAAGCAACTGTTACATTATATGTTTTTTCTTTGTTTCTTAATCTTCCTAAGCCTTCCCTATGGTTGTTTACTAAGCGTCACCTGTAATGAGGACTCTCACCTTAATCAAAGGCTCTCATTAACACATCCCGTTGAGTGTTGGGAGTCGCGTTGCGGATGTTGGCTTCCGCCGCCGTAGCCTATTATGACGTATGAACGGACAACGAGGTTGCTACGTGAGGGTACTACCTAAGCTCGTACACAATCGCTTATTGTTGGCGCCGGGTATTTAGGAGCACTGCTAACGGTAGAAGCTGTGATAGCCCGGTATTAGCCTCTCAGAGGAACGTGGGTTCAAATCCAAGCTCGAACCGTTGGATTTTATGAAATTTATACATACATACTGTCACGCCTCTTTCCCACAGAGGTAGGCCAATACTACCTTCTTCCACTTGCTAGGATCCTGGCATACCTATCTCTTTCGCTTCATCCACATTCATACACGCCCGTCGGTTTCGGGTACTCTTGACCTGACCTTTTTCCAAAACGTCCCCAATTTGGTCGGGACGTCTGTCTAGGCTTTCCTCTCCCAACGCACCCATTCACATTCCCCATATAAATCTATTTAGTTAATCTTCTTTCATCCATCCTCTCTACGTGACCAAACCGAGACCAAACACTTTGAAATTTATAACTTGGGCTATTATAGCCGACAGAGAGTAGAATTGTAAAAGTGTATGAAAATCATGCCAACGGCATAAAATTTCAAACTAGGCACTAGCTTTACCTTACTAAGCTAGCTTTAGCTAAGCTTTGCGTTTAAAAGGTTAGTGACAATTGCAGGGTACGTCAAATTTACACCATTTTAATTCATCATTCTGCTTAGTATTTTAGTGTAAGTTTTCGTTCACAAAATACATTTCGACCGCGATTGTCAAATAACAAGTATAAAGACTGTTTGTTGTCGTTTTGTTCCGCTAGAGTGGTGCTGTCAATTAGTAAATACATAGTATTAAGACGTTTTTCATACATTGAAGATTTACACTAGAAGTTCTATATCGCGTAGAGTATTGTACGCTTTCGTAGTTTATGTACTAGAGTTGAGTAGTATGGTTTTAGTTATTATTTTTTTTCTTTTGCAGTTACCCTCCGCCCTCGTCGAGCCAAATCCTGTCCCTTACTGCGTGTTCCTTCGAAAAATCCTTTTTAGTTCCTAAGTTGTTCCTAAGCCCTTAGTGTAACTGAGAACGTTTTTAGTGTCATTAAAATCTTATAATAGAACTTAAGGTTGTTTTGATTGCCAAATTTTATACCAATAGTAAAAGCTAAAATAGTTTAAACCACGAAGTACTTATGACAAGAGATGGATTCAGGAGTACAAATGAAATTAATAAAGGATTATCCAAGACATTTCAGAATCATAGATAACTATCAAATGAGTTAAAATTTCAAAAAAGATTGTGATGCCTTGCACAAGATGAAAACATGCGTTTTCTCTTCAGTCAAGTAATGACATTGGCAATACCTACATTATTATTATAAGCCTATTGTGTCCGTATCGGTCTCCTTTGTCGTCCTACCCCGCGCCCCGCAACCGCGCGGGCGAGGACTCCTTTAAGCGGTCGGTCTACAGGCCGGTCAAGAGGTTAAACTGAAGTTTGGTAATACCTCATCTCTTGCGTATGTGGACATTTGTTTAGCCAAGTTTTGTTTCACTTGTGCTCGTACAAATGTATACACACGGCAATGCGCAATTTTGTTTTTCCGTTCGCAGAACTCTGTTATTAATTTTAATGCAGTGACGTTCACATTGTCAGTGGTGATGGTTTTGTTTTGGTGAGACGTGTTCATCAGCGTTATGTAGTTTGAAGCATCCAAGGCGGCCAAACATTACACCAATACAGTATGGCGAGTCGAACTTTTTGGTCAATGGATGTTTCATACTATACTTCATTCAATTTAGGATGAGAAACCACAAAAACATTATATTGCGGCTCGTGAACTGTAATCTCTTTACGATTTGTACTAGAGTAACAATTGACGCCACGCAAATAAAGTGGCATTAAAACAATTTTATTTTGCGGCTGCCAAGCTATTGCACTGTACTGTTTGCTAGGTAAGAAATAGTTGACCAGCCGCAATATAATGTTATTGTGGTTTCGCATTCTAAATTAAATGAAGTATACATGACGCTGAATGTATGAACCCTCGAGCCCCGTGCCCCCTGCGTGAAGTGAGAAACTAAAGGCGTCTCGCGTCGTAAGTGTTTTGTGGTTCAAACTGTGGAATGCGATTGCGACCCTGACTTATGAAGCTGGCTAAGATTTGCTACCGGCTGCTCTATTGGGACTGTTACGTATACGCGGCTTGATGGGCTAGAAGTAGGGTCATATAGTGGACTCGGGCTCACTTGTGTTGGCCATAAATGCGTACAACCGGGTCTCAGCTATGGGTCAGACGGGTGGCGAGAATTAGCTTTAGGCTTTCCCCGCACTAGAGAGCTAACTTTGTCTACACGGCCGGGTAAGCTATTTAAGCAGTTGTTCTTACTACGTGGCGGTTGGCAGGGTCATTGTAATACATGGACTATTCTACGTATTACGTAGGTAGATAAACACAGATGCTGAATCCCATTGCAAATTAGGCCGGCTATAGATACTGCTTGGAGCAGTTGAGACCAACGGCGCGAGAGCAGTCGTGTTGCGGTTGGAGTTGACTTCAAGCCGACTGCTCTTTGGTTTTTGAAGTGAAAACGAACGTGAACGCTGAGCGCTTTTTGGTACATACATACATACCGTCACGCTTCTTTCCCACAGGGTAGGTAGAAACTACTTTGTTCCACTTGCTACGATCCTGACATACCTCTTTCGCTTCATCTACATTCATCAATCGCTTTTTGGTATGGGTAAAAAATGATAATTTCGCGACAGACGTAAGACGAAGGGAGAGCTTAAGTACCAGGATATTAGGATCCTCTAACAGTTTATTTTGAAATGCGAATGAATGTTCGACTTTTGAAGTGTTTTTTGTTGAGTCGTGGAGCAAAAGTACTATCATGTATCAGCACATTGTTAGAGGTCTGTCAATATAGATAAAACGTACGTTTTTTTTTGTAAGCGGCCAGTACGGTACGCGTATTGATCATCATGGAAATTACAACATTAAGGCGCTGTCAACAGCAAATGACCTGGAGCAGCGCCACTCTTCACACATATGGTTCACGTGCCTGTTAGTGAAAGAGAAGAAACTATTCCGGCAGCTTGGCGCGCGTCTAAAATCTTGCAAATAAGACACAAATCATAAGAAATAAACAAAAGTATGGATTATTTGTGAAATATGACTCGTTAGCCGTTTAGGTATGAATATGTTGACTTTATGTTTCTAATTTCAGACCAATACGTCGAAAAAATAAAGACATAGAACCGTTTAATGGTGATTTTAAGACCAATCTTTGCAATTATTTTCTATCGAGCCGATTTTGTTCAATTATGTATCGAGCCCGTCTAGCGTGTTTGAAATATGATGAAAATTAACATTATATTTTTTTTGTATTTTTTTTGTGTGCAGTTTTTCTTAAAAAAGTGTTTAAACAACATCAATTTCAACAAAATTAGGTGTTGTCAGCCTCTTAAAATATAATCTAAGCTGCTGTTTTTACTTCTGCCGACACTCCCGGACTGCTACACGTCGTTTTTTTTATTGAAACTGCAGATTACCCAACAGCATCCGCTTGAACTGTTTGTCTCGACTGCTCTGAGCAGACTGTCTATGGCCAGCCATAAATTTGAGAATACAATGTGTTTCTTTGGTAGCTTTCTCTTGCCGGCGGAGCGCCTAAATTAACCTTGGGGAAGTTTGGCATTGTAAATTGTCTTTGACAGTGAAAAGGACAAAGTTTCATTCCGATTCCTTAAGTAGTTCCTCCGGGATAATGTTCCAAAGCGAAAGTTCGTGTGTGTAAAATAAAGTTTAAAACTCCTACATACGCTTAAACGGCTTTGTGTGAAGTTTGGATTATTATAATATACATAATAATATGTAGATATCAGATATATGATAGAATATGCAAATATCACGATTTGACTTTTAACATGAAACTACCGTGAGACTCAAACATAATTACAACAAAACGGATAACTCACGTAAACAATTGTCGGAGCATTATTTCGGCTTTTTATACGTTTTGTTGTAATTATCACGATTTGTACTGAAACCATGCGTGCCGACGTTTTTTTTATCAATTCCTGCAACACTGTGACGCTAGAGCCGAAACTTTACTGACGATAAAAACAGAGTCAAAAACACCGATGCTATTGGTGAAAGCCGAAACTTTACTGACGATAAATATAAACAGAGTCAAAAACACCGATGCTATTGGTGAAAAACTTAAGTAAATGCCCTGTTGTATGTAGCAGTGTACAGAACTGATATGGGACTTAAGTCATTTTTCTAATTTAGATCGTCAATTTGTCTATTCGCACACATTATTCACATACAACAGGTCATTTACTTAAGTGTTTCACCTATACCCCGCTACGATTAAAACGATTCAACAGGATGTCCTTTAAAATGTCCTTTAAAATAGCTTCGTATTATATATTTATGTAACAAACCTCGACGCTTGGTCGGGGTGCGGTGCAGACACGCGAAATAAATGCATTTGCATAATCTATATATGCTCGCTATATCTAATATTTGTGCTTGGATTTGAGATAGCTTCAATAAACCCTGAAATTGTCACATCTAGGTTAATTAGGTTACATGTTCGTGAAAAAGCATTAACAAATTACTAATTCCACATGGACTAAACGGGCAGACTATAGCGAGTGTGTCAAATATTATATTATTGGTGGTTTGAAATAATACCGATGTTCTTGAGTGAGTAATTCGTGAGTCAGTTTGTTTTTAGCCGTAGTTGAGATTTTGTATTCTACGTATTGATGCGTAAGTAAATATTTTTGTAGATGTTTTATTTTGAGTTATAATGTCATAAATAGGTTGGTTATTAATAGAACAGCATCGCGAAGAATAATATATTTAGACCAGCTTGCCCGAGTCTGACTCGTGGGATTTTTGATTTTCCCGGGATAAGAAATAGAAGTTAGCCAGGGAGAGTGTAGCTATTTATAAAAAAAAATTAGTATTGTTCAGGAGTTACAAAAGTTACCCTCTTACAAATACAAATAGACGCTCACAAACAAAATTAACTTCTCTATTATTTAAGTATAGATGTATTATTTATAACAATCTTTAAGTGCTAAATTGTGGACTGCCCACAAAAGGCACAAATAAGCATATGTTTTAAATCTCAGCCTAAATAATGACCTAAATGGCCTAAATGTCTTACTAAGTCGAAAATTTCCAAGAATGGTACGAAACAATATTAGTATCAACTGTCAAGAACCTAACCCAACAATAAGACCTCACCCATCAAATAAAATGAGTCTCGTCATAAGAAATAATGTTAATCGTAGATATTTAGTAAATTTGAGTCCGCTCGCTCTCGCGAATATTTCCAATGTTGCTGGAAAATATTAAAAACAAATCCAATCAGTGTTACATATACAATAACGTTCAGTGAATAATCCCGTGAATCCAGAGCGTTGCATGCAACAAGCCGCTGATTTTTTCGTCCGTTGGCTGTAGTCCGTTTATTGAGTTTATATCCTATCGTCACTTGAATTCTGCGCTTCGGCCGTTTTTATCCGCCGCTGACTTGATTGTTGAGTTTAAAATAGCGAATACACTCAAAACATTCGCCGAATATTCGAAGCCATTTGTTTGGGATTTAAACACGTCTGAATACAAAACGTAAATCGTTAGTTTGCCAAATTATTTCTTCGGCCGTGACCGGCGTAGAGCAATTACTCTGTTCATTGCACGCTCGACACGTAACACGCGATAGTTTGTGAGAAATAATACGCAATGTATTATAAATATGTAACAAGTATGTTGTATTTGCTTTCACGTCGTAAATCTTGAGTTTCTTCGTCACCTCTTTGAAGGACGTTCTACAGTTTCATAATGATATTAACCGTGGTCCCGTGGTGGTACAGTTTTTTCCCCCTACTACTCTAGTTTTAATTTAAACTTTTCAATCTTGCAATTTTCGTGGGCCCATGGGTCATTCCTCAGATAATTTGGTTCCCCGTAGACCAGTTAGACATCAAAAATTAAATGCTGCCATTATTTTGAATCACTCGATAATATTTGAATAAAAAATTAAGTAGTTTAGATTAGTTAGGTATTATCAGTTGCTCGAAGGACTAAATACCCAAGAAAGCTCGGCCCGAGCGGAGCGCCGTCGAAAAACAGGTGGATATGTAGGTAGACCACGGGTAAGGACCAAATATAACAACGGTAGACTACGGGATAAAGTTTTGTGTGGAGAAACAACCTCATTCTTAAAGGCAACGGTAACCGTCTCTCGTCGTGGCTGATTCCCACAGGTGCCTATGGTTTGCCTCCCTATTAAAAAACTGTCACAGACAGACATAGCATTAGCCTCGACCCATTTTTGAGCCCACAAAGGGTCTCGGTTAATTGATAATGATTTTATTTCACGCGGCGACACCGGCGAGCCCGACGCTTTCAATTGCTGTAAAGTTAAGTGCCCCGAATGGTTAAATATAGCAACAGAGTGGAGCTCCGTGAGTTCGATGTTAAATAAATGATCATACATACGCACACACGAATCACGTCCGTATCCTCTGGGACAGACGGAGCCTAGGTAACAAGATCTAACTGCCACGTTTAGCGTCATTGTGCGCGTATAGGTGGATAGGGGAATCAAATAAAATTAAATAATCGCCGGTGAAAAACTGTGTTAATTTGTTGTAGCATTACACTGTTTTAAATTAAACCGGAGTATATCACCAGCTAAATGTTCTTAGGGTTTTTCCAATGGTGTTTCTATACATGGATCGATGTTCAAAATGTGGAAACCTTTACAGGATTGTTCAAAGTAACTCAACTTTCATAAATATTCAGGAATAATTATAGGACACGTTGATTTTGATCCTGCGTCTACCACATGGTTGAAAGTCGATTGTCGTGATTAGACATAGTCAGTTAAGACAGTATTAATTAAAAAAAGCAATACATGATGTATCGTGTTTGAAATACAGGTAGAAGAAATATTAAACTATTCATTAAAAAACACTAAAACAGAAAAGTACTACGATTATCAATGTAATAACAAGAAATATACATAATACCCAACTTATACCTAATTCATAATTAAATATTTCATCTACACTACAAAAGCAAACTTAACAAAAGAATTTGATTGTTATAACACGGTTATATGTAATATAACCTTGATAATATACATAAAATAAACCGAGTAAGTATAAAGTATATCATGATTTAATTGAAAAAGTTGCATGATACGGCAGCCTCAATTGCCGGTATCCGAGCAGCAATCTGCATATCATCCCGCTTCGTATTACAAAGGCAAGGAACTGGTATACCGCAGTAAGTAGCATGCACTTTCCTGAACTGCATTCAACTAACGATGCGATGCGATGCACAGAATGCGTTCCATTGTTGCGGAACTATTGAAACACGCTTTCCAACCTGCGCTTTAGTTAAATAGTTTAAAAGAACTTATTAACATATTTTAAAACATCCATGGTCTAGGAGCAAAGAAAAAAAAAACACCGGGTAAGGGTGCGACCAAACCGCCGCGTATACGCAGTGACGTGTCGTATGCGTTACGTTTTCTCACCGTTTCTTCATACATTTTGTTGAGATTCCGTAACGTCACCGTTTTTTAAGCGGCGGTGTGTCGCATCGCACCTTAACACTCCGGGAGTGCCGGCAGAAGTGAAAACTACACTCACGCACACTGGCGCAAAAAGAAAAAAAGAAAAAGAAACCCTTTTTCTGCACGAGATTCGAACTGCGGTCACTTGAGAGAACGCACTGTTATTCCACACCTTTATGTGTATTGTTAAAGCGACGAAATTATCGTACACTTCAAAAATCGAACGCGACTCCAGCTTCATTCGTATTTCAATATGAACTCTTAGAGGATCCTGATATCCTGGTACTTAAACAAAATGTACCAGTTGCTGCTCTTCCCGCGCATAGCAAAAGCTTATCGAGGAAAGCGTGAAAATCTTAGGAATCATTGTTATAGGCGATGCGGCTAGCACCCATCACCATTTTGATTCCCCTTACCTATACGCCCACAATCACGCTAAATTAGGGCTTACACTTCAAGCTGTATGAAATCGTGGAATACGGAAATAAGAATCACGGAAAACAGAGCATTATTGAATACATACTTCGCTTGAGCATATCGAGTGCTTAAGTACTTGAATAGTCCTCCTTTGTGCATGTATCTCAGTGTTTGTCAATTGTATTTGCCTTATGTTTATTTTGCACAATAAAGAGTTTACAAACATACTACATACTTCAGCTATATTATTCGTAGCTTTGAACTAAGCAGGGGCCTTACCATGACGTCTTAATGCGATTCAGTATAGGTACGCTTGCTGTCAGATTCATACTAAAAGTGACAGCTAAAACTTGAACTGAGTCGGAAATAGGACGTTTTGGCTTGGCCCAGGTCTTAAGTTACTTGAAATATGTCCGTACTAGCTGTTGCCAGCGACTTCGTCTGCAAAGAATTCGTTTCTCGCTATCCCGCGGTAAAAGTAGCCTATGTGCTATTTATTCCAGACTTTTCTCTTTCTATGTGCCAAATTTCATCCAGATCCGTTGGGCCGTTCTGGCGTGATTGAGTAACAAACAAACAAACATCCATCCATCCATCCATCCATACTTTCGCATTTATAATATTAGTTAGAAGTTAGATGTCTGTCAAGACCCTTTTTCTTATGAAAGGAGGTATGTTAGGTTAGTCCTTATGCCCGAATGGCAAACCACCCAGGAGCAGCGGGGCGGCGTCAATTTCTTTTCAATTTCTCAAATCCCAGCACTACTATGATGATATGGGTCAGTCCCATCCTACCCTCAGGGGTAGTGCCCGGGGTATGAAGAGTCTTGACTGGAGGGATGTTTATCACTGCTTCATACACGTGTATCAATCTAATAATAGACATCGGGCGCCTGTTATTGCTTGATCATTAATCAATATCGTCGATTCCAAGAGATAGGTACCTGCTGTGACGGCAGACTGTCGCCGACGTCCACCCACGTTTTCATGTAACTGACAAGTAAAGAGCCCCGTTGCTACAAGCAAATCTTACTACTACGAATATTATAAATGTGAAAGTTGGTATGAAATTTAGCACAGATATATGGGTTTAACAAATGTCGAGGTGATGTCGTTGCCTTCCTATTCACATAAAAAAAAACCGACCTCATGAAGCGGGTCAATCTGTCTTGCAGGGTTTGTCCCACATTTGACCCAAATAAAAAATAGGAGTGGAATACGCAAGCTAAGTTAGGCTTTTAAATACGCAAATCAAGCCTACCGCCCCTGCAATGCAGTTGTCTGACAATTATTTCTATTTTTATAGGCATCTGGTCTCAACAGCCCGTGATCGTAAACTTCTCGTAAACTTCTATTGTAATTAGTTGGTCAATAAAAAGCATTAAAAATTGCAATTACAAACTATTCTAATCATATTAAATATCAGCCATTTCCTTTCAACATCAGTGAGTACTGTCGCTTGACGCTTACGCAGTAATAAACGGAATATTTCCAATCACAAGATGAGTTGTCATAAAATTATTCCGGAATATTGCAACATGTGGAATAGTTAAGCACTTTAGCAACGTACAGATTTTTTTCTTGTCAACAATTTTAAATCTAACCTTTTCGCCGGTGCCGGAACCTAAAACCAATTAAACGAAGGTTGCTTTTGCTTTGACGTATATATAGGTCGTTGGCGTTCAACCAGCGATTCTTATGTATGAGTTGTTGACGTCAAAAAGGTTAAAAACAATTACAGGAGTGTTCTGTCAAACAAAGCCAACACCTGAAGTATTCTGGGTTGATTTTAAGACATATGGTACAGTCGAAGGCCTAAATATAGACACAGCAATCATATCGAATATATGTGTCACCGACCTTGTTGTTTGTGTGTGGCATAAAGCTATACAGATGTTTTTGACGTCTTGGACTTGGTAGTGTATATACATTACTGATATCCATGTTTCTTGGCAATAACTACAGATTAATCATGTGTAATGGGAACACGTGTTTAATGGAGATAGGTATTTGTCTGACTTTACAACCCTGTGTACCATATATGGCACATCAAGTTCATTCAGATCCTTCGTCCTCATCGGCATCTGTTTGGTTAACCTCAACACATGCTGCCAAGTCAACTCTGTGCAGTTTCATCAAATGCCGTTTCAGGCTGGACCGCGTCATGAAAGCCTTGTGGCAATGGAGGCACCTGGTGTTGGATTGTGTGTGCTTGTACAGCACGTGGCTCTGGAGAGCGGCCACGGAGTTGAAAACGCGCCCGCAGCCGCAGGTCATGGCTCCGGGGGGATGCACAGTAGCCCTGTGAAAGAAAATGTACATTTATTGAAATAATTTAGTTTATAAACGTATACAGGGGTCTCATAATATGTTTTTAGGTTAGTTCCACTAAATAGGCATGTAAAGGTTTATCAGGATTTTTTTATCGTACTTGTTAAATGTTTCCAAAATTGGTCGATGTTTGAAATGAACCGCGTCAAGGGCGGGTCTAAATTTTAAATCAAAAGTTTAAATGTTTCGTAGAACCGTAAGGATATTCAGTCGAATTGGTTAGTTACCACTTGCCTGTGTAGTATTTAATGATGCAAATGATTTGTATATCGACACCTCACACGCAGTCCCGATTATGTGCTACGATAAAGCATCCACAGTGTACCACATGTGGCACACCGGCCCACAGTCGCTCCTAAGCCGATCGAAACATGACTTACATCTGTGTACGTCTTAAAACCTTTCATTCCGGGTATTTATTTAAAAAAAACTTTTTTATTGAAATTTTACTTAATTTTTATTACAATATTTGATGTTTTTTCTATATTGGGGTGAAATTTTCAGTAATAACAAATAGCAGTGTAAAATTGAATTTAAACTAAAACCATATAATTTAGGTAAATAAAAGTGTAGCGAAACTCAAAAACTCGACAGTGGTTAGACCAATTCGGTTATTTCTTCAAATCAGAGGATGTCTTCTGTAATTAACGAAGAAACCTAACTAACAGTTAAATATCGTCGATCTAACAACTTTCTATTTGGCCCTCAGATGATGCCGCTACAAACTGCTTACATATAGCAATAACACTGTAATGTCAGCACCGGTCATATTAACGATCAATTTCAAAACATTTTATTGTGAAATATTTTCTTCTTGTTTACATCGGTGACATTCGATGACTCGATGTCTGTCATCAAACAGTCGTTGCCATTATAATAAATTCTTACTACTGAAAATCTGCAACATAGCGAAGGCCAAATACACCCCTTTACAAAAAAATTTGGCACCTATGGTTTTCAGATTTTTAGGCATTCAAGCTTAGAAAGAGCTGTTATGCACATAAAATTCAAAACCATGGGTGCCCTTTTTTTGATAGGGGGTTTAGAAAGTTGTCAGGCTATAATATAAATATTAAATAATAGTTAACAAACCTATGATTAGCAAGATGTTTGTCGCTAGAAAACGCGCGACGGCACAGTTCGCACCAATGCGTCTTTCTCGCAGGATGCTTGTATTTGACATGGTTCCGTAGCGACACTGCCGATGCGTACATTCCGCCGCAAATTCTACAAGGCGTCTCCATTCTCCTGCACACTTCGCCGTGTGCCGCTAACGCTTGACTGGTCGGAAACACTTTGTAGCACACTGTACATCGGTGGCTGCGGTGCATGTACCTCGCGTGCTGTTCCAAACTAAGCGGCGATGGATATGTCTTATCGCAAGAATCACACCTGCACTCTTCGTTCGAGTGCTTCAGTTGTACGTGTTTCTGCAACGTGTTGGGTGTCTTATAGACTTTCCCGCAGTGCTCGCAAGACGAAACGCGTTTGCGATCTATCTCTTTGTCGTCTTCCGATTCGCTGCCCATTATTTCATGTAGTACTGCAGTCGAAGTGCGCAAGTGCTCGTCTATGGCTTCCACGTTCAAATGCTCAACGGTCACATCGATTTCCGCTTCCACCATAGCGACGCCGTTGCAAAACTGAAAAAAAATATTTTTTTTCCGTAACGAACGCACCTTTGACAGCGAGCTATGGAAACGTCAATAAAATTGGTTTGTGTGACAAAAAGAAGAGCGAAAAAAAAAGGTTTTTTTTTTCAGTGGCCCGTTACCGATAACTCGATTCGATATGCGATTTTTCGGTGCACTTTTAGGTGTGACAGGGCTTTTTTACGTTTATTTTTGATTTTATAACACGTGCAATAACTCGTGTGTGTTAATGTTAACTTCTAATCACGGAATTTGATTCGTTAGTATCAGTTTATTAACTTTTCTGATACAAAGGGTGGAGATCGAAATATAATTTTTGGCGTTCACCCATCACAAAATGAAGACAGATTATCTACGCCTAAACTTTTAGCCTCTTTCAAGGATTGAAAATGGCCACTATTATAATCTAGCTTTATTTATTATCTCCGTTTGAAAGAAGCTTAACTTGATTATGAATTAAACTAGCTTACCTTAATCATGGCTGCCATGTTTTGTATACCTCATAAATAATCAGTTGTTCTAACAAGATCAGACTGAGCCTTGGAAATAATTACTTGGAACTTCTTTTTCAGTGCTCCGCCATCTGTTTATTTTGTTTGCTCTTTTTTTCATCTCTTCAGGGGTAGGCAAAGGAAACAGTGACCAAACAGCCATGTCTGTTGTAAATTTAATTGTTTTTAAGGCCAAATCCAAGCCATAATTTCTTTCTTTTTTATTTGCTAATCCAATACCTACTGGACAAAGAAAGCGGTCGAGGCCCATACAGCATAATTATGATGTATAAAATATGTTACAAAATTATTAAATCCTAGCCATTTATAATCCCGCCAATTTTTTTAATATTTTTATGCCTGGATGCTGAGTCCTTTAACCCAAATCATTTTTTTGGAATCTATTGTTTTTATAACTCTATTGCTTTATGTTGCCAGTTTATAAAATATTTTGAGCAGCTTGACTGTTTATGAAAGACTATAACCGCGCGAGTATTAATAAAAAAAACTGTACCTCACCGTATGAAATACTAATCAAAACATTTATTTTTTAAGCCTAGCCGACCTTCAAATAGATTAAGCATTATTTACACGTGATATCTATTATCAAGAGAATTTAATTGGGTTTTTTGTGTGTCGTTATGAAGTGTGCCGTTTTTTCGTCCATGTCTATTCAGACATCGCGAGCGATGAATCATGCTCGCCGTTTGTATGAGTCAAAAGTTTATACCTGCTTGAAAGCTCCGAGCTAAAGCGTTTTACATAGCAAGCGGCTAAATCATACAACCTGTATAACGCCTTAAAGCTGGTTTTAGCCGTACTGGGTTTCGCAACAAAGTGAACAAGTATATATAACTTACTCATTAACTACTTGTTATTTAAGTATGTATTAGTTAAGAATGAAATGATCATAACTCTTTGAGGTTATTATTTTGACAGGTGAAATGGTGTAAGACCGTCGGAACATCCTGTGAAATAAAAAGTGTAAAAATTAGATACCTAGAGCGCGCGGATGTTCTGACTATATTTATTTATGCATCTGCTAAATAATATTTCGATTAACGATATTGGACTTGACTTTTTTTTTAAATAGTATTTAACATATTATTTGGAGTTGAAATGTGGTTACGGTAGCGTGCTGGGATACGTTTGACTTTACTTTTAACATTTATCACACATCATCATTATCACAATTCTTGGGATTTCGAATAACTGATTAATGGCGCCATTTCCAGCGTCACTTTCGCTTCTCTGTATTACATTTGTGGCGTGGTGTGAGTGTGGTTACGTGTACGTGTGGTTCTTTATTGGGCAGTGCGACCTCATGCGCTCCGCTCCCCGCCTGGAAGGACCAACCGGCGACTAACGCGCAACGAGAGTCGGTACCACTCGGGTGAGTCACTAAAAAGAACCTAACGCCATGGAAACGGTGTGATCTCATTGGCGCATTTTTGTTTTTTTTTTCTGGTGCTAGGCCTGTTTTCTTCAATGGTTGGGTCTTCTTTTCTTCCGTTAGCTTTTGTGTGCCAGCCTGCTGCGTGAAATAAACTTGAACTCTGGTCTCTGGTTCCTTGGTTGGGCATGCCAACGGGAAGTAGCCAACTATTATAACATTTAAAACCTCATACATTAATATTAAATGTATTTTAACGAGCTTTGCTCTAAGTCCCATCTCGCAACCGGTACAACAAGTCCAACTCAGTTTTCTATTTATCTGTTGGACTTACGCAAAAATTATACCTGTTGTAAGAGTATTTTCTTAATGTCTCGACATCATCGGACTTTTATTATGTCCTCAATTGAATTTGATTACACGGACAATCGTATAATTGCATGGCCATGTTCTTCTAATAAACGGTCACTAGCAACCTGGCCTTTAACCATGACGACTTAATGCGATTCGATTCGGATTCCTTAGCTGTCATTTTTGACACTTGTAGTATGGATCTGACAGCGAGCGATCCAACCTTGGTTCGGAATTGAATCGCTTTAAGACGTCGTGGTAAGGCCCATGACGTCTTAATGCGTTTCAGTTTAGGTTCGCTCGCTGTCAGATTCATAATAAAAGTGACAGCTAAAACTTGAACTGAGCCGGAATTAGGACGTCACGGTAAGGCCCCTGATCGCAAGCCGAACAGCCGAAACACGAAGTTTGAAGGTCTTAGGACAATAGACGCACTGTATATTTTTTTTACGATACGGAATGGTTCAAACAGAAATAAGTTTCTATCAAAAAAAATATTTTTTATACAAGCTTCTTTTGGTGACATAACCTAACCGTTGAAGAGTTCCCTCCTGCGCAGACGATCCTGGCTGGTTCAGCAGAACTCCACCACCAGATTATTGTATTGTCATCCGACTTACATAAGTATGCAAAATTTCAGCTCGATCGATTGAAGATATCTGCTTCACAATTGAGTCACAAGATTCCACGCGAACGAAACATCTAACTAATAATTATAAATGCGAAAGTTAGGATGGATAGATGGATGGATGTTTGTTTGTTACTCAATCACGCCAGAACGGCCCAACGAATCTGGATGTAATCCGGCACATAGATAGAGAAAAGTCTGGAATAGCACATAGGCTACTTTTTATCCCGGAAAATTCCCGCGGGATAGCGATAAACGAGTTCTTTGCAGACGAAGTCGCGGGCAACAGCTAGCACTTACATAAATCACGTCTTTATCCCTTGCATGGTAGACAGAGCATGTGGCAACAAGACCTAAAGGCCACCTTTACCGGGACTGGGCGTAAATGTGGAAAGGGGAATCAAAATAGTGACGGGTTGCTAGCATGGCCTATAACATGGTTCCTATTTCCCCCCATTCCCTCGATGGGCTACCATCTGCGCGGGAAGAGAATCAACTGGTACATAGTGCAATATATACTCAGGGACATATTTAGCGGAACACAAAAAAAAGTTAGCAAAACGCATACGCATAACGCATGGTTCTCGTGCCTAAGCACCGGACTGCGGCATTCAGAGGCAGTTTCAGGTTTGCGGCGTCCAAGTGCTGGAATGATATTCCTCCCCCTATCCAAGGAGCGTCAAGTAGTTACACCTTCAAGCGCAAGCTGAAGGATCACTTATTGACGCTCCAAAAATCCTTACAATAGTCCAGCACTAACTTGTACATTGGTATGCCAGCCTGTTGTTTTTAAACAATTTCGATTTCCCTTCTTTTTATTTTTTGCTTATCGTAAATTATCTATTTAATTTATCTACTTTTAGTTACTCATATAATAATATCGGTTCCATTTATTATATTTATAATTTAGTTACATATAGGTTATTAGTGTATGAACTATAATATTAGATATGTATATATATATCTGTGTATCGTTCCGTGAGTCACAGACGGTTCTGGCTGAAAATCAGTGCTGCAGGTGTCTAACACCTCAGCGTTATGCTGAGCCAGCGACCGTTTCACTTTTGCGAAGACACACACACATTAATACATTGCTGATCTATTTTCATGTCTGTGTTTTATGTTTCATTTTTGTACAATTGTGTGTATGCTCTATTTCTGTGTCTTTCAAAAGAGAATAAATGTCTTCTTTCTTCTTTCTTTCTTTCTTTCATACTTAACGCTTGACCAGAAAAAAATAAAAAAAGTTAACTTAACTTTTTTTTGTGTTCCGCTAAGTATCTCTGAGTGTAGTTGCAATATAGTGCAACTCAGCGCAATGTGGCCTAATCATGCAATTCAGACAGCCTACGTGTGTTAGCTATCCAGGAATATACAAACATACAGAGATTATACTTGCTTGCACGTTGACCTATTTGCATGCAGCAAACATACAGCAATAGAGATGACTAAATTCACGCTCATAGAATAATCAGCCAACAGAGTCGACATGTCACACAAACTAATAATATGTCAAACAAAATAATGGCCGAACCACTTGCTGCGCTCTGATTGGCTGGAAGACCAAACAAACAAAAACGCACCAGGCAGGAGCGATACAACTTAGGGATCTTCAAAAAAACAACTCTAATCTTTTCTTAAAGGACCAACGCATGCGAAACGAAAACGGTTAACCCGTATTACCAATCTAACTAATATCTAACTAATATTATAAATGCGAAAGTATGGATGGATGGATGGATGGATGTTTGTTTGTTACTCAATCACGCCAGAACGGCCCAACGGATCTGGATGAAATTTGGCACATAGATAGAGAAAACGGGATGTGAACCGCGATTACCTTTATTGAGCTCCCGATATTTCGATACAGTTGCACGGGTAGACGGGGATGATACATGCAACTGTATCGAAATATCGGGAGCTCAATAAAGGTAATCGCGGTTCACATCCCGTTTATAATATTTCGAATGAACTTAACCGTGAATCATTAAAAACTCTTATTAGATAGAGAAAAGTCTGGAATAGCACATAGGCTACTTTTATCCTGGAAAATTGCGTAGTTCCCGCGAGATAGCGATAAACGAGTTCTTTGCAGACGAAGTCGCTGGCAACAGCTAGTATATACATAAATCACATTTTTGCCCCTTGCAGGGTAGACAGAGCCTAGTGTAATAAGACAAGGCCACATTTAGCATAATTGTGGGCGTATAGGTGGAAAGGGCAATCAAAATGGTGATTGGTTGTTAACCGCATCTCCTACATGATTCCTGAGATTTTCGCCAATTCCCTCGATGGGTTTTTACCATCTGCTCGGGAAGAGAAGGAACTGATACATTGTATGTTTTATTAGCCCCCAAACTGTATGGAAGAAAGTAATACCAGTCTATTGGTTAATTGCTCTATGTTGATGCCACACCTACTGTTAATTGCGCTGTACGAGTGACTGATAAGTATTAATAGCGTTATGTTATTCCATTATTTTTTTATTTACTTCATGATTTGCGTTGGCGTCAATATTTTCAAATTAATTTTGGTAGGTTGGTTTTTTTTCCTCATAATAGTTTTATGTAAATTTTTAATTAGACTAATAATTGTGTTTGTTTCTTTACTTTTGTACAAAAATATTTGATTAGAGATAATAATAGTTACATATTTTAGCACGATTGGATGGATGTATGGTAGCCCTTCAATGGAATCGGCGAAAATCTTAGGAATCATGCTAAACGTGGCCTTTAGGTATTGTTACATTACGCTCTGTCTACCCTGAAGGTAAGGAATATAGCCGACATGATATATATATGTATATTCATCAAGTATAACCCCTATGTCGTACAGGTTGGAGCGGACAAAGGATAATTTCCATTTAGTCCTATTGTGACCTCAATAGGGCGAAAGATTAATAAATGGGGATTATGGCTCACAGTACACGTTATATTGTCCCTTGAAAAGCCCGAAATGCGTTGGAAAGGCAGATGGAGTTTAATTAGGTAACTACAGAGAGAGTAGTGCCTTAGGGCGAGGGCAGACGAGCGTAATTTTTAATCTCTGATGCAAAAATGTGGTGTTTTAAGTTCGACGTCGATGTCTGTGGCATCATACTAGCCGATGGACCGATTTCGATGCGGTTTTTTTAATTCAAAAGCCAGTTTCCTTGCTGTGGTTCTTGGCCATGTTTGGTAAAAATCGGTCCAGCAGTTTGAAGAGTATCAGCTCTTTTCCAAAATATATTGTTTATTTACGCATGATCACTCAACAAATGAGTGGGGGGTTTTTTAGACTATGAATTGATTTGAGTTGTGAGTCGCCTAATGTCGGTCGCATAATTTTTTGACAACCCAACTTTCTATTTGGCCCTGAGATGTCGCTACAAGCAGTTTACATATGGCAATAATGTGCGTACGTCACGTATAGCACTAAAAATTTCAGTGACGGTGGAGTCAACGACCAATTTCAAAGCACTACGCAACCCTGTGCGCGTGCGCAACCCATTTTCCATTTGGCTGATGAAAATAATTTATTGTATTCAAAATCGTTTTTTGCAACTTTGGTAATCTTTTTCGGCTTTTTAGTGGCGAAAGCAACTCTGTCTGTTAGTGTTACCTTCTCGCGCTTTAAACCACTGAACCGATTTTAATAAATAAATAATAAATAAATTTCTTGGGATAATTGGACCTAGTCCCAAAATAAGCAAAGCGTGTGATATGGGCACTAGACAACGCATAAACGTACTTATAAAGATAAATACATATGAAACATCCAAGACTCGAGAACAAACTTTCGTATTTTTCATACAAATATCTGCCCCGACCGGGGATCGAACCCGGGACCTCAAGCTTCATAGTCAGGTTCTCTAACCACTAGGACATCCGGTCGTCAAAAATTTAATTTAATTAATTAAATTTATTATAGAGATAATTTCAGTCCCGGAGAAGGACGTGAGATAGTATTTATCCCGGAAAATCACATAGTTCCCGCGGGACAGCGATAAGCGATGTCGTAGCGTAGACAGACTCACACAGCTAGTATTTCTATATCAACACCGTATATCTTTTATACTATTCACACCCTTTATCAGTTGAGATTTTTATTAAAGCCTACCTACTGCTTAGCCTTTGCCCGCGTATGACACCTCTTTCATTAACAAGAGACGCGTTGCATTGTGACGTCATCGCCTTACTGTGTTGCTACTCAGAAAAAGACACATCACAACATGAAAAGGGTTACCATGCCGGATTGTAAAAAAAGAAAAGTAAAAGTGGAAAGGGGAATCAAGGGGAATCAAAATAGCGATGAGTTGCTAGCCGCATCGCCTATAACATGATTCCTAAGTATGACAATTCCCTCGATGGGATTTTACCATCTGCGCGAGAAGAGAGGCAACTGGTACATTGTATGTTTATTCTTTACTTCCAGACCAGCATAGAAGTTGTTGGTTACAGTTATTGTTAAAGTAGGTAACAGTGTAACTCACACTTAACCGTAAATTCTACATGGAGTCACGTGGCTATATGGTTATATGCAAAAATTGGCAGCGCCACTTGCGGATCAGAACGGCAACAGTTTAAATACACTAAACCACATTTCTCAAATGCATCGTTTGACAAACACAAACACAACTTTATTTTCTACTAAAATATCGACTTTTGGAAAACTTATAAAATAAACCTAACCTAATCTAATGTCAGCCACGCCTAAAGGTTTTCGTTTTTTAAAAAGTTTACGGTTTATCAGATTTAAAGGGTTGTCAAATGAAATATATGTCAAACGTTTGTCGGTCAAATGATCGGATACCATTCTGCTGTGCTAAAGGGAAGGGAGTGGAATTGTGTGCATAAGGCAAGGCTGAAACCTCCGGAAAGATGTCTAAAAGTCCGAACAAACACGAGCTGATGGTGACCCTACAATGAGGCTAGGGTTGTACGAGACGTACGGGAAGTTCGACCTTGTCTATCTGTTTTAGAGTAGGATTTATCATGTAATTAGTCATACTTCTCAGTTTGACGCTTCGAGATTACGTGGCATATAAGCCAGATAGGATGGCTGTTTAGAAGTCCCTTGAGAATAGGACTTTATAAAAACAAAGTGGGAGTAATAACACCGGGTTTTGCTGTTTATTTCAGGAAAAATATTTCATTCTTGTCTGGGAGCAAAGAAAACAGTATGTACCAGTTGCTTCTCTTGCCGCGTATGGTAAAAGCCCATCGAGGGAATGGGCTTAATCTTAGGAATCATGTTATCTATAGGCGATGCTAGCAACCCATCACTATTTTGATTCCCCTTTCCACCTACACGCCACACGCTAAACGTGGCCTTTAGGTCTTGTTACCTTAGACTCTGTCTACCCCGTAAGGGATTTAGGACGTGATATATGTATGTAAAACATGAAAGTTTAACAGTTGCTTGTGAAAATACACCACATTTTCCTCTTTCTTTAGTTAGCAAGCACTTTCTGTTGAGTCACTATGCCGACGTGTCGCAACATGGTCGTAAGAGTCAAATGATTTACGACAATAGAGTTACGTCACTTTAGTCAATAAGGAAAAACTTCCAATTTACACACATTATGGAACCAACTGTATACAAAATGTAACAAGACCTAAGTGTCCGCGTTTAGCATCATTATGGAGGTAAAAGTAGATAAGGGAATCAAAATAGTGATCTAAGACATTCGCCCATTCCCTCGATGCGCTTTTACCATCTGCGCGGGGAGAGACGCAACTGTTAACATTCTAATTTTTTTCTGCTCATAAAACAGTATCGAAGAAATTACTTCTTTCGACGGATACACTATTCCCTACTAATATATATATTATCCTACTTATTCTACTTAAGTGTAACTCACTGTGTAGCGGTTATGTATATTCTATTAATCTATTATTCTGAACTTTTATCTTGCTTAGTTATATGTACTATATCTATTAAACACTGTCCTATATGCACGAATAGATTAGATATGATAGAAAAGGCACTCATAGATAAAACGATGGTGAAATTTGTTCCTAGATGAGTAAGTATAGGTAGGTACATACATATTGAAAATTGGGTGTTGTCCACCATTGTTGATGACTCGCAGCAAATAGAACCTTGTCACTGTACAACACTCACTGTCATCACACTATCTCTTACTCTACTTAAGAGGGTGCATCCGTGCTGAACTCGCAACGTCGCATTTTTGGTGATTTTTTGCGATTATTTCACAGAAATTGAATGAAAGTATCAAATATCCGTCTGTAGTGCACTTCGTTTTTAGTGTATTAATGTGTCCAATGCAATGATTAATGGTGATGGACTTTTATTTTCGTATTAAAGGAATAATAGTTATTTGTTATACAAGGGGGGAATGTTGTATTTTACCTGCGAGTGTTCATTTGAAACACGAGCTAGCGAAAGGATTCTATGATTGACCACGAGCGAAGCCAGTGGTTCAAAAATAGAATCCTGAGCGTAGCGAGTGTTTCAACACACGAGGCGTAAAATAACTTTTCACCCGTGTATAACACAAAACTTTTCACCTCACTACAGCGAGGAAAATAAGAAAAAGGGTTTGTACTATCACTCTTTTTTAATAACGAAATAACTAGAAAAACATGCGAATATTTAACGTTGACGGCTTAATTGAATAGTTTTGACTTAATTTTTTTTTAAATATTTGAAAGAAAGAATACATATTCGTGATATTTATAAATTACAGAAAAACAAAGCAGTAACAGCATATACAATCACGAAATGGTTCCACCTCAGCATAATGCTGGCCTTACAGCCAGCGCTGGTCTTCCGTTGGGACCATCAAGTGCTACTGTCAGCACAAACAGTGAACCGGCATTACAATCTTTAATATGGTTGAATGGACAATAATTCCTTTACCTCTCCTACAAGGGATGAATTTTATAAAAAAAAATATTTCGGATGCGTTTTGTTCGCATATTGACTTACTTGGACTGTCAGAACATTTTATCCGTTTTTACAACAACAATGAAGGTTAATGTTGAATGCTGATATTTATAAATTAAAATAAAGTTGTAAGACTGAATTTAGTGTTTTTTACTCGAATTGTGATATTAAAAATTCAGCACTTTTAACGTTTCACGTTTTATTAGCTGTCAAAAATCACTTAAGCTTCCTTCAAATGTCAAGACCCTGTACTATATTTTTCTAATCTGTGGTCAAAACTCTTTCTCCACATGTGGATAAAAAGCGATTTTCTCAATAGGTGTCAAACAAGCAAAAAGTGCTTTCCGAGCTAGTGAGGTGAAAAATACTATATCTCGTTTAATAAGAAAATAAAAGTCCATCACGATCAATTATTGCATTAGACACATTAATACACTAAAAACGAAGTGCACTACAGACGGATATTTGATACTTTCATTCAATTTCTGTGAAATAATCGCAAAAAATCACCAAAAATGCGACGTTGCGAGCTCAGCACGGATGCTCACTCTTAAAATTTTAAACTACTTTTAGAGCAAGCTGAGTCAGAAAATTTAAGTAGCAAGTGAAAACACGAAATATTAGTCCTTCCCACCCCGTTTTACGGTATTACATTAATACATAGTATAGGTATTTATTCATACTAGATACTAAATTGACAATCGCAAATTGTCAAATTGTGAAGTAATGATACCTACCAGCTTTTATTGTTTAGTGGTGTACTCGAAACCATCGACAATGTTTGTGGTCTGGATACAAGAGGTTTGGTCATGTTATATAATAAGAAATACATACGATTGTATCATAATCAAGCAAATTGAAAGGTTTATTAGTTTATTACACTAGCTTATAAATTCAAAAATCTATACTAAATTTAATTTATCGTTAACTTTCGATAGTGGTGGCCACATCACTATTTTTGAATTGCAAAAAACAGGCAACACAGGTCTGACATTTTAGTATCTATGTAGTATGAATAAATAGACCTTAGCGCATACTGGCAACCTTAAAGCCTTTCATAAAAAACTGCCAAACTAAAATATTCCACGTTTTATTTCATTTCTGTCGCTGGTATGATTGGCCGGATAAAAAAAATAAACAAAGAGTACCTACAGCAAAAACCTGAATGGCTCGTGCTTTGTGCATGCGGCGCGTGCGCCGATCACAGGCCATAAGAGACCGCGGCTTTCCCATTACAACTAGCTATTGCCCGCGCCTTCGTCCGCGAACGTTTAAAATTTGTAGTGAAGCTCCTTAAACCTCGTCTATCTAACACTAACCAAATCCTTTCTTAGCAGATGCCTATGTTATAATAACTATATGCCAAATATAGTTTAGGGGTTTGAGCGTATACGTTGATCGGTCAGTCAGTCGCTGTTGCCTTTTATATGTATAAAATTTCAAACAACGCAATAATACGAGTAAATGGAACCATGGTAAGCATGACTTGCACAGAGTTAGTTTGACAATAACAGACCATTTTTGACAGAAGATGAAATATTTATGTCCGATTCGTCGGTATTAGTTTAAGTAGCTTGGTACCACTTACATTTATTAATTATGACGCTGATGCGCTCTTAAATGGCTAACGTGGTCAATTTTGGCGGTAAACTTTGTCTATCTTTGACGATACTCTTTATACTTGTACCAAGCCATCGGACCATGACTGACAAACGGCAGAGCTATTATTAATTTGACACTATTTCTCGCTGTGTTATTGTACAAATACATATAATATAATGCATGTTTTCGTATTGCACGCCGGACTACAAAACTATACATGTATTTATTTAGCATTAGCAACAACTCGGTCGCGGCACTATAAAATTGTTGAGTCACTATGAAACCTTGTGGTCTTGTGTAGACAAGGTTTTATATGGGCTCAACTGGGTGAATGTAGTGATGTGTACGACGCCTTTTCTCTACCAAAGATTGCAAAGGCAGCGCCAACTTTTTCAGTCATCACTTGTTTTCCTGTATTTCGCCGAATTTGAAAAACATTGCTAAAGGCCTTTTAGTTTTAATATACCTACTTACCGTCTTTTGAGTGTTTGTAACCATTCTAGATTTGACTAGAAGCGTCCACCAAGCATATTCTACTGAATACTTAACTTCTTATATTTTACGCCGCCCAGCACCGTAAGTTGCAATGTACTGCTCGCTACTCGAGCGGAAATTTCCACTTCTTGGACAAGGGAAGACGTAAAATTGTGTACACGCCTCAAGCAGTGATCAAGAAAGCCTCAGGTTGCATGTTTATCGCCCTCGCCTTTAGCTCGTGCGACAAGTTCCTGCGATCTGAGACATTAAATTTCACTACCCTTGGGGGTGTAATTATTAGATTATTACCCTTTATAAATATAACCTCTTGTTAAGTTTGTTATTTATTGTCGATCAGCCGTCTTCACCTGTCACTCTGACGTTTGCGTTGACAGATAAACAAAACATTTATTTATGTTGTTATTTACTCAGACTAAATAAAAACTCAATCCTGTGAACGGCGAAGTGAGGCCGGTACAAACTACGCCAAAGTGTGTGCACACCAGCGCGAAGCGCGACGTAACTTTGCCAAACAAATTGTTTGAGCCGCGCACACGCGCACACTGCAAGGCGTAGTTACTCCATAGGTTTTTTTTTATAAAGAACCTTCGTAGGCTACGGAGTCCTTTTTTATCGGTAACTCTGTTCTTCGCTTTTCGTACTGCTTCTGATTTAACTACAAACTTTTTGACTCACTTTTTCGATCTAAGCATGGCATGTGTGTTTTCGCTGTTTTAATTAGAGCACGATACGTTAAAATGTTTTAGTTAATATTAAGAGGCATGAATTCGCAAATTGTTTGGCTTTATCTATTCATTCGTATACCTACTTTATTTAAAAAATAACTCGATGTAGTGTTTTTATTACATAAATATGGAACTTCGATTCTAGTGAGACTATGACAAAGAAATAATCAGAAGTCATTAATTTTGCCCCTCGAACATTAAAGTGAAATGGCTATATGCTTAATATGCCACAAATCGCTAATTATATATTTGGCATATTTAATTAAACACATTTTTAGACACAAAATGTTCACAGAAGCTAACTCTTGGCGAAAATAACCGATACTACTACATATTTAGACGTTTAAAGATTTGTTAATTCATTTAACCTTTCAACTTCTGTTACAATAGAACCTACCACATGTAGCGTGAGCTGCACAAGTATAACTTAATTAGCCTCTAGTGTAAGTTTCTGACACGAAAAACGTATCGAACGCGTTCGCGTCAAAAGTCTTAATTACTACGGGAAAATTGACAGCGCTGCTAGCGGAGCGAAATTACAACAAATAGTTCTCATAGTATTTGACAGTTTAACGCAAACGTGATCGAGACGTATTTTGTTATCGAAAACCACAGTCGAAAACATACTACACTAAGCATACTGTAACCATAACCAGTATGCTTAGTGTAGGTTTTCGGTCACAAAATACGTCTCGACCGCGTTTGCGTTAATATGTCAAATACTATGAGAAATTTTAGTTGTCGTTTCGTTCCGCTTGTGGCGCTGTTCATTTTCCCTTAGTAATTGAATCGTTAACGCGAACGTGTTCGAGACGTTTGTCGTGCCTAAAACTTACACTAGAGGCTCAGAGATTTTGCGTCAAATGTAAAAATCATCGGTAAATGTTATCTTTAAACTAGTAACTCAAGTGTTGAATTATTCTTATTTTACGTCATGTTTCCTACGAAATGTACTAAGACAACATAACTGTTGCAGAGGTGAGGCAAGAGGCGGTACAGCAGGCGCTGGCTGAGATGCAAAACCGACCCAAGCCCTCGCTGCCGATGCCGTCGAAGAGAACATCCATGATGGCCAAGAGCCCTGACCGGGAGAGACACGACCTCTGTAAGTAAACTCTTTGAGTCTCTTGTGCTCCTGGTACTGTAAGCTGATATTTTGGACTTTTTCCACGGAACCGCGGCTTACCTACAATTAATTAACCTCATAAATGATCATAAGATGCCATACTGTCAATTCTAATGAGGTTTTCATGATCATGATCTAAGTGTATCGCAGCCAAGCCGGTTGTTTTTAAATCCGCGATCCGACATACCAGTATCACGATAATATTGACCGTCTAATTCAAGCCATTTTGTCATGTAGCATCGAGTTCAGACGAGGACTCGTGTGCCGGAGACGCTGACCTTCCCCCTCCGCCGGAGCTGAATTCTCCCCCCGCACGTCGGCCGGCCGCTCCCATCCCCCGGTCGCACCCTCACCCGCTGCCGCAGCCGCCTCATCATCGCGAGCGCGAGCGGGAGCGGGAGCGGGAGCGAGAGCGGGAAAAGAAGCATGCGCGGGAGCGGACTGAAATAGATCTGTCAGAGATGACGCATTTGCCTGCGTGTAAGTAATATTAGTATTTGAGAAAATGTAATGCCGTTAATATAATTCGGAATAATATAAATCAGTTAGGGTGTTTGACGCTTTCAGTAGGGTGTAAAACGTTGTAAATGTATTGTATTTACACAGACATACAGCCTGATGTAACCCATACTACGGCGGGCGCGCGGCGCGGAGGTGCTTTGGTCGCGGACCGCGTGCAGTGCTACCAATCCGAGGACACCGGGACAGGCACCGGAAGATGGAAGGTAGGCTTGTTCACCCCCACCCCTTCCTACCTGCTTCTCCCGAACACACGGACCCTCATAACAGCTGACCTCGTCAATATTACAAGTCACCCCGCCTGTGATAAATATAACACCCCGCTTGTGTTACAACCCACCCCACCTGTGTTACAAGTCAACCTATCTGTGTTATAAACCGCCCCACCCATGGTACAACCAATCCCATACCTGCGTTACAACTCGCCCCACCTGTGCCACTACCTACCCCGCCTGTGTTACAACGCACCCTCTAGTAAATATGTAGGTTGAACGGTATAATATATGAGGCAAAAGGTAACTTATGCTAGTATTAATATTTGTCCAGGTGTCAGCCAAAATCCAGCAATTGCTCAATACGTTAAAGAGGCCTAAGCGGCGGCCCCTGCCTGAGTTCTACGAGGACGACGACATAGAACTAGAGATAGCCGCAAACCCCAAGGACCCTAACGCGCCGAAACCCGAGGGGGGTACCATGACGCCAGCAGTGGGCGAACAGTTAGTTGTGCCAGCTGGCCTGCCGAGGAACCTAGAGGCTGCGCTGCAGAGATACGGCACAGCGTCCTTCAAGGCCAATGTTGGGACCGTTTTGGACCCCAACGGGAAACTCAGTAACTCGCTTACGTATGGTAAGATATTTGTCACGGGTCTATATATAAGCTAATTCCATTGACATTCTCGCATAACTTTCGTAATAATTTTCTGTGAACTTTACATAGAACCTAACCCGATATAATTTCCAGGTAAACTTCTAAGCCGTTCATTGAAGATAGCCTACGCTTTGCTCAACAAATCGTTTACATCCAAAAGCAGCAGCGGGGGCCCCCTCACCGGAGATATATCTATCAAGCCCGGCGACAGAGTAGCTTTGGTGTACCCCAATAATGACCCCATAAACTTTATGTGCGCTTTCTACGGGTGCCTTCAAGCTGGCGTGGTCCCTGTGCCGATAGAAGTGCCGCTCACAAGGAGGGATGCGGGATTGCAGCAAGTCGGGTTCCTTCTTGGCTCCTGTGGGATACAGTACGCTCTAACGGCCGACGCCTGCCTCAAAGGTTAGTTATTGTTTTTGGATGGAGACCGAAATGTTGCCGACGCAATCAATTAAAATTATAGTCTATTGCAAGTATGTGTTGTCATTTCTTCATAATGTGGACCCAATTTCAAGTCAATCCAACTAGAAATGGGTCGAATTTGATTCAATATAATGCTTGATAATGTTAGTTTTGGATATCGTAATATTCGTAATGCACTTCGCGAATATAACCTGATTCATGTACCTACGTAACAACCATTAGTGTACTATATATGACATATTTAACTACATATATTATATGTAGTTAAATAATTTCCGTAACCAATTTATTATCATTTTTACGGCCAGCTCATTTTCTATAACCGATAACGGCGTATTACGCAAATTAAGGAAGTATTTTGTTTATTGCTTCCGTTCTTCGCTCACACTACAGTATTAACTTGTTTTGCGACGTATTTTGATACTGGCGAGCTATTTTTTCTATTTCGTAATTCAGAAAGGAAAAAAAATGGCTAAAGGATCTCTCGGGTGCTTGCCTGTCTGTCAACAATTTGTTTGTTGTTGGAACGATAAATTCCATACACAAGGATAGTTCCTAAAGTTACAAGAGTTTCCACAGATTTTCAAATACCTATTGTAACATTGTAACAGCTCGAAACTCCCCACAGGGCTCCCAAAGACGTCGTCAGGCGACGTGGTCTCCTTCCGTGGCTGGCCAGCCCTGCTCTGGGTGTCGACGGAGAAGCTCCCCCGGCCCCCGCGCGACTGGATCCCTCCCCCGCGCCCCGCGGACGACAGCCCCGCACACATCGAGCACACGTCCGCGGTGGACGGGTCCGCCATGGGCGTTATTGTGACACGGTGAGTGAAACAGTACTTGTTTGCAGCTATACTAAACGGAACGGGCCTCATGAGGAAGCTCAAGGTCACTCAGAGGGCTATGGTGAGGGCTATGCACGGGGTTTCTCTGCGAGATAGAATCAGAAATGATGATATCCAGAGTAGAACTAAGGTTACCGACATAGCCCGAAGAATTGCGAAACTGGAGTGGCTGGGCGGGACACATTGCTCGCAGAACCGATGGCCGATGGGGTCAGAAGGAACTCGAATGGCGTCCGCGGACCAGGAGACGAGCTGTCGGTAGGCCTCCAACAAGATGGAGCGACGACCTGATCAGGATCGCGGGATCGCGGTGGATGCTGAAGGCACAGGACCGGTCCGAGTGGAGTCTTGGGGGAGGCCTATGTACAGCAGTGGACGTCTTTCGGGTGATATGATGATACTAAACGGAAAGATTCACGGTAGTTCAGTGCCGCTATCGATGTCGCCGACATTTATTACTATACACAGTTTAAAGGTCCGACCACACCGTCACGTATACGCAGTGACGTGTCATAGGCGTCACGTTTTCTCACCGTTTCTTCATGCATATTGTTGCGTATACGCTCCGTCAACGTCTTTTACGCACCGGTGTGGTCGGACCTTTATCGATCATCCGGTAATATCGGGCGCACTATTATGATTTTTGAATCGGACTGCTGCGAGTCTGCGTTAACCTTTTCGACGCCAACGACACATATGAGCACGACCTATATTAGTCCTTACTTCAATGGAAAAGCAACCTTCGTTCAATTGGGTTTAGGTTCAACTTAAGGCATCGCAATCAAGAAGTCTGGCGTAAGGGTGACGTCGCTTGTATTTTAGTATAGTAACTGTAACGTATGGGGCCCGTGGCACTTCATCAGATCCTCACGACACAAGGATTCTCAGAATTTTTGAAGTGGTTGGGTTAATTTAGACTGAACTACCAAAGATTTTTCATTAAAATATTTGATTCATTAAGTCCCGCTCTTGGCGCGGTTTACTTTGAACATGATTAATGTATGTATGGAAACATTTCTCAACTACGTATGTTCCAAAAATCCTGAAGGTATATTTATTTACGCGAATACTACGGCAGCTATAAATACATTTATTCACACGACATTATTAAAATTTTATTCCGAAATGACTAATGCATTCGTTTTTTTTCGCAATTTTTTTAGCTTTTGAAATATTTATAAACTTTTTATTCGTTTACATTATTGAAATGACTAACAAGTCCGCCGCTACCAATTCCGAGTAGAGTACAATGCACGCGTTAACTTTGACTAACAAACGACTTTGACTAACTGAAACTTTGCCTTTCTGAATTCAGAATGTAACAACAATGCTGTTACTGCTAACTTAGCTAATTTTTGCATCATAACAAGTTTGCACCGCATGCAAAAGTTTACGGGCAACTTTTGCATGTGGTGCAAACTTTCTGCTGCGCCGCCAGCGCCATCTAGGGAAACAAAGAGACCGCACCACACCGCAGTACCGCAAAATTACAAAGTTTCACAGTACCTAGCCGATTGGTGCATTAATGCAGCGATTTGTTAATAGATGTCGCGCATTTCAATCTAGTTATGTAAGCTCTCAGAATTTTTCCGGTATGGCGGTATGGCAGTGGGGGTTATAAAGGTGCGACCACACCGCCGCATAAAAAACGGTGACGTTACGGAATCGCAACAAAATGTATGAAGAAACGGTGAGAAAACGTGACGCGTACGACACGTCACTGCGTATACGCGGCGGTTTGGTCGCACCCTTATTATATAATTAGCTTTGTTTACTTTTGATGCTATCATACCTTTGATGCTTTGAGCTCTGACGAACCTTTATTTTTTTATTTTTTCAAATTGAAATTTGTATTTATGTAAACTCTTTATCGTGAAAAATAAACATAAAACAAATACCTACAATTGATAAACACTGAGATACATGCACAAAGGCGGACTTATGCCTTAGTTAGGTAGTTAGTTTCTTTTACAATATTTAGTTGAAAGTAAAGAGTAAGTCGTCTCTGCACCATTTTGAGTCGAGAGTGAGAGTTAACGCATGTACAAGCTTCGAAAATCGAATTTCTCAGTATACTTTGCCAATTACTCCGTACATGTTGTCCTTTTCTAGCTCGTCAATGCTAGCGCACTGCCGCATGCTCTCAGTGGCGTGCAACTACACAGAGGGCGAGCACATGGTGTGCGTACTGGACTTCAAGCGAGAGACGGGGCTGTGGCACGCGGTGCTAGCCAGCGTGCTTAACGGCATGCATGTCATATTCATACCGTACGCGCTCATGAAAGTCAGTCCTGCGTCCTGGATGCATATGATAACTAAATACAGGTTAGTTTTTTATGTATGGCTTCAACGAACATCAAATGATTGATTGAATACTGATTAAAGTCAAAGAACAGCTCTGATAAATGTATACTAATCGAGCCATGACATTATAATAATAGTATTTTCTCGAACATCTGACGACTAAATCTTTATTTGTTGGCCTTGGCATATCAAGTATGAAACTTCATTCTTTTTAACCGAATGCAACCGCATTAAATAAAACTGAGCAAAGCAAAAGCTGAAAAAATGAAAAAGAAGTATGAAATTGATGTTTTCGTCTGTTAAATTACTAATCAAACAAAGAAAAATATTTTAAATACTTTTTCTTAACATTTCTTTAATTTCCCCTCATGTTTGAGAAAAGCACTCTACATTAACATCAGTTGAAACCATTACACTCGTATGACAGACAGCCTCGCCAGCACTCGGCCTTCTGACACTACTCGATTGCAATGATCTATTACCCACCAGGGCGTCAGTCGCGATCGTGAAATCGCGCGACCTCCACTGGGGTCTTCTGGCCACGCGCGACCACAAGGAGATATCGCTGAGCTCGCTGAGGATGCTTCTGGTCGCTGACGGCGCCAATCCCTGGTCGCTGTCTTCCTGTGACCAGTTCTTATCCGTTTTCCAGAGCAAAGGTACATTTGGTTTCGTAGCGGAGGTTTATATGGACCACAGTCAAGGACATAAATATATGTATATGTACGTTACCAAAACATTAAAAACATCTATACATCTTTATGCCACAAACAATAAGGTCGGTAACACATATATTTGCAATTGTTAGTCTTTTACCTCAGAAGCGTAAATACCTTGCAGCGATTTTCACCGAACCGCATTTCATCTCAAACTAAGAAAATTTCAATAGAATCTTGTATTTGATTCAATTATTCTTGTAGCTTTTGAAATTAGTTCCCGGCCTCTGTAATAATGTCCAGTCAAGGCCATAAATACATATATCTACCAAGACCAAGACGTCAAAAACATCTATACACCTTTATGCCATAAACAATAAGGCCGATGACACATAAGGTATTTTCATTCTTAACTGTCCTATTTGGTAAACAAAAATTTGACCTCAAATCCTCAAAACGTCTCATTTTTGTTATTTTTTAACTTTTTCACCGTAAATAAAGAAAATGGAGGCAAAATATGAGCAAAATTAGGTTTATTTGATAACGTAGTACACCTTATTCTTTACAAAAATTTGTCTATTTAGGTTAGAATTTTGTTTAACAAATAGAAAGAAAGAAAACATTTTTTCTTGATAACATTACAAAGACAAAAGAAAAAAAGAAGGAAAAAAAATAGGACAGTTAAGAATGAAATTACCTTATATTTGACGGCAGTATCGATATTTATGCCCTCGACTGACATATTCTAATTCGTCGGTCCAGGCGTCCGCGGCGACGCGATATGCCCATGCGCCTGCAGCAGCGAGTCCTTGACTGTGTGCGTGCGGCGCGCGGGCCGCGGGGGTGCAGCCGCGGGGCGCGGGGTGCTCTCCATGGCAGGGCTCTCCTACGGCGTGGTGCGGGTGGACGCTGAGAACTCGCTCACTTCGCTCACTCTCCAGGATTGTGGGCAGGTCATGCCTTCGTGTGAGTATCGGTAGCTACTGTGCAACCTTATTCATTTAAACGCTCTATATGCTTCTGCTAACTTAATAATCGTTTGTCCTTGTCTGTGAAAGGTAAATGTTAATGTGGCAGATAAGGACAAACGATTACTAAGTTAGCAGAAGCCTATAGAGCGTTTATGAATAAGGAGGCGAGAGTTTAACGCTTATCGTGTAATTGTACTTATTTTTAGATTTTTTTTTAATGTTGGGACAGTTGACGCCAAATACGCCAATTGAGCTAATCCTTTCAATCCCAAATAAAATTCAATAGTATTTTATACAACAGTTGTATTAGAGGGGTCAAAAAAGGCAAGTGGTATGGGTTACGCCACGAGCTTTCTTTGACTTGCTAATACAACGTTGCATACAATATTTTTTCTACGACTAAATAGATAGATACCTGTTTACTAAATTAAAGTAATACATTCTCCAAAAATGAAGAAGTCCAGTGTTCCTCGCCATGAAATTCTCCAATTTAGGCAACAAATTTTCCATCACTTCCTGGGCCGCCGCGGATACTTCTTCCGGTGTTAACTTAATTTCGTTTTCATCGATGCTTTTTTATGATACGTTACAAAACTTTGGTAAAACTATTGCAATCAAATAACAAACAAGACAAGAGCGGGAAACATGAAAACGACAAATGTCAAAATTGGAAGTTTGTTTATAGTAAACTTTGTTTTTAATTAACGTTTACTTTTTTTATAGCCTTGCCTTCTTGGCGCATTAGCCAAAACGTTTACCACCTTGCCAGTGACGTTATTAAAATATCTTGTTTGTTAAGTTGGTAGCCATGCATTTTCATCGTAAATTTAATGTTGATCGTGTTAAAGTTTTACCTAGGTCTGGCAGTCTATGGCTGGCAGAGTAACGATGGAGCACTTTTAAAGCCATAACAAGTGCTTTTAGAGTGAATAGACAATATAGACTTATCCAAAGTCTTATTATGAGTGCGCGTGATAACATAATTCACAGATAAATAGTACAGGATTAGGAAAATATAATAATCATAGTACAATTAATGTCGTGAGGTATCAAGTATTGATCAAGTATGATCCTTGGGCGCGGGGTAGGACTCATTTAAGCGGTCGGTCTATAGGCAAAGGATAGACGTACTTACTATTATATTAAGCATCCAAGACTCGAAAAAAAAAACAATTGTATTCATCATACATAATATCTGCCCCGACCAGCAATCGAACCCGGGGCCTCAAGCTTCATAATCCGGTTTTCTAACTAGCCTATCCGGTCGTCATACGACGGCATTATGAACAAAAAACATAATCCAGGGTATCCTAGCACAGGGCCCTTATTAGAGTCCTACAACACAGGGTATCCTAGCACAGGGCCTTTATTAAGGTCCTATAACATAGGGTATCCTAGCACAGGTCCCTTAGTTGTATGGTTCTGTAATTTATTTTTGGAATAAACAAATTTTCATTTTCATCTTTTCATACTTCACCAGGCGTAATTGTGGTGGTGAAAATGGAGGGTCCAGCTTACCTATGCAAGACCGACGAAGTGGGCGAGATATGCGTGCTGTCCGGGGCCACCGGGTCCGGCTACTGGGGCTTACCGGGGCTTACGAACAGCGTGTTCAGAGTGCGGCCCCTCGATGCCGACGGGGAGACCATAGGGGAGGAGAGCTACGTGCGCAGCGGCCTGCTCGGCTTTCTGGGACCTGGCGGTGAGTAGTGCTGCAGTGAGTAGTGTACTGCTGCAGTGAGTAGTGTACTGCTGCAGTGAGTAGTGTACTGCTGCAGTGAGTAGTGTACTGCTACAGTGAGTAGTGTACTGCTACAGTGAGTAGTGCACTGATACGGTGAGTAGCGTACTGCTACAGTGAGTAGTAACCACTGCTACTGTGAGTAGTGTACTGCTACGGTGAGTAGTGACTATTGCTACGGTGAGTAGTGACTACTAAGATGAGCACTAGTAACTACATGTATAATGAGATCCTGTGAATACTCGATGTGATACTAGTCGAAAGTGTACTCGCTGCTACGCGGAGCTTTATTTACTACTGCCATATTGAACACTAGTGAGCACTGTTCATTGAGCATTACTGACAACTACGGTAAGCACTAGTAACTAATGCTACATTGATCACTAGTGACTACTGCTACGTTGATCACTATTGACTACTGCTACGCTGAGCACACTACTGCTTCGTCGCTCACTAGGGATAGACAGTAGGTAGTTCGACGACGTGTTAGTTTAATCTGTATACGGTCCTGTAGGGTATATCATGCATGTCAACAGCATTTGTAATGTAGTACGAGATTGTAAAATGTTTATGTACGCTGACGATACTTGCGTGATATATGCCGATAAGGACCTAAAGACTGTACAGAATAAGGTTCAAAATGATTTGATGAATATTGTTAAATGGGCGCATGACAACGGAATTATTATTAACATCAGCAAAACAAAATGTATGCATATACGGTCTCCTTATTGCCATAAAGTGGATGAGGTTAACCTAAGAATAATTGGCCATGATTACGAGTGTTTGCATAAAAAATCGAAAAATTGTAGCTGCCACGATATTGAGTTTGTTGAGAGTTATAAATATCTAGGGCTAACAGTAGACAATCATATGAACTGGAAATTGCACGTAAACAATGTATGTACCAAATTAAAATCTATCCTTGGTAAATTTTACCACTTACGTAAGGTGGTAAACAAAGCGACCCTTTACATGTTATATCACGCACTTGTAGACTCCTTAATATCATATGGTCTTAGCAGTTACGGACGTACCTTTCGTACTTACCTTGATCAAATTAAATACTTGCAAATTAGATTCTTAAAGTCACTAGTGAATAATAATATAAAAAAGAATTGTTACCAGAGGTATGAGAAACTGTTTTCAATATGTAAATTGTTACCTGTTCATGAAAAAACCAATCTACTCTTGGCATTAGAACAATACCACTGTTATGATTATAAGAAACCAGTTAATCATTTGTATAAAACTAGAAGTACTGCTAAGGAGTTATCGAAACGTAAACTAATTGTACCAAAAGTATGTAACTATTATGAAAAGCGCACGAGGGAGTACCTAATACCTACACTCTTGAACAGGTTACCAGATGATGTAAGGTCATGTCGCGATGTGTCGAAGTTTGTTTATAAAAAAAGAGTGAGAGGAGCACTGTTAGACGGACTTGGTCACAATTCGTGACTGGAATTGCCCGGTAGTAAAATGTTTTCTTCTATTTTTTTCCTACTGTGGGTTGAGGGTATATTTTGCATGTACGGTCGCCCAAGTAAGTGGTCTAACACTTTTCTTCCAACTTCCTATCAAATGAAAATGTCGCTAGTCGAACTTTCAAGTTGACAGCCTGTCTTATCGACGTTATATTGTGACGTGCAAAGGAATTTTAACCTTAGGGTGGTGGACCACATATTTGGCTGATGGTACTTATCAATATAGAACAGCATAGTGTGTATTAAAAATAGCGATTGAGAGCTCTCCACTTTCTGCCAACAAACTGCTATGCAGTTTGGCAGAGGTATATAGATATAAGTATTTTGTACTTCTTTTATATTCTATTTGAGTCAAATAAATTAAAAAAAAAAAAAAAAAAAAAAAAAACATATAAAAGACGTGCAAAAGACACCTTGGCGACCTATTTGCAAAATAATCGTTTTGATTAGTTAAACGGTATTGATTGGTTTCATCCAGGCCTGGTCTTCGTCTGCGGCTCGCGCGACGGTCTGATGACGGTCACAGGCCGCAAGCACAACATGGACGACATAATAGCGACCGTGCTGGCCGTGGAACCGATGAAGTTCATATACCGCGGCCGGATTGCCGTGTTCTCTGTGCGAGTGTTGCGTGACGAGAGGATATGTATCGTGGCCGAGCAAAGGCCGGACTGCGGAGAGGAAGAGGTCAGTGAACTTTTGACAGTTGACATTTTTTACTTACATCAACCGGGGTGACTTTGGTAATTTTGGGGCTACTTTGATCGTTTTAAAATTGCTATAAAATCGATATTATCCATATCCGGTGAATGTTTGGCATGTAGACGCAAAGGCGATCGACGAAGACATTGATTGGAAGCAGTAAACGCAAATAAAAAATAGCGGTTTTGTCATTAAAACTACTTTTTAAAGTCACCCCGTAAATCAAAGTCACCCCAGTTGACTGTATTTATTTTCGGAGAACCAACAGCTATAAATTACAAAATAAATTACTTCAATAGTACCAATGAAGCCAATTAAAGGATCTCACAACTAGAAGCTAAGCTTTACGATTAAGTTCGCTTTTGACTATTGATAATGTATTTTACAAGCTTTGTATTGACTTGCAACGTATGTATGTTTGTCCGCGTGGAATCTTGCGACTCAAATTTGAAGCAGATTTCATTTTGTTGAGCTGAAATTTTGCATACTTGTGTAAGTCAAATGAAGATGAATGAATAAATAAATATCTTGGGACAATTAACACCAATTAACCTAGTCCCAAACTAAGCAAAGCTGTTATATGGGTACTAGACAACGGGTAAACATAGTAAAATTATGCAAATGGACAAACATCCAAGACTCGAAAACAAACATTGGTATAAGTGCCGGCACGTAAGTCTAGCGATGACCTTGTATGCGCAGAAGTATAAAATACGGTATCCGTGGGTGCGCAGATCCCCTCCACGTGACTCGTCATCGCTAGACTTACGTGCCGGCACGTATATTTTTCATACAAATACGAGTATCTGAGCCAACCGGGACCTCAAGCTTTATAGTCCTGACTAACCACTAAGCCATCCGGTCAACTGATCACAAATAATCACCTCACAAATTCTTCCAGTCATTCCAATGGATGTCTCGTGTATTACAAGCTGTCGACTCCATCCATCAAGTGGGCATATACTGCCTGGCGCTGGTACAGCCGAACTATCTGCCGAAGACGCCTTTGGGCGGCATCCATCTGAGCGAGTGCAAGAGGCGGTTCCTCGAGGGCACGCTCCACCCCGCGAACGTTCTGATGTGTCCGCATACTTGCGTCACGAACCTCCCTAAGCCAAGGGAGATACATTCAGGTTTGTGCCATTGTCTCATTGAAAATGTAAACTAGTTTAGAGGCATAAGTGTGATAAGGGAACGTGCTGGTGTGAAAGAAGATATAGTGACTAGGATAGAAAGAAGTATGCTTAGTTGGTTTGGTCACGTAGAGAGGACAGAGGATGGATGAAAGTGGACTATAAACAGATCTATATGGGGAGTGTGAAATTGTGAATGGTTGCGTTGGGAGGGGAAGGCCTAGACGGACGTTCCTGGAGCAAATAGGAGACGTTTTGAAAAAAGGGCAGGTCAGGAGTACCCGGAACCGACGAGCATGTATGAAGAGATTGATGAATGTGGATGAAGCGAAAGAGGTGTGTCAAAATCGTAGCAAGTGGAACAAAGTAGTCTCTGCCTACCCCTATGGGAAAGAGGCGTGACCGTATGTATGTGTATGTATGTTAGAGACCATTATTTACAAAGACTACATTGTCCGTCTGTTTGTCTGTCTGTATGTCTGTTATCAGGCCCAAGCTATATCTCAGTATCCGTGATCGCTAGATTTTCACATGTGATGTATCACTGTTGCCACTTTAACAACAAATACTAAAGACGATATTTGTTTTTTTGTGCAGATGTTGGCCCAGCGTCGGTCATCGTTGGTAACCTGGTGCAGGGCAATCGGCTGGCGTCCGCTCAGGGCCGGGATATGGGCTACACCGACGACTCTGACGCCGCTAGGAAGGTAAATAATAAGTACAAAACCACATTTTTAAGTCACGATAAAGGAAAATTTAAAAGTGCGAAATTTTCCAATAAATCTCAATTTTTTTTCTAGTGAACTTTTCACATATCACAATTTTGCACATCTGTAGAGTTAGTCAATGACTATAGATAATAGCCACTTAGAAATGGCTCTTATTTTTTTGTAACCAATACCTTGTTATAATAATTAACTATACTTTATTTCAGTATCAATTCATATCCCAAATCCTGCGATGGCGCGCTCAGAGCACCTCAGATCACGTCATCTTCACTCTGCTCAACTCGAAGGGAGCAGTGTCCAAGGTGCTGACATGCGCCGAGTTGCACAAGAAAGCCGAGAGAATCGGCAATCTACTCCTAGAGAAGGGGAGGGTTAACACTGGAGACCATGTGGCACTCATTTTCCCACCGGGGATTGATCTCATTTGCGCCTTCTACGGCTGCCTCTACGTCGGGGCGGTCCCGGTCACCATCCGACCCCCCCACCCTCAGAACCTGCACACTACCCTCCCCACAGTGAGGATGATAGTCGACGTCAGCAAAGCTACTCTAGTCCTCTCTAACCAGTCTGTGATAAAACTGCTCCGCTCTAAAGAGGCCAGCAACGTGCTCGACAGCAAGGCCTGGCCGATAACACTCGATACAGACGACATGCCCAAGAAAAAACTACCTATCCTCTACAGAGCACCCACTGCAGAGATGCTGGCGTATTTGGACTTCAGCGTTTCCACAACGGGCATGCTCGCCGGGATAAAGATGTCCCACGCGGCAGTCACGTCTCTCTGCCGTTCCATGAAAATTGCATGCGAATTATACCCGTCGCGACATATAGCTTTATGCTTGGACCCCTACTGCGGCCTCGGGTTCGCCTTATGGTGTCTGAGCAGCATCTACTCCGGTCACCATTCGATCCTCATCCCGCCTTCCGAGGTCGAGATAAACCCCGGTCTCTGGCTCAGCGCCGTCTCCCAATACAAAGTACGAGACACGTTCTGCTCGTATGGAGTCATGGAGCTGTGCACCAAAGGCTTAGGCAGTTCCGTGAACCAGCTCAAGTCAAAGGGGATCAACTTGGCTTGCGTGCGGACGTGCGTCGTCGTGGCCGAAGAGCGCCCGAGGATAAACCTGACCAATTCCTTCTCGAAGTTGTTCTCCGCGCTGGGGCTTAGTCCGCGAGCCGTGTCGACTTCCTTCGGCTGCCGTGTGAACATAGCCATCTGCCTTCAAGGCGCCTCCAGCCCTGAACCTTCTACAGTGTACGTGGACTTGCGCGCATTACGGAACGACAGAGTGTCACTCGTCGAGCGCGGCAGCCCACACTCTTTGTGCCTAATGGAGTCCGGGAAACTGCTGCCGGGCGTGAAGGTCATAACCGCGAACCCGGAAACCAAGGGACAGTGCGGGGACTCTCATTTAGGCGAGATCTGGGTGCAATCGCCTCACAGTGCGAGCGGTTACTTCACGATATACGGGGACGAGAGCGACTACGCCGATCATTTCTGCGCTCAGTTAGTGACAGGGAATACTGGAGAGGTTTACGCGCGCACCGGGTATCTTGGGTTCTTGAGAAGGACGGAGATAAGTACGACGGCGAGCGCGGGGGATGAGAGCTCGCTGATGATCAGAGATAGCGACACTGAGTCGCTGGCGTCGGCTTGCGGGAGCGTCAGCGGGCTGAGTCAGGACACGCACGACACACACGACGCTGTGTTCGTTGTGGGCGCGCTGGACGAGACGATCATGCTGCGCGGCATGAGATACCACCCCATAGACATCGAGAATTCGGTCATGAGGTGCCATAAGAAGGTTGCCGAATGGTGAGTTGGTTTGATGTGTTTTAAGTTATTCGCATAGTTAAAAAAAGACGGTTCAAGCCTCACCGTAATTTTAGAGTCCAAAAACTTCTGTGTTAAAAAAATACAAAAAGGTATTCTTAGAACTTGTTTACTATAGTATACATTCCAAAATTAAGGGTTGCCTAAGAGTCACTATTAACATCTGGGACTTTTAAATATCTAGAAAATTCCCTCTAAGTTTCGGCCACGAGTAATCTACAATGTGATGTCAGATATTACGTGACAAGCACCGAGAGTTATAGTAATTTTGAGTGGAAATCGGGAAAGTTCTCACCAATTTACATTCGAGATATTGCTAGGAAAAATCTCCCTATTCACGGAGAGGCATTTGTTTCTCGTCGTTAATAATCTGGAGTTACTCGTAGTGTGTAGCTTAGTAGTTAGAAATTCACTGATATTGTGCCACTGTAAAGGCCATACCACAGATTATACATTATAATACTAGTAGTAACCATATTATGCGTGATAAATTATATTTTTTTTTTCAACAGCGCCGTCTTTACTTGGACGAATCTGCTAGTCGTGGTTGTGGAATTGGACGGAAGCGACAGCGAAGCCCTGAACCTGGTGCCTCTGGTCACCAACACGGTCCTCGAGGAGCACCACCTGATCGTGGGCGTAGTGGTGGTTGTGGACCCCGGAGTAGTGCCCATCAACTCGCGCGGCGAAAAGCAGAGGATGCATCTCAGGGACGGGTTCTTGTCTGATCAAATCGACGCCATTTACATCGCTTATAACATGTAATAAGATGGCGGAATTGAACAAAATGGCGACTGTCACTTGTCAGTGTTAGATTCGACCTTTGATTTAATTTGACACAATCGTTGTTGCTCCGTGGTAACTAGGATTTTTTGTTAAAATCACGTAACGATGTATTTAAGTGGTCGTTTTAATTTAAAATTAAAGTGTTAGCCCATTTCTAGCCCTAGAGCGATAATCGTTGAGGCTCTGAATCAAGGTTGACATCTACGCTGCATCTACCCTATTGAGGTAACACACGTCTAGTCTATGCAGTGTGAGCGAGATGGGTTGTCGTTTTCGATGTTTTAATAGGCTTTTTTAAGTGTTGCCAGCTAGAATCGAATACCGTTTGAACGCATTGTTCGAGCTGTAGATGGATTCTTCGAGTATTCCAAACTAATGTACTGTGAAATGTAAGCCAAGAACTAAACTAAATGAAATGGCATCAAAGTTCATGATTTTTATCAATTGACGTATTATAGGTATATATACATATAACCTCATCATGAATTAAAAACAAAAAATGGGTTATGGAATTTAGTTTTGACTGACACATGACATAAAAACTTAAACTCATAGTCGTTTGTTTTCTTTGGCCTTATCTGAAATTAAGAGGCTATAATTTGGCGGTTCAGAGGATAAAGTCTCTTGTAATGAACATTTTTGGAATTAAAATATATTAAATGAATTTGATGATCCATGTATCCATGTTTGCTCATCGGATATGTCTACAGGCTTGTGCGCGGCCATACAGCGTTTTAAACGAGTATCATCCATCTCTCGACCATAATAGTAACCTTAAGTACGGACTACGTTTCCCACGCTATAGTTGTATGTGTAACTGTCGCATCCAATTTACAAAATTGGCCCACAATTTTCAACTAGAACTTAAAATTGTAGTTATTGACCTATGTAGTTTGTTCGGTGTCGGCGGTAAATCGAGTTATAGGGTTAAACTTAAAAACTATATAAGATTGTTTTACCTAAAGTTACCAGTTTGGTGTCAAAATTGTTATAACTGAAATGTTAGATTAGGTGGTATCAAAACATAAAAATACTTGGATTATAGTGATTGCCGGCACCGGAACATACCCCAGTCGTTATCAGTTGTAATTTCCATGTACATTTTCGGCTCGTACCTATCGGGACAAGACTGATTCAAGTCTGAATTCTAGAAAAGATTTTTACTTTTACTTTAAGGTATTTTTACCTGCTCCTACGTCCCAGTATGTGTAACTTGAGTGTGACACTCGTTGGTATTTCGGAACAGTGACATGGATAAGTTATCGGTTAAGTACCGCAGACTCGGGTTTGTGCAGTTTATAATTATATTGTTTAGTGTAAGTAGAATGTTATAAATTATACATATAATTGGTAATTATCCGACGAGCAGCTTGTATCGTTTTTATTATTATACACAATTATACTGTTGTGATCATTATCTATCTACTTATAGTAATATAACGATATGGTAGATGTAAATGTATGTATTACAATCAGTAATATTTAGTGTTAGTGACGATAATGTTTCGCATTTAATACTTTTAATTTTATAACCTTGATTATTTTTTAATGCTGACAATAAATTTCATTATGTTGGTGTTCCGGTCTCGTGTCTAAAGATATTGACAAAAAACAATTGTATTAGATTTATTTTATTATAGTTAAATAGTAAACGAATAAGTGTGTAAATGTAATAAACAGAACATCCTGTAGTTACGATCTACGTAATTAATGTAGTATTTTCCTATATACATGTACGCTTTTTTCTTTTTAATCTTAGTATTATTTGACCCGCCTCGCGAATGTTAAGCCCGGTACGCGGCGGGAACTGATAGCTGGCTAACAGGGGAACTTCAACTCATGACACAATATGACGTCAGATCTATGCCGGAGATATAAATTATATATCTTTGCTAATGTAATGAAGAGGTAAACTTTTGTTCGTGTGGCAACTGTGAAACCAATTTCCAAAAACTTGATCATCCACCCGCCGCTTTCAGTTCGCTGTTGCTTAGCTAAGCTTTCGAATTTAAAAAAATTACACCTTACTTATTTGACTTGAATAGTTTACAATTAGCAATCTGAGCCTCTAGTGTAAGTTTTCATTCAAAGAAACGTCTCGAACGCGTTCACGTAAACGTCTCAATTACTATTGATCCAATATAAAAATTGGCAGCGCCACTTGCGGATAGAAGGGGCAACAAAGAGATGTATTTGACGTTTTAACATAAACGCGATCGAGGCGTGTGATGTTCTCAAAAACTTACACTCAGCATACTGGTGTAAGTCAGTTTTCATTTGCGTATTCCTCTCTTACCTTTAAACTAAATTGTTAATAGAGCGTTTTCCAAAAAAAAAGTCTACCATAATATTATTTTTGTATTTAACTATTTTGAGATTTTTTTTTATCAAAATCGTTTACCCTATCGATTCTCATACAAGAAAATATAGTCCCTGATTTTACTAAGTTTTTTTTTTCTATACGTCACGTTCCATAAAAAAACGACGAATTAACGACTTGAAGTTTTGGGACCATTGACGTAACAATAAATAAACAACTAGACTCCCAATCACGCTCAAAAACTGTCGGAAGCAAAAGTCTGCACGACGCGTCTATTGTGCAGAGTTTTGGTTGAGTCGTGATTCGACCGCGCTTCGATGACAATGTACATGTCTCTTTCGCACCGTAATCTCAAACGCTTGAGAACAAGAGACAGACAGGTTTCCAGCGCGTGGCGTCGTGTCATTACTTCTCACGATCGTATGCAATTGACATTAAACATTACTGCCACGAAATAAGGTGTTAATTTGAACGAATATGTTAATGTTATCTGTGTAAGTTGATGTGTTGACACACACACAACACATAGACCACGCCTCTCGGTCGTTTCTTGAGGGACTTTTGTTTGCGATTGGGAGTCTAGTTGTAAGTCAATGTTTGGGACCCATTTTTTCTTGTATAGGGATCGGTAGGGTAAACGATTCTAAGTACCAACCCAAAATAGTTAAATTCTGGAAATAAATATCATATAGACTTTTTTTTAAAACGCTCAACAACGATTGTCGTTGTAAATATTTAGGTTTACCGCGTTTCCAGAGTCAGACTGTGTTGCTCAAGCTAATACCACAATGTAATAAATAAGTTGATATGCTAGGCTCATTTAAAGTATTTACGATACAAGATCGCAGATCTGACTCTCGAAATGCGTAAAAATGTGTCAAAATGTGGTCATCGCTTAAAACGTAGGTGTTCATATTTGGACTGCAGTATCGCATATTAAAACGAATTTGGTACGATAGATAGGTGTATCGTCTGGTATTAAAGTTAATTATGAAACTTCTTTGTAACACCAAGTATTGCTGCTAAGCGCGGTCTGCACGGTAGCAGGGATGTCCCCGTCACTTTTAAATAACATACATGACCTAACGTATCGTTTGCCCTACTTATTCATAGACCTAACGCTTCTTTTGCTGAAATCGGAAATTTAATTTGAAACGAAAACGTTTTCAACATTCCCGCGTACTTTAATTTAGCGCTTGGAAATGGAGGCCTTACAGGCACGTTATGACTGTAGAGCTACACCAATTTTGTACTTGACAAAAAAATTTAATTAACTAGACATGAAAAAAATGTTTTTGATGTTGGTACAACACTTTGGACCTAACATGTCTTTTTTGTATTACATAGTAACTAAAATCGGACATTGTTACAAGTTTTTTTAATTATATTCCAGTTTGTATTAGTGTCTAAACTAAGTAAATGTAATGTATTGGGGTTCTCAATATTTATTCGTGTAAAAAATGCGGCGACTGCTCAAATTCACGCGCACTCTTTAACATTTGCTAATATGTATAGTATAGCTACTACTGCCCGCCTAGCACGACAGCGCACAATAGTCGCGTCGCGCGCGAGATAGATTATCCGTCTCTTTCTAGAACGAAGAGTAAGAAAAAGACGGGCAATCTATCTCGCGCGCGACGTGACTCTTGTGCGCTGTCGTGCTAGACGTGCTGAAAATTAATATTGTTGGTATAGTTCCCCAAGTCCTTATTCCGTTATAAAGTAAAATACATTTTATAAAATTTATTTTAAGGTAGGCGTCACATTAACAAAAAAAATAACAATTGACGACACATTTGAACGCTTTTGGTCTGTAATAGTTGTCTAAACAACGGGCTGTTTTCCATACACAGTTACATGAAAAGTGGCCCGATATTTTTGGTCGGCAGTGCGAACAGTGCAATAATGCTGTGCTTAAAGTTCAGGTGTGTGGTCTTATGACGTAGTGGCGTGTAGGTGACGACTTGTGTACGCGTCATTGGCGTTCAAAAAGTTAAAGTGGCGTTCCATACCAACTTTCGGTACAACGCGCGTTTTCAGTTGAGATAATGGAATCGAGAATGTAATTTAAATTATTACAGGTAATATAAAACTGTAAATGTAATCCATTCCAGTTTCTAAAAAATCATCTATGTATTATTTTCTTGTTACAATCACTATTATTTTCGTCTAGTTATAGACAAATCTATTCTTTTTGTAATTATTTATTTCTAAAAATGTAAATATTATTTTGTTATTTAATTTTACGTTATGATTTTGGTATTGTAGCTTTTACGTGTCTGGCTCGAGCCAACTAGTTTAACATCGTATCCGCCACCTGGTTTTGTATCACGAACAGAATTCCTTAAGTCGTCACTTGTAGAATATTTTTTATTGATTAAAATGTAGTCAGTATACGGTATAAGTGTACACGTAGTTATATCTCAGTTTAATGAACGAACACATTATTTGTAATCATACTTAATGTAACTACGTTATAATGGAGCATAATAGAATAAAGGATTGGGCGCAGGGAGCCCGAATGGCTTAAGGCACGTATATTTGAGCACAGGATCAACTAGTGTAAGAATAACATCACATTTCACGCACTCTCTAACCGTTTACCGATATCCTACTGTTGCATTTACTGTCCGCTGTTCGGAACTTTGGAGGACTAAACGCACAAAATTATTAATATTTTCGGACAAACTTTTGTTGAAGTGATTATTTGTTAAGACAAAAACAGCCAAAGAACCGTGTAAGTGCGTCGTCTGCGACCGCTTTTGAAAGTTTGTGATTCTTTTCTGAAAAATGAATAAATAAACGTGCATTCTGATGTGTATGATCTTTTATTATCATCAAATATATAAACTTATTACCTGCTTTCAATTTAAGTATAGGTGGAAATATGGCGTTGCTTCAGATGGCGGGAAAATTAGGATATACATAACCTATATCTGCTACCATTATGTAAAACCACAAACCATTAAAAATAAGGCGTAAACAAAATCGATTTGATTCGCGCATACACCATTCACTTAACTGATGTATTATAATATTATAATTATAATACCTAGTTATAAATAATAATATGATAAAATGAAACTAGATGCGCTCGGAATCAAATTTCTGGTAGATTCACGATAAGCCGCGTTTAGCATGATTCAGGTGTAAAAGGGAATCAAAATATTGATGAGTTGCTAGCCGCATCGCCTATAACATGATTCTAAAGATTTTCGGCCAAATCATGCTAAACGTGGCTTTGACTTGTTACCTGAGGCTCTATCTACCTCGTAAAGGATAAAGACGTGATTTATGTATGTATTCACTTATCTGCCGAAAAGAAAACTCATCCTTTTCATGGGATCCAGAGGTTTAGAATTTTCAAAATTTAAACATTATTAAAACGCGACTAAGTAATTGAAGTGTCACTCTTATACTACTCTACTCATTCGTCGTGCCATTTAGTAGCGTTGATTGTATTATCTAGTTTTTTATTCGTGATCGAAGCAGTACATTACTCATACACTCAGTACCTACGTAAAAATTTTGCATCGGCAAGCACGACCATATCAATTTTCCCGCGTAAATATGCGAGTCGCAACCATAGAGATAATCAAATAATGCCAGGCGCACATAAACAAAGCTAGAATTAATGCATTTTATTTTACTTTAATTATTCAATTGTTGTTTAGTTAAATATTCTTGAAAAAATGTTGTAAAACTGAACATAGTCGTTAAAAAAACAATTGTTTAAAAACTGTCCAAGTACTCCGACCTTGTTATGTTGGTCACGCGAAATTTGTCTGCTTGTATGATCTGACGACCACTGGATGACGTTTCGTTAACGTTTATAATTTATAATCTGTGCTTCGAAACACTCAGCTGCTGCGCTCGATGCGTTCAGCGCGATTGTCGTTCTTCTCGTCACGACATTGATAAACACAGAATTCTGATTTCGTTTTTTTTTACGTTATTCTCATTTCTGTGTATTGTAATCCGCCACGTCTACAAGGTGGCATGTGAGCTTTACGTAAACAGTACAAGGGGACGACACAATTGGGTCAACCTATTAAAGAAGTGGTTTGTTTAGCAGTGAGTCATTCGTCACATTGTTTAGGAATTGCGTGTAATGGCTTAGCAATGTTATCGTTCCTGTTTAAATAGTGCTGGAGTGATAGTGAGCCGGTCCCGATGGATACGCCGCCGGTGCCGAAGCCCCGGAGCGCTTTTTTGCCCCAAAATGACCCGCTCAAGCGCCCCGTGCCGCTACCGCGCACTAAAATCACCACAAACGACCGAGTATCAGCCTCGGACATATTCCGATCGATCAGTTCTGTTTCCAAACAGTTGACGGAGGACGTGGCGTTAAAAGTGAGCAGCTCAGCCAAGTCGGCTAATGAAAAACTAGAGAAGTCCATTCAGGATGGGTCGAAGTTTGCGAAAGGTACGTTGGAGAAAACTATTACGACGTCGCGCGCCGTGCGGGACTCTGTGACCAAGTCCGTCATCGAGGGCACGAGGTCTGCAGGCATGAAACTGCGGAGACCAAAGAAACCTGAAACGTTAGACGAAATAGACAGCCAAAGGTGTGTGTCCATGCCAGTAGTAGATGTGAGCCTGTTTGACAACATACAGTTCCACTCTCCACTGCTGGAGCAAAAGAGATACCGGACGGAAATAGACAATGCTCAAAACTCACAAGAATTGCCATCTCTAAACGTCAATGCTTCTCACTTCGATGATCTCTCCCTGTTCTCAACAAACTCTGATTCTAACACGGACACTGTTAGCAACTTCTCGTATGACAGCCGGGAATCCGACCAAAACAATTCAATTAATTTAGAGAATGAGCAATTGACGTATGACACACCGAAACCCTCCCGAGCAAACAGTATAGTCAGCTCAAAATCAACACCTGAAGTACCTGAGAGACGCAAGAAGAGAGAGAGCAACATGGAATTCATGAGACAAAACTCCATGTATGAAAATTGGACACTACCCACTAGTAATAGCAATGCCCAATCTAAAATGCCAGCAAGTACAAATAACCAAACAAATAGACCAAGTAAAAGTACAATATTTGAATTTGATCCTCTGAACACCAGTAAATCCAGTGTCAAGTACGACGGAGTCAGCAACGAGCTTATACTGCTGGAGTCATTCTTAATTGGAGACACGTACGGGTCAATAGTTACCACGGACTCAGCAGATGACACTTTTGACTTCCATGACAATGAATACTTCAACCCTCCTACACCTCCTGAAAGATCTGACAGTCTCTTCCCTGAAAATGAGACAAAATCAGACACACCTGTGGACAAAGACAGGAACTCCAACTGGTTTACGCCGAATGAATCAGAACAGAAAACGGAAGATGTTAAAGGCTCAAATACACACTCGGTGATGCAAAAATTCTCAAGTATGTTAAAGTTAGACAATGTTAGGCACAAATCAATGAAGCCCATTGTTTCTAAAGTGGATGTGGTGGAAAGGCCTTCGTTAAACTCGTTACCTGTTCAGTTTTATAGTGGGACAATGACTAAAGTGATGTCTGGGGGTGTAGAGGACTTGTTCAAGAACACACAGACACGGTTCTGCGTGTTGTCCGATCAGAAGTTGCTGTGCTACACAGATCCGACAAACTCTATCTTGAAGGAGACTTATACGCTGGACAGTATCAATTCGCTGCAAGTTGTACTGCCCTTATCTTCTAGGTAAGTTTAATCTGGGTCATTATTTAACAAATATTTTTTATATGCTTGGAGTTGAGTTATGATCAAACATTAAATCATGATTGTTTGTTGTTAGTGTTGTCACAGTTTTCTGCTGTGTTATTGTCATGTGACACTAACAACTTCATTTAATATGAAGTACTATATAGGGTACCTATTTTATCCCTACTTTAATATTGACGCCCTTGTTGCCTGATAGTGTCATTGATTTAGTGATGGAACTCGAATCACGTTTCACTCGAGTCACTCAAGTAGTTTTACTGTCACTCAGACTCTAGTGAAAAATAAGTTGACTTGGCTGTCGAGCGACTCGATGGCTCGAGTCGCCTAAAAATTCACTCGACCGGCGAGTGACTCCGACCACTTGAGTTTACTCGAGTTGCCTGTACTGACTCGAGTGAGAAAGTCAAATTAAGACGATTTCACTACACTACTACATTGATTGTTGTCTGTTAATTAATAACTTATCTTGTTTGACAATTGGCTACCTTCTTACTCACTAATGAGTCATCAGGTCATTAGGTACAGTTGACCTGATGATGACTAATAATGTATGAGTAGTCTATTTATTTAGGAATCATAATGTTTGTACAGGATTTATCGCACCTATGCCGGTAAGGCATGGTCGTTTTTTACGCATGAATGATTTTGAGTTTTAAATAACCTTGGCTCTCATCTCAAATTCCGTTACACAGTATAGAAGGAATGCCACATGGGCAACTACAAATATTGGAAGTAGCACGTTCTGTGAGACTTTCATAATCCAAAAGCTTTCCTAATTCAAAATTAAAAAAAAAAAACGATTTTGTTTTTTTTTACATTTTTGAACAGAAAACATCAATCTATCATAATTTTCTCAAAACCTATTAAACAGATATGCGTCCTTGTGAATTAGGACGGCGGTATGATAGATCGATGTCTAATTTGTCCAAAAATTAAAAAAAAACTAAGGGCCCGTTTTACCACTCTGTAAAGTGGGTGACAGACGGGCGAGTATCTTACGGCTCGACTTTACTCACCTGTGTCAGTCTAAGTACGCGTACTTTAGAGTAAAATACAGGCGAGTAAAGTCGTCGAGCCGTAAGTACTCGAACTTACTCGCCGGTCTGTCACCCACTTTAAGTTCCTGATATCTCATGAAGAATCAGATAACTGACATCAGTTATCTGATTCTTTTCTTACTACGAAACAGACATAGACATAGATAACCGACACTTAAAATATCAGGGTCTTAACTGATCGTGACTGGAACTTGACAGATAGTGGTAGAACAGGCCCTGAATCTCTTGCGCATGCGTCCTTTGGAATTAGGACGGCAGTGTAGCCCTAGAACTAGTCTATAGCGCCGGGTACACTAAATAAATATGAAAAACTAAATTCCGATTATCAGAATCACGAATCTTATTATCCCGAATATTAAATTTCCGAATACGATTTCGAAATGAAGTTTCGGAAAATTAATAATCGGAATTTTGTTTTTCGGGCCAATGACACTTAGGGCTTTTCATTATTCGGAGTTAGGTATAAAAATCGGAATTTTTTAATTCGGGTAAATGAATTTCGTGTTTTTTAGTAAATGGAATTTTATTTCATAGGAATTATGAAATTCGGAGTTTTAAGAAATCGGAATAAGTAAATTTGGAATAAAATATTTCGGAATATTTGGGTGTTCTCCTATAGCACCACAAGCAACTCGTACATGCTCGAGCTGTCGGTGACCGGCGCGCGCTCCCCGCGCAAGGTGCTCTTCAGCTGCGCGAGCGCATCCGAGCGGCGCAACTGGGCGCAGAAGATAGCAGAACATCTCGCCGGAGAGTTCCCCAACAAGTACACGGCGGAGTTCACGCGGTGCGGATGGTGCTATCTCAAGGTATGGCGGCTTTGGTCATCTAACTTCTAACTAATATTATAAACTAGCTTCTGCCCGCGACTTCGTCTGCGTAGAATTAGATTTACATTAGGCAGCTACTGCCCTTGATGTTTTTATCGCTAGCCCGCGGGAACTATTCAATTTTCCGGGATAAAAAGTAGCCTATGTTTTAATCGAGGGTACCAGCTATCTTCGTTCCAAATTTTATCCGAATCCGTCCAGTCGTTTTAGCGTGATGAAGGAACAAACATACACACTCACTCACATCGTCACATTGTCACTCACAAACTTTCGCATTATAATATTAGTAGAATTCGAAAGTATGGATGGATGGATGTTTGTTTGTTACTCAATCACGCCAGAACGGCACGAATCTGGATGAAATTCGGCACATAGATAGAGAGAAGTCTGGAATAGCACGTAGGCTACTTTTTATCCCGGAAAATTCCCGCGGGATAGCGATAAACGAATTCTTTGCAGACGAAGTCGCTGGCAACAGCTAGTACATACATACTGTCATGTCTCTTTGGGGGCCTCCATTAATTGACAACATTTCATTTTTATAACACCTGAAAATGTATATATGGTTCGAAAGCATTTTGCCTCCTGATCACTGCAATATGTTTATATAATTTTAATATCGCTTATTATAAAAAATAAAAATTAATTAAAAATATGTCCTAATTTTACCAAAACTACCACAGGATGGGTGAAATGCCTTTGCCTTTTTCACGAGAAAAAGTAAGCGACCATAATTTTGTATTTGACAACTTCAAAGTACAAGGGGGGCAACTCTGTAATTCAATTTTTGAAGTTCGTTGCATACCTTCTCTCTCACTCTCAAGTTAATGACTATATTAGTATGAGCGGAACAGCACGAAGCGAATATCGAAAATCGAATATCGGAGAATAAGGCCTGACATTGTCAATTTGAAATTGACGTCGGTTTTTTTTCTATACAGAAAAGACAAAAGGATAATGTCTATTCTGTGATAGTTTCGGAGTTACGCCCTTTTAGAATAAGCAAAAATTAATAAATTAATTATAAATTAAATACAAACCCTAGCAAAAAAATTAAACTTCCAACATGTTCATCTTTTCAAACAAAATACAGAGAACCATTAAAACTATAGGCTCAGAAATATGAAATGTTGTCAATTGGGATAGTCTATTTTTTTACAATGCATGGTAAATCGAAATCCATTTCGAGATAAATGCTTTTTATACCGTTTTCTGTATTTACTTTATTTTATTTTACAATAATGAATTTATTACATGAAAAATAAGCAATGACCTTCATTTGGCATCCCCACGAATGACGTAGACGGTCCAAAATGTACTTCATTTGCTAAGTTTACAAATTCTTCACTATTTACGCGTCGATTATACTACGGAGTTCAACTTGGATCCGCAATCTGACATTTCATTCATCTTATGACATGACAGATGACAAACAAATTACAATCTTATTATGTCATTCTTGTTTTACAACGAATGTGAATTTACCATATTGAAGATTGAAATACTCTTTCTGAGTTTATACTGGATTCCGATAACCCTTTCTGAATAAATAGTACTTTTGCTTAACCCGTACACCGATCACCCTGCACGAACGACGTTATACGCTTCTCTCCTGGACAATCGACTTGGTTTGACCCCGGACACCGATCAGCCTGAACGAACGAGGACCTACGCTTGTCTCCTGGAAAATCGAGTCGGTTTGACCCGGGATACCGCTCAGCCTGCACGAACAACGAGATACGCTCCAGTAGAATGGCTGCCAACACCCAGTTTGTTAGAGCTGATCCAACAAATCTCCCCAAAATGGAATCATGGATGACGTTACTGATAAGCTCGTCAAAAAGTCCTTAGTTTTGGAAAAAAATACATATTCCTAAACTACTGACAAGTGTTCTATCTAAGATTAAGTGAAACTTGTTGGATTGTATTGTCATATGAGTGGTCAGTCACTATAAATCGTATAAACTATTAGTCTATTAAATAAAACAAATTTTATTCTTTATTCGCCTTTTATTACATAGACATAGACAGATACATATTACTTCTTAACCCACACACTATTAGAATGATAATGGTCCATATAACTTCAATGGTCAATTTAAGACACGTTGACCTCTTCAAACGGTTGTTAACATGTACAAACACTTTTTGTTTGTTATTGCGATCAGTATAACTTGCAACCAACCAACTTGCAACTTGCAACCATACATTTTTTTGTCATTTTGGAATCCGGGATGCAAGCGACGTTCAATTTCAGTTCAGGTGACTAGCACAGGTCGTCGGGTACGTTGGGGTAATCGGAATCCAGGGGAAGGCAGTTCAAAAATATGATAATAAGAAAGAATGAATACACTCGACGCGACTTGAAAAACTGGGAACGTAATGACATGACATTGGCACTAATGACAGTTTCCCAACTTCGCCACAGACAGATAGAAAATACATTAATGCCGCTGCTACACATACGTATTATGATCAATTTATCAAATAAGCGTATGTGTGGCAGGGGCATAGGAAACTATGACGTCATCAACCAAAATACTTTCAATAATTAATATTAAAAAAAATTGAGAGTTATATGATAAAATATTGAAATTAGTTTCTTATAATTGACTTCTCTGTCCAAAAAAAATATAAAAAGGACAGGTATTTTTTTTTAGACAATCCCAATTACATACATAAATCACAACTTGTGGATCCCTTTCCAGTGACCTCAATCATATAGTTTTCGCTTGCCCTCTTTATGATCGTTATTCCTTCTTACAACAACTGTCACTTCTTGGCGTTCCGTTTCCCATATCTGTCCCACCCCTTCTTGTCATAAATGACAAGTCTTTGTATATATTTAAAGTTTTATATGCACTCCTATCAGATAACAATATTCTAACTAATATTATAAATGCGAAAGTATGGATGGATGGATGGATGGATGGATGTATGGATGTTTGTTTGTTACTCAATCACACCAGAACGGCTCAACGGATCTGGATGAAATTCGGCACATAGATAGAGAAAAGTCTGGAATAGCACATAGGCTACTTTTTATCCCGGAAAATTGCGTAGTTCCCGCGGGATAGCGAGAAACGAATTCATTGCAGACGAAGTCGCTGGCAACAGCTAGTATTATTATAAATGCTAAAGTTTGTATGGATGGATGTTTGTTACTCTTTCACGCCAGAACGGCTGAACGGATTTGGATGAAATTTGAACCAGATAAAGATTATGGTCTGGAATAACACATAGGCTACTTTTTATCCCGGAAAATTGCGTAGTTCCCGCGGGATGGCCATAAACGAATTGGCATTGTTCATTTTTTTTAAGCGGTGGTTTTAACACCTTTATTTGATAGAATGGACTATTTCAAGGAACTAATTTGAATATTATGCTTCTACGTAGCTTTGTTTATTAATAATAAATATTTTTTCGCTGTTTGATAATTTGTTAATTTCGGTAGGATCCCAATCGCCTTCATACAAAAATATAAAAAAAACGGTTTTGTCTATGGTTTTGTCTATATGTCAACGTCATAGATCTGTGAATGTGTGTGTGAATTTAACGTCAAACTCACGTTTAATGTCAACAAATGTTCGCGTGTTCGAAATCTTTCCGTTCGTTGGTGTTGTTATTGTTTCCTGTGCTGTTTTTGCTTTTTCGTTTCATTTCTGCACATCTTTCCTGACTCCTACTTACATTAAAATGGTCTTCGCAACAATACATCGTGTAAACTTTGAAATATTCCACATTAGCTTGCGTACACTATTCGTTCCGCAAACCTTCTCTGATTTTCACAATAATTTTGTTTTGGGGGCTAGTTAGAGGCATTGTTGCATCCCGGCAGAAAACATTTTTTTATAAATATCCATTGTTTGTAACTGTTTTATACTTTGAATTTGCTTTTATTTCTAATGTTTGTAGGTTAAGTCAGAATGTAATGTTATGATGTAGATGTGACAGTGACAGCATGACAGATACCGTAGCTAAACTTTTTTTTTTCATTTTTGTGGCAAACATTTAATGCCCGATTCTTACGCAAAACCCGGTTGTTAGATCAAACAAAGGTCAAAAGTACTTTTACAAAAATATTTGCAATCGTAAAGTATTTTTGAAATCGGACAAGATAAATCGGTTATTTGATGGTTTTCCTCCAAATGGTTTTCGAATTGGAGCATACTAAAAAAAATGAACAATGCCAATTGTTTGCAGACGAAGTCGCGGGCAACAGCTAGTAAATTATAAGTAATGTTTATTTATCCTTTTAACCTTTCCTGATCTTTGCGTTTCCTTTTTTCCAAACTCCGACCCTTTCGTATTTTCCGTTCTTAATTCCGTATCCCCGTTTGGCTAAAAGCGCCAAGAGCGCGAGGCTATAAAAAAAAAATCACAACTTTATCCCTTACGGAGTAGAGCTGGGTAACAGGACCTAAGCCACGTTTAACATGGGCGTATAGGTGGAAGGGGAATCAAAATAGTGATTGGTTGCTAGCCGCATCGCCTATAACGTGATTCCTAAGATTTTCGTCGATTCCCGCGATGGTCTTTTACCATCAGCGCGGGAAGAGAAGCACCTGGCACATTCTATGTTTTTTCTTTGCTCTCAGACCAGCATGGTGGGAGGCACCACTAGAGCCTTTCTCCCCCTACGGTCTGTTCGAGTGATGTAGCTAATTATTTGATTTAACTTACGTATTTTTTCCCCTCCCCCGCCCCACTGCACGGTGGCTGCTCTTGGCTCCAGCACGTCTAGCACGACAGCGCACAAAACTCGCGTCGCGCGCGAGATAGATTGCCCGTCTTTTTCTTACTGTTCGTACTAGAAAGAGACGGGTAATCAATCTCGCGCGCGACGCGACTCTTGTGCGCTGTCGTGCTAGCCGGGCAGGTCAGAATCGACTCAGTTTATGAGTTTACCTATAATTTCTAAACGACACTGAAAATTAGAACACACAGAACAATCCGAAAAGTAAAGCTATGGCCGGGAATCGAACCCGGGTCCTCGTCATTCCGTGACGCGTGCTAATACCCCTACACCACCCATAGCAGGTAAGTAAGGTAGGCAGTTTACCTATAGGTACCCCTGGGCGAAGTGGCTTCCTTTGTTGAAAAAGTGCAAGGTACAACCTCTAAGAAACTCCAGTATCTTTGAGCCATGTCGGTGTCTACTCATAGTTATCAAATTGAATTTCCGTGTTCCGGATTTTATCGCGCAGAGAAATTCCGAGCATAACTGTCATAGCTTGTATGAGTCTGACCCTCTCTTAAAGGCCAGCTGTGAAGGCCTACGTCTCAGAGCCATAAGTCATCACTAGCACTAATTCGAAAACGGGTGCGGACTAGAATACATAAAGTTTAAAATGTATAATAGGTTAAAATACATAATGGTCCAAAAATATAATGGTATTTTCTGTGTAACTATTAGCACTATGAACTTTTTTGATAGCGTAATATATAAATTGGTTTAGGTTACGTTAGGTTTAGTTTCGAACAATTTTGTTCATTTGCAATTTTCTGATAATATCGCATTATATGAACCATTGTGTATTTTAACGCATTATACATTAAACTTTATGTATTTTAATACGTACCCGTTAAAAACCGTTGTTTTTAGGGGGCGTTCATAAAACACGTGAGGTGAATATGGCGATTTTTCGACCCCTTCCGTCATTTCGTGAGATTCTCACTTAAGATTGACATAAATGTGTATTTTAGTGTAGTTTGTACATAAATTCGAACTTAATTGCCTTAGATTCTTGAAAAACAAGTTTTTTTATTGCCAAGTCACGATATTAACATTTCCAATCGTCACAAAAATAAAAACAATAGGTACACAATATAAACACGGAACACATATTAATATTATCTTATCATTGATTATCATAACGACTTATCAGGACTAGCCTATAAAATACCTGCCTTAGCTAATTCACACCTTATATCAACTAAAACAAAGTCGCCTTCGCTACGCATGCGCTAATGTGAAAGTAAATGAAACTTATTGAACACGTGCGTAATAACTACATGGGTCTTATTCGGTTGTAATAAGAGCTATGTTGACGGTGATCGGTGACCTAGTGTTCTAAAAAAATAGCCTGAGAAAGCAAGTAACTGTTTTGAGAGGCTGGAGGATATTTTGGCTCGAGCCTTTAAGATCGGTTTTGTTTAAAATATACATACATTACATACATACATACCGTCACGCCTCTTTCCCACAGGGGTAGGCAGAGAGTATTTTGTTCCACTTGCTACGAAAACTTGCTTGTTTAAAATATAATTGTCTGTTATACTGTCACTCCACTTGGCGTATTTAGCCAAATATTTGCGAGAGTGAAGGGGATGCACTATATTGTTTCTAGCGTATGCGACGAAGATGCCAATAGCGCAACGCGTACACGCAACGCCAAGTGGAATGCCAGTATTAGGAGGGTGGTGTAGCGGTAGCACGCATCACGGTATGAGGATCCGGGTTCGATTACCAGCCATAGTTTTACTTTCGGAAGACTAAATCGTGTCAACTTAATAACGGTTGGCAAAATAATAGTTACCAATAAGTTTCTGACAATGTAATTTTTGATACAACCTTTTTTTCTGACTGTCCCTATTTCATGTTGTTAAGTTAACTGTAGTGGCGTTGTCATCCATTCTACATTATGTACTTATACCAAATAAGCCAATCGACCAACAACAGTTGAAGATTTGCCTACTGCGGAGACGGTTCTGACCGGACTACCAGAATTCCACTACTAGATTATTGTATTGTCGTCCGAATTACTCAAGTATGCAAAATTTCAGCTCAATCGGTTGAAGATATCTGCTCCGAAATCTAGTCGCAAGATTCGACCCGGACAATGCATACACCAAAAGTTAAATAAAAGTTTGCACAAAAAATCGAACTGGTGCCTTTTTCTGTAGAGGAATAAGGTTCCCCATTGTGTTCGCACGAGACAGAGTTTCTTTTCGTGGTTTAACCGCGGGCGAAAGCTAGTCTAAAAAAAGTAGCACTCCGGGAGTGAAAACAGCAGCTTAGATTAGATTTTAATGTTGTAACCTCCATGACGCTCAAGACGCGTTCCGTACTGGCCGCTTACAAAAAAAAACGTACGTATTTTCTATATTGACAGACCTCTAACAATATGCTGATGCCCTAGTAGGTACTTTTGCTCCACTACTCAACAAAACAGCTCTTGAAAATGGAACGCCATTCATTCGTATTTCAAAATAAGCTCTTAGTGGATCCTGATATCCTGGTACTTAAACTCTCCCTCCGTCTTACGCCTGACGCGAGTTTAACATTTTTTACCCATCCCAAAAGTGCTCAGTTTTCACTTCAATAAAAGGTCGACTGTGAATATAGCAGTGTGTTTCGAGTAAGGCACTCCCTTCATTATGCAGCTTTATCTTCGTCATATTGATTAGGAGATAGCATGCGGAACCGACGATAAGGCAGCATGACTATACGGCCCTCCTCTCTTCTCGTTACAATAGGTTATTTCAAACCGATATCAGTGCTAATGCATGTGTTCCATAAGTAGTACAAGCTTAAGGGGGGATTGGTATCCAATCACTTGCCAAACTACTTTACGTAAACGTAGTGCAAAATTTTCACAGATGATGTATTTCTGTTGCCGCTATAACAAAACAAATACTAAGAACCAGAATAATGTATGTCTGTATATATCTGTGTCCAGTATAAAGTGACCCTGCGTACATTTTGCTTTGGAGCAGGGCTCCGCTTACACTCGTTTATAGATATAATGGTACGTAGCCCTTCGTCCGCGAGTCCGGCTCGCAATTAGCCGGTTTTTGTTTTTGATAGACAAAATATAAATATTCTACGTTTTCAAAGGATTCATGTAACTATTGCTAGCCTTCGATTCTGAGCGTTGACGACTTGACATCTCTAATTGCCGTGACGTCTGTTTGAATCGGGTGTCGGTTTTCAATAGGCACCGAAATGAGACCGGCATTTCAGACAACGCTTTGTGGCTGTTACTGGTTACAGTTAGGATAATTTGCCAGTGAAAGTTGTTTTCGCTAATGTAATGAATAATATTTGGCGCTGCGTTGTTTAAACGTAACGAAAGAATAAAGAGTGTTCACTCAAATTATGCTAGGTACTTTCTTAATAGTAATACGAGTATTAGACTAATTAGACAGACATTTGCATGCTGTAGGCTTATTGTCTAAAGGTGGAAACACATTATTAACACGCGACGCGACCCGACGCAACGAATGTATGCGCATGGCGTCGCGTCGGATGTTCATAGTGTGGTTCTGGTCATAGAAAATAATACAATTTGATTCGATTCAACACGCGTCGCGCTGCATCGGGTCGCGTCGCGTGTTAACAATGTGTTTCCACCTTAACTCGCCCGCAATCGCCATCGCGTTCATTTTGACAGTTCATGTATGGGCTGACAATTGGCATCGGAATCAGCCAGCTGTCACATTCATACAAGAACTGTCAAAGTGAACACGATGGCGATTGCGAGCGAGTTAGACAATAAGCCTACTGGTCTAGGATGAGGAGGAACTAGAATGTACCCGTTGTTTCGCTTCCCGTGCGTTAAAAACCCATCGAGGGAATTGGCGAAAATCTTAGGATTAGGATGTTATAGACCCATCACTATTTTGATTCTTCTTTTCATCTATACGCCCACAATCATGCTAAGCGTGGTCAGGTCTTGTTACCTCAGGCCCTGCCTACCCCGTAAGGGATAAAGACGTGATTTATGTATGTACTAGCTGTTGCCAGCGACTTCGTCTGCAAAGAATTCGTTTATCGCTATCCCGCGGGAACTACGCAATTTTCCGGGATAAAAAATAGCCTTTGTGCTATTCCATACTTTTCTCTATCTATGTGCCGAATTTCATCCAGATCCGTTGGGCCGTTCTGGCGTGATTGAGTAACAAACAAACATCCATCCATCCATACTTTCGCATTTATAATATTAGTTAGATGTAATTAGACAGCCTAGTGGTAGATCCTGACTAGGATTCGAACCCTGTTTGGGCCGGATTAAGTTTTGCTTCTCGACGTTATGTAAAAAATCGGCCGAGTGCGAGTCGGACAGACACAAAAAAAATGTATTTGTTGTTATAGCGGCAACAGAAATACATCATGTGTGAAAGTTTCAACTGTCTAGCTATCACTATTCATGAGATACAGCCTGGTGACAGACGGACGGACAGCGAAGTCTCAGTGATAGGGTTCCGTTTTTACCGTTTAGGTACGGAACCCTAAAAATTACTTATTGAGGTCACTGACCGTTTTGATGGCAGGCGGAGACGGGCGGGACGCTTAACGAGGAAGTTACGTTTGACGCGGAACAATAACATTTAATTTATATGTTTTTTAACCTAGTATCGAAATGTCGTCAATGTGGACCGCGTATGAATTTTAAAAAAGAGATTTATTCAATACTAGCTTCTGTCCGTGTAGAATCAGACTTACATTAGGCAGCTACGACATTTGACATGTTTACCGCTATCCCGCGGGAACTATGCAATTTTCCGGGATAAAAAGTAGCCTATGTGTTAATCTAGGATACCAGCTATCTCCGATCTAAGTTTAATCCAAATCGGTCCAGTCGTTTCAGCGTGAAGAAGGAACAAACATACACACTCACATCGACACATCCATCCATCCATCCTCACAAACTTTCGCATTTATAATATTAGTAGGATTAGTTTAATTATAAGGTGCGGATATTTTCAGGGTATGTAATAATTAACCTAAGAATCAATTAAAAACATAAATTATTTAAGTATTGTGTGGTAATTTTTTGGTAGTTTTTTTGGTAGTTTTTTGCGGGTACAGGGGCGCGGGGTAGGCAACAAAAGGGACCGAGAGAGGTGCGGGGGGTAGTGCGCCTGCCGCCCGCCCCTCTCAGCCCCCTTTGTTGCCTCCCCCGCGCCCCTGTGCCGCGCGGGCGAGGCAAGGACTCATTTAAGAGGCTGACAACACCTAATTTTGTTGAAATTGATGTTATTTAAACACTTTTTTAAGAAAAACTGCACGCAAAAAAAATACAAAAAAAAATATAATGTTAATTTTTATCATATTTCAAACACGCTAGACGGGCTCGATACATAATTGAACAAAATCGGCTCGATAGAAAATAATTGCAAAGATTGGTCTTAAAATCACCATTAAACGGTTCTATGTCTTTATTTTTTCGACGTATGGGTCTGCAGTTAAAAACATAAAGTCAACATATTCATACCTAAACGGCTAACGAGTCATATTTCACAAATAATCCATACTTTTGTTTATTTCTTATGATTTGTGTCTTATTTGCAAGATTTTAGACGCGCGCCAAGCTGCCGGAATAGTTTCTTCTCTTTCACTAACAGGCACGTGAACCGTATGTGTGAAGAGTGGCGCTGCTCCAGGTCATTTGCTGTTGACAGCGACCTAAGAATCGTGTCATAGGCGATGCGGCTAGCAGCCCATGACTATTTTGATTCCCCTATGCACCAAAAATAATCATGCTAAACGTAGCCTTAGGCTCTGTCTACCCCGTAAGGGATATAAACGTGATTCCTGTACGTATGTAATACCACCTTTACCAATTTACTTGAGAGTTTCACGACATCTCAGTTCTCTGTCCATTGCTCTGTAGAGTCACTCACCTTGCAGCGGTCGACTAGTACTGCACGTAATGTATTATTCATTTGGTCGTAATCGTGACCTGGCCGCAAGCAATAACTTGATCTAGTACTACGTCTAGATGCTGATCTGTGATTGGCTGACCCAGATGCCCAACCTGGCTCCCGCCATTGATCTACGCCAGGGGTAGCGAACCTTTTTTTGGTGTTTTTTTAAGAAAAATATTATATTTGGCTATGACGTTTTCTTCTACATATACTGGGGCCTTACCATGACGTCGTAATGTGATTCAGTTTAGGTTCGCTCGCTGTCAGATTCATACTAAAAGTGACAGCTAAAACTTGAACTGAGTCGGAATTAGGACGTCATGGTAAGGCCCCTGATTTGGGAGCAAAGAAAAAACATAGAATATACCAAATCTTTGGAATCATGCTAAATACGATTCGGCTAACAAACCTATCACTATTTCGAATTTCCTTTCTACCTATTTATTCGCCTAAAAATATGCTAAGCGTGGCCTATAGATCTTGTTATGTTACCCCAGTCTGTCTAACCTTTAAGGGATATGGCGTGATTTATGAATCGATTGGTGCCAACCAATGGGTTTGCCGTCCCTGATCTACACAATACCTACCTCGCTGCAGTTATGCAGTTACATTATGCGCATGGGCATAAAAACAAGATTGAACTTTAACCTCTGTTGTAACTGTTGTTATAAACCGCTGACAATGTAACGAATACATTGACTCTTTATTGAACAAAAGAATAAAAATAATAATATTATAGCCCATTAATTCCGATTTTTTTTTTCATTACTTGTCGTCACTTTTTTTTTTTCAATAAAATCGCGTAATTTGGCGTGCCTCTTGGCATAGGCCTCCTCCAGTAGAATTGGGCTATAGGGCAGTGTGGATTGGGAACTTCATAAACACAATTGAATTTGTTCGCAGATGTGAACAAGGTTTCCTCACGATGATTTAGTTCACTGAAAAGCTCATGGCAAATGTAATGTAATTCTAAAGCGTCAAACGTTTTATCTAGTGTATTGGTTACATAACTAATTGTAATTTAATTGATTATTAAATCAATAAGTGATATCTTAAGATGTAATGTAGGTATATGCTTGTTTAATATTTAGATACATTAGATGACAGAGTACCTATAGACTTTAACCATGTTAAGTATATCACTTTATTTCAACATATATACATTTACATACTAGCGGTTGCCCTCGACTCCGTCTGCGCAGAACTCGTTTATCGCTATCCCGCGGGATCTGCGATTTTCCGGGATGAAAACTATCGTATGTCCTTCCCTGGGACTAAAACTACCTCCTTTCCTTACCAAATGTCATTAAAATCGTTGCAGTGGTTTAGGCGTGAAAGCGTAACAGATAGTTTTTAATGATTCACGGTTAAGTTCATTCGAAATATTATACACACCACACATCCCACACACACACACACACACACGCACGCACGCACGCACGCACGCACGCACGCACGCACACACACACACACACACACCGTAACAGATAGTCAGTTACGTTCGCATTTGTAATATTAGTAGGGATTGGTAGGTAGGGATAGGCATAGTCGAGGCCATAAATATCGATACAGCCGACATGTCAAATATATGTGTCACCGACCTTATTGTTTGTGGCATAAAGTTGTATAGATGTTTTTGACGTCTTGGTAACGTACATTATACTTATGGCCTTGACTGTACACATACACATGTAATATAGCTAGTACCCGCGACTGCATCTGCACATAGTAACGCTATCTCGAGTAAACTATGTAAATAGCTTCAATGTCAATCCAACCAGTAAAAAAGATATAGCAGGTAATTTTCGGGTATGTTAAACGGGTATGGACAATAGTAGGTTTGTTTTGGCCGCAGGAAATAGGGAGTGTAAAACTCTTGATATGGGTACTGAAATAATTTACCGCTTGTGACATAATCCTTTATCTTTGTAGCTGGTGGGTGGACGCTGGAAATAAACAGCATTATCATCGTCAGTGGTAAATTAGTTTTTTATTTAGCAATGCACTTTAGCAAATCTTGAAAATGACTTAGGAATTAACGGATTTTAAAATAAATTTATAATGGATAACCAATTATATTATAAACCGTAGATGCACCGCCATGTATAAAATCACTGCCAAAACTTGTCCCAAAAGTAAATGCCAAAAATATGAAAGTGGCAAATGCCAAATGATATTTCAACCACATTTTAAAATATTCCAAATACGACTGTATAACACAAACATTACAGTGTTATTTCAAATGCACGTGTCTGGAATATACGACATTATTAAAATTTAAACTGACAGCACGTCGTAAATCATATCGACAGCTCCATAGGGCCAGAGAGTGCTTAATGACAGATTCTAAGCACTCTGCTCGGGACGACTTTTGAGCGCTCGAAGCGAATCTAGGGTTTCTAATATCATTGTGGATAACGGAACGCGTTTCTGAACATGACGTTATGTTTTTCTTTTAATCGAATGAAATAGGGGGTCGGATAACAAGTTTGACATTTGAAGTTCGTATTATTCAAAAGTTCGAATTTCTAATTTCTGAGTATATGACTAGGTGAACAATGGTGGTCATCGTCACGTTCGAATTTCAAAAACCTACCACGCAAGGGGGAAAAAGCACATTTCGACGCAGATTTCGAAGGAGAAAGACAGCCTTTTCGAGCGAGTGAGATGAAATGTGATTCACTGATTCAATTCATTCCTGCCGGTTCTTTTGAATTTAGTTTCTATTTTGTTAGACCGACACAGCACTGCCGTTGTATTAATTTAATATGTTATCGTTGCAATTAATATGATAAGTTTGGAATGACAGAATCTCCTTTGTGTGTCGGCAGTGGGTTACAGATATGTTCAGACACTTTGCTGGATCGCGTTGTTAATTCATTAATACAAAGGCTTTTGTTGGATTAATGTTGGTAATACTAATTGGTTATAACTAGGCCGGGTAATAATATGCGATCAAACGGTCGTATGATAATCTTCCATACGAAAAGACGGTAAACATACATACATAAATCACGTCTTTATCCCTTATGGGGTAGACAGAGCCTGAAGTAACAAGACCTAAAGACCAAGCTTAGCATGATTGTGGGCGTATAGGTGGAAAGGGGAATTGAAATAGTGATGGGTTGCTAGCATCGCCTATAACATGATTCCTAGAATTTTCACCGATTCCCTCGATGGGCTTTTACCATGCGCGGGCAAAGAAACAACTGGTACATTCTATGTTTTTTCTTTACTCCCAAACCAGCATGGAAGAGAAAGACGGTATGTCTTATGCTATGATATAATCGTTGTTGCCCGCGTCTGCGTCTGCGCAGAATTCGACCAACCCTTTTACCACTAGAGTTGGATTCTAGAAATTCCTTGACAGTGGTTGCTTGCGATAAACTCTGTGTTTTCAGTCACGTGAAATATTTATGTTATAAATATGGAAATAATGTATTCCAATCTTTCGTTAAGATCTCCATTGTTTATGTTCGTATGCGTGTGCGACTCTCAAGGGAAAACTGCTTTTGCTCCGCGAATTGTTTATTAAGTTTGTTTAATTTGTTAACTCTGTTTACGTTTTATGAAACGTTTTGTTTGATTATAAGCGTTGCAGTGATTGTGTTATGTTTCATTATGTTTATGATTGGGATATGTAATTCAATTGGTAGTTTATAATGCAACATTTAAATTATGTTATGTTATATGAATGTCATTCAAAATGTATTTCCCGTGTGTATGTGAATGTTTGATATAGCCATCATGCCAAATATTTTTGGCATACATGTGTAGATGTTTTTGACGTTTTGGTAACGTAAAACGTACATATATTTATCAGTGGCGTGGCGTCAAATATATCAGAAGGCAAGCCGAAGGGAACTTAACTAGCCTTTTCCTCTAATTGGGATTGTTCATTTTTTTACAACATACCCTGATTTGAAAACCATTTCGAATTATTACCAACTATTTTTTTTTTAATTTCCAAAGGATTGTGGGAGAATTTCCTATTTCAGCCGGCCGTATATAATTAACGAAAACTCGTATCTGATTTTTTTAAACAATTATATTAATTAAATTAAGCCATGAAATGACAAAATATTCAAATTAGTTTCTTAAAATGCTCCATATTTTCTAAAAAAAATATAAAAAGGGGGGGTTAAAAAATGAACAATCCCAATTCTGCACAATAAATTGCCCAACCGCCTTAAAATAGGCAAGCCAGTGGGAATCGAGTTCTATGGACGCCACGCCACTGATATTTATGCCCTTGACTGTACTTAACTACTACTAAAAGCCTGTCTCGCTACTCTCTGTAAACTTCTTGATATCTCAAGGTGTCAGTTAGCCATGATTCCTTCTTTCTTCCTACGAAACAGAGACGACATCATAGATAACCGACACTTAAAATATCAGGGCCTTAACTAAGAGTGGTGAAACTGACCCTTAGTGTAGTCGAACCTTTTGATTCCTGACCCATCGTAGAACGTTCTCGCTTTATGGTGCGACCACACCGCCGCTTAAAAAACGGTGACGTTACGGAATCGCAACAAAATGTATGAAGATACGGTGAGAAAACGTGACGCCTACGACACGTCACTGCGTATACGCGGCGGTTTGGTCGCACCGTTAATCGTCACATGTTTTTTTTGTCAATTCAATGTACTTATAAACCGACCGCTTAATTGAGTCCTCGGATTGTAGTAATCCGCCGTATAATAATAATATGGGTTTTTGTCGATTTGCAATGTTCAACGATTAGCCGGATTGAAAGCGGCTGAATGTATTCGGCGCCATACGTTCTTCTACACGGCTAGCCGTAATGTAATACAGCGAGTCATTAGCCGCCGCTTTGACAGTATTTAGTTCAGTCGACGGAGCTCCTCTTCGCTTCGCTCCTATTCCCGCTCAGTTTGGGCCCTGACGAAATTCTAACCTAAACCTAACCTAACCTACCCACTAAAAATCAATCTTTATTTCTTATTTGGTGATAGTAGTACGATGCGGCTAAGCTTAGACCGCCTTATTGAAGAATGACAATCCGGCTAATCGTTGAACCGCCGCATTGCATAACGGCCCGTCATTCAAAACGGCTAGCCGTAATGTAATACGGCGGCTCACTACAATCCGTCTGCGACATGTACACAGGCCTTATACTCTGAAATTCGATTTTCGAAGTTCGTTTCGTTCCGTTCCGTTCCGTTCTCACTAATAGTTATTAATTTGAGAGTGAGAGGGACGGTGTGATATGAACTTCGAAAATCGAATTTCGGAGTAACCCCCCAGTTTTACGTGTTCCCTGGCCAGGACCCTATTTTATAAAGCTACACGTTACAATTTACAAGCGGATAAGTCTCTTTCTGACCCTATGTGTCAGATAGAGACTTCCGCTTGTAAATTGTTACTTGTAGCTTTATAAAATAGGACCCGCTTGCATAGCGGCCGGTAAGTTGCTAATTACGGCCCGTTAATATTTGCAGGCGATTTCGATCAAACGTGGCATTTAGGTGTTGTTACCTTAGGCTCTGTTTACCCCGTAAGGGATAAAGACGTGATTTATGTATGTATGTATTCGGTGAAACTGGGTTCATTTTAAGACAGTGTGTAAAAAGTGCGAATTAGCAAGCTGAAGTGGCAGCGGGCAGGTCACATATGCCGCAGAGCTGATGGCCGTTGGGGCAAACTGGTTCTGGAGTGGAGACCGCGTGTTGGCAAACGCAGTGTAGGGCGTCCTGTTGCTAGATGGGGCGATGATATTCGTAAGACAGCAGGCAGGGATTGGAGGAGGAGAGCTGAAGATCGAGCCCAATGGCGTGCTATGGGAGAGGCCTATGTCCAGCAGTGGACTGACACGGGCTGATGATGATGATGATGATGTATAAAAAGTGCTGCGCGAAATTGAAACGCTTGTATGTTATCTAATTTCATGGACAATTTACTGTCGATTCTTGGCGAATTTTTAATTGCACCAAACCTATTGTTGCGGTTGTTATTTCAAACATATGTGCGGAATTGCGGAATACAATCAAATACCTACTCAGCAGCACATTTGGCCCAGTCTCCGAGTACGAGTAGTCGAGTAACATTACCTATCCTAATAATAACCTATCCTACTAATATTATAAATGCGAAAGTATGTATGGATGTTTGTTACTCTTTCATGCCAGAACAGCTGATCGGAATTGGATGGAATTTGGAACAGAGTTAGATTATGGTCTGGAATAACACATGGACTACTTTTTATCTCGAAAAATTGCGTAGTTCCCGCGGGATAGCGATAAACGAATCCTTTGCGGACGAAGTCGCGGGCAACTAGTTTTATGTAAATACGAATGTGAGTATGGATAGATGTTTGTTACCCTTTCACGTCAAAACGACTGAACAGATCGGGCTGAAATTTGACACAAGGATAGACTATAAGGTCTATAAGCCTGGAATACACACATTATATTTTAATTAGATATATATGAACTTTAAATGTATTGGAATGGTCTTTACATATGTATATATTTATTATATGAGTGTGTGCGTGTTTATAATAGTTATAGCAATAGTTAGGAAACTTGTGTAAGCAAATTCAACTTGTGCTTAGCCAGTTACTGTCCCGCTAAAATTATTATGCCGTGGCGTGTTATTATTAACTCTTGACTTTGTTTTCTGCAATGCGTTCTCAGCGGCGCCAAGCCAGATGGCAAATTTTAACACGTCTTAAACATTAGTAACACAAACAATAAATTCTAAACTTTAATTCAAAACAATCTTTAAATTACATTATTTAGATGAAAAATCATAGAATGTACCAGATGCTTCTCTTCCCGCGCAGACGGTAAGAGCCCGTCGAGGGAATGGGCGATCTTAGAAATCATATTATAGGCGATGCCAGCAACCCATCACTATTTTGATTGTCTTTCCACCTATACGCCTACCTTTACGTCTTTACATCTTTACCTTAGGCTCTGTCTACCCAAGGATAAAGATGTGATTTATACAAATACAAATAATTTATTTGTCAAACATAGGTTAATTGTAGATTTGTATCACTATGCTGCGCCCTAGGGCATACAAATATCTTGCAGGCAGGTACATTCACGTCATACACTAAACCGATATACCGTCTGAAAACATCTTAAACATATTAAACTATCACGCATATACTCCTCGATTTAATAGTAGGGTAAAGTCACCAAAAATTGAACGATTAAGCGACTACCTCTCCTTTGAACCCTTTTTTCGAAGTGTTGTATGCCATGTATGATAGTGATTTTTTTCTGTAACGCTAAGCACATAGTCGACTTTGCATTTCACGACTTCAAACCCTTATATTACAAACGGATGTATACAAAAAAAAATATTTTTGCCAAAATAAGGCAAATTGCCCCAAAGTTGAACGATGTGCCCTATTTATGAACGAATTGACCCCAAAAGATGAACTAATATATTGATAATAAAGTAATAGTGGATAGGTGGTCAACTTTTCCCGTAATTGAACATTGCCCACTAAACAAATATACACGAATATACGTGTAGTTATGTGTATTTCTGAAACAAATGAAAATAAATAAAAAATAACAATGTTCACTTAGATACCCTACCCCAAACATGAACGACAAAATGTTGTTAGTTCAAGTTTTGAGCAAGAAATCTATAAGATGAACCAATTAAATAAATTCAAGGTTCATGTACTGAAATAGAAACCAAAAGTTGAACTAGTAACATTTCTTGGTTCAAGTTTTGGGCATGAAATAATAGTTGAACAGTAGCGATTCCCATACAACAAAAATATCAAAAATCTTCGCCTTAGGAACAAAATAATTTGTTCAACTTTTGGTTAAAAAATCTGCGATAGGTATACAACTAATTTGAGTCATAAACGGTGTGTCTATCATTTTTATGAGATTTTATAAATGCATTTGAAAAAATACCACTTTGCCCAATAGTTGAAGACCGTTCAACTATTAGCTCATACCTCTGATTTTGGAACCATTACTTGAACAGCGATTTTATCATTAAATAATATAAAAAACAAAGTTATTTATTTACGTAAATATTAGAGACATAGTCATGAATACATACCAAGCATAAAAATGTTAATCAATGCATTATTCAATTTTATATGCAATTAAAAGCTTAAAATGTGAAGGTCTTATCTTAAGAAGGATTCCATATAACCGGCACTTTTGCCGGGAAGCCGAGACGCGGCGACCGTTCACGTTCGCATGCGTGACGCAATTGACATGGAATTATATTTTTCACCTCGGTGAAGTGTTGTCGCATTATGAAAAAATATTCCCAAGCGTCTCAAATGTGCCACGATTTAATTATTACGGTTTTTAGGCCAAACGTTCAACTTCTGGGTGTTGTTCATCTTTTGGTTCCACTACCCTAGGCCTTATCCGCCAAAAAGTTTAAAATACGTTATTTTTATACGGTTTTTGTTTTATATTGCACCAAATAAACCTTTTTCTTTCTTTCTTTCTTTCTTTAAAATCATGAACATCCTCGGTCATCAATACATTCTTCGGAAGCTTATTAAAGATTTTTGATGCTATTCGAAATACACTTTTAGCAAGCTGTGCTGTTTTGTATGCTCTTCTGTCTATTTTACATTTTTGGCGAGAACTCTTAAAAACAGGAAATTGGCTCTTGTTTATGTACATACATACACACGTACACATTTAGCTGCGCTAGTTTTTCGTACTACCCGCACTTGGTCATTATTTTGCAACGGCGCCATATATTATCATATTGATGTATTGTAGATGTGAGCTTTGTTTGTTGCAGGAAGGCGTGAGTGGCGAGTGGCGGGGGGCGTGGCTTATGCTCATAAGGCGAGTGCTCGTATACTACACGAGTCGGGAGGCGAGCATGTGCTCGGTGGACCTGAGGAAGACGCGATGTGTCGGTAAGCAACACCGGTCATATATCACTGACAAGTCGACAATTGTCAGTGGCTAGTGACAATCCTATTCACATTACAAACTCGGAAGGAAACGCCGGTTGGCTTCATATTGAATTTCGAATTGTCACATGTCGCCGACAATTGTCGAGTTGGTGAAATAAGGGCCAGGGGCCTTACCATGACGTCAATGCGATTAAATTTCGACTCAGTTTAGGTTTTAGCTGTCGTTTTTGGTATGGATCTGACAGCGAACAAACCTAAATTGCATCAGAATTGAATCGCATTCAGACGTCGTGGTAACCTCCCCCGGTCCATATCACTGTCAAGTCGACAATTGACAACATTTCATATTTCTGAGCCTATAATTTTAATGGTTCTCTGTATTTTGTTTGAAAAGACGAACATGCTGACAGTTTAATTTTTTCGCTAGGGCTTGTATTTAATTTATAATTAATTTATTAATTTGTGCTTATTCTAAAAGGGCGTAACTCCGGTACTATCACAGAATACACACTTATCCCTTTGTCTTTTCTCTATAGAAAAAAAAATTACGTTAATTTCAAATTGTCAATGTCAGGCCCTATTCTCCAATATTCGTTTTTCGAGGTTCGCTTCGTGCTGTTCCGCTCATACTCATAGTCGATATCTTGAGAGTGAGAGAGAAGGTATGCAACGAACTTTGAAAATAGAATTTCAGAGTTGCCTCCCTTGTACTTTTGAAGTTGTCAAAAATACAAAATTGTGATCGCTTAATTTTTCTCGTGAAAAAAGCAAAGGCGTTTTACCTATCATGTGGTAGTTTTGGTACCGGAACACAGCAGTGCAAGCACTGTTGCTTAGCGGCAGGATTAGCGAGTAAGATGGTGGTAGCGATCCGGACGGACCTTGCACAAGGCCCTACCACCCTAACATCCATGACTCGAGCACAAACATTCGTATTCATCATACAAATGTCTGCCTCTACCGGGATTCGAACCCGGGGCCTCTATCTTCATAGTCAGTGTCACTATCCACTAGGCTATCCGGTCGTCAGATGAAACTGGTGTGTTTACGAACGCGTTAGAATAGATTGGAATTGAGTATAGGTCAATTAGTACAATGTATCACACGACTCTGCGCATCTGCGATCCCTCCGGGGATGCGGGTGTCTATGGGCAGTGGTGATCACTTACCATCAGGTGACCCACTTGCTCGTTTGCCTTCCTATTCATATAAAAAAAAACTCGATTCGTGTATCACTGATAATCATATCCTCTGAGTATTTCGGAATTTATTTGCGAAAATTACATTTTGTAATTAGCCATGAGCTTTTCGGTGAAGGAAAACATCGTGAGGAAACCTGCACACATCTGCGAAGAAATTCAATGGTGTGTGTTAAGTTCCCAATCCGCACTGGGCGCGCGTGGGAACTATAGCCCAAACCCTCCAATACACGGAGGAGGCCTATGCCATGAGGCACGACGAATTACGCGACAATTTAATAAATAAACTACCATAACAACAACAACATGTACCTACTGAAGTTGTAGCGAATTCGGAATAAAAAAGACTTATAAAAAAAAAGATAATCACATCAGATACATGACAGTACACAGAAACACTTAGAACATTACGTGTCGGTGTGTTCTCGACATCTCGAACCTGTCTTATCTAGATACTGCGCCGATATCATTATTGGTTCTTACGAAACCGGCGGGAAGTCCTTTCTTTACCGTTTGACTATGCTATCTGGTTCACCCTTACATCACTTATAGTATTTCCAATCATTTATTTTCTCGATGACAGCACCCGTAGAATGTAACTGCGTTTAGTTACGCAAAAATTAACTTTTAAATGCGAGGTATAAAAAGTACGACAACTGGGAAGTTTTGTTCCTTGATCCTATATAATATTCATCTAAGACTAATTGGGTCCATATAAATATAAATAAATAAATAAATATCAGGGAACAATTCACACAAATTGACCTAGTCCCAAAGTAAGCGCTAGTAAGGCTTGTGTTATGGGTACTAGACAACGATATACATACTTATATAGATAGAAAACATCCATGGCTCAGGAACAAATATTCGTGCTCATCACACAAATATATGCCCTTACCAGGATTTGAACCCGGGACGCTTGCTTCGCAGGCAGGGTCACTACCAACTAGGCCAATCGCGTCGTCAATATATGCAGTATTTTTTTTATTACGATAAATGATAAACGTTTCAATAAAGTTGCATTCTATGGCAATACACATAGTGATGTTATGATTGAAATACCGGTATTATATCGGTATTGTGTATATTGAACTAGATGTATTCCCACGACTTTGTACGCGATGTAATTTTTGTCCCGGGATAAAAAATAGTCTACTATAACAACTCAGTAATCATGTAGGGTTCTAATGGTGAAATAGTTTTTGTTTGTGCAGTAGATTTTAGTTAGACGCCTTCTTGAACGACTGGATACTTACCGCAGCAGACCGGGAGCAGTGGAAGAGTTGGGGAGAGGCCTTTGCTCAGCAGTGGGACACAATAGGCTGATAATAATAAATAATCTTTCCTCTTTATAATATACGTAATTATAAGTATGTATAAACAGGCGATTAACAATGAAATGAAATAATTATAACGGTAGGTTTTTTTTTATTGGATCGATATCGTATTTACTGATCACTTATTTGGTTACAACACTATAACTATCAAATAGATATGTCATCGAGAAAATAAATGGCTGGAACAACTATAGTTGATGTTTATGAGTGAACCTGTTAAAACTCACACGGCTAAGAATTATTTACGCGAGAGTTGACTCGCCCGTTGCTGTGACGTATCGTCGGAAATATCTGCGCGCCTGATTCTTTAAAAACTGGATGGATCGGTTAAGAATTAAGAATACCACAACACTAACATACATAATATACTTCCATACGTCTGGGAGAAAGAATAAACGTAGAATGAACCAGTTGCTTCCCTTCCCGCGCGGTAAAAGCCCATCGAGGGAATCTGCGAAAATCTTAGGAATCATGTTACAGGCGATGCGGCCAGCAACCTATCACTATTTTGATTACCCTTTCCACATATACGGCCACAATTATGCTAAACGTGGCCTTTAGATCTTGTTACCCTGAGCTCTGTCTACCCCGTAAGGGATAAAGACGTGATATATACATATATGCATGTGTATGTATCTCTTCTTCAATACAGGGTGTATCAGACACCCCCTAACAATAATCCACTGAGGTATATAACCATAATAGCTATAGAAGCTAAAAAATATATTAAAAAAAAAATTGGAGTAATTTTTTTATATATTTTCTATAGGAATGATTACAGTTAATACTACCATTCCTATAGAAAATATAAAAAATTATTTACTCCAATTTAAAAAAAAATATTTTTTTTAGCTTCTATAGCTATGGTTATATACCCCTATGGATTATTGTTAGGGGGTGTGGCTGATACATCCTGTATACATAATATTCGATTATGTTCACATTACTTTACAAATAAATATTCGACAAGTGAATGTTATTAAGGGTCAAGACAGACAGACGAACCGATGGACAGACAGAAAACGTGATCCTACAGGGTGTATCAGATACCCCCTGACAATAATCCACTGGGGTATATGTATAACCATAGCTACGAGTATAGAAGCTGAAAAAAATATTTTTTTTTTTCTATAGGAATGGTAGTATTAACTATAATCATTCCTATAGAAATAAAATATTACTCCAATTTTTTTCAAAAATTTTTTTTTAGCTTCTGTAGCTATATTATTGTTAGGGGGTGTCTGATACACCCTGTATAAGGGCTCCGTTTCTAACTTTTGAAGAACACAAAGAAAACACAAAGTGAAACATTTTATGGATGGCTTGTAATAAGTTTGGCGATCGTATTAGGCGATCGATTCAGTGTAATTGCCCCTTAATGGATATTCGTTGCAGCTTATTAGTTACATTATATTTAATCTATGCGTATCGTGGATCGTGCGAACGAGTAATATGACCTTTACTACAAAATGCGGAAACGACGCGGCTGTTTTATACAATGCAATTAATGCAGTATCGCTAGAAGTAGGTATATAATATATAGTATGTATTGCTTCCCATGCTGGTCTGGAATTAAAAAAAAACATTCATTTTTTTGCAATAAGGTATAATTGTTTATTTATGACTATATGTTTTAAAACCTCTCATATAGTAAGTAGCTTTTTCCCGCGACTTCGTCCACGCAGATGACGTCAGAGGGACATACCAAACGAATAAGTCTGTTACAAGTCTGTGTCTGTATGTATGTTTGTTACTTTTGGAGAGATTAGCTTTTATCAAATCCACACGCATAAAGCTAATGGCTAAGCTTTTATATTTTGACATTATGATAATCATTTTTAGACATTTATCTTAAGTAAGTTACTTTAACTAGTATCTATGAGTGGTTTAAAATCAGCAACATAATAATAAATGAGATAATCTCTACCATCGAGAAGCAATGAATCATGCGTCAGTCACTCGATATTTTACCGCAATACTTCCGTAATTAAAAACAATAGATAACTATGATGAAACCTAAAAAAAAAGATATAATGCTCTATTTCACCTCTCTCTGGGAAGAACCTGGTTTTTATCAGAATGAGGGCCTGTTTCATCACTGTGTTAAGTTCCGTTTATCTTAATTGTCAGTTATCTTTGTATCTAGTTGTCTATGATGACGTATCTCTATCTGTTCATCATCATCATCAGCCTGAAGACGTCCACTGTTGAACAAAGGCCTCCCCCTTAGCACACCATTAATGAACGACAACTCGCCACCTGCATCCAGCGGTTTCCCGCAACTTTAACGATGTCATCGGTACACCTAGTAGACCTGCCAACACTGCGTCTTCCGGTTCGCGGTCGCCACTCGAGAACTTTTCTCCCCCAACGGTTGTCTGTTCTACGAGCGATGTGGCCTGCCCATTGCCACTTCAACGTACAGTCGCCATCAGATATATCGTAGCGGGCGAGGTCCTCAAATATTTCGGAGCAGCATTAAATTTCAATAAATTCGTTACACTAAATATGGTTAATAACATCGGAACACGCAATCCGTCATAAATATAAGAGCAGCGACTTTTCAATAAATTCGGGACGTTCAATGAGCTAAAAATATCAGGAAGCACATACCGTCAAAGGTATCGACGCAGTCAGGCTGATCATAAATATTGGAACATATGTGGAAAATAAACCTTACGTATATAATAATAGATTAGAATTCCAAACAAAATACTAATAAGGCTCAAACGTCATGCCAAAATGAAAGATATATCACCTATATAGTGTACGCGTGTACGTGTATAAAGTGTAAATTGTTACTGGCCACTAAATTGCCATTATACTTTTTTTAAGAATAAAAATTTTCTTCTTCTGCTGTTATAAGTCAAAACATGTAGTTCTATTTTATAAAACTAGTTTTATTATAAACACACTGTAATTTAAACTGTTTGTCACAAAGTTAAGGTATATTTTCCAAAAATGTTCCGATCTTTATGGTCAGCCTGTTTGCATCGATATCTTTGACAATCTGTGACGTCCCGATTTTATTGAAAAGTCGCTGCTATTATATTTATGACTAATTGCGTGTTCTGATGTTATCAACCTTACAGTTGTAATGAATTTATTGAAATTTAAGGTTGCTCCGAAGTATTTGAGGACCTCGCCCGCTACGATATATCTGATGGCGACTGTACATACTCTTCGAGCTATGTCGGTGACTCTAGTTCTTCGGCGAATCTCCGTATTTCGGATTCTGTCGCGCAAAGAAACTCCGAGCATAGCTCTCTCCATAGCTCTTTGAGCGACTCTGAGCCTTTCCAATAGGCCAGCAGTCAAAGACCAAAGCAAAAAAGTCAAAGTCTCAGAGCCATAAGTCATCACTGGCAACACGCACTGATTATAGACTCTCGTCTTCAGGCACTACGGGATTTTGGACAAGAAGATATCGCGAAGTTTCCCGACCGCTGCCCATCCGAGTTGGATTCACCGAGCGACCTCTTTGTCAAAGTTGGGCCTGCCTCTGTCTGTTATGCAGTAATAAATAGAGACAGAATCATAGATAACTGACAGTTAAGATAATTGGTACTTAACAGAGAGTGGTGAGATAGGCCCTTGGGCTGTTAAGACAGCTAATGCTAATTGTGTTGTCTACTGTCAACCGATTTGATTATTGAGCCACAATAGAACCTTATCATAGTAATTTTATTTCTCTATAACAACGCTTGTCGGATCACGTAAACGACGCTATGAAAAAAAAAGTGTGTAGCGGACTAGTTAGGCGCCAAATTGGTTGTCAGTATATTTCTAACTCTACAAAAATATGAGGCTTTAAACTCGATAATAAAAGTCTGTAAATTCGAAATTCAAATGCCGTTGATCAGTGTCGTAACTATAACGTCTGGGGGCCGTGGCAAATTCATCAGATGGGGGCCCTTCCTCACTATAAAGAAGTGCATCATCTTCCCTTCTGTGCTCAAGGCCAAGCCAGTTCGGGGCCCCGTAGAGCTGGGGGCCCTTGGCATTTTGCCAGCCCTGCCACCCTATAGTTACGCCACTGCTGTTGATTCGAAATTGAAAAGGCCGTAAATTCGAGTTTGAAAGGTTGTAAACTCGAATATTAAAAGGCTGCAAATTCTAAAGTAATACCGTGTTCTCAATTTTACTAGTAATGGCAAGTTCAAATGTCATCATAATTTGTTGTTCAAAGTCCGTTGCGCCGTCCGTTTGTCAATGCTGACTCAATATGCCTACTAATCTGATACGGTTGACCCATATGATCATAATTGATCAGAGAATCATATTATTGAGTCTAATACGGCAACTAGTTGCACCTACGTAAAACTAGGCTTATTGTCTAACATTGTTTTCATTTTGACAGTTCATGTATGGGCTGACAATTGGCATCGGAATCAGCTAGCTGTCACATTCATACTAGAACTGTCAAAATGAACACAATGGCGATTGCGAGCGAGTTAGACAATAACAGCCTTATTCATAAAAAGTTAGAGGCTCGCTATAAGCTCGCTATAGGACCGATGCAAAAAAACATGATTCATAAACGTCAATTAGCGCTAATCAGTCCATCAAGGGTCTGTTAAGTCTTCCGAAAGTTAGCGGACCGTAGACCCTACTTTATCTCTCTGCTAACTCACAAAATCGCTGCCACACATGTGAACAGCTGATTTTGGCAAGAGCAAAAACCATACGCAAGACATTTTTTTTTGTTTTAAGTTTTTATTCTCTCCGGGAAAGGTAAAGGAAACTAGATCCACACTGCCTAGTCTGTCGTGTTAATTCGCTGGTTTCCCGCTAATTCGCTGCCACTGCTGTCATTTTTTTTTTAATTCACTAAAAGGCCATTTTTGGTCTATGATTTGTCAAGGTGACAACATAACGCGTCTAATCCATCCATCAGCAGCTCATTAGTTAACAGACTGCTAGCAAGCGTTTATGAATCATACTTTTTAACAACTGTCAAATAAGCTTAATCAGTCTGTTAACTAATCGACTGATCAAACCTCAATTAAGAATTTTTTATGAATAAGGCTGTAAGCCTACTGGCCTAATGTATAATTATGTACTTATGTATGTACAGATACACTCATCAAAAATGTCTAGGGATATTTTTTATCATCACTTCTTTCCCGTGGTTTTAGGGTACCCAAAGGGTATAAACTGGACCTTATTACTAAGACTCCACTGTCCGTCTATCAGTACCAGGCTGTATCTAATGAACTTTGATAGACAGTTGAAATTTACACAGATGATGTATTTCTGTTGCCGCTATAGGCACTTGTCCCATCGCCGGCGAGTAGCGAGTAGCGAGCGTTTTTTAGTATAGAAATTTTGTCGCTTTTGTCGCCGGGTGACAAAAGTTCCATACTAAAAAACCCGGCGATGGGACAAGTGCTATAAGAGCAATACAAAAAATCTAACGTTTTTCATGTCCGTCTGTGTATCCGATATAAAATGACCTCACAATGACTTCGTTTTGCTTAATAGTAGGGCTGAGCTAACACCGGATAATTCACATGCCGAATTTCACTTTCGAAATTTTATCCCGTACGGGGTAGAAAGAGCCTAAGGTAAAAATACCTAAAGGCCACGTTTAGCATGATTATGGGCGTATAGGTGGAAAGGGGAATCAAAATAGTGATGCGTTGCTAGCATCGCCTATAACACGATTCCTAAGTTTTTCGCGATTTTGGGTTTATGTTCAAACTAGCTTCTGTCCGCGACTTCGTCCGCCGATGTTGGTAGTAATATTCTGCAATAATTATTTACGTTGCGAGTCTAGGCAGCTACGCCCTTTGACATGTTTATCACTATCCCGCGGGAACTATGCAATTTTCCGGGATAAAAAGTAGCTTATATTTTAATCTCGGGCACCAGCTATCTTTGTTTCAAATTTTATCTAAATCCTTCCAGTCGTTTTAGTCTGAAGAAGGAACAAACATACACACTCACTCACATCGTTACATCGTCACAAACTTTCGCATTTATAATATTAGTAGGACTTACTATGAAGCCAATATGCAAGCGTGTGTTGTCTTGTCGGCAGTAACTCAGGCAGCAGACGAGGAGACGAAGCAGGCGATGCCGACTGATGGCAGCGACAATCTGCTTATGGACTGCCCGCACGCCACCATCTACCTACGGTTCCCACACGAGAGGGAACTCAAGGTAACTGCTGTTCAAACGTTCATGTCATACTAGATCAGAGGGATAGGGGGCACCGTACAGGGGGGTTAGCGTGACGTCTTCAATCCCGATTCAGTTTAGGTTCGCTCGCTGTCAGATCCTACAAAAAAATGACAGCTAAAACCTGAACTGAGTCTGAATTGAATCGCATCGCATTAAAAAGTTATGCGTGGTCATAGGTACATAGGTAAGCCTCTTCCGTTTTTTTTCCTCGCTTAAAAACCGACGGCAAAAATTATTATGTGAAATTGGAGACTTTTTTCCTTGTTTGAGAAACGATAGTATTTCTTGATCCTGAGTAGAAATGACTGAAAATTTCAATAATCTGAGAAAAAGGGGTCACTTTTTTAAATTCCTCAACTAACTGTGTAAGAATCTAAATTTTATGTCCTCACACTACTTACATTCTGCTTAAAAGCAAGCCTCTAACACTGGAACTTGTACGGAAGCGGTGCGCGAATGTAGTTCGCACTTATAGACCGACCGCATGAGTCCTCGCCCGCGCTACAGGGGCGCGGGGTAGCACGACAAGGGGAACCGAGAGCGGTGCGGGCGGGTAGTGCGCCTGCCGCCCGCACCTTTCTGCCCCCGCAGTCGCCTATCCCGCTGCAGCATAAGAATAAATAAGAACATAATAGAACGGAAACTCCCGCTCCGGCCGGACTCAAGGTCACGATATTAGAGTACCCGTTAAACGGGCTACTCAGTCAGGGTGTGACGGCCGGCAAGGCCACGCGCGCGTTTAGCTGTTTGCGCGTTCCGTACCTTCATCTTGGAAACGCCGATCTTGGAACAATTAACGTACCTAATGATTTATAAATCTTATATTTTGTAAAACTATAATAAAATAATGATTTCAAAGTAAATAAAAACTTATATTTTAGCGATATTATCTTTAGACGTAAGTATAATATTTAACAGTGAGCAACCTAGCAACACGCCTGGACGACAGAGGGGTGTAACGACGTGAGGGGGGAAGTAGGTATATAAATGGGGGCGTTTTGGACGCGGTCAAAAGAGATTCCGTTCTACCCTGTTATTATTTAGAGGACTCATGCGACTGGTCTATAGCTGGTTTTGACAGTACGTTTGCCCCAGGGCTGGCGCTATATGGTGAAGCTGGCGGCGCACAACAACGGCGCGCAGATCCACCACCAGCAGCTGACGAAGGAGGACGTGCCCGCCATCGTCGACAAGTGCCTCAGCTTTATATACGCGCACGGTCAGTACACACTGTTGGAATACAACACAAATACTCTTTTCACACCACTTGCTCGATAATGGCTAATTATATAGCATGTAAACCTTACTCAAAGTAACTCATTATAGCCCTTGGCTCTAGCCGGGTAATAATATTGTACTGAATTTCATTATAACCCGCCGGTTAGTAATATGAATCTCACTTGTCTTAGTTCTTATTGTTATACACTAACAGCCTTATTCATAAAAAATCCTTAATTCAGGTTTGATCAGTCGATTAGTTAACAGACTGATTAAGCTTATTTGACAGTTGTTAAAAAGTATGATTCATAAACGCTTGCTAGCAGTCTGTTAGCTAATGAGCTGCTGATGGATATATTAGACGCGTTATGTTGTCACCTTGACAAATCATAGACCAAAAATGGCCTTTTAGCTCAGATCAATTACTAAAGCCTAGATACCGTCCCAATATCAAAACAATGTTACATATAGCTTGACCGCTTACTCATATGACGTTTGATAATGAGAGAAAAAGGTAGTCTATATATTTCTTAGGTACTCAAAACTACAAGGTTGTACACTGTTCCCCCACTGTTTTGATAAAGAAGAGATGTAGCAAAAAGTTTTATCGAAAGTATGTTATCGACATTTTACGGATCGTGGAATGGGTGGATTTTCGGTATGGAACATAACGCGAAGAAAAGGCGATGCCTCATTATGACTATTTAGATGATCCAAGGTAAAACAGATGATTATTATTTGATGTACGACGGGGTATAGTCAGAATAATGTATGGTTAGGGTGGATACAGAATACCCCGTAAGATCGGCTTTAAATGAAATTTAGAGAAATCCCTGAACATCAAACAGCGGTTTCAAATAAACAATTTAATTGTTCAGAGATTTTTTTTCACGTCAGTTACAAGCATCTGCAATTGAACAAACTGTCAGAGAGAAGGCGGTTATTGTAAATTGTACCACAGTCACAGTCTGCCCATTTTCTTAGCTTGGTATTTGTACTGTTTTCTTCGATTTTTAAATTCGGCTTGGAATAAAAGAAACAAAATCTGGACATGTTCACATATAGGTATATATATTTACATTATTAAATACAATTACAATAAATAATAATCACTTTTCTTTATAACAAACTTGAAAAAAAAGGGGGAGGTGTAACGTTGCATTTATAATGCATGCTCATATATGTTAAATTGCATTATGTTTCGACAAAGAACGAAACATAAATGTAGAATTAGTTATAACTTAAGTAAGGATTACAATATTTACAATGATAACGAACTTCAATACGTTAAGCACTTGCGTCGGCAACTATCCCGCGCGAGACCGGTCAACGAGTGGTCACGTGATCACGACTTTGAGAAGTGAAAGGTCGACCGGCGCCCGCGCCGCTCGCCAGCCAGTCCACGCCACAGCGACTTATACGACGGACCTATGTCAGTGCGTTCACGAGCTCTGCTACGTGTCGTCTTACGTACTCACAATATTCCCGAATTTGCTGAACCATTAATCGGCAGTGGACCCCTCACATTTCCAACGTCCCTTGGAACACTCAAAGAAATTATAATAAGCCCATCGCGCACCCCGATAGGGGTGCTACGTTTACGCAACTCGCTTGCGCAGAGAAGACCGCTCCTACCAGCTACCAAGGCGTACCCTAATTAACTTTGCTACTGCCCTGCACCTCCACCTAGCAGCTGTCGGCACTATCAGGGGAGTACCTAACTACGGTAGTGAAACCAGACGGGCCTTGAACCAAATTTTAATTATTATTTTTTTTCTTAATATATTTTTTTGTGATTGACATTGGTTGTTTCATTAAACTAGCCAGCACCCAACGTCACACAGGTTCTAAATTCGGTTGTATTTTTTTTTATGTTTGCATCTTCAGAACTCCGTCAGTTGAGAACCGATTTGGAAAATTCTTTTTTTGTTGGAAAGGGAATACTTCCAGTTTGGTCCCATTGCCACCAAATCAGGATCCGATGACGAGGTCTTGGAGAAACTGAAGAAACTCTTCAAATTTTATGGACGTAGCGATTTTTAGTTCTTCGTCCATAGGTAATCTGTAATTGTCATTATTACATTATTATTTATGTAAATAATTTAGTCTACAATACGAAGTTTAGGAAAATAATTCGATATCGATAAAACTGGCAATGAACAGGAACATCACTATCACCAAAACATCATAACCTCTAAGCTATTACAAAATACCTAATTATCTCGAAGATTTATCGCCGTTATTGAGTCCAAATGTTTATTTGTCACTATAATCAAAGTTATACGTTCATTAATTTTAATTCAGCTCAAATTGGTTAGCGCATAATATTGAAAACACGTAAAATGTACTCACCGATGAAAGCGTATATAATCCCGTTCATTTTCCTTACGAGACGAATGAGATTTACATCCCAAAACAATTCAAGCCATTTAAGCAATCCTTAGGCACACATTAGCACTTTCACCTTATTTTATAACTTTTCTGTTACGTACAGATTTATGAAAAGCAATCACTGGTCGACTTACAAATTTTTATCTGCCATAACCATTTCAAATACAACTTAATACAGATGACCTGCTGTTCTCAGAAGGAAATATGATGTGAAAGACTTTTGAATTTAGTAGCGTAAAACTAGACCAACGGGACCAACTTGACATTTCAGGTGTGTACGGTGTGTACAAGCAGACTAGATAATACTATATTTATCTCTTTCCAGCTTGTTGATTTCTTCATGAGAATTAAGAGATGTACATATTGATGTCACTACTTAAATTTTAACACGGTATCTAGGCTTTAGTAATTGATCTGAGCCTTTTAGTGAACTAAAAAAAAAAATTGACAGCAGTGGCAGCGAATTAGCGGGAAACCAGCGAATTAACACGACAGACTAGGCAGTCTGGATTTAGTTTCCTTTACCTTTCCCGGAGGAAATAAAAACTTAAAATAAAAAAAAACTGTCTTGCGTATGGTTTTGCTTTTTCCAAAATCAGCTGTTCACATGTGTGGTGGCCATTTTGTGAGTTAGCAGAGAGATAAAGTAGGGTCTACGGTCCGCTAACTTTAGGAAGATTTAACAGACCCTTGATGGACTGGTTAGCGCTAATTGACGTTTATGAATCATGTTTTTTTGCATCGGTCCTATAGCGAGCTTATAGCGAGCCTCTAACTTTTTATGAATAAGGCTGTTAAAGTCTAATTTCGTAAAAATCGCACGGCTCCGAAAATCGAGATGGCCATGCCACCCGACCCGCCGCAGCGCCACCACCACCAAAACAAATTTCAAATAAAACAAAAGCCGCGAGCCTTTGCTGACGCTGTAATTACAGTTAGGTACGCATTAGAACTGCTAAGATTCCAAATAAAAATATTACTTATCATTACACAACTGGACCAATGTCTCAAATATAATTTTTTACTTTTAATTCTGTTTTACTGTTGTTTTAATTAAATTCTTTTCAACCAACCAAGGCAACTAGGTTTTTATTGTCTCGCAAAAGGTGAGAAAAGTAGAGTATACTCCTCGGGGATAAAACTGTTTATGTCTTGGGTGCGCTTAAATTCTTCGCTCCTCTCAGGACTCATCTTAATTCCCTCGCTACGCTCAGGAATTAACTCATAACACCCTCGCTTCGCTCGGGAGTTAAATTTAGAGTCCTTCGCTGCGCTCAGGATTCAATATCGCGCCCGTGACATAATACAGTGCTTTATCCCCTCGGTGTACAATCTACTATTATTGAACACCACAAATCAGTACAATACTATACAAAGTCAAAGTAAAAAGTTTATTTTGCAAACAGGCCGCCAAGGGCTCTTTTACATGTCTTTTTTTTAATCTACCTGCGCATTCGGAAAGACCATCATTGCCAAGAAGTATGCGCCGCAAGAAACTTGACAGAAAGTAATTTTTTCAGAATAAAATATATTTACAACAGTACAGAAACAAATAACAAAGTATACAATAAGCAGTGCAGTCCACTCAACATATGACCGCAGAGAATGGAAGCTGATCGTATGTGGTCGCGATCCTCAGCAGTGAGGGAACGAGGAAGAAGAGGTTTAAAAACCGCATCAAAATCCGTTACGCAGTTTTAGGGCCACTTGCACGGACCAGGGTTAACGACTTAACCCCGTGTTAGATGCCAACCCGGGGCTAAGTAGTGTCAAAATGTATGGAACTGTCAAACCTAACCCCGGGTTAGAGATTAACAGCCTTATTCATAAAAAGTTAGAGGCTCGCTATAAGCTCGCTATAGGACCGATGCAAAAAAACATGATTCATAAACGTCAATTAGCGCTAATCAATTCATCAAGGCTCTGTTAAGTCTTCCGAAAGTTAGCGGACCGAAGACCCTACTTTATCTCTCTGCTAACTCACAAAATGGCCGCCACACATGTGAACAGCTGATTTTGGCAAGAGCAAAACCATACGCAAGATAGTTTTTTTTGTTTTAAGTTTTTATTCCCTCCGTGAAAGGTAAAGGAAACTAGATCCACACTGCCTAGTCTGTCGTGTTAATTCGCTGGTTTCCCGCTAATTCGCTGCCACTGCTGTCAATATTTTTTTTTTAATTCACTAAAAGGCCATTTTTGGTCTATGATTTGTCAAGGTGACAACATAACGCGTCTAATCCATTCATCAACAGCTCATTAGCTAACAGACTGCTAGCAAGCGTTTATGAATCATACTTTTTAACAACTGTCAAATAAGCTTAATCAGTCTGTTAACTAATCGACTGATGAAACCTCAATTAAGGATTTTTTATGAATAAGCCTGTTAATTTTTTAACTCTGGACTGTGCAAGTGAGTCGTAAAAATTTACTCCCTTATTCATAAAAGCTCTATAGGTTTCTGCTGAATTAGTAATCGTTTGTCCTTATCTGTGAAAGGTAAATGTCAAAGTGACAGATAAGGACAAACGATTGCTAAGTTAGCAGAAGCCTACAGAGCGTTTATGAATAAGGGGGTTAGATACATAAGGACAGACAGTGTGTGTAGTGATTTACGTGCGTGTAAGTTACGTGGGAGTTTTATAAATGTTAATTTAATAGTTACTACTGTTTGGTTTCCAGGCAGCCTTTCAGAAGGCATATACCGTCGGGCGGGCAGCAACGTTGTGCTCTCGGAACTGCTGGCGCGGTTCAGACGCGACGCCTGGTCCGTCCAGCTGAGCCCTGGCCAGCATTCGGAGCACGACGTGGCTGGTGTGCTGAAGAGGTTCTTCAGGGACCTGCCGGAGCCTCTGGTGGCGCAGAACAGGCGGGAGGGGCTTCTGGCCGCTTTGGGTGAGTGATCAGGTTTACCGAGAGTACTAGGGTAGCAGCATAGGTAGAGAGGCGTTATACTTTATTATATGTAGTGTGTATGTAATGATATTGAATTGTTTGTTGTATTTTTAACTAGCTTCTGCCCGCGACTTTGCCTGCGTAGAATTAGAATTACATTAGGCAGCTACGGCTTTTGATATGTTTATCGCTATCCCGCGGGAACTATGCAATTTTCCGGGATAAAAGTAACCTATGTTGTTACGACCGGATAGCCGTGACCCTGACTATGAAACTAGAGGTCCCGGGTTCGAATCCCGGCAGGGGTAGACATTTATATGATGAATATGAATGTTTGTGCCCGAGTCATGGATGTTGTATGTATTTAAGTATGTATTTATCTATATTATATATGTATGTTTATCCATTGCCTGGTACCTATAGTACAAGCTTTGCTTAGTTTGGGACCGGGTCATGTGTAATTTGTCCCGTGATATTTATTATTTACTATTATTTATTTAAAAAGCCATGGTAGCCTAGTGGTTTCACCTGTGGCCTCTCAAGCAGAGGGCCGTGGGTTCGAATCCCAGGCTCGCACCTCTGAGTTTTTCGGAATTTATGTGCGATATCTCATTTGAAATTTACCATGAGCTTTTCGGTGAAGGAAAACATCATGAGGAAACCTGCACACAACTGCGAAGCAATTCAATGGTGTGTGTGAAGTTCCCAATCCGCACTGGGCCCGCGTGGGAACTATAGCCCAAGCCCTCTCATTCTGAGAGGAGGCCTGTGCCCAGCAGTGGGACGTATATAGGCTGGAGAGAGAGAGAGAGATTATTTATTTAAGTACAAAACAAAAATACATTAAAAACGTGTTTTTTTCACAGATCAGAAGGACCCGGCGGCCCGCAACGCTGCCTACCGGCGCGTGATGACGTCGCTGCCGCTGGTCGCCCGCAACACCGCCCGCAAGCTGTTCGCCCACCTGCACTTCTTGCACACCATGTCGCACGCGAACAAGATGAGCGCTGAGAACTTGGCGTCCGTGTGGGCGCCCACCGTTATGCCGGCCGCTTTGGTGAGCGCTCTTGTGATTTATGCTCTCCTGGTGCTTTGGATAGTTTACGATTGAGCTTTAGTTGCAGTTAACTGACAATAACAGCCCGCCGTTATTTGGTGAGTGCTCTAGAGGTTTATGCTCTCCTGGTACTTGGAATAGTTTACGATTGAGCATAAGTTGCAGTTACTTTAACAATAACCAAACCTAACCAACGATTTTTGACAGAAGACCGTAGAAAATAAAAGTAGAAATGCGAGCCAAACTCTCACATCGACAGTTTGCTCCTTGTAATATTTAGCATTGTAATAAGTTCTGAATCGGTAATGTCATTTGAACTTTCCATTATTGCTAGAGGTCCATTGTACATGTAAACACCATCTAGCATGAAGTAGCCAAAAGATAAGTCTGAAGATGTCACTTGTCTAAATAATAGTTTTGCCATGCACAATAGGTGTCGTTAAAATAAGTGCGTTGCAAAATTAACTCTGCTGAGTGGGATTTAGGTTAGGTTTAAGTGATTGAAATCCCAACTGGTGACAGCAAAAAGCAAAACATTCGAGAAAATCAGCCTGGTAGAATCGTTTAGCTGGTACTCGAACTGACTGACGTTTATACATGCGAGTTCACGTGCCACTTCTACTTTTACTTTTTTTCTTTTTTGTCATCTCTTTTAAGATATTTTCATATACAAACTAGCTTTTGCCCGCGACTTCGTCCGCGTAGACTCATTTATTGACAAATAGCTTTTGCCCGTGGCTTTGCTCGCGTGTACCAGGAGTATTTCAATCCCGTTTTTCCCCGTTGGCGTAAGAATTTCGGGAAATGCTCTGTTAATGTTCCTCTACACTCTTCAAGCAACCTACATACCAAATTTCAGCTTTCTACAATCAGTGAAACGAAAAGCCCCTTTTTCCCGTTCCCGTGGGATTTTTGGGAAATTGTCTCTTATAGCTTCTCTATACTCCCCAAGTAACCAACTTGCCAAATCTCAGCTTTCTACGATCAGTAAAACGAAAAGTCCCGCTTTTTCCCGTTCCCGTGGGATTTTTTTATTAATATTCGAATTTTTCTCGCCGTAAAAACCATCTTTGAACTTCAACGAACATTTTAAAAAAAGAATTGGCCAAATTGGTCCAGGCGTTGTTGAGTTATGCGCTTACGAACACATTTCGCGATTCCTTTTTATATTATAGATATAACGAGCTGTTTTTCGTGACCCACTTCTCTTCCCCAGACGAGCAGCAACCTTCAAACGGCGTGGTCCGCCAAAGAGGTGTTCGTCGTCCGCGACCTGATAAGCAACTACGAGGCGGTGTGGGAGCCCACAGAGGCCGAGAAGAGGCGCGAGGGCGCCGTGCGACGCGTGCTCATGCGGGTGCTCAGCAACAGCGCCCCGGCGGCGCCCAAGGCGGCCGGCGACCTGAAGGCCTGGGTCTATGTGAGGGATAGGACCACCTGCTACCAGGTCGCGGTGAGTCTCTTTTATTTTGCAAATAGGAAGCCAAGGGCGAAAAGAAGTGTCTATTTTTTAAACTACCAGCGCATTCGGAAAGACATTGCCAAGAATGCGCCGCAAGCAACTTCATCATCATTTCTCCAGCCTGTATGCGTCCCACTGCTGTGCACAGGGCTCCTCTCACCGGGACAGGGGTTGGGCTATAAGTTCCCGCGCGAGCCCAGTACTGTATTGGGAACTTCACACACACCAATGAATTGCTTCGCAGAGGTGTGCGGGTTTCCCCGCGATGTTTTCCTTCACTGATAAGCTCATGGTAAATTCCAAATGTAATTTCGCACATAAATTCAGAAAAACTCAGAGGTGCGAGCCCGGGATTCGAAGCCACGACCCTCTGCTTGAGAGGCCACAGGCAGGTCAAACCACTAGGCTACCACGGCTTATTACGGCGAGCAACTTGGCAGAAAGTTTTTTTTTGTTTAGCTTATTTGGTGTCTCACTTCCGGGCAAAGGCCTCCCCCCCCCCTTTCTCTTATACTATATAAATATAATAATTAAATTCTATTTAACTACTCATACATTTACAGCGCATTTGTCTTTTGGCAATATTCGGCACTTGTCGAATTTTGACAATAAATTAATTTCTTCTTAATTAATACATTGCAGTCGCTTCATCTGAGGTTGATAAAGCTAAAGCTTTTGATTTTTGATAAAACTTGTATAGCCACCCGGGTCATTATTACAAATCTCTTCGTTTACACCTCATTTATTAAAATAGATGAACTTTCAGCACTACGGTGGAACACACGCATAGACTACCAAAATCATCACCATTTTGCCGCAGTCGTGTAAAATAACGTTTAAACGTAAATATTAACATTATCCCCAGCTTACACCAAACACGACGAGCTCCGACATATGCATACAGCTGTGCGAAAAGGCAAACACGGAATCCCACCTTCTTATGCTCGAGGAGGTGATATGCAACGACTCGATGAAACGTGTCGTCCATATAGACGAAATTGTGTTGGACGTCGTACTAAGGTCAGTCTATTATATTATTATATTTACTAGCTGTTGCCCGCGACTTCGTCTGCAAAGAATTCGTTTATCGGTATCCCACTGGAATTTTCCGGGATAAAAAGTAGCCTATGTGCTATACCAGACTTTTCTATCTATGTGCCGAATTTCATCCAGATTCGTTGGGCCGTTCTGGCGTGATTGAGTAACAAACAAACATCCATCCATCCATACTTTCGCAATTTATAATATTAGTTAGATAATGCTCTCAGTGAGGGTGCTCCTTTACACCAGAAGGCTTATTGTCTAACTCGCTCGCAATCGCCATCGTGTTCATTTTGACAGTTCATGTATGAATGTGACAGCTAGCTGATTCCGATGCCAATTGCCAGCCCATACATGAACTGACAAAATGAACACGATGACGATTGCGAGCGAGTTAGACATTACCTCCTTATTCATAAACGCTCTATAGGCTTCTGCTAACTTAGTCATCGTTTGTCCTTATGTCACTTTGACATTTACCTTTCACACATAAGAACAAACTATTGTTAAGTTAGCAGAAGCATATAGAGCATTTATGAAGGGGGTAAGCCTACATACAGATTTTAGAGCATACGTAAGCTGCGTCTTGTTTCAAAGGTGCTCCTACCACCATTTAACCCAGTAGCATCTTGGTATTTATGTAATGAACATGATTTGAATGATTAAATGAATTGAATTGAAGGTGGGGATACTGGGATGAGGAAGACAGGAAGGACAACTATCTCCTGGTGCGAGAGAACAAGGTCCTGCATGAGATGGAAGCCCTGAGGGGCACCAGCTCGGTGTGCGCGGAGCTGCGGTTCGCCAGCGAGAGTATGAAGAGCTTCAAGCTGCACATGTTCGAGTTCCAGGGCGGGAGGCTGTGCTATTTCAAAGATAAACAGGTGGGATGTAAACCGATTTGCAAACAATATGTATATCACGTCTTTATCGCTTACGGGGTAGACAGAGCCTGAGGTAACAAAGTTTTAAGGCCACGTTTAGCAAGATTGGGAGTGTACAGTTGCCGGCAAACATCTTGAGCCTGACCTTGAATGCGCAGAAGTGAATTTAGCGTCTCTTTGGTATAAAAGTACATGCGCGAACTTACCCCTTCCACGTCGTTCTTGCTCAAGATGTTTGCCGTAAGCTGTAAGTGGAAAGGGAAATCAAATTAGTGATGAGTTGCATGCATCGCCTATGACATGATTGCTAAGATTTTCGCCCATACCCTCGATGGGCTTTTACTGTTAAATTCTATGTTGATGTTGTTCTATGACTGCGTCAATCATGTTATATTTTTGTATAATTTTGATGTCTCTCACGACTAAGACGAATCCAATGGTACCTCTCAAGCTCGAATCCGGTAACCCATTTAGGCTCTAGAGCGTGCCAAAGAAATACGATTCCGACCAGTCGATTTTTTGTATCGAAATAACAACACAGAATGGTACACTCGCGGTCTTAAATTGTTGAGCCACGATAGAAACTTGTCGCAAAATGTCAATGTCAAAATATTATTGAAATTTGTTTGTCGACATGGCGTTACTTCACTATTTTTTATTACTTTTTAATGCAGGGCTCCCACAAGATAGACGAGTGGAATGTCAAGGACATACTGTGGTACGTGGGGCACGAGCCCAAGCGGAACCCGCAGTCGCGGTGGGCCATCACCTTTATACCGAAGAACAACAAGCAGAAGAGGTGGGTGAAGCTGGCGAGGTCAATGCCTAAATTAGTTAAAGTCTCCGTCACGCCAATTGAAATTACGAACAATGTTAATAAACCATTTGGTGAAATATCCATATTCGAGCACTTGTTTATTGTTTTAATGGTTCAGTATAATGTTGTGGTAAGTATTGATTAAATAACACACGGATTTAGCAGTATTTGATGAGGGAAAATGGAAATTAAAGGCATTTTAAATACCAGGTTTGTTTACATTGTTTGCTTACACAAATTAGAAGGCTTTTCGGATCTATGTTTCTAATTTTCTGTGTCGTTTAGTCTTTTCATTCTTACCTGTCTTATTTGGTAAAACAAAATTCTAACCTCAATGTACAAATTTTTGTGAAGAATAAGGTGTAATAATGTTATCAAATAAACCTGAGGCAATATTTTGTGCATAATTTTGCTGATATTTTATTCTTTCTATTTTTATTCTTCCTATTTTATAGTTCCTTTATTTACGAGTTAAAAAATAACAAAAATGAGACGTTTTGAGGTTAGGATTTTGTTTTGTTTACAGTTTAGAATGAAAAGACCTTAGAGTAATGTATGTTTGCAGGAGCAAGGACCGTCCGTGGTTCGGTTGCACGGTGGCGGGCGCGGTGACGGAGGAGCAGCTGCGCTGGACCGCCGCCATGATGCACGCGGAGCACGCGAGCGTGCTGCCCGTGCCCAGGCTCGTCATCACATGAACACCCCGGAGATATGTACCAGGTGTGAAGACCTTAGCCCGGACAGGTCGTCGCAAAAGAATCACGGTTAGAACATTAACTACAACCCCTTGCAAAAAAATCGGGCACGTATTGTGTTCAGGTTTTAAGCATGACAGTGCATTCCTACTGAGCTGGCAACGTCGCGTTTTTGTAGATTTTTTACGATTACATATATCACAGAAATTTAATGAAAGTTTCAAATGTGCGTCTGTAGTGCACTTCGTTTATGTGTATTAATATGTCCGATGCAATGATTAATCGTGATGGACTTTTATTTTCGTATTAAATGGGTAAAATAATACATCTCGTTTAATAAGAAAGTCCTTCACGCTTAATCATTGCATTGGACACATGAATACACTAAAACGAAGTGCACTACAGACGCACATTTGAAACTTTCATTCAATTACCATGATATTATCGTAAAAAAACAAAAAATATGCGACATTGTCAGCTCAGTAGGAATGCACCCTCTTAAAGCTTAGAAAGTAAGCTTTTATGGGCATAAAATACAAAAACTATGTGTACCATTATGTGTCATTTTACTATAGTGGTATACTGATATAGCTACCAGGCTATAAGACAAAACTGCAACAAAAAAGACAAATGTAAATTGTGAAAATACTGTTTAGGTAATTCTAGATTATCTTTGTTACACCATTGCGAATCTATTGGGTCTTGGACTGTGTCCGTCTTTGTTGCGATGACTTGTCTGTAGGCAGATGAAGTCATAACATACAGGGTGTTTGGTAACCAGGTGCAAAGCCTTAAGGGGGTGATAGCCGAGGTATTTTTGAGCATTTTGAGCTATACATGTCAAAGCCGAAATTTGTTTTTTTTTTTTAATTGAAAATTTAAAAAAATTATGAAAATACCCAGAATTTGACAGAAACGTGTCAATATTACACCAATGGGCGTTAATTTGTAAACAAAATCTTTTATTTCGGATAGTTTAATGTGTATTGGACCAAATGAAATAATTTTTAAGTGTCTGTCTTGCCACATAAACAAAATGGAGGCATTCGAAATTACTAAAAATGTCTTATTTTGGAACAGAGTCATTTTTCTGGTCATTTTTCTTTTGGTCCAATACACATTAAACTATCCGAATTAAAAGATTTTGTTTACAAATTAACGCCCATTGGTGTAATATTGACAAGTTTCTATCAAATTCTGGATATTTTCATAAATTTTTAAAATTTTCAATTTAAAAATAAAATATCAAATTTCGGCTAAGACATGTATGGCTCAAAATGCTCAAAAATACCTCAGCTATCACCCCCTTAAGGCTTTGCACCTGGCTACCAAACACCCTGTATAAGGTATTTTCATTCTTAACTGTCCTATTTGGTAAGCAAAATTCTAACCTCAAAAAGTCGCATTTTTATTATTTTTTAACTATTTCATCGTAATTAATATCGGCAAAATTATGTACAAAATATTGCCTCAGGTTTATTTGATAACATTATTACACTTTATTCTTTACAAAAATTTGCACATTGAGATTAGAATTTTGTTTACCGTCCACTTCAATGCAATGAATGAATTACCATACAAAGTGCTCACCTGCGAGCTTAAACTCTTGTTTGTTAATTTCAATACAGTACTCTTTCTTGAAGAAATTACAAATTATAATGCATTTTTTAATCTCTGCTGGGCTAGGGACTACCTTAGTTGGTCAACTTATTCTTGTCACTCTTTGCTATTTACGTTTTCCTCGGTCACTTTTTAACCGTAAGCTTAGGTTTAAAATTTGCCAATAAACTATTTATGCGCTAGTTTCAAGACTTGTATAATTGATACCAAGCATATTAGCAAAATGAGTCTACACCACTTTGGTTCCCTCGTTGCTGGGACAGAATAACAAGAAATTGTTGATCCACTGTCGCAAAAGATGGCGGGATTTGATAGTATTTATGTCTCAAATTATAAATGCAAATTTGTAATGTAAAATGTTACCACTTGCATTAAATATATTCTCCTGTTCCCTTTTATTGATTGTATGTTGCAATGACGATGCAATAATAAAGTAATAAAGGAGTTCTTTTTAAATATTGGCAATTTCACACGCTTATGTAAGTTAAGTGCAGTCGACGGCATAAATATCTATACAACCATTATGTGTATAGATATTTTTGACGTTTTGGTAACGTACATATATTTATGCCCTTGACTGTACCTACATTTAAAGAGGACTAGCGACCTGCCCCGGCTTCGCACTTGTGCGATCAGTGTTTCTCTACTATGTTATGCATGTATTAACATATAAACCTTCCTCTTGAAAATTCGTTGCGCAGTTTTAAATATCTAAGCATACATAGGGACAAACGGCGGAAAGCGACTTTGTTTTATACTATGTAGTGATACTACACTGTGAAAGATGAAACTAGGAAATTTCCAATTGTAAAAATGTTAATAGTAAGCAATATGTAATTCATTAATAAATTTAAGTGGATTTTTCCTCAATTCAATCTTCTATGGTCTGAAATAATGAATAATTATATAGGTGATTAAATTTTTATCTAACGTTGGAAATTACTACTGTGTGTGTTTAAAAAGACAAACTGTTTAAGTCTGATTCGGTGCTACGATATATATATAATCCTAATAAACTTTATTGGCCGTTAATCGTTAATAATTGTATAAAATGCCCCTGTATAGTTTTAATGCTGTATAAAATGAAGAATTTTATGCAGAATAAAACTTCTATTTTGTCGCAAGGACTCTTAGTTTAGTGGATAACGCAAGTTGCGTGTCAAGAAACGTTCTTATTTTTTTGCATGTTGGCACATGTCGGTTGCCTTTAGCAGAGCCGATAAATACTGACAGTGGATCAAATCTATTAAATAACATTATCGTGGGACAAATGACACCAATTGACATAATCCCAAACAACACAACATATGTAATGTAGATAAATACATACAAGATCCATGACTCCACAAATATTCATATTCATCATACAATTGCCTGCCTGACCCTACCGGGATTGGAACCCGGCACCTCTAGCTTCATAGTCAGGGGCACTAACCACTAGACTAGGCTATCGGGTCGTCCGGTCTAAGTTATTCTCGGCTAAAATGTGCCGATGCCCTATTCAAAAATTGACACGATCGGTTCTCATGCGTTACATTACATCATGCTTACGTTATCCACTTAAATATAGGTCCGTGATATAACGTAAACTACGAAATTATCATTTATCATGGTTTTCAATTACCTATTAATGTATTTGCTCCTCGCTCATATAACATAGGTGTGAGCGATAGGAGCTATAACTTTTATAAAGCGACGTATACACTGCATTTTACAGCTCTTTACAGATGTTATAAACTTGCCTTTGTACAAATTTTTTAATGTTATTTGTAATAAATTAGAAGTTAACAATCGAACATGATTATATTGTTGTACAGTTTTTAACTGTTAAGATATTTCAATCAATATTGCGAATAATAAATGTACCTAGTTTAGTTATAATATTGTTTACTATATGCTCTAGTTTTTATAAAGATTTTACTACAGACAAAGTGCCCTGATTCACCGTAGAACGTACTCCTAGTAAACGTGACTGATATTTACTACGAAAAGGTGGATCGGGAATTATTTTGTAGTAACATGAGGTATTTGCAAGAAATTTAAATTGATTTGAGATAATGCAATTATTAAGCCTTGTGAAGGATCTAATTAACTGTTATGAAATATTCAAATGTAACTCTTTATGTTATTTCCACTTATACCCATGACAATAGTTTGGCTAAATTCGCGGCGTTTCGTTCGCGGCGGGCTTGCGCACATCCACACTAGGGTTTTTGCTTAGAATATTTTGAAGGTAGTTGGGTTACTTTGATTAGACACTTCTGTTAAGGGTTTTTATAGTATTTTTTGGTTCGAAGTTAAAGGCGACACTTTGTCAACTTTGTCAACTTTCATCCTGCAATGTCAACAGGGTGTTCATGTTCAGTGACAGTAACCTTACTACCTTCTGTGTATTCGGGATTAATTCTGAGATACAGAGTGCTATGTGTCTGTATTTTTAGGCAATTTAAAATTTTTGTATAATTGAAATGCACATAATATAATCGACTTTAAAGTTACTATTGTAAATTGAATGGAATGTTATTTTATATTTAGCGGCTTTAACATTTAAGATTAATATATTAAATATACGAATTATTGATATTGTGTGCTTTTTTATTAATTCTGGGACCATGTATTTACATATTGTGACAAAAAGGGGAGTTTTAAAATAATGCCGGCGTAATTTTATTTCTGAGTATTTATGATACAGTCAGCGTCATAATGAAACATTCCAGGTTACCAAAAAGTTCGACACACCATACTTTCTATGGTGAACCGAACTATTTGACCGACTTGGATGCTTCTAACTATATGACGCTGAATGTACAAGAAAAAAGTGACCCCAATTTTTATAGTTATTTTTGCTGTCGTGCTTGTACTTTAGACATCGATATCAAACTTATAAAACCCCTCTTTTACGTCGGGGGTTAAAATGCTAGGTGCCTAGATTTATTTGCCTGGGCTAAATTACTATTGATTATATTAATAATTAATCATTATTATTTACACTATTTTAATTCCTCTTTCCACCTGTACGCCCAAAATCATGCTAAACGTGGCCTTAAGGTTTTGTTACCTTGGGCTCTGTCTACCCCGTAAGGGATACAGACGTGATATGGACGTGACTATAACCGCCTATTTATAAATAGCTCCGGCCATTTTTCGCAGCAAATACGACAGTTTGACACGACAGCACGCGATCGTGTTGACGGAATGAGCGAGGTCGCCTCCAACACGCTTGCTCTATGGCAGTGTTTTTCAAAGTGTGGGTCGCGACCCCCCGGGGGTCGCGAGACCTATCCAGGGGGGTCGCGAGGCTCAGCTGAAAGTATTGTGACTATAGTACTAGAGCCCACGACCAAAACCATGTCTCATAGCAATACGGCAAAAACCCTATAAAATCGTTAGATTGTATGATTCTGAACCCGACTAGGTGTGTAGTAACGGTCGAAAGTGTAGCAACTGCGTGGGAGGCCATTTCTGCTGTGTCAAAAAAAAAGGCAGTCGGTATTATAGCAATACGTCTGATAGTGAAAATGTACATAGATTTTATAATTGTATTACGAAAAAGTTTGTTTTCAGACATTTTGCGCGTAGCATATAGCCTGAGCGCATTTTTGAAAATGTCAACAAATTTAGCCGACCTGTATCATAGCAATACGGATAATTTTTTTTTTTTAACTTTTCGTATTGCTGCCAGGATTACCAAAAACCTGTTTTCAGACACTTTAAGTGTAGCATATACTCCCAAAAACGAAAATAACGTTTCGGAGTCGCCTGGCCGACGCCTCTGTTAAATGTTTTTTTTAATTTAATTCTTTGTTAATTATCATCTAATAAATTCAGGGTCGCAACGTATTCATTGGTTTGTAACAGAGAATTCAAGATGCCTCAATACGATTTTTAAATGATATCTGAGTATCGAAAAGTTGTCTGATAGAGAAGGTGCTACACTTAATTTGTCTGATATAAATTTTTTGCACATGTGGACAACTTATTTTATCATGTGCAACAATTTTCAGACATATTGCTATGATACCGATCGGTAAAATTTGTTAACATTTTCAAAACGGTCTCAAAATTTAATGCGTTCACATTTCCGTCTGAAAATTGTTTTGTTCGCATCAAATAACCAAAATTTACTAATAAAAAAGATTTTCAGACGTATTGCTGAGACATTTTTTTTGTCTCATTTTTAATTTTTTTAAGTGATTTTACGGGTTTGCGCTACACCACTAACGTCTGAAAAATATGTTTCCGGTATCTCAGAACTATCATTCAACTACAGTCTGCAAATATAGATATATTGCTATGATGCAGTTCGGTAAAATTCTTTGACAATTTTGAAAATTCGGTTAGTTCAAACGCTACGCGGAAAATGTCTGATATTGGTATTTTCGAGTTCAGGATAATCGTATCTATCGATTTGATGCGGTTTTGGCCGTATTGCTATGAGACAAAAATTTTGGTCGTGGGCTCTAGTTCTACTAGATGAAATGATTTTGTTTTCAAGGATGTACATTTTAATCAATCAATCTTAGACAAATAATACATTGTGGTTTGTCGTCCGTAACAGAAAAACCGTATTTTAAATAGTTTTAGTCATATTTTCAAAAACTTTGAAAAACACTGCTCTATGGCATGGATAGACGGTCAATATTGTCGTGATACCAGTATACATACCAGTATGTCAATATAGGATCATGGATATCGAAACAACGGGATTCGGTGCGATACGCTTCAATATTTCGTGATGACAGCGACATTCGTGGATTACAAGATAATTTGACCGTCTAATCACAAATCCACGCCCATCTCTCATAGTGGCGGTGCATTGGCAAAGCCGAAAAAGCCGTGGTAGCCTAGTGGTTTGACCTGTGGCCTCTCAAGCAGAGGGTCGCGGGTTCGAATCCCGGGCTCGCACCTCTTGAGTTTTTCGGTATTTATGTGCGAAATTACATTTGAAATTTACCATGAGCTCTTCGGTGAAAGAAAACATCGTGAGGAAACCGGACCAATCCCAATAAGGCTTAGTTACCCTTCTGGGTTGGAAGGTCAGATGGCAGTCGCTTCTGTAAAAACTAGTGCCTACGCCAAATCTTGGGATTAGGTTGTCAAAGCGGACCCCAGGCTCACTGAGCCGTGGCAAATGCCGGGAAAAACTCTAGAAAGTTGATGGCCAAATATCCACTCTTCTCTCAAGGAGCTTCAAAATTTTGTATAAATCAGAAGCGGTAGCAACCGTAGCGGTAGCAAACGGTAGCAAGGCATCATAACTCGCAATAGATTAGACAACAGACGAAGTAATGTCACGGAGTTCGGTGGCAGATCGATTCGGTGCCAGGCACCCGCCGCCCGCACGCCACATTACCAATCTTATTCCAACATTAATAAACCGCTCTAATTTGCCTTTACTTTCCCCCTTCTTTTAATAAACCTTTAAAAATGTCCCCGTAATATGTACCAGTTGTTTTTTGCCTACGTCTGCCACCGGCAGACATCTTGGCGCGCTGTTTTTTTTTTGTTAATTAGCGGTTGACGTCGAGTTAATGGGTTCACGTTGATAAGATTTAATCGTTTCGTATTTAAAAATGGCTGACACGGAGGTCAAGTCTAGTCAGATCACGGAAGAAGAAATAGCTAGGGTAAGTGTTCCGCTGTTCGTGCAGTCGGTTGGTGGATGTTATAGCTAGTTTTACAGCACCGTGTGTGGGTATCAGACACCGTTAAGTATATCGTATACCTTCCTAGTTATTACCTATACCTACTTATAAATACGTCGACTTTGGTACGACCGCAGAAAGAATTCTTTCATTAATAATGGTTTTCAATTTTGATTTGAGGTTACACAGTTATGACAAAGGATTATATTATAACATAAATGTTGAATCCCCTTTGTGGTCAAATGAAGCCACAGAGCACTTAGTCCGGGGTCCGAGTTTACCATATTTTTTCAAGTTTTCGACGGAGCTTCGGGCGAATGAAGATACCTAACTAACCGAACCTACTTAATTTTGTGGTCAACAGCTATCCGATTAGTGTGGGTCGAGTTATCTAATAAAAAAACAAAGTGGGCAACTCAGCCCGCGGTCTCTGGGCTCATTTGTCCACGAAGGCGATGAAACTGCGGCGTTGCAGGTTTTATTGGTCTAACTAAAGAATTGATGGGTTTTTTCTGGATAATCCAAATCCATCTTCAAACACTTAAGATACATTACAACGAGGGTTATTGAATACGATTGGTTTTTATTTTAACTAAAGAAGAAGATAATTTACCTCGAGCATCTCGCGGAAGACGTTTAAGTAGGTAACGGAAGAGAGTTTGAGGTCACTGAGAGTTTTCCAAAATGGTCGTGAGATTGGACATAACGAAACTGAATACCCAGAATTCAAAGTCAGGATAAGGTATCTCCCATGACATGGCTGACGATTTAAATATAAATTCGTTGTCATTTAATTTTAAGTGATGATGTAATTTTATATTTAACTAGCGGCCCGCCCCGGCTTCGCACGGGTATTTAACAATAACACTAAATTAAAAATGTAAAAACCATTATTCGAATAATATCACCGTTAGGAAACTGGCATTAAAGTTAAAAAAAAAACACATCCAAATCAGTCCATCCGCCTGAGAGCTACGTCGCCTCAGACAGATACACACTCAAACAGACATCGACGTCAAACTTGTAACACCCCTCTTTTTTGCGTCGAGGGTTGAAAACTTCATTAGGTAATTACACACACACACACACACACACACACCTTTTTGCGATGGGTTATGTTTTAGGGAAAAAATTACCCTGATAAAATCACTCCGTTGCCCGTCTGCCTGTCCGTCTGTCTATCAAGACCTTTTTCTCAAGGACGCGTAGAGATTAAAAATAGAAAATGGATACCAAATACTAAGATCCCTTGGGGCTGTGATAAAATGAACCCTCTGAGACAATTTAATCGAAACATAGTCATTAGAAAAGGTGTTTCCATTTCCATACAAATTGTCGGGCTTGTAAAACCTATGGGATATTTCCAGTGGCCCTAGAAATTTGAAATTTGGTATGAAAATTAGCTCTCCCAACGCAACTAATTAAATAAATCTAACAATATGATTTTTTAATGTCTGTCTATGTAATGTCAATGTATATATATGTAATGTCTAACCTAAACCCCCACAAACATGCTAAGCGTGGAGGTCTTGTCAACTTAGACTCTGTCTACCCCGTAAGGGAAAAAGACGTTATTTATTTTATGTATGTCACAGACAGACATAGATAATATTGTCTGGCTATATTCGTAATCAATAAAAATTAAAAAATTACCTCACACTACCTACATAGTGCTTAGAGGCAGGGCTCTGTTCTCTTTTCATGAACATGTATAGACATAAAATAGAAATTGATACCAAATTCTAAGATCTATGGTCCTTTGGGGCTGTGAATCTTAACTGAGTCAACTTACACAAAAGATAAATAAATAAATAAATAAATAAATATCATGTGACAAATTACACCAATTGACCCAGTCCCAAACTAAGCAGATACAGTCAGAAGAAGTCTGTCTATGTAAGTAACCAAAATAATCACTGTTTGTGCTGACAGTAGCACTTGATGGTCCCAACGGAAGGCCAGCGCTGGCTGTAAGGCCAACATTATGCTGAGGTGGAACCATTTCGTGATTGTATTTATGCTGTTACTTCTTTTTTTTCTGTAATTGATATGACGAATAAATGTTTTCGTTCTTTCAAATAATTAAAAAAAATTAAGTCAAGACTATTCAATTAAGCCGTCAACGTTAAATATTCGCATGTTTTTCTAGTTATTTTGTTATTAAAAATGAGTGATAGTACAAACCCTTTTTCTTATTTTCCTCGCTGTAGTGAGGTGAAAAGTTTTGTGTTATACACGGGTGAAAAGTTATTTTACGCCTCGTGTGTTGAAAACTCGCTACGCTCAGGATTCTATTCTTGAACCACTCGCTTCGCTCGTGGTCAATCATAGAATCCTTTCGCTAGCTCGTGTTTCAAATGAACACTCGCAGGTAAAATACAAACTTTCCCCCCTTGTATAACAAATAACTATTTCCCCTCACTTGCTCGAAAGGGCTGTCTTTCTCCTTAAAAATCTGCGTGGAAAAGTGCTTTTTCCCCTCTTGGGTGGAAAAGGTTTTTGAAATTCGAACGCCGCGCTGAACACCATTCCACCACGACCACCACGACCACCACCACCTCACCACCTACTCATATACTCAAGTAATTAGAAATTTTAAATTCTTCCATCCACCATTTTTCTCGCTGTAGTGAGGTGAAAAATTGTGTGTTTCGCTCGGCAGCAAAGTTTGTTTAGTGTCTCGTGCCTTGAAACCCTCGCGACGCTCAGGATTCTTCTTTTGAACCACTCGCTTCGCTCGTGATTCAATCATAGAATCCTTCGCTTGCTCGGGTTTCAATACAGGCACTCGCGCCAAACAAAAACTTTGCAGCCTTGCATAACAAATAACTATTCCATGCTGGTCTGGGAGCAAAGAAAAATCATAAAATGTACCAGTTGCGTCTTTTCCCGCGCAGATGGTAAAAACCCGTAGACGGAATGGGCGAATTTTTTTAGAATCATGCTACAGGCGATGCGGCTAGCAACTCATCATTATTATTATTATTATTATTATTTATTATAAACGTGGCCTTTGGCTCTTGTTACCCTATGCTCTGCCTACCCCGTAAGGGATAAAGACGTGACTCATGTACGTATATGGGCAGATACTTTTTAATTTACGACATTAGATCTTATGTATTTAGTTTTGCCAATAAATGTTATCTTATCTTATCCTACTAATATTATAAATCCGAAAGTTTGTGAGTGACGATGTGACGACGTGTGTGAGTGTGTATGTTGTTCCATCTTCACGCTAAAACGACTGGACGGATTTGGATAAAATTTGGAACGAAGATAGCTGGTACCCTAGATTAAAACATAGGCTACTTTTTACCCCGAAAAATTGTATAGTTCCCGCGGGATAGCGATAAACATACCAATTGCTAATTCTACGCGGACGAAGTCGCGGGCAGAAGCTAGTCTCGAATATGGCAACAATTCCCTTTATTGCCCGTGGCACTACTGAGTGGCACTATTGTCTAAAGACTTCCATTTTAAAATCAAGTTTAACAAAGTCGACGGAGCTCCGCTTTCTCGGAGGTCCTATTTCTGGGTATTTTTGGCCTTTCGGGCCTGCTGAAAATCTAACCTAACCTACACCTACCTCCCATCTATAATATTTATTTTGGTCAGCAGTGCCACGTAGTAGTGCCATGGGTCTATTTTAAAACTAACAATTCAGTATCTATCCGTTACTATTTAATGTCGCACTCTAAATCGAGTGGCAGACCAGAGAACCCTTTCGTCACGTGCCCCCGTTTCGAAAGCCCCACGAGCCGTGGTATGTAGGCTGCCATAAACCACATTCGATAAACTGCATAACTTAGAATCAACTTCCCTGCGTGCTATGGTAATCATATGAATGGAAATACGTTTTTTCCGTTATGTTTTGGGGAAATTTATTGTTTCTGCCAGTTCGGTTCAGAGCACTGCAAAGGCTGCTCTACATTCTACAAGTGGCACGATTTAACACTTAAGAACCACACATATATGTGTCACATAAGTAGTAGGTTGTTGAGCATTTATAGTTTAAAGTATTGTTGGGAATTGGACAATTTGAGTTTTTTTTTTCGAATCACCCGTTAGCGATAATGCTACTTTTTGGACACCATGCCATTGGGGGCCTTTGGGGGGATTTAATTTAAGCTTTATGACAGTTTTGATTTTAATTTAGTTGTTAATTTTGTCTATTTTCTTGTTTTTGTTGTAATAAAACGATTTCTTTTTTAATTTATGTTATTATTAACTTATTTTCTTTCATTTGTTGTTAGGTTAGGTTAGGTTAGATTTTTTTTAGGAAGTATGTTTTTTTACTTACACTACATGGATTCCTTGAGTCTGAAATAAATTATTTTACTGTTATTAGTAGGTATGCTTAAAATAAAACTTCCTCAATTATTGTGTACAACATTTTCACGCGTCCTTCCTAGCTGCGAGTCGTTTGAACATTTTTTTTTTTAATTTTGTCTAGAAATGCTCACGGAATCTGCCAGTTAATGGTGAAATTGAAACTAGTGGTTTTATTTTGTCGTACATAAATACATGTCAGGTATTCGTACCGAAAAGCCTGTCTTTGATGTACGTATATGTAACTACTTGGTGTGTTTTGTTCAATTTAATAGTGATATTAGTGTGTCACAATTTATAGTATGTACCTATATGTTGAGTGTAGGTACTGTGTAGGTACTCGTAATTTTGTTAAAGAACTGTGCCAGGACATAATTAATTAATTTTTCAAAAAAAGTCAAAATATCGAAATGGATATGGACTTAGAGGTAAGACTATTTTAATAACTTGTTACCATGGCACTGTTGGGAATGCTTCGCACTTTGAACTACTGGATGATACATTTCATTAAGGTAGTATGTAATGACTAGCTTAGACTTAAGAACTGATGTTGATAGTATTCTGCAATAAGTATTTACGCTGTGACTCTAGGCAGCTACGACCTTTGACATGTTTATCGCTATCCCGCGGAAATTATGCAATTTTCCGGGGTAAAAAGTAGTCTATGTTTTAATCTAGGGTAGCAGCTATCTTCGTTCCTAATTTGATCCAAATCCGTCTAGGCGTTTTAGCTTAAAGAAGGCACAAACAGATACACTCACTCACTCACATCGATCGTAGGAATCATGTTACAGGCGATGCGGCTAGCAACCCATCACTATTTTGATTCCCATTTCCATCCATACGTCCACTGCCGTGGTCTTTGGGTCTCGTTACCTTAGGTTATGTCTATAGTCTGGCAGATAAATCACTGCAGCCAGATGAAACTTTCAGTGTTGTCAGGTTTTGGCGAATATTAAATAGTGATGTGACTTAGTGAGTGAATGAAAGAATGAACGATATAATGAAATTCATTTTCGTCATTTATGTTGAAATAGTGAATTTTCAAAGCGTATTTTAATAAAATTATTTGTTCAATAAGTATTTTTGTATGTTTTCTAGTTAGTAGTAGTGTAAGAGCGCGATTTGGAAGCATGTCAAATCAGTTACCAGTTTTCAACTCATTCCCCATTTTGCCATAAATAAAACAACTATGATCTCATTAATATTGTTTTCTATCTCTGTACTTTACTTAAAAACTTAAATTATTCCGAATTAGCGGACCAAGCCTTTAAGGTTTTGACTTTGGTTGCAGTTCGGAGTGGAAATGCAAAAGTCATTTTTGTTCATTAATATGAACCTTGAACCCCTCAAAAGTATCGCGTTTAATCTAACTAATATTATAAATGCGAAAGTATGGATGGATGGATGGATGTTTGTTTGTTACTCAATCACGCCAGAATGGCCCAACGGATCTGGATGAAATTCGGCACATAGATAGAGAAAAGTCTGGAATAGCACATAGGCTACTTTTTATCCCGGAAAATTGCGTAGTTCCCACGGGATAGCGATAAACGAATTCTTTGCAGACGAAGTCGCTGGCAACAGCTAGTTTAAAATATACTAAACTAAGAATGTGACATTCATAAAATATTTCGTTCGTTCAATAATCAAATCATTCATTACGTGACCTTAGTTGAGCACTTGTGAAATAAATGTGGTATCATTATTTCGTAAAATGACATTTGGAAGTGTCATCTGGCTGCAGTGATTTATCTGCCAGACTATAGGATAGAGACGTGATTCATGTATGTATGTACCACGTGCTGAAGAGTTCTGAATTAATTATATATATACCCCTACCCGACTCTAGCCAAGGTTCAATATCAAAATGTATGAATATGTTCATCCTAACCCAGGGGACTGATTTTTGAAAAATAGTAAAAACGGTATAAATCTGTGTATTAGGTTTTTTTTATATGAATAGGATGGCAAACGAGCAAGTGGGTCACCTGATGGTAAGTGATCACCACTGCCCATAGACACCCGCAACCCCGGAGGGATCGCAGATGCGTTGCCAACCTAGAGGGCTAAGATGAAATGCCTCTTGTGCTCGTAATTTTCCCGGCTTACTACAGAATTATAGCTAAAGTTAAATTTTCAACTACTTGACTATTATTTACAGCTGTAGTTTTCTTTTAATGCACTCGTATATAAAATTATTTTAGCACAATTTTTCAACACTTGTGTGGTTTTTTTACCCACGACGGACCGAACCGAACAGAGACGGCATATGCGTTTGAGGTATGCCATTGTCTTTTTACGTAATGTGCTTTTAAAAATCGGAAAACCCTTTTCTTTCAGTTCTAAGTATAATGGAAAAAGAAATAACTATTACCAGGAATTATATCCATCACTATTATTCAGTAAATTAATAGTAAAGGAATCATCAAATATTTCTGCCGCATGACTGAACCGCCGAAAATTCCGCAGACTTATGGACTATTTAGCGACCATTTGATGTCTATCGACGACAATCTTGTGATTCGAGGTCACAGCCTTGTCTAGCTTATCGAAATAAAACCTATATAAAACTACTCCAGGTAATGTTCGAATAGGCGTGTATGTCACGTTACGGTGTACTTCGTACAAAAATTTTCCACATATCGCGTCGGAGAGTGGACGAGTAGACATTTTAAACATAGTTTAGGGAATAACTTTGCAGGGAAACCTATTTACAACTTAAACTTTGTAATTAAGAAGTGAAAGTTCAGGTGTTTAGCGGGACGTTATTTTAATGACGTTCTATGAAGGAATAACTAGGATATAACCGCGATAACCTTTAATATTTGAGTTTTGTCCTGCCATAGATTCGGGAGGTCTTCATCAAGCTTTATAATCGATGTCAGTACTTATATTCCGTTAGAAAATACGCCAATAGTTAAAGTTTTAGACTTGCTTGCGTGCATTCAACTCTAGTGTTACCATGCTACCGTATATACATGTACGATATCTAACGTTCCCAATGTTTTGTCGATATTTTAACACTTCACACCTCGTGGTGTTGAAATTTTAAAGAGTGAAATGAAGTGAGTGATAAATCTGATTAAATAGGGAGTGGCAGTATAAAGGCTGTCCTGAAATTAATAATTTAACATAGCATGCGTAAGTAGTGTTTTGAAAAATAACGTTTAGATAACGGGAAAATATATACAAATGACCCTCTACTCAAAGTTTATTGTAATGGTGATTTATTTACACACATTTTTACAAGATTAAATTGATAAAAATAACTAGATTAAAAAACAACTAGATTAAAAAAGAAAAGAACTAAACGGTACTTGTGAACTATTTGTAGAAGAAACATGAATCTACAAAGAGTACTTAAAACGTACCTGAGTATAGTACGAAAGTTGAAAAAGAATTTTGTCAAACGTAGTTTCGAATACTTGTTAAGTATGCTACAGTCACGAATATTTAGTGTGTTTACGTTTCTTGTGAACCGACTTCTAATAAGGACGTTCTATTTTCTGTCTGTGTGTATTTTTATGTATCACCAGTTATAATTTATCAAAAGTATCACCGATAATCCGACAGTAAAGTACCTAGTAGTTCGTATTAGAAAATTACATTTTCGTTTTGTTAATGCTCCCGTTAGAATAAAGTAGTACCTACTATTTAATTTAGAGTTTCGAAAATGTTAATAAAAATCCTGATTTAATTTCAAATCACAAAATACATTTTAATATTGAAAATATACTGAAAAACACAGCCATTACACGCTGAAAAATCAAAAAGCCTTAGCTGAAATTGTGTCAAAAATAAAAAAATAACAACAGTGAGAGATGCAGCATTTAAAAGAGACAGAGAGAGCGGAGGCTCGCGAGCATTTCGAGAACCAACTTCGGGTTGCATTCGCGCGGTACGACCCTGATGAGGACGAAGATGATTCCGAGGTAACTATTCGCAGTCAATAAACTATTGTCGAAACTGTCCCTCTGCAGTGCTGGCCCGCTTACACCAATATTCATTCATACATTAAAAGGAGAGTGAGAGAGACGGATGATACGAATTTCAAATTCCCGAGTATTCCATTTGCGGACCGATTTTCGGAAGCAAATGTGTGAAAATACCACTCGAAAGGGTGAAATATTGTGCTGAATTTGAAATACTTGATTAGAAGAAAACTACTATACCTATGATAGAGTAACGTGACTGACTGGCAGATCATGCACAGCCTGAACAGTAGGTAGGGTAGGTAGTTATTAAAAGCTATATACTGGCCTGTAGCAGACATATTGATATGTTCGCAGCAAAGGGTATCTCCGTAACTATAATTACTAGAAATTTGAAATTTGGCTCGTAGGTACATAAGTAGTTAGGGAATTAGGTGTATCTGCTTAAAAAACTAAGGTATAAAAGGATTTATATTGTTACTCTGAAATGGTCCTATCTCCGTAACTATAATCACTAGCACACTAGTTTCAAATTTGATATTACGAGAAAGTATAACGTTTGAAAACTACGTACTTAAACAAGTTTTTGCGAAATTCCCGTGAGATAAGAAATAAAGAGGATTCTATCTAACGATATATAAGGTAGATTAATTCCCACGGGATAAAAGTACGGGATAGGGAATAAAGACTGATTCTGCGCGAACTCGCGGGCTAAGTCATAAAACTTAAACGGTTTATGTGTCTCGTGTAACCGAACCCCACGAACGTTCGTGTCGTCCCACGTATGATCTTGAGAGCGTGCCCTTCCAAAAAACGGAGGTCGTATCAAACTTTACTACTTTCGTGCAAAGTGCCACTATATCCTTTGACAGCAGATACTATCGGTACATATGAACGTAACGATACGAATGTGGTTTCGTTTAGTCTCTGGATTCCTTTCGCACGCACTAAACGAGTTTTTTATTTCAAGTACCAGGGTATCAGAAAATAATAGGATTGTATCGATTGAACCGAACGTATAAAGACCTAATTTATTCTTAGGCCGTTTTCATATGTCATGCTCGTATTACAAAAGAAGCGATCAAGCCTCGGACTAGTTTTCGCTTGATTGGTACTTTTCAAAGAAATTGAGCGGTGTTGAAACGTGTGAAGGTGGTTTCGTTAAAATTCTGTTTTTTTTTTTTTGCGGTGAGCTAGATACTTCAAAATGGATCTGCTTATGGTTGGAAGAGCTATAAACAATTTCGTGAGTATTTTTTCAATTGAAAACCGTTTTTGTTTAGTGTGGGTAAGAACCGTCTTTTCACAAAAGAAGCGATAAATTCAGTTCGTGAACCCTTTGAGGCTGAATATTTGTAATTTTGAATGACAATTGAAAAGTTTTCTTGCGCATTAAGATAGTGACTAATTAAGACCGCAATAATGATAACGACAAAAAAATCGAGCTTAAGTTTAATATGAGAAAAAAAATCGTGTTCAACTGTCTGTAATATTTCAAAAAATAAAAACTTGCAATAAAATGACCGTTAACACACATTAAAATAGTTTATTGCAAATTACAAATCTTCATTTAAAATAACATTTTTTTAAAATATGAAAAGAACGCTTTTTGTATGGACACAGTCCTTTTCGATTCGAATAACGGGATCTTCTGTATTCTTGCTTTCCTAGTATTGAATAACCTTTTACTGCAATAGATAGAGGGTAGATATAGCGTCTTCGATGCAGTTTGCAGATGCACCCACGCCGAGGGCGGCGAAATAAAAAATGTCTCAGATCGCAGGAACTCGTCGCGCGAGCCAAAGGCGAGGACGATAAACATGCGACCTGAAGCTTTTTTTTTTATCATCGCCCGAGGTGTGTACTCAATTTTGAGTCTCCTGGTCAGAAAGTGGAAATTCCCGCTAATGTAAAAATGATTTTGTTTGCCCTGTCCTTCCGCCAGATTGCTTCTCTACATTCCTTGTATGTAGTACACTATTATTTATTCTGTGGTCTAGTCTAACTCCAAATTTCGATATTCGAATTCGTTTCATGTCGTTTCGCTCACTTTTTTTTCCGGAGCACACCCGCAGGTATATTTAGTAGGCGACAAAAAAGTAAAACGTGGAGGGGATAAGCGCAGTATGAAAATGATGTTGTTTCTCATACTGCGCATATCCCCTCCCCGTTTTACTTATTTGCCGCCTACTATAGGTAGGTATCAAATTATCAACCTCAACCGATTCTCGGGTAAATTTTGTTTATGAGTCGATTAGGTTCTTGATAATTTTTCAATTAAAAGTGGTGAGATGGCTTTAATTGACCTAATAATAGTAGATTACTGTAGCGGTTACTATTTTTTTCCCGGAAAATTGCATAGTTCCCGCGGGATAGCGATAAACACGGAGGAAGTCGCGGGCAGAAGCTAGTAGATTATAAATTAATTTTGTGGTATAAATAATTAGCTAGTATTGTAGACACAATATTCAGTAACCAATTCAACCGTGCTAACCCTTACCCCCGGGCCACATTAGCGGGCGAAGGTTCGTGTCGCCTTGTCGCGATAAAAAGTTCGAGTTCGTGTAGCCACGAACTATGTGGACACCCTTAGACCAAATTATCGCGATAAAAACTTCGGGCGAACTATGTCGCGCAACTCTTAATTTGACGGGAAAATGAACCAAGAGCGCAAAGAAACAAAAAGATGGAGGCTAATATATATGACTGTAAATAATTATTGAAATGTCACTTGTGAAAATTGACGTACATTTCAGAAATTTCAAAGTACGAACACGAACTCTGTCGCGATAAAATCCTTTGATCTGCGCTAGATACCGACAGGAGCCCGAACACAGTTCGAGTTCGCCCGAATGATTCGCGATAAAGCGAACTGTCTGTCCACACATGCCGCGATAGGGTGAACCGTCGCCGAATCCCGCTAATGTGGCCGTATCATTATAAATAACAAAGATTGTCCAACACCGATTGTACTCTCTTGTTTTGGTTCATGGTCTTGTTGTGTGCGGCATTTTTTACACATCAAATAAAAACTTCCCTGCCAAGAGGAAGAGACCCACACTCTCTTTTGTAATTAATTTTAGTTTATTTAGTTATTTCAATTTAATAGTAGTTTTAATTTTGTATTTAATAAACGATGAAAACTTCCCAGGATAAAGCGCTCGAATAGAAAAAACCAGAACCGGAAAAGTCCATGAAGTCTAGGTCTAGTCTATATGCCTAGACTAGTGCCTATCCGGTACCAGGGAATCATAAATCAAAGGAGCACTTCGATCTTTTATAAAATCAACATTATTTCGATTACAACATATATCTGTCTTGCTTAGATAAGCATAGGCACCTGAGATGAAGGAGTGCAGTCGTATATCATGGTGTTCAGGTCGGATTTCGACTAAATTTAGGTGCATTAATATTAATAAGTTTGTGAATGAGAAGTCGCGGGCTGAATGCCTAAGTTAGTGTTTGTATTATGGAGATGGCTACCGTTGACCTAGGTTGTAAAATATCTGCTGGATCTTTTATAATCAGCTGTTTAAGTGGTGCAAGTTTTTACTATCACAACTTAAATTTAGAATCATTATTAAAAATTCTAAAATATCAAAAACGGTAAAAATGCCTCACATGATTTCGGTTAAATAGTCAGGGGTGGATTTAGCAAGAGCAGCAGATTTTAGGGAGCGGAAAATTTGGCCCATGAGACCGGAGATTATTCGAATTTCGAGTGTGATATCAAGATGAGAACAGCCTCAAATAAACAACAAGCAAGTCTATAATTGGATTAGCAAATGCCTATCTACCTATCTATCTATACATAATAAAATAATAAAGCTGAAGAGGGTTGAACGTCATAAAATCATATTCATGAATATACCGTCCTATTACTGCAAATACCAGTTATCTATCTGCAAAAAAGTCATTTCGAGATAATTCAATTTTAATGTTTGTGAGTTGTTTTAAAACTCACGAACATTAAAATTGAATTATCTCGAAATTACTTTTTTGCAGATAACTGGTATTTCCAGTAATAGGACGATTACCTATATAAAAAATTGGTTGGGTGTACTTAGAATCGTTTGTTGTTTTGTCTGTATATTTGCGAGCGCATCACGTGAAAACGGCTGAAAGGATTTTGATTCAAACTTTACTAATCTGTTGAGAAAATTACCGGCCAGGTTATAGGTTACTTTTTATCCCGGAAAATTGCATAGTTCCCGCGGGATAGCGATAAACATGTCAATTGCTAATTCTACTCGGACGAGGTCGCTGGCAGAAGCTAGTACTAAAATTTCACAATTTCTCACACAACGACGGCTTCACACACACATTATCAGAATGCATTTTGTAGTTCACTGCACCAATGAAAAAACGGGAATAATTGAATAAACCACCACATCATATGCCATGTTTGGAAAATTCCAACCGTCCTGCTTGCACCTGTCAATTAATGGTTCTAAAATCAAAGAACACCCTATTTTCAAGCTGCAAATATGAATGTGAAATAGTTTGGGTAAAACTAAATGAACCATAGTGCAGCGTTATAAGGTTGCCATTCGAAGGATTCCATAACGGCTACGGCTACGTCTATTCAGCTTCTTGCATTTCATGTGATCCTGGTTGATGCGTTTTCGATAAGACCTTCACCTTTGTAGAAGTGTGATTTTTTATAAAGGATTTTTAAACTCCAAGCCGGGCTCCTCCGGCTTAAACCTCTTTGGTTTTGCGGAAAATCGATGAGTGTTTTAAAAATATAGTAAGTAGACATTACAACCAATTCACGCGTTAGTATCTTAGTATACTAGGTACCCACCAAAATTAGGTAGGAATTCATGTAGGTAGGTATTTTATCTTTCTGTTTTGTTATTACCCACCAAAGTAGCCGCCAGCTGTTCCTTGTTAACACCAGGCTAAATTTAATTTAATATTGATTTTTCTGTAATTACTGTACAGTCAGGGGCATAAATATATGTAAGTTACCAAGACGTCAAAAACATCTTGACACCTTTATGCCACAAACAATAAGGTAGGTGTTACATTTACATTATATCTGACATGATGGCTGTATCGATATTTATGCCCTACTGTACAATAAAATTGAACAAGGTCTCTTAAAATTGTCATTAACTATTAAATAAGAATTTAAGTTCAATGTCAGAGATTAACATATAAAATATTGCACACACGAAGTGGTATATTGCAGTTTACATGCATTTGAATAGAATTATCATAGAAATTGTTTTCTATAGCGTAATTTGCAAATCAATTGGCGAAGCTTTGTCACGCTTGGAAGGTATTCAGTAGCTTCTCAACTGTGTGCGAAATAGTAGTTTATGCAGCTGATAAATAATAAGGGTAAAACACGCACGTAGCTTTTCGAGTTTTATAATAAGATCACATGTGTGCTGTTTTTCTAAACATAATCATAAGTTCCAGCTCTAAGATGGCTTCAGAAGCGGAAAAAACTTAAACTTAATGATATCAATTCCGTTTACATTTTCTGTCCTCTAATGTAATAAGTGCGTACTTATCTGTTGCTTCCTTTTTGGGTATATCTGTCTCTCTTTCGCTCACACAATTTCCACATTCCAGATGATCACATACTAGTATATGTAGACGACCATACCATACCCGTGGTAGTTGTCTAGACGAAACAAATTGTAACTTCACTATCAATCACTTTTAATCAATGAAGCACATTGCAAGTTCAAAAGAATTCTGGTGATTTTATAATGAAAAAAACTGTGTCCTACAGCATGGACTCACGGGCAAACTACAAACAAATCTACACCACAGAACGATTATTAAAACGAAATTAAAACGCAATCAATTCTGAAGCATTGCGTGCTTTCTAAGGCATTACAAGCAAAGCAAGTGCGACTCCGTACCACTCCCCCTTTATAATGACACCCCCTACTTGTCTGTTCGTTTAATTTGCATTTTACAACAATAGTTTCGCAGTTTCACATTGTCGCGGTAGTACGCCGGAGACGGCGCACAGAGAATGTTTGCACACCTATTCATTCAAAAGTTTGGAGTCACAATAAAAAGATTAAAGCGGCACGAAGGCAAAGTTTTAATGTCATTAGTCTCGGAGCTCCGTCACTAGTCTTTCGGGGAAAGTTGACGCAAAAAAATGCAATTACAAGCAAATGATTTTCCATTAGCCGTAGACGTCGGTCGGCTGCAATGGCGCTAGTATAGCGGGACTTTTCGATCAGGCTAGAAGGATTTGACATGTTTGTGTGCGGTATGAAGGCTGGCTCGAGTGAGGAAGAAGAGGAGGATGTTATGGATATCCTGCAGGTCTGGGAGGCTCCGGTGGAAATAGCTGCTGTAGACAAGAGAGTAATGTTTGCTCTGTTTGTAGAAAAGGCGGGAAGAATGCGAGCGCAAGGCGAGGAGGGGGGAAATGGATCCCCGGCTGGAGTTCACGTTCCAGTTGTTGATCGACGGCACGGGACTCCCGCGTCACTCCATCATGGACCACGTCTTCGAAGGAAATATGGTTAGAGCCAGAGATCGTCACAATCTCCCCTCTGTAACATAGGTACATCTAATAGATAACTGACACAAGGACCTGGTTGACTATTTCAAGTCAACGCCAGTGGACCCATGTTGTCTCGTCTCAACTTTAGTTTTTGGACGAAGTTGTGTTTGCCAAAACTGGTGAGTTTCTGCTTAAAAAATTGCCATGTTGGCAGATACGTTAAACAGAACTGAAAAATGTGAAGATTCTGTCGTCGGATACTTTCGATTTCTGTACATTAAAATGCAGATGTTGAGAATGAGTTAATTTTGAACTGCCGAGGCGCCTTTTAGAAACAAAGTACTTAACTTTTGAAAACAAATACCTATTTTTCTTAGTGATTGTAACTTTCAGTTGATCAACGATTTTGTTCATGTGTAGACAATATAGAATTTATTAAAATTTGAAAACTATCAAAGCCAGCCGTTTTAATGTGTTCAAAATGTTTTTGTGATCCAAATACAGGTCCAAGAATGACTTCCAGTCCAGTGCATACACTAGTGATTAGTTCATGATCATCTCGAAATTAAAAATGGAATTAGTACAAGTAGTAGTAAAAGCTTGTCGCTGCGATCACTGATATTATTCAAACAATATCAAACTGGTCATCCATTTAAATTCAGTAAGGGCAGAGCTCGCGCATTCTTGTCTCCGTATTTTTTAGCTGGACGATATAAACCAGCTCTTCCTTCCCCATATGAGAAACAAGTTGCTCTGGTACTACCAAGACGTGGAAGAAGTGGAACAGAGGGCGCCCGTGGAGGGCGTCAAGCCTCGGCAGCAGGGCCAGGGGAAGCAGCCGCCGCCCCAGGTCACATTAAAGAGGAAGCTGTTCCTATCTGATGGCTGGGATGTCAAGTTCACAGGGGTGTGCATTTATATGTTCAGGATCAATGTCAGCAAGCAGTTGCCAGAAGAGGGGTTCCATAAGGATCTGTGAGTACAAAAAAAATTATGACAGAATGTCACAACACAATGAATTATGTCGATCTTTAGCAAATTAATTGTGGCGTCACTTTCTCTTTTCGTTTTTCGTGACCAAACGAGCATCACCAATCCCCTATTAATCTTCCAAATTTTTGTGACATTACGTGACGGTTTTTTTACTCATCTAAAACATTAATCATTAGCCATGTTGAGGCATTTCGTGGAACTAATTTCTTACACTGAATTGCCATTAAAACTAGGATAATACCGATAATAGCGCTCTCTTGACAATACTCATAGTTATTTTAATGGTTTACCTTTCTCTTGGTTTTGCTATAATTGGTGTCATCGTCGTCTCCAGCCTATTATATACGTCCCACTGCTGGGCACACACAGGCCTCCTGTCAGAACGTGAGTTTGCTATAATGCTAAAATGAAACTGTAGTAACTTCACATTCATGGCTACATACCTCAATTTCGTAACGTACGGTATACAGCGTCCAACGTTTCGGAGCCTTGTACTTCTTGAAACCTTCTTTCAGATTCTGTGGCATCCTCAACGCGGAAAAGGTGGGCTTAGTGACGGCGATAGAGCGTGTAATGGAACACGTGTACATGAGTGCTCTTGCGCACCCGAGCGCCGATGGCGACGAGGACGAGACCCGGTTCCCCATTGTCAAGAATCAGCTGTTGCCGGGGCTGAGGTCCTTCTGCAGTGCCCTTAAAGGTACGGCACGACATTAATCAATCAATCAAATCGTTTATTAATAATTATAGGTACACGTAAGTTTGACATATTTAAAGTAACCGCTATAATTTGCCTTTCAAGCGCACAATATTTGCTTTCTTAATTCCGTAGCTAAAGAGGTAATTACGTCGAGAAACAACTTAAGTACAGTCGTGAGCTCTTATAATGCCATTCGGGTTGGTCTCGCTGTCTTACTCACCCTGGGTTTGATAGTTGAATCGGCCGGGTGAGAGACTGCAAAACGAACCATGGCATTCTAAGAACTCACGAACTGTATCTATAGCTCTTGCAATTTACGACGGCAAGTGACCTTTAGTTGTTGCATACACGTATCTGCATACGTGTCGAAGTGTGCATGAAAGCAAAAGCGGGTATGGTAATGTATTGATTCAAACTTTCGCGATTTTCACACATTATTATAAGAAACCGGGACTTAGTCGCATCCGAAACGTTGTATTTATAAAAATAGTTATTATTTACGTGATTAAGTCCCGCAAAATGAGCATAAATAAAGAGATCTCGCTCAAAAATCGCTCCTTTGACACATAAGAAAGGTCGCTCGCCTTCGTGAAATGCACTGGATACAACATTACAAGATTACAACCAAAGCATGCTTCTTATTTTTTTTTTACTTATATCTATGTAGCATTTGTGATTGTTCGAACAGTGTGTGAAGATGTGTGCAACCAAATTAACCTGTTCGAGGATGGGCAGGCGCATATGGCGAGCGTGGCGGACCACAGCCAGCTCAAAGAAATGACGAAGAACCCGACCACCATCACTGTCCTTGAAGAGCGCGTCAATGAGTGGATCAAAAAGGTCATGGAGGTCAGTTCACCTCCAGACTCTATAGATATCGCAATATATCACACTACTACGAGTAATTAAAGGGTTTGGTCTAGAGTTCTTGTTTAGGCAGTTTGGAATGGAAACACGCAAATACAGTGAAAAGTAGTGGGGATCCCTTTCTCAGTAAATGTCGTAATGACTCCACATTGAACTGACAAAAGAACTCATGTGACGTTTACTGTGAGAACATTCTATGGTGGGTTCTAGATAGCATACTACTCAATCAAGAATTTTGAAGAATGCCTTAGTTAGATAGTATTCGGTCGGTATTGTAGATCGAACTTATGACTGTCACAGATTCTGAGCGAGAGTGAGCAGTTGCGACGCGAGGTGGACTCGAGCGGACCTCAAGACGAACTGGAGTACTGGAAGAAGAGAGGTGCTCAGTTCTCGCAGCTCGTGTCCTACTTACAGGTACCATCAGCCAAATATGTGGTCTTCATAAACGCTCTATAGGCTTCTGCTAACTTAGCAATCGTTTGTCCTTATCTGTGAAAGGTAAATGTCAAAGTGACAGATAAGGACAAACGATTACTAAGTTAGCAGAAGCCTACAGAGCGTTTATGAATAAGGGGGTCTAAGATTGATACTCCTATGCACATCATGAAATATAACGTCGATAAGAGATGGCTGTCAACTTGAAAGTTCGACTTTAGGAACATTTTCAATTGATAGGAAGTTGGATGAAAAATGAAAAACCACTTTTTGGCCAACCGTACAACCAACCATGGTACTCTTCTGTACCCTCTAGAGCTCAGCCAAAGCGGAAGCTTTTACGAGTGGTAAGGAAGGGCCTTGTGCGGGGTCAGTCCTGATTGCTACCATCATGTTACTGCTAATGCTGCCGCTGCTGCATGACTAAGTTCTGGTGTGGAGGGTAAGATAGCCGGTGAAACTTACACACGGGGTATTCTTTCTTATTTAGGCCAGGGGGGTTACCATGACGTCTTAATGCGATTCAATTCCAATTCAGTTTAGGTTTGCTCGGTGTTAAATCCATACTAAAAATGACAGTTAAAATCTGAACTGATTATGGTGACGCCCCTGTAAGATTTTTATGATTTGGTCAGTTTGATCAGTTCAGCAGCAGCACCTAAGATTCTTTTAATGATGCTCTTTATTGTTTTGATATATATGCATGGCTATATCTGTTTTCAGACCATACTGATTATAATTATATACGTATATATGTAAATAGAGAGATTGAATGTCAAAATGTCTTTGTCGTAGTCGCACTCTTAGGATTTTCATTGTGTTTCCATTTCCTCTAGGACAACGAGGTCCAATTGACCCTGACCTGCCTCCAACTGGCCAACTCCAAGGTCATCAAACTGTGGCGTGACACCGACCACAAGATCACCTTCTGCTACAACGAAGCCAAAGACAACGCCAAGTTCATCCAGGCCATGGAGAAGTGCTGCCACTCTCTGTACTTGGACGATCCTGTCAAGATCAAGGACTCCATTCTGAGCCTATTGCAGACTGTCAGGCTGATACACAGCGTGTCCCAGTTCTACAATACTTCGGAGAGGATCTCGTCTCTCATGGTCAAGGTAACACATGAGATAATGTTTGTCGTGTCGCGTATGCTGTGAACTAGTCCGTAGAACTACTTTTTAACTAACTTCATAAATTTATTAAGCATCTCAATTGATTTACTGCTATAAATCTATTTTTTTTATCCGGATACTTCAGTAGGTGGTTTTGTCGATGTTTAAATTGTATGAACAGTCAAGAAAATTAATTCATTGAGAGTACATCGTAATTTTTTTTTAAATTATACTTGCTATAACGACATTATTATTACCACCTGCTGAAATATTCCCGAATAGTTTTCAAGACACACTGTACTGTATACCCGGTTATTTTTAATCTGTAAAGGGTAAGTAAACTGGCGCCTTACCATGACGTCCTAATTCCGACTCAGGTCAAAGTTTTAGCTGTCACTTTTAGTATGGATCTGACAGCGGGCGAACCTAAACTGAATCACATTAAGACGTCATGGTAAGGCCCTTGGGGGTAAGTAACCTGCAAAGAATCCCGACAAACCTTCAGAGTCACCTTCAATTTACAGATCACAAACCAAATGATAGAGACCTGCAAGCAGTATATAACGTGCCGGTTTAAGGAGACCATCTGGTCCCAGGACCGAGTGTTAGTACGCGACAAGCTAATCCACTGCTTGAACCTCAACAAGACCTACAGGGAGACGTACCTCTTCGTGAAGAACCAGCCCTTCTTACCCAACACAGAGCAGTTCAGTTTCTCCGAGAACTATGTGTTCGGAAAATTTGATACGTTCTGCAAGAGAGTGAACAAGATCATATCCATGTTCGATTTAATGGACGATTACAACCATTTGTTTGCGAAGAGGATGGAGGGACTGCTGCTTGGCGAAGGTGAATCAGTTACCGATATTTATTTTATTTACCGATAGTGTCAAAATTGATCGCCACAATAAAAGTTATAAATTGATTTATAGATTCCTGTTGATAAATACATGCAAACTTACAGAAATCACGTCTATATTCTTAAGGCATAAATATTTATGAAGCCATCATATCTGTCATATCTATCAAATGTATGTGTCGCATTTTTGCCGTCTTGGTAACGTACATATATTTAAGCCATTGACAGTAGGTATTCGTACTCGTAAGTTACGAAGATGTCAAAACATCTATACAACTTTATGTCACAAACAATAAAGTCGATGACACATATATTTGACATGATGTCTGTATCGATATTAATGCCCTTGACTGTACTCGTACTTTACCAAGACGTCAAAAACATCTATACACCTTTATGCCACAAACAATAAGGTCGGTGACACATATATTTGACAGTGAATGTATCGACATTTATGCCCTTGACTGTACTCGTACGTGATTTTTCAGTACATGGGTATGTTGCTGAATTCCTTCGGAACGATTGGTTTTATGTTCAAATGTGTTTATGCCCAGATGGATTCGATTCTCAATTGAACCCAGTCTAGTGGCTCCTTTGACGAACCTAAACCTAAAACTAACAATTAGTCCAATCAACAAATCTGTTATTCCTATAGATCTAGAAGAAGCAGTACACTCGTTCGAGGAAGCCAAGAAGGCGGTAACGAGTTGCCAGTACGACTATCTGGACTACAGGAATAATGACTTCGACAAAGACTACCAGGCCTTCGAAGAGAAGACGAACGCGCTGAGAGAATCCATAGGGAACACCATAGAAGAGAATTTTGCCAGCGTGTGGGAGACTCCGCAGGGGATCAAGTTTTTGACCAGGTTTGAAAAGGTATAGCCGATAGCCGTTATTGTGAAACGACTGCTTCCATTTTATGCGACCCTGATATCAATATTTGTTCCCACTGTTTGTATTATTAAATTTTTATCTGTCACATAAGACGAGGACACAGTTTTGTCATTTTTTACATACAAACATACATAATCACGTCTTTATCCCTTACGGGGTAGACAGATCTTAATGTAACAAGACCTAAAGGCCGCGTTAAGCATGATTGTGGGCGTACAGGTTGAAAGGGACCCAATATAGTGATGGATTGCTGCCGTACCATCTGCGCGGGAAGGGAAGCAACTGGTACATACTATGTTTTTTGTTTGCTCCCAGACCAGCATGGGAGCCCCTATGGGAGCAACTATTGCCCCCGACTTTCCGCGTAGAATTAAAAGCTCAATGAATGAAAATCTGTCATGATTACCTCAACCCAGTTTAACTAGAGGTATATGCTGTGATACTGCTAGTAGGTAACTAGGTACTATAAAAGGCTATGTGAACACTACCTAACAGCATTTCATCTTCGCTGTTCATTTCACATGCGTTAGAGTGAGCAACAAAATTTTTGTTAGGTGCATTCCTCAAAATCCGTTTTGCAAAGCTATGATTGGTTGAATTTGAATGTATTTATATTTATGAAATGCACTTCAATTTCAACAGATTTTCAGTAGTATTCACTCGATGATAATGTTCTCTTAAGCTTTCATGGTTGCCTGGTATTTCAGCCTTGCAGTGTACCCATATATATAGATGAAAAACTTAGCTGTTGTAAGTATATAGTAGTGTGGGAACTGATAATGGGACTTAAGTCATTTTTAGGGTTCCGTAGCCAAATGGCAAAAACGGAACCCTATAGATTCGTCATGTCTTTCTCTCGCTTTTCCCGTCTCCATATCAAAATTCCATTCCAATTCATTTTCCGTACACGCTGTTCGACTCTGGAATCGGTTGCCAAATGATATCAGGCAATCGCAGACTGTTGCTACCCTGCGCAGTCGCCTGTATTGGCTCGACCTCTCCTCTCAAATTAATGTGATGTGTTTTGTAACTTGTGTGTGTATGTATTTTGTCATACATATATTTTATTTATTATCTGCGTTTATACATTTCTAACAGCATCACGAATATGGACATGGTTGCAGTTGAAAATTTTAGGTATATTCGTGAGTAGCAAGCTTTTACCCCCAGCTTCGCTCGCATGACCCACTAGATCTGGTGGTTAATAGTAGATTGATAAACAAGGGTTGAAATATACCCATTTCACCTGAGATATACCAATGGTTCGAAGGTGAAATGGGTAATTTCATCCGAGTTGAACACTCTACTTTTCATTTCGAATATGAGGAAATTAAAATTTCACTAACGTCGCATGGTCGCATTTAATATTTGTCACGTTTGTCATTCTCTTCCCGCTCTTTTTTCTATTGCGCGATTTACGCGCATTGCGCATTTCTTCTGCGCACCAATGGCGGCCGGCTAGTTTTTTTTCAAACTTGCAGACACGGAGGTCGCTATCAATTAATTGTAGACTTAAATATTTCAAGCTAAAAAAAATTACCGAACGTAATAATTTCTACTAATTCTCGTTGTATACGCTTGCATAAGCTTATATTTAGCGGGAATGTTATTTTAAGATTATTTTGCCTTTTACAATTAAAAAGGAATTATTAGTATAGATTTTTATTTTAAACATAGATTACATGGCTGTATACGTATTTCCATTGCTATGTCCCTCATTTGGATTAGCTAGAAAAAAAAAATTACTTTCAACCCAAGGGTCGCGATGAGTCACTTTCAACCCTATATCCAGATAATCAATGACCTACTTTCAGAGTATGAGAGATGAAAAATTACATTCATTTTCCTAAATTCCCATGGGTCCTAACAAAAATCCCGTGTATATTCATATACGCGACATATTAGAATACTTTTGCGAAATATCAAGACTCGTGGTGACTTCGGGATTATAGTTAGGTATACAGTAGGTTTTCGTTTTTAGCCTAAAAACTAAAGGACATTCACAGATCGAGCCGACATTCATGCTCCAGTACGTTTCTTATAAATAAATATTTATGCAAAATCATTTCAGATTTTATCACCATATTGGAATACGAACTGAACTTTTTGCGTTCAATTCCTCTTTTCCAACACACACGTAACGTATGTGTTAGAATGAGACAACTGCATTGATTTGCAAAAAGACTAGTTTTCAGCGATGCGCATAGTGCAGTTTAACTCTTCGAATATTGTGGTGCCCTGGTATAGGAAGGTGTACATATTGCACTATTATTTAAAAACACCTGCGTTTTTAGGCACTTGTCCCACCGCCGGCGAGTAGCAGAAGCGAGCGTTTTTTAGTATGGAAATTTTGTCGCTTTTGTCGCCGGGCGACAAAAGTTCCATACTAAAAACACTCGCTTCTCGCTACTCGCCAGCGCTGGGACAAGTGCCTTAGGGTTGTATAGTCGCTTATCCACTAGAGGCAGCCTCGGGGCGAGCGGCTGCCTTGCTCCGAGGCCGCGCAAGTGGTGACGCTGCCTAAGACGTTGAGGCAGCGTTGAGGCAGCGTCTTCACTTGCGCGGCCTCGGTTCGAGCCCTATATTATTTTGAATTTCGTCGCCGTCTGCCTGTTTCTAATTAATAATTATACGATACGGAAGGAACAAGTGGTCATGGTAGTAAGTGAGCACCACCACTCACTGACACCTAAACACATGAAAATGCAAATGTGTTGCCAGCCTAGAGGGCAAAGACAGAATACCATATTTTGATGCGGTTTTTTTCATTCAAAAGCAAGTTTCCTTGCGGTGGTTATTACCTATTTAGTAAAAATCGGTCCAGCAGTTCGCAGTCTTCAAAAATTATTAACCCTAATTATATTATCTAAAACATCAGGTTAGCCAGAAGATCCAAATAACGAAGCTTAGCGAGAAATATGATCGCGTGCTGCGTTACTGCGAAAAAGAAGTGGACAAAATCACTAAGATGTTCAAGAAGCAGAAGGACGACCCTCCCCTACCCAGGAACTACTCTCCAGTGGCCGGTAAGTTACATTATACTAGTAATTTCTGGGTGACCCACTTTATGACACAGAGGCCAATCAGGGGGATTTTTCGCATTTGCTTGTACCAGGTAAACATAGTACAATGAATGCAGCGGATGCATTTCCTTCAGTATCCAGCTTCATTGTTGCAAGGAATTGCAGAGACGGAACATCGACTCTGCATCGCTTATGTCTTCCTGGTGGCGTTACACGCTGAGTCGCGGTTCGCGTGTCGCGTCGCGGGTTGCGCGAGATGAAAGGATTGAATGAAACAAATGTCACATGTCACTGTGTGCGTGCCATTCATAGTCATTGCAGTGCTCTCGGAAGGCTCTCGGTCTTCTCTCGGTGGTCAAAAAAATGTCACATGCCACTGTGTGTGTGTCATTCATAGGAGCCTCATTTTGTTAACTTGTTGTATGAGTCTTGCTGTGTCATAAATTCATCATAAATACCCGGAATACTCTATCTGGTCGGGTTAGTTTGATTGAACACCCTTCTACAGTCTTCTGGACTAATTGCTGCTTCGTAGAGCGTTGTCTCGCTCTAACTTACAGGACGCCAAAGACTGAAGTGCAATCTTTATACTTGTGTACTGTTTTTCTCCATCATTTAACAATTATTGTGATTGACAAAATATTTCTATACTATTAGTCGATGTTCAAAGTGGAAAGGGGTGACAATTCTAAACCCAAAAATATGATGAATCCTTATAGCAGTATTGCATCAAAGTAATTTAATACCCGTTCTGTTTCGAATAAAGTCTATAAATAACCACTAAAATACACTCCGCAAGCTTTTGCCTTCCTAGTCTAAGCGCTTCGGAAATAACCTCCCGTGCTTAACGGAATTCACCCAGTTTAAATTATTGTGTGCGCGTGTGTGTGTGTGTGTTGTTGTCATGCTGTGGGAGCAAATGTGTGGCACACAAGCTTCTAATAACCAGGAAAGCATAACGAGATCAGAGTCGGTGACGGTCTTAACCACATTGTTTCTCTGGTGAGTGGTGACACTGTTATACACCCATACAGTTATTGAAGAGGGACAACTGGTTAATTATCAGTTCTCTCATTACATTTACCAGTAACAAATGTTTAGTAGTTGGGTATCTACATAGGTAGACTTACCCTCTATAAAGTACTTGTATCACTCTACCTCTGTTATAGAAAACGAAGTAGGTATGTTTTGTATTTAGACAAATTTTGTGACTGAAAACCAACCGAAAACATACACTAAAATTGCAAAAACAATACCAAAGTAGCTGTCAATTGAAATTGCGAACAATGTAGGTATAATAAACCATTTAAATATCCATATTCTAGTAGCACTTGTTTATTGTTTTAATGGTTCAATTATTATTATGATGTTGTGGTAAGTATTGATTAAAAAACACACGGATTTAGCAGTATTTGATGAGGGAAAATGGAAATTAAAGGCATTTTAAATACCAGGTTTGTTTACATTGTTTGCAATTTCAATTGACTGACAGTTTAGTTTACATTTTTTGTAACGAAATGGAAATTGAAACTTTCTGTTATCAAAAGTTCTTTTGTATTCTGACTTTTCTTTTCTAGTCTCAGATTAATTCTGTTTGAAGGTCGTATAAAGTGGTCCCGGTGCCTGCTTCACAACATGACCGAGACGGTGGAGAGCGTGTCCGCGCACGCGGTGCTGCGCGCGCTGCCGGCCGCGGCCGACGTCATGCGCAAGTACAGCAGCACGCGCACCCTCATCACCAACTACGACCAGACCATGCGCGCGGTCTGGATGAACCAAAACGTAATTATGCGCTCCTGGTACCATAACCAGCTTTACACTCTTACTTTTGTCTGTATATCTGTTTTGGTTATACATACACCGAGGCAGGCTAAACCCCTTATTCATAAACACTCTAGCTTCTTGTCGTTTGTCCTTAATGTGTCACTTTGACATTTACCTTACTCAGATAAGGACATATGATTACTAAGTTAGCAGAAGCCTATAGAGCGTTTATGAATAAGGGGGTTAATCACCTGAGTGGCTGAGCAATCCGAATACCCGAGGATTGCAGCCCGGCTAGCTCGACAGCGCTCAAGAGTCGCGTCGCGCGCGAAATAGGACTGCCTATCTCTTTCTAGAACGAACAGTATGAGAAAGACGCGATCAGCGGACAATCTATCTCGCGCGCGACGCGACTCTTGCGCGTTCTCGTGCTAGACGTTACCAGAACAGCATGACTGTTAAAGAGTTTAACCGAATCTCCAGTTATGGGACGTCGACGACTGCCTCAACAACACCCTGCTAAGAATAGACGACACCGGCCGCATCAGTGTCAACTTGGATCACACCATCCGGTTACTGATCAGAGAGTCTGATTGCCTGGTCAAAATGGATGTGGAGCTGCCGATTGTCTGCCATTCCTTGTATGCTAAGAAGAATTATTTTACGCTCGTCAACGATTCTTTGGTGGTTTGTATATTTGAAACTTCTCAACCTCATTTTCAATATCATCTAATTTAAAATTTGCCCACACTGTTAAATTCCAGTTAATCTATGATTCCCTCTCTATTTATTTCTACGAAATAGACAGACGTCATAGAAGTAGTGGCCGGATTGCCTTTTTAATACCTACACACGTACACAATATAGGATGACAATACAAATACAGTCAGCAAAACAGCTAGTAAAAACAAGTTGTATTGTATGTTTTACTTTCGCAGTTTCTCCTGGAAGACTATCTGCGTACAGTCCGCCGCGTCAAACTAGAAGTACGCCCGCTCTTTCTCCCTCAAGTGGTGCGCCTATCTTCCCTCCTGCTCCCCGGTCTTCGGTCCGTAACCTGGACCAGTGAAGATTGGGAAGAGTTCATTGACCGAGCCAATGCAGCCATCAAAAGCTTTGATGTTCTGGTCACTAGAGTCCACGATATATACACGAATAGGATTATTTACGTCCTTTCTGGTATGCAAGAGGTGGCATTGATAAGTTTGCCAGGTAAGTTTATCGAAACCGTTTAGACACTGAACAAACACATAAGTATGATGAAGGGGTAAATACGTATCAGTCAGATTATCAAAAAAAAACATACGTCAATTAAACAAAAAATTATAAAGATAAAGCGCGTCAAAGTTCGGAATAATGGCTCGTGCGTGACGCGTGACGTCACGTCAATATCACATCGAAGTGAAATGGTGATGTCACGCGACATTTCAACTAAATCTCCTTAGTGTTTTGAAAAAAGAAAAAATACGTGTCCAAGAACTTTTTGATAAAAAAAAAATAGTCGTTCCTTACGATGTAGGTCCCAGTAATTACCATAAATAAATAAAAATAAGCAAATGAAGTTAAAACGTGCTTTTCGTTTTCAGAAGATATACCCTGGTCTGTGGATGAGTTTATCGAACACGTCGAAACAGGATGTCGGTAAGTCCCTTTCCCTTTTCACAAGTTTCTTTATTGTTAAACTACCCCGCCGCTGGCGCGCGAGATAGATTATCCGTCTCTTTCTAGAATAAACAGTAAGAAAAAGACGGGCAATCTATCTCGCGCGCGACGCGACTCTTGTGTGTCGTGTTAGACGTGCTGTGATGAGAAACAAGTAATGTAATGACTAATGATCGATTGATCCCAGGGTTGCATAAAATGGAAGCATTTGTTTCATAGCAATGCGTGCGTTGAGCTGAACCGCAAGAGTTTGATGGTCGAGGAGGCGGTGGAAGAAGTACTGGACTTGATCAAGAAAGCGGCCCAGCAGATCAAGTCTACCGATATCAATCCTGACTTCGAGTTCCTTATAGCTGACGGTAAGTTTTCCTTTCCTCTTGAGTTATTGTCAAATTATAAGGAGTAGCGACCGCTGGTTATAATATTTTTTTGGCATATTATTGCATATTCATAACACCGCTACGAACGTCGTAGAGGTTAGTGCTACGCCACGCCGTAGACGCGTGCTACGAACATGAAGCTGTAGCAGTGAGTCAATGAATTCAAATTATATTTTGTTTTTAATTATTTTGAAGTTTGAAAATTTCTTAGTTTATGTCTATCTCAACGAAATTGGATGATGTTACGAGGGTTTGAAAATACGACGAAACCGATCAAGAAAAGGTAGGTATTGCCCCGCTTTTTTTTCCATCTTGGCGGGGGCACTACCGTACCCGATTTCTCCGAGCTATCCTGTCTGCCATCCACTTGCCATCAGAAAGTGCCGGCTGGCTTGTACGTATGCATTGTATAGTACATACTACATGCTCTGAGGCGTACGGCATAAAATTATTCAGTCAGAAAGAACATTATGTTTTCACGTCTCATGCTCAAAAAGTTCGACTTTATGCTGGATGTAGGCTGCATAAAATGGCATTTTATGCTCTTGTGCATAAAGTAAAATCTTCGTCTAAGACCAAGACAATCGGGCGCCAACAGCCACAAACAATCATTAAAACTTTACGACAGCATATTTTGTTTATTTTTTAAGGTTTTTTTTTATTATAATCTGCGGTCTATTAAACTGTTTAATTAGTACCTAAAACTAGGTAACAATAATTTGACAAGTTATTATTGAAACAAATAAGTACATGAAAAATAAAACTTTTTAAAATATAAATCAACACCTGCCTACTCGAACCTTACCGCAGTATATCACGTTTAAAAAAAAGAAAAAAAAAGTTAATTGGCGGGAACTCAGGCGGGAACGTCCTATTTTCTCTTAGTAGGATTTATGTTGCAATTTGTTACTATTTTACGATTAATATTCAATAATTTCGTCAAGTGAAGAGGAAATAACACTGACTCCTAACAAAGTCAGGAAAAACCATTAAATATATCGAATTGTTCCAATGTCACATTTTTTTGCAATGTTTTTCTTTTTTTTCTTCGCAATCTAAGTGAAAAGCAGAGTGTAACTCGTTCATAAAACCCATTTTCCCCTCGACGTGGCTATATGAACGTCTCGGGTAAACTGGCTTGTTTTATGCTCTTGGTGTACAATCTACTATTTTAGAGGTTCGCAATTCATCGAATACTTTTTATTTTTTATTTCGTTTTTTCAGACGAGACCCAAGGAGGCAGCGGACAGGCGTCCACACTGAACGAGTCCACATCAAGCGGACAACAGGACTGGTCGGCGGTGTGGGAGTGCTTCGAAAGTCCTCACCGGCTGCTCTCTATGCCGGCTGGCGGACTATCAAAGAGCATGCAGGTGCGCTATGCTGTCCTAGTATACTGCAGTAGGTCTGGTTTGCAATACAGTGCTAGCTCATCAGCTGCCTGTGGTTGTCCATCGATCGAGTTCATGAATAAACCAAAACCAAAGAGCCAGGCTGTCAAGAAATTATTTTCTTCGAAAGAGCATGCTGGAGTGTTATGCTACCCTAGTCCACAACCCACAACAGCTGGCCTGGTGGATGACGTGGGTGGGAGTGCTTTGAGAGTCCTCTTCTGCTGCTGTTGGCAACGCCAACGTGCTGTAAAAGAGCATGCAGGTGCGCTATGCTGTCCTAGTCCACGAAAGCAGGCTTGGTGGATGACCTAGGCAAGGGAGTGGCAGCCTCGGGTCGAGCGGTTGCCTCTAGTCAGTCTATTTATTTTAGCTAGATACCTACTAAATTGACAATTGCAAATGTCAAATTGTGAAATAATGATACCAGCTTTTATTGTTTAGTGGTGTACTCGAAACCAACGACAATGTTAGTGGTCTGAATACAAGAGGTTTGGTCATGGTCATGTTACGAGTACATTTTAAGAAAAAAATACGATTGTATCATAATCAAAAAAAATTAAAGGTTATTAGTTTACTAGCTTCTGCCCGCGACTTCGTCATCGTAGAATTGACAACGTTTCATATTTCTGAGCCTATAATTTTAATGGTTCTCTGTATTTTGTTTGAAAAGATGAACATGCTGAAAGTTGAATTTTTTCGCTAGGGCTTGTATTTAATTTATAATTAATTTATTAATTTGTGCTTATTCTAAAAGGGCGTAACTCCGATACTATCACAGAATACACACTTATCCCTTTGTCATTTCTCTATAGAAAAAAACCTGACGTTAATTTCAAATTGTCAATGTCAGGTCCTATTCTCCAATATTCCATTTTCGAGGTTCGCGTTGTGCTGTTCCGCTCATACTAATAGTCATTATCTTGAGAGTGAGAGAGAAGGTATGCAACAAACTTCGAAAATAGAATTTCAGAGTTGCCTCCCTTGTACTTTGAAGTTGTCAAAAATACAAAATTATGATCTCTTATTTTTTCTCGTGAAAAAAGCAAAGGCGTTTCACCTATCCTGTGGTAGTTTTGATAAAATTAGGACATACTTTTAATTATTTTTTATTTTTTATAATAAGCGATATTAATATAAACATATTACAGTGATCAGGAGTTGGCTTTCGAACCACATATACATTTTCAGGTGTTATAAAAATGAAATGTTGTCAATTAGATTAAAAACTGATGTTGATAGTTATTTCCGCAATACTTATTTACGTTGCAACTCTTGGCAGCTACGACCTTTCACATGTTTATCGCTATCGCGTCCAGAGTAAAAAGTAGGTAGCCTATGTGTTAATCTAGGGTGAAAGCTATCTCCGTTCCAAATTTTATGCAAACTTGTCCAACCGTTTTCGCGTGAAGAAGTAACAAACATACACACACACACACACACACACACAAACTTTCGCTTAATATTAATGTGATAGCTTTTTCGATCCCGTTTTTTCCCGTTCTCTTAACATACACTCCCTACTTGCCAAATTTCAGCTTTCTACGGCCAGTAAAACAAAAAACCTATTTTTTCCCGTTCCTGTGGGAATTTTGGAAAGTCCTCTCTTAATGCTTCTCTACACTCTCCAAGCAACCTACGAGTACATGCCGAATTTCAGCTTTCTACAACCAGTAAAACGAAAAGACCCGTTTTTTCCGTTCCCGTGGGAATTTCCGAAAATCCTTAAAACTGTTTTTTACTATTATAATCTAAATATTATAATACTTCTATGCCAAAGTTGAAGAGTCTATTCTGAAGATATCGTGGACGGATAGAATATCGAATGTAAGGGTTTTGCAGATGGTGAACAAAGAGTTAGAAGAGATCTTGAAAACTGTCAAGAAACGCAAGCTGCAGTACTTTGGTCACATAATGCGTAGTGATAAATACGACCTGCTTCAACTCATCATGCAAGGGAAAATCCAGGGAAAGTGACCACCCGGAAGAAGGCGTACTTCGTGGCTTAAGAATCTCCGGACATGGTTCAACCTTAGCACAAGCTCACTGTTCCGAGCTGCTGTGTCAAAAGTAAAGCTAGCGCTGATGATAGCCGACCTCCGGCAGGAGATGGCACCTCAAGAAGAAGAAGAAGAAGTACCTAATTATAGTTCATAGGATTTCGTTGAACTAAATGTATATATCCCGCTTTTTTCCTTATCCCGTGGGAATTACAAAAATTCTGAAATCAGTTTCTTAGTTTTGTAATCACCTACTTGTGTATCAAATTTGAAGTCTAGTTATTATGGTTACTGAGATAGGGTCACTCGGAATCGAATATATAAATCCCGTTTTTTCCTTATCCTGTGGGAATTTACAAAAATCCTTCCTTAGTGGATGTCTACATTGGTGGCACATCACTATTTTTGAATTGCAAAAAAACAGGCAACACAGGTAATGTCATTTTAGTATCTAGCTAAAATAAATAGACTATAGCTAGTGTATAAGCACCTTTAGGTAGACGCCAACAGGCTGTCAAAAAGCATGCTGGTGCGCTATGCTGCAGAGCTGGTGGATGACGTGGAGTGCTTCGAGAGCCCTCTCCTGTTTGTTGATTTCATGAATGAAGAAGACCAAGTGGGCTGTCAAAGAGCATGCCGGTGCGTCATGCTGTCCTAGTCTCGAGAGTAGGGCTGGTGGATTATGTGGGACTGCTTCGTAAGCCCCTCGGGAGAAGCCATCTCCGGCTGTTGTTGTAGTTCATGAATGAACCAGCGGGCTGTCAAAGAGCATGCCGGTGCGCTATGCTGCCCTAGTCTACGAGAGTAGTTCTGGTGTATTACGTGGGAGTGCTTCGAGAGCCCCTCGGGAGAATCCCTCTCCGGATTTTGTCGAGTTCATGAATGAGAAACCAGCGGGCTGTCAAAGAGCATGCACCGTGCGCTATGCTGCCTTAGTCTACGAGAGTAGAGCTGGTGGATTACGTGGACTCGTAGAAGTGCTTCCTCTCAGGCTGTTTGTTGAGTTTATTAATGATGCGGGCCATGCGGGTTGATGCGGGGTGATGCGGGCTGTCAAAGAGCATGCCGGTGCGCTATGCTGCCCTAGTCTACGAGAGTAGTTCTGGTGAATTACGTGGGAGTGCTTCGAGAGTCCCTCGGCACAGAATATATAATAAGCCTTCGGGAGAACTCCTGTGGTTGTTGTTGAAGTTGAATGAACCAGCGGGCTGTCAGAGAGCATGCTCGTGCGCTATGCTGCCCTAGTCTACGAGAGTAGGGCTGGTTGGATTACGTGGGAGTGCTTCGAAAGCCCCTCGGGAGAAGCCCTCTCCGGCTGTTGTTTAAGTTGATGAATCAATGACATTGATGAATGAACCAGCGGGCTATCAAAGAGCATGCCAGTGCGCTATACTGTCCTAGTCTACGAGAGTTGGGCTAGTGGATTACGTGGGAGTGCTTCGTGAGCGAGAGAAACCCTGTCCGACTGTTGTTGAAGTTCATGAATGAACCATCGGGCTGTCAAAGAACATGCCCGTGCGCTATGCTGCCCTAGTCCACGATTACAAGGTTGTTCGACGACGTGGGGTGCTTTGAGAGCCCCTCTCACAGTACCCGAATGAAGAAACTGCCCAAACCAGAAATAAATAGACACCCCCAGCTCGCCCCCTCTCCTCTCCCCAGTCCCCACAGCGTGGAACAGACGTCACTATTTTCAACAAAAATTTTAAGAATCAAATGTTCTCTACTACCCCTGGCACGAAAGTCTAGCGCTGAAACGTCAGCGCTAGGCTTACGTGCCGGCACGCGTAATTCACTTGTTTTTGGGTGGTCACTTTTAGCAAGTCCATAAACAATACTTTGTCCACTACTTCACAAGTCTTTCAAACTTTCCGCAGGAAATGGTGAAGAACGCAGTGAACGAGATGCGTCGCTACTACAGTCGGAAGGTGGTCGACGTGCTGATCAAGGTCACTCGCCGCTCACTGGACCTCATCATCAAGCAGTTTGCGGACACAGAGCCAGTTAACGACGAAGGTAACTCTACCATCGAACTGGGGCCATAACGTGCCGGCAAGTAATTATAGCGATGACGAGTCACGTAGAGGGGATCTGCACACCCACATCAGGGATACCGTATTTTATACTATACTAGCGGCCCGCCCCGGCTTCGCACAGGTATTTAACGATAACACTAAATTAAAAGTCTAAAAACCCTTTCGAATACGCAATTTTTTTGCCAAAAATGCGTTACATCATTTTGGAAAAGAGCTGATTGTCTTCAAATCACTGGAGCGATTTTCACCAAACATAGCTAAAAACCACCGTAAGGAAACTGGCATTAAAATGACAAAAAACACATTCAAATCAGTCCACCCGCTTGAGAGCTACGTTGCCTCAGACAGACACACACACGCACACACAGACATCGACGTCAAACTTGTAACACTTCTTTGCGTCGGGGTTTAAAAACTTTACGTCACCCTTGGCCGTAATTGGGATTTTACGCCCGCTTCGCGGACAGAAAATCTCACTTCCTGGCCGAGGCAAGACGTAAAACTTTACACAATCCACGGGCGGTAATTCGTAAAGCCCCAGATCGCATATATGGGATCATTTTCAAAGTTAAAGAACACAAGCACAACTGATGCACATGCGAACCAACGTCGTACTAATTTGAAAACCTATTAATTAATCCTATATCTAACTTATTATTATTATTATATTATTTTTCAAATTAATACGACGTTGGGTCGCATGTGCATCGGTTGTGCTCTTTAACTTTGAAAATGATCCCATAGAGAGATCGAAACGTGCGTCAGTGTATGTGTGGTGTTAGGGATAATTAAGTTTGTGGGATTTATATGTGTTTTATGTAGCAGTAGTGGAGGGAGGGCTTGCATGCAAAACATATATATTTCGCACAAGCCTGGTTATCTTGCACGTAAGTAGCGGAGTAGCAAGGTAAATATTTTGTGTTCATTGAAATGGACCTCCGCAAAGTAACGCCTGATTCAATAAAATAATAAAATTACAGATTGTTAATAGGAGCCAATAGAATATAATAATTAATAATAGTAAACAGAATATGTATACGACAGAATAATTATAATAGTAAAGACAAACTCGGCAAATACCTTGCCTTGACTCACGAGGTAACTCAACCAACAGTCATGTCCAGATAGTCGTCTCAGCGAACGGTGTCATTCAGTCTCAACCAACATCTCGAGACTAGCTAGATGGTTGGCTTAGAGTTGACACGGCGCTAATCGTCAGTAGCTTCCTCACTCGGTAGCTTGAGCCCTGCCCTGGTGGGTTGCACCCTGGGTTAGGTTTTTATAATGTTTTCATATTTTACGCCAAATAAAAATAAGAAATGTTTAGTCACAAATCGGACGAGTCAATTTTTGCGCGAGTGGTAGCGAGGCGCAGCGGAGCGACACAGGTTCCCCGTCTGAAAGCCAAGCGGCGACTGCTGCCCGTCGCCCGCGCAGACTCCCGCAAGCAAGACTTCGCGCGTGGCACTAAATGATGCCTTTTTATCAAAAACTACAAAGTTAATTAAAACCTCAGTTGTTCCCACTGTAGTGTTCGTTATTGTCTACTAATATAAAAAGTAGTGTGTCTTCAAGTCGTGCAATAATGGAACTATAGCGGAATATAACTGGAGAAAGGGGTTTGGGATTATTTTTTTTTCTCTTAATTTATTATTTTGTTCTAAACCCCAATGAATCAAATTGAAGAATACATACCATTCTACAATATATATTTTTTCCATAGTTCTGCTACTAAATTTAAGCATACTTCATCTGGCTTGAAAACAGCGTAAATTCACCCGGTAGCCGGTAGCGGTTAATAGTGTTTTATTACTTTTAGGCTGGATTCGATCAAATTTTTTATTCCAGGAATAACACTTAGGGCCTGTCTCACCACTCCTTTACTGTCAGTTATTTATGATGACGTCTCTGTGTGTTTCGTAGTAATAAATAGAGACGGAGGATAACTGACATTTAAGGAGTGGTGAGACAGGCCCACTCTCGGATACTAATGTCAAAACGCTATACTATTTTGACATTAGTATCCGAGAGTAAGTGTTATTCCTAGAATAAATACTTTGGTCGAATGCAGCTTATGCAGGCAGCCTCATATAAATATTGTATAAACCTAGCAAAGAATCAAAATAATAATTCAACGTTGAAATTGATTGACATCAGCTCCACCTCTATAATACCATTGAACACTATCAACAACTTTAACCCAAATATTCCATTTGGCTTTGGCGCGATGCGCAAGTCATGGTGCAAAGGTTGCCTCGTGCGGCTGATAGATGTCTCTATTTATCTAAGCTCTTTCGTATTCATGAACTCCTGGTACAGCTAGGTAAATTTTCAGAATACGTCCGATGCTGATTTTTCCCACGGCCATGGGGAAAACATCAATCGATAGACTCCCTTTATTTATCTCACCCTTATTATTAGATCATAGATGACGTAGGCACCTCAATACTTTTACTACCATCTTTTCAAATGCCTATGAATAATTCATTTCAGTTCATTTCATTATTATTTTATTAGTATGAATGAAATGAAAAGGCGTCTGGAGATCTCATAAAGCAGTAGGTAGTAGGTACCTATCATTTTAATTACGGTAAAATTTGCTTTTACTTGCTTAAATTAACTTCGAGTTCAATTCATTACAATTTTACACAACTTTCGGTACGTACTTTGGATTCGAGTAATGTTTGCTTTCAAGAAATTCCCCAGGTGTAATGTTACCAGAAGCAAAAATATTAGATTATGCATTATGCAACAAGATAAAACGCTCCATTTTATCATGAATATGAAACCCGAAACGTTATGTTATGTCTGTCTCTGTCCAAGCCATTTGAAATTGTTGAAAATCGGATTTCGTAGTAGCCCCCCCCCGAGAGCCCCCTGATCAACCTTCCTGATGATCCTTCATTATTTTATTAAACACCACCTAAACACGACAAATATAGTCTGCCATATATACGCATAATGTGAGAAAGGTAAACTTTGTTTACAAACAATATTGAGCAATAGCAGCTACGAGAAAAAATACGGATGTAGACTGGGCTCGCAGATTTTGAGGGAGTTTGCTCATATGATGCCCTCATTCAGTTCATTGTTTATTCTAACATCGTTGTTATTGTAATGTGTAGTAATTCAGTAAAAATAGCTCAAAACGTGGCAAAATATATGGAGAACATTTATCTATGGGGATGGATACCTTATGGGGTGAAGTCAAAATTTATCAACTCTCCCCCCTCCTCCGGGGTGCGCGTCCCCCCCTCACGCCCCCCAAAGTGTCCCGAAACGCGGTTTTTTGAACTTTTTGAGAAAACTGTTCGAGATACAGAAAAAGTGTGTAGGAATGAAATAATGTACAATAAATTTACTATAAATCTATTATACACATGAAAGCGATATCTCTTATGGTTTTGACGCAAGAAGACGCTGAAAATCATAAATTTTTGTTTTTTTACGATACATTTTATTAAAACTTCAGTTTTCTCAGAAAGTACTCATTTTACATCTAAAAAATGTATGACTAAAATAAACAATGAAATATTCCCTTTAAAAAGAGGTATCATTTATTTATATATTAGTTAAATTGACCATTTTATGATAGTTTAAATATTTAATTTGTCATGAACAAAATTTTTTTTGAAGATTAAGTATGTTTAAATTTGTTTTATATAGTTTAGAGCTAATTATAAACCATGCTAGTATAATTTTGTTTATTTATTCTTAGTTATCCGCAAATAATTAGTGTGAATAAATTCATTCATTTCAAAAAAGGTAATATTTATGTACTACGGTGTTTATTTAATATAATCAACTATTTATTTAAGTATACACTTTTATTTAACTAACTTACATTGAAATAAACAATGTTAACACTCTTATTATCTGGGGGCACGGTAGTGCCCCGGCTAAGATAGCCAAGTGAAGCGCAAGAAGGGCACTAGTTACCTTTTCTCGAGCCGCTTTGTCGTTATTTTGTACCCTCATAATTTGAATTTGAATTGTACCAGGTAACTAAAATTCTCGGGATATGATGTGAATAGTGGACTTATTACAAGTGTAAAGTTTCAATTGCATAGCTCTTATATTTTAAATTTTATTGATATCTAAAAAACTCTGATGTCGTCACTGACTCACTCACTGGTGATCAACAAATTTACGTCCCAGAAACTTTAAATTCGTTACTATACGAACTATTGTAATGATAATTACAATTATAACTACACAAACGAATAACTCACGTATAAAAGTCGAGTGATGCTCGACATTATACCAGACTAGTTCGTAGTCCTTATTCCTGGACCGCTTGCCCCGGCGGCAGCGAAACGATCACATTTTATTTGTTGTCACATTATTGACTGAGTCTCACGGTAATTTCATGTTTAAAAAAAATAACTATTGTAATGAACAGGAAAGTAATGAACAGTGATTTTTTTACCTTACGTCTATATGACGGTAGCAAAACGGCCAAGCCACATTATTTTTACTAAGTTGTAGACTTCACAAACTCTAGTGTGTGGGGCTTGTAGAGTTAGAGCGTAAAAAGTTTGTAAGTTATTGCTTTTGACAAGCGCCTTCAGAAAACACCACATTTGCACATGCTTAATTCCATCCCCTAATTCAGTTTAATTTACTCAAAATCCTGAAATATATAGTCTATTATTTATAACAACTCTCTTTATCAATTTTCAGACCACTGGCATCAAAATTTGCGAAGTTTCGTACAAATATCCATTCGCTAGTTTGACCGATTGAAGAGTTAAAGTTCCAAATTTTAGATTTTTGCTGTTGATTGTATACTAATCTAGCTTACAAAGCAAATTTGAGCTTTCTAGGACTTTCATATGATGATCACTAGTGACGATCACTAGTTTTTTAGATACATATAAGAGCTATGCAATTGAAATTTTACACTTGTAATAAGTCCACATCATATCCCGAGAATATTAGTTATCTGATACAATCCAAAACCAAGTTATGAGGGTACAAAATAACGACAAAGCGATTCGAGAAAAGGTAACTAGTGCCCTTCTTGCGCTTCACTTTGCTATCTTAGCTGGGGCACTGCCGTGCCCCCAGATAATAAGAATGTTAACATTGTTTATTTCAGTGTAAGCTACTTAAATAAAAGTGTATACTTAAATAAATAGTTGATTATATTAAATAAACACCGTAGTACATAAATATTACCTTTTTTGAAATGAATGAATTTATTCACACTAATTATTTGCGGATAACTAAGAAAAAAAAATAAACAAAATTACACTAGCATGGTTTATAATTAACTCTAAACTATATAAAAAACATTTTAAACATACCTAATCTTCAAGTATAAAAATTGATCATGACAAATTAAATATTTAAACTATCATAAAATGGTCAATTTAACTAATATATAAATAAATTATACCTCTTTTTAAAGGGAATATTCCATTGTTTATTTAAGTCATACATTTTTTAGGTGTAAAATGAGTATTTTCTGAGAAAACTGAAGTTTTAATAAAATTTATTGTAAAAAAACAAAAAATTATGATTTTCTGCGTCTTCTTGCGTCAAAACCATAAGAGATACCGCTTTTATGTGTATGGTAGATTTATAGTAAATTTATTGTATATTATTTCATTCCTACACACTTTTTCTGTATCGCGAACAGTTTTCTCAAAAACTTCAAAAAACCGAATTTCGGGACACTTTGGGGGGCGTGGTGGGGGGACGCGCCCCCCGGAGGAGGGGGGAGAGTTGATAAATTTTGACTTTACCCCATAAGGTATCCATCCCAATAGATAAATGTTCTCCATATATTTTGCCAGATTTCCCATACAATGGATTCTTATTTGCTTGAGCTATAGGTAGAGTTTTGTTTTAGGTCACATTCAAGAGCATTAGTACATACCTATACCTACGAGTACGTGCACAACGAAATATTTAACATCTCGTATTCTCATGCGCTCCCGGTGACTACGGTTGCATCTTACCGCTTTTGCCACGTGGATCGTGGCAAAAGGTGGCTCGGTCAGGGGTCGTGTCATGCGGCTTGGCAAAATAGTTTTCAAGAAATAGAGAGAGACGATATAATAGTAATTTGGTCAGTTTACATTATTTTCATTCATAATAATCGTGTTTGTTAGATTGATATGTCCCTGGATCGGGTCGCATTCCACGAGCGATGTACCAGGCGCCCATACAATGAAGACAAAACCGCAGAAGTGAGTCAATGAATTCACAGTATGTAACATCGATAGTATAGTTATGAAAAAATCTATTTTCATGTCCATTCATCGTTATCTACATAGTTCATTAGGTATATATTGCAAGACGATAACACAGAGATCATTGCTGAATGAATAAACGCAATGCTAAATAAACTAAATAATTACATAACTAATAAAAACAATTAGGTAGAATAAAAACATCACAGTTTATTGTGAAACCTATATTTTTTTTAAAAATTGAATATTATTTAGTACTATTATGATGCGATACAATATCATTGTGCGATACAATATCCCTGAAAGATAAATAAAACCTTTACTGACTAGTTTTTGTACTGCACATGCGTACTGCGTATTATTTTACTCGGCTCGGCATCTCTTCAGAGCGTATCGATTTTTCCGCGTCCATTTTCACATAACCTCAAACACGAACTTTTCTGCACATTTACGGTGTTTTGGGCGTGAATTTCTACAATATTACAGATGAAAAATAATTTAAGAAACAATTAGTTGTTGCGATGGTACATAAATGCACTTTTTTCTGGGTTTATGGATCCCATGGACCCCTCTCACAGATTATGATCTCCTGGTACTTTTTCACCGTTTGCCGTGTCCCTGTTTTTCCCACATAGGCGAGAGCGCAATGCGGCGCATGCGCCTGGCCTTCTGTTTCACGCGATAATAAATTGTCGATGCCAGGTGACAAATCTGGCCACTATTTCACCAAGTTGAGAATTTTATGTCACAAGATTTTTGAATACTGTATTTTTTACTTTGACATTGGCGAAATCATCGCATCGATCGATGGGGCCATATTATTAAAAGAAGAAGAAGAAGAGAATTGACGGTGACAGGTGACAATTCTGTTTACCATGTTTACAAACTCGACAAGAATAATGTTGTTTTGATATTTTTCTTAATTTTTGTCTACGCACCGTAGGAAATGACCAGCATTATTTTTTCTTACTGCTTCTGAACCCATCTTACTTAAAGCACTTATGATTATGTGTGGTTATAGATAAAGAAACTGTACATAATTAGGCATTTAAACCCCTCACTAAACCCCCATTAACCCCTAAATGACCCTCATTATGTTATGTAATGGTTGCATAAATAGTAGATTGTACAAGAGCATAAAACAAGCCATTTTACCCGGGACGTTCATATAGCCACCCGAGCCGGTACGGCGAGGGTGGATAGACACGTCGAGGAGAAAATGGGTTTTATGAACGAGTTATACACTGCTTTTCACTTAGATTGCGAAGAAACAAAACAAAAACATTGCAAAAAAAGTTAATTAAAACTTCCTGGCAAATTGACTGTGTTAGGAGTCAGTGTTATTTCCTCTTCACTTGACGAAATTATTGAATATTAATCGTAAAACAGTAACAAATTGCAACATAAATCCTACTAAGAGAAAATAGGACGTTCCCGCCTGAGTTCCCGCCAATTAACTTTTTTTTACTTTTTTTTAAACGTGATACTGCGGTAAGGTTCGAGTAAGCAAGTGTTGATTTATATTTTAAAAAGTTTTATTTTTCATGTACTTATTTGTTTCAATAATAACTTGTCAAATTATTGTTACCTAGTTTTAGGTACTAATTAAACAGTTTAATAGACCGTAGATTATAATAAAAAAAAAACTTAAAAAAATAAACAAAATATGCTGTCGTAGTTTTAGTGGTTGTTTGTGGCTGTTGGCACCCGATTGTCTTGGTCTTAGACGAAGATTTTACTTTATGCACAAGAGCATAAAATGCCATTTTATGCAGCCAACATCCAGCATAAAGTCGAACTTTTTGAGCATGAGACGTGAAAATACTATTTTCAATACAGTTGCTCAAAAAGTGCCCTTTTTTTGGCTGTTTTGTGTGCGAAAAGTTCGTTTTTGCGCACTAGTGCGATTTACTTTTCCATTTTTTTTTAATTTGTACTTGTTCCAATTCACGACTACTTACCGAAGAGTTAATAGTGCTAGTCTGTACCAAGACGTAATAAAAATAAAAACCTATTATTGATGTAAAAATATCAAAATATTGAGATTTTATATTTTATTACTAGCCTTTTCATCATTATTATTATTATAAAATATTAAATTCCTAAAAACTGTTATTATTAAGGTTAAGGATTTTTCTATATGTTCTAATTTTCAGTGTCGTTTAGAAATTAAATTTCTAACGGTAAAACGAAAAAAGTAAACATTAAAAATCAAGAAGTTTTCTTGATTAATTTGATATTTCCTATCATTTGAAAAACAGCGCATTCTCTCGTCCCTGGTGAGCAGTACATGTTCCACGAGAGTTTGTAATTGTGTCGTACAGACACATCATTCAACCAGAGGACGCTTAGCGACAAATATTCGCATAGTAACAAGGTGACGTGACAGTTGGTAACAGATAGAAAAATTCGGAGGCTTACTCACCTGCTATGGGTGGTGTAGGGGTATAGCACGCGTCACGGAATGACGAGGACCCGGGTTCGATTCCCGGCCATAGCTTTACTTTTCGGATTTTTCTATATGTTCTAATTTTCAGTGTCGTTTAGAAATTTTATTATTAAGGCTTGTACACGCGCTAAAGTCCTTGAGCGTACGGGCGGGGCTTGGGCGGAGCTTATGCCTCTCGCCCCCGCGACCCGCTCCATTAATACGTGAGCGCGAAACTGTCTTACAGAGTAAAATTATAGACGCGTCATCGCGCCGCGCATCGTTACCAATGCAAGGGTGGACGTGGACGGGTCGTATCGCATGATTATCGTTGTCATAACGTGATATTTATCATTAAGTATATTTTCCTACTCCAGTACTTTTATTTGACAGTTAAAGGGTCACCAACACCAATATAATGGTACACATAATATACTGGAGACAATTTTTTTTAATTTTGTCCGTCCGGACTAAGGCCAGAAACCATTCAGCCGTTTAGGACAAAATACGGTGTTAGCAATTTAGAAAGCAAACAAAATAAAAAAGTGTGTACAACACAATATTTCAATTTTACTGACATAATTTGACACTTGACATGTAAATGTTGATGGCTGTCGTTTTCGGGTAGTTTGGTGGATCTTATCACGAAATTGTAAAAATTTTTGGATCCAAGATGGCGGATGACATTTTGACACCTTTGCCTCAAAAATGTTCATGGGTGTCGTTTTCGAGTAATTTGGTGGCTCTGAGCACGAATTTTGCATAATTTTTTGGATCCAAGATGGCGGATGACATTTCGACACTTTTGTCTCAAAAATGTTCATGGGTGTCGTTTTCAAGTAATTTGGTGGCTCTGAGCACGAATTTTGCATAATTTTTTGGATCCAAGATGGCGGATGACCTTTTTACACTTATGACACAAAATTGTTCATGGGTGTCGTTTTCGAGTAATTTGGTGGCTCTGAGCATGAATTTTGCATAATTTTTTGGATCCAAGATGGCGGATGACATTTTGACACTTTTGTCACAAAAATGTTCATGGGTGTCGTTTTCGAGTAATTTGGTGGCTCTGAGCACGAATTTTGCATAATTTTTTGGATCCAAGATGGCGGATGACATTTTGACACTTTTGACAGAAAAATGTTCATGGGTGTCGTTTTCGGGCAATTTGGTGGCTCTGATCGCGAATTTGGCATAATATTTAGGATCCAAGATGGCGGATGTCATTTTGACACTTGACACAAAAATGGTGATTGGGTATCATGTTCGGGTAATGTGGTCGCTCTGAGCCCGAGTTTGGCATTATTTATGTTTTATTTAAAAGAACATATGCCTAGGTCCAACGCTGATGCTGAAATGCTCGTGGTGTCTTTCTTTACGATGTTCGCTACGCTCACATCGTAACCCACACCACTCGCCTTTTTTGACCTCTTATATACAACTGTTGCATAAAATACTATATTGAAACGTGATATCCCTACTTAATAACAACATGCGAAAGTAACGCTCTGTCTGTCTATCTGTCTGTTACGCTTTCATGCCTAAACCACTGAACCGATATTAATGAAATTTGGTAAGGTGGTAGTTTTAGTCCCGAGGCGGCCACTTTTTCAATTTTTGACAGCGGATTCATGCTTGGGGACCACTCGGGTCATCAGATATCGATTTTGAAAACAATCTGCCCAAAAACTTAAGATTTCAAGATGGCGGACACTTTTTCAATTTTTGATAACGGATTCATGTTTGGGGACCTCTCGGATCCTCAGATATCGATTTTGAAATCAATCGGTCGATAAACTAAAAATTTCAAAATGGCGGCCACTTTTTGATTTTTTGACAACGGATTCATGTTTGGGGACCACTCAGATTCTCAGATATCGATTTTGAAAACAATCTGCCCACAAACTAAAGATTTCAAAATGGCGGCCATTTTTTCAATTTTTAACAAGGGATTCATGTTTGGGGACCACTCGGATCCTCAGATATCGATTTTGAAAGCAATCGGTTGAAAAACTAAAGATTTCAAGATGGCGGCCACTTTTTTAATTTTTGATAACGGATTCATGCTTGGAATCCTCTCGGATCCTCAGATATCGATTTTGAAATCAATCGGTCGATAAACTAAAAATTTCAAAATGGCGGCCACTTTTTCAATTTTTAACAAGGGATTCATGTTTGGGGACCACTCGGATCCTCAGATATCGATTTTGAAAGCAATCGGTTGAAAAACTAAAATTTTCAAAATGGCGGCCACTTTCTAAACTTTTGACAACGGATTCATGCTTGAAGACCACTCGGACCCTTAGATATCGATTTTGAAGACAAACGGTCAAAAAACAATTATTCTGTACCTACCTTTTACGCAAAAAGAAGAAGAGAGAAAACAAAGGTTAACTTTCACACTCAGAAACGCCAATTAACATAATTAAAGCACTATTTGTTCCTTTGTATCTTTGGTTACGCAGGGATGATAAATTAAAACTTGAACTTGATCCGTTAACACGGTAAAACAGCGTAGAATATCCACCGTCAGTCAATACAACCGAGAGGACAATTACAGTTAAGTTTCACACTCAGAGACGACAATTAAGTTCTAACTAATCATAATTATTAACTGACGTCTCTGAGAACGGCACTCGTTCAAGTTCTGCAACAATTTATAAATACGTTGCAACTCTAGGCAGCTACGACCTTTAACATGTTTATCGCTATCCCGCGGGAACTATGCAATTTTCCGGGATAAAAAGTAGCCTATGTTTTAATCTAGGGTACCAGCTATCTTCGTTCCAAATTTTATCCAAATCCGTCCAGTCGTTTGAGTGTGAAGAAGGAACAAACATACACACTCACTCATATCCTCACAAACTTTGGCATTTATAATATTAGTAGGATCTACCTACTTTACGAATCACGAAACGGATTGTCCACTCTACGCAACAAAATTATTCCACAAATATTTAAAAACGGAGTTTTGTTTGGTCGCAGCGCAAATCGACACAGGTCCGTCATGCATCGCGCCTCGTCCCGCACTGACCGTATGGACGAAAATGGGGAGCGGTAGGAACTTGGGAGGCAATATTTCAGAAAACGAGGTAATTTTTTAAGAAATTTGACAAAGTAGGAAAATAAAGTTATTGTTCATTATTTTATGAAGCAGATTATAAAATTTCATCTCTTTATGATAAAAAATGGAGCAGTAAAATGGTTACAAGTGAAAAAATAGGGGTGACTTTAGATTGCTTTTTCTCTGCTTTCTTTCACTAAAATGGATTTCTACCAAAACTATGTTACTTCTTATATCTTCCAGATTAGGATATATTTTTTCCGACGTATAAATTGTTACGTTATAATGTATAAAATGGTTACAACACAACTCATTTTCACGAAAATTTCAAAGGTCGAGCCTTAAGGTGTCTGAATGGAACGGAATTTTAGCTGCCGAAACAGTGGTGGCGTTTTTCCAACTGCAACCATGGTTTTTAAGGTTCTAAAGGCAACAGTAGTTTTTGTGTTTATACAATTTAAATAAATAATCCAACATAATGATACTAAGATAATAATAGTAAAGTGTTATATATGTCGGAGATTAACTGGAGCAGAGATAATTTTATTGTATTAAAATTACAGTTAATACTATCTGTTAAATGAGTTGTAGCTTAAACGCCATCTGTCGGACAAATTCCAAACTGTTGTTGAGTAAACGCGGGCGATACGCCTGGTTAGAGTCGGTAAAGCAGACTGTCATAGCGGCGCTCGGTGGTTAAAGCAGTCGAGGTAAGAGACTTAACTGGGAGGGAGTCTGCCCGTAGAACTGGAGCGGCTGAGCGGCGGGAAAGGGATTTTTGAGGTTAAGTGAGTTTAATTTTGTTTACTTGAAATGAAAAGCGCAAATGACGAGATTTGTGGACTGAACCTACCGGTTTGCTCAATTATAGTACATTACTGCAGAGGCCGTGAAGTAAGGGATTGCAGGACGAGATTGGGGTACACGGCCGAGTCGTAGACGAGGCCGGATAAAGCGAGTCCTGCAATCCCTGTTTCCGGCCGAGGATTGTATAGTGCTTTTCTCAAGCAATGCGAGGAAATCAAGTAAAAATTGTTTAATTAGCCGCATTTTTAATTTTTGAAACATGCCATTTGAACAAACTATTGCTCGCGCCATGTTCCCCGCACACCCGCCGCCGCGCCGCCGCACCGCGCCGACCGCACCGCCGACCGCACCACCACATTACTTCTTGGCCTAGGCCGTAAATGTAAAACTTCTTGGCTTCATTTCGACCGCACCACATTACTTCTTGGCCAAGGCCGTAAATGTGAAACTTCCTGGCTTCATTTCGCGACATTAACGCGTACATTTCCGAGCATGCTTGAGAAAACAGTATTTTGTTAAAGTTAAGTTTAGTGCTAGTGACATTTGTTGACAAAGTGTTGTGAATTAGTTATTTCAAATTACTTTATTCTGTGCTGTATATTTTTTCGCAACTGTATTGAAAATCGTCGTTCGATACATGCGCGGAAATGTCATTCTTCACTCGTCTCGAGTCTTGCCACTCGCCATTTCGGCTCGTGGCAAGATATCTCGAGACTCGTGAAGTAATGACATACTTTCCGCACTAGCATCGAAATGTACTATTTTTTACGTTTGGGGAGTTTATTGGTTGTAAACAAACAACATGCGTATTGTAAAATTTGTAAACACATGCGTATGATGATGAAGCAATGAACCTGCGGCGTTTACTAGGACAGCAGAAGCCAACAGAAGATGGAACATGTTTCCGTCAATCTGTATAAATTGATAAAAAAAAAACAAAGAGAATATAACCGCTATGTAGAAAAACATGAAAAAAAATGATGAATGCGATTGCGATTGTGACCATAAACGCGAGCTACATCATATTATTATTATTATAACAAGCTTTATATTACGAGTATTCCGGAAGGAATCTTTCTGGAGGCGGTTGGTTTAGTTTGTTTATAAAATTTTCCATAGCGGTTGAGATTTTTCCGCGAACATTCGTATTTTGATGAAAGGCTGATTATTAGAATCGATAAAGAATAATGAAAAACCTTTTTATTTTTATTTTTAAAACGCTCACTATAGTACAGGCATTAGACATTCGCCATCTCTTCCTACCCTCATCCTATAACGAAAGCAATGTCTGGAATTTTTGTTCCGAGGTCGTTGGATCTTCAATATTTGTTTTTTGTAATCGTGCAAATAAAGAATCCTTCTGCTGTTTTATTTGTGGGTAAGGCACTGCCATCATACTCAACTGCACATACAACAGATAAACAGTATTAGTTCTTGCATCCTATGCAATCCTGGTAGCACGGCGTAACATGTGAAAAGTGAAAACCACGTGGAGTCTTCCGCTGTTTGCATTCTTTCTTCTTCATTCTCATTACCCCACCCACCCCGTCTTTGTTATTCTCAATAGTTTTTTTATCATCATCATGTCAGTCGAAGGATGTCCACTGTTGGACATAATGCTCCCTCAAGTATTTTTATAGGTAGGTACATAATGTTTTTTTGGTTTCATTCAGGTTTTGTATAATCTGTTACGGCTCCTAATGACCTCTGCTATCCTGGCGAGTATCGAAGCAGAATTAGTTCTATTTTTGTTTACAAACAATCGGAGAGTAATGCGCGCATGCGCGTGCCATGTTGCTGCAATGTTGTTATCAATGTTCATTGCCATTGTATGTTTTTTTATATAAAGTCTGTTCATTCCTAAAATTTACCTATTTGCTAAACAAAATTCTAACCTCAAAACGCTTCATTTATTTTTATTTATAATTATTTTATCGTAAATCAAAGAACTGGAAAAAACCGCAAAATTATGTACAAAATATTGCCCCATTGCAAAAATTTATACAACGTTCATTTTGTTAGAAGAAGAAAAAAGTCAAAATTTCAAATTGTAGGGAACTGCGAAACTTAGGTAATCTTATCAATTTAACGAATGATATTATATTTATCCTAAATAAAAACAAAATGAAGTCATTGCTTAAAATAAAAATAAAAACTTTTGTGGATTTGTGAGTTGTGGAATAATTTTCGCATGCGCTAGATCGATCCGCCCCTTTTTAGCCCAAAAGAGAGTTGGACGTCAGGCTGTGAAAAAAATACCAGGATAACATAATAAAGCCAGAGTAGCTCTTATATCAGAACCATCCTGGCCTTATACTCCGAAATCCGATTTTCGAAGTTCGTTTCGTGCCGTTCCGCTCTCACTAATAGTTATTAATTTGAGAGTGAGAGGGACGGTGTGATACGAACTTCGAAAATCGGACTTCGGAGTTGCCCCCCTGTACGCTAGGTTATTCGTTGGTAGAAATCAAGTAGAAATGTTTTATGTTAATCTTCCACAAACTCCTTGATTGCCCCAAAGACACATAAACTGCGATTAATTTCAGCACTTTATAAAATGGCTATAATGAAATCGATAAACCATGTTCAACACAAGAAACCGATTATGCATGTGTAACGAGGACAAACCTGTTGCTAACAGCTCCACTTTTCCATCCAAGGCCTAATTTTAAATTGTCGAAACATTTCACAATTAATGGCGAACAGTGGCATTGAAATAGCGACATCCTTTTCGGTGTTACATAGTCTTACGCGACGCCCCACTGCTGGCCCACTGGTACCTACATTTTATTAAGTACAAGCTTTTATTTTAGTTTCAACTGTCCTATGTAGAATGCTAGAATGGCTATGGGCAATGCAAGTACGGCCAGCAATAAAAACGCGTACGGTACAGACCTACTAAAAATTTGGTTTTTGACCACTTACCTAACTAATATTATAAATTCGAAAGTATGGATGGATGGATGGATGGATGTTTGTTTGTTACTCAATCACGCCATAACGGCCCACCGGATCTGGATGAAATTCGGCACATAGATAGAGAAAAGTCTGGAACAGCACATAGGCTACTTTTTATCCCGAAAAATTGCGTAGTTCCCGCGGGATAATTCTTTGCAGACGAAGTCGCTGGCAACAGCTAGTATTTAATATAAATATAAGTTACAAACCTGAGAACTGTACATAATGTTAAGGTGACCTTAGCAATAAAACAGAATGGTTATGGCTACACTGATGAGCTTGAACTTTGGCTTGACACGCTACGCTACGTGACGTGACGCTCTATACCTACCACGTGTCTAGGTACGCCATCATGAATGACCGATAGCGTAAATCTGTGGCCCTAGTGAAAAGGGGTACAAGTGCAAAATCCCTAGTTTACAGGAGACGCAAAAAACAGTTGACACCCGCGATGATTTGAACTAGTGCTCATTTCATTTGTTTTTATACATAAACTAATAAATGCGGTATCCTATAAGAGTAAACGAATTACGCTCTATCTCATGGCATTGTTATTTTTGATTTTGATCTTTTAGTTTCTAAAATAACTAGTTGTATCCATAATAAAATTATGATAATAGGTGTAAAAAGGTACAAGTGGTTACATGTACCGTTACTCACTAAGTTTTCGTAATTTTATGCGAAGTGAAAAAGGATACGCATCCGAAAAGATTTCTCTATCAAATGTACAATATTATGCATAGAAGATTATTTACTAACTAATTATGTCGAAATAGATCGAATCTTCAAAACTATGTAATTTTTTAGACTTAATTGCTGAAAAAACAGACATGTAACCGTTTATTCGAAATATTATAAACGGGATGTGAACCGCGATTACCTTTATTGAGCTCCCGATATTTCGATACAGTTGCATGTATCATGATCACGGGTAGACTGAAGAAATTGCGGGTGGATGTTATTGTTGGGTAGACCGAGCTCTGTCTACCCTCATTCTTGCGCGTCGACTGCGTGCACTCTCGTTACCACTGGAACCGTTCTCACTCGAAACTCGATTCAAACACACTACACTCACAGTGTCACTTCGCCCACCCGAAATTGATTTTGGACGAGAATTATATAAGGAAATCACCGGATTCCAGATATTCGACAATTTAAACCCATCCTCACGATTAAAATTTTTATGTTTATGGATTTCAACCGCTTCCCTCACCAGTCTCGGTATATAGTGGCGTTCTGTCGAAATGATCTTAGGGCTGTGCAGCTCAATCCAGTGATTTGTTCCCGACTCAATAAGATGTTCAGCAATAGCGGATTTGCGCGTGTCATTATTTTTGACTGCAGTGATGTGCTCTTTAATTCTACAGGCGATCGTACGTTTGGTCTGCCCTATGTACGAACTACCACAACTGCAATCAACCTTATACACACCAGGTTTTTCCAGGGGAAAATTGTCTTTGGGAGACCTCAGAAGTTGTGAAATTTTCCTATGAGGTGATTTCCTTATATAATTCTCGTCCAAAATCAATTTCGGGTGGGCGAAGTGACACTGTGAGTGTAGTGTGTTTGAATCGAGTTTCGAGTGAGAACGGTTCCAGTGGTAACGAGAGTGCACGCAGTCGACGCGCAAGAATGAGGGTAGACAGAGCTCGGTCTACCCAACAATAACATCCACCCGCAATTTCTTCAGTCTACCCGTGATCATGATACATGCAACTGTATCGAAATATCGGGAGCTCAATAAAGGTAATCGCGGTTCACATCCCGTTTATAATATTTCGAATGAACTTAACCGTGAATCATTAAAAACTCTTAATGTAACCGTTTGCACGAAAAAAATACATCGTGTTGTTAGATCTAACTAAACTTAAATTAAATAAAAAAAACTCAATGATACTTGTATCCAAGAGGAGTAAGAAAAAACACAGTAGAAAATATGAAAAATATTAATTTAAATTACGTTGAAAATAACATAAAACACTCATGCATCACTACATAGTATAAAACAAAGTCGCTTTCCGCTGTCTGTCTGTCTGTCTCTATGTACCTATGCTTTAAATATACGCAGCGGATTCAGCCCGGCTAGCACGACAGCGCACAAGAGTCGCGTCGTGCGCGAGATAGGTTGCCCGTCTTTTTCTTACTGTTCGTTCTGGAAAGGGACGGGTAATCTATCTCGCGCGCGACGCGACTCTTGTGTGCTGTCGTGCTAGCCGGGCTGATGCGGTTATTTTAATAGATAGTGTAATTTGAGAGGAAGGTTTATTATGTATAATACGCAGACGAAGTCGTGGGCAGAAGCTAGTGTACATAATTATAAATGTTATTTTTTCACATAAGCTTTCTTTCGTGGGTATCAGCGGGTGCAGATCAACAGTTTCGTTATTATACTGACAAAATTTTCATAAAATCCCTTAATAGAAGGGTTAATTAGCGGTATGAGGGACATCAAATCCATTTTTTTTTCTTTAGAAATAGGCAATGGTCCGTCTTAGCAATGGGGTATGCTATCTGTTTCAAACACACTGGGAAGGGAAGATTTTCCACGTTTTCGGAGAGGGCATACCGTGTGCCATTGATGATCATCATTAAGTCTTGTAGCCGGACTTAGCGAATTCTGCCTTTTTATAATTGAAAATTGCAGTCTCAGATATATTAAACTTTTTTTTCTCCTCGTTTATTTCTTGTGTTAGAATGGCCCTTTTAGCAAACTCGCAAAGTCTAAAAACAAGTCAGAGCGTGCATTTCAATGTCTGTAAAGTGTAAAATATTTTTTTTTGTTGCAAGTCCTAGCAAGTTGATAACAGTCTCTTGGGTGGTGAATTCCCATCTGTTTTATTCTTTGCCTTCTCAATCGTAGCGTGATCAGTCGCAATCCAAGACAAAACAAGAACTTTCACATGGTAAACATGTTTCTTCTCGCAGTGCGCAATAATCCAAATGTGGAGACAATTACCACATTTTTTTTTGTCCCCGGTCATACTCACATGGATTGCGACGCTGATCACGCTTCGATTGAGAAGGCGAAGAAGAAAACAAATGGAAATTCACCACCCAAGAGACTGATATCAACTTGCTAGGACTTGCAATAAAAAAAATGATTTTACAGTCATTGAAATGCACGCTGACTTATTTTTAGACTTTGCGAGTTTGCTAAAAGGGCCATTCCAATAAAACACAAGAAATAAACGAGGAGAAACAAAAGTTTAATATATTATGATCAGTGACTGCAATTTTCAATTATAAAAAGGCAGAATTCGCTAAGTGACTACAATACTTATGATGATGTGATGATCAATGGCACACGGTATGCTTTCTTCAAAAACGTGGAAAATCTCCTCTTACCAGTGTGTTTGACATAGACAGCATACCCTCTTGCTATGACGGACCATTGCCCATTTCTAAAGAAAACAAAAACAGGATTTGATGTTTCTCATACCGCTAATTAACCCTTCTGTTAAGGGGTTTTATGAAAATTTAATCAGCAATGACGAAACTGTTGATGTGCACCCGCTGATACGCACGGAAGAAAGCTTACGTTAAAAAAAATAACACAGTTGTGCGGGGGAGTAAACACATGTAAGAGTAAACGCATGTAGATAATAACATGTGTTTACTCCCCCGCACAACTCGACTTATACCCCTTTGCACGTAATTTTTTTAATATTTAGTCCGTGAAAAAGGTTACACCTCGACTTATTCTTACGTTTTCGTACTTTTTTTGTGTAAAGGGATTAAACTCGAGATGTATCGATGTAAACTAAACACATTTGTTTCTGTTTTAGGGGTTCAGGTTTACTTAGATTTTTTTACACAGATAATATCAAAAAATACCACGTACAACTTAATTTGGATCATAAATGACAAACAAAACTTTAGTGAATAGAAATACAATTGCAGAATAACCCTCTGAGACTATTTTTTTATGGTGGGTTGTACCCTTATCCACAAGGAAACTTCGTTATTTTATGAGATATCTTAGATCCGTTTACACCAATCGATGCGTAATTTTTTTCTGATTTTTTTGGTCTAAGTAACTCATTTTGGCCAAAATCGGACTTGTACCCCTTTTCACTAGAGCCACAGAAATAACCTCTTCAATATTTCTTATGCCCTAGTGACCCGTTGGGAATTCTCTGCCACGTGGTTCCGACAGTCACGTGTGAACTTTGACCTTCATGATAGAAAAGGACAGAGTTATCGAAAATAAGGGAATAACAATAATATTGTTTTGATTTTTAATAGGCAATTCTCTCTCTCTCTTTCGTGAAGGTCAAGTTCAAACATGCTCGTCGAAACCACGTGGCAGAGAAACCCAACTGATCACCAGGACATAAGAATTAGTGAAGAGGTTGTTTACGCTAATGGCCATTCATGATATCGTTACGTAGTACTATTACTTATTCTGTGATATCGTTCTAGTGTAGCTGTCCTGCTTTTTAAGGTCACCTTACATGTGCTTAATGCTTATTCATCCCTCATGTTTGGATATTTTTGAAGTAATAGTACATTACTGCAGAGGCCGTGAAGTAAGGGATTGCAGGACGAGATTGGGGTACACGGCCGAGTCGTAGACGAGGCCGGATAAAGCGAGTCCTGCAATCCCTGTTTCCGGCCGAGGATTGTATAGTGCTTTTCTCAAGCAATGCGAGGAAATCAAGTAAAAATTGTTTAATTAGCCGCATTTTTAATTTTTGAAACATGCCATTACCGCACCGCGCCGAGCGCACCCGCCGACCGCACCACATTACTTCTTGGCCTAGGCCGTAAATGTGAAACTTCTTGGCTTCATTTCGACCGCACCACATTACTTCTTGGCCTAGGCCGTAAATGTGAAACTTCTTGGCTTCATTTCGCGACATTAACGCGTACATTTCCGAGCATGCTTGAGAAAACTAGTTTTAAAATCCAAGTAGGTACTATCAGAGTAAGAGCCAAAGAAAGAATAACCTTCTTGGGTATTGCTTGGGGATATGTATGATCATGATCAATGATCATGTGAGACGTACCTAGTGACACATACCTACTACCATCAAAAGTTAAACAGTTATCGCACATATACCATTATATACCCGCTTAACCCGACCCGCTCAGTATTCTTGAGATGATATTCTTTGTATGAAACTCCATATTGCAACGCACACTTTTTTGTGACAATTTATTTATTTATCTGCTATATTATGTGTTTTTTTTTATTTTGATGTTTTGTTTGTCATAAATAAACTTTTTTCTTCTTCTTCTTCTTCTTCACTTATCGGCTGCAGCGTTTTCGTTACGTTGCAGTCATAAAAATTATTCAATTCAAATTAGTTTCTTAAAGTACTCAATATTTTCTAAAAAAAATATAAAATGGGGCGGGGGTGGTTATAAAAATGAACAATCCCAATTACGAGAATTGCGTAGAATTCTTCACGAATGAATGATGTTTTTTATCAACATCAAGTGGGCTCATGTTGCGCCAACATGGCACGTCAAGAAATGCGTGGCGACTTACCAGGGCATTATGACTGTTGAGAGTCTACTTGTGACTCTTCTGACGACTGCGCACTAGCCTCGCGGTCTGTTGCGAGCTTGGAGGCTTTACACATTGCGCGCGCATCGTATGTCATTGCTCAATGCAGTGCGTCAAATTATTTGCTTCCCGCGCTTTTGTTCACAGTAATATTCATAAATGGTCACAATCACAATAAACGTACCTAGGTATATCGTTGAAGTGACAATTTATTTCGCCCTGCATGTTGGCCTTACGCGACCTATTTCTATCAATTTTATACTAGACGAACTCAAAAAAAACTATGAATAGTGGTTTTATCATTATTATATTTAATTCTAAGCATTTGTACAGTTTATTACATTTTTATGATAAATACTGGCTGATTTTAAGATGATCTACATGCAGGATAGGTTAAGTAAGATCACATGAAATGAACAATACATACAATTCATTCAATGGCGCCCAACGTGGGATCCAAACTTCATTTCACTTGATTAGATATATCTAATGGAACGGCAGTATGTTCTATTTCGCGTGTTTCGTGTTGTTGATGCGCCCCTGGTTAGAATGCGGACGGAAACCCCTGTTGGCGTATGAAGTTTCCGCATTTAGCCGGCAACGTCGCAGTTACGCTATTAATAGGGCTGGCGGACCGGCTGGCAACGGTTACGTTGGAGGCAGACGCCTCTGCGGTACCAGGCTTGAAGAATTTTACTGTCGGACGAGGGCAGGTTTGAGGCGTCGGTGCTGAGCTGAAGATAAGAACTTATTTCTTCACGGAGTTGAAAGTTAGCAGAGAAAAAATTCGCTACAGAAGAATGATGATAGTTGACGACAAAATTTATCTAAATATTATGATTATGAAAAATTTTACGAACTTTATTTTTTATAGTCATAAGGGATACTATTTCATCATCACAACCACTGATTCTTGCAAGAATATGCTCTCAAACATCCGTGTATTTGTACTTATAGGCTTTGGCGAATAGTAGGAAAGGAAGGGCATTGTAGGAACACTATAACGTACGACACCCCTAGCAATTGATATTGGAATCTATCCTTGAGCTTCTGCGGCCCTAGTACCGATGCGGACAAAATTCCGTGCCGGCGGAAAATGTGCGGCAAACTGCGTGCTGCGGACATTCTGCTTGCGGACATTTTGTGGCCCCTTTTTTGCACAGCACGATTGGGATGTGTTTTAAAATTTAATTAACGCTAAGGCATTGTGTTTTTTGTTTATTTAAAACTAGTCCTCTTAACGTTTTGGAAAATTTACATGGGATATGGAAAAAACCAGGGACAAAAATAACATCTCTTGGTTTACGGGCGCTGTAAACACTGACAGACACAGAACAAGCCGATCATGCTATTAGGGACCGGTTCTATTTGGTTGATCGCGTGTACAACTAGCCAACCCCATCAATAAACAACCACCAGTGCTAACTCGGGGCATGTTTACTAAAGTGATGATGTAGCAAAATATTTTATGGACCAAAAATATCGATGTTACTGTCAACGTCTTAATTGTTATTCAACATAAATAAAATATTATATTTTCTCTTCATTTTAAAATAAAATCAATAAACAAATTATAATATAGCCTTTCTATTCCGAATACAATTTGGCTTTTTACGCTACAATTTCTTATATATTTTTTTATTAAATTGTCGCGTAATTCGGCGTGCCTCATGGCAGGCCTCCTCCGTGTATTGGACGGTTTGGGCTATAGTTCCCACGCGCGCCCAGTGCGGATTGGGAACTTAACACACACGTTATGGCAAATTTCAAATGCAATTTTCGCACATAAATTCCAAAAAACTCAGAGGTGCGAGCCCAGGATTTGAACCCACGACGCTCTGCTTGAGAGGCCACAGGTCAAACCACTAGGCTACCACGGCTTTTTTTGATATCGAACCTTTTTATCGTAATCTAGAATTTCAATTAATCAATTTTTTTTTTATCGACATCAAATCCATATAGAACGTTCCCCGAAGCACAGGGGCCTTACCATGACGTCTTAATGCGATTCAATTTCGACCCAGTTTAGATTTTAGCTATCATTTTCAGTACCTATGTATCTGACAGCGAACCTAAACTGAATCTGAATTGCGCATTGCATTAAGACGTCATGTTAAACCCCCAGACTCACGTGCCATTGAATGCCAGTTAGCGTGACATTTAGGGTCTGTCTCACCACTCCTTAACTGTCAGTTATCTATGATTCCGTCTCTATTTATTACTACGAAACAGACAGAGACGTCATCATAGATAACTGATAGTTAAGGAGTGGTGAGACAGGTCCTCATAATAGGTATTTGTCACCAGGTCGTCTGAGCAAGCCGATATTCCTGCTGCAGGCGGCTCTCATGATCCCCAATGTATCAGTGAAACCGACCTTGGAAGACATACAAGATGTACTGGTGCTGGCTGGCAAGCACATCGCAGGGCTTTCCAAAGGGGTGGCCCAGTGGACCGGTGGGAAGAACTCCAGGGTAAAGAAAGCTACAAACAACACCTAAGAACTGCTACCTTATTACATTACTCGCTCGCGAACGCCATCGTGTTCATTTTGACAGTTCTTGTATGAATGTGACAGCTAGCTGATTCTGATGCCAATTGTCAGCCCATACATGAACTGTCAAAATTAACACGATGGTGATCGCTAGCGAGTTACGTAATAAGCCTCCTGGTTTCGAGGTTTATTACGAATCCAGTAAAGCCCATAACTTTTTTCACGTGCTGGTGTGAAAGGAATACGTGGAAAATCTTAGGGATCATGTTATAGTCGATGCTGCTAGATACCGCATCTATGTGGCCTGTAGGTCTTGGTACCGCAGGCTCTGTCTACCCCGGACCTAAGGGATAAATACGTAATTAAAGTATACGTAGGGCAGCCCTTGTATCTTCAATGAAATAGTATTTCTCTTGTAATAATGTGAAAAATATCGACATATTTTTAAGTGAAAATAACTGCATATTGCCAGGTCTTCTTCATCAATGTTTAAAAGAGAACAAGTATAATTTACTTAGCTACTTATACATATAGTGGACTTCACATTTGATATAAAATAATGGTTACTCTGACCACATAAACATTTTCATTAAACCTATTACATTTCAGATCACAAAACTTGATACATACGATAAGCTACATTAATCTCTTCTGTTTCCTCCTTGTGGTGTTAATTGTATTGTGCATCGTACTCTCACGTGTGTATTGACTGTGTCTATGTCTGCTCACCCTTCTGTGCTTCTACTTTCGTTTCGCCACACTCGATGTTGCTTCTAACCCAACCTAACCTAACCTAACCTAACCTATCTCCGTGCTTTTGTTTTGCCGCTGTTCCCCGCATGTGTGTAAGCAGGTCAGCTGGAAGAAGCTAGCTGGTCACCAGTCGAATCACCTGCTCGAGGTAGTCACGAAGCTTGACGAACAGGTCCAGTCGGTTACGGGGGTACTTCCGAAGTCGAGGGTCCTGGACGCGGCTAAAGCGAGACGGAAGAAGCATTACAGGTTGGAGTCAGAGGAGAAGCCCACGTTCCCGCTGCAGCCAAAGAATTTTTATAACTATATCATCGAGAACAAGGAAATTATTAAGACGCTGTCACTCCTGTCTTCTAGCACGCAGAATGTTAAAACGGTTAGTATTAATACAGTAGTTAAATACGTACAGGGGCCTTACCATGACGTCTTAATCCGATTCAGTTTAGGTTTGCTCGCTGTCAGATTCATACTAAAAGTGGCAGCTGAAACTTGAACTGAGTCTGAATTAGGACGTCATGGTAAGGCCCCAGGGTCTGATAAGATGTTCCGAAATATTTCAACAGATGGTTGGATTTGACTAAATAACCGTTACCTTGTACCTATTGTTTTTCAGGATTTTTGAATCATATTTGACAAATGTTTTCATATGATCTATGTTCAAAGTGAACCGCGTACTAAATGAATCAAAAATAAGTAACGTAACCATCTGCTGAAATATTCCAGAACAAATTTCGGAAAAATCTGAGAGATCTTTTGTAAATCTGTTGGATACACTCCATCACGATTAGGCGCGTTTGACGGAGTGGCCAGCGATTTTGTAATACATTGCGTGTGTTGTATTGTATGTAAGTTAAACACTGAGTGGCATGTCGACTGCGCAATGAACTAAGAATTTGCTCAACGTGCTGCCGGTCGTAAAATCAACAAACAGGCAAAACCGAATAAAAGATGAATTCAGTTTATTCAACAACTTTTGTAAATCATTATCAACATCTTGATTGTAGATTAGACATGAGAGTAGTAGAAGGGAATAATATTTGTTAATAAGTAATTTCGAATAGGAACAGTATGCTTAGTGTAAGTTTTCGATCATTTATGTCTGAATCTCGGGTTTGAACGCGTTGTTGCCGTTTCTATCCGCAAGTGGCGCTGCCAATTTGCCCATAGTAATTGAGACGTTGACGCGAACGCGTTTGAGACATTTTTTTTGGGAAAACTTTTGGAAAAGTTACACAAGAGACTCGGATTGGGTTAGGCATTCTACAGGACTAAACAGTCAGTGAAAGTAAACTAGACAGCTTCTATTTAAAGTTAGAGCAAGTTTTGCGAGGCATGCGCACTACACTCTTAGCCGATATCGATTTGAAAGTCGCCATTGGCTCATAACCTAAAATAGAAACCATTATTGGCGATTTATTCACTTTCTGCTTTAAGAAACTCGACACAAACTGAAAACATTAATGCCAGGAGACAATATCTTCGTTTACAGCTACATTGCGATGGAACTCCGTTCGATTTTGCTTATTTACTAATCTCTTATAGATTTCTGATACCCTAGTACTTTTTTCCCGTTTTTACGTCAACTCCCCTGTTTTAGGTAAACGCGAGAATTATTTGCACATGCGCAGTGCGCTGAAATAAACTTAATACAAACTTAACAAAAGTTAGTTAGAAACTTGTATAAAGTGCATTGAATTAAATCTGACCACTTGCTGGAATAAAATATAATTCATGAAAAAACACTAACATAAGTGCTTACTAGAAATGGATGTTTTATAATACAAATCTTTTAAATGTTATCAAAGTAACAAAGTAACAAAAAATACCAACGAGGTTTCCACAACCCCCTCATTCTTCCCCGAAAATCACTCTATTGATGAAAATTCATTCATTTTGTTAAAAGTTTATCGTGACGTGAACCAGGCCTTCATACATAGTACGCGGTGTTCTAGGGTCACGAGCGTCATTTCTAGACGCCTGCAGAAAGCGGTATCGGCACTCGGCGTTTGGTTTAGGCTCTGGAGGATTGAGGTCAATCCTGACAAGAGTTCGGCTATTCTTTTCACTAGGAAGAGGCATGCGGAGGATATCACCTCGCGCATGTCCTCTATTAGGCTTTTCGGCAGTCCCATCCCTTGGACCAAAAAAGTCAAATACTTAGGAGTCACACTCGATCAAAGGATGACCTTCCGTCCTCACATTAAAATGGTCAGGGATAGGGCTGCCTTTATCATGGGTCGGCTCTACCCCATGTTGAACGAGTCTAGTAAGTTGTCAGTTTGCAACAAGCTGACAATTTACAAGACTTGTATTCGTCCGGTGTTCACTTATGCTAGTGTAGTTTTTGCTCATGCGGCGTCGCGTCGCTCCCTTTATTCCCTACAGGTTCTTCAAAACCGCACTCTTAGACGCGTATTCGGGGCTCGTTGGTACGAGCGCAACGTAGATCTACATTGGGATGCTCAAATCCCCACCGTCGCTCAGTTCATGAAGTTTACCTCGCGCAGGTACTTCGATTCTGCTCCTCACCATCCCAACCGCCTCCTTAGGGAGGCGGTGGATTATCGACCTCGCTCGGGCATTGCCCGCCGCTTTAGACGTCCCCGACATGTACTGACTGACCCTGACGACGACATTACACTCATCAATCTTGCTCGCACAGAAATCGATAGTCGAAGCCCAACAACACCACAGGGCGACACTAGCTTTAGTGACACACCTCACCGCCCCCTCCGGAGGAGGCGAAGACGACGTCCCCCACAAAACACCACACGTGGGCGACCCCACTATTTTAACCGATACCGGCATGTCCCGGGTAGGTTCTCCCCCATCAGACCACAACCTGACTGAGTTTCTTGTCGTTTCTTCTCAGTCAGGCTTAACGTAATCCTTCCGAAACGATGGTAGCATAAAAAAAAAATTCGTTTGCTTGCAAAATCTCCTTAGCGTCCAAAGTCCGAGGTCGGCTCAATAGGAGCACCCTTTGGCAGCTAAGTAAAACTCCCCTTGCTGAGCTGCCCGTCTGGCGGCTCGCTCTCTCTCCGGTAAGCTGTAAAAGCCATCAGAGGCTAACAGCAGTAGTCAGTTAGAAAAAAAAAAATAAAAAAAAAAAGGATCTCATTTTATATTGTGTAGGTAGTAAGTAGTATATGGGCGCCCACGTTTGACGAAGAATATTATCTCCAAATACGCGGATAACATAATTTTCAGGAGCTCAACACGCTGGTGAAGCGGTGGCGTCCCTACCACTACCTCTGGAAATGCGAGAAGACGCTTCGTCAGCTCTTAACCTGGAACCTGAACGACTTCGAACTGGCGCTAAAGCGACACAGCGAGCTGGAGGCGAAGCTGGCCACGGAGCCTGACGTACTCATCATCGGGAACTGCCTAGCTGTCTCCACGGAGAAACTGAAATTGGGGCTGATCACTGAACTCAAAAGTAAAGCTTTCTCAAAGTCTGTATTCGTTCGCATTCTCCCTCACTGCTGATCTTGTTATTGTCTATGCGCGGGCGCTCACGATCGTCGCCCATCTCTTTCTATCCAATTAGTTTTCCGTTTGACAGGAAGGAACGCGATTGTGATTCCAAGCGCGTTAGACCCGTGGTCGTTATTTGTGTGGCCCGCGGCAAAGTAAATTGTTTCAAATAACGAAATAAGCTGAATATTATATATACGTATAAGTGGGCAAAGGCTCTTGGAGCGCCTTCACATACTCTGCGGCCCGGCCCTGGAACTCACACTGTCATATGTGGCCCTTGGCCAGTAAAGTGTGACGACCGCTGTGTTAGACAATGAAGCCTCAGGTACTACTAACCAAATTCAAAATTTGAATCGTTTCGACTCGCTTACACTAATAGCATTTAATAATGAGGGGGCGGTACGACACTAACTTCGAATTGAGTCCACTTAATCCCCATCAAATATGGAATCGACAGAAGTTTAGAAAAAGGGATGCATATTAGTTCTAAGAAATTTATATGGCTATCCCTATCGACCCTACAACTTTCATATCTGTACCCAAAGAATGCCAAAAGGATCTTATAAGTAAGGCTATCACGGGGGCCGAGAGAGGTGCGGGCGGCGGGTGCAATACCCGCCCGCACCTCTCTCGGTCCCGTTTGTCGTCCTACCCCGCGCCCCCGTGCTGCGTGGGCGAGGACTCATTTAAGCGGTCAGTCTACATATAGGGCCGTACAATTATCTGATTGCCATTGTATGCACCATTCGGATTTAATATAGTATAAGAAGTCTGATGATGCCGAGGGGGATTAAGTAAATAGACGCACTGTGCTGCACTAATAAAACAATTGCAACCTATTTTAGACGGGACCCATAGAATAGGACAAGCGATGAGAAAGAAATATAAACGGGAGATGGATTACGTCTACGCCATCATGAACGACCTAGAGAGGAAGCTGGAGAGGCCTATACGAGACTTGGATGATGTTCGCAGCGTAATGGAGACACTCAAGAAAATCAGGGAGCAGGAAGTGGACATGGAACTGAAGATAGACCCTGTTGAGGTGAGGCCCTACTGAGCTAGCAATGTCGCATTTTTAGTGTTTTTAGGGTTCCGTACCTCAAAAGGAAAAAAACGGAATCCTTATAGGATCACTTTGTTGTCCGTCCGTCCGTCCGTCCGTCCGTCCGTCCGTCAGTCAAGACCCTTTTTCTCAGGAACGCGTAGAGGTATCAAGCTGAAATTTATATCAAATACTCAGGTCTACTGCCCCTTGGAGCTGTGAAAAAATCAAACTTCTAAGCCAACGCAATCAAAAAATACAGCCGCTTATGCCGCAAATTTTCTAAACTCGCAAGGGAATCAAAACCTACAGGGTACTTCCCGTAAACGCAGAATCTTGAAATTTGTTATGAAACTATGGAGGTAGCACAGATTAAGGAATAATTGCGATAACCGTAAATATTCAGTGATCTATATAAACTGACCCCACACTGCGTACATTTTGCTTTGGAGCAGGGCTCTGTTTACAATGGTTACGTATATTTATAGATAATGGTACGGAACCCTCGGTGTGCGAGTCCGACTCGCACTTAGTCGGTTTTTTTACAATTATTTCACGGAAATTGAATGAAAGTTTCAAATGTGCGTCTGTAGACTCTGTAGTGCACTTCGTTTTTAGTGTATTGTCTAATACAATAATTGATCGTGATGGACTTTTATTTTCGTATTAAATGGATAAATGCTATATCTCGTTTAATAAGAAAATAAAAGTCCATCACGATCAATTATTGCATTAGAATTAGACACATTAATACACTAAAATCGAAGTGCACTACAGACGCACATTTCAATCTTTCATTCAATTTCTGTGAAATAATCGTAAAAATTAACCAAAAATGCGACGTTGCCAGCTCAGTAGGGATGCAGCCTCTTAATATGACTTGATTTTTGGCAGAGAAATATGAAATGATGTTTAAAACTTCAACATTCCATATTTCAGGAAGCATTCAACGTGATAACTCGCTACGAGTTGCCCGTGACCCCAACAGACCTGGAACAGGTCGACAGTCTCCGGTACTCCTGGCAGCAGCTGCAGGCCACAGCGCTGGGCGCCCACGTCCAGCTCCTCAAGATGCAGCCACAGTTCGAAGACGACCTGAAGAGTAACCTGGACCGCTTCAGGGAGGACAACGGAGAGTACGTCCACGAGTACAGACACGCGGGTCCGATGCAGTCAGGGCTCACGCCGCGCGAGGCTTCCGACAGGCTGATACTATTCCAGGTGATTTATGATTTCCTGGTAGGCAGGGACCTCTTTCAGCCCCCGCGGTCGTCTCACTCCACGCCTCCGCACCGCGCGAGCGAGGTCTTTTTTTACCCATCCATTCATGAAGTTTAACAACATCTGTCATCATCATCATCATCATCATCAGCCTGAAGACGTCCACTGTAGAAACAAAGGCCTCCCCCTTAGTACACCATAATGAACGACAACTCGGTCAACTCGCCACCTGTATCCACCGGTTTCCCGCAACTTTCACGATGTCGTCAGTCCACCTAGTGGGAGGCCTGCCAACACTGCGTCTTCCGGTTCGCGGTCGCCACTCGAGACACACATCACACATCTCATCTACCTGAAAAGTAGTGTCAATAATTGCTCTTTTCCAGAACCGCTTCGACGGCATGTGGCGTAAGCTGCAGACGTACCAAAACGGCGAAGAGTTGTTCGGTCTCCCCCACACAGAGTACCCCGAGCTGGCCCAGATCAGGAAGGAGCTGAACCTGCTGCAAAAGCTATACAAGCTGTACAACGACGTGATAGACAGAGTCAGCAGCTACTACGACATCACCTGGGGAGAGGTGAACATAGAGGAGATAAATAATGAGCTCATGGAGTTTCAGAATAGATGCCGCAAGCTACCAAAGGGGTTCGTATTAAATTAAAAAAACCCGGCCAAGTGCGAGTCGAACTCGCGCACCGAGGGTTCCGTACAAAGCCAAGTTATTATATAATTGACAACATTTCATATTTCTGAGTCTATAATTTTAATGGTTCTCTGTATTTTGTTTGAAAAGATGAACATGGTGACAGTTTAATTTTTTCGCTAGGGTTTGTATTTAATTTATAATTGATTTATTAATTTTTGCTTATTCTAAAAGGGCGTAACTCCGATACTATTACAGAATAGACACTTATCCTTTTGTCTTTTCTGTATAGAAAAAAAACTGACGTCAATTTCAAATTGTCAATGTCAGGCCCTATTATCCGATATTCGATTTTCAAGGTTCGCTTCGTGCTGTTCCGCTCATACTAATATAGTCATTAACTTGAGTGAGTGAGAAGGTATGCAACGAACTTCGAAAATATAATTTCAGAGTTGCCCCCCTTGTACTTTGAAGTTGTCAAAAATACAAAATTATGGTCGCTTATTTTTTCTCGTGAAAAAAGCAAAGGCGTTTCACCCATCCTGTGGTAGTTTTGGTAAAATTAGGACGTATTTTTAATTAATTTTTATTTTTTATAATAAGCGATATTAAAATTATATAAACATATTGCAGTGATCAGGAGGCAAAATGCTTTCAAACCAGATATACATTTTCAGGTGTTATAAAAATGAAATGTTGTCAATTCGGTGTTAGCAGAGCCCTAAATGTAGGCAGTGTGAGGTCATTTTATATTGGTTACTTATATAGACAGATAGATAAAAAAAACTACTTAAAAAAACCACTTTGGAAGTGTCTCTCGCGCAAACTATTCAGTTTAGAAAAAAATATTTTAGAAACCTCAATATTATTTTTGAAGACCTATCCATAGATACCCCACACGTATTGGGTTTGATGAAAAAAAAAATTTTTTGAGTTTCTGTTTTAATTAGTAGGTAACCCCCAAAATGTGTTGTTTATTTTTTTCTATTTTTATGTGAAAATCTTAATGCGATTCACGGAATAAATCTACTTACCAAGTTTCAACAGTATAGCTCTTATAGTTTCGGAAAAAAGTGGCTGTGACTGTGACTGTGACACCTCCGGACAGACAGACAGACCCTAAAACGGCCCTGTTACTTAACGACATAGGTATAATCCATGCGCTTTTGTAAACAAAGAAGTCCTCCAAGTTCATATAAATTTCTTAATCCTCAGCCGGAACATAGATTGCAGGATTAACTTTACTATCTTAAATACCATACGGTCTCTGCAGTAATGTACCATTTATCAACTTTCCTCTTCCCAGCCTTAAAGAGTGGCCAGCCTTCTTCGCTCTCAAGAAGACCATAGATGACTTCAACGACATGTGCCCCCTTCTGGAGCTGATGGCAAACAAGGCGATGAAGCCCCGGCATTGGCAGCGGATCATGGAAGTCACGAAGTACATATTCGAGCTGGACAGCGAAGATTTCTGTCTCAAAAACATTCTGGAAGCTCCGCTTTTGCCGAATAAGGAAGACATTGAGGTAGATCAGCCATACTCAAAGTGTGTTCCGCGGAACCCTAGGGTTCCACGAAGCCCTCGTAGGGGTTCCACGAAGTCGTCGTGAGAGCTCCGCAATCATTTCGAAATAATTCAAAACACCTCTCATTCTGATTTTAGGGTTCCGTAAAGTATTTCGCTTTCTAAAAGGGTTCCGTCACCGAAAAAGTTTGAGAACCGCTGAGGTAGATAGATATTATAACTGACACGGCAAAAAAGCAAGAGTATCCGTGGTTATGGTTACTTAATCTGAATAACTCAAAAAAAAATCAAAAACTCTCCACATAAAAAATACTTAAAAAGTAAAATAAAAACAATTGAATTTCATGCCAAAATGCCTTACATCGTTTTGGAAAAGAGCGGATACTCTTCAAACTGCTGAACCGATTTTTACGAGTACCTACCAAATACACACACACACACACACACAGAAAGAGAGAGAGAGAGATTGCCGTCAAACTGATAACACCCCTCTTAATTAACCTAAATATTGATATACCTACATATAAAACGTTTGCCTCTAGGTATGTAGGTACGTACATATTGATTGATGAGAAACCATGGGAAAGTATCAATTGGTTGTGCCACGTTGTCTACGTGTATAGTGCGCATGTACAAACAAATATAACAACAGGTTTTACAGGTTATGATTTCGTATCGAGTACTAGGATAGCATAAAATATAAGAAGGCTGATTGATACAGTGACCGTATTATGCGAATTGCGAATCCATATGTCGAAGACTCATGAATAATTTTCGCTTTAGGCTAAGGCCGTGGTTAGTAATAGTAAACAATGTAGTTTTATATTTAGATTTTTGATCGCGTTCTTAACTATAGTACATATCCAATCCATTAACGCTTTTGTAAACAGAGAAGAGAACCTCCCTCCCAACCCGGCTAGCACGACAGCGCACAAGAGTCGCGTCGCGCGCGAGATAGATTACCCGTCCCTTTCTAGAACGAACTGTAAGAAAAATACAGGCAATCTATCTCGCGCGTGACGCGACTCTTGTGCGCTGTCGTGCTAGACGTGCAGGTTCGTATGAAAAATAAATACACATACATCGTCATCACACACAAATCACGTCTAAACCCCTTACGTTTAGCATGATTGTGGGCATATAGGTGGAAATGGAATCAAAGTAGAGACGGGTTGCTAGTCGCAGTAGTCGCAGCGCCTACAACATTGCTTCCTAAGATTTTCGCCCATTTACCAATCTGCGCGGCAAGTGAAGCAACTGGTACATTCTATATTTTTTCATTGCTAATAAACCAGCATGGAAGTAATCTCCGAGAATCATAATAACAACCAAAGTATGCGTCAAAGGCGGGATCAAACAAAAGGAAAATTTTAATAATGTTGGGGTATTCAGTGAAGGTGATATCACTCGAGTGAATGTTCTTTCGAGTGAAAGCTGCCGAATGAAAATATCCAAAACCGTTTGATCAATTCACTAATGAATTCATTCCGCACTTTTCTTTCACTTTGCGTTCAGACTTGTCACTTTGAGTGAAAGATGCAAAATGAAATAAGAAAATGAACAAAAAATGAACCGTCTGATATCACCTTGAAGCTAACCGCGAAGCACCTGATGAAATATTCCGCAAGAAATTTGCGACACCTTGTACATATTTTTTGACGAAAACTTGGTAACACCAATGTTCCCAGGACATCTGCATATCAGCGATGAAAGAGAAAGACATAGAAGCGAAGCTGCGCCAGGTGACCAACGAGTGGTCGATCCACGAGCTGACGTTCCAGACGTTCAACAACCGCGGCGAGCTGCTGCTCCGAGGCGACACCACCGCCGAGACCATCGGCCAGCTGGAAGACAGCCTCATGATCCTGGGCTCCTTGTTATCCAATCGGTACAATAACTCTACAAAGTCCACCGCCGTATCTGTATGCAGTGGCGTAACTACAACGTCAGGGGCTCGCGGCCAATTAGGGTCCTTCCTCACTATAAAGACGTGCATCATCTTCCCTTCTGTGCTCAAGGCGAAGCCAGTTCGGGGCCCCGTAGAGCTGGGCCGTGGCATTTTGCCAGCCCAGCCACCCTATAGTTACGCCACTGTCTGTATGTCTGTTAGAGATGACTCAAAACCCATTGTTTATAATGCGGTTTACGGACGATAGTTTTACGTGATAACGTCATAAAGAAACATTCGTACTGCTTGTTCTGACGTCATGCGAGAAGATCATGCCTCTATCGCTTGTTCCGCGCTCTCGCTTGCCCACTGACGTCGCGCGGAACGTGACAATGAGTCATGTTTTTTCGTGAGTGCTGCTGGCGTTCATTGATTTAAGACGTTATCACTTATCACGTCAAAAACTACTGAACCATTTTCGTGTGGTTTTTAATCCCCGACGCAAAAAGAGTTATACTTAAGTTTGACGTCGATGTGTGTGTGTCTGTGGCATGCGTGAATCTTAGCCACGTCTGGTAAAAATCGGTCTATAGTTTGAAGACTATCAGCTCTACAGGGTGTATGAGATACCCCCTAACAATAATCAACTGGGGTACATAACCATAGCTAAAGAAACTAAAAAAAATATTAAAAACAAATTGGAGATTTTTTTTTATATTTTCTATAGGAATGATTCTACTACCATACCTATAAAAAATATACAAAAAAATACCTCAATTTTTTTTTATATTTTTTTAGCTTCTATAGCTATGGTTATATACCCCAGTTGATTATTGTTAGGGGCTATCTGATACACCCTGTATACCAAAATAATGTGGGCATTTTTGGCATTAAATTGTTCTTTTCTATTTTACGTATTTATATACCTATTTATTAAACATGTGATTTACGAAGAAGGTGCAGGGTACAGGGTGCAAGGGTGGAACCTGAAAGATTTGAAGGCTAAAATGTCGTATGAGGCAGGCTACATTCAGCTTCGATAGTTTTTGAGATATTCCAATTTTTGTGTTAAGTAGCTTTCGTAGTAGTTTGAGTTTATCTTAGACTGATGGACTCCTCATCCTAGTTACAGAATCGATCTAATCTAAACCTATAGACAAAACATTTTTTAATTTCAGCTACAACGCCCCATTCAGAAAACAAATCCAGCAGTGGCTCTACGACCTTCAAAACACTAACGAGATCCTCGAACGGTGGCTCTTAGTCCAAAACATGTGGGTGTACCTCGAAGCCGTCTTCGTTGGGGGTGATATTGCAAAGCAGCTGCCTAAGGAAGCGAAGAGGTTTTCGAAGATTGACAAGTCGTGGCAGAAGATTATGCAACGAGCCCACGAGACCCCTGGAGTAGTATCTTGCTGCGTCGGAGATGACCTCCTGAGGCAGTTGCTACCACACCTGCAGGAACAGTTAGAGCTGTGCCAGAAGAGTCTGAGCGGTTATTTAGAGAAGAAAAGGACGATGTTTCCAAGATTCTTCTTTGTGTCAGATCCGGCCTTGTTGGAAATATTGGGGCAAGCGTCGGACTCGCATACCATTCAGAATCATCTGCTCTCGATTTTTGATAACACGCGTTATGTCAAGTTCCATGATATAGGTAAGTACAGAAATCGAGCAAAATCCTTTCCCATTGTATTATCTCGGAAATGTTCGTATTTGTATGTTTGTATTTCTCATGCTACCTACTTCTGTTAGACTCATAGACACGTCGGCATAATTCGGAAGTAATCGTGCGTTCACGATGGGAAAGGATTATTTGCTACGTCTGTACGTTATATTTATATTTATTTATATACCTACTAGCTGTAACCCGCGAAGACCCCCGTACTAATTTTATTTTAAACCTTCTCCTGGCAATAACAAACAACAAAAAAAGAATTAGTGAAGTCGGGCCAGCCGCTCACGCGTAATGCCGTCGTGACCAAGGGAAATAGGGATTCATATGCACCGTGGGAACGAGTTTTTTAATTATGGATTCCTGGTGATATTACGAGTAAATAATGTTATATCGACATGGGTCGAAAACTGTCACATTACTTTCTTAATTTCTGTAACAAAAAAAACAATTAACGCTGGTACTTCCTTGTGAACGAAACCTTAGAAACGAGTAGCGCTATTCAACTTGACTTAGAGACATCGTTTATCATTTTGTAAATATCCTATTCAAAGGTGAAGGTCTTGTCGAAAGCGCATCAACCAGGATCTCATGAAATGCAAAAAGTTCAATAGACGTAGCCGTCATGGAATCCTACGAATGGCAACCTTATAACGTTGCATTATGGTTCATTTAGTTTAACCCCAGCTATTTCACATTCATATTTTGCAGCTTGAAAATAGGGTGTTCTTTAATTTTAGAATCATATGTTGACAGGTGCAAGCAGGACGGTTGGAAGTTTCCAAACTTGGCGTATGATGTGGTGGATAATTCAATTACCTATTCCCGTTTTAATTGGTGCAGCAAACTACAAAGTCCATTCTGATAATGTGTGTGTGAGGCCGTCGTTGTGTCGTGTTGATCAATGTTATTGAGATTTTGGGTGATTTTAATACTAGCTTCTGCCTGCGACTTCGTCCGCGTAGAATTAGCAATTGACATGTTTATCGCTATCCCGCGGGAACTATGCTATTTCCCGGGATAAAAAGTACCTGGCCGGTAATTTTCTCGACAGATTAGTAAAGTTTGCATCAAAATCCGTTCAGCTGTTTTCACGTGATGCGCTCGCAAATATATGTACAGACAAGACAAACAGACAAAAAATCTAAAAACTGTTGGAACGTGTTCTCTTATCGATTCTAAGTATCACCAGCCAATTTTTTTAAATATCTTCCATGTACAGACTTTCTACCCTCTTCAGCTTTATTATATGAGATACTTAAATTCATTCGATGATAGATTGTGTCGTGCCCGTGATAGATTTCCCGTCTCTTTCTAGTACAAACAATAAGAAAACGATGGGTCTATCTCGAGCGCGACATAGCTTTCGTACACACTAGTGCTAACCGTTCTATTATTCTCTCCTTATCACTTTGCTTGAATACCTCAAACACGTGAAGAATGCAGTTAGTTACGTATCTCTCATTCGTCATTCTCAATTCTTCTTTCAGAGTACAATAAAATGATAGCCATCGTGTCTTCGGAAGGCGAAGAGATTAAACTGGAGCGTCCGGTGCGAGCTGAGGGCTCTGTGGAGACCTGGCTGACGTCCCTACTGCAGTCCGCTCAGAGCAGTCTGCACTCCATCATCAGGAACTCGGTGTCTTTTATCAACGACCCCAACTTCAATATGCTCATGTTCCTCGATAAGATGCCTGCTCAGGTACAGTGACATCGTGTACCACCGTGGAAGCAATCGTTTGTCCTTGACATTAACCTTTCACAGATAAGGACAAACGCTTACTAAGTTAGCAGAAGCTTATAGTGTTTATTAATAAGGGGGTAAGTACTTGTATGTTGCGATGACTCACTCGCATTTTATCGACAATCGTTTTCGCGTGCAATTTTCTACTAGCGGGCTTCACAATAATGACTTATGATTATGACGACTGCTGCGAGTCTTTGCGTTTATAGACAACATTCGTTACTGCAACAGAGTTTCAATTCAAACGATATCGCATACCTTAACATTCTCCTTTACTCCCAATAGGACTGAGACTCCTACCGCTTTCAGGTGGGTCTTCTGGGGATCCAAATAATCTGGACACGCGACGCAGAGCTCGCTCTGATGCAGGCGCGTCAGGACAAGAAGATAATGATGGACACCAACAACAAGTTCCTCGAGCTCCTGAACACCCTCATAGACCAGACCACCAGGGACCTGCTCAAGATCGAGAGGATCAAGTTCGAAACGCTTATCACTATACACGTCCATCAGAGAGACATATTCGATATGCTGGTAATCCTACTAATATTATGTGAAAGTTTATGTGTTTGTTAATCGTTGACGCTAAAACAGCTGAACGGATTTGGATGAAATTTGGTATGTTTTATCCCAATTTTCCTACGGGATTGGAAAATCCCGAAACGTTAGACGGCTAAAGCTGACTTGAGTATTATATTCCAGGTACCTACACTAAGCGAGGATTTTTGGAAATTCTCATGGGATAAAAGAATGTATTTGTTTGCTGCAAAGAATTAATCTAGCTAGAAAGAGTCTGGAAGTCTATCTCGCGCGCGACACAGCTCTCTTGTGCTACACGTGCGTCAGACTGTATTCCTATGTACCAGGAAATCATAACTTAATAAGACTAAAACAATAAGCGACAAGGTTCACTAAGCTTTGTTACCACAGTGCCGTCTCAACGTCCGCTCTGCGAACGACTTCGAGTGGCTGAAGCAATGCCGGTTCTACTTCAAAGAGGACATCGACAAGACCTGGATATCGGTTACTGACGTCACGTTTATCTACCAGAACGAGTATCTTGGCTGTACTGAACGTCTGGTCATCACGCCCCTTACTGACAGGTAAGAACGGTGGCAAAAGCATGCGTCATGTATTATAGTGGGGTGCGTTTAGGGTGGTAGTGGTATGATAATGGAATGGGTGAAAATCGTAGGAATCATGTTATAGGCGATGTGGCTAGCAACCGATCACTAGTTTGAATCCCCTTTCCATCTATACGCTCACAATCACGCTAAACGTGGCCTTTAAATATTGTTACCTAGGCTCGCAAACTTCGATCAACAATAATGTATTGGGTTGTATTGTATTGTATTGTTGATCGAAGCTCACAAAAGCCGTACTTCACAATATGCTCCCATAGTGCCCGCTGCCTGGCAGCTGAGGAAATACCGGGAGGTTTACAAACGGGTATGCCTTCTACATTCCTTCGCTTCCAAATAGGAGGGAAGGAATGGAGGAGGAGATCCCCATACAGCGCGCCGCGTCGTCCCAAATACATTTTTCTTCCGAAAAAAAAGGCTCGCAAACGCCCAGCACAAGCTAAGCCCGTAAGGTATAAAGACGTGATAATAACATACGAGTATGTTTCCATGTATGTATGTGCTGTAAGGGTGTAGCAGGGTTGTAGCCAGCACTACCACAACTGTAGCTATACTTGCTGGATTTTAGCGGTACGGATGATCTTAGCGATGTGTATTTATTAATTAAAAAATATTTTATATTAATATTTCTTTTATTCACTTTAGAAGCTTAGGATTCAGCAATACATGTATGACAGCGCTCATAGGCGGCTGGTCAACTAATGCCTTAAAAGTCAGTCAAAAGTCAAAAGTCAAAAGTTTATTTTGCAAATAGGCTTTTTTTGAATCTACCAGCGCATTCGGAAATACCATCATTGCCAAGAAGAATGCGTCGCAAGAAACTTGGCAGAAAGTCATTTTTTCAAAATAAAATAGATTTACAATAGTACTTAAATTCTACTTAACTTACCTATAATACAATTAATACATTTTATAAAAGGGATGTAAAAGGTCCCTAAGTTAAGTCCGTACCTTAAATTACATTCCTCTATAGTAGAGATGTATAAAGTCTCTACTGGTCAAAGCGAAACGCTTGTTTCTTTTGATTCCTTTTAAATTTCAAAATCAACTTAATACTAGCAGCATTACTTGCCAGTTACCAGTATGTACCTATGCTTTCCTGTCTGTAGTTATTTACCCTGCTATCCCACCATGGTTACTTCCAGGTGCTACATAACGCTGGCTCAGGCTCTCGCGATGAGCATGGGCGGCGCCCCGTGCGGGCCCGCGGGCACAGGCAAGACGGAGACAGTCAAGGACATGGGCAAGACCCTCGCCAAGTACGTCGTCGTCTTCAACTGCTCCGACCAGATGGATTACAGGCAAGAATCGGTCACTCAAAAACTTGTATCGCCACAGATTATGCAGTCTCTTAGAATCGTTTCGGAATATTATTATCAGCAGGTTGGGTATAAGTGCCGGCACGTAAGTCTAGCGATGACCTTGTATGCGCAGAAGTATAAAATACGGTATCCGTGGGTGCGCACATCCCCTCCACGTGACTCGTCGTCGCTAGACTTACGTGCCGGACGTATAGTTTTACTAAATGGCCCTGTACACTACCCTGCCCTGCCCTGTACTGTATGGGACGGTTCTGGCTGAAAATCAGCGCTGCATGCGTCTAACAAATCAGCGTAATGCTGAGCCAGCGACTGTTTCACTTTTGCGAAGACACATAACGCTGATGATCAAATTTTCATGTCTGTTTTTTTTTTCATTTTTATAAAATTGTGTGCATGCTCTTCTATAATTTGTGTGTCTTGCAAAATGAATGAAAAAATGTTCTTTCTTTCTTTTTTAAAATGCATTTCAACTCCTAACGATGACAAGCGATTATACAAGATCCCTCAAAATAATCCAAAATATTTCAGCAGATGGGTTTAGTTTGATTAAAGACTCCTGTGAAGATATAACTCTGTTATTTTGTATTCAAAATTACCACTTTAATGTCGTTGAACATCGACCGATGCATGGATAATTCAAAAACTTCAACATTAAAAAAGTCAATCTCGACCACCTGCAGAAATCCCAGAACAATTCTGAGACATTTATGTAAAAAAATAGGGGGCATTTTGACTAAGGGTACTCTAAGCTGTCGAGCAAGTATGGAGTCTTTTGGAGAGATTTGATCAATGTGGATAAAGCGAAAGAGCCTAGGTGTCAGGATCGTAGACCACGACGGCACTTACCTCCTTATTCATAAACGCTCTATAGGCTTCTGCTAACTTAGTAATCGTTTGTCCTTATCTGTGAAAGGTAAATGTCAATGTGACAGATAAGGACAAACGATTGTTAAGTTAGCAGAAGCCTATAGAGCGTTTATGAATAATAGCTTTATTGTCTAACTCGCTCGCAATCGCTATCGTGTTCATTTTGTCAGTTCCTGTATGGGCTGGCAATTGGCATCGGAATCAGCTAGCTGTCACATTCATACAAGAACTGTCAAAATTAACACGATGGCGATTGCGAGCGAGTTAGACAATAAGCCTACTGGGTGTGAAATTGCACCCAATTTGTCTCATTAATAGACCTCTGCTAAGTATCATCAGATTCAATCATAAATCCAGGTGTCTTGCAGGGGTCTCGGCCGCATCTACAAAGGCCTGGCGCAGTCAGGTTCCTGGGGCTGCTTCGACGAGTTCAACCGCATCGAGCTGCCGGTGCTGTCGGTGGCTGCCCAGCAGGTGGCCGTCGTGCTGGCCGCTAAGAAGGAGAAGAAGAAGACCTTCGTGTTCACGGACGGCGACACGTCCGAGATGTGCCCGGAGTTCGGGATCTTCATCACTATGGCAAGCTCTAAGCTCTTATGATCTCCTAGTACCAGCTCTTGTGTCGCGGGAACTATTAAATTTTTTGGGATTATTACTTTCCCAGGGTACATACATACAATAAAGAATGTTTCAGATCGCAGGAACTTGTCGCACGAGCCAAAGACGAGAGCGATAAACATGCGACCTGAGGCTTTCTTTTTCACAGCCGTACACAATTTTACGTCTTCCCCTGGCCAGGAAGTGGAAATTTCCGCTCGTGTAGCGGACGGAAAATTGCTAATAGGCCTGGGGCGACGTAAAACACATAATTTGCAACCTATATGGCCTATGTGTACCTATATGACGGTATTGTTTTTGTAAGTGCTGTTCCGTGCACGGTTTTAGAATTACCGAGATTTGCACAACGCCCCAAGCGCTAAGATTACGCTTGCAAATCGCCAGAGTTAAAAAGACATACAAAAAAACAGAAAAAGTTTATTTTGTTTACATATTTATAAATACAATTTCAAACAATATTAAGGTTGGAGCCTCCTATTAAGCAAATTAGATTGCTTGTGTCAGAAGTTCGACATGTGATGTGACTGTTATAGACCGACCGTTTAACTGAGTCCTCGCCCGCGTGGCACAGGGGCGCGGGTTAGGCGACAAAGGGGACCGAGAGAGTGCGGGCGGTAGCGCTCTCGGTTCCCTTTGTCGTCCTACCCTGCGCCCCTGTACCGCACGGGCGAGGAATCAGCTAAGCGGTCGGTCTATAGAGAGGGAACTTTCATTAACCTTCATTGTAGAACCCCGGGTACGCCGGCAGAAAGGAACTGCCCGAGAACCTGAAGATCCAGTTCCGCACAGTCGCCATGATGGTGCCCGACCGGCAGATCATCATCAGGGTCAAGTTGGCATCGTGCGGTTTCCTCGAGAACATCACCCTCGCCAGGAAGTTCTACACCCTGTATAAGCTGTGTGAGGAACAGCTTACTAAACAGGTGATTTATCATCTCCATCCTAAACACGTCTCAATGATGGGCATAGGCCTGGTGATTCATTGAAATTTGATTCTACTTTAAGTGTTGTATTAATCGGAGCAACCTAAGTATCTAGTGCAATTTATTCTTGAAATACGTTTTAGCTAAACCTAAAAGTTACAAGGTTTCAGATTTAAGCTAGTCGTTGATGACTTAGTCCTGGTCAACGCAAACCTTTTTGATTATAAGCATCTAGTTTACGGCAATTCTACGCTAAGTACCTACTTCATAGGTACGGTCGAGGTCGACCAAAGAAGTGGTTTACCAATTTTCGTCCAACTTCCTATCGAACAAAATAGTCGCTAAAGTCGACATTACAATATTGTGACATAAAAAGGATTTTCAACCTTAGGGTGGTAGACCACATACCTATTGGGCTGATGGTACTTTAAGCTGATGCATAGGTGTATTTTTACCGCTTCTATCTGCTTTAATTTGTTTTACCTTAAAATGTTCTCTACTTACCTCTTTCATTATCCTCTTTCGAACATTGTTTGCTGATTGTAGTTACGTATTATATTTCAAAGGGCATTATTTTATTCAATATCAACATAGCCGGAATCATCGCACCGATGATAGCCAATTAAAAACATGTTTGTAGTTGTAGCGAATTGTTTCTCTCTTTCTCTCTCTCTCTCTCTCTCTAATTGAGCAAAATTATACAGGTCCACTATGATTTCGGTCTGCGTAACATTCTCTCGGTCCTCCGCACCCTGGGTGCCGTCAAGCGCGTCAACTCCAAAGACAATGAGAGCACCATCGTGATGAGGGTTCTCCGAGACATGAACCTCTCCAAACTAATCGACGAGGACGAGCCCCTCTTCATATCTCTGGTGGCCGATCTGTTCCCCAACCAAGCGCTGGAGAAGACAACGTACCCTGAACTGGAGGAGGCGATCAAGACTCAAGTCGAGCTGACCGGCTTAATCTGTCATCCACCCTGGATTCTGAAAATTATTCAGGTAAGGATAAGTACAATCGTATCGTAGACATGAGATCCATTAGATCCTATTCAGGAATAAGTGCGCCTTTGTGCATCTATTTATTCTGTAACCTGTAAACTTGTTTTTTGTGCAATAAAGATCCATACAGGGTTTGTCAAAATGGTAACCTTGATCGCCTGTGAGTAAAAAATGTCCTGTAGTTATGGATTTTCATACAACTTTACTGACACTTTTTGATTCAAAATGACTCTAGTCATCCAGGATGTTCAACCTTCTGGCTCCTTTTTAATAATTAAATGTAAAGACCGTGTAAAGGCGACATTTCATAGCATTTTTAAGAAAAATACTTTTATTAACGTATATATAATGGTCTATGTGGCAGTTGTACGAGACGCAGCGCGTGCGTCATGGCATCATGACGCTGGGCCCACCGGGTGCAGGCAAGACTACCTGCATACACACTCTCATGAACGCGCTCACTGAGACTGAAAACCCCCACAAGTAAGACCTTTTACTATAATAGTATGAATAAATACACGGTGAATTTGAATTATGCAGTATATAAATAAACGCAATTTTTAAAATACTTCTTTCTTTTCTTTGTCTTAACTGACATATGCATTATAAAAAATGTAGGGTAGACTATAAAGTCTTGCATATAGAGACGACTTATAATTGTGTGTATGTAACGAATTCCGTCAAGCAGACAGCAGAACTTGTGACCCAAGTCTCTACTCCCCAGGGAAATGCGGATGAACCCGAAAGCAATCACAGCCGCCCAGATGTTCGGCCGCCTCGACGTAGCCACCAACGACTGGACGGACGGCATCTTCTCCGCTCTCTGGCGGAAGACCCTGAAAATGAAGACCGGGGAACACGTCTGGCTTGTCCTCGATGGCCCGGTCGACAGCATATGGATAGAGAACTTGAACTCAGTGCTGGATGACAATAAGACCTTGACGCTGGCCAACGGGGACCGACTTACGATGTCGCCTACTTCAAAGATTATCTTCGAGCCGGAGAACATTGACAATGCGTCGCCAGCCACGGTTTCCAGGAACGGAATGGTCTATATGAGCGCTTCGGGGCTCGATTGGAATCCAGGTGAGTAATGTAAAGTAAAATTAGGTCGTACTATATGGTTCTGCTTATGCAGACTTATCGCTTCCAGTCTAGTAAGACAGCGTTTATTTATAAAACACTTGTTAATCACAACAATCTTAAATACTTACTCAGATAATGTATCTTTTATACGTGCTTAAATCGTCCAGTCTTGATATTTTCAGTACTACGTGCGTGGCTCAAAACTCGCTCGGAGAGGGAACTAGAAGTGTTCAGTTCACTCTTCGACCAGACGTTTCCCAATGTGTACACTTGGTGCACTCAGAACCTGGTCTTCAGCATGAGGGTACTCCAGAGCAACATTATACTGCAGATGCTCAGCCTCTTAGAAGGCTTAGTTCCACCGCAAATTGAGGAGACAGAAGACCCATCGGCAAGCAAATCAGTCAACGGGGACATAGACGACGAAGAAGAGAAAGAAAAAACTGAAGAAATCATCCTGTTCACGCTGGAACATCTACATAAGATATACGTGTTCGTTTTAATATGGGGTTTCGGATCCTTACTGGAAACCAACGACAGAGAGCAATTTGACGCGTATTTGAAGCAAAATTTCTCAGATATTTTGGACTTGCCCAAGCATCCCAATAATAAACCTTGTATCGTCTTTGATTTTTATGTCAAACACCCCGGCAAATGGGAACTATGGGACGACATGTTAACAAATTATCAGTATCCTGATACAGCGTCGCCAGATTATGCTAGTATTTTGGTACCCATTGTGGACAACGTCAGAATAAACTATCTGATCCACTGCATAGCCAAACAAGGTAAAGCGGTGCTGTTACTAGGAGAACAGGGCTCAGCGAAGACTGTTATGATGAAAGCGTACATGAAGAACGCCAACCCGGAGCAATTCATGGGTCGCTCCTTCAATTTTTCCTCTGCTACGAGCCCTTATCAGTTCCAAAAAACTATAGAAAGCTACGTAGAGAAACGGAGTGGCATGACGTTCGGGCCACCAGGGGGTAAGAAAATGCTAGTGTTCATAGACGACATCAACCTACCCCAGATCAACGAGTGGGGAGATCAGATCACCAACGAAATCGTGAGACAAACCATGAGTATGAGCGGTTTCTATAGTTTGGAAAAGCCTGGTGACTTTACTACCGTTATAGACATTCAGTTTCTGGGTGCTATGGGCCAACCAGGTATGTTTATGAACAAATCAATTAGAGCAATTTCTTTTTTCTAACTGTACCTATCATTTTTCATCAGCAAAAAAGATGATTTTTAAGACTGCCTAGCTTCAACGATTTAGTTGCCTCGCCCGGGGCCTTATCCTTATAATGCGATTCAATTCTGAAACAAAGTTGGATCGATCGCTGTCAGTTCCATACCAGAAGTGTCAAAAGTGACAGCTAAAGAATCGAAATTGAATAGCAAATGACGTCATGGTAAGGCCCCTGATCTAGTATAACTTGTAACTATTAAATAATCTAGTTACACGTCTAAACATCGTGAGGAAACCTGCACACATCTGCGAAGCAATTCAATGATGTGTGTGAAGTTTCCAATCCGCACTGGGCCCGCGTGGGAACTATAGCCCAAAGCCCTCTCATTCTGAGAGAAGGCCTGTGTCCAGCAGTGGGACGTATATAGGCTGGAGATGATGATGATGATGATGATGATGTCTATATTTCAGGTGGCGGCAGAAATGACATACCATCTCGTCTGAAGCGCCAATTTGCAATATTCAACTGTCCCTTGCCCAAGAACGATTCCATAGACAAAATATTCAAAGTTATAGGGGAAGGTCACTATAACGCAAAGCGAGGGTTCACCATAGAAGTCCGCAATCTCATCAAGAAGGTCATACCATTGACCAGGGAGCTGTGGATGCGAACCAGGTTAAACTTGCTTCCAACGCCAGCTAAATTCCATTACGTTTTTTCTCTGAGAGATCTGTCGAGAGTCTGGCAGGGAATGGTTGGAACGTTACCGACTGTGATAGAATCAGAGAAATGTTTGATGCTTCTATGGAAGCATGAATGTTCCAGAGTGTTCTCAGATCGGTTCACGATTCAAGTTGATAAAGACTGGTTTAACAAGGCCTTGTACGATATAGCGGAGGAAATGTTAGGTTTGGAATACAAGAAGATGATGGATTGTGAACCTGTTTTTGTGGATTTTATGAGGTGAGTGTGTATTTGGGCAAGTAAATTTGTCAAGGAGTATTAAGTTAGACTCTAACCCCCTTATTCATAAACGCTGTGTAGGCTTCTGCTAACTTGGCAATCGTTTGTCCTTTACTGTCACTTTGACATTTACCTTTCACAGATATAAGGACAAACGATTGCTAAGTTAGCAGAAGCCTATAGCACAGTGCTATAGAGCGTTTATGAATAAGGGGGTAACTCTGCAGAGTAACGATGGAGTTTTGCTGCATCAATACTATGATAACTATAATTACCTCCAGTTTTGACTACTAAGTCAGACAACTGCTTACTTTTGTAGGTACTCTTTAACTGCTTTATTTCATCGTTCATGATAATATGTATAGTTCTATTATTAGTATTCTTTTTAAATTACTCTTATACTTAGGTATGACATTTTCTGCTAGGGATGCTCCAGAACCTACTGGCGAGGAAGGTGAGGACGCCGACATGGAGCTGCCAAAAGTTTACGAGCCAGTCTTCGAATACAGCGAGCTGCGGGAACGATTAGAGATGTTCCTCGCTCAGTTCAACGAGATGGTTCGAGGCTCGGGCATGGACCTGGTCTTCTTTCCAGACGCCATGTTTCATCTGGTCAAAATATCCAGGGTTATTCGCCATCCGCGCGGCAACGTTATGCTAGTCGGTGTAGGAGGCTCCGGCAAACAATCGCTAACTAAACTTTCCACCTTCATTGCTGGTTACAGATCCTTCCAAATAGCCTTAACTAGATCATACAACGTCGGCAACTTTTTGGAGGATCTGAAGCTTCTATACAGATCATGTGGCGTTCAGGGTAAAGGTACTACATTCATCTTCACAGATTTAGATATCAAAGAGGAGGGTTTCTTGGAATATTTGAATAATATTCTGTCGTCGGGTGTTATTTCTAACCTGTTCTCCAAAGACGAACAGCAAGAGATTATTTCGGAGCTCACACCGATTATGAAGCGTGAGAATCAGAAAAGGACTCTCAATAACGAGCTGGTGATGGAATACTTTTTGAATAGGACCTGTCAAAATCTTCACGTTGTATTGTGTTTTTCACCGGTAATTAAAATGTTTTCATAAACAATAGACATTGAAAAAAAGTAGTTATGATCTGAACAGTGCCTAATTTTTTTATTTCATTTCAGGTCAGTGAAGCGTTTAGATATCGCGCGATGCGTTTCCCTGCTCTAATCTCAGGCTGTACCATCGATTGGTTTCAACCTTGGCCAAAGGATGCCCTGGTCTCCGTCGCCGACCACTTCTTGGCCGAATTTGAAATCGAATGCACTAAAGAAGTCAAGAAAGAACTAGTCACCGTGCTAGGGACAATACAGGACGTCGTATCCCAAGTATCCGCGGAATACTTCCAAAGGTTCCGTAGATCGTCACACGTCACCCCCAAATCGTATCTGAACTTCATCGGGGGCTACAAAACGATTTATCAAATGAAACAGAAAGAGCTCGGCGACGGCGCGCTACGTATGGACACCGGCTTGGAAAAACTTCGAGAAGCCTCTATATCCGTTGAAGTTTTGAAGAAAGACTTGGCAGTTATGGAACAGGATTTAGCCTTGGCGTCAGAGAAAGCTGGCCGTGTGCTCACTGAGGTCACAGAGCGAGCTATGCAAGCTGAAATAGTGAAAAATCAAGTGCAGATTGTTAAAGAGAAAGCTGAAGCTTTGGTCGCGTACATAGCCGAAGAAAAAGAAAAAGCGGAGATAAAATTAGAAGCTGCCAAGCCCGCGCTAGAGGAAGCTGAAGCTGCTCTAAACACAATAAAACCAGCGCACATTGCGACTGTCAGGAAGCTAGGCAGACCGCCTCATCTCATCATGAGGATCATGGACTGCGTGTTGATCTTATTCCAGAGACGACTGCATCCACTTATTCCGGACGTAGCTGCACCATGCCCAAAGCCCTCATGGGCGGAGTCCCTTAAAGTATGGAGTAGACAGCTTAAGAAAATATTCCATTGAATTGGTTGGTTTTTTATTCAAGTCATTGTTTTCCAGATGATGGCTAGCACGACTTTTCTGTTGCAACTCCAGAACTATCCAAAAGACATTATAAACAACGAGATGGTGGAACACTTGTATCCGTATTTCGAGATGGAAGATTACAACATGGATACCGCTAAGAGGGTCTGCGGTGACGTGGCTGGGTTGCTATCATGGACCAAAGCCATGGCTTTTTTCCACAGCGTCAACAAAGAAGTGCTACCTTTGAAAGCCAATCTCCTAATGCAAGAGGCGAGATTAAAGGTATGTACTCTTTGATAACTTAACCTTGCCTTTTTGGAAATCTTGGGTAACTTGTATCTAGAAAACATTTGTCAAATACCGCATATACCACTAAAGAAATTGAAAATATGTTTGTTTAAGAATGTAATGCAATACATTATTCTTGTAGGTTGCTATGGATGACTTGGCATCAGCAGAGAGACAGCTTGAAGAGCGTGAAATGTCACTCCGCAAAGTTAAGGAACAATACGAATCCGCTGTTGCCGAGAAGCAACAGCTTACTGATGCAGCCAACGTTTGTCTTCGGAAAATGACCGCCGCTACCGCTCTCATTAATGGACTGGGAGGAGAAAAGATCAGATGGACACAGCAGAGCAAGGATTTTAAAGAACAACTGGGCAGATTGGTAGGCGATGTCGTTCTTGCGACTGGCTTTCTTTCATACTGTGGCCCTTACAACCAGGAGTTCAGAAACAGCCTCCTCGATAACTGGATGGGCATACTAAGGAGCAAGCAGATACCCGTGACAGAAAATTTAAACATAACCAACATGTTAATTGAAAGCGCTACCATATCTGAATGGACGCTACAAGGTTTACCTAACGATGATCTTTCCGTGCAAAATGCTCTTATCGTAACTAAATCTAGCTCCTATCCATTATTAGTCGATCCACAGAGTCAAGGTAAAAACTGGATAAAGAATAAAGAAAGCACTAATGAACTACAAATCACTTCGCTCAATCATAAATATTTTAGGACTCATTTAGAAGACAGTCTGTCTTTGGGTAGACCTCTGTTAATAGAAGACGTTGCCGTGGAATTGGATCCGGTTATCGATAATGTTCTGGAAAAGAATTTCATTAAATCGGGTTCAATTGAGAAAGTAATTGTTGGTGACAAAGAATGCGACGTTATGCCTGGCTTTATGCTCTATATAACAACTAAATTACCTAACCCTGCATACTCGCCGGAAATAAGCGCTAAAACGTCTATAATTGACTTTACTGTCACAATGCGAGGTTTAGAAGATCAGCTGTTAGGCAGAGTAATATTAATGGAGAAATCTGACCTAGAAGAAGAACGGGTAGCATTATTCGAATCAGTTATGAAGAATCAACGTAGCATGAAAGAGCTAGAAAGTAACTTACTTTGCCGTTTAACGTCTTCTGTAGGTTCCTTGGTAGATGATGAAGCGTTGATTCAAGTGCTACAGATAACTAAGACTACAGCAGAGGAAGTTAACGAAAAGTTAAAAGTCGCAGAAGTAACCGAAAAGAAAATTATAAAAGCTCGTGAGGAATTCAGAGCAGTAGCGGCCAGAGGATCAATACTGTACTTTTTGATTGTTGAAATGAGCAACGTCAATTTAATGTACCAGAACTCTTTGAAACAGTTTCTGACTATTTTCGATAATTCCATAACAAAGTCGACGAAAAGCAACGTGACTGAAGAACGCATCAATATAATTCTGAAATATCTTACGCACGAGGTGTGGGTGTTTACATTGCGCAGTTTGTATGAGAGGCACAAAGCGTTGTTCACATTGATGCTGGCAATGAAGATCGATGTCCACCGACAACTCATTTCGCACGACGAATTCATGGCGTTCGTGAAAGGAGGCGCCTCTCTAGATTTGAATGCGGTGACCCCGAAGCCGTTTAGGTGGATCCTGGATATAACTTGGCTGAATTTAGTGGAAATAAGCAAGTTACAGACGTTTGCCGATGTGTTACAGAAGGTGAGAATCTAATTTAGTGTTTTTAAAACGTATGGGGTCAATTTGAAAGTTTGCCTTTCTGTCCATAAGTAACAGTTATTTTTTTCACCTGCCAACACTTTTTGATTAATGATGTGGGAAGTCTTTGGGAAGTAGTCTTCAAGTAACTCCCCTGGTGTCACAGATAACGTCGAACGAGAAAGAATGGCGGGTGTGGTATGAGAAGGCCAAGCCGGAGGAGGAGACAATTCCAAGCGGATACAACGACAGTCTCGACGTCTTCCGGAAGCTACTGCTTATCCGCTCCTGGAGCCCTGATCGCACGCTGTCCCAAGCCAGGAAGTACATAGTCGGTAAATACCTAAACGGGTACAGCTCGCCGTCAAATGAAGTCTAAAACAATATCAATTTCGATATCAATATCAATATATCATTTAGATAACAAAGTAACAGTACCAATCGAGCGTCCGCGCTAATGCTGTTATATGCATTACGTAACTACTATTATGAAAACACAGGTTGTAGTATCAGAAGCCTTAAATCTATCAATTAAGAACTTCAGTAAAGTTTACATTGATAGATAGAGTTAGTTCGCACTCGCACTCTTCTCTAGCCTACTTCTTCAATGATACACAGATATTTTTTTTAAAACGCACATCCAAAATTTCTGGCAAATTTATAGATTCCCTTGGCCCCGAGTACGGTGAGGGCTCCATCCTCAACCTTGAAGCAACGTGGGAGGAGTCGGAGCCACGCACACCTCTCATCTGCATCCTCTCCATCGGTTCAGACCCCTCGACCCAAATCGCGTCTCTGGCAAAATCCAAAGAAATACGTAAGACATTCCAACTTTCCAAGCGCTATTTCTTAGGGCTTCTCATCGGACTAGTAACTGAAAGTAAAACAATGCTCGTTTTCAGAAATAAAAGCTGTGTCGATGGGGCAAGGCCAAGAAATTGTCGCCCGAAAAATGATTTCCGACTCAATGAACGAGGGAGGATGGGTGCTGCTGCAGAATATCCACCTGTCTCTCCCCTTCTGTGTGGAAGCCATGGACGCTCTCATAGAAACCGAACACATCCAGGAGTCTTTCAGGCTCTGGCTGACAACTGAAGTCCATACGGAGTTTCCCATAGGTCTGCTACAGATGGCGATTAAGTTCACCAACGAACCACCCCAGGGTATCAGAGCCAGTATGAAGAGAACCTATCAAAACATAACGCAGGATACATTAGATTACTCGTCTCTGTCGCAGTGGCCTCCGCTGCTGTATGCTGTAGCGTTTTTACATACTATACTACAGGAGCGGAGGAAGTTTGGTCCTCTGGGTTGGAATGTACCGTATGAGTTCAACCAAGCTGACTATGCCGCCAGCGTCCAGTTCGTACAGAACCACCTTGATGACATCGATCCTAAGAAAGGTATATCCTGGCCGACAATCTGCTACATGCTGGGAGAGGTCCAGTATGGTGGTCGAGTCACTGATGACTTCGACAAGCGGTTGCTCACAACGTTTACCAATGTTTGGTTCTGTGATGTTATACTCCGACCAGGGTTTGAATTCTACAAGGGATACAAAGTGCCCCAAACGAGGAACTTGTCGGGTTACGTAGATTATATAAACCAATTACCACTGACTGATACTCCTGAGGTTTTTGGCCTGCACGGTAACGCAGACATAACGTATCAAATCAACAGTGCTAAGGACATTTTGGATACAATCTTGAGCGTGCAGCCGAAAGAGGGTGGTAGTCAGGGAGGTGAGACCAGGGAGAGCATCGTATACAGGCTTGCAGAAGACATGCTGGAGAAGTTGCCTAAGCAGTACGTCAGTTTTGAAGTTAGGGAGGCACTGGTGAAAATGGGAGCTTTTCTACCGATGAATATATTTTTAAGGTAATGGGAGGGACTAATGGGAGGTAATATCAGGCATTAATACCTATTATTGTTTTATGGCCAATGTTTTCTAGGCAAGAGATAGACCGGATTCAACGGGTAATTAAATCGGTGCAGTCGACCCTGTGTAATCTGAAACTGGCGATAGACGGCACCATCGTCATGAGTCAGGGTCTGCGCGAGAGTCTCGACGCTATGTACGACGCCAGGATACCGCAGCATTGGCTCAAGGTACAAATACCAAGCATAACTTCTTCCGTTCCTCCAGTTGTCTCTTGTTCTAAGAAATGTTTATCAAGCCCACAAACTGCAAAAAAATCATAATCACAATCAAACTCTTACTGGGCATTTATCGCATTGCGTTTCGAATTGTCACTTTTCACCGACTATAGTCGAGATGGTGAAATCCCCCTGGTGTTTGAGTTAGAGTTAGATCAACCAAACACTCCTCTTAATGTTTTTTAGGATATACTTACCTATTCGTTGTGGTTGCGGTACAAAGCGTACAACAGCAAAAAGGCTCGACTTTGAATCAAAAATGACGGAGTAATCGGTGAACATACATAAAAAAAAATACATACAGTCGAACATAAAACCTCCTCCTTTTTTTGAAGTCGGTTAGTTACGATGAAAAACTTACTGAAGCGTTAAATCTTACCAACCCAACCTGCTGAAATATTCAGAAACATAAAGACCTCCATTATGTTCTGTGGTTCTTCAAAATTTCTCAGGTGTCATGGGAGTCGGCGACGCTGGGTTTCTGGTACACGGAGCTGTTAGAGCGCGAGCACCAGTATCGGGTGTGGCTGCGGCAAGGCCGGCCCACCTGCTTCTGGATGACCGGCTTCTTCAACCCTCAGGGTTTCATGACGGCCATGAGACAGGTGATACAGCAGCGACAATTTTATGAACGTTGTAACGTTGTGGCGTAAGGCTTGACGTTGTGGCCTGTGTTTAAGGCTGTGGCGTAGCTATAGGGTGGGCGGACTGGCAAAATGTCACGGGCCCGTAGCTTTAAGGGCCCCGGACTGGCCCAAGCCAACCTAGACCACGGAACAGAACTGCACTTCTTCATATTAAGGAAGGTCCACTATCTGACGAATTTGTCACCCGTCTTACCCCCTTGTTCATAAACGCTCTATAGGCTTCTAGCTTCTACTAACTTAGCAATCGTTTGTCCTTATCTGTGAAAGGTAAATGTCAACGAACGATTGCTAAGTTAGTAGAAGCCTATAGAGCGTTGAATAAGGGGGCTAATAGTTACGACACCGGTTAAAGATGAAGAGACTGGAGCCTTGCCATGACGTCTTAATGCGTTTCAGTTTAGGTCTGCTCGCTGTCAGATTCATACTAAAAGTGACAGCTAAAATTTGAACTGCGTCGGAATTAGGACGTCATGGTAAGGCCCCTGTTAATAAGTATTAGCTTCTCCTGCATCGCAGAATTCACTGTCCCAGAATTTAGTGAAATCTGTAATTATTTTTATAGTTGAGGAATTTAATTCTTAACCCACCATGGAACTTTTGTACAGTACGTAAGTAATTTATTGCCACTATGACGTTTTCTCAATCATTCTAAACGTGGCCTTTGGATCTTGTTACCATAGTCTGTGTTTTGTGGGATGTAGACGTGGTCGTGTGTGTGTGGAAGAGGTACCTCGACGTACGAGTTGAGGATAGATTACAACAAACCATAAAGAGTTTGCTGTCATTCTATCTTCCAATGCAGATTAACGGAACTGAAAGTGGTCCACGACCGCAAAAAGTATCTACCTATAAGAAACACTGTTCTACACCCGTCTTAATTGCTTCAAATGTCAGGAGGTGACTCGCAGCCACAAAGGGTGGGCCCTGGACTCCGTGGTACTGCAGAACCTGATCACCAAGCTGAACCGCGAAGACGTGCACGAGGGTCCGGCAGAGGGCGTCTATGTCTACGGCCTGTTCCTGGAAGGTATACCTTCAAACCATACTAAAATTTTAAGTGAGAGGTAACGAGGTATCTCTGTCTTCACGACAAATCCGTACCGACGATCTAGTAGCAGGGGCCTTACCATGACGTCCTAATTCCGACTCAGTTTAAGTTTTAGCTGTCACTTTTAGTATGAATCTGACAGCGAGCGAACCTTAACTGAATCGCATTAAGACGTCATGGTAAGGCCCCAGTAGTCTGGGTATCTTGGACATAACTAGGATAGTGTCGAACGGAACTGGTTCCAAGCGACGCCACCGGTGGTGTCATTTTGGTGCTGTCGAATGAAATGAACGCACCAGAAAGTTGTCAATGTCATACAAGTGTTGGAAAGAAACGAGTCTAATTCACCCTTCCCACAGGTGCGTCTCTAGACAGAAAATCGGGCAAGCTCATAGAATCCAAGCCCAAAGTCCTGTACGAGCAAATGCCCATCATATATATCTTCGCCATCAACACGACGGCAGGCAAGGACCCAAGGTTGTACGAGTGCCCCATATACAGGAAGCCCCAGAGGACAGACGCCAAATACGTGGGGTCTATAGACTTTGAAACCGACAGCAACCCGCGCCATTGGGCCCTGAGGGGAGTGGCGCTGTTATGTGATATCAAATAAATCTATCAGACGTTTGAGCTTTTTTCTTTAATAAATAATCAATCCTGTTGCGTAGGGGTAAAATTCCCACGCTGCTTCAGGGTGCGACCACACCGCCGCTTAAAAAACGGTGACTTTACGGAATCGCAACAAAATGTATGAAGAAACGGTGAGAATACGTGACGCATACGACACGTCACTGCGTATACGCGGCGGTTTGGTCGCACCCTTATTGCCTATCAGAACTTATGTATTCCACTTAAATAAAAAACTGGTCTTTTAAGAATTTAGGCATTCAGAAATAAAGTATAAAGAGCATCTTGTGTATTGGGAATTCAATAATTATAAATATAATATTGAGTATCTGTAATTCAATCTCTCTTCAGGCATATATTATGCACACAAGTCGTATTATTAGTCGCGTCGCGTGTTAATAATGTGTTTCCACCTTAAACGGGGCTGCGCAGTTCACGAACTTTTTACTTGGCCGTAGCCTACTAAATAAAACACTCATTGCAAATCAAAATATATTAAATAAACTATTATAGGAAACGAACATATACAAAATGACAGCACACCCACTTACAAATATGTATTGCAAAGTAGGCATGAACGTTGCACTGGGTAAAGAAGACCGTAGTCCTTAAAAAAACTATTGAGGCTATAGACGCAGTAACAATGTTCGTATTCACAATCGTCGCTAATAATATCCTCGGGGATACTATGACGTCTTAACACGATTCAGTTTAGGTACGCTCGCTTTCAGATCCATTCTAAAAATGACAGCTAAATCCTGATCTGAGTCGGAATTAAGACGTCATGGTAAGGCCCCTGAAAGCGCACCACTCACAATTTTATCCCGGTACGGTCACGGGAATCACGGGATAGAAAAACAAGTGGAAATGTCGTGTCTGAGACACGCGTGCCATCTTGAAAGTCCAGTTTAAACTGCATTAATGTCGTGGCCCTAGAATTACACTGCGGCGTTTGATCATCGCCACGCAATCTAATACTAGATGCGCGAAATTACTTGCACGATACAAACTGTTGCCTTATCGTCTAACGCACTTGGTTACATTTGCATTCACCATTCCTTTCTGTGAGATGGTAAAAGTTAAGGGTAGAAAGAGACATTGAATACCTCTACAAGACCTCAGGGCTTTATGCGCTAATCACATGTATAATAAATATAAACGGCAGTCTTGCCGGTCGCTTGCTACCCGAACCGTCAATTACTTGTCGAATTTGTTATCTGATAGTTCTCGTAAATTACACTGTCATCAATTAAGGATGTCGCAGATGCCTCGCCTCATCAACCATACGCAAGCTCGTAACGAAAGCGGCTCGGTGCCTTCGAGGCGTCCGCGCAACAACAGCGCGCTTACCGCGAGCCGGCGACTGGTTGGCGGTTAGCGGTCAACGTCGACGGTCGGCGATGTCAGAGAGGCAAGCGGCGGGGCGTTCGCGGGCCGCCCGCGGGGGAACCACCCGAGGTCCGCGCGCCGTCCCCACGCGGTGACGGCGAGTTGGCCACGCACTGCTAGGTTGTGCCGATAAGTGTGCGTTGCAGTATGGAGTTTCATACTGAACAGCTCGAGTGGAGGTGGTGCTGATCGGTGGACCGGCGCCGCCTCACCTCATCGGCTCACCGTCAACCAGGCGTTAATCATACGCAAGCACGTAACGGTAACGGCTCAGCACCACCGAGGTGTCCGCGCGACTGCAGCTAGGTGACATCGCGCTTACGGCTGGGCGACAGCGGGCTTAAAGCAAGGCGGCGGCTAGAGCAGGTGGTTAAAGTTGGTCTTTCCCCGCGGGGGAACGATGGAGGTCTGCGTGCCGTCTCCGTTCCGACGGCGAGACGCAAGCCCGACGTAAGCTCGATGACTGCGAGTTGCCAGCGCTCTGCTTGCAGTATGAGTGCGTTACAGTATGGAATTTCTTACAAAAAATACTGGACGGCTCGAGTTGAGCCGGCGCCGATCCGGTGCCGAGCGGTTAAGTGTGCGCAACCTTTAGGCTTTCAGTCACGTAAACCTAAACCCTACACGAAGAGTTCATTTTGCAACGCAATATTTTATTAACGACATCTGTTGTGCGATGGCAAATTTTTAATTTAGACCACTGGCATATTGTCATTTATCTTTTAGCTACCACACTTGATGCTAGATACCTGTACCTCAACACTGTGCTGTCGACGTAAAGTTTAAATTATTTTTCACCTCACTAGCTCGGAAAGCACTTTTTGTTTGTTTGACAGCTATTGAGAAAATCGCTCTTTATTCACTTGTGGAGAAAGAGTTTTGACCACAGATTAGAAAGATATAGTACAGGGTTTTGACATTTGAAGGAAGCTTAAGTGATATTTGACAGCTAAGAAAACGTAAAACGTTAAAAGTGCTGAATTTTTAATATCAAAATTAATGAATTGCATCGAGTAAAAAACACTCAATACAGTCTTACAACTTTATTTTAATTCATAAATATCAGCATTCAACATTAACCTTCATTCTTGTTGTAAAAACGGATAAAATGTTCTGACAGTCCAAGTAAGTCAATATGCGAACAAAACGCATCCGAAATAATTTTTTTTATAAAATTCATCCCTTGTGGGATAGGTAAAGGAATTATTGTCCATTCAGCCATATTAAAGATTATAATGCCGGTTCACTGTTTGTGCTAACAGTAGCACTTGATGGTCCCAACGGAAGACCAGCGCTGGCTGTAAGGCCAGCATTACGCTAAGGTGGAACCATTTCGTCAATGTATATATGCTGTTACTTGTTTTTTTCTGTAAGTAATTTATATCACGAATAAATGTTTTCTTTTTTTCAAATAATTAAAAAAAAATTAAGTCAAAACTATTCAATTAAGCCGTCAACGTTAAATATTCGCATGTTTTTCTAGCTAGTTATTTTGTTATTAAAAATGAGTGATAGTACCTACAAACCCTTTTTCTTATTTTCCTCGCTGTAGTGAGGTGAAAAATTTTGTGTTATACACGGGTGAAAAGTTATTTTACGCCTCGTGTGTTGAAACACTCGCAGGTAAAATACAACTTTCCCCCCTTGTATAACAAATAACTATTACCGGTTCAGAACTTATTACTTTTTTTTTATAATAGACAAGCAGACCAAGACTGCCAAGATTTAAGGTAGTGAGTAAACTGTCGTAGTTTGGCGACACAGGTTTACCACGTTTGTAACTTTACACATCCACTTGTTTCTCTATTCCGTGAAGAAATTACGAGAAGGACCGCTAGAGGAGAGGAGCGCAGCGGTTAAATGATTTTCTTTAATTCACCGTACAGTACGAGCACGAAGGCGCCGCCTGCCAACAAAAAAGGTAAACTTTAACCCCCTTATTCATAAATGCTCTATAGGCTACTTTTAACTTAGTAATCGTGTCCTTATCTGTCACTTTGACATTTACCTTTCACAGATAAGGACAAACTATTGCTAAGTTAGGAGAAGCCTATAGAGCGTTTATGAATAAGGAGGTAAGTGCCGTCGTGGTCTACGATCCTGACACCTAGGCTCTTTCGCTTTATCCACATTGATCAAATCTCTCCAAAAGACTCCATACTTGCTCGACAGCTTAGAGTACCCTTAGTCAAAATGCCCCCTATTTGGTCACGGAAACGGAACGTCCTACTAGCTATTTCATACTGCAGGACCGTCAACCATTATCGCCGGCCATAACCCTATTCATTCCGAAAGAACGTCGGCATACCGGCATAAATTCCTTCGCGAGCCGACGTTGGCCCGCGGACCGTAGTTTGCCCATCACTGTTCCAACGCACCCATTCTCACGAAAGTCTGAACCGATCTCACCTGCGCCTCTGAGTACGTTAGAAAAGGCACCCTTGAAGAACGCAGAAGGACCCTCGGTCTTCAAGATGACGGCCCAACAGTGGGCTGTGTTTTTGTACTGCCGCTCGGCGACGGGAATCCCCGACTGCATCATCATGCGCCGGCGCACCGTATCCAGCGGGTACGAGGCTATGCCCGCCACCGTGGTCACCACCTGCAGAAATAATGTGTAGCGTGTGAATCGTGTGGCACAGGTCGCGATTTTTAAAAATACTACTCGAAAACAGTGAAAAATCGAGCCGAACTTATAATGCTATAGTAGCTTAGAAGAAAATCACAGCTTGCAATCATATGATCTTGTTAAAAATTATTGGAGCTGTAGTTTTTAAGATATAAACAGATTACCACTTCCGAGTGACGTGTGTTCAAAAATCGGACCCCAGGGTCCCTTGTCCCATAACTTTCACCGCTCACAATATTCGTTAGTAATACTATCATAAAACATGGCACCATGCATTCAGGAATTTTGGAAAAGTCTACAGAATTTAGTAGTTTAGGTAAGGTTAGAAGTTAGAAACAAGTCTCCCTCGTGGTCCCATTTATGGTACAGTCACCAGCATAAATAAGTGATCACTTTTGTACCTTGTCACTTTAGAGTCATGTTTGAAAAGCCATACGAAATCATGTAACGACTGAAAGCGACAAGGTACAAAAATGATCACATATTTATGCTGGTGACTGTACAAACGGGCAAAACGGGGCAAAAATACATTTACAACACTATGGGTAAATCACCTGCGCAATCATCCAAGTGACGATTAGAGGAGTGTTCTTCTTGTCAGGCAGCATGCCCTGGGCAGTGTCGAAGAAGCCGAAGTAAGTCGCCCGGTAGATGACGATGCCCTGGACAGAGACCACGAAGCCGCGATACAGGCCGAGGAGTCCGTCAGACTTCAACGTCTTGCCGATACAATCGATAAGCCCGTTGTACATCTTGGACTTGCCCTTGCCGACGTCCGCGGCCAACCTGGTAACGAGTAACGTGTCGAAATGTCACATATTAATGCAGACTTGCCCTCTTACTCACAAACGCTTTACACGCTTCTGCTAACTTAACAAGCGGCGTATACTATAGAGTATATCTAACACATAGGGTCAAAAAGAGACTTCCGCTTGTAAATTGTAACTTTATGAAATAGGGTCCAGGTGTCTAAAACTATTGATTTTTGTAACGATATAAAGGTGTTGTCGTGAAGGTACTTAAAATATTAGTATTTTTAAGTGCTGTTTTCAGGGCGATGTCTATAAGGTCTTGGTAGGTTTATGGACGAGTTTATTACTGTCGGGCCTGTTGCAGTGCGGTCAGTTATAGTCTGTCACGGTTCCAGTCGTTTTAGTATTTTCCAATACATTTTTTGGTGTATATTGGTAGTAGGTGCTGGTGTAGGTTGTCAGTAATTTGTGATTTAATGCAAGTTGTTACCTAGTTCTGGCAAAATCCAAGGGGTACACGAAGCACAAGGATGTCGCGCCAGCCGCGCCACCAGACGCCAAGTTGCCCGCGAAGTACCGCCAAAACTGTGTGTTCTTGTTCACGCCCTCGAGAAAGACTGCTTTGTACACATCCTTGAAGGCGAAGTTGAGCGCCTGCGTCGGGAAATATCGGATCACGTTGGCCAAATTTCCACGCCAGAGTGACCCGAAGCCTTGCTCCTTTGGTATACGCACAAAAGCGTCCACGATACCTACAGGAGAATGGTTGCTTCAATTTCTGGAGTATCAACATACATACAAATAAATTGTGTCTATCTCTTACGGCGTAAACAGAGCCTAAGGTAACAAGATCTAAGTCCACGTTTAGCATGATATCGTGGGCGACAAAAGGGAATCAAAATAGTGATAGGTTGCTAGCAGCATCGCCTATAACATGATTCCTAAGATTTTCACAAATTCGCTTGAGCTTTAACCATCTGCGCGGGAAGAGAAGCAGCCGGTATATTGTTTCCTCTTAGCTCCTAGACCAGCAAGGAAGGGGTTATTAACCCTTAATTTCTTCGCCGCCGTTGGCCAATAACAAAGTGACGTGTGGTGCAATGTAAAATGCACCTTCAATTGACAAGATAAAGTTGACAGTTGCTAGTGACATAGCTGCTTGGCGGGGCAGGTTAAGGCCCTATGGTGTACAGTGGTGGGTGTAACCTACTGGGCCCAGAATTTTTGGTGTAACTTTTGACAAGTGAGAGAACATCAATGTTTAACGATGGTATCGATAAATCGAGTTTTTATTTATGTCTTTATAAAATAGTACCTCAAATCAAAGGGAAATGGTGTCACTACAAACAGCTTTTATACATATAGGTAGGTAGGTAATGTGCGTTCATCCCTATCCTACTAATTCTGGTAGGTACCCTAGATTAAAACAGGCTAAATTGCAGTTCCTGCGGAATAGCGATAAACATGTCAAAGGTCGTTGCAACGTAAATAATTATCGCAGAATATACTATCAACATCGGTTCTTAAGTCTTAACTCTGTCTCAAAAACTATTAGTTAGTTTTAAAAGGGCAATGGGTTACCTTTATACCGTTGATCGGCAGGTATCTGCTTGGAGATGTGCTGGACCTGCAAGATCAGCTTCACTCGCTCGATTGGAGCCACTGCAGTCTTGGAGATGGCCGCGGAGATACCACCCGCGGCAAAGTCTTTCACGAAGTCCATGGCACTCTTCTTCTTCCGTTCCTTCTTTTTAGGCTCAGCCATTTTGGATACTAAAGTTAACTAACACCTAGAAGTAACGACCGTAACCTCGGCTCCGGAGCGCCGTATCACTGTACGCGGCAGAAAAAAACGCTTACACAAATTAAATGTCCAACATTTATCTTTTTATATCGCTTCCCGTATTTGTTAGCATCTTCAAGGGCCAGCTATGTAGATTTGAACGGTAATTTCACTATCCTTCTCAGTATTTGTACTTTTTATGTAGTTTTGTTTTTGGCAGTTTGACTTTTATTTGGCTGTTTTGATGTAAGCATACAAAAGACGTGCGACGGCCGTTTGAATTTTCTTTGAATTTAGAATTGTCACAAGTACATCGCAGAACTTTCGCAGAAGATACTCTTTAAGCGTTATGTCATAATCAGCAGGTGCTACCTTTATTTATATTGAAATACCATAGGTTTATCTCATTTTAAGCTCCAGGTTTCTAACTCCACCCTCCTATGAGCTCCCAATACACCTCCACCTACAACCCATGCAACCATACCTGCCGCGTATCCTGTTATATCTCTGCCTCACTAAGACGCTACGATATCGCCAGCTTACGTATACCATTTACCACAGCAGCTACTGTATTAAAGTAACGCTTGGCGACGTTATTGCGTGGGTATCTACAGCAGATTTAACTGATATACTGGGTGAAAAACTTAAGTAAATGACCTGTTGTACGTGTGTATAGACAAATTGACGTTCCAAATTAGAAAAATGTCTTAGATCCCATATCAGTACTGTACACTACACACTTATATACTCAGGGACATCCTCATTTACTTAAGTTTTTCACCTATACCTCCTCTATGAGTGGACTATGCAACGTTGCCAACCAAAGAGTTTCATTTCCGGAATTACAGATCAAATATATAATGATAAGTCTATGCCACATCTGACCTTCGACCTAGCTACGGATCGCCTTCAACACGAAGGTTTTATTCAACAATAGGTTGAAGCTATGAGTCTGCTTCGCCGCAGAGGGTTAATCCCTGAGGTTAATCCCTATTAATCCCTACTTTTTAATATTATTATAAATGCAAAAGTAACCTATTTTAATGAAATTCGGCATAGATATAGTTTTAGATGCACTAAAGGGCATAAAATATACTCAACAGCATATTTAGCGGAATACAAATAAAAGTTAGCAAACGTATACTTAATGCTTGACCAGAAAAAGATAAAAAAAAGTTACCTAAACTTTTTTTTTTGTTCCGCTAAATATGCTGAGTGTAGTATAGTTTTTATCCCGGAAATCGCATATTACCTGCGGAATAGCAATAAACTAATGCGCAGACGGACTCGCGGGCAACAGCTACAAAAATAATAACACTTCTCAATTCATGATTATTTTATTGACATTATAAAATGATATATTTTTACACATTTCACTAATTTTTGCCGTCGCGTCCCAGCGACCCGCACAAACAGTCAACAGCAAAAACAAAAGGTCACATGCACACACAAATTTAATGTGCACATATGATACTAGCTTTTGATTGATCAACAGATTCACGACCGCATTCCTATTGGTCGAGCGCGTCGGAACAAACAAATGCAGGCTGCTCATTCGCCAATAACCCAGACAATGGAGCTGTTAAATACCCTCAAAATACCAATTGTCTTTTGTTTCATACAAATGAGTTACATTAAATCTTCAGATTACTAATCCATGGAAACTACTTTCAGGCCACTACTGTCACCAACTTGACATATGTCGGCCACATGTGACAATTCAAAATGCAAGGCCTCATATGAAGCCAAGTGGCGTAGATTCCGGTCGAGTTTGTAATGTAATCAGAATTGTCACGAGTCACCGACAATTGTCATGTTGGTGAAATGGCGCTAGACAGTGACAAGTCAGAATAACATTCGCATACAGCAAATATTAAACTCACTATCGCTATGGCGCGGAATAGACGGTCAATACAGTGTGATCCATGCATATCACGATCCATATCGTAATATCGCAGCGGATCCGGTTGTTTTGAAATATATATTGACATAACAGTATCACGATAATACTGACCATCTAATCATGGTCCTTCAATATATTGAATTGAATGAATATTTTGAAATATTGTATGATGAAAACGTCGCACCGTCTTCAGTTCAGTGGTTAACAAATTATACCTATTTATAAACAGTGCTAACTATTTAATAAGGCAATGAATACTCGTAATTTGTCGACTATTGCACTACAGTTATTATTAAAATCTAATACTAGTTGTGTCATGATTCTTGAATAAATATAACAAACATGGAGCTACTTTTCCTAAATTTGAATTGAATATAAAATAAACGGAACATTGGTGAATTTAATATAAAACGAAGCGCAGAGCTCCTAAATTAACTAAACTAAACGCACACCGCGCCGGCCAACTGTCTCTCTCGCACCAATACAGTTAGTGAGAGACGCCGTTGTACCTACCACGAACGTGACATCTCATAAGAAAACTTAATTAACATAATCAAAACCGACAGAACAGCAAGCATTGAAGATCTTATAAAAATGCCAATGACGCCGACGAGAAATGTCAAAAAACGCAACATGACCGAATTCCGGCGTCTAAAATGTCTAAATTCAGCTCGCCGACTCAAATAGCCAGTACTACTCGACATTTAGTTCTATAACTATAAGCTTCTACAATCTAAGTGGCTAGTCAGTAGTCACTATACTTGTTATTTAGTATGTGTTTGCGGAATTATACAAATTGCGTTTTTCACCATATCTCGACAGCCCCGACGCATAGTAACTAATAACTATAGTACATTAGTAATATTTCACATAAGTTTATTCTACGCGTACCTACAACCAGCGTGGGAATCACATTACTATTAGGCTATTCTATTACACATCACAAGGACAATCCGGCCGCCACTAGTAAATTACCGTTAAATTAAAAAAACAAATTTCCTAGACACCGGGAATATAAAACCGCATCGAGGGGACGACATTAAAGATCAGGTTACAAATTCAATGTTTATAAACGTTTGCACATCTCTTGTAATTCACGACGGAGGGCGAGCTTTGTTTGTAGTAAACACGTATCTGTACAAGGAGTCAGAGTGTGCGTGTATACCCGCTTTTGCTCTCACGCTCACATTGACAACGTATGCAGATACGTGTTGACCACAAACAAAGCTCATCCGCCTGCAAGGGCTATATCTATTTTTGTGACAGATTATTCAGAACAGCTACATACGGATAACTCTAACAATTTCTCTATGCAGTAAATTTATACGCAACCAATTAACTGTTAAGGCCTCAAAACAAAGAGTGACTATTGTCAAATCAAAGCGGTGTCTATTTTGAAAGCATGTGCGTAAATTAAAAAAAGGATAACAATTTTCTCCCCGTGTTTCGCCAAAAAAAGAGCATCTATTGACAGTCATGAAATAAAAACTTGACGTAATTGATATTAATTCCATTTTAAAATTAACCGCACACATCAATTTTAAGCGAAATACACTATCTACAACTGCCAACGATGGTTACACGTCAGTGATGAAAAAGTAGCACAAAAGTGTTACGGTATATACTGACACTGGGCTGTGGTAACTTGATACTGCGACGCCCACGAGACGGGGATGGGACTGGCGATAGCGTCAAATAATACACTGTCCACTTTCAAAATGAAACTACCGTGAGACTCCCGGATAACTCACGTATAAAAGCCGAACACTGCTCGACATATGTTTCGGACTCCGTAGTCCTTCTTCAAAGAGCGCTCGCCCCGGCGGCAGCGAAACGAACACTGCGCGCCAACGCTCTGCTCGCGCGGCTACTCGGCGCAGCTGACAGCGGCGCACAACTACCCTCGTTTTCATAGTCATTTTTATTATTGTCACAAGTAGGGCAGCACACAACACACGCCCGTACCGTATTGTTTTATACGTGCGTTATCCTGTTATGTAATTATAATAAAAAATATTCTATTCTATAATACACTGTCCATTACGCAGTTACCACGATCAATGCATAGCGGCAACTGACAACACACGCAATGTATTAGACACGAGGCCGCGATGTAAGTCTACGTCATGCGAGTATCGGTGTAGTTTTTTATTGTAGTTTTCAAGCCGTAAATCTAAGGTCTTCAAAACGGAAGAGGGGTAACTCGTGAACGTTACGGGGGTGCAGATGCGGAGAGGGGGTGAGATGTGAACGTTACGGGGTGCAGATGCGGAGAGGGGGTGAAATGTGAACGTTACGGGGTGCAGATGCGGAGAGGGGGTGAGATGTGAACGTTACGGGGTGCAGATGCGGAGAGGGGGTGAGATGTGAACGTTACGGGGTGCAGATGCGGAGAGGGGGTGAGATGTGAACGTTACGGGGTGCAGATGCGGAGAGGGGGTGAGATGTGAACGTTACGGGGTGCAGATGCGGAGAGGGGGTGAAATGTGAACGTTACGGGGTGCAGATGCGGAGAGGGGGTGAGATGTGAACGTTACGGGGTGCAGATGCGGAGAGGGGGTGAGATGTGAACGTTACGGGGTGCAGATGCGGAGAGGGGGTGAGATGTGAACGTTACGGGGTGCAGATCCGGAGAGGGGGTGAGAGGTCTTCAGAATCGACCGGACCGGAACCGATCGAACCGTCCCCCACTTATAATCATGAGTTAAACCATTTAATTATTTTTTAACTTCCGTTATTCTTCGTTAGTTTAGTTAAGTTTCCAAAACGAACGAGCATCTAATGGACAATAATATAAACTAAACTAGATCTAGCACTAATACCTAAGAAGCCTAAGTAAATACTAAATTTAAAGCTAATAGAAAGAAAGAAAGAAAAGTTAATTTATGACAGTCAGTGTGGTCACAGTAGTTAAAACAAAAAAAAACATATTAAACACTACATACAAATTGTCATGAAATGGTTCCAACTCGGCATCTGCTGGCCTTACGGCCAACGCTGGTCCTCCGTTGGGGCCAATACACAAATTTACCAAAACAGTTTGAATCTACATAAATATTTCTCTAAAAAAATGGACTAAGGAGGGGTTTACTACAAAATGTCGCTGCAAATATAAAATGGAACTAAATATGTACATACAATAAACTTGAAAAAAGACACAAAACATTAGAAAAGACTTAACGAAACGAGGCGAGCTTACAGAAGGAATCTCTTCCAGCTGACCTGACCCGACCGATTGACAAGACTCAAGAATGTAGACGAAAAAATTTAAAAACTGGAACTTACCTACTTGACAACACGACATGAATATATACATGCTATACGAATACAGATTGTTACAGCTGAAAAAATCTACGCAATACCCGTTAATGCCAGTACTTCTTCAAAGACAATGGAGCAACTGTTAAGAAAAGGACTGGGTAAAAACGAAATTCTATTTAGTCCGTCAGTTCAGCTAGATAATCAAAAAATATTGAACACGTATTTTTTCTTTACTCAATCAAACAACAAATGACAGAGATAGAGCGCGTCAAAGCTCGAGTGGCTTGTGACGTCACTATTAAGTAAAACTAGAAAGAGGTCACGTCATGCGACATTTTAACTCTTATCTCCGTATTTTATTGACCATGTGAAAAAAGAAAAAAATACGAGTCCAATACTTTATCTATCTGAATAGACAAAGATAAAAGCTAAGACCGCAAAGTGTTATCAAAAGCGAACTAAAGTACTATAACGAGACGGCGTAGATTCGTCTCCAGCTCACCATTGTACAGGTCTATCGTGATAGTACAATGTGGCATTTACATGTGAATTGGGAACAGGCGCCAACAAATCGCTAGGCTGTAATACAGATTTAAATCACTATGTTTTCCTTCACCGACAGGCTCACTAGTCAATTTTCAAAAACGTACAAAGCTGGGGCACTTTTGCCCCTCAGTGACAGAGTCATCGATAGTTCAGTGGTAGAATGACACCAGAGTGTAGATGTAAAGGGACCTCCAAAAGACAACTGTAGCACGCACGAGCTACAAATTGGTGCTATTCATAAGTGACAATGCCGAGCAGATATGTATTTCCGTGACTATCCGATAGATTATTTTGGACGCACATGCGCGTTTGCAGCACCAGAGGAAGTTTTTTAACAGCTGGCATCAAACGAGTTCTAAACGCATGGTAACAATCTAGGATTTAACAGTATACCAGCTACCCTTGGTATAGCAGCTTTCGCAGAAGATAGTGTTAACAACTGAAATGTGGGAAGGTACTGGTGACCAGAAAAATCGCCCCAGAACACACGATGAGAAACGAAACTGTCAACTACGCCAGCTAATTTGTATGTACTAGCTTTATCACGACACTAAGCTAATTATTAATTTAAAAATAGTAAAATTAATGGAATGATTCAAAGAGGCGTAACTGCTTTGGCTAGTCTACATCGCTTCTGTATATTTGAAATTTTTGAACTCGAATTAAAAACGCTCCAACGCGTATGTGATCTATCTATTCAATAAAACAGTTACGCCTTTTCACACTCTAGTCCCCACCCTTAAGGTGCTCCATTACTGAAAACATTCTCGCAACCTAACAATGAATAGAACATTACACCAGTGACTTAATGAAGCGACTGCGTTATTTAAAGTCACACGAAGCTATTCTGTAACACAATTCTGAAAATTGTTACATTGCGAATGTTTCGAGTGAGTTAGCACCTTTACCGAACGCATCTAGTGGACATACGGCCCTTAAAGTAAAGAGATCAATGGATAGCATTACGTAACAACTATTAACGTGCTTCTACGCCGGCGAGACTCGGTGAGGCCGAAATGGTATCGGCCCTAATAGGTAATCTACAAAATCTACCAAAATCTACTAAAAACTACCAAAATCTACCAAAGCAATACTGCTATTAACTGATATCGCGAGATCACGATACTGCTAACGCTAAAATACACGGGTGAGGTAAACTTTTCGACCAAAAAGCTTTAGCTTCCTCAATCACCTGTAAACTTCATACCTCGCCTTGCCGGTGTAACAGCACCTTTAGACTACGGACGAATATACCGATAACTAGATCTAAAACCGCACTGTACATCGCGCTCGCAACGACAATCGCATTAGCATCTCTTTCTAACCACATAACTTTCATAGATAGAAATGGTGATAGCAACAGCAAACGAGCGCGTAAGACAATACGCATACTAGACTAATGTAAGAAAGCGATTTACGCATCTAATAGTTATTCCTTCGTGGTATAATATCCTTGAGTGTATTGACGCGAGTAAACAATTAAATCCAATGACCTAAAGGACTATTTCTCGTATCGCATCGGATCGGAACGAAAACGAACGGATGCGGCGACAGCCTCTCGAATTTTCACCAAACAGCTCGCATCGCAAGGCGTAAGCGTACTTTCGGCTGCGATCCCGTGTCGCAAGCATACTTTCGGCTGCGATCGCGTGTCGTAAGCATACTTTCGGCTGCGATCGCGCGTAAGCATACTTTCGGCTGCGATCGCGCGTAAGCATACTTTCGGCTGCGATCGCGTGTCGCAAGCATACTTTCGGCTGCGATCGCGCATAAGCGTACTTTCGGCTGCGATCGCGCGTAAGCATACTTTCGGCGGCGATCGCGCGTAAGCGTATTTTCGGCTGCGATCGCGTGTCGCGGAAGACGCCCGCGGTCAAGCTGCTGTGCACGGTTTGGCAATACAGTTTCTCAGAAAATTTCCGGAATATTTCAGCAGGTTGGATTAGTTCGCTGAACATCCCTATAAAGATATTTCATAAAAAAAATTGACTAATTTATCCCGCCTTTGACACTTCACTTTGAACACCGGTATATACGGGAAAAAAAAACAACTTATTCAATAATCCAGAATAACATTTACAGGGCTATTTAATCTATCTAACCCACCAGCTGAAAATTTCCGGATCAATTTCAAGAGAACTTGTGGAATTTTAACACTTCATGATTAAATATCGTTTAAAAATTGTAAAATCCGATCCGACGCCAAATCCTTGTCACGCGATATTTCATAAATCAATGTGGTGAGTTCAGCAATTGCCTACAGCTTGTTTTAATTTTCCGAATAAGCGTAAACTCCCACAATAAAAAAAAGTTATAACTAAAGTGCCGTAATTCTCTAAAGATTCGCGTATCGATACAAAACGGGGTTTCCGGTTAATTTCAAATTGCATATTTAAAAATCTACAGCATTTGCAAAAAGTGAACTAATTAGCTATTTCGCGCCCGATATTAGCGATTATGTCGTGATACGTGACACAAATGATGTTCCCACAATGTTATAAAGCGTTGTACAACGTTATAAAATGTTTTAACCTTTAAAACGTTTTGTTACAACTTGTGAGGTTATGAGGCAATTACGATGTGTTATAAAACTGTTTTATAACGTTGTAAAACGCTTAACTCCAGCGTGGACGTTATACCAAAGATATAAAAATTGCCGTTCTGAAATACTACAATACGACGTGGCCGAAAATTTACCGCCAGCGCACCTTCCAAACATTTATGAAAACTTCAATTCTACAACCAAAAATCTACTCTAATATTGTCTATCAAACTACCACTACAGCCGAAAACTATTTTAAATTTCTACTCATATACCGTATCTCTCACACCTTTTTGTCTATTAAACTACCACTACAGCCGAAAACTATTTTAAATCTCTACTCATATACCGTATCTCTCACACCTTTTTGTCTATTAAACTACCACTACAGCCGAAAACTATTTTAAATCTCTACTCATATACCGTATCTCTCACACCTTTTTATCATTAGAATAAAGCTAGAGCTACTAATCCGCTATGCTAAGGGTCGTCGCTGGTTCAAACGCTTATCATTGTGCTCAAGCAAAGCGAGCCACAGAGTTTTCAGTCACAAGTCAACCGTGAACCTTTGTATTCCTGTATTGGTGTTCGTCGAATCCTAGAGCTATTTTGCTATATTTATTATTATTACAACAGTATTCATCCCTATTTCAATATCAAGGTAACCAGGCCAGTGTTAGTGTATACTGAAGTCTAGAAATGTGTCGTAGCAGTAGACAATCTAGGTGAAACGGTGTACCCTTGAAATGTCGACAACTCTACTCATGAAGATGAGAAAACTTACTATATGATGTTCGAATGGATCATAAAGTGGTCTGCCCGCCTAGCACGACAGCGCACAAGTCGCGTCGCGCGCGAGATAGATTATCCGTCTCTTTCTAGAACGAACAGTAAGAAAAAGACGGACAATCTATCTCGCGCGCGACGCGACTCTTGTGCGCTGTCGTGCTAGACGTGCTGAAATATGACAATTGTAATTTTTTATTTCGTCTGAGAATTTAACCTAAAAAAATTGGAATTAAATAAAAAATATGATTAAATTAAAAACAAATTAAAAAACGAAACTAAATCTAATCTTAAAATAAAAAAAGAAGGGGGAATTAATCATCGAATATGGAAAAAAAAACATAAGCTGGGCAAATACCACAGTAGCCACCAGAATTTTGGAGTTGCCATTTATAATAAATGAAATTAAAATGCTCAAAAACTCTAAACCAAAAAAAAAACTGTAAGTTTGGCATACTAAAATCAATATTTTAATTGTAAACACTAATCCTAACAACCTATCTATGCTAAAACTAACTAAAAAAACCTATATTTACAAAAAATAAGAAAAAAAGTTATAAAATGAAAACCCCGTCTAACCCTACTGGCTGTGTGACCCACGGCGTTGGCGGCATTACCCCTTTGGACCGCAAGGACCATCTGCTGGGGTAAATACACGCCAGCTCTTGTGTCCCCTGAGGCGTCGATCAATCGGGACGACGTGTCGCGACAGGGCCTTTATAAAAACTCATGTCGGCTGACCAAGGCCCCAGTCTCAACCGCAAGCGCCGCAAACTCATAAACATTTAGTAAGGTGGAGTATTGGCGGCGCTTGAGGATTTGGCCCTGGTTGCCTGGCAACAGAGCGAATGTGTCGACGCATGTAGCATCCCACACCAGGGCCCTAAGCTTCCACGGCACCAAAGACTTGTGGGCTCCCCTAGAGGTATAACCTAACCTATTTTTATGGTCGCAGGTCTTTTCTAACGGGGATGAAATCCTAACCTAACCTACTCCGGTAGCAGGTAGTTTCAGACGCGGGCGTAATTATAACCTCTACTTTACTAGCAGCGGTTCGTTTAAGAATATTCAATTAAAGGGTCTGGCCGGAAGGTAATAGTAAAATCGCCCCTGGCTGTATTTGAAATATTGTTATGCACGTTTGTTTGTTTTATTATAAGATATAATTTTACTGAATATTAAGACTTAAATGCTTACGGTTAGCGAAAAAATAAAAAAAATAAAAATTCAGTTTTTATTTTTTTTTTGCCAAACTACGTTACCGATTAACTTGCCCTTTGGATATTTTGTACATATATTTAAGATACATTTATGAAAAAAAAAAAAAAGTTCTAGCGTTTTTCAAAGTACACAATTTTGGCTGTTTTAGTTTTTTTTTTTTTTTTTTTTTTACTTGCAAGTTAGCGACACCTACCATATTTTGATATAATATGCGCAATTTTATATTCTATTACATATATTTTTTTCAAAATTATTCATTTGGATCAACAAAGTGAAAAAAAATGTTTTGTTTAAAAGGGTGGAAAAAAGTTCTTCCATATTGTTCAATCGTTCAAACATTCGTTCATAGTGTTAGTAACAATTATCTTATTAGCCATGTTAGTAACATGAAATAAAAACAGAAAATACGGATAAATCAGAAAAAAAAATGATTTAAATACATTATTTAAAAAAATATATTTTTTAGTTGCAATTTTTTACTTATTTTGAAAAATCAAAAATAATTCATAACAATAATAATTATAATATAGCCCCTTTTATTTCGGATTCACTACAATTTCAGTAGACCCGGTATTTTTTTTTCAACCCCCTAAGCTAAAAAAAATATAAAAATTGGAGTTTATTCCAAAAAAAATTTTTTTAATATTTTCTATCTATAGCAATGATTACAGTATTTACAGTTAATACTACCATTCCTATACAAAAAAAAATTACTACAATTTTTTTTTTAATTTTTTTTTTAGCTTCTATAGCTATGGTTATATAACCCAGTGGATTATTGTTAGGGGGTGTCTTATACACCCTGTATATACTGTATTCTTACAAAAAATAATTTGAATTTTTGAAAAAAAAAAATTGCAACTACAAAACAAAATCCGATTGCTTGCATGACTCTCCTTAGCGTCCAAAGTCCGAGGTCGGCTCAATAGGAGCATCCTTTGGCAGCTAAGTAAAACTACCCTTTTGCTGAGCTGCCCGTCTGGCAGCTCGCCCTCTCTCCGGTAAGCTGTAAAAGCCGTCTGAGGCTAACGGCAGTCCATTCGAAAAAAAAAAAAATACAAAATATATTTTTTTAAATAATCTATTTAAATCTTTTTTTTTCTTATTTATCCATATTTTCTGTTTTTATTTCATGTTACTAACATAGCAAATAAGATAATTGTTACTAACACTATGAACGAATGTTTGAACGATTGAACAATATGGAAGAACTTTTTTCCACCCTTTTAAACAAAAAATTTATTTTCACTTTGTTGATCCAAATAAATAATTTTGAAAAAAATATATGTAATAGAATATAAAATTGCGCATATTATATCAAAATATGGTAGGTGTCGCTAACTTGCAAGTAAAAAAAAAAACAAAAAGAAATACTAAAACAGCCAAAATTGTGTACTTTGAAAAACGCTAGAACTTTTTTTTTTTTTTCATAAATGTATCTTAAATATATGTACAAAATATCCAAAGGGCAAGTTAATCGGTAACGTAGTTTGGCTAAAAAAAAATAAAAACTGAATTTTTATTTTTTTTATTTTTTCGCTAACCGTAAGCATTTAAGTCTTAATATTCAGTAAAATTATATCTTATAATAAAACAAACAATCGTGCATAACAATATTTCAAATACAGCCAGGGGCGATTTTACTATTACCTTCCGGCCAGACCCTTTATTTTCAAGCAAATAAAAATCCTTTGTTCAAATTATTGTAAAATTTGGCATATTACTTGAAAAGAAAATATGAGAACTGAATAATCCATGAATCGTTTTCGATGAAATGAAATACGATAAAACAAATTGTCGACAAAACAAGGGGATCCCGGGTAAAGCAGTTTAGTATGCTTAGTGTATTAATATAATTACATAATGAATTATGTGCCTTATACTTCCAAAGCGTCTCTACGAAAACACTTTTCGATTGGCCGTTTGAAAACGAAAGCGAAGGAGTGAATAAGAGGCGAATATTTTAAATATCTATTTTAGTTCAAATTTGTTTAATCGAATTCTATATTATATTTCAACGACCAGTTCAAATTGATAGGAATTAATAGTTCGTTGACCAAAAATGGACAAATAAATTTAGAAACATTGATATTTGACAGCAATTTTGTATTCAGGGTCCGTTTAATTTTACAAAATCATAACAACATGTGAACAATCATCCCTCCCGACGGTTATTACCTATAAAACATATAAAGAACGTTACAAAATAAATACTTAACAACAGCACGCTTGTGGCCCCCTGTTTTGACCGTAGAATTCATGCCTAGCATAATATGCGGTACGCATAGGATGTTAAAAGGTTAATATTAAGTGAATAGGCACAAATCTAGGGTTAAAACAAAGCTCCAGGGCAAGCCTTACTACCGAGCGGCCGGCACTTTTATTAATTAAATTAATAATACATTAGTGACTCTACTAAGGAGTGGGAATCGCGAATTAAACGGGGCCCTATTGGTCGAGTTACTATAGTAAAATGGGTTCATGTAGTAAGGACTAGTTTGCAGAACGACTATGTAAGAAAAAGGTCTAAAAAAATTGTAAACTCGTAAAATGCCATTAAAATGACTGGATATAAAATTTACTAACACAAAGTATTGTTTGAAAAACGGTTTGATCGAAACACAGTAGAATATATCCAGTCATAGTGCAACTACGGCATTCTGCTATAATTTTAATCGCGCAAAAAAATGTCAAAAAAGTCAATTGTGTTTACTGACTACGGCGTCTACGGCGTTTTGCGGACACAGTAATTTCAAAACCTAGTCATTACTACACTAACCCAGCAAATTCCCGCAGAAAAACTATATGACAAATTATAAATCGCTCACCGGCCGTGTCAAGCCCTCTGTGGGTGTGATGTTACCTGCCGTGCGTTCGGACCTCGTTTAATTCTACATGTAGCTAAGCATTAGACTATTTGCGTATCTTGGCGGCGTTCGCAGCATTCTCCTTTAGGATCTTCGACTTGAGATGATCCTTGTATTTGAGGATGCCGCCCTCCCATTTTGTGACGGTGCTGTTTTCGCATATCCAGATTTCTTCGGCGACCTGGAGACAGTGACTGTTATAAGTAAAGCCCGACTTTATATTTGGCCCTCGTCATGTAAGACACAGCCAGACGAGCGTGTCAGTCCGCGTACTTACGGCTCGACGACTTTACTCTAAAAGTACGCGTACCTAGACTGACACACAGGCGAGTAAAGTCGTGGAGCCGTAAGTACGCGGACTTACTCGTCTGTCACCCACTTTAGGGATTTTGGACGGCTTTTATTACAGCAAAAAGAGAAATTATTTCGCAATTACATACAATAATACACAAATTCAACATAGGAAATCTAAAATCATTCATATCTTATTGTAAATAAAATATTATGCAAATTATATATTATTATAAGTGATAAGATGTATTACCACAGAAATGCTAAAAAAGATTTCCAAAGTTGCAAGAAAAAATATTTTGAATACAATAAAATATTTACATCAACAAAAGGACGAAGGATTGCATCTGTATAGCATTTCATAGCATGTTTTTAAATTGATTTTTGACATGACCGGTATTGAGAATGTATAGATATCGTTAAGTTAAAGTCGATAAAATGAAAGTCACTAAGACAATTCAAGTGCTACAAAAATTGGCGCATCTCGTCGAGTTCGTAACATAAACAGAACTGTCACTTGTCACCGACAATTGTCGCGTTGACAGGTCGTCACTTAAAATCGCCTGACTTTCCACTGCACACCATAGCACGTACCTGGTTGATGAGCCTGAAGTCGTGGCTGACCAGCACCATGCCGCCGTCGAAGTCGTTGATGGCGTCGGCCAGCGCGTCAATGGTCTCCATGTCGAGATGGTTGGTCGGCTCGTCCATCAGCAGCAAGTGGGGGGTCTGCCACGCGAGCCACGCAAACACCACGCGGCAGCGCTGCCCGTCAGACAGCTGCCTCATCGGACACACCTGCGCACATATACACATTGTAGCTGATGAACTAGCACAAGGGTCTTCAACCTTTTTGAAGTCCTGGTATTGGTTCGGTGGGCCGCAGCATAATAAAAACATTCCATTCTACACTAAAAGTAGGTAAAGAAGGTAAAGTAGGTGAATGTGAATTTAATTTTATCAATACAACGTCGGGCCGCCATGGACGCAACCGCGGGCCGCCGGTTGAAGACCCTTCAACTAGCGCGATGACGGGACGCCGATCAATAAAACGCTCTGACGTCACACGCATCTTCGCATCTACCCGTAAATATGTAACATTTTTTTAAAAAACAAGTAAAATAATAAAATAGGTTGACGCTGTCATGGCAGTAAAAACAAATGATAACATTTATTACACTTGACATTTGACACTAAACAAAGTTCCATATTAATGGATATGAAAACGTCACTCATTTAATACAATCATTGATTGACAGTTCGGGTGCCATCGTATTCCGATCGAAAGCCGAGTTTTCCCGATGGAAAATCATTTTGCACTACATCTTTATTTGGTAAACAAAATTCTAACCTCAAAACGTCTCATTTCCGTAATTTTTCAACTATTTCATCGTAAATAAAGCAACTGGAGATAACAAAATATGGACTATGTCTGAAATAAACTTTTTTTTTTTTATAAAATATTTATTTATTTGATAACATAATCCACCTTATTTTTTACGAAAATTTGCACATTGTTTTGCAGAATTTTGTTTACCAAATAGGACAGTTAAGAATGAAAAGACTATAGTCATCCCCTCACCTGCTGCCGTCCGGTGAGCCCGTACCGGCCTATGATCTTCCTCATCTCCTCGCGCTCGCGCACCTCGGGAAACTGCTTCATCATGTAGTCCAGCGGGGAGAGGTCCAGGTCCAGCAGCTCGTGCAGGTGCTGGTGGTAGCGGCCGATGCGGAGGTGCGAGTTCTTGCGGATCATGCCCGTCGACGGTACCAGCTGGAACGGACACGTGTTGTGTATTAGTGAGCCAGCGACTAAAAAACACTGTCACAATATAGCTATACACCAGGGGTGGCCAACTTGATTAGACCCAAGATCTCCTGTTTATTAACAAAACCCTGCGCGATCTACCAATTACATACTTCATGCAAACTTTAATGAAATACGATACGCAGTCTGGTCTACGTATTAATATTTTTTGCCTTGCCACGATCGACTGGACTAACAGTCGCGATCGACCTGTTGGCCACGCCTGTTATACACCGACCGCATAAATGAGTCCTCGCCTGCGCGTAGAATTAGATTCAAGAACTGACGTTGAGAGTGTATCTAACTAATATTATAAATGCGAAAGTATGGATGGATGGATGGATGTTTGTTTGTTTGTTACTCAATCACGCCAGAACGGCCCAACGGATCTGGATGAAATTTGGCACATAGATAGAGAAAAGTCTGGAATAGCACATAGGCTACTTTTTAACCCGGAAAATTGCGTAGTTCCCGCGGGATAGCGATAACCGAATTCTTTGCAGACGAAGTCGCTGGCAACAGCTAGTACTGCAATTGTTTACGTTGCGACTCTAGGCTGATACGACCTTTGATATGTTTATCGCTATCGCACGGGAACTATGTTCCTTCTTCACTCTGAAATGACTGAATGGATTAAGACAACTAGATTTAAACATAGGCTACTTTTTTGCTTCGTACCTAGTCGTAACGTAAACAATTATTGCATTATACACTCTAATAAGTCTAATACTACGCGTACGAAGTTGCGGGCAGAAGCTAGCATAGTAATATAACGGGGACTCACGTCACCGTACAGCAGCTTGAGCAGCGTGGACTTGCCGGCGCCGTTGGGCCCGACCAGCGCCAGCCGCGTGTCCAGATCTATGCCAAACTCGAGGTTCTTGTAGATCCACGGGGTGCTCTCGTTGTAGCGGAACGACACATTCTGTGGACCGATATAGGCTTGTGAGACAACCGAGCGGCAGCGAGGCCGGATAGTTCGACGCTGGCTTCCTTTCACTCCGAGGTAGGTCGATTCACAAGAGCTGGTACGAATGGATTGAATGTGATAATACTATGTGTGTATAACAAAATGATTAAATACAGGTTGAGAAACCTCAATTTTGTTCTTGAGTATTATGTACTTGTTTACAAAATATTAGGAGGCGCCTGTACAAGAACGTCACTCGCACTGCTGACAATAAGAACTCTAATAACTTTTTTCGTGTTTAATCAGATTTATGTGATGCATCAGAATATTAATGGTTTGGTCAGTAAGGCTAATTTATTAAGCGTCCATATACAGGAACTAGCGGACTCAAACAAAACAGTAGATATAGTGTGTATTACGGAGCACAATATGCAACAGGGTGATGAGGCCCAATTAGCTATACCAAACTACAAATTGGCTGCATATTTCTCACGAACTAATAGAAACGGTGGTTCTTGTGTAATGGTTAGGAATGGTCACAAATATGTTGAATTGAAAGAGATTTCCAAGGCATCAATATCAAATGTAGTTGAATGCTCAGCGATTGAGTTAACAGATCAAAATATTATAATAATTTGTATATATAGAATCCCAAAGAATGATCTTTTGACAATTAATCTATTTTTAAATAAATTAAATTTCATCTTAAAAAAAATATGCAATATAAATAAAAAAGTGATAATCTGCGGTGATTTTAACATAGATACAATGAAGAGAACTAAGCAATCAATTGAATTTAAAAATGTACTGTTCAGCTTTGATCTTAAACTAGGCGTATCGGAACCTACACGGCTCAGCAGCAAGACCTGCATTGATAACATAGTACACAATATACGAGGTGCAAAGGCAGAGGTGGTAGAATTGGCAATGTCGGACCACACTGCCCAGATTTTATACTGTCCAGTAAAAAAGACGAGTGTACTACCTTTCTGGTTTGTTAGGAAAAGGGATTTTGCTGAAGACAATATCGTAAAATTTATCGAGTGCCTAGGTAAACTTAATTTTAATTCCGTATACATGTCTTGCGACCCCAATGAGGCATTTAATTGAGTCTTTGAATTTAAAAAAAATATCGATTTTTTTTATGTTTTTTAAAACTTTATAGCATATTATATAATATCTAATTCAAAGAAATCTTATAATATTTTTGTTTTTAATTAATTATAAGCAATTCAAAATTGAATAAATTTGAAATATGACCACTTGACCGGGAACGGGCCATGATTGGTCGCCATGGCTGTGACGTCACAATGTTAAAGCAATTTCACGACAGTACTGGGTTAACGGCTGATTTCACTAAAAATATCCGAAATTTAATACAAAAAATATCTGCTGAAGTTTTTTTTATGAAATAAGGTGGCAAACGAGCACGTGTATCACCTTATAGTAAGTAAATTTTTGTTTTAGTCATGTCAATAAAAGCTTAATCCTGATAATGTTTCTGATTTATGTGAACTGGATTGATTTTACTGGACCTGAGATTTCACAATAAAGTACCTAAGTACAGTGAAAGATACTGAATCGCTTACCTACCACTGTGGAATTTTAACATACACCCTGCCAGAGATATTATTGATAAATTGTACCTATTAGGTAGGTTACGTGATTCAGTTTCTTCGACCGTAGGTACGTAAATTTTAATGGCTAGATTTTGTGGTTGATAGATATTTCTAGTTTTTTTTATAATCCCGTGGGATTGTATTATATATTCAATGGGAATTTTTGCGGATGTAAGAGCCTAACCTTGTTCTGGTTAGGTACGATCGGATCGCTAGGTACGGTTAACGTCAAAGATATCTTTACATTTTAGTACCTTGTCGTTGTAACTATATGTTTGAAGTTTCATATGAAGTTGTCAAAGTGCTTGGAGCGACAAGGCACTAAAGTGTAAAGATATCTTTGACGTCGACTGTACCAGCATCTTAGTAATCCTGCCGCCAAGCAGCAATGCTTGTGCTGATGTGTTCCAGGTGAGGAGAGTAAAACAGCCCGATTTTGGCATAATTTTTTAAATCCAAGATGGCGGATGACATTTTGACACTATTGACACTTTGACACTAAAATATTGATGGGTGTCGTTTTTGAGTAATTTGGTGCTTCTGAGCCTGATTTTCTGGCAAATTTGTCCTACTGGACAGAAGCCATTTATATAAAAAAAAAAAAAAAAAAAAAAAAAAAGAGCCTGATTTTGACATACTTCTTTGGATTCAAGATGGCGGATGACATTTTGACACTTTGACACTAAAAATGTTTATGGGTGTCGTTTTCGAGTAATTTGGTGGCTCTGAGCCCGGTGTTGACATAATTTTTTGGATACAAGATGGCGGATGACATTTTGACACTAAAAATGTTTATGGGTGTCGTTTTCGAGTAATTTTGTGGCTCTGAGCCCGATTTTGGCATAATTTTTTGGATCCAAGATGGTGAATGACATTTTGACACTATTGTCACTAAAAATGTTTATGGGGGTCGTTTTCGAGTAACATTTTACACTTTTTTGTGTTTTTTGTGTCAGTAATGTCAAAATGTCATCCGCCATCTTGGATCCAAAAAGGTATGCCAAAACCGGGCTGAGAAGAACCAAATTACTCGAAAACGACACCCATAAACATTTTTAGTGTCAAAATGTCATCCGCCATCTTGGATCCAAAAAAATTATGTCAAAATCTGGCTCAGAACCACAAAATTACTCGAAAACGACACCCATAAACATTTTTAGTCTCATAGTGTCAAAATGTCATCCGCCATCTTGAATCCAAAAAAGTATGTCAAAATCAGGCTCAGAAGCACCAAATTACTCAAAAACGACACCCATTAATATTTTAGTGTCAAAGTGTCAATAGTGTCAAAATGTCATTCGCCATCTTGAATCTAAAAAAATATGCCAAAATCGGGCTCAGAGCCATCAAATTACTCAAAAACGACACCCATAAACATTTTTAGTGTCATAGTGTCAAAATGTCATCCGCCATCTTTGTGCTCGAAATTCCGGGTTTTCTTATGAAATTCCCCTGGGATAAAATCAACGGGTTTTGGACTGAAATCCCACGACTTATTTACTTATTCATATAAATAGTTACTACCAAAGTGTACTCATCACTATTCTCATCTAATTTTATTGTTTTAAATCCCGGTACCGTGGAAAGTTGGGATAGAAGCATGATAGAACTATAGATAGTGCCATCCACAAAGACTCGTAGATGTATTAAAATTAACCTTAAACTACAAATTAATAAGAACCACGGTGGATGGCATCCATCGTGAATGACACCTACTATAGCCGGTACGTAAATCCAGATTATAAAGTTCGTGTATGGCAAATTTTATCGAAATCTGTTTAGCCGTTTTAGCGTGAAAGAGTCACAAACCAATACGCTCTCACAAACAATAGCATTTTACAATTATAGTAGGATAATAACAGAATAGAGTAGATTAAAGTCAAAAAACGGTATCACCTGTATACTAACTACGAGTGGAAACTAACATTGTGACGTCACACGCGGCTCGGCCTTGTTCGGGAACTGTCGGTGTGTTTTCGGTGCGGTACTCGACGATCAATTTTCAAATCGGTATAACTCGTTAATTATAGCGAATAAAAAAAAACTAAAAATACTTTTCTTACAAAACTTATATATGATCTTTCCATTTATGACAAGAAAAAATTTGATTCAAAAACTCAATTGTTTCACAGACGATTTTCAGTTGTTCTATAATTTATGTTTCCCGTTTAAAAAAATTAAAATATCGTCATTCAATAGACCTAAATGGATTACTAATGGAATAAGGAAATGTTGTAGAAAGAAGCGAGATCTGCTTTGGAAGTGTAGGGTATCGTCAAACCCAGATAGTAATTCACATTTCAGGCAATACTCAAAAAGGCTAAGGAAAATTATGTCACTAACTCAAAGAGCCCAAAATGATTACTACATTAAAAACTCAGCAAACAAGTCCAAATCAACATGGAATATTATAAGGAAAACTAAAAATAGATACCCCAAGGAAAACAATTTAAAAAGTAAAACTTAAAGACAAAGTAATCACGAATCCTAAAGAAATTGCGCAAGTTTTTAATAATAATTACATTGACCAAATCAAACCCAATATTAATAATAATGTAAATCCTAGTAGTAGCAATATTAATAGAAACACTTTGACATACAGTTCACCTGATTCCTTATTCATGAGTCCAACTAGTCCCAATGAAATTTTAACAATTATAAATTCTCTGAAAAACACGAATAGCACAGGTTATGACGGAATTACAACAAAAATAATTAAAAAAGTAGCTCATATTATATCAGCACCTATTAGTTACATAGTTAATTTGTGCATAGAGAAAGGTATTTTCCCTGATAAATTGAAGATAGCTATTGTTAGACCTATGTACAAAAAAGGAGACAAAGAAAATGTAAACAACTACCGCCCTGTAGCTCTAATTCCAATTTTTTCCAAAATATTTGAAAAGGTAATTTATAATCGTCTCAGTAAATATTTTGAAATAAAAGGTATCTTTGCCAAAGAACAGAAAGGTTTTCGGAAAAACAAATCAATTAATATGGCAATTTTCGATCTATTGCAGACAATTATGACAAAAGTAGATAAAAGAATACCCGTAAGCGCACTATATATGGACATGTCGAAGGCCTTTGACTTTGTTGACCATGGCGTTCTTTTAAATAAATTATTTCATTATGGCATACGTGGAAATGTTCATGACTTGTTAAGATCATATTTGAGTTGCCGAAAACAAATTACCGAAATAAACAAAATATGCATGAAGTCAAAAGAGGAAGTCGTTTATACTTCGGACCTTAGGGAAATAAAATATGGGGTACCCCAGGGGAGCGTCCTGGGACCACTATTATTTCTAATATATATAAACGACCTACCTCAAGCAATCGACTATCCTATGGTTTTATTTGCAGATGACAGCACAGTAGTATTCACGGGACATAATATAGGGACATATGAATCAGACATTAATAAATCTTTGGAATTAATAATTGAATGGCTGAAGAACAACAACTTAAATATAAACTTAGAAAAAACAAAAATTATGCAATTTAAACAAAGAACTAACAAAACCCCGGATTTAGCAATTACATATGGAGGACATATAATTGATGAAACAGTAGTAACCAAATTTTTAGGTTTAAACGTAGATAATAAGCTGACTTGGAAATACCATATAGACTCTCTGTGTAAAAAACTTAACCAATTTTCTTTTGCGTTATACAACTTGAGAAAAGTTATAAGTCAATCCGCGGTGCTCACAGCATACCACTCATATGTCACCTCAGCTTTAAGATACGCTATCATATTCTGGGGGAATTCGACGGACCGGGATATGGCATTTAAGTGTCAAAAGAAGTGCATAAGATCGGTGTGTGGAATTAAACAAACGGAGTCATGTAAACCTCATTTTATTGAACTTAAGATCTTAACCATGCCGTGTCTCTACATATATGAGGTTGCGTGCTATGTAAAGAGCAATATAAACCAATTTTCAAAGTTCAACAGTCTGCGACAGCAAGGTAAAATTAGCACCAAACCTTCTAACACCGCTTTGATGGCAAAAAGTTTTTTCGGGATGGCACCAAGAATTTTTAATAGGCTACCAGACGAAATAATAAATACTGATAATATAAAACAATTTAAAAAAACATTATTTTCTTTTTTGGTTGCAAAGGCTTATTATAGTGTTAGTGAGTATATCGGGGATACTGTGATGTAATTCTTTAGTTGTAGTTTGTGACATATTAATTTTTTAATAATACAAATCAATTTTAATTATTAATATTTCAACTTTAATTTATTGTATTGAGGAGAACTTATGTTAGTTGTAGTAGATATAGTTAATATGTAAGAAGCATGCTGCATGTCGAGCTGTAGCTATTTGTATGCCTTATGTTATGGCGCAACATAGTGATACTCTAAATGACCTGTCATATTTGTCTAAATGTTTACCTATGTTAACAAATAAACGATTATGATTATGATTATGATTATGATTACAGAGTGACAAGTGACACTACTTCGTTTAATCCATTCGTGCCAGTTCTTGTGAATCGACCTGTATGTATAGTGCTTTTGTCAAACATATACATAGAAATAAAATAAAAAAGACAAATGTCATCGTGTACCACAGATTCGAGCAGCCATTTTTTTTTATTTGTGCTGTTACTGCAGTACTTCTTATCAGCCAATATTGGACTGACAAGAGACTGAGTAAAATGTTTTTATTTCCATAAAATACTCGTATATGGGTTCTTATAAAAATGTGTAACTTTTTTCTGTAGCTAAGTATGGTAATTCCTTATCAATAGAAAAATCACCAAACACTTTTATAATAATCATCCATTCCCAATTGTGTAAACTGTTACCCCCTTATTCATAAACGCTAGGCTTCTGCTAACTAAGCAATCGTTTGTCCTTATCTGTCGCTTTGACATTTACCTTTCACAGATAAGGACAAACGATTGCTAAGTCAGCAGAAGCCTATAGAGCCAGTGGCGTAACTACAACGTCAGGGGCCCGCGGCCAATTCATCGAATGAGGCCCTTCCTCACTATAAAGAATTGACAACATTTCATTTTTAGAACACCTGAAAATGTATATATCGTTCGAAAGCATTTTGCCTCTTGATCACTGCAATATGTTTATATAATGTTAATATCCCTTATTATAAAAAAAAAGAATTAAAAATATGTCCTAATTTTACCAAAACTACCACATGATAGGTGAAACGCCTTTGCTTTTTTCACGAGAAAAAATAAGCGATCATAACTTTGTATTTTTGACAACTTCAAAGTACAAGGGGGGCAACTCTGAAATTCTATTTTCGAAGTTCGTTGCATACCTTCTCTCTCACTCTCAAGATAATGACTATTAGTATGAGCGGAACGGCACGAAGCGAACCTCGAAAATCAAATATTGGAGAATAGGGCCTGACATTGACAATTTGAAATTAACGTCGGTTTTTTTTTCTATAGAGAAAAGACAAAGGGATAAGTGTGTATTCTGTGATAGTATCAGAGTTACACCCTTTTAGAATAAGTACAAATTAATAAATTAATTATAAATTAATTACAAGCCCTAGCGAAAAAAATTAACTGTCAGCATGTTCATCTTTTCAAACAAAATACAGAGAACCATTAAGGCGAAGGGATAGGCAAATGACCTTGCCCGTTCGTGACGTGGCAAGCAGTCCGATCAACGCGACATCTGTTAAATAATCGACGCGTGAACTCGATGCGAATGGGCGCGTGCTGATGGATTGAAATATTGCACTGCGATGTTAGTAGATGGCGCTTGCTTTAGTTTTCCGATTGCCTACACAGACACAGCATAATGTTCAAATCAGATTTTGCAAAAATAATAAAAAAAATTACAATTCGGCATTCGTAACGTGGCCTTTAAGGTCTTGTTACCTTGGGCTCTGTCTGCTCCGCAAGGAATAGAGACGTTATTTATGTATGTATGTATGTGATATAATACATGAGAAAGTTTGTGACGATGTGAGTGAGTGTGTATGTATGTTTGTTTCTTCTTCAAGCTACAACAACTGGACGGATTTGGATGAAATTTGGAACGAAGACAGTTGGTACCCTAGATTAAAACAGGCTACTTTTAATCCCAGAAAAATGCAGTTTCCGCGGGATAGTGATGAACGTGACGTCAAAGGTGTCCAGAGTCTGTTTAGAGTCGCAACGTAAATTATTATTGCAGAATAAAGTAAAACTTGAACGTGTGCGGGAAAGATCAGAATAAGGCATGGTTTTTCCAATGCTTATCTTCAAAACCAATATCCGAGGGTCCGAGAGGTCCCCAAACATAAATCCGTTATCAAAAATGAAAAAGGTGGCCGCCATTTTGAATTCTTTAAGTTTTGGACCGATTATTTTCAAAATCGATATCTGAGAATCCGAGTGGTCGTCAAACACAAATCTGCTATCGAAAATGAAAAAACTGGCCGCCATTTTGAAATCTTTAGTTTACCGACCGATTGATTTCAAAATCGATATCTGAGAATCCGAGTTGTCTCCAAACATCGAAAATGAAAAAACTGGCCGCCCTTTTGAATTCTTTACTTTTTGAACCGATTGTTTTCAAATTCGATATCTGAGGATCCGAGTGGTCCCCAAACATGAATCCGTTTTTAAAAATGAAAAAAGTAGCCGCCATTTTGAAAACTTTTGTTTTTCGACTGATTGTTTTCAAAATCGATATCTGACGATCCGAGTGATTCCCAAACACGTATCCGTTATATAAAATGAAAAAAGTGACCGCCATTTTGAAATCTCTAGTTTTTGAACCGATTGTTTTCAAAATCGATATCTGAGGGTCCGAGTGGTCCCCAAACATGAATCCGTTATCAAAAATGAAAAAAGTGCCCGCCATTTTGAAATCTTTAGTTTTTGGACCGATTATTTTCAAAATCGATATCTGACGATCCGAGTGGTTCCCAAACACGTATCCGTTATATAAAATGGAAAAAGTGGCCGCCATTTTGAAATCTTTAAGTTTTGGACCGAATATTTTCAAAATCGATATCTGAGGGTCCGAGTGGTCGTGAAACACAAATCTGCTATCGAAAATGAAAAAACTGGCCGCCATTTTGAAATCTTTAGTTTACCGACCGATTGATTTCAAAATCGATATCTGAGAATCCGAGTAGTCTCCAAACATGAATCCGTTTTTAAAAATGAAAAAAGTGACCGCCATTTTGAAATCTTGAAGTTTTGGACCGAATATTTTCAAAATCGATATCTGAGAATCCGAGTGGTCGTCAAACACAAATCTGCTATCGAAAATGAAAAAACTGGCCGCCATTTTGAAATCTTTAGTTTACCGACCGATTGATTTCAAAATCGATATCTGAGAATCCGAGTTGTCTCCAAACATCGAAAATGAAAAAACTGGCCGCCATTTTGAATTCTTTACTTTTTGAACCGATTGTTTTCAAATTCGATATCTGAGGATCCGAGTGGTCCCCAAACATGAATCCGTTTTTAAAAATGAAAAAAGTAGCCGCCATTTTGAAAACTTTTGTTTTTCGACTGATTGTTTTCAAAATCGATATCTGACGATCCGAGTGATTCCCAAACACGTATCCGTTATATAAAATGAAAAAAGTGACCGCCATTTTGAAATCTCTAGTTTTTGAACCGATTGTTTTCAAAATCGATATCTGAGGGTCCGAGTGGTCCCCAAACATGAATCCGTTATCAAAAATGAAAAAAGTGCCCGCCATTTTGAAATCTTTAGTTTTTGGACCGATTATTTTCAAAATCGATATCTGACGATCCGAGTGGTTCCCAAACACGTATCCGTTATATAAAATGGAAAAAGTGGCCGCCATATTGAAATCTTTAAGTTTTGGACCGAATATTTTCAAAATCGATATCTAAGGGTCCGAGTGGTCGTGAAACACAAATCTGCTATCAAAAATGAAAAAACTGGCCGCCATTTTGAAATCTTTAGTTTACCGACCGATTGATTTCAAAATCGATATCTGAGAATCCGAGTTGTCTCCAAACACGTATCCGTTATCAAAAATGACAAAAGTGGTCGCCATTTTGAAATCTTTAGTTTTTGGACCGATTATTTTCAAAACCGATATCTGAGGGTCCGAGAGCTCCCCAAACATAAATCCGTTATCAAAAATGAAAAAAGTGGCCACCATTTTGAAATCTTTAAGTTTTGGGCCGATTATTTTCAAAACTGATATCTGAGGGTCCGAGAGGTCCCCAAACATAAATCCGTTATCAAAAATGAAAAAAGTGGCCGTCATTTTGAAATCTTTAAGTTTTGGGCCGATTATTTTCAAAATCGATATCTGAGGGTCCGAGTGGTTGTCAAACAAAAATCTGCCACCGAAAATGAAAAAACTGGCCACCATTTTGAATTCTTTACTTTCTAGACCAATTGTTTTCAAAATCGATATCTGAGGATCCGAGTTGTCTCCAAACACGTATACGTTATCAAAAATGACAAAAGTGGCCGCCATTTTGAAATGTTTAGTTTTCAGACCGATTATTAACCGATATCTGAGGGTCCGAGAGGTCCCCAAACATAAATCTGTTTTTAAAAATGAAAAAAGTGGCCGCCATTTTGAATTCTTTACTTTCTAGACCAATTGTTTTCAAAATCGATATCTGAGGATTCGAGTGGTCCCCAAACATGAATCCGTTTTTATAAATGAAAAAACTGGCCACCATTTATCAACCCGTTATCAAAAATGGAAAAAGAGCTCAGATATCGATTTTGAAAACAATCTGTTCAAAAACTAAACATTTCAAAATGATGATGACTTTTCTATTTTGTATAACGGATACGTGTTTGGGAACCACTCAGATCGTAAGATATCGATTTTGAAAACAATCGGTACAAAAACTAGTTTTTAAAATGGTGGACACCTTTTTTTATTTTTAAAAACGGATTCTTGTTTGGGGACCACTCGGATCCTCAGATATCGATTTTGAAAACATTTGGTCCAAAAAGTACAGAATTCAAAATGGCGGCCAGTTTTTTTTATTTTCGATAGCAGATTTGTGTTTGATGACCACTTGGACCCTCAGATATGTATTTTAAAAATAATCGATCCAAAATTTAAAGATTTCAAAATGGCGGCCACTTTTTTCATTTTTAAAAACAGATTTATGTTTGGGGACCTCTCGGACCCTCAGATATCGGTTTTGAAAATAATCGGTCTGAAAACTAAATATTTCAAAATGGCGGCCACTTTTGTCATTTTTGATAACGTATACATGTTTGGAGACAACTCGGATCCTCAGATATCGATTTTGAAATCAATCGGTCGGAAAACTAAAGATTTCAAAATGTCGGCCAGTTTTTTCGTTTTTGATAGCAGATTTGTGTTTCACGACCACTCAGACCCTTAGATATCGATTTTGAAAAAAATCGGACCAAAACTTAAAGATTTCAAAATGGCGCCCACTTTTTTCATTTTTAAAAACGGATTCATGTTTGGGGACCTCTCGGACCCTCAGATATCGGTTTTGAAAATAATCGGCCCAAAACTTAAAGATTTCAAAATGGCGGCCACTTTTTTCATTTTTGATAATGGATTTATGTTTGGGGAGCTCTCGGACCCTCAGATATCGGTTTTGAAAATAATCGGTCCAAAAACTAAGGATTTCAAAATGGCGGCCACTTTTGTCATTTTTGATAACGGATACGTGTTTGGAGACAACTCGGATTCTCAGATATTAATTTTGAAATCAATCGGTCGGTAAACTAAAGATTTCAAAATGGCGGCCAGTTTTTTCATTTATAAAAACGGATTCATGTTTGGGGACCACTCGGATCCTCAGATATCGATTTTGAAAACAATTGGTCTAGAAAGTAAAGAATTCAAAATGGTGGCCAGTTTTTTCATTTTCGGTAGCAGATTTGTGTTTGACAACCACTCGGACCCTCAGATATCGATTTTGAAAATAATCGGCCCAAAACTTAAAGATTTCAAAATGGCGGCCACTTTTTTCATTTTTGATAACGGATTTATGTTTGGGGAGCTCTCGGACCCTCAGATATCGGTTTTGAAAATAATCGGTCCAAAAACTAAAGATTTCAAAATGGCGGCCACTTTTGTCATTTTTGATAACGGATACGTGTTTGGAGACAACTCGGATTCTCAGATATCGATTTTGAAATCAATCGGTCGGTAAACTAAAGATTTCAAAATGGCGGCCAGTTTTTTCATTTTTGATAGCAGATTTGTGTTTCACGACCACTCGAACCCTTAGATATCGATTTTGATAATATTCGGTCCAAAACTTAAAGATTTCAAAATGGCGGCCACTTTATTAATTTTTAAAAACGGATTCATGTTTGGGGACCACTCGGATCCTCAGATATCGATTTTGAAAACAATTGGTCTAGAAAGTAAAGAATTCAAAATGGTGGCCAGTTTTTTCATTTTCGGTAGCAGATTTGTGTTTGACAACCACTCGGACCCTCAGATATCGATTTTGAAAATAATCGGCCCAAAACTTAAAGATTTCAAAATGGCGGCCACTTTTTTCATTTTTGATAACGGATTTATGTTTGGGGAGCTCTTGGACCCTCAGATATCGGTTTTGAAAATAATCGGTCCAAAAACTAAAGATTTCAAAATGGCGGCCACTTGTGTCATTTTTGATAACGGATACGTGTTTGGAGACAACTCGGATTCTCAGATATCGATTTTGAAATCAATCGGTCGGTAAACTAAAGATTTCAAAATGGCGGCCAGTTTTTTCATTTTTGATAGCAGATTTGTGTTTCACGACCACTCGAACCCTTAGATATCGATTTTGATAATATTCGGTCCAAAACTTAAAGATTTCAAAATGGCGGCCACTTTTTTAATTTTTTAAAACGGATTCATGTTTGGGGACCACTCGGATCCTCAGATATCGATTTTGAAAACAATTGGTCTAGAAAGTAAAGAATTCAAAATGGTGGCCAGTTTTTTCATTTTCGGTGGCAGATTTTTGTTTGACAACCACTCGGACCCTCAGATATCGATTTTGAAAATAATCGGCCCAAAACTTAAAGATTTCAAAATGACGGCCACTTTTTTCATTTTTGATAACGGCTTTATGTTTGGGGACCTCTCGGACCCTCAGATATCAGTTTTGAAAATAATCGGCCCAAAACTTAAAGATTTCAAAATGGCGGCCACTTTTTTCATTTTTGATAACGGATTTATGTTTGGGGAGCTCTCGGACCCTCAGATATCGGTTTTGAAAATAATCGGTCCAAAAACTAAAGATTTCAAAATGGCGACCACTTTTGTCATTTTTGATAACGGATACGTGTTTGGAGACAACTCGGATTCTCAGATATCGATTTTGAAATCAATCGGTCGGTAAACTAAAGATTTCAAAATGGCGGCCAGTTTTCTCATTTTTGATAGCAGATTTGTGTTTGACGACCACTCGGACCCTCAGATATCGATTTTGAAAATAATCGGCCCAAAACTTAAAGATTTCAAAATAGCGGCCACTTTTGTCATTTCTGATAACGGATACGTGTTTGGAGACAACTCGGATCCTCAGATATCGATTTTGAAATTAATCGGTCGAAAAACTAAAGATTTCAATATGGAGGTCTTTTTTATTTTGATAACGAATCCATGTTTGGGAACCACTTTGGCCTTCAGATATCATTTTTTTTTCTTTCTAATGATAGACTATACATTGGAGTACTACTTGCCTCATTATCAAAATTTTTCATGCAGTAATTCCAACCAAAATCCTATTTCCCATGCTTGTTCGCTAAACAGCAAGTAAGTATCAAACCAACCTGCCACTAAGTTCCCAAAAAACGGATTGAAAATAATAACTTTTAACTTAATATAGGTATTATACGTGCGAAGCGAACGAGTACGACTTTTTGAAGCACTGTTTCGCGCCTATTCTGTGACTCAAACAACATGCTTAGCCAAACCAATATGAAAAAACGCGAAGCGAATATTGGCAACGTCGCGTCGCTTACGCACTGCCGCCACCGAGCGAACATGCAACGTTGCTTTTTCCTTATTATTTTCATACGTCTTATCCAAATTATTTTTTTATTTATTTATCTATTATTTTTTTATTATTTTTTTATGAACATTTTTGGTTTTATCTTAATAATTTATTTCATTGTATTATCTTTTTAACATTTTTTTGGTTTCCGAATTTTTTTGTACATTGAAAAACGCCTGATTGAATGTGCGGGCAAATATTGCGTTCGCCCTTTTCACAGGATCAGGGCAGTACTACTCTCTAAAGCCTTATTTGTTGGCTAATTGAAGCAAACGCACCGCGGAATTTTAATTATGAGTTACTAGAGTGACCTCGTCGAGATTGGTAGCAAACAGATTGGTTTCACCCGAGCAAACCGTGCACAAAATATTTTCGAGACTCTTAGAGCAAACGAATTTTTGTACTAACTACGACATTAAGGAATATGTTTTCACCGGTGAATTCTAATTCAAGACATGTTTTATAGAATGTGCAGTTTTCAAAACTCCAAATTGTGTATTATCGCCATAAAACATGCACAAAAACAACCAATTTATGAGCTTTTGCCTATCCCTTCGCCTTAAAATTATAGGCTCAGAAATATGAAATGTTGTCAATTGCATCATCTTCCCTTCTGTGCTCAAAGTCAAGCCAGTTCGGGGCCCCGTAGAGCTGGGGGCCGTGGCATTTTGCCAGCCCTGCCACCCTATAGTTATGCCACTGTATAGAGCGTTTATGAATAAGGGGGTTAGATGTCAGACGCGACTGTAACAGACCTGAACCATGATGACGGGCGGCGGCACCTTCCCGCACGAGGGGAAGTAGAAGTTGAGGATCTTGTCGTCGGTGACCTTCTCCGTGAGCCCCTGGGCCACCATCTTGGCCAGGGTCTTCTCTTTGGACTGCGCTTGGCGCGCGAGCTTGGCTGAGCCGTGGCCGAACCGCGCTATGTAGTTCTGTGGGGTTTGAGGGCAAGTTATAGTCTGGCAGCTAAACCACTGCAGCCAGGTGACACTTCCAAATGTCATTTTACGAAATAATGATACCACATTTATTTCACTAGTGCTCGACTAAGGTCACGTAATGAATGATTTGATTATTGAACGAACGAAATATTTTATGAATGTCACATTCGTAATTTAGTATATTTCAAAATAAGCGTGATACTTTTGAGGCATTCAAGGTTCATATTAACATAGTAGATAAAATGTGCGATGACTTTGTAATACACGTAAATAGTGACAGCAGCAGTGAAACTGATTCGGAATAATTTAAGTTTTTAAGTAAAAGTACAAAGGTAGAATAAAATATTAATGTGATAATTGTTGTTTTATTTATGGCAAAATGGGGAATGACTTGAAAACTGGTAACTGATTTGACATGCTTCCGCACATTTCCAAATCGCGCTCTTACACTACTAACTAGAAAACATCCAAAAAAACCTTATTGAACTAACCATTTTATTAAAATACGCTTTGAAAATTCTCATTTATGACGCAAATTAATTTCATTACATCGTTCATTCTTTGATTCACTCACTAAGTCACATCACTATTTAATATTTGCCAAAAACTGACAACACTGAAAGTGTCATCTGGCTGCAGTGGTTTATCTGCCAGACAGCTGGCACGAACGAATTAATTGAATGATTCCATGATAACATATAATTATCAAATACAAGTTGATGACAATCGCGTTTTTGCGAACCAGTTTTTGTATGAATTTCTCATTTTTTCGCCGTGAGGATAACAGAATTTAAAAACTTCACGATATAGATTCCAATTGCAAGTACCAGGCCCACATGAAACATGAGGGATGTCTGCTACATTGATACACACGCGTTACAAGATGGCGGCTAGTGTCACAAATGCTTTTCAAACGAAATACATTCCAATAGAAAACACCAGGCATACATGAAACGGTAGGGTTGCCCGCTACATTGATACACACGCGTTATAAAGATCGCGGCATTGTCACTGCCACATACTCGTACCTAAAATACTTTTCAAATGAGATACATTGTAATAGATAGTACCAGGCATACATGAAACGGCAGAGTTCTGTTGTGTGCCACGTTTGCACAAACAAAGGAGCCGTCCATAAACTACGTCACATCAATTTCATGATTTCTAACCCCCCCTTGTCACATGGTTTACTATGAAAGACTGCAATTATTTTGCTCGTGTTCCATATTTCCATGACCCCAAATTGGCTTTCTAAGAGCCTGTTTCACCACTCTCTGTTAAGAGGGTGCATCCGTGCTGAGCTCGCAACGTCGCATTTTTGATGATTTTTTGCGATTATTTCACAGAAATTGAATGAAAGTATCAAATATCCGTCTGTAGTGCACTTCGTTTTTAGTGTATTAATGTGTCCAATGCAGTGATTAATGGTGACGGACTTTTATTTTCGTATTAAAGGGATAAAATACTATATCTCGTTTAATAAGAAAATAAAAGTCCATCACGATGAATTATTGCATTAGACACATTAATACACTAAAAACGAAGTGCACTACAGACGGATATTTGATACTTTCATTCAATTTCTGTGAAATAATCGCAAAAAAATCACCAAAAATGCGACGTTGCGAGCTCAGCACGGATGCACCCTCTTAAGTTCCATCCAGTTAAGTGTCAGTTATCTATGATGACGTCTGTCTGATTCGTAGTAACAAATAGAAACGGAATCATAGATAAGATAACTGACACGATAACTGGAACTTAATAAGGCCCTAAATGAGCTAAAAGTACCAGGGACACATGAAACCGTCAGGGGTGTCGTCATACCTTCATGTGTGCGATCTGGTCCTGCTCCCAGTTGTACTGTTTCATCTGGTTCTCGAGCAGCTCGACGCGCGTGCGCACGAACGCCTCGTAGTTGCCCGTGTAGTATTTGAGGCGGCGCTTGTTCATGTGCACTATATTCGTGCAGACGCCGTTCAGGAAGTCTTGCGAATGCGATATAAGCACCAGGATGCGTTTGTAGCTGGTAAAGTAAAATTTATTTATTAGCCTTACAACTATACACTGACCGCTTAACTGAGGCTCTTTTACATATTTTTTTCACAGATGAAGTCGCGGGCAGAAGCTAGTACATTTATAAAAGGGATGAACATTTATCCACGAATAACAATCGCTTAAAACGTTCCTAAAAGAAAGTTTCAATTCCCATAGCAAAATTTTAAATTTCTCATAAATTTGGAAATCATTTTTGGAAAATTCGCAATTTCGTAAAATTTCTATAGAATCCAAATTAAATAGAACCTGGCAACCTTAGAATCATGCTTTCTCATATTCTGGTAACTGATTTTTTAAATACGAATTCCAGCTCATCACTATTCCGCGGGAACATGAGTTATCAATACTGACTGTTTGAGTTCCTCCTCGAGCCAGACGCACGCGTCGAGATCCAGGTGGTTGGTGGGCTCGTCCAGCAGCAGCAGGTGCGGCTTCACGTACAGCGCCCGCGCCAACGCTATGCGCATGCGCCAACCTACACACAAACAACACACAATATAACATAGCATTATAGTACTACTGAATAAGTAATAGTACTAACGTACACAAGGCTATCACTGGGTACTGGAGATAAAATATCAGCAAAATTATGTACAATATATTGCCTCAGTTTTATTTGATAGCGCAATACACCTTATTCTTTACAAAAAATTGTACAGAGGTTAGAATTACCTGCTAGGCTGCTGCTGCTGCTGCTGTGAGGTTTTTACCTGCTATGGGTGGTGTAGGGGTATAGCACGCGTCACGGAATGACGAGGACCCGGGTTCGATTCCCGGCCATAGCTTTACTTTTCGGATTTTTCTATGTGTTCTAATTTTCAGTGTCGCTTAGAAGTTAGAATTTTGTTTATCAAATAGGACAGTTAAGAATGTAAATATCTTAGATTAGTTTAAGTTATCACTTCTGTCAAGCGTCCCGGGACGCACACATTTTTTTAAATAGAATGATTCAAGAGGAAGCTTTATATGTATAATGCGCAGGAGTCGCAAGCAGAAGCTGTGCTAGTACACACCTCCGGAGAAGTCTTTGGTGGCCTGCTGCTGCATGCTCTTGGTGAACCCGAGCCCGTGCAGTATGTTGGCGGCGCGCGCCTCCGCCGTGTCCGCGCTGAGGTCGTCCAACCGGTCGTACACGTCCATCAACTGCTCCTGCGATTCTGCAAATACACGCACATAAAAACTAGGCCATCATCATCATCATCATCTCCAACCTATACAACGTGTTAAGGTCCGACCGCACCGCCTGTCCATCACCATTCTTACCTGTCCTATTTGGTGAACAAAATTCTAACCTCAATGTGAAAATTTTTGCAAATAATAGGGTGTATTATGTTATCAAATAAACCTGAGGCAATATTTTGTACATCGTTTTGCTGATATTTTATCTCCAGTTCCTTTATTTACGATGAAATAGTTAAAAAATAGCAAAAATGAGGAGTTTTGAGGTTAGAATTTTGTTTACCAAATAGGACAGGTAAGAATGAAAATACCTTAAGTCAGATGATATTACAATAATCTGGTATGTAGTAGAATTCTAGTGTCCCAGTCAGGATCGTCTCAACGGTTGGTCCGATTTTCTTGAAATTTGGTACACATATTATGTAGAACGCATGGCGATGCAAGTACAGTCAACAAAAAGTACAGTCCGCAATAAAAGCATGTATCTAAGATAAAATTTTTAGGATAGCTTATTTTACTTTTTAAATGGTTTCTAGCGGTTTTTTTTTTAATTTAACACCTAGTTATTCTGAGAGGAGGTCCTGTGCCCAGCAGTGGCACGTATACAGGGTGTTACAAAACTACCCGTAAAGCCTATAGGAGGTTAAATGTGACCTTATAATTATAGCAAGTCCATTTACAATATTTAAGAACCCCAGTATGGTTGGGGCAAAATATCACGAATGATCACGATGGGGGTGTCGGAGAACACATCACGTGTAATTTTTTTACACATCAGAAAAGTTTAAAAAAATCGAGTTATTGCTGTGTTTTTCATTAACCAACTTAATTCATACTAAGTCCGAAAACTACACGTGATCTTGGATGGGAGGGAAGGGGAAGGTGTCAAGTAGGCCATATATGATCACATGATTTCTGAACGAGCCTCTTCCACCCTTACGCCCACAATCATGCTAAACGTGGCCTTAGGTCTTGTTAACTCAATCTACCCCGTAAGGGTAATAAAAGTGATATCCATGTGTCTCACCGTCATCCTCGCAGTGAGCCAGCTCCTCGGCCAGCCGCTCCAGCTTGACCCGCTCCTCATCCACCTCCATGACGCACTGCAGCGCGCTCTTGTCCGAGGCGGGCATCTCGCGCGTCAGGTGGAATATGTCGATGTGCTCCGGTATGGGGACCTCGCGACGCCCCAGCGCCGATAGCAGCGACGACTTGCCTGGAAACAGAACGGTACTTCACAATCTGGTCGCTGATTCAAGCCGAGAGAGGTCCGTTTGTCGTCCTACCGCGCGTGTCTGTACAGAGTGCGAGGACTCATAGAAGCGGTCGGTCTATAGTCGACGTATTCTTCGACGTAACTGTTCTACTCAGCGAACGATATATTTTCAATTTAAATATATTTAAAGTCATAGGTATAAGCTTTTAACGTTGCATGCTAATATTAAGCAAAAAATGATCTCAATTTTCAAACATAACGTAACACCTTACTGTACCATTTTTTATGCAAATAAAGATGATTATGATTATGTTTACGTTAACGTTTCGTTTCGTTGTTACAAAAACCGTCAACGACCCACCACTACATTATACACCATACTAATATCTATTATATATTCTGTGCTAATATTATAAGGCTGAAGAATTTGTTTGGTTAAACGCGCTAATCTCGGTAAATATCGGTCCATTTTGAAAAATCTTTCAGTATTAGTGTATGTCTAAATATAAAATAAAAATAGTGAGTGGTGGCACGCTTCACAATTCGGGTACGCCAGTAATAAATTACCTATAAATACATATCTATAAACCAATATAAACAGAGCCCTGCTCCAAAGCAAAATGTACGCAGTGTGTCGTCACTTTACATTGGTCATTGTTATATACAGACATACATATATTATACTGGTTTTTATAGTTGTTATAGCGGCAACAGAAATAAGTCTGTGAAATTTTCAACTGTCTAGCTATCACGGCTCATGAGATACAGCCTTGTGACGGACGGACGGACGGACAGCGAAGTCTTAGTAATAGGGTCCCGATTTTACCCTTTGGGTACGGAACCGTAAAAAACTGCGCTGGTTTATTTTCGAAACAGTCAATTTTTTAAACGAAATTTCGTGGCAAACGAGTAATTGCATCATCAGGGCCTTATTTCATAAAGCTATAAGTTATAATTTACAAGCGGATGTCTCTATCTAACACATATGGTCTAGAAAGAGACTTCCGCTTGTAAATTGTAGCTTTATAAAATAAGGCTTTGATGGTAAAAGAGCACCACACACACTTTAGACAACGAGGTCTTCGATGACAGATCATCTTCTGACGGACCTGACCTTATTATATACCGGAGTAATGTAAAATCACACAGTTAGGTATAGCGTTAAGAGGGTGCATCCGTGCTGAGCTCGCAACGTCGCATTTTTGGTGATTTTTTTGCGATTATTTCACAGAAATTGAATGAAAGTATCAAATATCCGTCTGTAGTGCACTTCGTTTTTAGTGTATTAACGTGTCTAATGCAATAATTCGTCGTGATGGACTTTTATTTTCTTATTAAAGGAGATATAGTATTTTATCCCTTTGATACGAAAATAAAAGTCCATCACCATTAATCATTGCATTGGACACATTAATACACTAGAAACGAAGTGCACTACAGACGGATATTTGAAACTTTCATTCAATTTCTGTGAAATAATCGCAAAAAATCACCAAAAATGCGACGTTGTGAGCTCAGCACGGATGCACCCTCTTAAGCGCCCGGCGCAGACGTAGTCACGGGCAACAGCTAGTACACAATAATAAAAAAACACGAATATACATTCTCACCCAATCAGTTGTAGATATACCGCTTGATTCTTACATCACTAAGATCACATTTCGCTAATACTTAATGACTAGATAGTTTTCTATTTGTACTATTAGTGCCTATCTTTGACGTTTGATCTTGTGGCGTGACGCCGCGCGCGGTTTCACGTAATTCTAATGTTAATATGTCATAAGATTATTCGTCCAAGACTTAAAGCGTAAAGTTAGAGGCAGCGTCGGTTTGAGGCAATTTTGGTTTGAGGTAGTGTCTGTTTGAGGAAATTTTGGTTTGAGGTAGTGTCTGTTTGAGGCAATTTTGGTTTGAGGTAGTGTCTGTTTGAGGAAATTTTGGTTTGAGGTAGTGTCTGTTTGAGGCAATTTTGGTTTAAGGTAATGTCGGTTTGAGGCAATTTTGGTTTGAGGTAGTGTCTGTCTGAGAAAATTTTGGTTAAGGTAGTGTCTGTTCGAGGCAATTTTGGTTTAAGGCAGTGTCTGTTTGAGGCAATTTTGGTTTAAGGTAATGTCGGTTTGAGGCAATTTTGGTTTGAGGCAATCTCGGGTTGAGTTGAGGCACTCACGGCTTGCCCATTTGATTTACTATCGTTAACAAATGAAAAACGGACAATCAAAAAATAATACTGACAATTTGAAATAACATTTCAAACAGGAAAAATGACCACCCTGAATATCATTGAAGATGGAGGTAAAATGGTCAAATTAGTCTATATGGTTTCTGTTCTGAACCAACCCCTTGTAAGATGGCAAGTCAAGCTATCGGTAATTTAATACAAATATAACATACAAAAAATAAACCAATTTGAAACCATCGCTATTTAAAATTGACTACAAGGTGTTCATAAAAATTTATTTAAGTTACTTAATTACGATACGAACGACAGAAAATACCGCGAATTTAATGAACAAAAAACTCTGCTTTTTACAAAACGAACTAACGTCTGTTCTCATAAAAAAAAAACTAAACACAGTCTACCCGCACGCGGCGTCACGCCTTCCCAAAAAACAACCGAACACTGACTCTTCGACCGAATGCGAGCCCTTTAACTACCCACAAAACAAAATCCCAAATGGCCATAAGCGCAACAACACACACTCAATACCACGCCTTAAACCAAGCGCATAGCGTCGATATTTCAACAATGGCAATTGCGACATAGTGCACAAATGATTGCATGGCACAGTTACATGCATTATATTGGATTTCGAAAAACATAGCGAGGCAAAACATCTTAGTTGGGATGCATTATTCAATAATTCGCTTTGCATAGTGTTTAATACCACAGAACAAAGGGAAAACAGAAGTGCGATAAATCACATTCGCTAGGGTAACCGGTGTCGCCAAAATCTCACATCGACTTTACTCCTACCTTGTAATCTTAGCAATCATTGGTCGTAACTTCTCTAAAAATCACAATCTAAAGTTTATTTCGCAAATATACAGCCGAGGGCTCTTTTACATGTCTTTTTTTGAAACTACCAGCGCATTCGGAAATACCACCATTGCCAAGAAGAATGCGCCGCAAGAAACTTGTCAGAAAGTCATTTTATCAGTATAAAATAGATTCACAACAGTACTTAAATTCTACTGTAAAAATTAAAATCGGTATTATAATTTGAACTTTCCACCCGCAGAATATTGCTCAGTCCATTGTATTGTAATAAACACCATCTAGCATGAAGTAGCCAAAAGATAACAGTCTAAAAATGACAGTTGTCTATATATGTAATAATTTTGCTGTTGCAAGCAGATGTCGTTAAAATAACTGCGTTGCAAAACGAACTCTGCTGAATGGCATTTAGGTTTACGTGATTGAAAATCTAACTGATGACAGTGGAACACTCGAGAAAATCTGTTTCTGGCAGAATCATTCCGCCACTTGAATCGTCAAATATTTGACGTTTATACAAGCGATTTGCGCATAAAGGTGGCACGCGTGTCTCGTACACATGCCACTTCTACGTTTCTATTTCTTCTATGTTTAATATGTAATTGTTTATAGTCTGTGGTTACTTGGGCGCATGACGCGAGCCCTAGATACATACAAACATTAGAGAATTATAATCGCTATGTATGTTATTTTTCAATTATTTATGTCTAAGACTTTAAGGGACTGTTCCACTCTCAGTTAAGACGCTGATATTTTAAATGTCGTTTATCCATGATGTCGTCTCTGTCCGTTTCATAGTAAGAAATAGAGAGGGAATCATAAATAACTGACACTTCTTAAGGAACTTTACAGAACTATTAAATACACAAAACACCTGACTACAAAAACATTTAACTGTCTGCAATAGTTATTTTTACCCGACTATGGCGAAGCCAAAACGAAGGGTAATGATTTCCGAAGACCATGCATGTATGTCCTACCGTAGCGTCTAAACTACTGAACCGATTTTAATGAATGAAGTGTCTATAGATTCGTAATAATGGCCAACCAACAATGAATGTAAACACAAGGTATGCGAGGTCCGCGGCAGAATTTAAACACACACACACTGGTAGAAATCCTTTAGAGAGACAAGTTCGCCTTTGTGGAAATATCTCATCTTTTTTTGCGAATTGTGTTTGTTTCTTTATGTGTATTTGTAAGCATTCACTTGTCTTATTTAAACACGCAGCGATTGAAGCAGTAAAACTGCACGGCTGACAGACTTTCCATCTCTTTCTAGAACAAACAGTAAGAAATACGCGCACTTGTGCTAGCCGGGCTGAAGAGGGATGGTATTGCAATCGAAGCAAAACGGAGGAACCAATTAACTTCAAAGAGACTGAATTTAGGCGCACAAAAAAGAGAAAATAGGAGAATCAAATGTGCAACGAACTGCCTTAGTAAAATACCGGCCAAGTGCAAGTTGGACTCGCGCACCGAGGGTTCCATACAAATTCGCCAAGTTAATATAAAATCCAGTGTTAGCAGAGCCCTGCTCTTAATTAAAATGTATGCGGTATTAAATAGACAGACAGACATAAAAATATTCTGTTTTCAGTAATGCTGTTATAGCGGTAACAGACATACATCATCTGTGAAAATTTCAACTGTCTAGCTATCACGGTTCATGAGATACAGCCTGGCGACAGACAGACAGAAAGACAAACGGACGAACAGCGAAGTCTTAGTAATAGAGTCCAGTTTTTACCCTTCAGTGAAAATACTCTGACATTTTAAATCATACAAGTGTCAATGAACCATAGAGTGGTAAAGGAATTTCTTGATTGAATAGCATAGTTATGATGTATTTAGTATGTAAAATAGGATAAATTATGCTAAGACATTAGATTAATGTAAAGAACGGTTAAAGAAGAGTTATTAAATGATTCACATTAACTACAATTCTGATGGAGCGTAGTGAGTGAACCACAGGTTTTTTTTCTTATGGACTATTTCTGTTGGCCTCTCATGGCTTTTATAGTACTACGGGTCGAAGAAACCATTTATCGTATTAATTAAAAATCAATCAATTAAATTATTCAATTCATTGATGTCATATTCAAAATAAATTAGTCATTAATTCTACATTTACACATCACTAAACTGTCTAAGGTCGGGTATCGGGGGGGGAGGGGGCGGGTTCTTGGACTCCCACAAATCTAACTAATATTATAAATGCCAAAGTATGGATGGATGGATAGATGGATGGATGGATGGATGTTTGTTTGTTACTCAATCACGCCAGAACGGCCCAACGGATCTGAATGAAATTCGGCACATAGATAGAGAAAAGTCTGGAATAGCACATAGGCTACTTTTTATCCCGGAAAATTGCGTAGCTCCCGCGGGATAGCGATAAACGAATTATTTGCAGACGAAGTCGCTGGCAACAGCTAGTATTATAAATGCGAAAGTTTGTGAGTGAGGTGAGTGTTAATGTTTGTTCCTTCTTCACGCTGAAACGACTGAACGGATTTATATCAAATTTGGAATGGAGATAGCCGGTACCCCAGATCGAAACATAGGATACTTTTTATCGCGGAAAATTGCATAGTTCCCGCAAGAGCGATAAACATGCCAAAGGTCGTAGCAACCTAGCCTCCTAAGGCCCAGAGTATTACAATTTACTTTTGAAATAGTAACTTTATATGATTCACATAATTCTGAAATCGGAATGTGGAATATGTACAAAAATTTGTACGCGGAGAGGCTAGAGTCGCAACGTAAATAATTATTGCAGAATATACTTTCAGCAACAGTTCTTAACTCTAATTGACAATATTTCAATTTTCTAAGAGCTACTTTTTATTGTCTGGCTGGAAAGAGCGCACAAATTTAAGACACCCATATTTTTTTATATTCGTGAAAATCTTGTATTTTCGTGGAAAAATCCATTTAAATCGTTGCTCAAGCAGAAAGGACGTAAGTAACAAACGTCAAGTATTAGCGAAATGACGTCACTGCTTTGTTTCGTACACTTAAAAAAACGTTGAAATAATGACATTAATTGACCGCCAAAACCTGTGCTTAAATACTTTGACAGTGAATGCAGTTGTCACTGTCGATGAACGTCAAAACGAGCTGACAAACTCAAACAGAATACTTCACAAAAAATATGATTTTAAATGAAAACTTGCAAAAATATTATCATTATTGCCCGGCGAACAGTTATCTAGTGTTCCCGATGGCAACAAAGCCGAGCGGTGTGCGAATGAATTAACCGTCAGCTGTCAGTAGTGTTTGTGTTGTGAAAGTTGTAAATGTCAAAGGGAAACCCGGAAGACAAGGTTTTTTATAATGGCAGTATTGGACCGGCCGCTGGACGTCATTTCCTGTTTTACATATTTTGCTCATTTTTCCAAAAAATACTGTACGAAAGAATCCAAAAATATTTTTTTTTGTGTTCTACAAGTGTTTCTCTTGAAATGGTTTTTGATTTATGAATATAAAGAAATTTGAAACATTGTCAATTCTACTTAAATCGCGGGCACATACTAGTCAACCATAAAGGCGACACCACACTGCAGCGTACGGTAACGCACGTGGCACATTCGCTCCGTATCAAAATGGTCTCAACAGCACGCACACGCTACGCGCACGACCAACGGACCCACGTGGGTGGCGTGTATAGTGTGAAGCGTCGCCATAACAGCATCAACGTACCCAGAGGTGGGCGTTATTCAAATAAATTTATTCGAAGATAAATTCAATCACAAATAGTGCGTTGACAACTTTTTTATTTAGATAAATTATCTAGATGTAGATAACAGACCACGTTTGTTATTGAAATAAGCTTATAATAATAAATGTATACAGAATGTCATGCCGGGTCAAACCGTCACTGACATTCATCTTTTATTTATAATCCCAGCTAACTTATCTAGATAACAATGAAACCGATCTAGACAAATTCAAAATATCAAATGACGGATTATTTAGTTACTTCAAATAAAAGATAATTTAGTTGTCCTCCCGGTTTTTCGTAAATAGATAATTTTTGCCCAACTCTGAACGTACCACATCCATTGAGGCCGACGAGACCGTAACGCCGGCCGCAATTCAACTCGAGCAGGGTGTCTTGGAGCAGTTCGCTGCCGTAGAACGTGATCGAGAAGTTTGCTATCTTGATGTCCCGAGAGCGGGGGTGCACCGCCAGCGAGCCGGTGCACGAACGGGCCTCCGAGTTCATCTTGGCCTCCTCTTCAAGCTTGAGGCACAGCGCCTCTGTAAACAAAATGAAACATTCATATAACTAATCTACTCGTAACTAATATTATAAATCCGAAAGTATGGATGCGGAGCCCTTCTTTTGCCCGGCTTTCATATGCCATAATGTAATGTTTGCCATAATGATCATTTGCCATAACCCTTTTTTTCTCTGAAACCGTAATTTTTTCAGGAGCATTGTAATGGCAATCCTGTAGAACTCTATAGGTTAGGTTTGTTTCATAACAATCCGGAATAATTAACAAACAAAGAGAAAAAAGAGTTATGGCAAATGATCATTATGGCAAACAATACATTAATGGCATATGAAATTCGGGCAAACGATAGAGAACCGTATGGATGGATGTTTGTTACTCAATTACGCCAGAACGGTCCAACGAATTTGGATTTCGGCACATAGATAGAGAAAAGTCGGGAATAGCACATATTATAACTTTATTTTTTATACATATTTGACATTATGGATTATTATTTGAAATAAATGATATTATTATTATTATTATTATTATTATAGGCTCCTTTTCATCCCGGGAAATTCCCGCGGGATAGCGATAAACGAATTCTTTGCAGACGAAGTCGCAGGTAACAGCTAGTGTTTTCATAAACATAAAAAATCATGTTTCAAAAAAAAAAAAACTAGTGACTACGCAAAATCTTGGGATTAGGTTGTCAAAGCGGACCCCAGGCTCGCTGAGCCGTGGCTAAGGCCGGGAAAAACGCTAGAAGATTCATGTTTTCATAATACAGTGACGGAAATACTCTGGAAATTTTTCCGAAATATTTCAGCGAGAAAAGAGCTGATAATCTTCAAACTGCCGGACCGATTTTTACGAAACACGGCAAGAACCACCACAAGGAAACTGGCTTTTGAATAAATGCCGACTGTGGCCCATAATGTCGGTAGCAGCTCTTTATTTACGTGTGATATTGACTATGATTTTATTATATTTATTTCCCTATAGCTGCGTGAAGGGGTTTTTCCAAAATTTTAATAGTTAATTCATGTAGTTATTCAACACAACATGAATGAATACAAAAGAAAATTACACCGTGACAGTAGGTAACAGCAACAGCACCAAACAGTTTGTGAGTTTGTAAGGCGTAATCTCTGGATCTGAAGAACCAATAAAAAAAAATTACCAATACAAAGCCATATTATTTTTGAGTGTCATACATAGGCTATATTTAATTCTGCGCTGACGTAGTCGCGTGTAATTTATTTGTGCGATCTATAGATCAGTTTCGATTCGATCGGTGGTTATTCCAAATAAGATATATTTCACTCCCAAACTATTACCTAAACGACCATTTCGTTTTGCAAGCCATTGTTCATTGAGCCGTGAACAAATCACGACCAACGATACACCAGTACCACCTATAATCGTATCGCAATAAAGTCACTTTTGATGTAATTTTCTTGACTCCAAAAACTTTCTAATACGGGCAGCGAGTTGGGAAACAAAAATAAGCTATGTATAATTAAAATACTTCTTTGTTAAATGTTATGTAAATATTTGTAACTGAAAATCGTCTGGTTGGACACTAAATTTCGATGTTGATGCATCTTGCGGTAAATAGTAATAAAGTCAGTGCCCAGATTTACATCATAGAAGGATATTTAAAATGAAAAAGTTCACATGGGGGCGGCGCGTGTGCTAGCGGCCGACACCTCGTGGCACCAAATCCTGTATTCAATTGCCAATTATTATGTAGCGAGAAGAAAATGAGATTTAAAAAAATTAAATAAGTAAAAAAAATCGCCTCGCGGCTAGAACAATTAAAGCCAAAAATTAAATTCAGAACCAAAAGAAATATCAAAAAATCCCATTCGATAAATGTATGAAATTACTTGAATCAATGCCACGACGACAAGTCGTTGCAAAGCCGTCATTAATAACAAAGGCTATGCAACTAAATATTAATTTTTAAGACATTTAGTAAACCAAACGTAATTTTATATAAATAATTTGAAATTGATGATGTTAACATGTTAATAACTTTGATTTTTACCTCATTTCCTTAGGGCCTGTTTCACCACTCCTTAACTGTCAGTTATTTATGATGATGTCTCTGTCTGTTTCGTAGTAATAAATAGAGACGATTAGAAAAATATCTAAATCAGCGGTCGTCACACTTTACTGGCCAAGGGCAACATATGACAGTGTGAGTTCCAGGGCCGGGCCGCAGAGTATGTGAAGGCGCTCCAAGAGACTCTGACTATTGAAGCAATTTACTTTACCGCGGGCCGCACAAATAACGGCCACGGGCCGCAATTTGACGACCACGGATCTAAATGGTAGTTGTAAACTCGAATATTTATTTGTTTTTTTAATATAAGTTGTTGGACGTATTCTTTGCATTTTGTTGTTTTATTTCCAAGAACAAAAGTTTTACGGCAATGTGCCTCGTATGATGTGAAATATATCGCAAGTGTTTCTAATTATATTTCCACCACTGTATATAAGATGATGTAGGGTTGAATATACAATACTACACATTAGTTGATGTTCAAAGCGAATGGCGTCAAATCTAATCAACTCATCACCCACTGCTGGGTAAGGGTTTTGCCACACCAATCGATAGGTAGGTTTATCACCCGTTTGGTCTTGTAAAGCCGTGGTAGCCTAGTGGTTTGACCTGTGGCCTCTCAAGCAGAGTGTCGTGGGTTCAAATCCCGGGCTCGCACCTCTGAGTTTTTCGGAATTTATGTGCGAAAATTACATTTGTAATTTGCTATGAGCTTTTCGGTGAAGGAAAACATCGTGAGGAAACCTGCACACATCTGCGAAGAAATTCAATGGTGTGTTAAGTTCCCAATCCGCACTGGGCGCGCGTGGGAACTATAGCCCAAACCCTCCAATACACGGAGGAGGCCTATGCCATGAGGCACGCCGAATTTCGCGACAGCTTAAAAAATAAATACAAAAATAAATACAAAAATAAACGACAATAACAACAACAACAACAAAACATGTATTTACTGAAATTGAAGCGAATTCGGAATAAAAAGGCTTATAAATAAATAAATAAGTTGTAGGGACCTTCCGAGTGCTCTTGGCCCCTCCACTGTTAGATACAGCCCTGGTTATGTTTTTTTTTTTTTAGTGGGTATGTTTGAAACAAGTTGTTCTGTTTTTACCTCCTTAGATAAATAGAGTATGAGAAGAGAAATATCAAAGTGGCAAACATAACAATATAAACATTGAGTTCTCTTCGTATCCCAGATAAACTTATGCACAGTTAGGATGCCAGTAAGCGGTATTTTTTATTGTTGTAGGTATAATCTGTCGTTCAGATTGATAGAAATAAAGTATTATTATAAGTAGGTAGTATCCCACTTTCTATCGCACAGGTTGTAATGTTTTTTTTTTATTATAAACTGACCAGCGATTGACCTCTATCCCACCTGATGGAGTGCAGATGAGGCCGAAGATGTAGTTCACTGGTTCAGTAACAGCCTGTCAGCCTGTGTGTATATGATGTGGTGTTAAGATGTAGCTCACTGGTTCAGTAACAGCCTGTCAGCCTGTGTGTATATGATGTGGTGTTAAGATGTAGCTCACTGGTTCAGTAACAGCCTGTCAGCCTGTGTGTATATGATGTGGTGTTAAGATGTAGCTCACTGGTTCAGTAACAGCCTGTCAGCCTGTGTGTATATGATGTGGTGTTAAGATGTAACTCACTGGTTCAGTAACAGCCTGTCAGCCTGTGTGTATATGATGTGGTGTTAAGATGTAGCTCACTGGTTCAGTAACAGCCTGTCAGCCTGTGTGTATATGATGTGGTGTTAAGATGTAGCTCACTGGTTCAGTAACAGCCTGTCAGCCTGTGTGTATATGATGTGGTGTTAAGATGTAGCTCACTGGTTCAGTAACAGCCTGTCATCCTGTGTGTATATGATGTGGTGTTAAGTCACCAAAATAAATCTAGGGGCAAATCCCAAAACAAATTATATAAATCGGACGCCAGGTTATTTTTAAGCCAGTAAAACAGCCATAACAGTAGGTTAGAACATATGGACTTTTTTCAAACAAGGCGGGGACTCAGACATCACATTTAGGAAACTAAGGCTCACCTGTTACACGGTTCCTAGTTTCCGTCTGATTGTCAAGCTCGTTTTACGGACTTCTAAGCCAAATTATAACTTAATAAACTAATTTTGACAATTTCAACCCTATTTATGTAATTTCTAAACGACACTGAAACATCCGAAAAGCAAAGCTGTGGCCGGGAATCGAACCCGCGTCCTCGTCATTCCGTGACGCGTGCTATACCCCTACACCACCCATAGCAGGTGAGTAAGCCTTCGAATTTTTCTATCTGTTACCAACAGTCACGTGTCTTTGTTACTATGCGAATATTTGTCGCTAACCGTCATCTGTTTGAATGATGTGTCTGTACGACACAATTACAAACTCCCGTGGAACATGTACTGCTCACCAGGGACGATAGAACCTATTTAACATATTTTCACCTCACTAGCTCGGAAAGCACTTTTTGTTTGTTTGACACCTATTGAGAAAATCGCTTTTTATCCACATGTGGAAAAAGAGTTTTGACCACAGATTAGAAAAATATACCTAGTAGGTACAGGGTTTTGACATTTGAAGGAAGCTTAAGTGATATTGGACAGCTAGCAAAACGTAAAACATTAAAAAGTGCTGAATTTTTAATATCACAAATAATGAATTGCATCGAGTAAAAAACACTCAATACAGTCTCACAACTTTATTTTAATTCATAAATATCAGCATTCAACATTAACCTTCATTCTTGTTGTAAAAATGGATAAAATGTTCTGATCTGACAGTCGAAGTAAGTCAATATACGAACAAAACGCATCCGGAATATTTTTTTATAAAATTCACCTCTTGTGGGATAGGTAAAGGAATTATTGTCCATTCAGCCATATTAAAGACTGTAATGCCGGGTCACTGTTTGTGCTGACAGTAGCATTTGATGGTCCCAACGGAAGACCAGCGCTGGCTGTAAGGCCAGCATTATGCTGAGGTGGACCCATTTCGTGATTGTATATGCTGTTACTTCTTTTTTTTCTGTAAGGAATTAATATCACGAATAAATGTTTTCTTTCTTTCAAATAATTAAAAAAAATTAAATCTAAACTATAAATTAAGCCGTCAACGTTAAATATTCGCATGTTTTTCTAGTTATTTTGTTATTAAAAATAAGTGATAGTATAAACCCTTTTTCTAATTTTCCTCGCTGTAGTGAGGTGAAAAGTTTTGTGTTATACACGGGTGAAAAGTTATTTTACGCCTCGTGTGTTGAAACACTCGCTACGCTCAGGATTCTATTTTTGAACCATTCGCTTCGCTCGTGGTCAATCATAGCATCCTTTCGTGTTTCAAATGAACACTCGCAGGTAAAATACAACTTTCCCCCCTTGTGTAACAAATAACTATTATGTACTAATACGGCGTCAACATTCGCCTTTTAAATTAAAATACATCGCCTTGCAAAAGAATCGGGCACCTATGGTTTTTCAGATTTTTAGGCATAAAATTTAGAAAGTAAGCTTTTATGCACATAAAATTCAAAACCATGGGTGCCCGTTTTTTTTTGCAAGGGGGTATATTTAAATTTGGAACGCAAGAAGGGCGTAAATAATTAATTACACGTTTACAAAGAAAACTACAGTTCATACAATAAATTTTGACGTTGGTGCATCTTGCGGTAAATAGAAATAAAGTCACTGCCCAGATTCACACTGTAGATAATAAATCACATGAGGGTGGCGCGCGTGAGCTAGCGACAGACACCTCGTGTCTCCAAATCTTCCATTAAATCGCTAATTATTATTTAGAGAGAAGAATACAAGTTGAAAATTTGTATTATGTATTAAAAATCGTCTCGCGGCTACAACAATTATGCCACAGATTAAATTCAGAACTCACCGTTTTCTGCAAAATCAATACATAATCTTAAGTTCCACCAAAAGATGTCCCGAATAACAACAAAATCAAGCCATAAATATTAGCACTAGCTAGACTAGATTATTTGAGATTTCTCAAAATAAATTTATGAGGCCATCTTGGCAAAGCCACTACAGAAGCGGAAGTGAGGTATGTTTTTTTTTTAATACCTCCAACTCGATTCCTGACCACAGATTCAGCCAAAGAAATGGAGTCAGAAAATACCTCCAATCCATATTAAAAGTGTGATGGGCGTCTACTTTTCAAGAGCTACCCTAAAATTACAAATTTATCAAGGAACTGTCAAAACAATTTCCTATAGTTGTAGGGTTGAAAATACTACACTACATCAGATTGATAGAAATAAAGTATGATTAGAAGTATTATTCCAGTTTCTATCACACAGGTCTCACAGTATGAACTACGGACACTACAGACAGTAACGTCCAAAACATATATAAGTATTACTATACAGGGTGTTTGGTAGCCAGGTGCAAAGCTTTAAGGGGGTGATAGCCGAGGTATTTTTGAACATTTTGAGCCATACATGTCTTAGCCGAAATTTGATATTTTTTTTTTAAATTGAAAATTTAGAAATTTTACGAAAATACCCAGACATTGATAAAAACGAGTCAATATTGCGCCAATGAGCGTTAATTTGTAAACAAAATCTTTTATTTCGGATAGTTTAATGTGTATTGGACCAAATGAAACAATTTTGAAGTGTCTGTCTTGCCACAGAAACAAAATGGAAGCATTCGAAATTACTAAAAATGTCTTATTTTGGAACAGAGTAATTTTGTCAGTGCCATAAAAAAAAATAAAAAAAATCCTGGAAATGTTCAAACACTTTTAAAAACATGCCTGTTTATTGCTCTTTCTTTTAAGGTATCACTCATTCACATCGCTTGCTAAATCTGAGATAAAAAGTAAAAACCAAACTCTGGGAGCACTTGCTAAGAATGCACTAGTATTGAAATTTCACGTTAAAAGTAGGTACTTTAGTAGTAAATTGCATGAAAAAAAGTTTTAAAAAAATATCACAAATCTTCACTTTGTTGTGATTTGAATAGTAAATTAATTCATTTTACAATTCTTTTTTTACCTTTTTTCATGTAATTTACTAGGTAAGTGTAGGTATTCACCTAGTAAATTACATGAAAAAACGCGAAATTTCAATACTAGTGCATTCTAAGCGAGTGCTCCCCCGAGATTGGTTTTTACTTTTTATCTCAGATTTAGCAAGCAATGTGAATGAGTGATACCTTAAAAGAAAGAGCAATAAACAGGCATGTTTTTAAAAATGTTTGAACATTTCCAGGATTTTTTTTTATTTTTTTTATAGCACTTTTTTATTGTTGTTTTTTTTTTCTATAAAATTGTGTGTACATGCTCTTATATTTGTGTGTCTTGCAAAATGAATAAATGTCTTCTTTCTTTCTTTCTTCTTTCTTTCACTGAAAAATGACTCTGTTCTAAAATAAGACATTTTTAGTAATTTCGAATGCTTCCATTTTGTTTCTGTGGCAAGACAGACACTTCAAAATTGTTTCATTTGGTCCAATACACATTAAACTATCCAAAATAAAAGATTTTGTTTACAAATTAACGCTCATTGGCGCAATATTGACTCGTTTTTATCAAAATTCTGGGTATTTTCATAAAATTTCTAAATTTTCAATTTAAAAAAAAAATCTCAAATTTCGGCTAAGACATGTATGGCTCAAAATGTTCAAAAATACCTCGGCTATCACCCCCTTAAGGCTTTGCACCTGGCTACCAAACACCCTGTATAAGTATGTATATTGTTGTCTAGTACCCATAACACAAGCCTTACTTGCGCTTACTTTGGGACTAGGTCAATTTGTGTGAATTGTTTCCAAATATTTATATTTTATTTATTTTATTATTACTAACACATTATGAGATTCAGAAAAGATCTGCCATTTCATATACAATTTAATGTAAGTACCCTAACTTCCTACCTATGATCATAAAGTTGAATGTGAGTTTATTTATTTTCTTACGCTTTGACACGTAATATACTTAAATCTATGATAAAATTTAGTATGGAGATAGTTTGAGACCTTCGGAACATTTACACAAAATATTCACAAATGGGTCGTAGTGTATCCGTAGGGACCCTTAGATTTAAAATAAGACCTTCGGAAGGGTGTATGATAGTTTTCATCTCGGAAAATTGTAGTTCATACGGGCGCAATAAACTAATTCTCCGCAGATGAAGTTGCAGGCAATAGCTAGTATGGAATAACTGTCAGCTCTAATCCTAAACTCATTGCTATTTAGTAAATATAGGGTCTTAGGACAACCTGTGTGCTAAGCCAATTATTACCATACAAATTAGGTTTTACGCTTATCACTGGACGCGTTTAATCCACGTTTTATTTTTATATACGACAAGGAAGACAATCGGTATCCTTTATAAAGGTGCGATCACACCATGATCGCGTTAGCTGTCATTACTCATGCAAAGGCCACGTTTGGAAGACAGGAAGTGCAAGTAGGGTTGTTGATATGTGGAGACGTACCTTCCATAGTGAGCTCCCGTTCCTCCTTGCCGTTGGTCGCGGTCCCATTCTCAGCCTCGTCCGTGGTCACCCGGGACACAGGCTTCTTGTTCCTACTAGTCGCCTGCTCCTTTTTCTTTTGTTGTGCTCGTTTCTTTGCGTCGGAAGGCATTTTGCTCGCTACCTACGCTAAAAATCAAAACAAAAAACTGAATCAATGCGTCACCACCGCACAAGCCTACACTGAAATCGTAAAAAACGTAGAATTCACTGCACTCTGACGACTACAATTATGGTATTTTCCACGGTTTCCATATAAGTGTTGTAAGGTTTTCTGGGTGTATACGGATATCTTATTTCACTGACTATCCTATGGTAACGTTAATTTTGGCGAAAGGTTTTATAATTATCAAATTACCCAAATTATTCTAAAGGATGATTAGCAAGACGTCGCGTCTACACGTGCTGCTCTGAAAAGAAAGACCATTGCAAATTGAGAGGTGATACCCGACTCGCCTCAAAATTTCTACCATTAACTGTCAAAAACGCAGCTGTTCTGTCAATTTTATTTTTAGTATGTTGGTGCACATGTTTTTGCGCACTTAATAACACGATTTTAAAATTATCTTTCCCATAAAACGGACACGATGTATATTTGTACTAAGTCAAACCGATGAATTCAATTGTTTTGAAGAAATAAAGGAGGCGTTTTAGTAAAACTGTTAGCACTGTAAGTATATTTTAGTTTTATTCTACATGCCTCCAGTCATCTATCTCACTTACGCTTTCAGTCTTTACTAATTAGTTAGGGTTGAATTTAATTTCTTTCTCTGCTCTAGTCAAATCAAAGATTATTGTATGATAAACGAGAAATCAAATAAAAAAAATACAGCAAAAAGAAAGGAGCTTAAGTTTAAAGTTCAAGCAATGTTTTGTCTTGAGCTCACAGTAGCACGCGTGGCGAGCCGTAATTTGATTAAGTTTTTATTCGCATGAGTTCTAGTTTATGAAAAAAAATTGAAGCTATCTGAAGCTACATTCTAAGATTACGTTACAACTAATCGCTGTGCTGTGACTAACTAATGCACCTGTATAGTAAGTTGTATGTTGAGGTTGAGTCACTAAAACCGTTTTTTCTACTAATTATCAAATATTGAAAACATGGTCATACTTGTTGCTAGGGATGTGCCAAATGTGAAACGATTCCAATCTGTGTTCCAATCCACCTTTCCTATGCGATACATCATATCCGAACAGCTAAATGGCAACATTGGCGTTCAGAACAGTTTTTCATTGACTTATAAAAAATAAGTTTTTTATTTTCTTATTAATTAAAAATCAAAATTACGTAAAAACGTATGTAATAAAGTAACAAGGACTTGGCTGCAAGAACAAAACTCGAATTAAAAAAAAAACCTTATGAGCGAACGAAACGCTATTTTCGTAACCTCAAAATTCTTTCTTTGTTTACTTACATGATATTTCGGCATTACGCGCGATAATTTCTTGTTCTTCGTAAAATATATATGGAATGGATCATTATGGAAGACGGCCAACATCTCTTACACCATCACCGAGTGCTATACCTAGCCTACCTTTGAACTGGACGCCTGGATAGCAATTCTGCGTTGGTTTTCGGTTTCTGAAGTATTCTAAAGGCTCTGGAAGTGAGTAATCTTCAATGACCAGACCTTTATACTTCGAAATTCGATTTTCGAAGTTCGTTTTGCGCCATTCCACTCACTAATACCAACCATTTCAATTGTTTGTAGCATTTTATTGTTTACTTTTTTTTTATCTAAATGTAATTGCAAACTGTTGAATATCTTTTATTATTATTATTATTTTATCGTTTATCGTTAATTTGAGAGTAAGAGGTATGGTATGATACCCGGTAGACCCCCACTGCCCATTGCATCTTGCATAGCACGGGAGTTTTTAAATTCCCACTAACCACTTACAGTCGATCAAGAATTACATCACCAAGCCATTTCCAGGGGCCTTACCATGACGTCTTAATGCGATTCAATTCCGATTCAGTTTAGATTCGCTCGCTGTCAGATCCATACTAAAAATGGCCGCTAAAACCTGAACGGAGCTGGAATTGAATTGCATTAAGACGTTATGGTAAGGCCCTGGTGCAGTATCAGAATGTGTGCAAGTCTTAAATTAGTCCTTTTTTTTTAAATCAGGCGATGATCAGGCTAAATGCTACATGGGCAAAAACTGCACAATCTGGGCCTCGGCATTGGCAGTGGTTTCAACACGATGAGCTACGTCACAGTTAGCAACCATCTCCGTGAAGCAATCAATGGTTTGGGCGATGTGCACCTGTGGCTTGGCTGCCATGGTCTTCTGACCTTCGAATACAGAGATGCAGAAGGAACCCTTGGTCTTGCTTGATGAGGTAGAAGTTGCAGCTTTTTACATCATGTTTCACATATGTGTATATCGTTTTCTTTGTAAATTCTTTATTAAAAATGACAATAAATTATGCGCTCCATCCTAAATGGTATTTTTGTGAAGGTCTATTCTATATTAAGAAAACGAACTGACTGTTGAAATAAGTTTATTAGAGCAAAAATGTAACAATCATATAGTGATGGCAGATTACTAGTGTCATGAATATAGTAGGTATGTAATAAAAACATGCTGGCACTGTGTGACTTATCTCTCAATCTCATGTGTACTAGTTCCGTATTGCTTTCGGTACAATTTTATTATTTAACATGTTGGCTGCCAGCATCACCAGTAGAATCACGTAATCACTGTGTGGCCATGAACAACCCAATGGGATTAACAGCTCGTTCTTCAGGGTATTGATGCTACCGGCACCTCAGTAACACAGCAAAGCTGTGACTGTGACATCACCGGAGAGATCGCGAAAATTGTATGGAGCGTGAAAGCAATTAGGTGAAATGGTTGGCAGCCAACATGTTAATTAGTTCCTTTATCTAGGGATTTCTATTATTTAGCATATCTATGGCATGCATAGGCAATGCATACAAGTTGTGTCGTACACTTGCGGTCTTTAATTGTTGAGCCACGATAGAACCTTGTCGCAAAATGACAATGTCATAATATTACTGAAATTTGTTTGTCGACATGGTGTTACTTCACTATGACAGAGTTCCATATAAAGTCCTCTAGTGTACCTTACTGCTGCCTACCCTGACGTCCCCCCCACAGCACGCCACTCATACACAGATGTGGTAGTCTTGTGAGCACAACCATTAAGGGCCTAAGATGGACTGCTTAGAGCAGGCAGTGGCAACATCATCAAGAGGTCGCTGTCATGATCTAAAGTTTCAATATAAAATTCGGAGCAGTTGGGTTGAAGTACTAACCGCAACACATCTGGTCTTGTAGTGGTCTTGACTGCTCTAAGCATTCCTATGGAGGCCTATAGGGTTCTACAACTGGTTTATGGTGCACTTAACTGTTTTTTTTTTTTTTTTTTAATCTCAAATTTTTACGAGGCTTAAGTGTCTTAACTGATTTTAACCTTACAATGTGTGAACTTGTTCCGTAGACTTGTACCATAGAGCAATCAACTTAAAAGTGGAAACGTCATACAATTCATTATGAAATAAAATTTCGTCAAGCCCCCCCTTGGCGACGCCCTCGCCTACATCAATACATTTTGAAATAAGGCTATCTACAGGGGGTTATCCCGACATTAGTTCGTAAAGGGCGTCTAGTATCCGCATTCAGCAAGCATATCAAAAACACACAGGCCTAGCAATTTACTGGATATATAATTTTGTTGCCTAGCTACCTAACTACGAACTGATTACATCAAAAATTGGTATACACCTAGATTAGGTAACTATAGGACAAATTAATTACCAAATTACGACAATAAAGATTAGATTAGAATAAGCGGGAGCTTTCACATTTTAATTGTTGATATTGCTTGAATATCCTCTGATTCCTAGACGTGGATTTAAGTCACTTTTCTATAAGTCTCTGTTTCTATAAGGCCTGAGTGGACGAGTTAGGCGTGCGGCGTGCATGTTAAACAAATGAAACTAACTGGTGTCCCGAGTCGACGCTACCCGCCCCGCTGCACGCCCCGCTGAACGCTCCGCTTCGAGCGTCTCAATCTCAGGCCTTAAGTACATAAGACTGGTATTATTTGAATCAAACGAGACTAAAACGCGGTTTTCTTACTCCCGGCATGCAAGGGGATATTGCAATAACTCTGTTTTAACCTTTTCGACGCCAACGACACAATATCAGCACCGCAGGTTCAATGCCAATGACCTATATATACGTCCATTACATCAATGCAAAAGCAACCTTCGTTCAATTAGGTTTAGGTTCTCGAGGCATCGCAATAAAGAAGGCTGGCGTATGGGTGACGGCTCTAGTATAATTATAACAAACCGGATAACTCACGTATAAAAGCCGAAGGAATGCTCCGACAATTGTTTCGGACTATTCCGTAGTCCTTCATCAGAGAGCGCTCGCCCCGGCGACAGCGAAACGAACACTGCGCGCCAACGCTCTGCTCGCGCGGCTACTCGGCGCAGCTGACATCGGCGCACAACTACCCTCATTTTTATCGTAATTTTATTATAGTCCAAAGTAGGGCAGCACACAATACTTTTTACTTTGCGGCGAATAGGTTAAGTATTCAGTCCCTGTCCCTCCTTCGTTTTCTACTCTTTAGTGTCGTATTTCTATATGAATTAGTTATATTTAAATAGCACAGAATGGTACTCAAATTTACGACTAAGTGTTGGATGACACAGAAGGGAATACCTTAGGTACTAAAGCACAGAATAAATAATAGTACTAAAGTACGAACTTTCCAATCTAACAGTTGTTGTCATATTGTCGCGCTAACACAGTTATCTTCATCGAAAATGTGTACCTAAAGACACTTGGATCTCAAGCGTATACTGGCACTCTACTTGGCGTATTTATCCAAATATTTGCGTGAGTGAAGGGGATGCACTATATTGTTTCTAGTGTATGCGAGGAAGATGCAAATAGCGCAACGCGAACACGCTACGCCAAGTGGAGTGCCACCACACATTCTCACCGTAGATGGAACAGGCTAAATTTGAGTACCATTCATATTTTTATACACAAAAGCAAAATGAAATGGAGGCGTTATGATGGCAGTTAAAAGAGTTGATTTATATTACTAAGTATCTTCATTAACATCTAACATTTATAGCTCAAAAACTTTTTAAATGTTCGCGTAAGTAATCCTAAAGCTAACTTATTAAAATATGGAAATTCACTGTATAGTTATTTGAAACACTATCTAAATACATTCAAAAATTTTATTCTAGCCTCCGCTAGATTGGTTAAAATTTTATTAACGAATAACGAAGTAGAATTTTAACAGCATCACGGTTCTCAATTTGATAAAGTATCTACGTAATGGAATTAGATTTAATTAACACCTCATTCTCGAAGATTCCTATCTAAAGTTGCTGGGTGGGACCAATACACGACTCAGAACGGTAACCTGATAATACACCTCTTGCAAAAAATCGGGCCCCTATGGTTTTTCAGATTTTTAGGCATTAAAAGCTTTTATGCACAAAAAATATAAAAACCATGGTTACCCGTTTTTTTTGCAAGGGGGCATACGTGTACCCCATTCGATTCCTATTCAGTACACCAATTATGAGGCAGTATATTATGTAGTCAATCTAAGACCGTGCGATTTGATGCCGTACATTTGTCGCATCCAAGTTGCTTTCAATCATTCGAAATTCAATTTTCTCTCTCCATGTTGGCATTGGCATGTACTCGACGTTAAGCCAGGTACTCATTTGCGAGCTGTAACCATAACTGTTGCACGATACAGTAAGCATAATCCTAGTGTCGACAAGTGTGAACCGGCCGCGAGCGGAACGCCGCGTTCACGCTAGTTTATCTCTAGTTTTTGGTTATTATGATGGGCAACACTTATACTAAAATAGCGATTTGTCCGGCGATTTAATAGTGTGTCCCTAAGGAACCTTCTACAAGGACCGGAACCCGTTAAGTACCATTAAAAAGGGTTATTGGATTTTAGAGGTATAGAATTGTTTTCACAAACCCTATCAATTTGGTAAGCATATCATCTGGTTACCGGAAAGAAAGCCTGACCGTAATAACGTAGTTAATTTCATAAGCGATTACCAAAACTAAAAACCCGGTTACCGTATTATTCGACTCGGAAACCATAATAGAAAACGGGTAACCATCGGGTTAACCTTATTCAAAACGATTTCCGTAATGATAGGCTTAGCACAACGATAAGCTTACCATATCATAGGGTAGCAGTTTAATAGGGTTACCCTATAAAATGCTTAAGCAAATGAAGGGGTATTCCGGTCCTTGCCCTCATGTTTTTTTAGCTCATCTGTGTAGTTGATTACTATGCCGTTACTTTTGATGCCATGATGGCCTACCTTAGCGTATAGTTAATACCTCTAGACACCTCTATTGAGATAACTCCGCTAGACAGGGCAACTTTGCGGTGCTCTGCAGCCAGAGCCGCGGGCAACAGCTAGTAAAGAACATATTAGGAGAGGGCGCCACTTTTTCTCTGAATGTCACTTGTATTCGTACAATAATTGAAAATGGAAACAATTTCTTACTTACATTAGTTTTAAAAACTGCTTAAGTTATATGTCACCATCTTTTGTAGTGTGTCCTCTATTTTTGTGTAATCCAATTCCAACTTAGACCAATTCTATAATCATCATAGAAAATTAAGTAGAACAATGGAAGTGTAGAATGAACTGGGAATAAATTGAACACTGCTGACGTACAGTCATCAAGAGTTGATGCTTATCAAAGAGCTCTAAATGATATTTACACTTATTATTACATTGGCGATAACCGTGTGTAGTTTTTCTACTCTTTATCAACTTTTGATGCTGACTGTGACTTCGGGCTGCTGAGAAATGGGATAAGTAATCCACGCCCGGTGCTTTCTCTTTCTTATTACAAAGATGTGAAAAGGACGCACTGACTTAAAAAAAATGGAGGCCTGCGTTCCTCTACCGACTCGTAGATTCCAACCACAAACAGTAGGAATCGGATAGAAAAGAAACTAAAAAAACAGGCCAAGTGCGAGTCGGACTCGCGCACGAAGGGTTCCGTCCGTACCATAAACCAGTGTAAGCAAAGCCCTGCTCCAAAGCAAAATGAACGCAGTGTGGGGTCACTTTATATTGGTCATTGATATATACAGACATACATACATTATTCTGGTTTTTAGTATTAGTTGTTATAGCGGCTACAGAAATACATCATCTGTGAAAATTTCAACTGTCTAACTATCACGGTTCATGAGATACAGCCCGGTGACAGACGGACAGCGGAGCCTCACGTGTTCGTTTCCGTTTTTACCTTTTGGGTACGGAACCCTAAAAAAAACATAAAATTGTTGACATATTTAAAAGCACCGTCATTTTTTTGACGGACGAGTCAAAAAAAATGACGGTTACAAAGAAAGTAGCGCCCTCATTTAATTTTCTACCGTTTATTATCGCAAATTCAAATTTCGAATCATGCCGTCTCTCTCTGTTTAATAATATTAGAGCGAGAGGTTACAGAGTACAGAGGTTACGGAATGACACGAACTTACTACACTACTTATCACCATCCTCAAACCAATTTCTGGCTTGGTATAGGCCTCCTCTCACGCCAAGAGGGCTTGAGCTGTTCTCAGTTCCGACTGGTTCCAATGCAGGCCCGGACACACCATTAATTGTTGTGTTGTGAGTTTTATCCGAAAAGCTCAAGGAAATGTGATTTCGCATATAAATTCCCAAAAACCTTAGCGGTGCGTGTATTAACGCAGTCCCTTTTTTAAACGCTTATTCTTGCTAATAATGGGGCAATTACACTGAGTTGATTGCCTAAACCGGTCGCCAAGCTTGTTTTACTACTTCATCCAACGAACGTCACCTTCACATTAGTACTGTCCATGTCCACCTATTTCCGAATGCGGCCGACCATCGTATTGGACACTGGTATCATGCATACGGCGATCGCCTCAGTGTAACTGACCCATTAGAAGTAAAATGCAAAGAAAACAACTGAATTAAAATGGTAACTGAATATAAAACGATTCCGAACTGAAAATATGACTAGATCTTTATATTATCTTCACTGGGTACTTCCGAAACTTAAATTGGAAGTTCGTATCATACCGTCTCGCTTACTCTAATATTACACACTATTAGTGCGAGTGCGACAGCACAATTCGATCTTCCAATTTCGGAGCACAGAAGCTAGCTTTTGAGGTTTCTGGGTCATATTTGAAGTCGATAGAACAGTTCAGCATCAAAAGTAACACGTATCTTTACGCGAAATTGATATAACCAAAAAAAATCTAATAGAAGCGCTTAGCGCCAAGGTTAAGGAGCGAAAATATGTATATCGCAAAGGGCAAAACTGGGAAATTTTTTAGGAGTAATGTTATAGGCGGTACGGCTAGCCATCCATCACTATTTTGATTCCCCTGTTGACCCCTGTCTGTGCCTTTGTGCACGTATCTCAGTGTTTGTCAAACTGTATTTGTCTTTCAACATGTAACTACCGTGAGGCCCAAACATATTTACAATAAACCGGATAACTCAAGTATAAAAGCCGAAGGAATGCTCCGACAATTGTTTCGGACTATTCCGTAGTCCTTCATCAGAGAGCGCTCGCCCCGAGCAGCGAAACGAACTCTGATGAAGGATAACGGACTAGTCCGAAACAATTGTCGGAGCATTCCTTCGGCTTATATACGTGAGTTATCCGGTTTGTTGTAATTATGTATTTGTCTTGTTTATTTTGCACAATAAAGAGTTTACATACATACATACCTATACGCCCACAATCATGCTACACGTGGCCGTCATCCTGTTACCTTAGCTCGGATAAAGACGATTCGCGTATTACTTTTGAAGCCGTACAAAACAAAAAGGTAAAAAAAAGCAACGAAAAAAAATTTACATAATTTATTTTAATCACCGGGTCGGCCGACACAGGCGACCCGCAATGCAACCCTCCCTTCGGGGCGGAACGTACGTACATGTCAATGAATAAATAGACTTACATACAGCTATGTACACAAAATGCATAATATGCTTAAATTAGAATGTGATGCGAGAATTCTCGGGGGATTGTCGACGCGGGCTCATCTCACGAGATCACGTCATATTAACGCCGAGGGACCGACTGGCGTACTCATAGACCACGTAGGATATCGATACGGCTGGGATCACCTTGATGAAGTTGGGGGTGATCCCCCGATAGAGCCCCAGGACGCCCTCGCGCTGCACTATGTCCCGGAAGACGCCGCGCATCGTCCCCTCTGCCACCTTAGCTGCCTTCTCTGTTGACAAGAGATTAAAGTACCTAAGTAATGAAAAGTGATATAAATAAATATCTTGGGACAATTGACCTAGTCCCAAACTAAGCAAAGCTTGTGATATGGGTACTAGACAACGGATAAACATACTTATAATAATATAGATAAATGTAAATCTAACTAATATTATAAATGCGAAAGTATGGATGGATGGATGGATGGATGTTTGTTAGTTTTCCCGATCTAGTGTTCCCGATGGCAACAAAGCCGAGCGGTGTGCGAATGAATTAACCGTCAGCTGTCAGTAGTGTTGTGTTGTGAAAGTTGTAAATGTCAAAGTGAAACCCGGAAGACAAGGTTTTTTATAATGGCAGTATTGGACCGGCCGCTGGACGTCATTTCCCGTTTTATATATTTTGCTAATTTTTCCAAAATTGTACGAAAAAATCCAAAAATATATTTTTTGTGTTCTACAAGTGTTTCTCTCGAAATAGTTTTTGATTTATGAATATAAAGAAATTTGTAATATTGTCAATTAGGACGTCATGGTAAGGGCCCAGTTAGCGTATTACGTAACTCGCTCGCGATCACCATCGTCTTCATTTTGACAGTTCATGTACGGGCTGACAATCGGCATCGGAATCAGCTAGCTGTCACATTCACACAAGAACTGTCAAAATGAACACGATGGCGATTGCGAGCGAGTTACGTAATAAACTTGCAGGTCTTGTTACCTTAGGCTGTCTACCCCGTAAAGGTTAAAGACGTGATTTATTGTATGTTCAAGTTAAAAAAGGCTTGTAAAGAAAGTTTGTACAAATGCCTCGATGAGAATAAATCGGCTTTACATTATTATAACTATGTAGTACGTAGACCGATCTGTTAAATGAGTGAGCCCGCGCGGCTGCGGGGCGCGGGGTAGGACGACAAAGGGGACCTCTCTCGGGAGGCGCTGAGCGAGGACTCATTTAAGTGGTCGGTCTATGTTCTTACCTGTCTTATTTGGTAAACAAAATTCTAACCTCAATGTGCAAACGAGCAATGGAACGCAGCATTCTTGGGGTCCGAATAACGGACCGGATTGAAAACACAGAGCTGCGTTCCAAAACTCGTATCGCTGACGTGGGTGTGAAGACTGCCAAGTTGAAGTGGGACTGGGCTGGACATGTCTGCCGAATGAATCCGGAGCGTTGGGCTAAAATTGCCACAGATTGGGTCCCTGACGACGGATATAGGAACAGAGGAAGACCAAAACGGAGATGGCGGGACGACCTGGATTACTATCTAGGGAAATGGCAGGAACACGCGGACCATAGGGAAGATTGGCGAAGAAGAGGAGAGGCCTTTGCCCAGCAATGGGACACGAAATAGGCTATTTAGATTAGATTAGATAGCTTATTACGTAACTCGCTCGCAATCGCCATCGTGTTCATTTTGAGAGTTCTAGCGCTAGCTGCTAGCTGATTCCGATGCCAATTGTCAGCCCATACATGAGCTGTCAAAATGAACACGATTACGATCGCGAGCGAGTTACGCAATAAGCCTGCTGAGGTAATATTTTGTACATAATTTTGCTGATATTTTATCTCCAGTTCCTTTATTTACGATGAAATATTTAAAAAAATTACAAAAATGAGACGTTTTGAGGTTAGAATTTTGTTTTCCAAATAGGACAGTTAAGAATGAAAATACCTTATCTAACTAATATTATAAATGCGATAGTATGGATGGATAGATGGAAGGATGGATGTTTGTTAGTTACTCAATCACGCCAGAACGGCCCAACGGATCTGGATGAAATTTGGCACATAGATAGAGAAAAGTCTCGAATAGCACGTATGCTACTTTTTATCCCGGAAAATTGCGTAGTTCCCGCGGGGTAGCGATAAACGAATTCTTTGCAGACGAAGTCGCTGGCAACAGCTAGTAGTAACATAAACACTAGTATTTACCTTGGGCTTGCAGCCTGGTCCGCACCAACGCCAGCGGGTAGGAGCACACCTGTCCCAGGGTACACGACGCACTGCCGCAAGCCAGCAGCAGCAGCATACCCGGCTGACTATTCTGATGGTATTTATGTATGTACTTCTTCTTCAGCGTCTCATAAACCGCTAGGTCTATACCCGCATACGGCACTATACCCAATATATTTGGAATGTAGCCTTTGTAAAAACACCGGAGGCCTTCGCGGGCGTATATTTTCTTGAACGCATCGGCTATGCCGCTGTATTGGCCGGTCTTGCGGAGCGCCAGCCGAGTCTTCAACACTTCCAATGGATAGATCACAGTCTGACTTATAGCTCCGGCTGTCGCACCCGCCGCGAATCTGAAAACATATATATTTTTATGAGAACCTTCTGACAATAACAATTACAACAAAAAAAGAATTAGAGACATAGGTCAAACCGTTCACGCGTGATGCCGTGACCAAGGGAAATAGGGATTCACTTTTATATAAATAGATAATATAGCTAGACTACATATTCTGTTCTGGAAGCAGGAAAATACAGAATGAGGCTACTTTTGATCCCGGAAAATTCCATTGTTCCCGTGGGATAGCGATATACATCTCAAAGGTCGTAGCTGCCTAGTGTCTCGACGTACATAATTATTTCAGAATCCATCAACATCAGTTAAGTCTAATTCTGCGCAAAGTCGCGAGCAGAAGCTAGTTTATAAATATTAGTAGGATTAAAAGGTTTACCATCATTTGCTAAACAACTTTTCACAAACTCATCATTTTATTTTCTACTAAAATATTGACTTTGAAAACGTATAAAACAAACCTCATCTAAACTAATGCGAGCCACACCTAAAGGTTTTAGATTTTCAAAAAAGCGGTCATCGGATATAAAAAGGTTGTCAAATGATGAGTTTGTGAAACGATGCATGTGCACTTGTTTAGAAGATGACTAGATCCCTTTTGAAACTCCCTACCTCTCATAGATCTCTAGCGGCTGGTTCTTCCTGTCGCCCAGTATGAGCCGCTTGACCTGCTCGTACGCGGCGAACTTGAGCGCCGACTCGGGCGCAATCTTGATCACGTTGATGCCGTTGCCCCGCCACAGGCCGGCCACGCCGCCCTCACTAATCATGCGCGCCAGGCACTTGCTCATGTTCTCACGCGTTGGGTTCACCTGGAACATAGAAACAGTATTGTTACTAAAGTCTTTTCATTCTGACTTGTCCTATTTGGTAAACAAAATTCTAACCTCAATGTACAATTTATTGTAAAGAATAAGGGGTATTATGTTATCAAATAAACCTGAGGCAATTTTATACATAATTTTGCTGATATTTTATCTCCAGTTCCTTTATTAACGATGAAATAGTTAAAAAATAACAAAAATGAGATGTTTTGAGGTTAGAATTTTGTTTACCAAATAGGACAGTTAAGAATGAAAAGACCTTAGTTATTAACATCTCTGTGATGTCCATTAGACCCCACTAACGGGGGCTATCGCGAGGGAATTTGCCACCAAAGGCGCTAGTGTCGCGTGAGCTCCAATAACGTTCACTTTTCACTGGTTTTACGGGTTTCGTGACATAAATTATTATTTCTTTCATAGCAATGAGTGCTCCATGATGCAACATTTAATTAAAAATAAATGTCTCTTGTCCAATATGAATACTAACATAGTCATAAGTAATTTAATAATAATTGGATCATTGTTGTCTGAAAGTGATCTTCGTGAAATTATCGCAAATATGGATTATTTGGCGTCAAATGTGAACGCTTTGAAACGGTTTTTTTTCCGGTACCTATCATGGTAAATGTCAAAGTGACAGATAAGGACAAACGATTACTAAGTTAGCAGAAGCCTATAGAGCGTTTATAAATAAGGGGGTTTGTGATTTGTTTATAGGCCATGCATGACTGTTGTTTGTGTTATAAACAAATAAATAGTTAACCAGTTGATGAAGTTACCTGAAGGAACACTTTGAGCCGGTCGAGCGGCGCTGTACACGTGCGGCTGAATGCGCCGGCGATCCCTCCGGCTAACAGATGCCTCCACCACTTGCCCGTTTGCAGCTCGCTTTGAGTGAAGTCATCGGGCACGTTCATATCCTCCCCGATGTCCAAATACTGCAACGGAAACGGTCGTGATAACTTTTTTTGAAGGTAAAGGGAATAGGGTTACGCATCTTTACATGTCAAATGTATTTTTTAAGTTTTAGCTGCCACTCGCTAATCCTGCCGCCAAGCAGCAGAACTTGGCTGTGTTAAGACGTGGTAAGACTGCCGGTGAAATTTTTAGCACGTGAGATAAAGTTAGAATCTTCTAGATGCTGGTGATACTAATATGTAGTTATGAGTTACGACGCTTCTAAATGACAGATTAATGACAGAAATGTAGACATTCGTCAGCTAGGTCAATAATATTTTTCAAACCAACTATACTGGCGGGTAGGTGAAATATAATTGATGGTATTTGGAACACCCCGTATTACTAGCATCGTAAAAGAACGCAACACGGTATAACAATAACTATGACAGAAACGATAAATAATAATAATAGGATAATGCTGAGTTTGGACCATTTCGTGCATTTTTTTTCATACCACGTCGGTGGCAAACAGGCGTACGGTCCGCCGATGGTAAGCGGCTACCGCAGCCTATGGACGCTTACAATACAAGTCCAAGGAACTAGGAACTTTAAAAATTTGTCCTTAGTAAGAATTATATTGTTATGAATAAACTTGTTCTTTCTTTCTTTCAAAGCAACTAAGTAAGGTCAAATATTAATTGTGTAAATATACCGTTTAGGAAATCAAAATCTTAGTTACACTAATCAATAACACTGGTGTCAATTGTCCCAAGATATTTATTTTATTTTATTTTTACTAATACGACTCTATTGTATCTTGTTCTATGTCCGTATCTGTACGCGATTAGTCCGAGCTATGATTATTAGCAAGAAATAAATATTCGAGGAAACGTTAATTCTATGAAACAGCAGTCACATCAAAATTGTCAATACACCTAGATAAATAAGAGCCAGTGAATATTTCCTTTTAGTTTTGTTCTGAGTCACCTGTCTGGGGCATTCAGGAAAACTAGGGCGGTTGCCAAAAATGTTATATACAAATTACTTAAATTACGAGATAAGAGTCCCACATAACATAAATAGAATACATTCTGCCCGGGCCAACACGGTGAAAGTAAATAAATAAATAACGATACCTCGGGGTTCAAAGGGCGTAAAAAAACGTTTTTTTTCTCTATAGTTGTTTAGAATTCATGCGACGAACGTTTGTTAAAACTTTAACCTTTTCGACGCCAACGACACGTATCAGCACCGCAGGTTCAACATCCATGACTTCAATACAAAAGCAACCTTCGTTCAACTGCGTTTAGATTCAATTTAAGGCATCGCTATAAAGAAGTCTGGAGTATGGGCGACGTCACTTGTATTTGACGTGGCGGCGACAAGGTTAATAACGCAAGATGAAGATCAGAAACGTTCAAATTCGTTCCGAACAAAGTACTCTATCCACGTAACAGAAAATGTACTCTGTTATCTTTTTATTATGTCGTAAAAACCATACGAATTATCTTTATACTCTTCAATATTGTTAATTTTCCATTACTGTTTAGAAAAACTATCCTTTATTCTACTAATTAGGAATACAACGGCAATGGCTACTCATACTAAACAAGGGATAGGCAATAGGTATGAAGATATTACGCTACATGAGCATAATACGGCAATGGGAAGGCACCAGAAGTCAGCCCGAAACCTATAAGCCTTTCAAGTAAAGTTTTGAGTTCAAACTCGTGATATTTCTATTCGAGGATCAATTAAAGGCAACCCGAGGGCTCAAGTACGAACCTGTTTTTCGTTTGTTACTAATCGTTCCTCTATTTACAACGAATAAAATACTCAAAAGGCTGACTATTGGTTCCGGGCTGACTTCTGATGCCTTCCCTTCATATTGGTTTCTAAGAATGGTTCCGAGACGGTGAAGCGTCTTAAAACAACTCTAATTAGAATATACGTAGAATGAGACTGGTACGATACACACTATGACTTCTTCCTCGTCCTCTTCTAATTTAAACATTATTTCCTCTTCTCTCAGTTTGAACATAATTTTCTGCTCTCTCTCTCGTAACGACAACAAGTATCTGAATATGTACGAGGTATGCATCTCTAGCTGATTAGCCTGTTAAAAATATATATAAGCCAAGGTTTAGATTAAGTCATGCTAACGGAATTACAACTTGATATATATCAATGTCCACGATTTTTTAGCCGATACGCTGCTAGTTGTATCACTTTTCACAAGATTATCCCCGAAACCTAGTACGTGAGATAGACCAAAAAATTCGTTATTATTTTCTGATTATTTGTAAATAAAAACACGCAAAAGTCGAGTCATATCACTAATCACAGGTGGCACAGGTTTAATTATGCGCGTACGAAGTCGCGGGTAACAGTAGCACTAGCACATGTTAAAGTAGCAATGATGATTTACCGTAATGTCCATGATTCTGTAACGATTCATCCTATTTTCCATATCGACGGTGAAAGCAATCACAGCTATATAATACTTCCAATACATGCTGTGCTGCCGTATTGTATCCAATGTAAATCTAATCAGGACGTGCGTTTTGTTATACATCTTTTATTTGGAATTTTGAACCCATCACGACGAGGTCGGCAGTGTGATCAAGTCTTGCGTCAGAGTCGGTCAAATTTGACAGACTGACAGTTGCCATAAACAAGGGATGGCCAAGTTATAAAAAGTATGAATTGCGAAAGTTTATTGAATGAGGCGTTATGGTACGGCACAAGTATTTTTAGCCTAAAGCCGAATTTACATTATGCAACTAATTTCGTGCAACTAGCATTACGTTGCGGCGTTTGATTAATCACTTTTGAAGCGTAAGCTTATCGGCCGAGCAATGTAATACTTGTTGCACGAAAATAGTTGCATTATGTGTATCTCATGAACTGTGATAGATAGTTGAAATTTTCACAGATGATGTATTTCTGTAGCCGCTATAACCAAATACTACATTTGTTTGACAAGTAACCAGTATAAAATGACCTCACACTGCCTACATTTTGCTTATAGGAGCGGGGCTCTGTTAACATTGGATTTATAATAAAAAAAAGACAAAACACTAAACGACAAACGTAGCATGATATTGGTGTTTTAGCTTGAATATTTATCCAACACTGTTTCCAAGAACACTACATATTTATAAACAGAGCTCTATGTCATTACTAATTAGGTATGTGGCCATTTGTCACCAACAGAGCATCCGCCGGTCCCAATCTAGTGGAAACCGGATCCATCCGGAAATGGAAAGTGGCCTACGCGTTTGCAAAATTGTTTGTGGCATTGATAGAGTAATTAGAAAGTTGAGGTTTAGAGATGCACAATCGAATACTCAAGGATCTATTACGTTACGAAGCAGAAGTACGTCTTATAAGACGAGACGAGACTTGTACTTCTGCGTATATTATACCAAGTGAGGTTATTTTCGAGTTCGTAATGTAATGTGTTCGTAATGTGAGGTCAGGAGTACCCGAAACCGACGAGCACGTATGAAGAGATTGATGAATGTGGATGAAGCGAAAGAGGTGTGTCAGAATAGTAGCAAGTGGAACAAAGTAGTCTCTGCCTACCTCTATGGGAAAGAGGCGTGACTGTATATATGTATGTAATGTAAAATGATTTGTCACTTGTCAGCGACTATTGTCGCGTTGGTAAAATGGGTCTGCTGAAACATTCCGGAATTATTCTGAGCTTGTATAAAGCTTGCAATAAAAATAAGGTACCTTTACAAGAATAGGTACAAGAATAGGGATCATCATCAATTGATGAAAACGAAATTCTGTTCAGTTCGCCAGTTAGATTATCAAAGAATATCGCACACGTATTTTTTCTTTCGTTAGTCAAACAAACAATGACAAAGACGAAGCACGTAAAAGTTCGGGAGTTCCTCGTGACGTCACGTCTCAGTAAATATACCAAGACGTGACGTCATGCGAGATTTCAACTCGACATACCTCCGTATTGTTTTAATTACAAAAATAAAAAAAACTTCATGATAAATTTACTTGAAGTCATATAAAAAGTCATCATCCTTAATAGGTTGAAATGAATGTGTCCCTTTCGTACTTGTCAGGTTAAAACAGGACAGCACATACTGCAGACTGCACAGAACTAGTATATACAATTACTAGGAAAATACCTAATCAAATGGAACGTACACGTGTTGGACTTCGATCTGCATATTGTAATAAAAGTACGTATAGTTATAGTAGCGGATATTATTACGTTGATAATATAATAACAATATTTAAATTTGTGAGAACTAGCACCAAAGAATTGTCGCTGGCTAGCACAGCTTGCCAATCTCAGTTTGTGATGGCTTGGTAATAAGTTAAGAGCTATCGTCGTTTTTTTTCTTTTTGTCTCCGTCGCTTAGTTTGTCCCTTAACCCGGCCAATAAGGACAACCTTAACGGTGTTCTTAGATATAGGCCATACACAATTTCGAGCCCCAAATATTGGCAGTGGCGCTATATTAAACATGATGTATATGACTTCATGTTGAATACATAATTATGAATATGCGTAATGTTAGTGTAAGTTTTGGTTGCAATGCAACGCAACGAGCCAACAAACTTCTTGAATGCGTTTGTGTCATGTGTCAAAAACTGTAACAGTTTGTTCACTTTACCTATAGTTTATATATAGTGATGATGATAACTGTCATATTTTCTCTGTTGATAAGGAAGATTTTCAAATAGTATTAGACACGTATTTGAAATGTCGCATGACGTCACGTATTGGTGAAATTTTTACTAAGTGACGTCACGAGCCACTCCCGAACTTTGACTCGCTCTATCTCTGTCATTTTTTGTTTGATTGACGAAAGAAAAAATACGTGACCAGTATTTTTGATAATTTAACTGACAGACTAATATTTAGTTTTTTTTACCCCATCTCTATTGAGAAGTTAATGCTGACGTTTATAAGTCGTTTAATGTATAAAACTTTTATACCCCAACCTACTACAGTTACATACAACCTTGTCAAATGAGTTAGCCTTTCGTCTATCCGAACGTGCGACATTGACCCCGATAGGCAGCCTTCGCAATGCCTCTAATATTATGAAAGAAAAGATTGTGAACCGGAGTCTTGAACTTAAATGAAATAACTTCAAAGGTGGTCTGAGTGTTAATTTCTCGTTTCAAAAAACGTTTCGAACGTGCTTCCCCCCTTAATTATATTACTTGACTAGCTGTTGCCTGCGACTTCGCGCAGAATCAATTATTATAGCCTATGCCACTCACAAAATAATGTGTCTTACCTTTGCTAAAAGAATTTTCAAAATCGGTTCTGTAGGCTTATTGTCTAACTGGCTCGCAATCGCCATCGTGTTCATTTTGACAGATCTTGTATGAATGTGACAGCTAGCTGATTCCGATGCCAATTGTCAGCCCATACATTAACTGTCACAATGAAGACGATGGTGATCGCGAGCGAGTTAGACAATAAGCCTACTGTACACCCAGAGAACCCCTACAAACTCACAAACTTTACCTCTTTATAATAAAAGTACAGATGACTTTAAGTTAAGGCGAACGAAAGAGTTTACTTCTGAAATAACTTTAATTTTAAATTTACGCTAGACAATGGCTCCATTAAGAAGACGTAGAAATATCAGAATCTCTTAATTGTTCGGCGAATTCACGCACCCGTGTCGTGATCCATTTGTCAGATGTAGTGTAGTCATACAATAGATAACCTAACACGCCGAATCTGTCATACGTTTCAGAATGGTTCGGTCATTCTCAAATGACGTGCTCTGTCTAATTGCCACGTCACTTTTTACCATCTGTTCGAAGAGTGACAACGGAGCGCATAAAACTGGGGAACGGCGCGGTTAACCCAAATTTACATTATGCAACTAATTTCGTGCAACTAGCATTACATTGCTCGGCCGGTAACCTAACGCTTCTAAAGTGATTAATCAAACGCCGCAGTGTAATGCTAGTTGCATGAAATTAGTTGCATATTCGGCTTTATCCTCTAAATTTTGTGGTCTGTCTAATATTAATTCGTATCTTTTTTTAATACAACAAATATTTACAGTAGCAAAAGGACGAAGGATAGCATAAAATTCCAATAAACAATGTTTTTTAATTGGTCATTGACATGAGCGGTACTGACAATCTATAGTGCCTAACAGGGGCCTTACCATGACCTCGTAATGCGATTCAATTCAGACTCAGTTCACCTGTCATTTTTAGTATGGATCTGACAGCGAGCGAACTTAAACTGAATTGGAAATGAATTGCATTAAGACGTCATGGTAAGCCCCCAGTACACACACTATTGCCATATATAAGCTGTTTGTAGCAACTAGCAACACCATCTCAGGGTCAAATAGAGAGTCGACTGGCTCAACAGCTGGACGGCTAGCACAAGTACGCGCGAAGCTGTATCGCACGCAAGACTACCCGTGTTTCACTTACTGGGGCCTTACCATGATGTCTTAATGCTATTAACTTCCGATTCAGTTTAGGTTCGATCGTTGTTAGATACATATTAAAAATTACAGCTAAAACCTGAACTGAGTCGGAATTTAATGGCTTAAGACGTCAAGGCAAGGCCCCTGTTCACTCTAGAAACTGGTAGTGTTCGCGCGCGATACAGCTCTCGGCGCGCGCTCTTGTCACACGGCGGCCACGACGTAGAAAATCCGCGTTCTGGAATGAACACAGGCACGACGTCGTCTGTACACGCGTCAATGTATGCGTAAGATACACAGGGCTGTGGCTGTCTATCGCAAAAACCTAGTACTATAAGTACTACCAATGACATAAATATAGGTACTTAAAATGAAGATATGGCTTAGATGTGTGCAAATAAAAATGTACTTAATCGTGATCTATTTATTTAAACTTACTTAAAATGTGTTTGTCTGTGTATTTAAGCATTATTATTTTCAATTACAATAGATGTACGACAACAAACTTAAGCGAATGATTCTGTAGTTATTTCGTGTATTAATCGCGATAATTTCAGAAAGCATTAATTTTCTAATGTTTTATAAAATGAAGTAAGTAGGATAGGTTCCTGAACTTGTGACGTGCGGCCGACATACATCGCGTTGCGAGCCCTACTAGTTGCCAGCAGCTTTCCGGCAGACTGCGCTTGAGGGGTGGGGTAACTCGAATCGGTGCGGGGCGGAGCGTGGCCATTCTGTACGTTAGTACTATTATATATTCTGTGCTCTTGTGCTAGCCGTGATTAGCGAGACGTAAATTCCAACTAACATGTCAAAGAACAAACGACGCATTAATGATAACTGTAGTTTCCTGTCGTAATGTAGGCTGGGGACGTCCAAGCGGCGCTTCCGTTATATTTCACACTTCTGCGAAATATAGGCGGCGGGTACGTAATTATTTGCATTTGTAATCTTCTTGATAACGTTCATTATCATATTATCAGGCGTCACTGCGTTGTTAAAATACTACGTTATTAAAAGATGTCGCTTCAACGTCGAAGGTCGATTGAGTTTGATAATGCTTATAGGACGTGCTCCCGGGAATTCCCGATACTAAAAAGTACCAGAAATCCTGGGAATTTTCAAACAAACTAAGCTAATAATAACTAACTGTAATGAAAGTTTTCACATAAAAAAACGCCTCGAACGCGTTGACGTATACTGTCTTAGGTAAAATTAGCGCCACTTGCGTATCAAAACGGCAAACTGTTCTTATAGTATTTGAAATTTTAACGAGTTTTGAGACAGAAAACTTACACTACGCATACTGGTACCGGTACTGGCTGAAAAAATACCGGTTCTTCGGTTCCTTCGGTACTGAACATGGCGTCTAGAGTCGGCAAGTAGTGAGGTTCGGATACTGTGAGAAAGTTTTAACGTGATCCAGAAAAAAAAAAACAAGTAAGTATACCTTATCTGCTCATTAATTGATACTTGGTATACAATACTTTATAATATTTGGAGGTATGAGCGACTTCGACCTTTCACAGTGCGCAAGCGCACCGTTGTCCGCCTGCTGCCGACCGTTGGACTTGACTGTCATTTTTCCAATTCAAAATGCCGCGAAGGCCGTGCGATAATGTACGTGTTTTCTTAACTATTTACCACTATATTAGACTATTAACTTAATGAAGCACGTGTCGACAATTTGAAAGTCTGACGACGACAAGTAATGATCTCATCATAGAAACAAATATAAAGGCACATAACGCCTCTTTTAAGGCCTTCGTAAACAAACTAATTTCATCTAAATTCCTAGGTACTTAATCATTCATTGTGTGCAATTAGCATCACATCTCAGGAATTTCGAAGGATCGTACTTGACACATACATACATACATATCGTCACGCCTCTTTCCCACAGGGGTAGGCAGAGACTACTTTGTTCCACTTGCTACGATCCTGACACACCTCTTTCGCTTCAGCCACATTCATCAATCTCTTGATACATGCTCGTCGGTTTTGGGTACTCTTGACCTGGCCTTTTTCCAAAACGTCCCCAATTTGATCACGGAACGTCCTTGATCTCACGACATTTTATAAAAAGGATAATTATAAAGAACTTTTAAATGAAGTTGTCTGTTTACAAAAGCGTAAGAATGGATTGGAACGGACTGCAGCAAACGAGACCTAGATATTTCTGGAATAAACATCCTATCTATGGCCAGTAGGTACGTTACTGTAATCCCCTTTCAGTTTATGGCATGACTCACTGATAAACTCACAAGTACCACACTTCAGTCTAAAAAGGGCTATGATTAAAATAAACAAAACAACGCTGCTACGGGGTAAAGTAGCGTCTGTCGTAGTGGCAGCGTTTTTGACAGGAGTAGTATGCTTAGTGTAGGTTTTCGGTCACAAAATACATCTCGAACGCGTTTGCGTTAAAATGTCAAATACTATGAGAACAATTTGTTGCCGTTTCGATCCGCAAGTGGCGCTGCCAATTTTTCCATAGTAATTGAGGCGTTTACGTGAACGCGTTCGAGACGTTTTTATATGCGAAAACTTACACTAGAGGGTCTGAGCCTCTAGTGTAAGTTTTAGGCACGACAAACGTCTCGAACACGTTCGCGTTAACGATTCAATTACTAAGGGAAAATGAACAGCGCCACAAGCGGAACGAAACGACAACTAAAATTTCTCATAGTATTTGACATATTAACGCAAACGCGGTCGAGACGTATTTTGTGACTGAAAACCTACACTAAGCATACTGTAGGCTTATTGTCTAACTCGCTCGCAATCGCCATCGTGTTCATTTTGACAGTTCATGTATGGGCTGACAATTGGCATCGGAATCAGCTAGCTGTCACATCCATACAAGAACTGTCAAAATGAACACGACGACGATTGCGAGCGAGTGTCATATATGTATAATACATACGGTATTAAAGGTGTTTCTCCATTTTTAAACAAAAAATACGTTGAAAAATCTTAACAGCAGTCTTCAATTTAACCATCGTAACCGCGCTGAAATATTATACTATATTTTGCAATAGAGTTTGTTTGTAACAATTACAGCAGCCGTATGACGAACCAAAAAACCCCGACAAAATAATTCGGTTAATTCATTACATTACTTTTGCTCTCAACTTTCCTGCGAGTTCTGTTATTACAGTACTACGCAACCGAGCGACACGACGGTCAGTTACCTAACACTATACATTGCTGGCATAGGTAACAACCGCTGCGCTATTGCGCGTGCCGACTGCGTAATGAACAGAGCAGCTTGCCGCGTTCTTTGACGCCGCGCGTATTCGTGCCGGGGCGTCACTCGGTGTAAAATCCCGCGATACGCGAATCGACGCGCCGTGACGTCACGCGGCGCCGCGTCATATTATCACACGTATTGTGCTAATAGGGCTGCCTTTACCTTATGGTATGGTATGTCAAATTGACAATCAAGGATCGTATTTCAAACATGTGATATGGATCGCGATATGTGTCGAACACGCGATAATATTGACCGTTTGGTCCATGCCTATTACGCGTTCAACTTTCGAATACAAAGTATTTACCGTCGCTGTGCCCAAGAATTTCACACAATGACCTGTCACTATTCGTCTGTTGGTCGCGTGTGAATATTTGCCGTCCTCCTCCCGTCTCATCTGTGCAAGCGCGAGCATAATATGTACGTGCAAGTGAGAGACAGTGACAAATAGTGACATAGGTAATTTCTAAACGACACTGAAAATTAGAACACATAGAAAAATCCGAAAAGTAAAGCTATGGCCGGGAACATAGTGACATAGGTATAATTGTACGAAAATCTTCTTGCTGCATTTTACTGATGTACAACGTTTGTGTAATCGCAAGCTTTTCTGCTGACGGTAGTTTTTAAGTAAGTCTACAAAAGCAAATCAAATTCCAGTACAATAATAAAATTCGACAAAATTGTTACTTGTTCAGACTCCGATATTCGATTTTCGAAGTTCGTTACGTGCCATTCCGCTTACACTAATAAATAATCCTACTACTATTATAAAGGCGAAAGTATGGATGTATGGATGTATGGATGTTTGTTACTCTTTCACGCCAGTACGGCTTAACGGATCTGGATAAAATTTGGAACAGACATAGTTTATGATTTGGAATAACACATAAGCTACTTTTTATCCCGGAAAATTGCGTAGTTCCCGCGGGATAGCGATAAACGAATTCTTTGCAGACGAAGTTGCGGGCAACAGCTAGTCATTTATATGAGAGAGGGACGATCAATTTTTAAATTTGCCGCGCTTCCTGTCTCAACTTTTTCCAGCCAGCCAGGCTCTAAAAAGCCAGTGTTAAATTATAAAGTAAACATATGACATCAAAGCTACAACTGTTGCACTCCCGCGTCACACACAACACGCCGTGACACCCGCGTCAGTGTATTTTCTTTCTGTTAGCTTGGCAACCCTGAACGTTCTATGCAAACATGCGTTTAAACTTTTTAAAGACGTCATTCGATTGTCTATAGATACAAAAATCGATACAGCAATCGAAAGTTAGTTACGAGGGAACCCTATAAATTCGTATTTCGGAGAACATGTATATTAATGAATCAGGAATACCGCTATACGAGTAGTTTGCAGACGTACATTTTCCTTATATGTCTACTATGTCAGAATAGTTCAAAAATCAATCCGAATTTCTCATAACTTTTTTTCTATTTATTGACGTTCTTAAAATTTAGAATTACGACCTTAATACTTTGCTATAAATTTTTAAAAAAATTCACATTTTATAGCATGGATACTGTGTCATCGTGATACTGGTATGTCGATATAGGACCGTGGATATCAAAACAACCGTATCAATATTATGTGATATGGATCGCGATATGTCTGGATTATACGACAATATTGACCGTCTGATCCGCAATAAGTTATAAGAGATATCGTTATAAAGTACAGCAATTTTAATAAATTGCTGGGCGCCCTAAGCTTTTTCGTATACTATACGCGTAATTACATAACCCATTCTGATATATTGTATCTAAACAGGTTAAATTTTGTCCGCTTGTTAGTTTAACCCGAATCGTTATCTTGTTGAAATTGCAGTTTCGTGATAATTTTGATAAAGTCGGGTACGGACCAACCGAAGCTATCGGCGGTTGGTGTTTACCCTGTAGGCTTATTGTCTAACTCGCTTGCAATCGCCATCGTGTTCATTTTGACAGTTCTTGTATGAATGTGACAGCTAGCTGATTCCGATGCCAACTGTCAGCCTGTACATGAATTGTCAAAATGAAGACGATGGCGATTGCGAGCGAGTTAGACAATAAGCCTACTGATCTGATACTCTGTAAACAAACCACGTTCCCGGATACAGGGGTGTGATAACTTGACCCCTCTTTGGCAGGCATCGTATGGAGACAAGGGTCTCGTGTTGTTGGTCGTGCAACCAATTGACTAGACACATGACTCCGTGTTATAACTACGGGAGGACGTGTCAGATTATGTCAAACCCATATCACTTCGCGATCAGTTTCTTTTACAGAATCTCACTAAATCGCAGCATCTCTGTGGAACCTTTTCACGTTAATTTTTCTGGAAGATGTAACGGTAGACAGTACTGCACTTCAGTATTGCATGTGCAGAGAAAAGGTTCCACAATGCTACGAGATTGAGTTTCTTCGAGTGTATGTAATCGACGTTATCTACATCTATCGCTGGTGTAATTTTTTGTTACAAACGTTTCGAACGCGTCCGTGGTTTGTTCAGAGTACAGCTGTTTGGACATTCGATTGACAAAATTATAAAATTCGCACAGCATAGTTCAATAGCGGCATAATAATAAAAACGTACGTATTTCTCTATTATACATACTAACATGAAACACAGTTATTCCTCAACTGTAAGTCGAAACCCAATTTTAATCGCCGATTGTAACTCAACATTCAAGCACCGCAAGAACAATCCAACCATTGTGTTTCTCGCTTTATGACCCCCGTTTTAATCCCGTTAGACAAGGATAAACAATAATGGTTATGCCGTGAATGTCTCGCTTGGTAACTACACTATTATTTCATTTCCAAAAACAGTAATTTATTCTACACAAAAGATTCAATAAGCCGCCAGAAGGATCAGTGAAGTCACAAAATAACAATGATTCAACTAATTTCGTGGTCCAATGCAGATGGTTCCTGTTTTAACAGCTTAACTATTGTTCATCGCATTACAAAAGTCAGGTAGATAATTTGGGGTACAGAGAAATGATTCTAAAGAAAAATCTAACATGTTTGTGAAGTTACTTGCGGTGGTCATTTCATTTGGGAGCTCTTTGTTTGACCGAATTGTTTAGTCTAAATAATGTTTGGTCGAATGATGGTTTCGTCGAAAATTTCAGCTCGTTCCCCGTACATAACCATACATGTTACATAACCGGCACTGGTAAAACCGCTAAGCCGCGAATATGTTTGTTTTAATTTAGAAATAGTCTTTATTTTACCTTAGAATGTCCTGGTATTGTAAATTAGTTATGTACGGGGAAATAAGCTCATCTCTTTCGTACACCTTCGCAAAGCTGAGCAGCGCCGTTGAAAAATTTAGTATTTCGCTTCATAATCGCATGCCCAAACGCAGTTCAAAATTGTCACGAAACCATTTAAAAATTCGATTCGACCGCCGTAATGTCATTCATAATTGTAGCATTTGTGGCCGACTCGCTCCAAAGGTCGCCCGTTTCCCTAGCAACAGCCGGCACGTGGTCGCGCATTCCTCTAGTGCGAAAGAGAGCGTACGCACGAACGAAAAATAAAATCTGACAGCATGCCAGTTCAGAAACGCATCTTTGCAACTTTGAATGGGTTCCAAAACGACACGTGTGACGTACGAACCTACGGATGAAAGTTCTAAATGGGAATGGTTCTAGAATATATGCGGTTTGTATTTGTACCTTCAAGACCCACTCCCAAACATCGTAGTATGAGTCCATATCCATTGTAGAGGTGTCGCTTGAGCAGTCCGAGGTGGTAGATAGTCTACGTCAGTTGCGAGTTGCGAGTCTAGTCGGTCCTATGCACCGTGCACTGCTGCCAGCTGTCTGCGCGTGGACTGCGGGCACGGCCAGGGTTAGCACTAATTTAGAATGCATTTACCTTTGCCAAACATCGCCGAAACACGATCAGGAAATCCTCGAAAACGTCCCCCGTGCCGACGGTCAGTTCCTCCAATTCCAGAGACATTATTAAATCTAGTTTACTTTAGTAAATAAGACAAATTTTAAATTAACTTATGTAAGAAATCACAGATTGTTTTACTTTGGACTATCAGATCCTATTTAACTATTTCGAGTGCGCGAAACGCTACGAGAGCGCGTACATCGGTGCCAACGGTTGGTATCACACTGACAGCTCGCCTGGCCGAGCCGCTTGCCGCGATATTTCGTCATCCAGTCAAACCGCTCGGCGGCGGTCTAAGCCCCTGTACCACGAGATTTCTCCAACAGAAACGACACCAAACCACCCACAGCCCGCGCGGCGTTAACACACATCCAGCATTACAGTGGTAGAGGGCTAACAGCTGATAAAAAGACGATGAGGTCGAAACGCAAGTTCACTGGGGGCTCGGCCGGCAATACGAATCGCGATATGAGATATGGTTCGGTGGCAACAGTTTGGTATTCGAACAATGTGAACGAAGGTGAAAGCGATACTAGAAACTCCAACGTTCTGTAGCTGGTGGATACGTTACGTTATATGAATGGACCATTTATGTAAGATGTTTTTACAAAATCATCAACCGAATGAGAAATTCAACGATTAGATACAAGAGTGGTCTGTTCTTAAATCTCGACTTGCGTTTGATATTCTTAAAAGCTGCCATTATGTTCGCGTTAAATGATGTCGTAATTAACCGATAAAGTAAAGTAGAAGCAGAGTGAAAAGTATTTATTAATAATATGCGAAAGGTTACGATGTGTTTGTTTAGCAGCCACTAGACTCAGGGCCTGTGTCGCGGAGTCTAGATACAGTTATAACAATAAAGGACAAATATAACAATACGAAAGGTTAAGTTTCGCAGATATGCTCAGAATCGACCAATCATATCAATTGAATCCACGTCCCACTCTTATAAGACTCTTAACTTATCCTGCTTAAAAAAATAAGTTACTCATACAATTTAAGACAACATTCTAGCACCATCTCTTAGAGTACCTATTTGGGTAGCAGCGTGTTCAAAATGAGATCCACAAAAAAAAAGTGACGGGTAGCACTCCGGGAGTGCCGGCAGAAGTGTAAACAGCAGCTTAGATTAGATTTTAATGTTGTAACCTCCATAACGCTCAAAACGCGTACCATACTGGCCGCATACAAAAAATAAAAAAAAACGTAGTTATTATCTATATTGACAGACCTCTAACAATGTAACAATAAAGGTAATCGCGGTTCACATCCCGTTTATAATATTTCGAATGAACTTAACCGTGAATCATTAAAAACTCTTACTCTAACAATGTGCTGATGTCCCAGTAGTTTTCAAAATAAGCTCTTAGAGGATCTGATATCCTGGTACTTAAACTCTCCCTCCTTCTTACGCCTGACGCGAGTTTCACATTTTTACCCATCTCAAAAAGCGCTCGACGCCGCTAAAGATGTTTCCATTTCAAAAACTAGTTCTTTAACAACAGATGGCCCTGCTACAACGTTTGTTATAAACATACCTACTCGAAGGATGCCGGTCAGTTTTACAAAGTGTTTTTTTAATAATTAAATATGTGTAAGTATTATAGTAATTACGAGTTCGCCGGATGGATACAGGAACCGTGTAGTACCTACAAGTCAACAAAGTTGGCAAACAGACTAATTAACCAAATAGAAAGAACAATCAGGTGTTGTCGCAGGTGGCTTGCATTGCATTGTTGTTCGTTGACGAAGCCGTGACGTGCAAATGAAACGGTTACAAAAAGTCATGATATGAAAGAATACGAGGTGTATTAGAACTATTGGATATTTATTTACAGCGGGTGGTTGAGGTAGACTGAACAGCCGTATTATCATTTAAATTTTTGATTGAAAATTTTGTCCCGCATTTGATGCGGTTCGCGGTTCACTTTGAATATCGATCAACGTAATTATGGAAACACTAGCTGTTGCCTGCGACTTCGTCTGCAAAGAATTCGTTTATCGCAATTCCGCGGGACTTTTCCGGGATAAAAAGTAGCCTATGTGCTATTCCAGAATTTTCTCTATCTATATGCCGAATTTCATCCAGATTCGTTGGGCCGTTCTGGCGTGATTGAGTAACAAACAAACATCCATCCATCCATACTTTCGCATTTATAGTATTAGTTAGATTTTGTCAGCTATTCAAAGATCCTAAAGCACATCTACTGGGCTATTATGTCGAACTAAACTCAACAACCTGCTGATATATTCCAGTACATTTTTAAGAGACCCTGTGTACTCTTGACATGACTTGTCGCTTTAGATCAGAGATGAGCGTGAAGTGTATATAGGTGCTTATCCACTAGAGGCTGCCTCGGGTCGAGCGGCTGCCTCGAACCGAGGCCGCCCAAGTGGAGACGCTGCCTCAACGTCTCAGGCAGCGTCTCCACTTGCGTGGCCTCGGAGCGAGGCAGCCGCTCGACCCAAAGCTGCCTCTAGTGGATAAGCGACTTAAACCAAAACATTACAGTGGAACCATTTTTTAAAGCAACCATAGCTGCGTCTCAATCATCGTCACATCGCTTTTTCGTCACTGGCTGTTTGGCATGCTTCCTTAGCAAGTTACATCAGAAGAAAAATTGCGGAAGCATAGATATTTATAGTTTGTACACGCGGTGGCGCGGCACGCGACTACTATTAGATAGTTTAGTAAATGAGCCAACGAATTTGTTGATACAATGTGGTTTGTTGTCTTTGTTTGTCCATCTTTGTACGCATACGTAGCAACGTAGTTGAGTGGAAATTGCAACTCGACTCCAAGTCAAGCAATATAGGCCAGAAGAACGTAATTATATGAGTTGAGTAACTCATTGTGTGAACGAAGCAGGAGTTTGGTATAAAACTAGAATTACGCGACTCACAACTCAGAAAATTACGCTCGTGCCTCTCCCTAGATATGTGCGCCATTAACTGTCACAGCTTTGACAGCAAGTCACGTGTACAATTATTATTATTATGAGCCTATTGCGTCCCACTGCTGAGCAAAGGCCTCCCAACGCTTCCACTGCTCCCGTAGGCTTATTGTCTAACTCTCTCGCAATCGCCATGGTGTTCATTTTGACAGTTCTTGTATGAATGTGACAGCTAGCTGATTCCGATGACAATTGTCAGCCAATACATGAACTGTCCAAATGAACACGATGGCGATTGCGTGCGAGTTAGACAATAAGCCTCCCGGTCTGCTGCGGTAAGTGTCCAGTCCTTCAAGAAGGCGTCCAACTCGTCCCCCCATCGCCGTCTAGGTCTGCCGGGCCGCCGCTTTGAGTTAGTGGGACCCCACTTGGCCCATGGCTGCAAATGGCAACACTTTAGGTAAGAATCTTTTTAGTTCCGTTTGCATTCGTTTCCTGTTCCTCGTCGGGCTGCAAGCGCGGATCCAGAGGACTTATTGTCTAACGCTCCTAACACAATCGCTATCACTATCACCATCTCTTTCTATCAAGCGATAAAGGATGAGGGTAGAGAGAGAGGATTAGGCAATCTTAGCTCATTTCACTTGCTTTTTCTGTCAGAAAAGTGAAACCTCATCGATCCTACTAATATTATAAATGCGAAAGTTTGTGACGATGTGACGACGTGAGTGAGTGAGTGTGTATGTTTGTTCCTTCTTCACGCTAAAACGACTGGACTGATTTAGATAAAATATGGAACGAAGATAGCTGGTACCCTAGATTAAAACATAGGTTACTTTTATCCCGGAAAATAGCATAGTTCCCGGGGGATAGCCATAAACATTTCAAATGCTAATTCTACGCAGAAGAAGTCGCGGGTAGAAGCTAGTTACTAATAAATTTACATCTTAGGCCGGATCGCGTAATACAACATAATTATCTATGTAGTGTGAATCACTTGCTTGTAAGTACATACGTAGACACTGATTAGGCTTGATAATTAACAAAAATTGTAATCCGATTACAAGTTGTGTCAAAATTACCCTCTAAATTTGGTTTGATCGTCATATCCACTTGAGTGAAGTCAAACAGCCTTATTCATAAAAAATCCTTAATTGAGGTTTGATCAGTCGATTAGTTAACAGGTTAACAGACTGATTAAGCTTATTTGACAGTTGTTAAAAAGTATGATTCATAAACGCTTGCTAGCAGTCTGTTAGCTAATGAGCTGCTGATGGATGGATTAGACGCGTTATGCTGTCACCTTGACAAATCATAGACCAAAAATGGCCTTTTAGCGAATTAAAAAAAAAAGTTGACAGCAGTGGCAGCGAATTAGCGGGAAACCAGCGAATTAAGACGACAGACTAGGCAGTGTGGATCAAGTTTCCTTTACCTTTCCCGGAGGGAATAAAAACTTAAAACAAAAAAAACTGTCTTGCGTATGGTTTTGCTCTTGTCAAAATCAGCTGTTCACACGTGTGGCGGCCATTTTGTGAGTTAGCAGAGAGATTAAGTAGGGTCTACGGTCCTCTAACTTTCGGAAGACTTAACAGACCCTTGATGGACTGATTAGCGCTAATTGACGTTTATGAATCATGTTTTTTTGCATCGGTCCTATAGCGAGCTTATAGCCAGCCTCTAACTTTTTATGAATAAGGCTGAAAAACTTTAGTGGTCGCCGAGGGACTTTATAAATTTTGATAAAAATGTTAAGCACCCTAAGGGTGTTATATCGGCCGTCGATTGAAGACATCGATCGATTATAGAATGGAACAGTCGACATCTATAGATAGTTTCTACAGGTGGCGGCACGTAAGTCGAACTTGGTGTACGCCCGCCAGCTTCGATCAAGAATGACTAGATGTCAGATCGACGCAAAAACTACGTTTTGACAAATAACGCTTCACTTGTGGGGTGAGTCTCTATTTTGTTTAGTCCCATCCAAACACCGCCAATGTAAACACGTTTCAGAATGCCGCAGTGTGCGTTCATAAACTGCAAAAATAATTACCGTAAAAGTAATTTATCTTGACGTGTCTCACTTTTGGCAGAATAATGCATACTTTAAGCTTTAAAACAACAAATAATATGAAAATTCGACCAAAATAACCCATTCTAAAAGTACACTACGAAAAGTACGCGCGTGTTTGGCCAAGGTTGGGCCAATACACACGCGCCAACTTATGTTTAACAGAACAGTAGATGCATGGAGTAGATTTTTATAGTAACATTTTTAATTCTTTATATCATATTACCAGAACTAAAAAATGCTATAACACTGCCTTCGATCAACAATATTGCCGTTAATTGCAGATTCACGTCAAACACGAATATAATATTACAGGGCCCTTACAGGGTTTGATCTTGTATCCTGGTATCTTGCATCAAAGCTAATAAATGTCTTGTCTTGTCTCGAAAAAATACCAACAATAAAATAAGTAAGTATTAATCCTAGCTAAAATATATAAATATTGGCGTCTACCTCTTTTCACAGGGAATACTTACAATGGTTTAATCAGATCATAGCATAAAAATTTGAAATGTTGTCAATTTGATTAAATAAATAGATACATAAAAATAAATAGCTTGGGACAAATTACACCAATTGACCCGGTCCCAAACTAAGCAAAGCTAAATTTAGGTAATTGTGAATTTTGATATTTACTAATCACTTAGTTAACTTAATTTACTTAATTGTTTATACTATAGACAATTAGACTCTATAGGTACATTTCATTTCACATCAATATTTTGTATTTGTAAATTTGTTTGTGTTATCAATTTCTGTCAAATAAAAAAATGACTGTCGTATATAATTGCGACTCCATTGTTAACCTGTTCCTAGAATTACATCTTTTTAAAACGAAGGTAGTTCTTTTGTTTATCGAACGCTTACGGTCGTCTCGTTTAATCTATTTGTATCTTTGTGGTTTAGACTTAAGGTTCATTTTAAGTTAATTTAGAAGGTAAAACAGATATAGCTATAAGTATAAGCGACACGGCCACTTTTTCGCTTTGATTTTGTATGGGACCTTAAATCTAGTTGTATTCTTGATCAAAGCCCGCCAGCGACACCCGCAATCCCCCGCGACTAGAGGTGAGACGTACTAGGCAAAATGCGTACCAAGTCTTCCGAGTACGCGTCCCCAAAAGACTAGATCCAAAGACTAGCTCCACGAGTATTTACGAGTACGCGTCTCAATGAGTAAATTACGGACTTTCCGTACGTATTCGTCTTGCGAGTATGGGCGTCTTGCGAGTACGGGCACCTTGCGAGTACGGTACGGGCGTCTTGCAAGTAAGGGAGTTTTGATTTGACGTTGCAATTAAAGTACAGGAACCTACCTCCAACACCAACAGTACATAATTAATACACAACACAGTCTTAAATGTTTGGCAAGGAACAAACATCTTATTTTCTTTCAAAAATTCAAATTGTACAAAGTCAAAACAGGCATCACACACATCCAAACAAACATTTTATCAAAGAAAATCAACTCTCATTTCTCAAGCATTAGGATCATTATTCAAGGAATATATTGGTGTTTTATCCTAGCTGCAGCTAGATCGTCGCCGTTCGCTAAGTGACCCAAGCCCTTCCGAATGAATCCGAATAAAACCGAACGCTCGTACGTTGAATGAAGTGCCTACGAGTACCAGGACGGTTAAGAGTCTTGCGAATATCGCGTATCGAGTTCTGGTTGCGCGTCGCGTACGCGTATGATATTAAGTCGCCTAGTCGCGCCGTACTCCTAAATACTCTTACGCTAAAAGACGCCCAAGCAGGAACGCGTACTTACGCGTCCACGGCGAAACCAGTTCCAAAAACCAGTTCCAGTAAATACGACATCTCACCTCTACCCGCGACTCCCTCGCGATACCTTATTTTCGACTACTCCGCATCAACGGTCATCGTTCGACTTACGTGCCGGCACTTGTACTAGACCAACGCTACCACACCAATCGATCGATGTCGATCGATGGTATCGAACAACGTCGATCGATTGGTTTATCCGTCGATCAGCCACGGCTATCACACCAATCGGTCGTAATCGTAATCACACCCTAATACGTTCTATATTTAAATTTTTCGAGTTGCCAGATGATAAAGGTTTGGCGACGAGTTTGTGAAATGACGCATTTGTGAAGTTTTTACTCTTCCTCCTTTTTTTAGCTTCCTTTCCAGACTTATCCAATCATTCAGTCACATTGCAAGCCGATAGTCCTCGTCAAACGTTGTGTAAAACAACGTGTTTGTAAACTTGTGACTGTTTATTGATACGGCTGCAATGCACGTGCCCAGGCGCAGGTCTACGCGGTGTCGTGACTGGAAACGTGCTCGTTAGGTACGTCAGATTGGCTGAAAATAGCGCGAGCGAGTACCTAAAATGGACGGGTATTTTGCTAAAAAAATATCACAATTAATCGTTATACAAACGTCTATTTTTATTTTTAGCGTGATTTGTCTTAAGTTATTTTTAAGTTGGCTTTTGTTTATATAAATACATTTGTAATTATTTAAAATTGTATTGCGATATAGCGGGGAAATGCTGCCAGCATCTATGGCTCAATGCCGCGGCGGAGTATAAAATATGACGACCGGATGGTCTAGCTAGTGGTTAGAGAACCTGACTATGAAGCTTGAGGCCCCGGGTTCGATACCCGGCCGGGCCGATATTTGTATGAAAAATACGAATGTTTGTTCTCGAGTCTTGGATGTTTAACATGTATTTAAGTATTATATTTATCTATATAAGTATGTTTATCCGTTGTCTAGTGCCCATATCACAAGCTTTGCTTAGTTTGGGACTAGGTCAACTAGTGTCAATTGTCCCAAGATATTTATTTATTTATTATTATTTATTAGTAAGTACATATATACTTTTTTAGATTTATTTTAGCTTTAGTGTAATTAATGTATTAATTTATCTTGTACATTATATTTAACAATCGCTTTATGATAATGCTTTTATTTGTAAATACAGTTATTCCATTACAGTGTTTAGTCGCACTAATTCAAGCACCTGCTGAAACATTCCAGGGGCCTTACCATGTCGTCTTAATGTGATTCAATTCGGATTCAGTTCGCGCTCGCTTTCAGATCCTACAAAAAATGACAGCAACCTGAACTGAGTCGGAAATAATCGCATTAATCTAAGACACCGTATAATGGATTCAAAGTTAACTCCGTCGTCGTATGGCCTGAACAACCGAAAACTGCTTAGTTCCAGAATCAATTAATGCAAGGATGACATCACCAGCGTAAGCTTCCGAGTCTTGAGATGCTTATGTCGGGATTGCAAACAGCAATTCTCTATTCCAATACATTTTCAACGCCTATGTAAGTATACCGATTGCATCTATGGTATTTTCATTGTGAACTGTCCTATTTGGTAAACAAAATCCTAACCTCAAAACATTTTTGATATTTTTTAACTATTTTCATCGTAAATAAAGGAACTGGAGAGAAAATATCAGCAAAATTATTCTTTACAAAAATTATTATAATACACCTTATTCTTTACAAAAATTTGCACATTGAGGTTAGAATTTTGTTTGCCAAATAGGACGGTTAAGATTAAGAATGAAAAGACCTTAAATTCCCTCACACTTGTATGCAATTAGCATTACATCCGCCGGAATCTTGAAGGATCACGCATGACATCTCACGCCATTTTAAAACAATTATATTATTCACATGAACTTGCAGTGCTTCTGGTTTCTTAATTTATTTGATAGTTGCCGTATCCTGAATAAACATGAATGAAAAATAATATTGTTAAGTTTAAGAGCAAATGCAACAGCTATCGAGCATCGCTGTCCAAACTACGCGCTCTCATCTCAAATAATATACTTTTTACTCATGTATATTAGAAACACGGCAACTGTCAAATATATTAAGGAACCAGAAGCACTATCAAGCCTGACTGAGAAATATAAAGACGCTGTCAAGGAGTCGCCACTAGTCGATTTTTAAACTGTGTTACGTAATGTCTAATTGCGAAAATAGTTCCTTAATTTTCCGCATATGAGGGTTTTTATATTTCTGGTCAGGCTTTAGCAGTAATTGTTTGATTACAAAAGCGTTAAAATGGATTGGAACGGACTATACTCAGAGTTTTAGACGATCTTTCGTCATTTCGCCATGGAAGACATGGCATGACGGGATTGCTGCTTATTTAAGTGCAGCCAACTATGACTGGGAATTTTAGAGTTCCGTACCTCATTCGGCAAAACAGTTTCAGTTAGTAGTATATATATAATGAGGTTTAAAGTTTAACGAGTAGTAGGTAGTCGACTAATTTATAAAATGTACATACGTGGAGAAGTAAAAATTAAATTTTAATAAAATTTACATTGACTTAGAGGAAATTGTTAGTTGTCTAAAACAGGTAGTAATTATAAGTTTATGAATCATAAAATATAATAGAAATATAAATATTAATAATGTTCATAGCATCGGTCTATTGTGACAGGCATCTACGGAACCAGAAAAGATCATAAAAAATCTCAAGTTATAAGTTATAAATGGTTTAAAGTCTAAACTAAATAACCACACTACGTTTTGTATAGGTACTCATATATTTATAGAAGACGAGTGACCACATAAACTATTTTTTATAAGTGTGTAGTGTACCTAATTTTGTTACAATACTTTATCATTACAAGTGCTTGTAACACATAATTCTATGTTCAAATCGATAAGCATTTTACAATTATGATGCAATCGTTTTCAGCAAACCGTCTTGGGCACTCGAAACTCGAAGTGATACCTTTTATAGCGCTGATAACGTTTCGCGACTCACTGTTATTGTTTTTCAAGATTATGTTTACGGTTAAGAGTTCACTATGTGTGCTAGATTTAACTGGTTTATGTTTTGTCATGCTTCGTTGGCTGCGAGCATAGTGGAGCAACCTATATTATATAGGCGACCCCCCACTGCTGCGAACGCTGTCCACGGACACGCTATATAGATGCCATCCACGTGGGTCGGGTCATTTCGTGCGTAGCGTGTGCGTGCTGTGGAGACCGCCTACATTTCGATACGGAACGAATATGTACCCACGTTCGTAGCGGTGACAGTGGGGCGTCGACATAATGGTTTCTTTTGTGTATTATTTGAGTCTCTAGTGTAAGTTTTGATAAAGCAAAGTCTTGAACGGGTTCGAGTTGACGTCTCATTACAAAGCCGGGTACTCTTGCGAGGTGTAACGCTTGGGTTTTTGGTACTTGACTTTAAGCACTATATAATCTGTCTAAAAACTGCAAGGCCTCTGGAGGCTAGGGAGTAGGGATAGCGGACGGCGACTTACGTAATTAATGTAAGACATTTCTAAATCTATTATCATTCCGTAATGTTGACAAAACTAAGACATTGATCCGCATAAGTAATCGTAGGTACTACGATAAAATCGTTCTTGAACCTTCTATCTTTTCGTCTTGGTCAATGTTCGATAACTGTTATACAACTTTTTTGTGTCATCGATGTTATCACACCATGAAAGTTGCCAAACTAAGTTGTTTTTTATTTTTTACCTATTTATGTGTATTTAAACCAATGAGTTCTTGTATAGCGAGCCCACAATCATGCTAGTTTCCTATAGGTTCTGTCTACCACCCCGTTAGTTTATAGTGTATATTTACGATATTCCTGAATGGGCAGTGACGTTACTATAAGGGTGGCAGGACTGGCATAATGCTACGGGCCTCTATACTTCATTTAATTTAGGATGAGAAACCACAATAATGTTAAATTGCGGCTCGTGAACTGTAATCTCTTTACGATTTGTACTACAGTAACAATTGACGCAATTGGCATTAAAACAATTTTATTTTGCGGCTGCCAAACTATTGCACTGTACTGTTTGCTAGGTAAGAAATAGTTGACCAGCCGCAATATAATGTTATTGTGGTTTCTCATTCTAAATTAAATAAAGTGTAGCTTTACGGGGCTAACTGGCTTAGTCTAGGGCACAAGAAACGATGCACTTATTGACAATACATATAAAGAAGTGCATAGTCTCTTAAAATTCCTAGGACCTGTAGGCTTATTGTCTAACTCGCTCGCAATCGCCATCGTGTTCATTTTGACAGTTCTTGTATGAATGTGACAGCTAACTGATTCCGATGCCAATTGTCAGCCCATACATGAACTGTCAAAATGAACACGATGGCGATTGCGAGCGAGTTAGACAATAAGCCTTCTGATGTATTTGATACGGGCCCCAGACGTTATAGTTATGCAAATGGCAACTACTTTTTTTACAGCTAGGAAGGCAAGAAAGTTGGCCACCTGTTGGCAACAGTTTTATTAGTTGTGATGTATTCAGCTTTCAGGCTTCTTTCGGGTTGATTTGCTTAGGCTAAGTATATGTATTTTTTTTTGTGTTGTTTAAAGGATCCACTGAAAAACAGCGTCGCAGCACCTGGTGCTCCGACACATGCTGAGTTGGAATCCCATTTCAAAACAACAAACAATTTTGTTATCTATTAGGCATGGAACTCTTCTGAATACAAACTGTAATTATACTATTGTTGTTGTTGAGCAATAAATATTTCTTTCTTTCTTTCTTTCTTTCAGTTGAAACTTAACATGTTACCTATCCCAAATTCGTGTGTACAAATAAAATGAAACGGAACGATGACAAAGACATAAAGCTTAGTCGATATCTATAAGAGACAACGAAACTTGAGTTTCCGGGTTCAAATTCCAGTAATCCGGAATAAGAATGTTTGTATTTAAGTCAGGGCCGTCTTTAAACTATTTGAGGCCCTGGGCACATTAGGATCATGGGGCCCCTATGACCTAAATATCGGTTATCATTTGGTAATCTGGCAGGAACTAGGGGGCCCCATTCGATCGCGGGGCCCTGGGCACGTGCCCATAGTGCCCAGTGGAGAAGAGGGGCCTGATTTAAGTCATAGATGTTATTTATAATAAACATTTAAAATATTATATATGTATCAAACTATGATACAGTAGCCATGACATGAGCTGCTTAGTTTGACTAGAACAATTGGTGTTACACGATATTTATTTGTTTATTTTATTGATAATGACTCACATAATGATGACAATGTCTATTAATGGATAGGTACTAAAAACCTCTAGTATCAAACTCGAAGTTTAATGGCATAACAATAGTTTGACGGTTGCTTCCAAAACCACTAATTACGTAACGAAAATAAATATCGATCAACTAATGAATGTCCAAAGAGCTGGCAGAAATCTGTCGACGAATAGTATCGTCTATAGACCGACCGCTTAAATGAGTCCTCGCCCGCGCGGCACAGGGGCGCGGGGTAGGACGACAAAGGGGACCGAGAGGTGCGGGCGGGTAGTGCGCCTGCCGCCCGCACCTCTCTCGGCCCCCGCATCCACCGCAATCCCGCGATCTTAATTGTCTAACTCGCTCGCAATCGCCATCGTGTTCATTTTGACAGTTCATGTATGGGCTGACAATTGGCATCGGAATCAGCTAGCTGTCACATTCATACAAGAACTGTCAAAATTAACACGATGGCGATTGCAAGCGAGTTAGACAATAAGCGTACTGGTCGTCGCTCCATCTTGTTGGAGGCCTACCAACAGCTCGTCTCCCGGTCCGCGGACGCCATTCGAGAACCTTTTGACCCCATCGGCCATCGGTCCTGCGAGCAATGCCCCGCCCACTGCCACTTCAGTTTCGCATTTCTTCGGGGTGTCCGTTACAATGCACAAATACTTCTCAATGGAATTGGCAAACGATTCAAGACATTAAACCAGAGGTTCCCAAACTCTTTTGTTCCATAGATCACTTTCAAAATTTTGCTGGATCCGGTGGACCCCCTGCAGCTACATTACCACTAATTTCTAAACTAAATCTCGAAAAAAAAATTAAGATTAGCTCTATAATCTATGGAAACTTGCGTTGTTGCTGAGTTTCAACGATAAATTAACAGTTTTCGAAAAAATTGGTTAGAATTGATTGCTTGATAGGGTTAATTATTCGAAAATAAAGTCGACTAATTTTCAATTATATTATATTTTTGTGCTGCGAGTGACTCCATCCTACTTTACTTTCTTGAAATCTACAATGACTCACAGCACAAGAACCAATCAATTCTCACAAATTTTATTCAATTTTCATGCACCCCCGCTTGCGATTGTGGACCCCCATTTTTGGTCACGCCCAACGTAGACCCCCGTCGAGTCTTCCGTGGACCCCTGGGGGTCCACCTGGACCACTTTGGGAACTACTGCATTAAACTCTCAGTTTAATACCCAATTGTATTCATCTTTGATTTTAATTGTCAGTATCGCGGGATTTCCATTGTCACGGGGAAAACCAGGAATGTGTTTTTAAGTGACAACTGTTTACTTAAATCGTTCACTATTACACCATAACTTGACATTTTGGTTTTGCCAGCCATTCTCGCTCTCACCTCCGGAGCTAGCAGGGTTCGCCGCTGACGGATACGTCAAGGAGGACATGATGATGACGATAACTTTACATTAGGGGTGCGAGTCGGGTTACCTTCGCGTGTAGTCAAGAGCTGCGGTTCGTTTTTGGATCCGTCCGAGGGGAAGAGCAGTGCTTGGTCCGGTGCACCCTGGGCTTCGGTTAATGATTTCCTGGCGGTCTCCGTGGGATATCATTGTCCGTTGGCTAAGAGCCCGACAGGGGGGGGAGGGGGTCGTTTGACCGTGTTCTACCGTACAACGTTGCCGACATTTTTGTCACAAGATTTTGGAATACTGTATTTTTTACTTTGACATTGGCGAAATCATCGCATCGATCGATGGGGCCATATTATTAAAAGAAGAAGAAGAAGAACTTTACATTAATAAATTATAGTCGTTTTCGAGCTGCTCTTGAGGGTATACACCAGTTGTGGGCAATCTTTTCTCATGGCGGGCCAGAAAATTACAGGGCCTTACCATGACGTCCTAATTCCGACTCAGTTCAAGTTTTAGCTGTCACTTTTAGTATGAATCTGACAGCGAGCGAACCTAAACTGAATCGCATTAAGACGTCATGGTAAGGCCCCTGATATTCAGAGAAGGGCCAAAATTATACCAAAATGCAATTTTTTTGACACATGACGGGATTGTTCATTTTTTTACAACATACCCTGATTTGAAAACCATTTCGAAGTATGGGGCTTGCGAATTATTTTATCTTACTGGCGTTCAAAAATACTCAAGGATTACGGATATTTTGCAAAAAAATTGTTTGACCTTTATTCGACCTTACCGAGCGGCTGTTGGTAGTTCTATATATGTGGCAAAAAATAAATCGGCAAATATCTAGTTTGTCTATTAAATTTATATGTCAACTAGTAATCAGTGTCACCCAATGTCAGTAAAGTAAATATTGTTTTGTTGAAAACTTAAAATTGTCGGTCGATTTAAAACGAAATAATGGAAGTTATAGAAAATGCTTCGTTCCAACCTGAAATAATGACTCTAAAAACAGCTCCAAAACAATAGTTCGCACGCATCCGAGCAGATTTAAGAGAAAAGTGGTGTCTCGAAGTAAATGTTGAATACTTCAAAGTGTATGAGAACACAATATTTTTGCGAGGATCATTTCGATATAAGTAGGTACCAAAACACAATGCCACATACTTCCACATTCATAAATTTTCAACTCATTATAACCATGATCAGGATTTAACGCAACATACAATAAGTTATATTTGATATTGAGATGACAATCACAACAGTTATGACAACTATTTTTTTTTTAATTTCCAAAGGATTGTGGGAAAATTGCCTATTTCAGCCGCCGTATATAATTTACGAAAAGTCGTATCTGATTTTTTTAAACAATTATATTAATTAAATTAAGCCATGAAATGACAAAATATTCAAATTAGTTTCTTAAAGTGCTCCATATTTTCTAAAAAAAATATAAAATGGAGGGGTTAAAAAAAATGAACAATCCCAAGACTTGAGGCCGAGTGTGGTAGATAGGCAGAACGGAGGCAGAATAGGTAGATCTACTTAAAAGTTAGTAGATGTGACAACCTCCTTAGTCCCTATTATAGCACCTAAGCAATTCACTTCTGTTGTTGACACGCCCTAGTGTACACAATGTAAGGCGAGATTCGATTGTAACCGCCGCGGGACCGCAATTTCACTGAGTGGAAAGCAACTCGAGATTCCCTTGAGGCTCGTTGTACACAAGGTAAAAGCAGAACTATGTTGTACTAGCTTTTGCCCGCGACTTCGTCCGCGTAGATTTCATTTATTGACAAAAGTCACATATTGCTTTGCATATTGGAACCGGGCACTTAACACTTTAAACTTTAAATGACGATAACTTTTTGCTGACCTTAGATTTCATAAAATAAAGCCAATAAGTTGCCCTGATATAAGTGTTAACTATTTGTGAAAAACGCAATAAAATCCGTTGAGTAATTTGGAGATTAGCAAACACATACAATACATACATACAGAGAAACAAAAATTATAAAATATACTTTTTTGTGTTATATTTATATTCCTCTCCCCTAATTGTTATCACGTATAGATAAATGGACCACCGAAAGAATTCCGTTATTTTCTCCCATTTGTGAATCTATACACGAGATCAAATCCATCTGTTGGTAAATAAACATTATAGTGCCCTCAAATGACCCGCAGTATTGACCCTGTCGCCTAGTTAAAGAAATATATTATGGTGACGCGATAGAATATTCCGCTGTAAACAACAGTCATATGACGCTGCGCACACTCCCCCTGAGCATACAACATAAACCATAGACATTATAGACCATCCTAAACCATTTTAACCATAGATTTTAACGCTTTTGTCAACAAAAAGTCCCCCCCCCCCCCCAAATAGCAATGCACCAAAGAGATACCAAAGTTGCAAAATTTCCTAATGGAATGTTCTCAGAATTTTAATTTTACTCACTCAGAAGTAGGTAAGGTACTCTTTACTTTAAACTTCGACCAATCGTTTTACGGCACGGCTAGCATGGGAGCGTGCAAGAGCTCTTTCTAGGACGAACAGTAAGAAAAAGACAGACACAGCTCTCGCGCTCTCTCGTGTGCCTGCCAGCTACGTTTTAGCGGTCAGTTTTGACACTTCTAGTATGGATCTGACAGCGATCGATCCAACTTTGTTTCGGAATTGAATCGCATTTAAGACGTCAAAAAAAAGCCGTGGTAGCCTAGTGGTTTAACCTATTTCCTCTCAAGCAGAAGTGGTCATATCCCGGGCTTACAGCCATCTTGCACCACTGAGTTTTTCGGAATTCATGTGCGATATCCCATTTGAAATTCGCCATGAGCTTTTCGTTGAAGGAAAACTGAAAAAGGGGTGTGTGAAGTTCCCGATCCGCACCGGGCCCGCGTGGGAACTATAGCCCAAGCCCACTTATTTTAAGAGGAGGCCTGTGCCCAGCAGTGGGACGTATTACCATGACCACACACTTTTGGACGGCTGTTGATATTAAGTATAAAGGGGGCATAATGCTCTAAATTGTAGAGATTGCATATAAACAAAATGTCCGGACCGGACTCATTCTAGCCGCATTTCTTATCGATCATTTTAACAGATTTGAACTAGAAACGGAGGTTCAGAGTTTAATTGGCCCAATTAAAACGCATCCGTCAATTAATTATCACATAAATATTATTCTTCATCACAGACACAGTAATTTATAAGGTAAACTAAGTTTCGCTCGCGACTTTGTCTGCAAAGTCTCGCGACATCTCGCGGTAATTTTGCACTTTTTCAGTATAAGTTTCTGTCATTTTTAATACAAGCTTTTTGCTGACTGTATTGCATTCTTATCCGTCCTACGTAATGTGCACCAAATTTCAAGTCAATCGGACCAACCGTTGAAGAGTTCCCTCCTGCGCAAACGGTCCTGGCTGGGTCACCAGTACGCTTATTGTCTAACTCGCTCGCGATCGCCATCGTGTTCATTTTGACAGTTCACGTATGGGCTGACAATTGGCATCGGAATCAGCTAGCTGTCACATTCATACAAGAACTGTCAAAATGAACACGATGGCGATCGCGAGCGAGTTAGACAATAAGCCTGTAGAACTCAACTACCAGATTATTGTATTGTCAACTGAGTTACTCGAGTCTGCGCACTACCCCCCCGCACCTCTCTCGACCCCCTTGGTCGTCTTACCCCGCGTCCCTGTGCCTCGCGGGCGCGGACTCATTTAAGCGGTCATTCTATAATGGCTTACGTCAATACATCGAATACAACCAATACATATATTTGCTTTTGCAACTAGAACATACGTCACATTCGTAAATAGTAACATAACATAGTGTGGTGTAAGTAAATGACGCAGACGCTAACACATAGTACATGCTGTGTCGTTGACATGGCTTCTGCAGTGTTTACATTTCGATACAACACAACGTGAAGATTTATTGTATTATGTTAAATTTAGAGCAGCATTGAGGAAATAATCAAATAGTATACGGGCTATCCTATTCTGCATCATATTAGTGATTTATCACATAGTTATGATTTATGATATGACTATAACCATTAATTAAACATTTTAACCCCCCCCGCCTAAAACTGTTGTTAAGTAATTTGTTTATTCATATAGCAACATTTAGAAATGTCATAACTGTCAAAACTTTAGTTTCGCCTCTTCTCGGTTTGTAGTCGTGTCGCTGTCATCGTATCTTAAAGTTCGCGCCATACATATTTCGTAGAATCACGGTTAAGTTCAAATCAAAAGATTTATTCTTATAATATTGTCGTCAGAGTGTAAAACCATCATCATCAAGTGCTTTGCGAACTCAGGAGGATACTTCAGCCGCTCAAGGAATGGTGAATGATCTCGACCGCTTAATATGGCCTCAGTTCTAATCGTACCCCCGCCGCTTTGAACTTGACGTGGCCTCATGAAACCCCTCAACATTTAACCTTAGGCGGCGAGGTAAGGCAAGAGGCCTTCCACCTTCGCCTGCCGGAATGTGTAGGACGAAATTAGACTATAGTTTAGAACATTGTATACATGTCGCAGGCGGATTGTAGTGAGCCACCGTATTACATCACGGCTAGCCGTTTTGAATGACAGGCCGTTTTGCAATGCGGCGGTTCAACGATTAGCTAGATTGTCATTCTTCAATAAGTCGGCCTACGTTCAGCCGCATCGTACTACTATCACCAAATAACATCCAAAAAAGAAATAAAGATGGATTTTTAGTGGATAGGTTAGGTTAGGTTGGAATTTCGTCAAGGCCGAAGGCCCAAACTGAGCGGAAATAGGAGCGAAGTGAAGCGGAGCTCCGTCGACTGAACTAAATACTGTCAAAGCGGCGGCTAATGACTCGCTGTATTACATTACGGCTAGCCGTGTAGAAGAACGTATGGCGCCGAATACATTCCGGCGGATTTTCATTCAGTCGCTTTCAATCCGGCTAACCGTTGAACCGCCGCATTGCAAAACGACCAAAACGGCTAGGCATATTATAATAGGCAGATTACTACAATCCACCTGCGACATATATATACACTGCAAGTTAAATAAAATCTTGTAACAAACAAACAGGTGCGAGTCAGAAAACAAATATAAATAAATACAAATATGAAGTAGTGCAGCAAAATTTAATATTGTTTTGTGCATTTTAGAAAAATGAGGCAAGCACATCAAGAAATAACCCTCCTGGCGCAGTCGGGTAAAAAGATTACTTATACTAAGTGTATCGAATGTGTAAATAAATTCTTTATACTAGAAATTTAGTATAGATTCAGTTCCAGAGAAGGTCGTAGGGATTGTTTTGATCCTGGAAAATCGCATAACAGGGGAATAATACACTGACTAGCAAAAATAGCGGGTCACTTTCCATACAAACTTCAATCAAAGTGACTCGTTATTTTTGCACGTGAGTATATTAAGACACACACACGAGGGTAAGAGATAGAGAGAGGTATTGCGCTATAGTATAAGTGCATGCTATATTGAGTACGCGTGCGTTTGCTCTTGGTTATACGACCTCGTCAAACTTGATAATGGATTTGAAAGCCAATGGTATGGCTTCTAGGGTAATGCCAAGGGCGATTGTTTGAACAACGCCTGCAATATGGCGGTAGCTATGGGTTACCAATTGCGAGTAGGTGTAAGAATCACCAGGGCATGATAATAGGAATGATGTTTTTAAAATGAAAACTTGTTTAGCGGCGCTGAGCACTTTTTGGGATAGGTAAAAAATGTTAAACTCGCGTCAGGCGTAAGACGGAGAGAGAGTTTAAGTAGGTACCAGGATATCAGGATCCTCTAAGAGCTTATTTTGAAACACGAATGAAGCTAGAGTCGCCTTTGGTTTTTTAAGTGTACGTTGATTTCGTCGCTTTAACTTATGTGCGTTTGGCCTAGTGGTAAAGGTGTGGAATAACAGTGTGTTCTCTCAGGTGACCGCAGTGTCCGCAGTTCAAATCTCATGTATTTTTTTTCTTTTTCTTCTTGCGCGAGTGTGGGTCTGTGTAATCACTTCTGCTGGTCCTCCCGGAGTGCTACCCGGTGTTTTTTTGGCTAAAAGGTAGCTTACCAAAAAGTTATGGAGATACCGAGGTGAAATGTCGCATGACGTCATGTCTTGGTGCAATTTTTACTTAATGACGTCATTCCCGAACTTTGACGCGCTCTATCTCTGTCATTTTTCGTTTGATTGACGAAAGAAAAAATACGTGTCCGATATTTTTTGATAATCTAACGGACGGACTAAATAGAATTTCATTTTTATCGCAAAACCGAGGCAGTCCTGGGACGGAGTTTAAGTGTAAAAGGTTACAGACCCCTGTCAAATAGCGTTAGGGATTGAGTAGGTCGTGAGCGCGTAAGTGCTGTATGGGTGTGTCTGTCAATTGAGTGCGTAACGCGTTAACGGAAGCTGTAATGCGGCTTGATAGTGGTAGTCGTCACAGATCGCGTGACCTCAAGTGTTTGGTCCTTAATAATTGACAATACAGGATGTGACGCATTACTTGAAGGTTGAAGGCCAAGGAGCAGCACCGAAATTCGATTTTCGAAGTTCGTGTCGTACCGTCCTTCTCACTCTCAAATTAATGAGCGGGACGGCACCAAACCAACTTCGAAAATCGAATTACACAGTATGAGGTCAAGTTGGGGCAATTACACTGAGTCGCCTAATGTTTGTATCAAACTAGGTATAGGTAAAACCTAAGTAAATGACCTGGGCCCTATTTTATAAAGCTACGAGTTACAATTTACAAGCGGAAGTCTCTTTCTGACCCTATGTGTTAGATAGAGACTTCCGCTTGTAAATTGTAATTTGTAGCTTTATAAAATAGGGCCCTGTTGTATGTAGTAGTGTACATACAGAACTGATATGGGACTTAAGTCATTTTTCTAATTTGGAACGTCAATTTGTCTAATCGCACACATTACTCACACTTAGGTACAGTCGCCATCAGATATATCGTAGCGGGCGAGGTCCTCAAATATTTCGGAGCAGCATTAAATTTCAATAAATTCGTTACACTAGATATGGTTAATAACATCGGAACACGCAATCCGTCATAAATATAAGAACAGCGACTTTTCAATAAATACAGGACGTTCAATGAGCTAAAAATATCAGGAAGCACATATCGTCAAAGGTATCGAAACAGTCAGGCTGACCACAAATATCGGAACATATGTGGAAAATAAACCTTACGTATATAATAATAGATTCGAATTTCAAACAAAATACAAATAAGGCTCAAACGTCATGCCAAATTGAAATATTATGTCACCTATATAGTGCACGCGTCTGCATGCATAATTCACTGTGTTAGTAACATAAAACCTTTTTTGTTGTATAATGTGTAAATTGTTACTGGCCACTAAATTGCCAAATACTTTTTTTACGAATAAAATTTCTCTTCTTCTGCTGTTATAAGTCAAAGCATGTAGTTCTATTTTATAAAACTAATTTCATTATAAACACACTGTAATTTAAACTGTTTGTCACAAAGTTAAGGTATATTTTCAAAAAATGTTCCGATCTTTATGGTCATCCTGTCTGCATCGATACCTTTGACGATCTGTGACGTCCCGATTTAATTGAAAAGTCGCTGCTACTTTATTTATGACTAATTGCGTGTTCTGATGTTATTAACCTTAGAGTGTAACGAATTTATTGAAATTTAAGGCTGCTCCGAATTATTTGAGGACCTCGCCCGCTACGATATATCTGATGGCGACTGTACAACAGGTCATTTACTTAAGTTTTCCATCGATTGGCCTATGAACGTCTTGATTCACATTAGTTTGTCTGCAAACTTCGGCTACCAAAATATAAAAATATCATAAAAGTAATATCGGTATAGAAATACAGAAAATATAAGAATTTTAAACTATTAATTAGACAACGATAGAAAAAGAGATCCGACATGTCATGTGACGTCACAAACACTACGCCCATGTAAAACTCCATATTAAATTAGGTTTTTCTAGAAAGAGATACAGAAAACGTTAAATGGTTTACATCTCGGTTATTGTTTGTTATATAAATGAGCTTTTATTAAAGCCATTCAGAATGACGCAAATTTCCTGTGCTTAGTTTTATTAACACGGATTATAAAAAACCAAAGAAAACAGTTTAATAAAATTATAAAAAAATCTAGCGATGTGGCTGTTGGCTCCCGATTGCGTTGATCTTAGATGAAGATTTTAATTTCGCACATAAACTCATTTTATGCAGCCTACAATATCTTAAACACAAACTTTATAAACATGAGAAGTGAACAATAAATTGCGTTGCGCCCGAATTCAAAATTGAACCAATAAAAGATGTAGTTATATTGTCATAAATTGCGTAATGTATCGGAATGGAAAGCAAATAAACATGTTTTTCTACTGCTGTACTACCATCTGTGATTTAAATAATGACGAACACTATTATAAGAACATACATAATAGACTTTGGGTAAGTCTTTTTTTTCTATTCCCTCGAAAAGCACTTGTTGAGTTATTTTGCTGTTAAATCGCTCCATCGTTACTCTGCCAGCCGTAGACTGCCAGACTCTATGACATATTACTAACTAATCAGTTTTATATATAGTATGTCATAGGGTCATAGGCCAGACCTAAGTTTTTTACGCGATCAACATTAAATTTACGATGAAAACGCATGACTACCAACTTAACGAACTATTTTATTCATATGGTTTTTTTATAGAACTAAAACTTTCTGAACTAAATGCATACTCGTAGCTGTCAATATAAAAAACAAGATTTTTTAATAAAGTCACTGGCAAGTTTTGGCTAAATACGCCAAGAACGCAAGGCTATAAAAAAAGTAAACGTTAATCAAAAACAAAGTATACCATAAACTAACTTCCAATTTGGTCGTTTGTCGTTTTCATGTTTCCAGCTCGTGTCTTGACTTATTTGTTAGGCCTACGTTTTAGCTGTCATTTTCAGTATGGATCTGACAGCGAGCGAACCTGAACTGAATCGGAATTGAATCGCATTAAGACGTCACGGCAACCCCCTTGTAGGCGGATGGACTTGGTCTACTTCTGCTACGCATGCCACACATTACGATGTTATGATGGGAGAGTGGAGTATTCGTAATGGAGGCAGTGTTCGTCGGGTAAAAATTAACAGCCTTATTCATAAAAAATCCTTAATTGAGGTTTGATCAGTGAACTAAGTGAGTTAACAGCATGGACGTAATACAATAAACGGGACTGAGCACTCGCAGCTGAAAAACGAGCAGAGCGAGATAGTTCGTAGGGAGGAGTGTGTCCCTTTCTAACAGGGTGACAATAAGATTTTTGCAATGTGGGACAAAATTCGATCCTGCAATCATTCTGCTAATTGTTTATTATGAACACTGAAGTTTTTCATTGGCTATGGAAATAAATCCTACTTGTCCTACTAATCCTACTCCTACTAATCCTTCCTACTTTCCTACTAATATTATAAATGCGAAAGTTTGTGAAACTATACTTGTTGAACTTGTTCTGTTCTTTTACCGCAGAAAGAAGAAGAGAATTCACTCAGAAACGCCAATTAACATTATCATAAATTTAACAAAAAGGTAAAACCAACAAAAAATAATGTACAGCAGTAAGGAGACACAATACACGAATTCATTGTCAACATAGTTGTTAGGAGGGTTACCATTACAAATAAAAAAGCAGACTAGACAAAAAGATATCTTTTATTATTTATTTAATACAACGAAATACGCTAACTTAAAACTCTTAAAATAACATGAAAATAATATTTTAATGGTGTTTCAACGTAGTCTTTTTTAAGCCAAACTTTTTGATCAAAAGCATTTTTTTAGGCTGGCAAGATGAAAGAACGAGACACTCCTCCCTTGTCGCTATCCCTCTCGGCGCAGATTAGCCTCTGTCTACGGCGCAACATAAAAACATACTTTCTTCCCTTGTAATATGGTTCATTTTCGTAAATACAAATTTTCAGAGTACTCAGTCCTGCTTATTGTATTAAGTCCATGGTTAACAGACCGATTAAGCTTATTTGACAGTTGTTAAAAAGTATGATTCATAAACGCTTGCTAGCAGTCTGTTAGCTAATGAGCAGCTGATGGATGGATTAGACGCGTTATGTTGTCACCTTGACAAATCATAGACCAAAAATGGCCTTTTACTGAATTAAAAAAAAAAATTGACAGCAGTGGCAGCGAATTAGCGGGAAACCAGCGAATTAACACGACAGACTAGGCAGTGTGGATCTAGTTTCTTTTACCTTTCCCGGAGGAAATAAAAACTTAAAACAAAAAAACTGTCTTGCGTATGGTTTTGCTCTTGCCAAAATCAGCTGTTCACATGTGTAGCGGCCATTTTGTGAGTTAGCAAAGAGATAAAGTAGGGTCTACGGTCCGCTAACTTTCGGAAGACTTAACAGACCCTTGATGGACTGATTAGCGCTAATTGACGTTTATGAATCATGTTTTTTTGCATGGGTCCTATAGCGAGCTTATAGCGAGCCTCTAACTTTTTATGAATAAGGCTGTAAGTCCCGTTCCGTGTCGACCGTCCTTGATATCTCGTGATCTCGGGATCATCATTTCATCATCAATTATTGTCATTTTCGACGGCCAAGGTCCGACGATAGCACAATCTTATCGGCGAATTATTTAGTGCGAATCATTACGTATACCTACTTTCTACTTCACTTCCTTGTTTTGGTGCGGTTTCTCCGATAGTCTGTACAAATAAATGTGTATTGTTGTCAATGTTGTTGATATAACATTAACGGCATTAGCCTGACGTAAGTAATGTATGTTTGTAAAAACAATTCGGTGTAACTGCGCATTTATACTTATCTGAATTATTAGCGCGACGCGTTAAAAACATGATGTTTATCAATATATGCACTTTCGTGTGAATCACATTGTGTCGTCTATATGACGTACAATTAATTTGGAATTATTAAAAATCCTATTTAAATAAATACAATGGCATTAAAACAATATTATTAATGATGGCGTCTACCCTAATCCACATTGTAATTTGTATATAAATCATAATTTACATTTTGATATCACACAGCCTGTCACTTTGCCATTTTGTTCACATGTCATTGAACTAGGGTTGAAACATGCATTTTTTTGCAGTAAAATTGAACAAGCTATAACTTGAAGACGGTTAGAAATATTAACTTAATTTATCTGAAAAAAAAACCTGGACCTAAATAACACTCCTTTTTCGGGAAGGTTTTTGCTTTCCACCCCGTATACATCAGGTCAGGTAATACGAGTTGTGGTACTTGTGGTAATAATTAGATACGAAGTCATAACACGCCTGTAAATTCATTGATCGTAATAAAAATAGCGCTTGTCGACAACATTGCCGCACGATTATTTATAGGCGCTATATCGCATAGCGACATCGACATCGAGTCGAGACACGCTCCAAGTTCAGTCTTACCAACTTAATATCAATAATTCGACTGTTGCAGACCGTTTCGATGTTTTTCCTGGCAATGATGGTCTGTTCGAAGGTGCTGGTGCTTTAAAAAAATAGAACCCTTGGCGGCCTATTTGAAAAAATATACCTTTTGATTTTGAAAAGGTCTTAAGATTTCGGGCATGGCGACTACTTCGACTCCTAGTTAAACCGGTGTCCAATAATACGGAAGCGTCTACTGCGCAGGATATAATTTGGGTGCGTCAACGCTTGCGCACACGCACATTCGTCCCCCCCCCCCCCCTTCTCCAGTCGAATAAAACTATGGTACTCACAGTAGAATGCCTCCAGAAGTGGATGAGGGCGTGGATATCCGTCGCCGGCGCCAGCAGCAGATAGTCCCGCCATTCGTCGTAGCTGATGTTCAGACTGCCGTCCTGGTCCATCCTGCGGACAAACTGGTAAGAGTGAAGAGACCGACACTATGGCACAACATACCGGCGTAGTTTTTGGAAATCAAGTATGGCCTTTAAATGTTAGATAAGTATAATCTCTAGGTGTAATGGCTGACTATCTTAAACATAATTTTAAAAAAGTTTTAAATTAAAATTTTATTTTATTTGAACAGGAGGTTTATCATGACGTGTTAATGCGATTCAATTCCGACTCAGTTCAGGTTTTAGCTGTCATTCTTAGTATGGATCTGACAGCGAGCGAACCTACACAGAATCCGAATTGAAACGCATTAAGACGTCATGGTAAGGCCCCTGTTTCGCTAGATTGCCCGTCTTTTTCTTACAGATCGTTCTAGAAAGAGATGGGTAAGTACTTATCTCAATGAAAATGAAACGCACTAGCTGTTTGCGCTGTTTGTTGTATGGCGTGTTTATTAAGCGGTAGCGGGTGTCGGGAATTTATACATTGTGTCGCACAAACGCAGTTGATTTGCACGTGTTCGTGGAAGCAAAGTAATGTGCGTCGTTTCATTTACGTCACAGCAGAATCATACGAACCGTAAGAAACAAAAGTTGTCTCTCCTGTGGGCGTAAAATTAACGAGTCGGCAAACTTAAGGTTTATTTAAATGGGCCGAAAGTTGGCCAGGCGTCCCACACGCCGATGTAGACTTGACTTAAAAATATTAACTATAGACCCTTAACTTTTGCCATGTCCACAGGAGAGACGCGAACAAAAAAAATTATATGACCCAGCATCACAAACTGCAACAAATAAAAGGTGAAAAAATGTACGAGTCTGTTTGCATCTTGACTGTATACAAATATATTTTTAGATATAATACACGGCAACAACATGAAATTAGCTTTGATCAATAACTACAGTGATTTCGCTTATTATCTTATAAGTTACATTAAAGTTATTATTTAAAGTTCTGGTAAGCGAGTATGGTCGGGGAACACGTACTTGTATATGTATATATGTATGTATATCTAAAGCCAGCTCTACTGTTGGTCTAACGCAAATGAATCTACTTTGCGAGTCCCAACACCGAGCGCCGACCGAGCGTTGAGGTTTGTCACCATCATGGACGTAATAAGTACTTACAATAAACAGGACTGAGTACTCTGAAAACTTGTATTTACGAAAATGAACCATATTACAAGGGCAGAAAGTATCTTATTGTGTTGAGCCGTACACAGAGGCTAATCTGCGCCGAGAGGGATAGCGACAACGGAGGAGTGTGTCTCGTTCTTTCATCTTGCCAGCCTAAAAAAATGCTTTTGATCAAAACGTTTGGCTTAAAAAAAACTCCGTTGAAACACCATTAAAATACAATTTTCATGTTATTTTTACAGTTTTAAGTTAGCATACTATAAATTCATTAATTTCTTTGTATTTAATAAATAATAAAAAATATATTTTTGTATAGTCTGCTTTTTTATTTCTAATGGTAACCCTTCTAACAACTACGTTGACCATGAGTTCGTGTATTGTGTGTCCTTGTATCGAATTTTGTCCCACATAGCAAAAATCTTAGTCACCCTGTTAGAAAGGGATACACTCCTCCCTACGAACTATCTCTCTCTGCTCATTTTTCAGCTGCGAGTGCTCAGTCCCGTTTATTGTATTACGTCCATGGTCACCATAGAGGAAATAACCAATTATCGACTTACACCATACTAAATTACTGAACGACACTGAAAATTAGAACACAGAAAAATAGCGAGGAACGGCATATGGTATAACTGATATCAAGCATGGTACTATTCAAAGATTCCATTTATGAAGGTTTCAAAATCTAATCCTTACAGCGATGTCACTATTGTTCTACACGGCTAGCACAAGATAGACTATCCTAATTTTCCTTACTGTTCAGAATAAGTTTTTGTCAAAACTTTTTGTACTGATTGTACTTGCGTTGTCATCAGTCCTACATATGTGGACCAACCGTTGAAGACCGAAGACGATCCGGCTGTCACCAGAACTCCACTACCAGGGGCCTTACCATGACTTCTTATTGCGATTTATGGTATTTTCATTCTTACCTGTCCTATTTGGTAAACAAAATTCTTACCTCAATGTGCAAATTTTTGTAAAGAATAAGGTGTATTATGTCATCAAATAAACCTGAGGTAATATTTTGTACTTACTTTTGCTGATATTTTATCTCCAGTTCCTTTATTTACGATTAAATGGTTAAAAAATAACAAAAATGAGACGTTTTGGGGTTAGAATTTTGTTTACCAAATAGGACAGGTAAGAATGAAAATAAGTTAGTTTATGTTGGATCGCTGTCAGATTCATACTAAAAGTGACAGCTAAAACAAACTGAGTCTGAATTAGGACGTCATGGTAAGGCCCCAGTATGCCAAATTCTAGCTCGATCGGTTGGAGATTGCTTCAAAATTGAGTACAAACATACATACATACATTGCAAGTTAAATACAAGCTTGTATAAAAAGCGACGCGTTAATTAGACGGTGTCAAGGTCTGGAGAATAACCGGAATGATAATTGCTGTACAATTGCAATGATTGTTGATGTTGATAAACAATGGATAGGTACGAATGACGCAGGTCACGGGGAGCCAGTTAGCCAGGGGGAAGGTTAATCCCCCCAAAAAGTTCAGATGTTAACATTCATAGATTATACTAACTATTACCTAAATTAAAATATATACGGTGGTTTGGATACTTTGGATTTTATTTTCTTGACTCCCCCAAACCCCCGATACACTAAGACCTGGCTACGCCCGTGACGCGGGTGGAAGCCAGCTACGTGATGACTTACCACCAAAAATTAGGCCACGCATCATTTCTGAAACATCAGTATTCCCGTTTAGAACTAGCTACATTGTAGTGTAGTGTACAGCTACTAATGTAAATGCGAAAATAACTCTGTCTGTTACGCTTTCACGCCTACACCGCAGAACTGATTTTAATGAAATTTGGTACCGAGATTCAGGACCGGGGAACATTTTCCTAGAAAATTGCATAGTTATGTCTCCTTTGGGCATAAAATTAGCGCCTCCGAGTCGGCAAACCTAAGGTTTACTTAAATGGGCCGAAAGTTGGCCTGGCGTCCCACACGCCGATGTAGACTTGATTTAAAAATATTGACTATGGTTTAGGAGTGAAAGCATAAAAGACAGACAGAGTTACTTTTGCATTAATATTAGTATAGTCGAGAACCTTCCTCATATTGCCTTCCTTGTCGTATATAGAAGTCGCGGGGTACAGCTAGTATAGTATAACATAATATATAGCAAGTATGTTTCATTGCTAATATATTTAATTGTCCTTGAACCCTTAAGCGTAGTGCTTATGATTATGAAGTAATTAAAACGTGAACAATTAACTTATATATTATAGCACGTATATGTATGTCCGTACATATATTTATGCCCTTGATGTTGGTATTCAACCAAACGTTACCAAAATGTCAAAAATATCTATACACCTTTATGGCACAAACAAAAATTTCGGTGACACATATATTTGACATGGTGGCTGTATCGATATTTATGCACTCGAACTGTACAATCTAGAATCCAGTATATACCAGGGCCCTATTTTATAAAGCTACTAGCTACAATTTACAAGCGGAAGTCTCTATCTAACACATAGGGTCAGTAAGAGACTTCCGCTTGTAAATTGTAACTCGTAGCTTTATAAAATAGGGCCCTGGGGTTATGAATTGTAACTCGCTTACATTGGTTTTTAAAAAGTGTTATTCGATAAAAATACTTTTCAAGATTGTTTACTAGTGTTTCTTTTAGCTCGTTTTTTTAAGCCTGGCTTCGATTTTGACGCCTACAGGGCTGAAAGCCTATAAACCTTTGTAGCCCCCAAGCCTTGCTATATTCGGCAGCCTTAGCTCTCGGAACCTTAATAAAAGGCTATATATTTTTAGACTTAAAGTCCTTGTCAAAATATTGAGACTTAATAATATTTTGGCTTCCAAGCTTCGTTAGGCTCGGAGGCTAAAATATTTTCGAGTTTATAAAAATATTTAATTGATTTCGAATCTAGCCTTAAGCAGTTAAAACCGCCTAAAATAAGAAACAATGTTTACATTCTTTCTAATGTCAAAAAAAAACGAATTAAGTACTTATAAGTACGAGTAAAAGCTGCGTGCATTGCTTGAGAAGAAAAGAAAATGATTTATTAAATATGTTCTCATGGGCAAAGTTTGAAATGGGTCGAAATATACAATGCAATTTTAGGTGAAACAATGAACAAGTCGAACTTTTTGATGACGTAAACTGCAGATTGGGTTAGGTTAGGTTAGATTTATTTTGTAATAATCATGTTAAGTATATATTTTCCTAAAAAATTGCATTACATATATATATTTTGAACCATTATGTATTTCTATCACTATGCATTTTAATTCAATACTTGTTTATTCAAGGTAACCATAAATAGATGGTAGTGCCACTATTATGAGCTGCCATATTTTCGAAAACTTACAAATTTTGAAAAACGTAAAAATTAAAATAAAATCGCTGCGCAAAGCCGCGTTGCTGTTGCCGATTTTAAAATAGCTAAAAAGTCGAGGTTTGCCCGACACGTTGCGGACTAACACGTAACAATTCATCAGCGAACTCGCCTCGAGTAAACCTCGCTCGACCGTTAGCAGGGTATAAAATAAAAATTGCGTAGCTGTCATTAAATGACTGGAATCAGTATTTCGCTTCGCATTTAAGTCTCACCTTTTCAATAAATTCACGGCTTCGTTCCTCTTAATAGCGATCCCTAGGTCAGCGAAAGCCGATATGAGTTCCTCGAGATCCACTTTGCCTGTAATAAAAATAAAGAATTACAGACCGACCGCTTAATTGAGCCTCGCCAGCGCGGCTGCGGGGCGCGGGGTAGGCGACCGCGGGGGGCTCTGTGCGGGCGGCAGGCGCAGTACTCGCCCGCACACCTCTCAGCCCCCATTTCCTTTCCCTTTGTAGGCAGTGGTAGGGCCACTATATAACAGAAAACTATACAGTAAACTTAGCGAAAGGCTCCGTGCGTATGTGTTAGTCGCTACAAGAGAATCTTCAAACTGAGAGCTTGTGGATGTGTTTTTCAATAAAAAGGCATGTCAAGATTGTTTACTTAATTTCTACATACTTACATACATACATAAATCACGTAAGCCTTACGCTTAAAAAAACAATTTTATGCCTTGCATCATTTCGGAAAAGAGCTAATACTTATCAATCCTGCGCCGATTTTCACCAAACATAGCTAAGAACCACCACAAGGAAAAACGCATCCAAATCGGCCCATTCGTTTGAGAGCTACGATGTCATAGACAAACACACACACAAATCGACGTCAAACTACACCCCTATTTGCGTCGGGGGTTAAAAAAAGCATAGCCGCAGACAGAGCTTGTTTTGTGTATAGTTAATATTCACTTACACCTCATTAACTTTCAAATTGACATCTCTGAGTATGAAAGCTGTTGTGATAGCGATGAATTAAACATGGATCCAGATACATAATAATGCGTTGCGTCAATGGTTACATATTAATAACTCTGTATATATTAAGTAGGTATCTACCCACATACAAAGGTCCGATTTAATCTTTATTAAACAAGTAAAATACGAAGCCGTCTTAAAAACATTGTGGAACGTTTCAGTTGGCTCCTTTTATCGATATCGATAGTTGCTCGATAGACTATCGATATACATATTGAGCAAAAGTGTGAATATCACTTTAGGTGAAATACTATCGGTAAAACAAGAATATCGATAGTATAGCGATGATATGAAACTATCGATAGTATAGATATTATTGCTTTGTAATATTCATAAACTATCGACACTTTTCAATAATCGATTGTCACCTTTATTTCAATAGCATGGAATACTTACGCTTCAGTCGTCCGTTTTTCCGGATAAGTATAACTTAGAACTATTCAAATCCATAGTGAATAGTTACTGAACCAGTGAGCTGCATCTTCTCGGCCTTTTCTGTACTTACCATCAGGCGAGATAGATAGCTGGTCAGTTTTGAATGATTAAAAGCATCAGTTATATGTCAGTCGTCGACTGTACAAAACTATCCATAATATCGATGCCATAGATAGTATTGCTGCATGCCGATATAACTGATTGAAATAACAGATCTAGACACGCGGGACCGTGTCACTGTCAGCCAATGTCAAAGTAAAAGGAACAGCCCGTCTAACACGAGAGAGATATATACTATCCGTCTCTTTTTAGAACCAACGGTAAGAAAAAGACGGGCAATCTATCTCGCGCGCGACGCGACTTTTGCACGCTCTCTTGTTAGACGTGCTGGCGGCGCTGCCGTGTATATATTTACACGAACCATTTCGAGCTACTTTTGACCCCTTCACAACTTACTCAAAACCTATTTAAGGCGGAACCACATTATTAACACGCGACGCGACCCGACGCAACGAATGTATGCGCGTGGCGTCGCGTCGGATGTTCATTAGTGTGGTTCTGGTCATAGAAAATAATACAATTTGATTCGACTCAACACGCGTCGCGTTGCGTCGGGTCGCGTCGCGTGTTAATAATGTGGTTCCGCCTTTAACCTACATTGGTACTATCGATAATTGCAATAGGCCTATCCAATACTATCGGCCTATATGACGACATTTTTCGATAAAAACTATTGTTCAAATGCCGTACGCATCGATGCGAATCAAACGATGGTTGCTTAGGGAATGACAATTTATTCAAAACAAACAGCCTATTTACTTACACTGTCGCAGAAAAATCTTGATAGCGCCATTGGATTGCTATGGGCATGTAACAGCGACATCTATGGGTTTTTGAAGTAACTAACTAAAAACGACACAAATTATATACAAAGAAACATACTGAGCCTATAATACACCGTTGAACAACTATCGATAGCAGTATCGATATTTCGTCAGCACTACGTACCGTCTTTATTCTTGTCGAGGTGCGAGAACTGCAGCCGCAGGTTCTTCTCGTGCTCGCGCACGTAGTGGATGAATTCAGAGAGCGTGATGTCGCCGGCCTTGCCCCCGGACTTGGCCAGGAATTTCTGGAACAATCCAGAAAGGTCGTTCATGAAGCCGGGTACACTCCGTGAGTTTAAAGTCTAGCAAAAAAGAGTAGAAATTAAAAAGTGGCAATACTGTAGTGTCGTCCCTTTCTAATCAATAGGTATAAGAAAACGGGACGACACTACTATATTGCCACTTTTTAATTTCTACTTTGTTTTGCCAGACTATATGCTCGTGCCAATTAAAAAAATACCACAGTGTTGCCATTATAATGAATTAGATTTGCGCCAGAACATTTTCACTTTTCTAAACGATGATTTGAAATTGTAAAGATAAAATTTAATTCAACTGCCGGAAAACGATCTTATTTAAATATTGGTTGCGAAAATTCACATTTCATTGTCAGATGGAACACTTCTGTAGAAGAAAAGTTCATAGTATAATGGTAAATTTTGATTTGTGAAATCATTCGGTGATCTTTGGTAGCTTTTTTGGAATTTACGAGGAATGCCATTAGGGTAGGTAGGTAAGTACCATCGGCTGATTCAGGTATCAAACCAAGAGTGAGCGAGACAGCAAGACCGAACGGAATAGCGTTAAGAGCTCACGGAATATTCTCATCTGCGAGCTTTAACCGTAACTTGCTTGCAGTAACCAAAACGCCAATAAACATAACCTTTTTTTTTAACAGAGAGGAAATCTTTATAGATGCCCTAGGTACGTTAGTACTATTATATATTCTGTGCCCTAGGCTAGGGGATGCCTAAGGTATTTGCTTCATGTTTATTTTGCACAATAAAGAGTTTACATACATACTCTAATGGGATACCTGAAGTATTCCAGATCAATTGTAAGAGACCCAGTACAAAAGGCAGTCAGCCGTGTCGCAGTCAGCTACAATGTCACGTGTGACTCATAAGCTAAATATATCTTCATTCCACACCATAATATATTAGTGACGTAATATACATTGTCCCGTATATTAATAAGTCTAATCATTCAATACAAAAACATGACTACTACCTGTTCCAGCGATGCCTACTGAGACATTTTAAACAGTGATGCAACTCCAAAGAACTCCAAGGAAGAATAGGCAGTGCTGGTTAGTGGTGGCAATAACGGCTGTTTTGCAATAATGAATACTTAACAGTGTTGTGTTATTCTTAAATATCTGTTATTGTAAACTGTTGTCTGTTATCCTGTTATATTGCCGTTTTACAAAACAATAGCAAAACAACGCTCTGTTACCTTGTTTGTTATTGTACTGACTGACAACAAACAGCAACAGCTAATAATGATATCAAAAGTCAGTTACTTGAATTGCTATTGCGATGCGAGCTCGCGCGTATAGCGCTATCGCTATCTCTCGCACACACCTACTTGATTTGTTGCGCACTCGCTTGCGCTTCTATGCCAAGTGCGGCAACAGTGTGCGTATGAACAACATTGACAACAGACAACGAATAATGATAACAGGATAGTTGACAAATAATGCATAACGTTATCTGCTGTTGTAATAACGACCACCACTAGTGCTGGTTAGTGTGGTTAGGGAGGGAGGAGGGGGGATGAGGTTGTATAGGCATTTTTGACGACATAGAGGAAGGGGTGTCTGGAACGTCAGTAATATTTACTTGTTAACGAATAAGGGTGCGGCTAAACCGCCGCGACGCAGTGACGTGTCGTAGGCGTCACGTTTTCTCACCGTTTCTTCATACATTTTGATACGATTCCGTAACGTCACCGTTTTTTGAGCGGCGGTGTGGTCGCACCTTTAATCTAAGATTAATTTCAAGAAATTTTGAAATATGGCTATGGGTGATGATCCACCTGGTTTTTGACGGAGCTCCTTTTTCTGGGTATTTTGCCCTTCAGGCAAATGAAGATACCTAACTAACCTAAACAAAAAAAGCCGTGGTATCCTAGTGGTTTGACCTGTGGCCTCTCAAGCAGAGGGTCGTGGGTTCGAATCCCGGGCTTCGCACCTCTGAGTTTTTCGGAATTTATGTGCGATATCTCATTTGAAATTTATCATGAGCTTTTCGGTGAAGGAAAACATCGTGAGGAAACCTACACACAACTGCGAAGAAATTCAATGGTGTGTGTGAAGTTCCCAATCCGCACTGGGCCCGCGTGGGAACTATAGCCAAAGCCCTCTCATTCTGAGAGGAGGCCTGTGCCCAGCAGTGGGACGTATTATAGGCTGGAGAGAGAGAGAACTAACCTAACCTAGGGTGATGGCACCAGTGTTGGACACTTTAAGCTGACAAGCACCAGTAATGGACACTTCATTCTTAATTTAAAGATGATATGGTTTCAAATTGTCTGTTGTAAGATAAGACTGTGCCTTAGTGCCCTTTAAATAAGAGTTATCGTGCATTATTGGGTCATGTCCATTATTGGTACCGTCCTATTTTTGTATTAAAATAATAATCAATTATTTGAAATAACGGCAGCTTTTTTCCGGATAGACAAAATTAGGTGGACAACGACCCATAACTTATAACTATCTACCTATAGATGTGGGGGGGATGGGGGGGAGGCGCCGTGCTGCCTTATGATGACAAGAGGGGAATGGTCAAACTGTGGTACCTATGCAGTGAAGTCGTCAGGGTAAGCAACGCTTACAAATGGTTTGCCTCACCTTCCTGCAGCGTACCCTGCGCACGCCACTTGGGTTATAACATGAAATATTTTAATCACACGGCCGTACCACATGTACCATATTAAACTTTAGAAATGTCGAATAGTTCGAGAGGTGTATGAAATTAGATTAACCCACTTAACATGGAACTTTATCGCAGCAAGCCGCTCATGCAGGAAGCGATTATACAACTTCACACTGGATGAGCAATTGGATTTGATGCTTTCTCTTTTTTTCATGCACAAATAATTGAGTAAGAGCATCATCTATGTACAAACCAGCATAGAAGTTTCATTTGTTCTTTAAAATTTAATAGCGAAAGATAAAATTAAGAATGTTGTTTTAGGAGTTACACTGGTTTAGTTTGTAACTGTTGGTATGAACGAACTGAAGAAAAATAAGTTAGTGAATTAAATTACTAAAATTTATTATTTTTATGACTGGCGAAATGCGTAATTTTACAACCGATTTTTTTCATTATTTCATTAATTTTTATTTCCAGATAAATTGCTAATGTTACTACTGTCCAGTTTTAATAATTTTGTAAAAATAAAGCGAAGAAGGGAATACATAAAGACTTTATTATACTTTATTATATCACTTTTGGTGCCACAGTTGTTTTTTACATTTTATGAGTTTTTCAACGTCTTGGCTATATTCTGGCATAGTTAATAGTGATTAAATCTATATATTTTTTACTTCTAATTATATGTCCACCACTGTATTATACATAAATCAAGTGCCAGGCACGTATGTGTTTTATGTATAATAAAGAGTTAAATAAAGAGTTATAAATAAATAAATAAATAAATAAAGAGTTATACACATACATACACGTCTTTATCCCTTACGGGATAAACAGAGCCTGAGGTAACACGACCTAAAGGCCACATTTAGCATGATCTTTTTAACCGACTTCAAAAAAAGGAGGGGGTTCTCGATTCGGTTGTATTTTTTTGGGGGTTAAAAAGAATAGCACCATCTGACTTATCAACTTAACACCGACAGTACTCGCAATTCAGTTTTACGCTCCAAGCTCGATACGTTTGCTATAAACACCAAGGGGTGACGTCACCGCTTGCCATTACTGTGTAGGCCGTTTTCGTGGAGGTCGCATGACTATGTTATTTTACACCTGACACAGTCTATCACAGTCTGTCACTATCTTGACCATAGAAAAAACTACACAAAAAGGCTTCTTTAACTTTTGAAACGTTCTTTCCATTTGAACCCTTCGGAGCACAATGTACAATAAGCAAACTGTATACATGGATAAAACAAACAATAAGCAAAACATACACAATGTATATTGCAACAAATGCATAATGTACAAACCACTGGACCGATTTCTAACAAATATGACTAAGAACTGCTGCTAGGAATTTGACTTTCGAATGAAAAAAACCGAATTGAAATCAGTCCATCAGTTTGAGAGAACACACACATCAATGTTAAATTTATAATTATAAAACCCTTATCTGTTTGCATCAGCATTAAAAAAGGAGATACAACATGAATTCTTATTCACGTCATTATCATCATCATATCAACCTCAAGTTGCCTTGGTTGGAAGTTTCATAAATTATTTTATTTCCGTAAATAAAATTTTAGCGCAGGAATAGGAATTCCCGCACTCCTACACAACTTTGTTTCAAGTTGCAAGTTTCAAAAAATTACTTTCAGATGAGGGTAGAGGTGATGTGAGGAAACTAAAACCTTTAAGTAGTGTAGGAGCACCATTAAAACTAGCAACTGATTTCATGTTTATCCAAGATAGGAAGGTGGGAACAATTGCCAGCTTTGTCTCTTGGCAATCACCCAACTTGCATTACAAACTGACAGCTGACAGCAACAAGCCTTATTTAGAACTGGCCACTTTAGAATTAGCAGTAGTTCGAAAAAAAAAGGCTTTAGCATTTTGCTGCACTCACTGTATTTTGCATGCCATTTCCATGAGACTATTATTTAAGGTTTTAGGCTGGTCACATACATACGCAATTTTCATACGGTTTCCGTACGGAATGACGTCAATTCATGGCCCTGTCCCGTTCCGTTATACAGCGATGTCCCATTTGCTGACATCATTCTGTACAGAAACCGTATGAAAATTGGACACATTGAGTTGTAATGATGGGGCAATGAACACATTGAGCTGTCCAGTAATAGATAATGCAGCATGAATTTACAGGTTTGTCTAGCACTCCATTGCTGCCAGAGAATCTGGTGGTGGGCAAGAGTGTTTGAGAAATTTGGCCCAAGAGATCACCTATAAGGCTGTCATAATCACAGGTACACTTAAGCCTCAAGAAAAAATAAATAAATAATTGCTCCCTTCCCTACAAAGCTGCTTCTTATGCAAGATCATTTGCAGAGATAAACTAGGTATGTTTTTCCTTGCCATAGAATAGTAAAGTTTCAATTAAAATATGAAAGAGATAGGCATTATTAGTTTTTCGGTCTCAGCCTATACACATTTTTTATCCTGCTTTACATAACAAAACACAGTGATAATGCCTATTTATCACTATAGATTAGCTGAGTGAGATTGTTTGGAGGTAAATCTTGACACAAGATGTATCATTTTATCAAAAAGATGACTTTGATTTTGTCATCACCTGATTTCTAATATTAGAGGTCTGTGATGGAATGGCATGGCATAATGTTACTCAGACTATGGATCCAAAAAAAAAATTAACAAGGAAATAGAATGAAAGAGCTTGGAAATTGATCCATGTGTTATTTATTTATTACCATGTTGTTAAGTTTCAAAGCAACCAGAATAATTTCGAAATACTTTTTCTTCGAAATTTTGTCGTGGTAAACAAGTATTGTTTGATTGTGACTTATTTTTAGAGTTCTATTTTCAACCGCTTTGTGTCCGGCTGGCTGTTGCAAAATAAGTTAAAAAAATAAAGTTACGAAGCCTCTGTTCTAAATTTGAATGAATTGAACAGTCAGAATGAACGGCAAAAGACAAGGCCACACGTGCGCGTGGATCGGACGAGAAATTAAGGTGAAACCTCCGTTATTAATGCCGTTCAGCGTAAGTATTGTGTAAAAAAAATATTCTAACCTCTGCATAGCTCCGATTAATGTGTGGAGCCAACTCCTTGAGCGCGACTGACAGGTCGTGGATGTCGATCTTCCCGTTTCCATCGTTGTCTAACTTAGCAAACACTTTTTCTAGCCTTTCTTCGTCTTCTTTTGGTAATTCCTCTAATTCCAACGGTGGATGACACTGCACCATGGTGTCTATCGTCAGCGTAAGTACTTGTTAAGCAACAAGATAGTGTAATATCTTCATAGGTATTGGTATAGTCATACATAACTTTAGCCTAAGTGAAAATTAATAAATTAGAAATCATTTTTGGAAGTTTTGCACTCGCTTCCGAGAACAGCGAACCGTTGACAGCTAAGAGGAAGGACTGCACTGCGCACCCACGCACACAACTAACTTTTCCTTGTCGCTACACACACTACGCAATGTAGTTATTGGTATGGGTATTTCTAGGTCATTTACTGAAAATTTGCGCCATCTGTCGTGCACTTGCTATACAATAGAGAAGTTAGTTATTGATTTTCAAATTTTGTGATGTAGTTTCATATTATTGTGTGTGTCCCACTTTTATTTTTCAGTTTATTTATATTAGAAACTGATTAATATTCAGACTTTTAGGCACCACAAAGTTTCGCGTACGTCATCTGTGATCACTTTTGAACAACATTACGTTATGGACTTGTGTGTGAGCTCAGTGCAATGTTCAGATACACGCGCCATCTACCGGTGAAACACAGCTTTAAATACTTACGCCAGAGACGTGTTAGTTCCAGCTATTGCAGTAAGTTTCAAATGAAAATGGCGGCAATAATGAAAAACTTTACCTGCCACTCCTGCTAGTTCCTAGCGAGGGTTGCGTGTTGTTTTTTAGTGGCTAATTAGCACATTGTATATTTATTGAGGGCGGTAAGTTAGAAATTACCTACGACCGACGCACTAGACTAGTAGAAGCCCGACGTCGAAGACTTCCGTACCGCATATGAAACAATAGTACTAAATAGCTCAACAAGTCAACACAACCATTTTTGTTCGAGTTCCTTCATGTATGTAATATAGGTACATAATGTTAATAATAATACAAAACAGTATACCTACCTAAGGATAAATTTAATTGTATCGCATCTGCGGCGCAAGACTGTCACTTTTGAAAACAGCCAGGAGCATGCAGCTTTTAAAATTTATTTATTTTAGGAAAAAGATGGTATCGTTTAGACGGAATTATTAGAATTATTTGCAGATTTCCGAAGATAACAGAGATCTTAATAGATATTCGAAATTTACATATCATTAATTTGACGTAAGCTAATTAAGTCCATAAAGTGCAGTCAGACAATTATCTCTTTCCAAAGACCGATGTCCATTCCTTATCGTCGGGTAACGTACTATACCTAGGTATACATAATTACCGACTATTTTATAGTTTAAATAAAAACTCGTGAAATGCTGTTTGTTAATGTGGTCAATATCGAGTCATCGCCGCCAGATAGCCCAAGCCCTTGTCCCAAGCCCGAGGCCTTGTTTGTGAAGCGACAATACCGACAGACATGTGCGCTCTATATTGTGCCCAAATCCCGATTAATCTCCAACTTTTAGTAGCTTTTGTAAGCCCCCATTCAAACCTTTTCTATTATCCCAACGATAACTTTCGAGCGCGAACCAAACTCAACCATCTCACTCGAACTCAAAATTTAGATTTCTACGCTGCATTGACGCTAACGCCAGCGATTTGTTTTAAAGCTTAAATAAAAGCGATAAGGTTGGTATTGCGGTGGTTTAGAGGGAAAGGTATTAACTTTTGATTTTATAGACTTCGGTCGCGTCAATTTGTGTATTGTCATTTTGACATAATAGATGCCATCCCCACGGATTGGTTGAAACCCGATGACAGTTTAACAAATACGCGGCGCTCCCTGTCTGACGCACTGGGATAGAAAGAGATGTCCGGAGTTTGAGAGGGATAAAAGGCTACTTAGCGAAATATGGCGAGATTATTGAGTGAATTTAATGATGTATAATAGGGGTGTCTCTTTATTCAGATGTCACGGGACCGTGATGCCCGTGGATCTGACTTCATTGTACGAGATAATGGGACCCTAAATATCTTGTAACCGATTTTGTGAGTCATATTTTTTTTTATTTTGGCGTGTAATTATTTCCGCTGGTGTATTGAGTAATAATATTGTATTGTGCGTGAAAAGGCAGTCTAAAGTCTAACTACGGAGAGGTATATTTAATGCGACAATTTCGTAAAGACCGACCGCTTAGGTAGGTACCTATATGAGTGCGCCGTAAAGTCAAATAATTCCGTTGTCGGTGTGAACTATCGACACAAAAATCGTCATGAGCGAGTTTACGTGTCCAGGGGCTTTACCATGACGTTTTATTTAATGCGATTTAATTCAGATTCAGTTTAGGTTCGTTCGCTGTCAGAAACATACTAAAAATGAAAGCTAAAACACCTGAACTGAGTCGGAATTAAGACGTCATACGGTAAGGCCCCTGAGTGGGAATTGAATCGCATTAAGACGTTAAGGGTAAGGCCCCAGGTCTATTTCGTCTGCATTACGATACTTTACCTGTCGTGTACAGTCAACGTCATATAGTTAGAAGCATCCAAGTCGGCCAAATAGTTCGGTACACGGTAGAAATAGTACTACGGTGTGTCGAACTTTTTGGTCACTTTGGATTTTTCATACTATATAACGCAGACTCCTACTGGCTGCTAGATATTAGAAAGTAAATAAAAACCAATAATTTCGTGTAATAAGTTTACTTAGTTTAATTATATTTCACATAATAATAATAATACTTACGTTGACTTAGGCTGTTACTATCAGATAAGAACGAAGGTTTGAAGCCTGTTTGACCACTCTCTTTTAATTTCCTGATAAGTACCTCAAGGGCCGAATTTTCAAAATCGGCTCGGCCCTAAGTGTCTGATATGTACTTTATTCTCTTTTTGTTTTGAAGGATAAATCAGAGACGGCAGCCCAGATATCTGACATTTAAAATATCAGAAACTTAACAGAAAGTGGTGAAATAGGCCATTAGCCATGCTACATTATCCGTTAAGGACAGTCCATGTTATACTTAAATTTATAAATTTTTCTAAACCACTATTTGCAGATTGAAACAAAACATGTACGCAGTTCTATCTAACTAACTAGCTTCTTTTTGTAAACACGATTCTAACCTAATTTATCAACGTCTACTAATGTATGCAACTGTACATAAATAGGCCTTAAACACTCTTGTGATCCTATTTTGAACCTCGCCAAGGCTCGTTTCAAAAAACCACACGTGATTTAAGGACCCTCATTATGCAACGATTGCATAAAATACTAGTAGACAATGCATAGGTATCTAGAGTTTGTAAGATCGAACTAAGTCATTTATGGAATGTTATGGAGTTCTTAGTTTACTTTAGTATTTATGGCAAAATTAGGACTAAATGATAAATTGATAACTACTTATTACGTGCTTAAATACAGTATTACATAGGTAGTGTGTAAGGCACTCACTTATTTCTAGAGATTTTTTAAAATAGACTAAGCGATCAGTGGCCCGATTATTGAAAACACATGTGTGAAAATACCACTCGAAAGTGGTGAAAAATTGTGCTGAATTTAAAATATGAATAGCTTAGAAGATACTTACGGTTCTTATTAATCATGTGAACTAGTCAAAAGTTTGATTAGAGCCGTAGTTTTGAAGATATAAACAGATTTATACCACTTTCGAGTCATGTGCTTTCAAAAATCGGGGCCCAGTCGGGGACCTACTCTTGATTTAATCAGTTTTAGTTGTGGTCCCACACAAAAACTTACGTATAAGGAATACAAACATTTTTATCTAATAGATAAGTAAATTGACTAGATGTCTGTCTTCCATATAAGCTCGTATATTAAACAAATACATACATTCAAATAATTGCCATAGTTTGTCGTTATAAGTTTGTCGCTGCAGGGAAACAAACATTAGGCAAAATTAAGGGCGTATTCCACAATTCTCTGATAAATTCCTAGGTATCTGTTAAATTTTCAGTGTCAATTATTTATCATGCTGTCCCTATCTGTTTCATGGTAATAGAATAGAGGTAACACACCATATATTATATATCAAGAGAGTGATGGAGTACTACACCCTGAATATAATAAAATAATACTAGAGCAAACATAACGAATCACTTTTCTGCAAACTTGTATGTGAAGTGACCAAATATTTTTGTTTGTCAGTTTAGTGCCTATATATGTATTATATGTAACCTAACATTTTCCATAAAACTAATATTTACTATACCCAGGAGCATTGTAAAAGGAATTTAAATAACATCTGTTTTCGCAGTTTCAGAACATCGTTTCGTTGCTGCAGACAACCGTCGACAAACTAATCTACAGTAGAATCAAACAAATTGATTCCTGAGTCCTGACCCATTGAGGAACTTTTTCGTAATAAATATGTTCCTGACGCTACATTTAATTGGAAAGGGAAATCATCGTGACGTTTACTGCGAGAACGTTCTACGGTGGGTTAGGAATTTGTTCCACAGTAGGTACACTTGCGAGCTCCGAGGTATTTGTGGAAAGGTTAATTACTTAGATCGATAAGTGTACTGGGTTCAGGACAGATATACTTACCATAGATTTAGGGCTTTGGGTCTTGTTACTTTAAACTGTGATTTATTTATATGTATACGTATGTATGTGCGTGTTTATGTATGTGTATTAACTTATGCACGTACATACAATTAATAAGTCACACGGTGTCCTTGCCAGTTCTGTACATGTCACTTATAATCCGTTCTATAGGGATATCCCCTATAGTCGTCCTAAAGAACAGCTCCACAATTGTGTCACTGGGCACACTCCTCATGACAGGCAGCAGCTGCAGAAGCTGGCTGGAGCGAGAAGGGTCGAGAGGGTAGCTTCTTGAGGTGTACTGGAAGAGAAGTAACTTGTAAATTACTGATTTCATGATGGAGAGTGGAAAACATTAGGATTAGGAAGCGAAGATAGGGTTTTCAGGCTCGAATATGTGGTATTTTGTTGGTATTTCGTTAGCTTATTAGCGTAAGCTAACGAAATACCGACGAAGTAGGTAGCCCTACTCAGTCGCTGGCTTAATTTCCTTTATTTCCTTTAAGCATTCGATAAAACAAAAGGTAACAAACGGGAAAGCTTTACAAAAGCTAAAGGATTGACATTTGAAGTCTTTAAAAAGCGGAGGCTAAAAATATTGTGTCGTATTACTTCGTCTGTGGAGAATTCGTAACTACATCGCGCGCCTGCGTGATGAAAACTATCCTAACTACATTTCTAACTATGTCCTTCCCAGGGTCACATCTCCATACCAATTTAACACGATCAGTTGAAACCGTAACAACCAAACCAAGTCATATATTATTAAGAAGTCAGAATTAGGTCACAAACTTTTGGATATTACCAAACATTTAGTAAACTTACCTCAGTCAGCACAGCTTGAGAATGGTCCTGTAACGCAGCCACCGCTGGCAGATCCTGCAGCCTCCTCATCTCCTGAGCACCCTCAGCCTTCTCGCTAACCGTCTTAAACAGCATGATGGCTCGCAAACACGCAAACTCATTGCTATCCAGTCTTACCCTCGCCAATTCCTCTAAAGCTTTTTCGAATAACTGGACATCTTTTAAATTTATTCTAGGGTTCTCCAAAACCTTTAAGTCTAGAGGGTATAAGAACTGCGCAGAGCCTATTACGAAGAGGTCGCGCCATGATTCTTCTAGCAGCAGCAAACGGTCTGATAGAGATAGGGTGGCGAATGCTGGCACGTTTTTGGCCCATTTCACATTCATGAATAGGAGTCTCGCTGCTGCCTCGCATATAGCTTCAGGGTTAGAAGGGGACAGTAAAGTTGCAGTAATAGGCGGTGGTGAAGGCGCTTTTGGCAGGCAATGTCCCAAAGGCAACATGTTCAGTCTGCTATACGTGTAGGGGTGGAATAATGTCATCGGAGGAGGAGGTATTATGCTGTGTTTCGGTAGGGCGAGGTCTATCGGCGGTGTCATAGCGATGTCGGAAGACGGCATAGTTGGGTCTTTGAGGAATAACGCCATTTGCCGCCTGATGGTCGAGTTGCGAGGGCCCCGTTCGTGTTGGACTGCTGTTGGAGAAAAGGGAATGTTGATCACAACTTATAAAAGATAGCAAATAAATCTTGAGTTTTTTCAGACAGATTTTAGGTAGAACTGCGTTTATGTCATTACTTCAGTAAGTAGTAAGCGAATGCTCGTACTTTACACCAGAGACTAAAGATATGCATTTTTGAGTATTATGGTGTATGTGGGTAATGCATCTGCGTTCTAATGTACCGCATTCGTAAATATTTCCAACTGGAACTTAATCAAAAATAAACTTATATTTCCCTTTTCACTCAATACAATTCCGGCTCTCGATAAATCTACAAGCCTAGGACGGGTGCCTACAAGATAGACACCAGTCTTACTGTTCGTTCTAGAAAGATGGTAGTGCATCTCACTCGCTCTTGTGCGAGATACCAACCGTCCTTGTTCATCCCAGCATCAAAGCATTTATTCAGCCTGCAAGCCCGGCACTGGTTCCTATGCGCCTTGTCCACCACGCAGACGCCAGGGTTGCGGGCTTTGCACGCGTACCGGCGGTCGCGCCGGACCGACCGCTTGAAGAATCCCGCGCAACCGTCGCACGCGAAGACGCCGTAGTGTTTCCCCGAGGAGTGGTCGCGGCAAACCGCGCAAGGCACGTCGTAGAGTATACGACCTGGTGGGAAGGATTAGATAAGTATCATCATCATCTCCAGAATATTTCAGCAGGTAAATGTTTTTCAGGATTTTCGAATCATAATTGATAAATTTCTCCATACATTGATCGATGTTCAAGGTGAACCGCGTCAAGGGTCGGACTAAATTTTAAATCAAAAAATTTAATGCAATAATCTTTCTAGAGATGTGCAGTCAAACCTATTCACCTGCTAAAATATTCCGGAAAATATTGGGAGGCCTTGAATATGTCCTACTGCTAGGCACAGGCCTCCTCTCGTAACGAGAGGGCTTGTTACTTCTAACGATAATATATTTGAACAAAGCATTCGAAGAAATCGCCAAAATACGCTTTTTGTGTTAGAAGCTTAACGATTTTTGTGGTAACCATTTTTAACTTCATTTCGGCCACCCCTGCAAACGTAGACCAACAATCACTTAGCTAGTTCTTTTTCATATACTATTTCTACTGTCGATAACAACTGAACAATATTCCACAAGTCCCACATAACGTTCTCAATGGCAATCATAAATCAAAACTATTTCCGAGTGTCACAATTATGTGAACAATCACGGGGTAAGACCCCGCCCTAACGCCCCAATGGTGTTGACGCATTGGTAACGACTCTACCACGATAATGACCGATCAGCGGAGCGTCAACGAATTTTATAATACATTGCGTGCATGGCATTTACCCGTTGTGAGGTGATCGTATCGACCGCGCTATGAACAGAGAACTCGGTCATATTACCGCGGATCGGGCGTGGTTGTTGCCGGGGTGTAACGCCCCACAAGAGGTATTAGTAAACTAGTGAACAGTCACTGGGTAATTAGTGATGTTCTTTTGGTTAGTTTGGCGAATATTGGAAGGGTCATACCTATGCCCTAAGGCTTGTTCAAGGGGCCTCACCATGACGTCTTAATGCGATTCAATTTCCGACTCCGTTCAGGTTTCAGCTGTCATTTTTAGTATGGATCTGACAGCGAGCGAACCTAAACTGAATTATTCAATTGCGCTTGACAAAGACAAATGTGTCTATACATTTATATTTACATATATCGATATTCAAAGTGACTTAATTTTGATTCCTAAACTAGGACGAAAAATCTATATGGGAGTGTTCAATTTAATTCGTTTTTTAATTTATAAGTAATGGTTTATTTTTGTGTTTTGTTTTATATCTCATTTTGTACCTAATTCTTAGATTCACGGCACTTTTTTGTGATCAGGAAAGATCTCAACGATACTAAAAAGCTTGCCTGTTAAAAGTATTATAAAATTTGTACGCAGTCATCGACGAATTTAAACAAAAAACGATTCATAAAGTTCAAGACAAGTACTAGCCACTATAAAGCCGCTAGTTCTTATTTATTATTATTATACAATTTAGAACTCTCCATAAATCAAAATTAAATTAAATACTTGGCATTGTTAGCCGTAGATAACGCAGCAGTAAACTCTTAATAAGCAATAATCTTTCAATGCGGTTCTTTACTGTGAATAAGCGGACTCCTGACGCAATGGAAACCGGGTTTTATTTCCCGGCTTCCACCTATTATCTTAATGTGACGTGATCCAACGGTTTCTGTTGCATGTATAGAAATAAAAACTGAATAACAAAGCCTACATTAAAGTCAGATATAAAATGATACCAACATCCTCATCGTACCCTACCCGACAATCCGATAAAAAAACCAACTTCGACGTCAGCAAAAACATCCAGTATTTTTTGTCTTCATTCGATCCCACGGCAGCATTTAGCACAAGATAATACGTCTTTATTCGTACTAAGTCTTTTAGTCGAAAAGGCACAAAGGCACTGCCATTGAATATGAATAATACGCACTTGCGGGCAGGAAGCGCGGTGTCTGGTTCAAAAAGAAAAAAGCAAACTGTCCATAGACAATGCTCGAAAGGCAAGTCGTTCGAAATTCGAAAATAATGATGTTCCATACATACTCGAGGTCCTAAATAGGGAGTGTTGAATAGAGTTATGGATTTTTGATGAAGTTACGTGTGATCAGCTGGATGTCGTTGAGTTAGAATAGGATAGGTCAATGGCAATGGGATTTACGTGTTTGTCTTATTGAAGTACTTAGTTTTCAATGTTGTTGATAAGACATACTATTATAGTTGTTTTTTTTCATGCCACGATAGGCGGGCGTGACTTAAAAAGAAAATTTAGAGATTTCGCTAGTGTTAATGTTTTTCTGCATTATGGTATATTATTTAAAAATATATTGTAAAATTTACACTAACACACCCATAAACATTAATTACCGTTTACGAGCGCCGCGTATTTCTCAAAACCGTTACTCCCCCATCCATTTAAAATCGTTCCAAATTCAAAAACGCTCATTATTAGCCTTAAACAAACCCTAATCATCCTTGTCGATGGTATCTCATCACCCCGTGTGACCGTTCACCTGTGTCCTGGCATCGCGTGCGCATCTACCAACTTAACTGATACACCGGACAAATTTGGAAACACCCCAACCCTATACTAACTTCAAAGGGTTATATCGAAGCAGCGCCACTTTGAACCGCAATAGTAAGTTTGTAGTTCAACGAGTATTAATTTATTTTAAATATTCCGCGTGATCTTTTGGATGTGGGAACTGCGCGGGAGCATCAGTTGCGTGTTAGGTGGATGACTGATTGCCAGTATGACTGGCTGTGAGAGAATTCCCTCGTATCAACATGATTATTGATATTTATGACAAAATAGATGCAGCAGTCTGTTAATACTGTTACTAATACTTGACTTGGTGAAAGGGAGCAGTGTTTGTTGTTTTGTTTTTACATATCATTTTGTAGCTAATTCTAAGATTCACGGCACTTTTTGTGATCAGGAAGACATAGGTAATTTAAACTTTTTATTTCTTTAACCAGAGCGATACAAAATAATTCCCTAGAATATGCGGCATTTACTGGCACAAATGACTTGTTTCTCTTCTCTGTCTCTTAGTGTTTTTAAAACCATGTTTTAATATTTACTCTAGTGTAATACAATTTTTATTTTATGATTCGATTTAAAAATTATTTTCTACTGCTCTAGCATAATAAATAATAAATTTATGAACCAAAACCAGTCACAAATCTAGACACTTACCCCCTTATTCATAAACGCTCTATAGGCCTCTGCTAACTTAGCAATCGTTTCTCCTTATCTGTCACTTTGACTTTTACCTTTCACAGATAAGGACAAACGATTGCTAAGTTAGCAGTAGCCTATAGAGCGTTTATGAATAAGGGGGTTACTGGCCACAACCGTCAACAGCATCGACTCGGGCACCCGGAAAGTAACACCCATAACGATAAATTAACAACACAATTTAGACAAATGTTCATACATTGATCAAGCCAATTAGATCCCTCGTTTGATGGAAGCGCTGGTTATGCCAAAGGTAGGCTGTTGAAAAAATATCGATATTTTTAATTAAACGTATCGATACAAAATATATTATTTATTATTAGCAGAATATTTAGCTACATTCAGAATCATAAAAGTTTGGAACGAACGGAAAAGAAAAACAAATTGACAAGTAACTGTTCTATGATTACTATTAGGAGGCAGCCTGAAAAGTGAAGAAAACTGAAAATCGCCGAATATTTGACTGATTACAATCTAACTAATATCTAACTAATATTATAAATGCGAAAGTATGGATGGATAGATGGATGGATGGATGGATGGATGTTTGTTTGTTTGTTACTCAATCACGCCAGAACGGCCCAACGGATCTCGATGAAATTTGACACATAGATAGAGAAAAGTCTGGAATAGCATATAGGCTACTTTTTATCCCGGAAAATTGCGTAGTTTCCGCGGGATAGCGATAAACGAATTCTTGGCAGACGAAGTCGCTGGCAACAGCTAGTTTTTTGATATATCAAAGACAGTTATTATCATTAATATTGGTACATCGATAAATCGTCATTTTTTTCGCTGTTGACGTCCCTAGGTGGTAGATAACGAGATGTGGCTAATTAGCCTCGAGTTCCCACGGGGGCTTCTCTCCCCCGTTCGAACCTAGTTTTATAAACATCCCCCTGTTTTATGGTTCCGTACGTCAAAAGGATAAAAGGAACCCTAGAAGGCTAACTACTGCCCGTCCGTCTGTCAAGACAACTTCTCAGGAACGCGTTCAAGTCAAGTAAGAAATACTGCACACTACAGTCTGAACTATAAAAAGTTTCTAAGTTTGTTTGATGAAAAGATACCCTTTGAAAATGTATTTTATCATACAAAACAAATCTGATATGGTCCCTACGCTCGGACTATAATTGCGACAAAATTGTCTTAGTAGTCGTAACTTGCAGGCTGGCCTTAGCTATACAAAAGGGATATACATAATAATTTCTGATTTCGTTCGCGCCGCTTCGGTCACACTTATAGTCATTACTTTTAGACTGAGTGGGACGGTAGGAAAGTAACTTTAAAAATCATATTTCGTAGCCCCCCGATTCACACGCGCATCTGCCAATGATACCTCTCATTAGCACATTCAATTTTTAAACTCAAATGGCTACGCTCAAACGAACTATTCTGCGCTCAGTGTGTCGTATATGGTATTTTCATTCTTACCTGTCCTATTTGGTAAACAAAATACTAACCTCAATGTGCAAATTTTTGTAAAGAATAACGTGTATTATGTTATCAAATAAACCTGAAGTATTAATATTTTGTACATAATTTTGCTGTCATTTTATCTCCGATTCCTTTATTTACGATGAAATTGTTAAAAAATAACAAAAATGAGACGTTTTGAGGTTAGAATTTTTTCTACCAAATAGGACAGGTAAGAATGAAAATACCTTACGTTTAGATAGAGTTTATAAAGAGCCTGGCTTCTTAATTTTTGATGAATTCCAAATTTAAACTTTAAAAAAAATACAATTTAGCGTCGTTTGTGGAGCGGTCTAAGGTCTTTTCATTCTTAACCAATGATATTTCATAGTATATGTACATATATGTAATATCATTGTTCTTAACTGTCTTATTTGGTAAACAAAATTCTAACTCCAATGTACAAATTTTTGTAAAGAACAAGGTGTATTATGTTATCAAATAAACCTGAGGCAATATTTTGTACATAATTTTGCTGATATTTTATCTCCAGTTCCTTTATTTACGATGAAATAGTTAAAATATAACAAAAATGAGACGCTTTGAGGTTAGAATTTTGTTTACCAAATAGGACAGGTAAGAATGAAAAGATCTTAAGGTTAAGTAGTTAAGTACTTAACTGGTAACAGAGTTTATTTCAAATACAGGATAAAGTAGTGTCAAAAATTTAAGTAAGTTTTTTTTATTGCTTTACTAATTTTTGATGCTAATGGCCAGTTGTTGAAGTAATTATTGAATCTCAGATTTTGACGTTAAGTCTGGTAGCATTGTTAGCTTTTCAGTTTTTAAGTATTGTACATCCTAATATTTAGCTTTACATTAAATCGTAAACGAATTTACGAAAATACTCACTTGAAGAAGTCGGCAACGATTGCATATCCATACTGGCTGGCGAGCTGAGAAAAAAAAACAAAAACTTTAATAAAGTTCGCTCAAGCGTTCACACGCTATGAAGAAACCGCAAGTCCACTTGAGAAAAACAATCGATAAAGATTCGCAACAACTGTAATTCCTCAGAAATAATGCTATTGTTGCCTTTGACATCTTTAAATTACAAAGGTAAGTGGTGCTTGTGTGCGTATTGTTCCTGCGATTGGGAGCGGCCATTGCTTCAAGTGTGCTTTGGACCCTAATTCCAGCACTTGCTGCGTGTGACCGCTTAATGTTTCGTTATGCCACAATTAACGTCTTTTAGTTCTGCTCTGTGCCTTTGTTGAGTTAAAAGATTAATTGTAAACTGAAGTTTGATTATTTTAAAGCATTTGAAATTACGCGCCGATGGTAAAAGTCTACATAAATATATGCACAGTGTCTAAAAATGGATACGGAATCTTTCAGCAAGTTGTTAAAACAGTTTAACTGAACACAGCTCTGTGATTTTTTGATAGTATATAATTGACAAATGTTTCCATACATCATACAATGGTCCATGTTCAAATTGTATGGCTTCACAAAACCTAAATTGAAACTGATCCAATCATCTGTTGAAATATTCGGAAATAATTCTAAAACCAGGGTTTTGCCATTAGTATGGATCTGACAGCGAGCGAACCTAAACTGAATCGGGATTGAATCGCACTAAGACGTCATGGCAAGGCTGGTGCAAATAATTTTAAATGCCAGTAAATTCTCCGGCTGCCTACTCTCCACGTGTTTTACCGATAGAGCAAATTGAACTGTCTTTTTCCAATTTGCTAATTAATAGGGAAAGTAGAGCAAATCTAACTTTTTCTCTCCACTTTGCTCTACTATTTCATTTATTTATTTATTTAAAAGGTCACTTAATGCAAATCCCGCAATTTGACACCAAGGTAAGTCACAGAACTAACTTGTAAAATAGGCTTGCATCGGCAAAGGGCTTGGCTGATTTTATTTAAATTTTTATTAATATTTATTTTAGTCAATAAATCTCAATAATCCAGGGATCGTGGTTCAATTGAAGTATACTTACAATACAGTAACAATCCAGGAGGACTTTGCACAAGGTCCTACCATCCGCAAACGACATGTATACAAGAAAACAAACGGAACGAACCACGGCTACATAATGCGTGCTATCAACATAATGATGTGACGTGTATCAACTCAAGGAACAGGTAAGGTACTATGCAGCGAAGATTTGAAGTCGTCCGACAAAAAATCGCAGAGTAAAAGTGACTAAACACCGATACAACTACGGATTAACATTTTACAGAGTTAAAAAGCGTCACTAAACTTTAAAAGACATTCCCGGAACTGGAGTTCTTGCGTTAACCGGTAGCCGGTCACTCTGTTTTGCAAAACATTTCGGCAGAACTTTGTGTTTAACAGGTAATTATGCGGGGATAATCCGTGGCCCCTTATTGTACGCCGGGGGCCGGGTGGGGCCCTATAATAGATAATAACATCGGGAAGCAATAGCAAAAAAACAGTTTGTGTTGTAGATGTTTGGGCTGTTGGAATGCTTGGCATTGTCGAGATATGCCGCAGCTGGTGAGGTGATGAGTTTATTGGTGGGTTGACCTTAATAATGTTGTAGATATTCGCGATTGTTATATCTGGGGCCTTAACATGACGTCTTAAGAGATTCAACTTCTACTAAGTTCAGGTTTTATCTGTCATTTTTAGTATGGATCTGACAGCGAGCGAACCTAAACTGAATCGGAATTGAATCGCATTAAGATCATGGTAAGGCCCCTCTGTTCTGTTCGCGGTGAACACAAACTAGGTAGCTAAGTACCTTAACGGATTTTCATGCGGTTTTCACCAATAAATACTTAGAGTGATTCACGAGAAAGGTTTTAAGGTAGAAACACATTATTAACACGTATGCGCATGGCGTCGCGTCGGATGTTCATAGTGTGGTTCTGGTCATAGAAAATAATACAATTTGATTCGACTCAACACGCGTCGCGTTGCATCGGGTCGCGTCGCGTGTCAATAATGTGTTTCCACCTTTAGGTAGGTACTTATATAATATGGTGAAGTTTTTTATGAATTGTTATATGTATTGGTGTCAATTGTCCCAAGATATTTATTTATTTATTTATTTATCTACATTGACACGTGTGCGACCGGGGCGTGTCGGTAGTCTTTTACCAGGGTCTCTTAAAATTGTTACGTTATATTTCAGCAAGAAGTTGCGTTATTCTGATATAACAACCCGGTAAATCATATTAATAATCATGTTTCCATACGGCACATTTTTACTCGTTCTACGGCACGGCACTCAGCGAATTTTGTGTGAAGGGATTGCGGGAGGAGAAAGGAACTATATTTTCTGTTTCACTTGCTTCTTAAATTTACTGGCTCAGCTTGCTCTAAAAGAAGTTTAATTATATTTTTAGACGTATTTAAATCTCCTTTTTTCTGCTAATTATATATTTTTTTAAATTTGTTCCTATCCCTTCCGACCCCACTACGGGGTGAACTGGGATTTGCCAATATATTTTAGTGTTTATTACTTAAACTACGAAACCAACCCACAGGCAATCATTAAACTAAAATTCATACCGCCGGTACATTTTTTATCTATAAAAATCAAGTGCAAGTGCACCATATGAAAATATTTTAATATCGAGGTTTAACTTCAATATTGTCCTCGCCCCGTTTTTACGGTATAATACTATAACATACCAAAGTCAGTTTTTCCAACGCGTGTTTTCACAGCAACTCGCGGCAAAGATTAACTTCCAGCGCCCGTGTCCGTACCACATTAATAAGCAACTTTAACGACTTAACAAGTAAGTGAAAATTAATTTTAACATTAACAAATGTTTATCGTTTTCAATATGGAATTAATTTAACGCTAGCTATCGAAAGGGAGTTGTTATTGCTATATGACATAGTTAAGTGTGTTCGGAAGTAGGTGCCTTTAGGGTTTCGTACAACATGGCGCACACTAATAGGTACTCTTAAGTTTTCTGTTTTTGGCTATTGTTTGTGATAATAAAAACTCGAGACAATCTTGTTCAATGTAAATCTCAAGAAAAGATTAGTTAGATTAGTTTAGTTTAGTACTAGTTTATTTTGGATTACTATTATGCTACCATTTCTTGTAACGGAGGAGCGGTGCTCCCAACACAAAGCATTACTTTTGCTTAATGGGAGGCTCCAATCTCGTCTGTTTGTTACATAATTAATTCCAATAAACTTTTTCATTTTCATTTTCATACAGCGTGTATTTTTTATACAACCTCAAACTTTACAAGTTCTTAGTATGGGCCCTAGTGAATATGTTTATCTATAAATTATTAAAAATCTACGATTTTTTTTCCTTATAAAATAATTCAGCACGCAATGTATCTCATTTTTATTCGCAATTAGCTACGTGACGTCACAACTGTCACAAGTGTTAACTTTCATCTACTGTCATGTGTCAAATAAGTGTATACGCAATACATTGCTGCTCGAAATTTATTCAAAAATTAATTACGCTCTGGTAGTTAATACTAAATTAACAATTTGTTTTAATATCAGTGCATAGTACGTAAAATCTACGTCTGGTTACAGTTTGTGGCTATATTACATATACACACTGTATAGATAAATCCCTATTTCTCTTGGTTACGGCATCACGCATTCACTTTTTTTTTGTTGTGATTGTTATTGTCAGAAAAAGTTCTTATGTAACATTATTTTGAAAAAAACCTGGCACGGAGGCGAAGCCGCGGGTAACAGATAGTCATTTAATTAAAAACTTTGTCTCTTAACTATAATAAATAGTTATAATATTTTGTACTTACCTATATTTTATATCTTTTATATCTAGTTTACAACTAGCTTCTGCCCGCGACTTCATCTGCGTAGAATTATATACCTATATAAACTTTCCTCTTGAATAACTCTATCTATTAAAAAGAACCGCATCAAAATCCGTTGCGTAGTTTTAAAGATATAAACATACACAGGGATAGACAGACAAACAGGAAGCTTAGCAGAAAGCGACTTTGTTTTATACTATGTGATAATACCGGTTAAAATAAAATCTCTGCCAAATTCTTTGCGACGCATTCTTCTCGGCAGCGATGGTCTTTTTGAAAACGTTGGGCAGTATGTGGGCAACTATCAGCAGTTACTACTTCGAAATTCGATTTTCAAAGTTTGTGTCATACCGTCTCTCTCACTCTCAATTAATGACTATTAGAATGAGTGTATAACGACACGAAACGAACTTCGAAAATTTTATTCCGTATAAGCCCAAAAGGACGTCCTTAACCCTTTGCTGCTTTGAAAAACAAACTTCTGTTTTTTTTTTAAATTGGTTTTTAGGCTTCTTGTTTTGGTTGTGGTGTTGTATTACGTAATACGGATCTATTATAAGGGCTCTCACCCGCATACTCCATTGAAGATGTAGTTGACACCACTACGTGCTGGGACCACCCCCTGATGACGAGGTCTTCCTAAACCTAATAGAAGATGTCTTAAAATCATTCCGAAATATTTGATCCAAATCCAAATCCTACAAAAATTTGATCTAAATTTTCGTTACCTACTTCACTTTGAACATCGAACCGACCAATGTATACAAACATTTTGTCAACTATGATTCATAAATCCTAAAAAACATCTCCAGGGCTATTTAGTTAATCTACGCGACCTGCTCATAAATTCCGGAACAGTTTTAAGAAGCCCTGCATGTATATTAATGATGTAAACCGCATTTAAAATATTTAGTTATTATAATGTGATACCGCAATACGTTATCCCGGTAAAACCCTACTTCAAGTACTGGCAAGCAATAAAATGTTCGATCGAAGAAGGCGTATGATATAATTAGCGAAGAGTAAATATGCGATCAGCTAGCGACTCGCTCTGGCGTCGCACGGGTGCAATAAAAATACAAACTAAAACGGTAGTGATTATATTCTCTTTGATACAAACACGGCACTGCCACAATTATCGACATATTTCAAGCAATTTAAAAAAAAAACTTGACTAATTTATTTGTATACCTTAAGTTTCCGCATGAATCACTAGATATTGGTGAAAACTGGTGTCCTTCCATTTGACCTAAAAATTATTGACAAAGGCATCATTTTACAAAATGATCATTTGACAAAATTTAAATATCTAATAAACTTTGAACTTTTTTAAAAATCTAAAAACCTTTATGCGTGGCTCACATTAGGTTAGGTTAGGTTTGTTTTATAATTTTTTTAAAAAGTTTACGGTTTATCAGATATTTAAAGTTTGCCAAATGATCATTTTGTCAATAATTTTTAGGTCAAACGTTAGTGAACCAAACGTTTAGCATGATTGTGGGCGTGTATGGAAAGGGCAAAATAGTGATGGGTTGCTAGCCGCGTCGCCTATAACATGATTCCTAAGATTTTCGCCTATTCCCTCGATAGGCTTTTACTATCTGCGCGGGAAGAGAAGCAACTGTTACATTATATGTTTTTTTCTATACTACCAGACCAGCATGGAAGCAATACATAATGATACGCTACAATTATACATGATACATATCATCTTCTACAAACCTTAGGTTCTAAGAGCTCTACACATTTCGTAGACGCCTACGCGGAGCTACGATGTATGGATAAATATCTGGGCGTATAAAATATCGTGTTTATAACATGTTTTAATAGTGATCTGTTTATTTTCAAGTATTGATTACATGATAAATTAAAACTGTGTTTAATAAATCCATATGTCGGAAAATGCATATTTTCAGCATTCATGTAAAATGTCACATTAGTAAGTAATTAAAAAAATACTACGATCGCAATGTTTAGTTAATAAAATATCCTAATAAATATATCTATTTTCTTGTAGTTATTTTACAGACGTTTAACTATTAAACCTTAATATGTATTTCATAAAAATATCAATAATGAATAAGCCTCATTTTATGAACCACTAACAAACATAGTATACTTCTTTTTGTTTATAAGTAATTAAGTATTGCAAAGCGAAAAGTATCAAATCAATTAAGTAGGTACCTATATAAAAAATAGCTGGAAATTTAAGCATCGAATTCGCAATGCGTAAAATAAATTTTAATTTAACAATAAAATAGCAGTGCTAAAATATAAAATATGTATTTAAAACAAAATACTCACAGTTCACCTTCACCACATCACTACGCACAACACAAAACGGCGGAAACTCAAAATTGGAACACTTTATTTTTTAATTCCAATAAAAAAAGGAACGCTACAAAAACACTGGCCATTAAAATTCAGGATTCCATTTACTAATTCCAAAGTTCGAATAGTATTGTCAATGAAACTGTTTACGTCAGAGGCGGTTGGTAAAGTGACGCGGGCGCAGCGCGCAGGGATGAAAGGGAGGGGGCATCTCTAAGGGCTTGATAAACTCATTTCAGTAATAGTAATGCTTTTAGTGGGCAACGCTAGTGCGGTATTTCGTCATGACCCGGGCCCCGATTTTTGAATGCACAAAATGAAAATACCTCTCGAAAGTGGTGAAAAATTGTGCTGAATTGAAATACGAGCAGTAGAGAAAATTACAGCTCTAATTACTCTAGTCAACTAGTACTAGGTGTACTCAATTTCAGTTTTAGCACCATACAATACGTATCCGCCGGTTGAGCTTAATATGGTTAATATGTATTACAAGATATTCTTTTGCCACTATTTTTCACTGTGGCTGTGGCCTTTGTTGGACACAGATATAATAAAGTAATTAAATACCTAATTGGTTTAATTATTTACAATTTTTATGAAAAAGGGGTACATATTCATCCAATGGTAGAGTCTGTCTGATCTGTCTCAATCCAAATGTATGTAGCTTATCCTGTATTTTTTTTACGAGATAGGATATTCTGTGAAGAAAGAATAATAAATTATGTTAACTAAGCGTTTATTGTTACTTAGAGATAGAGATGAATTCTTCTAAAAAAAATGGCAAAGCTAAATGTCGTCTCTAATGCACCAATTAAGTCAGACCTATCAAGTCTCTTTATATTATACTTATTAACCGACTTCGAAAAAAGGAAGAGTTTCTATGTTAGACAGTAGGTATGTATTTTTTAATTAAAGTACCTACATAAACATAAATTCTACAATATATTATTGTCTTTATAAGAAATAAAAAAATAAAAAAGTCTATAAAATTTTAATTTGCGAACATCACTTTGCAGGCGGCATAACAAAAACGTGATCTATATTTTGCATTTAATCCAAAACTTTATTCATAAACATCGTATTCAGCCGACAACCCGTCATAAGCAGACAATCTGACTTCAACGCTCAAGCTATCATACCAAACATCCCATTGTTATAAAAATCCCAGAGGGGGAAACTATACCAGATAATAATAACAAACGGTGCCATCTTTGAATCTGTTCTAAGCCGTGACGTCACTGCCACGGAGCGCGCTTATTGGCTGCCGCGTGACACGCAAGGGGAGGCGCTTTTACTTTTTAATTTATGACCACTTTAGAATGGCACTGATTACCTTTTGTCATCCTGACTTGGGGTTGCCTTTATGACTGACAGGTCATTTAATCGCGGCTCTATGATGCTGTCACTGTTTGTCTCGCTCTATTATACGAATTTAGAACAGGGGTGTTTATGATTTTAAAAGTTTGGAAGTCTTAATTACGGTGTTCTTCCTTTTCGCCGAATTTCTATTGATCGAATTTCATTTGGCAACCAATATTTCGCCGAATGTTCACTTTGACAACTACTTAGATATTGGCAAATTTGTATGCCAACCTCTCATTTCGCCGAATTTTTATGAAGACGAATACCGTTTTGATTTTAAACTTTTGGAATATCTTTCACATGACAAATGTTACACTAGGCCAAAAAATTCTTATGATTAATTTGGATTAATTTAGGTTCAGGTGCGGCGGGGTGGCCCGAGGGCCACCCCTTAGCCCCGAACATGTTTGTTTTAATTTATAAACAGTTTTTATTTTACCTTAGAATGTCTTATTTTTTATTACTGGTTATGTTATGTAGTACCATTTGGCTATATAAAAAAAAAACATTTTAATAAGTGTCCATGTAAAACTAAAACAAACGTTGAGTTGCCAATCGTGAGGTTGGGAAATGAAACTAATCATTTTAACAAATTGCCATAATATAGGATGATTCGGCAAAATGAAATGAAATGAAATGAAATGAAATATTTATTTGCCTTAAATGTAGTACAAAGTATGATGTTACAACAGTGAAAAGTATTCCAGTCTCATACATTTAGACTTAAAAAGTCATGCAAATATTTATGTTTAAAAGAAAATTTAAAATAATTAGATACATGCGTGATTTTAATGATTATATCAACAATAAAATGTCATGACTTTAATTGGTTATATATTTTTACATATTGTTCAGGTATTCTTTTATAGAGTAGAAGCATTTACTGACAAGCCAACGGAACAATTGGGTTTTGAAGGATGTCAATGAGAGTAATTTTATAGCTTCTGGTAAATTATTGTAAAGCTTTATGCACATCGCGTAGCTGTTTTTCTTTTTCATTAAATTCGGCCAAACGTTGGTTGGGAAGTGAAATTCGGCAATAAATTTTTCGGCAAATCAATAGACAACCCTTAATTACAAATTGAAAAGCAGACATCCAAATCAAACAGTAGAAATTGAATGAGCGCGCCACTTTGTACGTAGCTTTGAAATATTTAGTATCTCTGATTTCGTGCGATCGTCTAAAAGGTAATTAAAAAGGCAATTTAAAGTATATTCTTTTTAATATATAAATACAAATGTGTTCACATATATTCATAGTTATTACATAAATTTTAATCATCAGCTACATGATATTTATACACGCTTTCTTCCAGTGCCAGTAGAGAGAGTCGTGTGTATGAGTACATACCCGTTAGTCGGATAAACCTTACTTGATCTAAGTAGAATAAATAGACAATGTATTTTATTCATTGTAGTCATCGATTACTTAAATTAAAGATTATAATATCAGCCGCTCGAAAATGTGCCGGCAAAACAATTCCCAAAGCCAACTTTGAGAGCATACCTACACGCTTTGAGTAAGTTTTGGTCACAAAGTACGCCTCGAACTCGAACGGGTTTGCACTAGATGTCAAATGCTATGGGAATAACTTTCCGTTTCGATCCGCAAGTGGCGCTGCCAATTTTTCCACAGTAAGTAATTGAGACGTTTTCACGTTTACGTCAACGCATTTGGGGTGATTTTTGTGTGAACACTTACACGGTAGGCTCTATTCTCGTAGTAGTATTCGACATTTTAACGCAAACGCTTTCTAAACCTATTTTGTGTCCGAAAATTTATATTAAGTATACTGGGGGGTTACCATGACGTCAATCGATAAGGAACTATGTCTCAAAGTCGCATTGGGAGAAATAAACAGTCGAGGGCATAAATATCGATACAGCCATCAGGTCAAATATGTGTCTTCGACCTTATTATTTGTGGCATAAAGGCGTTTAGATGTTTTTGACGTCTTAGTACCAAACGTACATATATTTATGCCCTTCACTGTACGTTAAACTTAGCTTATATAAGTAACTTACTTACATACATGTTCTATATAAGTACCGCAAGGGCTTGCGTACCAATGAAACCTTACTTAAGTAGTTTACTTACCTAAATAAATACAAAATGGAAACTAAGTACTTAAATCTCACGTTTGTCTTTAATATTACAATATAAACAAAACTTTGGTATTCGTAAACCACAAATTTGGAGCGGCGTTTATAAGTATACGTTATACAAGGTTTTTTAATGCGGAATGCATTGCCGCCTTGGGAAGGTCCGTGTTATGATTTTTGATTTAAATTTGTAAGTGTTAAGTAAAAATATTAAGTACGACATTATCTACATACCTATGTAATTCTGCAATGTGCGTTATGATTTGTTACGAGCACTTGTTTTTCGCAATAGTTATTCCTTTGCGACAATAATTCTAATAATTTTAATGGCCGTCAAGATTATCATATCGACGCCCACACTCTTTGTGATTTACTTAATACAATCACTTTAAAAAATATATCAAAATACAAGATGCTCAAAAACATACGATTTTATTTTTTTACCGAGGTATCGTTCATTAGCAGTCGGTCCCTGTATTTAATTTTATGCACCTTCTGAGCACCTTAACTCTAAATATTACATCTTAAAAACGCAATAAACCACTTAGGAATCATCAGAACCTATTCATAATAATAAATACACAACTTTTTATATTCCAACGCACTGAATGCCTTTACTTTTTTTTTACCAAAAAGGCAAAGGCGTTCAGGCCGTTCAAGTCGTCATCATGTCAGCTTTGCCAAATCAATAAACCACAATTTTATCTTTAAGGAACTACACAATAAACGGCGATTAGACTAGAATAGACGTACTTTAAGTACTCATAAATAGACTCCAATAGCGAATAATACACAATTCATACAAAATAGTTGCTATGTTTAATTTGCTCCTACCAATACTGTAAATAGAATCCATCATTAAGGGGAAGAACCGTAGAAGAACGGACACATTTAATAACTGTCACAAACTCGAAAAGTGTACAAACTGAAACTCTTTTATGATTTATCTTTTCTTTTTTATCTTTGGTACTCTATGACTAAACAAAATGAAGAACAGCCTAGATAATACAAGTATAATCTACAAATAACTAACAATGGAAGGTACTTTAAGAGATTGCTTAGGAGGAGTCCTAATGGCAATAACATGATAGACATTTATTTACGAAGGGTACATTTAGGAAACAGACGAGTCACAACGGATAACGTACATCTAGAAGTGAGTATATATTTCGAGACATCGACAACGTAGTATCGCTGCCCAAAGAAGTAATGCTGCCAGCATCTGTCGTAGAGACACTTAATTTCAAACAGATGGCGCTTGGTGACAATATTAGCAATGACATGACAGCTAGCCAATGATATTACATATAAACAGGGAATAGATATGTTACTATGTACCGCGCCCGAGTTGAAGATTCATAAATGACCCAATTGTCTCATGTCGCAATCAGTTTACCTCAAACAAGCCACAGTATGAGTAGTCCGTGACAGTCAATGTGACAGTTGACAGAGAGAACGTTTTTCAAACGCAATTTACTAGGAACGTAACATAATTATATATACTATGAAATATCATTGCAGCTAGCAGATGGAACGGTTCGAAGACTTACCCACCTGCAAAGCACGTATCACGGACTAATGAGTCAGCTTTACTTCTCTGATTTTTCCATGTGTTTGCGTATCGTTTTGAAATACTATTCGTGTCTCCGTTTGGTCATCTAGTCCTTCGGTAGTGCGCTATCGCTCTTCCCCCGCGAGTACACCCTGTAAGCTGTCTTGGAGCCCAGCATCCGGTCGAGCAGGCTGTGCTTGGCTCGCCGCCGCAGCGCCAGCACCTCGCGGCACAGCTCGTGGAACACCTCGCCGACTTGGTTGACCTGTTCGGCTGCTGCTACCTCGGCGAAGTTGCATTCGAAGTCCTTGGCCAGGATTTCGCCTTCTTCCAGACTCACCTGGAATTGAAGCGTAGATTAACGAAGCAGTATGCTTAGGAGTTGTAGCAAATTACTTTAACAATGGCATTAACCATGAACAAATATTGTGAGTGTGTGTACTTTATACTAGGGTTGATGAGGATGTGGATGAGGAAGCGGATGAGCAAGAGAAAGAGTGATAGGATTGTGTGAGAGTGACATATTACTAGTTGGAAATTAAAAAAAAAACAAATAGATCATATAGAAAGCAGTTTTTTTTTATTATTAAATGGTAGAAAACATAATTATGCTCATACATTTTATTTTAATAAACAAAATTGACCACTGGGAGGTTAATTTTAATGAAACTGTACGAGCGCGTGAGTGAATACGTGATATACGCGATGAAATGAAAATTCCTCTATTCCTCTAAATTTAAGAGAAAGCGGAAGAGGAAGAGGATTTTTTTAATTTCGTTTGCGTGGAAGCGGTAGCGGTAGATGAATTCAAAAAATTGCGGAACTTCCGCATTATGAGGAAGCGGAAACGGAATCCTCCATATTTGATACGTCATAATCGTCGATATGATTACAGTTATCGTTAGGGTAACTTGGTGCACCTCACTATACTACATATTGCGACTCGTGAACTGTAATCTCTTTACAATTTGTACTATACATATATGAGCTCTGTCTTTTCGTCAAGAGCAATGCAAACATTTTTGGAGGTAGAAATCCAAGGGCAAGACTCCAACTGAAATATGGTTGCGATGTGATGAGACCAAAGTCAAAGTCGGTGTTTTTCTCTAACAGTGTATTGTGCATGAGTGCAAAAATCTATAATAAATTACCAAATGACCTGAAACAATTGACTTCAGTAGTCTTTAAAAGAAAACTTTTTAATTGGTTGGTCAACAAATGTATTTATAGCTTAAATGATTACCTAGACATGTAAGTGAAATCAGCATTTAACATAATACTTAAATTTATTACAAATGACTTTAGAATTAACTATATCATTATTATTACTTTATTAATTGTTATAATCGAACATTTAATGTAATGAAATATTTGACATTTAGTTTAGCTTAGATTTAGACATTTGATTTAAAATATTGTACGCCTCTCGGCAGGACATGATGTACTGGATATAACTAAACGCTGACTAACACCTATGTAAAACTCATGACCGTGCAATAAATATATTTGATTTGATTTGATTTGATTTAGGGTAAAAAGTAACGACTCGCAAATAAAGTGACATTAAAACAATTTTATTATGCGGCTCCCAGACTTGCTTACTGTACTATTTGCTAGGTAAGAAATATCTGGCCAGACGCAATAATGTTATTGTGGTTTCTAATAAAAAAAAAACGAAGTATAGGTAGGTATAGCAGTCGTACCTGTCTCAAGTGCACCATGTCAGCCTTGTTCCCCACCAGAGTGAGAGGGATGTCGGGCTGCAGACTCTGCTTGGCGCGCCGCACGAAGTTGAACGAGTCACGGTCGGTTATGGAATACACCAGGAACAAGCCGTCCGCCCATTGCGCTATGTCGCTGCCAGGGAGGTCCTCGGTGCTCTGGAATCAGTCATATGTCTTTGCCGTGAAAACATCTTTAGCGGCGCTGAGCGCTTTTTGGGATGGGTAAAAAATGACGCAAGACGGAGGGAGAGTTTAAATAACAGGATATCAGGATCCTCTAAGAGCTTATTTTGAAATACGAATGAATCGCGTTCGATTTTTGAAGTGTTTTTTTGTTGAGTCGTGGGGGTACTAGGGCATCAGCACATTGTTAGAGGTCTGTCAATAAAGATAAATACGCACGTTTTATTTTGTAAGCGGCCAGTACGGCACGCGTATTGAGCATCATAGAGATTACAACATTAAAATCTAATCTACACTCACTCCCGGAGTGGTACCCCTCACTTTTTTAGACGTGATAACGTCTTATAAATCGACTAGCTGTTGCCAGCGACTTCGTCTGTAAAGAATTCGTTTATCGCTATCCCACGGGAACTACGCAATTTTCCGGGATAAAAAGTAGCCTATGTGCTATTTCAGACTTTTCTCTATCTATGTGCCGAATTTCAACTAGATCCGTTGGGCCGTTCTGGCGTGATTGAGTAACAAACAAACATCCATCCATCCATCCATCCACCCATCCATCCATCCATCCATCTATCCATTCATCCATACTTTCGCATTTATAATATTAGTTAGATAGTTAAATGAACGCCGGCCGTACTCACGAAGAAGCATGACGTCAGTGTGTGTCGCAAATAGCGACATCTGTCGCTTGTTTGTCGCAACCACTTTGCGTACCTTACTTTGAGGGTCGATAGATTTGTTAGATACTAAGCGATTTAACCAAGTGCCGGTAGATGGCGTTACTTAGCCTACCGCCAAAAGCGACCATTTATCGTTATCACCTAGTAGGTATGGGAAAGTCGTCACCATTCGTACACTTTTTAGATTTCATTTTTTATTTAATTGTTAAATTTAGCTAGTTTATGTACCTAATTGTGAAGTGTAACAAATAATATTGTAGCTTGTTACAAAAAAGTCCGAAAGTTCCGAAACTATTATGTCAAAATGTTAAAGGGTTATAGCCGTTTTTCAACGATAAGATACGTGTATGAATGGTGACCACTTTCCCCTAAAACTACCGTCCGTAAACCGACTTTATAGACAACCAGTTTTTTAACTACATTTTTAACCTTTTCGATGCCAACGACACATATGTGGAATGGAACGTAACAGGGTGTGAAATATAGGTATGAGTGAGACGACGAATATTCGATTTGAAGAATGAGAATTTTAGTTTGATTCAGTTAGCGGTAATAAGATTTTGATGTAATTTAGTCCCACATATATCAAAGCTGTGTATAAATTCGTGAGTTCTTAGAATGCCATTCGGATTTGTCTTGCTATCTCACTCACTCTTATGGGTTTGATATTAGAATCGGCGGAGTGAGGGAGATAGCGGACTGTACCAAATTTGAAATCAATCTGTCCGATCCGAAATCGAGGACGGCAGCCGCCGCTGACGCGACTGCGAACTGCGACTTCCGATTTCTTAAAACTTCCGTTATAAAAGTATCGGAAGCGAGTTTGAAATCGGAAGTGTAATATTCATGTTCTCGTACGATCTCTGATAAAATTGATCAAATTGCATTCCCCAAATAGGTATTGTACGGTTAGGTACTGTATTTGGTATTAGGTACAGTCATGGGCATAAATATGTGTACGTTACCAAGATCTCAAAAACATCTATACACCTTTAAGGTGGGACCACACCGCCGCATGTACGCAGTGACGTGTCGAAGGCGTCACGTTTTCTCACCGTTTCTTCATACATTTTGTTTCGATTCCGTAACGTCACCGTGTTTTAAGCGGCGGTGTGGTCGCACCTTTATGCCACAAACTATAAGGTCACATATTTGCTTTGATCATATTTGACATGATGGCTGTATCGATTTTTGTGCCCTCGACTCTACACCAATTATTTTTGCTTATTTACCTTTGGGCAAGTGTCTAGTATTTCAAATAATATTGGCTCGCCGTCCAGTAGAACCTCGTGTTTGTATTTACTATCTGAAATTTGAAAAATAATAGTTTATTTAACTATTTAGTTCAGTAGGTACATAATACATAACATATTATCTAAAGAGCTGTCAGATTCATATTCATACTAAAAGTGACAGCTAAAACTTGAACTGATTCGGAATTAGGACGACATGGTAAGGCCTCGGGGTCCCGATTTTTGAAAGCACGTGTGTGAAAATACCACTCGAAAGTGGTGAAAAATTGTGCTGCATTTGAAATTCGAGTAGCTTAGAAGGAACTTACGGCTCTCATTAATCATGTGGACTAGTCAAAAATTTGATTAGAGCCGTAGTTTTGAAGATATAAACAGATTTATGCCACTTTCGAGTGGTACTTTCGAGTGATGTGCTTTCAAAAATCGCCCCCATGGTCTGTTGATAAATTACTTATCTAACGTAACTAACGAACAATGTCGTGCTATCTATACCTTGTTGATGGTCGTATTCTCCGATGTATCTTTTTGTGAGAAACCGGACCGTTAACGCTGAAACAAACAAATATTTATTATTGAAGCAAGTTAAAAAAACAATTAAATAAAAGTTTTTGCCAACTTTGCTTTTTGTCAACTGAGCTTGCATTGTCATCCATCATACATATAAAAAATATTCATACCATTTCAAGTCAGACTTGCAAGATTTGTTAAATATTTAGGTTGAAATCCAAATCCAACACGCGATATTTAAAATCAAATAACCCGCTGCAAAAATCTTTATCCGGAAAAAAAAAACAAGCCCATGGCCCGATTTTTGCATGAAAGCACAATATACATGGAAATACCACACGGAAAAGGCGAAAAATTGTGCTGAATTTGAAATACGGGTAGTATTAATTTTGTGCTGTTTTCCAAATTACAATAAAAAAAGAACATCTTCCACTAAACAATTTTTCTTTTTTGTTCATTCGTAAATCTTTCAATTCCCCGCGCGCTAATTCCTTCCCGAAGTAGGTACTCCATTTATTATGCCGGGTTTACATGAGCTCAGTGACTTGTGCTTAGTACTTGCCACTTACACTAAATACCTCGTGTGTAAACATACCGTGTACTAGTGCTTAGCATATATTTATAAAACTGCAACTGCGAGTGAATGGAAACTGAAATATTAGCAGCAGTCTATATGTATAAATGTCCATGACTCAGGTACAAACATTCATATTCAGCATACATGGATTCGAACCCGGAACCTCTGGCTTCACAATCAGGGACCCTGACCACTATACCCGGTCGTCAGATATGTAAAGAAGATACTACAATATATTAATCACGTCTATATCTTTTAGGTACCGGGAAGACAGAGCTAAGGTAACAGTGACCTAAATCACAGAATATATAATAGTACTAACGTACAGAATGGCCACGCTCCGCCCCGCACCTATTCGAGTTACCCCACCCCTGAAGCGCAGTCTGCCGGAAAGCTGCTGTGCTGGCAACTAGTAGGGCTTGCGACGCGATGTATGTCGGCCGCACGTCACAAGTTCGGAAACCTATCCAAACTACTTCATTTTATAAAATACTAGCTGTTGCCAGCGACTTCGTCTGCGAAGAATTCGTTTGTCGCTATCCCGCGGGAACTACGCAATTTTCCGGGATAAAAATTGCCTATGTGCTATTCCAGACTTTTCTCTATCTATGTGCCGAATTTCATCCAGATCCGTTGGGCCGTTCTGGCGTGATTGAGTAACAAACAAACATCCATCCATCCATCCATACTTTCGCATTTATAATATTAGTTAGATTAGAAAATTAATGCTTTCTGAAATTATCGCGATTAATACATGAAATAACTACAGAATCATTCGCTTAAGTTTGTTGTCGTAATTTGTATTTTGTCGTAATTGTAATTGAAAATAATAATGCTTAAATACACAGACAGACACATTTTAAGTAAGTTTAAATAAATAGATAACGATTAAGTACATTTATTTGCACACATCTAAGCCATATCTTTAATATATTTATGTCATTGGTAGTACTTATAGTACTAGGTTTTTGCGATAGACAGCCCTGTGTATCTTACGCACACATTGACGCGTGTACAGACGACGTCGTGCCTGTGTTCATTTCAGAACGCGGATTTTGTACGTCGTGGCCGCCGTGTGCCTAAATGCCACGTTTAGCGTGATTATGGGCGTATAGGTGGAAAAGGGAAACAAAATAGTGATGAGCTGCTAGCCGCATCGCATGTGAAATGATTCCTAAGATTTCGTCATTCTCTCGATGGGTTTTACCATCTGCGCGGGAAGAGGAGCAACTGGCACATTCTGTTTCTTCTTCGCTCCCCTGACGACGTCTTAATGCGATTCAATTCCGATTCAGTTAAGGTTCGCTCGCTGTCAGATCCATACTAAAAATGACAGCTGAAACCTGAATTGAGTCGGAATTGAATCACATTAAGACGTCACGCCGTTTCACTTTTGCGAACACACACACTCATTATTACATAAAAATTTCTGATCTATTTTCATGACTGTGTTATATGTTTCATTTTTGCACAATTGTGTCAACTTTTGCTCTATTTGTGTGTCTTTCAAAAGTGAATAAATGTCTTCATTCTTTCTTTCATGGAAGAAAGATACTAAGCTCGTGTAAACTCGGCATTAAACGCGCACAATCACAAATTCACAATAGAAACATCGAAAATACTTCGCGTAAACAACCGGAATAGAACGCGTGCTGACAAAGATTTGTTTAATTTAATATCGAATTTAGATATATGCGTCACGCGGTCGAAATGTTTTGTAAGGCCACGCGGTTCTATCGCATTTGTAGCTGGTGTATTGACTGACTTCAAATCAAGAGTAAAAGCGTACTCCATAATGATACCAAGTATTGCTTACTATATTTAGTTACTACCCATTCACTACCCTTTTTTTAAATGATTTCAAAAAAGATTCTCGATCTTATTAATTATGAAAATAAAAATCTTCGTACATTGACTAAGCAGATATTTTCAACATGAAACTACCGTGAGACTCAATAATATAATATAACTCACGTACCTATAAAAGTCGAGTGATGCTCGACATGTTTCGGACTAGTTCGTAGTCCTTCCTCATGGAGCGCTTGCCCCGGCGGCAGCGAAACGAACACCACTCGACTTGAGTTATCCGTTGGTGTAACTACAAGTAGATATTCTTTATTTCTTAGAACATTTGATTATCAGCTCGATTTACAGGTCATTACAGGATTACTTATCAAAATAAGTAGGTACCTATGGAGAAAAATAAATGGGGAGACCTTATTCATATGCTACCCACTTATTATCTTGTTTTTCGGCTAGACAGACATCTAATTCTAATAGCATAAACGAGACCCCCGCTGATGTCGACTTACTGAATATATTTGATGAATATAAAAATCATTCCCAATTTCTTTGCGTAATTCACTAAATTGCCTTAATTTGGGCAATAGCAAGTATTTTAATGCTCGATTCAATACCCATAATTTGGCGGCTACACGAATAAGCTCACTAAAGTAATATTCAATGTAAAACATAAATGATATGACATTCAAGTTCAATCTTAAATATTGAACATGCACCGTTAATGACTTCGCCGATAGCAAAATTGATATTATTGTAATAATATTTGTGTAATATTGCCAAGTTCTGAGTGGAAAATCCTGCATTTATTTCACTTGGGATGTAACTCAGTTTCAAGATTTGATTTGGTTTAACGTTGACAACAATAATTTAAAGTTTTCAGATTCTTATAACTCTTATAAGTGTAGACCCCGTGTTTTTGTTGATTTACGATAACTTTCAGGGAACGTTCTTTAGGTCAAATAAAGTTAATTTCTCCAAGATAGACAAAAGATAACTCTTACCGTTTTAAAGATATTCAATTATTAAATATAATTCGCATTCGTAAAAGGGTTTCAATAAATTCAGAATGAAATTTTATATATGCACACATACGCATACCTAAATCAAGTCTTTATCCCTTACGGGGTAAACAGAGCTGTATATAAGAGAGGTCTGAAGCTGGACAATATAATTTAAATTGTATAAATTACTCTTATTTAATTATTCATATTTTTCTATCACATAATTTAATTAACTTTCACATTACTTGTCAAGGTAACTTAGGTAGTAGGGAGGCGAGTGTTTTTACATTTGAAATTTACCATGAGCTTTTCGGTGAAGAAAAATATCGCGAGGAAACTACACATCTGCGGAGCGATTCAATGGTGTGTGTGAAGTTCCCAATCCGCACTGGGCGCGCGAAGGAACTATAGACCAAGCCCTCTCACTCTGCGAGGCCTGTGCCCAGCAGTGGGAGGTGTATAGGCTGGAGATGATGATGAATAACTAAAGTAACGGTGCGAATTAAAGATTATTTTTTAAAATTAACGATGACAATGAATTAATTACATACAGCCAACAAAAATACTAAACAGATTTATAAATATGGGGAGTGTGAATGGGTGCGTTGGGAGGGGAAGGCCTAGACGGACGTTCCGTGATCAAATTGGGAACGTTTTGGAAAAAGGCCAGGTCAAGAGTACCCGAAACCGACGAGCATGTATGAAGAGATTGATGAATGTGGATGAAGCGAAAGAGGTATGTCAGGATCGTAGCAAGTGGAACAAAGTAGTCTCTGCCTACCCCTGTGGGAAAGAGCCGTGACGATATGTATGTAACAAAAATACTTATTTGTGTGACTGAGATAAAGCCTGTCAACTTTCTATTTGGCCTTCGCCATGTTGCGGATTTACGGTGGTAGAGATTTTTTTTATTGGCAACGAGCACTTGTTGAAAAGACGTTGAAAGTCACCGATGTAAACAAAGAGAAAATATCTTGCAATAAAAACGATTGTACTCAAAAAATTTAAAAAAAAAAACCTAAAGTTGTGTGTTAAAATAAAATATTTTGAACAAGCTTTTATTGCCCGCGACATCGTCCGCGCAGAATAAAAAATTGCGCTAAAACTTCTTCCGCTATGTATCCTTTTGTTCTGTGAGAAATTCGAAAAATAAATTATTTGACATCAACAAAATCACGATGGATGCAGTCTGTTGAAAGTGATTGTTGACATAACCGGTACTGACATTATTCAGTGTTTTACCTCGACGTGGCTACGACAATATTGTCCTTGTTGTTGTTTGCAGCGACACCATATCAGGGCCAAACAAAAAGATGTCAGGTTCCAATAACATCAATCGAGGTTGGATTTTATGAATATTGTATGTATTTACCACAAAACACTTCAGCATTCCGTCACCGAAAAATTTAAGTAAATATACAAAAGTTTCAAAATTTTATTTATTTATAGGTATCACAAACTGCGAGCAACAATCGTCAATAATTCGGAGCATCGATATGTTGTTTGTCCGGACTTCCGACAACAGCAATATTGGTAGTAAATTACTCTTTTTTTTCCTTTTATATTATTACTATAGCGACCCGACGGCTTCGCACGGGTGCAGTGTTGCTCTACTATATTATGCATCTATCTATTAAAAAAAAACTGCATCTAAATCAGTTGCGTAGTTTTAAAAATCTATCCATACCTATATAGGGACAGATAGACAGACAGCGGAAATTGAGTTAAATGAACACAAAATATTTACCTTGCTACTCCGCTACTTACGTGCAAGATAAACAAGCTTAAAAAAAAAAAAAGCGTGTGGTGATAGGATTAATTAAGTTTGTGGGATTTGTGTGCGTTTTGTGTGGCAGTACCTAGTGGTATTCTTGCATGCAAAACGTATACATATATTTCGCACAAGCTTGGTTATCTTACACGTAAGTAGCGGAGTAGCAAGGTAATTATTTTGTGTTCATTGAAATGGACCTCCGCAAAGTAACGCCTGATCCAATAAAATATGGAAATTGAGTTTTTTATTCTATGTAGTAATGATAATTTTACAGTATTCGGCGTGTCCTAGCAAAAGTTGTAATGCTTAAATCCGGATTAACCATCGCTAACATTACTGTAACAAATTCCGTACCCTGTAGATGCACTCATGCATAAAAAAGAAAGTAATATGCTGGTATAATAAGTAGGTAGCGTTACATTTCCAAGACGTGATGCGATCAGGGGCCTTGCCTTGCCTTTTGCTGTCATGTTTAGTATAGATCTGACGGCCAGCGAACCTAAACTGAATCGGAATTGAGTCGCATTAAGGCGTCATCGTAACCCCCCTTGTTAGTCGTGAACCAAATCCGCAAAGTAATGCGTACCTGTCTGCATATTTCGTGCAAGTCTAAACTTGGTTTAAGCTTATGAATGGATGTAAATCACCCCCCACCCCGCACCCCAACTCACTTTGCCCGATGTAAAATGCATAATACATAAATTTATATACCATTTTCATTCTTACCTGTCCTATTTGGTAAACAAAATTCTAACCTCAATATGCAAATTTTTGTAAAGAATAAGGTGTATTATGTTATCAAATAAACCTGAGGTAATATTTTGTACATAGTTTTGCTGTAATTTTATCTCCAGTTCCTTTATTTACGATGAAATAGTTAAAAAATAACAAAAATGAGACGTTTGCAGGTTAGAATTTTGTTTACCAAATAGGACAGGTAAGAATGAAAATGGTATACGTCTTTATATCTTTCGAGGTTGGCAGAGCCTGGCATGATTGTGGGAGTATAAAGGGGATTCAAAATAGTAATTGCTAGCCGCATCGCCTATTAAGCATGACTCCTACGATTTTCAGCGACGTAAAACGCAGTAAAGCTGCAATATGCGACCCAGGATAACGTTACATGTTCCCACCTAATTACATTTGGTACCGATGACCTTAACCCGGGTGGAAAAAACTTTTGCCCGGAAGTCATTAATTTCAATCATTTAGGGGATTCAATCAATGTGCACGGCGAGTTTAAAGGCTTCGACCCTGACCTACGCTGTAACGGCACGTGTAACCTGTCAACTTTCCATTTAACCCCGCCATGTTGAAGTTTTTTTGTCACTATAAAACGTTAATAACACTATTCCTTATTTTAACACGTTAACAAATCTTTTGCTTTAACATAATATTTGGTCAAGTGTTGTGTTTAAGTTTTATTGTATTTTTATTAAAAAATATTTCAGGTGATTTTCTCATAAGAGAGAGAGAGAGAGAAACATTTATTTACACACATTCGATACACTTAGATATAAAACAAGGAGAAATACAATATACTAAGGAATAGTACCAATATGTATGATATAAGTGTTCTCGTAACTCATAAGTTGTTGTAAAAGTAAGCTTGGACTTGGAAGCTCAGGCTAAATGAACCGGCAATATCAGAATTTTACTTTATTCCCTTTTTAAAAATACATCGTCATCTTGCGACCGCCTTACAATACCGTCAAAACAAGATAAACATTTCACCATTACCAATGCCTAGTTAAACCATGTATCATTCCTCTGTACAACAAAGTCTTATGTAACAGACAGACATCAAAACAGCTCTGCTGTAATTATAACGTATTAATTTAACACCGGTGGGTGGCGATCCGAGTCGTTTTGCGTGGCGATGGCGAACGACTGAAATAGCATTTATTTATATACATCGAGTGCGATTGCAAACCAATAGAGCTTGTTATGTTCGAATGTCTAACAGTTAGGTGCGTAAGAGACGCCGGCACGAATGGATGAAGCTTAACAATAGTTATTTGTTATGCAAGGCTGCAAAGTTTTTGTTTGGCGCGAGTGCCTGTATTGAAACCCGAGCAAGCGAAGGATTCTATGATTGAACCACGAGCGAAGCGAGTGGTTCAATAGAAGAATCCTGAGCGTCGCGAGGGTTTCAAGGCACGAGACACTAAACAAACTTTGCTGCCGAGCGAAACACACAATTTTTCACCTCACTACAGCGAGAAAAATAGTGGATGGAAGAATTTCTAATTTCTAATTACTTGAGTATATGAATAGGTGGTGAGGTGGTGGTGGTTGTGGTCGTGGTGGAGTGGTGGTCAGCGCGGCGTTCGAATTTCAAAAACCTTTTCCACCCAAGAGGGGAAAAAGCACTTTTCCACGCAGATTTTTAAGGAGAAAGACAGCTCTTTCGAGCAAGTGAGGTGAAAACAAATTTACTACATCTACTACATTTTGCGGGCGGTAGGGCCTTGTGCAAGGTCCGTCCGGATCGCTACCACCATCTTACTCGCTAATCCTGCCGCTAAGCAGCAGTGCTCGCACTGCTGTGTTCCGGTGTGGAGAGTAAGACAGCCGGGGAAATTACGGGCACAAGAGGCATTTCATCTAAGTCCTCTAGGTTGGCAACGCATCTGCAATCCCTCCGGGGTTGCGGGTGTCTATGGGCAGTGGTGATCGCTTACCATCAGGTGACCCACTTGCTCGTTTGCCTTCCTATTCACATAAAAAAAAAACCCTTCCACTGTTGTTAACCCCCGATGCACAAAGAGGGGTGTTGTAAGTTTTACGTCGATGTCTGTCTGTGTGTGTGTATCTGTCTGTAGCCTGTGGAATCAAGCCGACTCAGAGCTTTCATCGATAGGTAATGTTTTATTGACACCTCAATTAGTATGTGTGGCTTGGCATGCAATTATACGTTGAACCCTTCTCTGACAAAGATTGCACCGAGCCAGGAGTCTTTTGTTTTTGGACGCGCGTTGACCAGGTAACCAGACACGAGACTTCGTATAATGCCTGCCAGAGAACGGGTCAGATTATATTTGCAAGCAGTGTTGCCAGATGGAATGTGAAGTATTCAGTAGAAAAATTAAAGTTTTAGCAGTAGATAGAGGAAAAAATCAGTAAATTATAAAATTAATACCCACAAGAGGTTAAATAGAATTTAGCTTGAATTATAAGTATAATATAATACATTAGAACATATAAATACACATATTCATGTAAACATTTACCTACTGCACTTACATAAGTAGTTAATCTGAGTCAATGATTTCCTTTTTTTTGCTGTAGTAGCTTGTACTACTATTATTATGTATATATTCTGTGGTGCGTGCTATCCCCGTCGCACTTACAATTATAGTTATTAAAGTTATAGAGGACGGCACGCATGGTTCGGAGTGTCTCTGTCTCGCCCTGTCATGTCAGAGCGGCCTCAGGACTACAGATAAAAAACCACAAATTCACAAAACCTTAATGTCGTGTTATAAAGGCCAGATGACACGATACGACAACAAAAACTACATGATCCGATCTGATTTGGAAAAAGCAGGTAGATTTCTTAAATAATAACGTTCCCAGCAGTAGATCAGTAGATTTTTTTAAAATCAGGTAGATCTACTGCTAAATCAGTAGATCTGGCAACACTGTTTGCAAGGCGAACTGAACACGGGAGGGTCGCTAGTTACAACGACTTTAGATTGTCAATCCGAAACAGTTGATTGCGGCTCAGTTAACAATCAGTAACACTGATTCAGTTATTAAATTAGCATCTTTAACTGTCGTTTGTTTTCTGACATAATCAGATAGCCAAAGAAGAAAGTGTTGAGTTAAAATAGGTACTTTAAACCTCTGCGTGTGTGTGTGTGTGTGTGTAGTATCTATATTACGGTCTCTGGCCCTGTTGCTACCGTCTGCTGTTTAGACTTGCTGATCTCGGTTACCTTACTAAAAATTTTATTAAGATTATACATAGATTATATTATCAAAATAAATTTCATTAAATTAAATTAATTAAATTTTATTTGAAATTTCATTTTATTTCATTTCATTATTAGCATCTATCAATTTAAATATTGTACCTACCTGTTTTAATTAGTTTGTCTTTTTCTTTACTTTAGTAATAGTATTTTTATTTTTATTATTATTAATTATTTACAAGGACATAAATATTGCTATGTCGTATGTGTATGTGTGCTAAGTTAGGTATTAGGTAGGTATATTGTTAAGCGTATGGATTTCCGTTTTCTTTTGTTGTTTTATTTTTTCATTTACTGTCTAGTTACAGGCTAGCAACGTCGAAGTTCCTAAAACGGACCCATAGTGAGCCTGTGGGGACGGAAGTGATACATGCCCTCGGTACCGCTCGGCTTTCAGAGCATGACATGAGCGCGTGTGAGCCAACATTGGGGGCGACAGACGTAAGCTTGCCTTCGGAATCCAAAAGCTTATCGGTTACTTACTTGACATGAAATGCATATTTCATAATTTTTATTATGTATAATTTTTTTTTTTGCTCTTTTTCTCATCGACATTGGAGATATCTCCAATTAACTTATTTGACGGTTGAGGCGTTTTACACCTCCACTGAACTTTAATTATTTTTATTCACTTTTTTCTTTCTCTTTCTTATCATTATCGCATATTTTGTTTCGCTTTGACCAGTAGAGACTTTATACATCTCTACTATAGACCAATGTAATTTAAGGTACGGACTTAATTTAGGGACCTTTTACATCCCTTTTATAAAATGTATTAATTGTATTATAGGTAAGTTAAGTAGAATTTAAGTAGGTACTATTGTAAATCTATTTTATTTTGAAAAAATGACTTTCTGCCAAGTTTCTTGCGGCGCATTCTTCTTGGCAATGATGGTCTTTCCGAATGCGCTGGTAGATTCAAAAAAAGACATGTAAAAGAGCCCTCGGCGGCCTATTTGCAAAATAAACTTTTGACTTTTGACTCTTTGTTTTTAATCATAGGTAGGGTAACCATGCGAACCGTGCGAAAATTACATTTGTAATTTGCCATGAGCTTTTCGGTGAAGGAAAACATCGTGAGGAAACCTGCACACATCTGCGAAGAAATTCAATGGTGTGTGTTAAGTTCCCAATCCGCACTGGGCGCGCGTGGGAACTATAGCCCAAACCCTCCAATACACGGAGGAGGCCTATGCCATGAGGCACGGCGAATTTCGCGACAATTTAATAAATAAATAAAAAATAAAAACGACAATAACAACAACAACATGTACTTACTGAAATTGTAGCGAATTCGGAATAAACAGGCTTATAAATAAATAAATAAATAAATAAGGGTAACCATATTAGGCTAAAAAAAGTGGGATAATTGATACTTAAATTAAAATAAATAAATAAACACCCTTTTGATGATTTTAAAAGCATACGACTTAGTACAGCGGCCTTACCATGACATCTTAAATGCGATTCAACCCCGATTCAGTTTATGCTCGCTCGCTGTCAGATCCATACTAAAGATGACAGCTAAAACCTGAACTGAGGCGGAATGAAATCGTATTAAGACGTCATGGGCTTTACACTGGGGATGATGTGGGTAAATCTTGTAATGTTTTATTACCAATTTGAAATCGTCTTGTAGGTTATCTGGGGCCTTACCATGACGTCTTAATGCGATTCAGTTTAGGTTCGCTTGCTGTCAGATTCATAAAAGATACAGTACAGCTAAAACTTGAACTGAGTCGGAATTAAGACGTCATGGTAAGGCCCCTGTTTCGATTAATATCGTCTCTTTATTTACGTGATCACAACGCGCCAACTTTGCTGGTAATGTTTTGCACGTGTGATAATGCAGCTACTTTGGATCGCTATCAACATTCCTTATATTCCTATATTGGGCAGGTAGGTACGTGTTTGGTTTGTGGACAAGCAGAAGCATTATCTGATTAAAGATCAGTACGCTTAGTGTAAGTTTTCGGTCACAAAATACGATTCGAACGCGTTTGCGTTAAAAAGTTAAATACTATGAAAACAGTTTGTTGCCGTTTCGATCCTCAGATGACGCTGCAAATTATTCCATAGTATTCCATAGTAATTGAGACATTTACGTGAACGCGTTCGAGACGTTTTTATATGCGAAAACTTACACTAGAGGCTCTTGCATCTCAGTATTAAGCAAAGTGTAAGGCGCCAAAGATGATGATACAAATTTCTGAGTAGCCGTAGCCCCCTAGTATAAATAACTAAAGCTTTGCCCGTGACTTCGTCCGCGTAGAATTAGATTTGAAAACTGATGTCGATAGTTATATTCTGCAATAATTATTTACGTCGCGAGTCTAGGCAGCTACGACCATTGACATGTTTATCACTCCCGCGGAAACTATGCAATTTTCCGAGATAAAAACTAGCCCATGTGTTAATCTAGGGTTACCAGCTATCTCCGTTCCAAATTGTACCCAAAACCATCCAGCCCTTTTTGCGTGAAGGAGTACCTACCTCACACACACTCACAAACTTTTGCCTTTATAATATTAGTGTGATTTTAAGTTTTCGGTCATAGAATTGGGTCCCTAAGCTTTCAGGAAACCAGCGTACGCGCAACCATTCCGGTTTCACATACCTAGCTAATGGAAATGCCTATGCTTCAATAATAAACTTGCAGCCATAACTTCCTTGATACCCCGATCGATAAAACAGTTATTCCTGTTAATAACTAATATTAAGTAAACATCTAGCGGACGCAATGAGAAATAGAAATGCAGTTACCTATAAACATACTTTACATAATGCGTATACCGTATACTGGGGCCTTACCATGACGTCCTAATTCCGACTCACTAACTAAAGCCAAGTCCCGTCATCATTGTGGTCCTTTCTATTCACCTACTTACGAGACAGAATATTAGGTGTTGAGAGAGATTTATTTTGAAATCCGGGGCACAGCTGGTGCGGTGGCAGGTCCGTTCGTTCCTTGAGGGAAGACAGGTGGGCTTATGCAATGTCCCAGTCCAACGGGACATCTGAATAACGTCTAAATCCCGACCTAAATGCATGGTGAAAACGGCTATTTTGTCAATATGAGCGTTTTTTTTAAAGTCTGCATGATCTTTTTTTTCAGAATTTAGGTATCGTAAACCGGGGTGGCTGATAATTTTGGGGCCACTTTGATACTTTTAAAATTACTATACAATCGATATTGTCCAAATGCGGTGAATGTTTGGCATGTAGACGCAAAGGCGAACGATGAATACATCGATTGGAAGCAGTAAACGCAAATAAAAATGAATGATTTCGTCATTGCAACTAATTTTTAAAGTCGTCCCGTAAATCAAAGTCACGCCGGTTTACGGTAGTACTTAACTATTTTGGGATTCTGTTACTCAGAATCGGTTACCCTATCGATTCTTATATTTACAAGAAAAAATGTGTCCCAAAACTTCCATTCTAACTAGTCACTTTTTTGTTCGTTGTTTTGTGTATTTATGAAACGTGACGAACAGGAGAAATCCATTGTAAAATATCTGGGACACATTTTTTTTCTTGTATCAAAATCGATACGATAAACGATTCGGAGTAAGAAAACCCAAGACAACACTTTTATGAAAAACGCTCAATAAAAAAAATAACAATGTTGTGGCCATGGGCAAATATTTTACGTCAACAATTTTGCAGTTTACGAAAAACCACATCAACTTTAAAATAGTTTCTAAGTACCTACGCTTTATTGGCGTAGAGTTACAGAGAATAAAATAACTATCCACCAGGTGACCCGTCTGCTCGTTTGCCCCCTATTATACCTATATAAAAAAAACTACCTATCGTAAAACAAAAAAAACATCAGTCCTTAAAAAAATCCTACTATGCATTCGTGACCTCAGATTAATAAAATAAAATAAATAAATAGAAATGGATGATTAAACTTTGCTACATCTAAACGTCATTCCGTCCGACTATATGAATCTTAAATCCTTCTGAATTTGCCTTTTTGTAGAAAGAGGGAAGCCAACGAGCAAGCGGGCCACCTTATGGTAAGCGCCACCGTCACCCATGAGAACCAGAAACCCCAGGCCAGTTGCTGGTCCGTTGCCTGCCTTTAACCCCTCGTATATCGGACCTAAAAAAAGTACCGCTTTCTAGATTCATCTGTTTTAATATGCAAAAATTCTGCGGATCTAAATAAAAATACAAAAAGATAGTCTAAAATTTGGCACAGATCTATGTCTTAAGCATTCGAGGGGTTAAGCCGAATCCACCTCACAGCACAGCACGAGGGAGAATAGGTGCGCAAATAGACAGTCAAATTTATTTTCATCTCTAAATGCTCACGCTTCTACAAGTACATCTCTATCCCAAGTTTTTCTGCTGAGGAAGATAAATAACCTATTGTCAACCTTGACTTCTGGACGCAAACAAAATTCACTCATTCGCTTAATATTCAGGTTTATATAAATAAATTATAATTTGATGTGTCAGACCGTGTTATAGCAATTGAACTGTGCATGAAGGATCGTGGGTGGTGCCATAACGTCGTCCAAGTATAGGTACAGTCAGCGTCATATACATGAATTGAAGCATCCAAGGAAAGGTATGGTGTGTGGAACTTTTTGGCAGGGATGTTACGGATATATAATTTCAGATCCGGATATGGATATGGATATTGGTAAAATATAATATCGGTTTTGGTTACGGTTATGGATATTAAATAATTTCGGATTATCCGATAGTTTCGGTTACGGTTACGGATATTGCGCTGTGCACCTCGCGCTGTGACGTCATTAGGTAGCGGGTGAGGTGTCGCATTCCAGCGGAGTGCACAGTTAATTCGTACGAGTTGTAGTATTTAGTTAGACTCCGCCCTATCCGATACTATCCAAAACTTTTATTTCGGATTCGGTTACGGTTACGGATATTTTTTATTTCGGATATCCGACAGTTTCGGTTACGGATATGGATATCCATAACAACACTGCTTTTTGGTCACTTTGGATTTTTCATACTAGACGCTGACCGAAAAAACTTGTGAAAAAAAAAATCATTTCGCACCACTATTATCACATTATCAGCTACACCGATAAATTAAAAAAAAAAACCATTTTGCGTTCGTCCATTAGTCCTGACTGAAATTTCTATAATATTCTTGTAGGGATTTATTTATTTTTTATTGGTACATACATATTAATATATTATTAAATGCAATCGAAAACAGACTAATACTAAAACTAAAACTACTCCTAATTATTAAACTATAAAATAAATACGTCATAGGTACCTAATATTTACATAATGTTGTTTTCGCGGCTATCGAAAACATCACCGCTATTATTTATTTATTAATACAAAAGTTCCACCAAAACAAACGATAAAGTAAGGTAAAACAAACAATTGAAAAATGTAAAGAAAAACAGAATTACAGGTAAGTAACTTAACTGTTTATGGATTTCGAAAAGTTTCCGTACACCTACACTGGCCAGAAGTCGGAGCGCAGGAAAATGTACCTAGTATGCATCATCACCGTGTTCTCATTTTTGACACTATACTTCTAGTATGGACCTGACAGCGATCGATCGGACTTTGGTTCGGAAAGAAATCGCATTAAGACCTCGTGGTAAGGCCCCTTCCTATCTTATTCCGTCCATGCCCTATGGTTTTGTGCCTTGGCCGTGCCTGGGATCAGATCTAGTGGGCGGTAGTCGTAAAGGGTAAGGCATGCTCTTATTATAGGACTTGCTCCATTGAGATGGACGTTAACGGCGCCACGGTTATGATTGTTACACTATTTTCGGCTACGAGGGGTGAATAGCACAAACAACGCGAGAATTATGTTTTCTGCGTATTTAGATTGGTTATTTTAACACATTTGTGATAGAGAGGTAAAATTTGTGTTTGTTTTTGTAGACAAATGGTTTTATAAGTACTTATAAATCACAGGTTACTCGTGCGTTTCAGAAACAATCGAATTTGAAGGCGGTCCTATCACTGAATATTTAAAGTAAGGGAAAGTGTAAACAACAACAATAACAACATTGATGTTTCGTTAATTTTATTCCTCGTGTTTCAGATTGAACACCTGTTTGTTTTCGAATTCATTTGGTTGTTATTTTGAATAGAACAGAGGCCCGATATTTGTAAGCAAAGCACTGAAAATGATGAAAATGTTTGAAGAATTTGTAATATTAGTCTATTAAAAGAAAATAAAAGAACAAGGTAAGAAAAGATAGAACAAGGGTCACCGACATAGCCAAGCGATAGCTCGTTGAAGCGGCAATGGGCAGGCCATATAGCACGGAGAACAGACGGCCGTTGGGGCCGAAAGGTTCTCGAGTGGAGACTGTGGATCGGCAAGCGCAGCGTAGGACGGCCACCTAACTAAGTCACGGATTCACGGTGGATGTAAGCCGCTTCCAATCGAGGCAACTGGAAGTCTATGATTGAGGGCTATGTCCAACAGTGGACGTTGTATGGCTGTTATGATGACAAGAAAATTGCAGCTGTAATTTTGTATCATTACACAGTTTTACCACTTTCGAATGATGCTCTTGAAAGATTCTAGTGACCTAAGTGTATTTGTACTACCAGTTGAACTACGTGGTCTACTACTGTCCAGTCTTAGAGGGGTCAGCGCATTTGGCGTGTGGCAATAAGTTCCTATACCGCGAAGCAGACAGATCAAATGTTTTAACTCGCTATAACTGCGCAGTCCTAGCGACTCTAGTAGTTTCAATGATCAGCAGTTTTTATATTGACGCGATAGCGATTGTATTTGCAATAGTTTTGGCAAGTTGCTGGTACTCCCCAACCGGTCTTCTTTTAATTATTTTACAATTGTATCTACAACAAATTTAAACTTGACCTTTTTCTTGCTGTAACTGGTGACTTTTAACGTGATTGAAGGGCGTCGCAAGGGGAGGGGGATGCTGCTGCCCCCTCTAAAGAATTGGAAAAGTAGCCTTTATTTTTAGACAATTGTTGACAAATGCCGCCATACTGTTTAACCTACCGGTAGACGCTTACTCCTACCCCTTGATCGGCGGGTGGGGACGCCTACGACGATTTTACATAAATACGTATATACACGTGCATAAAAGCCGTGGTAGCCTAGTGGTTTGACCTGTGGCCTCTCAAGCAGAGGGTCGAGGGTTCGAATCCCGGGCTCGCACCTCTGAGTTTTCCGGAATTTATGTGCGTTATCTCATTTGATATTTACCATGGCTTTTCGGTGAAGGAAAACATCGTGAGGAAACCTGCACACAACTGCGAAGCAATTCAATGGTGTGTGTGAAGTTCCCAATCTGCACTGGGCCCGCGTGGGAACTATAGCCCAAGCCCTCTAATTCTCAGAGGAGGCCTGTGCCCAGCAGTGGGACGTATATAGGCTGGAGAGAGAGAGACGTATATACACATACACATACACGTGTATATTTTATTTCTATTTCTTATGGGGTAGGAGGAAACCTAAGGTAACAAGACAGCCATTGAAAATAGTGCTTATATTATTATCTTCGCCCATTCCCTCGATGGGCTTTTACCATCCGCGCGGGACGAAAAGCAAAGTTACATTCTATGTTTTTCTTAGCTCCACCAGCATGAGTTTTTAAGTTGATCTTTTGCCTCACAGCCGGCCCCTACATCACCAACTCATGTCGGGGACATGTAACAATTTGAATTGCGATGCGTGGTCAATATGAAGGTGATCGGCGTAGATTCTTGTCGAGTTTGTAATGTAAACAGAATTGACACTTGTCAGCGACTATTGTCGAGATGGTGGAATAGGGGCCAGGGGCCCGATTTTTGAAAGCACATGTGTGAAAATACCACTCGAAAGTGGTGAAAAATTGTGCTGAATTTGAAATACGAGTAGCTTAGAAGATACTTACGGCTCTCATTAATCATGGGGACTATGCAAAAATTTGATTGGAGCCGTAGTTTTGAAGATATAAACAGATTTATACCACTTTCGAGTGGTACTTTCGAGTGATGTGCTTTCGAAAATCGGGGCCCAGGGGCCCGATTTTTGAAAGCACATGTGTGAAAATACCACTCGAAAGTGGTGAAAAATTGTGCTGAATTTGAAATACGAGTAGCTTAACAAAATACGGCTCTCATTAATCATGTGGACTATGCAAAAATTTTATTAGAGCCGTAGTTTTGAAGATATAAAGAGATTTATACCAATTTCGAGTGGTACTTTCGAGTGATGTGCTTTCAAAATTGGGGCCCAGGCGTTCCCCAGGCGTCAGCTATATTTGTCAAATCGAGCAAAAATCAGCCGCACCTGTGTAGGTCGATGTTATTCCCTCGAATTCCTGAAAGCAATGTCGCACCGCCGGAGGCTATTCCCAAATAAGAAATTCCGTCTAAAAAAACAAAGTGCTAATTAACGCAATTTGCGATTGGCACAATTTCAACTAGGCGCATAATTCAACGTTCTCAGCGCAATGTAACATTCGCACGCTCTTGTGTATAATAAATTTCAAAATATGAAGAAACAATGTACAATGCTAGTCGTAGCTTGATAATTACTGTAGCTGTCGTTAGCGAGCTTGTAAAACAGTATTTCGGGATCATGCTTTGTTAGTTTCTGTGAGAAGTTAGTATAATACATACATACATAAATCACGTATTTATCGCTTACGTACCCCATACAGAGTTTAGGTAACAAAGACCTATAGGCCACGTTTAACAAGACTGTGGGCGTATAGAATATATGTAAAGTGGAATCAAATTAGTGATCGGTTACTCGCAGCATCGCCTATAACATGATTGGGTAGGTACTATGATTTTTGCCCGTTCTTCGACGGTACCTACTCTGTGCAAATAAACCAATACCAATAAACCCTTTTATAACAAAACAAGATTCACGCTACGCGTAGAATATCAAAAATATTATTAGACGTGATTGACATCTGTTTCTCAGCCGTATAATTTAATCAAGACGGCATACCGTTTAAAATTCGTTTCCCGCCCAAGAGATAATAAACACGGTTATTTTATTGCTCTCCAATAAAAAATCGCCTACAGTTTAGTCACTGTATCATGGGAACAACTGCGCGGCTAGTTCGGTTTGCCGCATGACGTATGGGCGTGTGTTCCTTTAACTCGGTATTTTTTTTAAACATGGCGGGAACCCCTCTCGCATGGAGAATTAACTGAAATTTTACCTAGCTTTTTTTGTTGCATTTTATTTTCTTGTTATTAATGAGGAATAAATCTTAAACGTATGATAAATTTGTACGGTTTGGCCGGACGAATGTAGGTAAGTACTTAGTTAAAATATAGGTAGACTGACTAACTAGACTTACGATACTTTTTATCACGGGTTTTGGGGCGCATGCAGCCTTAATCACTACATAGTATAAAACAAAGACGATTTCCGCTGTCTGTCTGTCCCTATCCCTATGTATGCTTAGATCTTAAAACTACGCAAAGAATTTTGTTGCGGTTTTTTTTAATAAGTAGATAGAGTGATTCAAGAGAAAGGTTTATATGTAAGTATAATTCTAAGAAGCTAGTAGATAACTTTGTGAGATTAAGAAGTGGTTAAGTTTAATGTACCTACCTATTGATGTGCAACAATTTTGTTTAAAAAACTTTTTTTAGCTTAAAAAAGGTACACGTAAAAAAGCCCTTTGCAGCCTATTTGCAAAATCGACTTTAGTTGGACCCTTGTGCGCCTCGACACACTTTGCAAATATTTCTTTTTTCACACCCACCTGCCAGATGTCAGATTTTGTACCAAAGTGAGTTTCAAGAAAACATGAGGCAAACCAGCTGCTTCTTAAAAGTATCTTCAGATTAATACAGACTTAAGCCCAATGACATGTTTACCGTGCCGTCCTAAAACGCGAAGGATGTTCAAATAACGTAAACGATTTAATTTTTTGACAGATGTAAATTTGGTAAAGGCATCTGCGATTGTGCAACAATTTTTCAGGCACAACTTAATTTATCTGTGATCAATCCATTCCGTCATTTTGCAAGATTAGCAAAAACAAACAGAGAGACAAACAAAAATTCTAAAAATGTTATTAATCTCAGCATTTCGAATAGGTACAGTTATGTCTTATTGACTACAGTGTGAAGAAACCACTTGCCGTATCCAACAATATTCCTCATCAACATTATTATATCCAGCCTACCTATATAGCTCGCACTGCTGGGCACAGGCCTCCTCTCTGGAGTGTGTAGTTCCCAATCCGCACTGAGCCACGTGGGAACTGTAGCCCAAGCCCTTTCATTCCGAGAGGAGTCCTCAACCCTTATCGTAAAAGCACTTTTTTTCATACTACATACTACTTTCGTCTTACGTCGTACTTCATACTACTTTTTCGTAAAAACAGAAACATCAACCTAAGTAACTAGGTACTTCAAATATTAATATAATTAAGTAGTTATCTACTAAAAGTAATTGCCCGATTTTGATAAAAAATATAATTTGATTCCCCTTTCCACTTATACGCACACAATCATGAAAACGTGGCCTTTAGGTCTTGTTATCTTAGGTCTACCCCATAAGGGATATAGGCGTGATTTGCGTGTACCTAAGGTAGTAATTTTACAGTCTATCGAATGAAAAATCGTTTTACAGAATAAAGCAACTCGTTTCACAGACGGCAAATACACCCCCTGGCAAAAAAAACGGGCACCCATGGTTTTTGTATTGTATGTGCATAAAAGCTTACTTTCTAAGCTTTAATGCCTAAAAATATGAAAAACCATAGGTGCCCGATTTTTTTACAAGGGGGTATATAACGAGGGGCATAACTACATGAACACGGAACAAAAGTAAATATCGTGTGTATGTATATGTATGTATAACTCTTTAACCCCCACAATTGAATAACTTTACCTACTTTGTTATCCCCCCGATATAGTGAGTGAAGTCGTCATGGAAAACAGATGTTTCATTAAGAATAAGTTATGATAACGTCACGTCCTATCTACAGCCCTAAACACCAAGCAAACCGAACCCATCTTCAGTCGGTTATTGTCGTCACGTCATTAAACAGTAAACTTGCAAACCTTACGCCCACAATCGTGCTATGCATGGCATTTGGGTCTTGATATTCTAGGCTCTGTCTACCCCGTAAGGGATAAAGACGTGATTTATGCGTTTGTATGTAACCACTTTCAAAGTTCATGTCCAATATCGTGGTCGTACTTACATAGCTTCAGTTCCCACAGAAAATATCAAACTAAAGCCTAAACCCGGGTACGTATTAAAATCCATAAAGTCTAAAATGTATACCTATTGGGTTAAAATACATAATGGTTCAAAATATATAATGCGATTTTCTCTGAAAATTGCAAATTAACAGAATTGCTATAAACTAAACCTAACCTAAACCAATCTATAGATCACGCTATAAAAAAAAATCATATACCTAATAGTTTCACAGAAAATTTCATTATATATTTTGTACTATTATACACTTTAACTCATCATACATTTTAAACTTTATAAAGTCTGATCCGCTCCCCCTAAACCCTACAGGAGTACACACGTGTATCAACTAAACTACTAAAATTAAGAGACCATTTCAAATCCATTTCAATCACAGATAGCTTAAAAAGTAAAACCAAAACAATTAAAATTCGCACTCTGTAGAATAATGTCTTATAAAGAAAAACAAGCTTTGAATTTTCAAAGCTCATACTGCCTATGTGAAAATGCCGCTCGAAACTGGCGAAAGAAGTTACTGTTAGAAGAAAAGTTCGAAGAAACTTACAGCTCTATTAATCTGGCCGTAGCATTGGCCGTAGTGACCGTATAGGTCCGATTTTCGAAATCACATCATTCGTTTCGTCGATCACTCAAAAATTTAATATAAGGAATTTTGCATCGATTTAGTTTAGTAACTTCACATAATCATGTAAAAATATCAACAATGACAGAAAATAGCGCAACGGTTGTAACTTTCGAGTGATGTGCTCAAAAACCGGGCCTCAAAAGAGCTGTAATTTTGTTACAACACATTATAGCACTTCAATAAGACAGGATTCCACCGAGAATTAGCCGCAAATCCCGTACCGCTTTTCCCGACGGACGGAGCGCCGACCACGGCGACTTTAACCTCCGATAGCGACGACTTCTTCCGTCGTATCCCGCGCGACGTCATCGCAACCACACGCACGTCAGCTCCCGTCGAGTGAGCGAACACAACTCCAATCTCCAACCATCCGGCACTGTCTATATTCTAAAAATACGGTAAGCGACACGACCGCTCGTGTTTAAATAGGTCAAGAGCTGTGGCCCAAGATCAAGACAGGGCTGTCCGTTTAATATTATTAGCGATAAGTGCATCGCGGAAAGCGTGCTTAGTCACCGTAACACATTTGATTGTACCTAATTCTTCCGTGCTGGTCGGCGCAAAGAAAAACACAGATTATAAGTTGCTTCTCTTCCCGCGCAGACGGTAAAAGCCTGTACAGGGAATGTGCGAAAATCGTAGGAATCATGGCCAATACGAGTAGCAACCTATCACTTTTTTGTTTCCCTTTTCAACTCTATGCCATATCATGCTAAACGTGGCCTTTAGGACTTGTTACCGTAAGCTCTGTCTAACCCGGAAGGGATATAGACGTGGTTTGTGTATGTATATGTATGTATGTACCAAGTGGGTGGGTATGGGTATTCCCTTATACACCCGAATAGACCTACCGAAGGGGCGCCAGGCTGCTTTGCTGTGAATGATCTAAGGCAGCAACTGCGAGGCGGACAAGTTTGGCACGCATGTAGGTTTGTGCTTACTTACGTCAAGCATTGACCGTTTACAATGTCAACTTGCTTGAGTCAAGCATTTACGTGCTCGCTCCGCTCTTCATGAGATTGTCCCCCGACGTAAAAAGAGGTGTTATAACTTTGCCGTCAATGTCTCTCTATCTCTTTGTGGTATCGTAGCTCTCAAGCGAATGGTCCGATTTGGACGCGGTTGTTTTTATTGGAAAGCCAGTTTCCTTGCGGTGGTTCTAACCGATGTTTGATTAAAATCGGTCCAGCAGTTTGAAGAGTATCAGCTCTTTACCATAATGATGTAAGGCATTTAGGTAAAAAATAAAATAAGTTTACTTTTAAGGGTTTTTTGCGTGGGGGTGAAGCGTATGTTGTTGACTGTATGAATATTAAGCAAACTGACAAAACATGACAAAGTAAGATTCAAAAAGCAAAAACAATTAAAAATATACATAAAAAGTATCAAAAAGGTAGAGTTCGCAACAGGGGGTTTTTTAAACTTTTAATAGTTATTTTACATTTTAACTTGAATCGTTAGGCGTTGCCTTGCCTCAGGGTTGCCCTGCCCAAGACTGAGGCAGCATTATTTGGAGGCCATAGATGGAGTCTGTCAGCCGGAGCCTCCCTTTGTGTGCGTGGAGAGGCGATCCAGATTAAGGCTCAGATTAAATACCTGGGCCTTATTCTGGACCGCAAATGGACATTCGAGGCCCATTTCCGCCAGTTAGTTCCGCGTGTTGTGGGCGCAGCATCGGCTCTGAGCCGACTATTGCCAAACATTGGTGGTCCTAAGGCAGCCTGCAGAAGACTGTACGCGGGGGTCGCTAAGAGCATGGCTCTCTATGGCGCTCCCATTTGGTACGACGCACTAAATGGGAGGACGAAGGCCTTGCTGCGACGGCCCCAACGGGTCGTCGCCATAAGGATTATCCGTGCGTACTGCACGGTAGCGTGGGCTACAGCATGCCTCCTCGCCGGCACTCCGCCATGGGAGCTGGAGGCCGGGGTGCTTGCGGAGACGCATCGAGCAAAAGTGGAAGCGAGAGCCCGGGGCGATCGCCTTGCCCCGCAAGAGGTGGAGCGGTTCCGGCGGTTCGCACAAACCCGCATGCGGGACCGCTGGAAAGAGATGCTGGAGGGTTCCCTCTATGGAACCAGAACCATAGGGGCAATCCTCCCGCACTTTCAGAGCTGGCTGGACAGAGAGCATGGCGCTCTAACTTACAGGCTTGTGCAGGTAATGACCGGACACGGATGTTTCGGTCATTACCTGTACAGGATAGGGAGGGAGCAGAGCGAGGTGTGCCATGAGTGCGGCGATCCTGATGACACGGCACAGCACACTCTCGAGGTGTGTAGTTGCTGGGATGGGGATCGCCGCAACATGGTTGCTGCCATTGGAGCTGTCGTCGATCTCTCGTTGCACAGCGTAATCGCGGCCATGCTGAGCAGTGACAGATCCTGGCAGACGGTGGCTTCCTTTTGTGAGGACGTAATCTCGCAGAAGGAGGCCAGGGAGCGGGAGCGCGAGGACGATGCCCACGCGCCCCTGCTCCGGCGGAGACGTATGGGGCGAAGGCGGCGGCTGTTTGCTGCCCGCCTAAACCCCTAGTGGGACCAGCGGGCGGGAGACGGGGATCTCCTGCCCGCATTGCACGGTCCTGCACGTCTGGGACGGGGGGTCGAAGCGTCGCGATTCCCCCGTCATTGGTGCGGGCGGCCCTGGTGAAAGCCGGGGCAGCCGGGGGGCGCCGTCGGCTGGAATCTCCGGGATCCCACGGCGCCTTCCCAAACCCGGCAAGCGGGCTTCGCCGGAGTGTTTTTAGTGGGTATGCTCCCCCCGCCCCTTTCCGTGCGGAAAGAGGCCGGGGGAGAGAGTCCCACATAACCATCCGGGCCTCCCCGGGCCCGGTGGTACTCGTAAAGAGTTTTCACTCCGTTAAAAAAAAAAAAAAAAAAAAAAAAAAAAAAGGGGCCTTACCATGACGTCTTAATGCGATTCAGTTTAGGTTCGCTCGCTGTCAGATTCATACTAAAAAGTGACAGCTAAAACTTGAACTGAGTCGGAATTAGGACGTCATGGTAAAGCCCCTGTTCAAGCATAGCTCAGTCATACCCGGCCATAAATATTGCACTTCGGTCTTCGGAAAGAGACAACTGGCGTCACGTAAGTTAGAGAGAGACATTGCTCTACGAAGCCGAAATTAACCGAGAAGACCGACGTGCAATCTTTATGGCCGGGTACTCAAACAGCTTGACCAAGCAACAGGGGCCTTACCATGACGTCTTAAGGCGATTCAGTTTAGGTTCGCTCGCTCAGATCCATACTAAAAATGACAGCTAAAATTTGAACTGACAACATTTCATATTTCTGAGCCTATAATTTTAATGGTTCTCTGTATTTTGTTTGAAAAGATGAACATGCTAACAGTTTAATTTGTTCGCTAGGGCTTGTATTTAATTTATAATTAATTTATTAATTTGTGCTTATTTTAAAAGGGCGTAACTCCGGTACTATCACAGAATACACACTTATCCGTTTGTCTTTTCTCTATAGAAAAAAAAACTGACGTTAATTTCAAATTGTCAATGTCAGGTCCTATTCTCCAATATTCGATTTTCGAGGTTCGCTTCGTGCCGTTCCGCTCATACTAATAGTCATTATCTTGAGAGTGAGAGAGAAGGTATTGCAACGAACTTCGAAAATAGAATTTCAGAGTTGCCCCCCTTGTACTTTGAAGTTGTCAAAAATACAAAATTATGATCGTTTATTTTTTCTCGCGAAAAAAGCAAAGGCGTTTCACCTATCCTGTGGTAGTATTGGTAAAATTAGGACATACATTTAATTATTCTTTATTTTTTGTAATAAGCGATATTAAAATTATATAAACATATTGCAGTGATCAGGAGGCAAAATGCTTTCGAACCATATATACATTTTCAGGTGTTACAAAAATGAAATGTTGTCAATTAGGACGTCATGGTAAGGCCCCTGATCTACGTACTTGACCTGAAAGTCGCAGGTTCACGGTGGATGCAAGCCGCTCCCAACCGAGGTAACTGGAGCTCTATTGGGGAGGCCTATGTCCAACAGTGGACATACGGGTACGGCTGACGTGATGATGATGATGATGATGAAAAAAAAACAAGACTTGATGACAGTATTATTTTATTGCATTGTCATCAGCGCTATACACATAGCAAATTTCAGTTTAATCTGACCAAAATGGTCAAAATTACAAATAAGAATGTATAGTCTATTCCCGATAAGAAAACAGTGGCTCATAATTGTCACCTTAGCCACGCCCCTTGACCACAGATAATAGTAAATTAAAGAGCCGTGTATTGACCAGTTGAAATAATTAAAGTTTTTAAGTAAGGTATTTTCATTCATACCTGTCCTATTTGGTAGACAAAATTCTAACCTCAAAACGTCTCATTTTTGTTATTTTTTAACTATTTCATCGTAAATAAAGGAACTGGAGATAAAATATCAGCAAAATTATGTACAAAATATTGCCTGAGGTTACCAAATAGGACAGGTAAGAATGAAAATACCTTAACTTTAAACAGTGTGACCAAAACGTCACTGTAGAGAGTATAAACTATATACTATGAAGCCAGGTACTTATCTACTAGCTATAAACATAACTGTAACCAAAAACCGCAGTGAAACGCGGCGTTCCGCTCGCAGCAGGCTCGCGAGGTCCACACTAGGGTTTTTGGTCACTGTAACGTGCAACAGTTACGGTTACAGCTGATAGACGAATATTCGGCAGTAGCAACAACGGCTGTGTAAGAGTTCCTGCGGTATTTCTGAAAATACTTTTAATTAATTAAACTTAAATAGTAAGTATACGCATACTTACTAAAACGGATAACTCACGTATAAAAGCCGAATAATGCTCGACATATGTTTCGGACTATTCCGTAGTCCTTCTTCAAGGAGCGCTCGCCCCGGCGGCAGCGAAACGAACACACGCCGGGGCGAGCGCTCCTTGAGCAAGGAATACGGATTACTCTGAAACATTTGTCAAGCATTATTCGGCTTTTATACGTGAGTTATCCGTTTTTGTAATTATGATTGAGTCTCACGGTAGTTTCATGTTGAAAGTAAGTATACGTTTTTACTTTGCAGATGCACAAATGATACTATTTTCTTATCGAGAATAGACTATAATAAAATTGTCAAAAAATTAGGCTATTTCGATCTCTTTCTCCTAATCTGCAGACAGAGCCATGCAATAAGAATAAGCCTAGCTTTACTGACTAAACGACAAAAAAGGTGTTTCGCTTCTAACAATCTCTTTCCTTTGGTTTTTTATTTTTACAATGGATTTGATAAAAGGGGTACTTCAAAAAATACTACATTTTTTTCTCGGGCTTTGGAAATGTTGGCTTATTTACACTCAGAATCAACAACACTAGTGATTCTTATACGAGAAAATGTGTCCCCAAGGTCAGTTTTATTTTTTATTGCTTTGCATACGTGTATCTACATAATATGGAAGTAAAAAAAACCGACAGCAAAAATTATGTAAGATTGGGAACACCTTTTTTTGCATGAGAAACGTTAGTATTCTTGATCCTGATCAGAAACCACTCGAAATTTCCAAACACTGAAAAAAAAATCTACTTAGTCTATTTTGTTGAAACTCCCCAAAAATGAAAAACGATCAAAGTGAAGCATGATTGGAATTCGTAAAAAGTTATTACCTAATTCTATTAAATTTTATATTACAAAGTCAAAGACTAACTAGGTAACTAATACGGCTAGTAAGGTCGGCGTTAAAAGTATGCACACTTTTACAATTGCCAAAAAGTCGAATGTGCTTTACATTTCATTTTATACAGCATCAGAAACAAACTATAATACATGTTTTTTTTATTGTCAGCCAATAATTGCAACTAAAGTATCAAAACTCTTTATTTAATGTCACACTAAATAATAGTGTTATTCGAGTTCATTTTATTGCCGCGTCGCTTATTTACATCAAAAAAATTTACACGTTTAATAAATATTTCTGTACAAATTCACGATCATTGCGAAAAACTTGTATTTGGCCCTTAGGTAGGTACAAAAAAATAATTTCGCATGATTTTACTACAGTGATACCAAAGATTTCCAAAGAAACAAAAAAAATTTGGAATACAATGAAGTATTTATACATCAACAAAAGTACTATAAGCCTGCATAATATTCCAAATAACAATGTACTAAAATTGGTCGCTGTCATGACCGGTACTGATAAGCTGTGTCTACGGCACCATCCCAGAGCCAAAAAGAAAGTTGTCAGGCTGTACCTTAAAAGACCTAAAGAAAAGTTCCGACTGTGGCTAAATTATACAAATTACGATAACCACCAATAAATCACAGGGCGATTTTGAACTCATTCTTTATTCTTGATTTTAAAGTCCTCTTTACTGCAACTCCTATTTTCTTGGCTATTTTTCTGGTAAAAAAAGAAGTATGCTTAACTCAAATGCTGTCTACGCATATTGACGCGGGCGGGTAGTGCGCCTGCCGCCCGCACCTCTCTCGGTCCCCTTTGTCGTCCTACCCCACGCCCCTGTACCCGCGCGAGCGAGGACTTAGTTGACAGGCTGACAACACCTAATTTTGTTGAAATTGATGTTATTTAAACACTTTTTTAAGAAAAACTGCACACAAAAAATACAAAAAAAAAATTATGTTAATTTTCATCATATTTCAAACACGCTAGACAGGCTCGATACATAATTCAACAAAATCGGCTCGATAGAAAATAATTGCAAAAATTGGTCTTAATATCATCATTAAACGGTTCTATGTCTTTATTTTTTCGACGTATGGGTCTGCAATTAAAAACATAAAGTCAACATATTCATACCTAAACGGCCAACGAGTCATATTTCACTAATAATCCATACTTTTGTTTTTTCTTATGATTTGTGTCTTATTTGCAAGATTTTAGACGCGCGCCAAGCTGCCGGAATAGTTTCTTCTCTTTCACTAACAGGCACGTGAACCGTATGTGTGAAGAGTGGCGCTGCTCCAGGTCATTTGCTGTTGACAGCGCCTTAAGCGGTCGGTCTATAATATAATACGCAGTGACAATTTCAAATTTAAGTTACTACTACGCAAAATGACGTGCGTAATTCGACCAATATGTTTCATGGCCAATGCAATGACCATTTATATTTCGATACGCAAAATGACATACGTTAATTATGTGATACGTTTCAAGGTTAATTTAGTTAGGGTACGCTACGAACATATTTGTTTATCCTTAGAATTTTCTCAGCTCGTGTTATTATGCGTATAGGGCAATTTGCGTGTTTTTATTAGCCAATATGCGTAGAGAGGACACTACATATATCAATAGGTATAATATACTGACGTTTTAATGTGATTCAATTCCGATTCAGTTTTACTTAGCTGTCATTTTTGACACTTCTAGTATGGTTCTGACAGCGAGCGATCCAACTTTGGTATATAATTAAGACGTCACGGTAAGGTTTCAGACGCCTTGAGCGGCCATCTGCAAGTCGTTTGACAAAGTGTACCCACTTTTGACGCTGACTAAACGTCGCCTGATCTTACACTCCGAAATTGGTAATTCCAATTTCGTATCACGCCCTCCCGCTCGCACTTAGTGTTTAACAGAAGAGTGAGAAGGACGGTATGATGCGAAGATCGAATTCAACTTGGTACTGTTGTCGACTGCGTCAAATATTGGACTAAAGTCTGCGCCTTATGAAATAATAAGATTTTTTCTAGAATATTAACCGGTAACCGTAGTAACCGGTTTAAAGTGAATGACCAAAACCGAAATGGATTGCGTTTTACGATTTTTTTGAGGGAAATTAACCGGTTAACGTTGGTTAAAACGCCATCTCTTGTCATGTCTCTTCGAACATTCTCTCTAGCGCATGCAGGAAAAAGATAGAAAGACCATCGCAACATGACTCAGCGCGGCGTTACTTTGAGTAAAACCGGTTTACAAAATTCCAAAATTTCGTTCATCGTATTAACCGGTCACCGGAATTATTTCAATACTTTTAATTTAGTTCCCTCCGTTAACCGGTTAATAAAATGAACTTAATTATACCGGTTTTCTGAACGACACTAACCGGTATTTCAAAACAGATTCCGATCCCTGGTGTATAGACATCAAACTCTTCGATAATAGGTCTAATCTAAGCATTACAAATCCATCTGGCGCAGACTTTAGAATAATTACAAAGACGCATGGCAACACTAATATCTAGTGCTAACTAATCGGAATTGTAGCCGTCCTGCATGAGCGGCATCATGTCGTCTCGCCTCCTCTCGCCGCGATGCGGTATCTTTGTTACTCCTTCTAGCACACCGATCTCTGACAACCTGTGGGACAAGGACAGAACATCAAATAAAGCTACTTTATTTATACTTTGATATATGTACTATTTTATGTTGTTGTGCATTTTGTAATTTAACAAATGCAGATCTAATCACTTGCATGAATCATCGATAAAACACGTAGCACCATAAATTCCATGTATTATGTTTTAGCAAATAAATAGCTGTATTTCTTGCATCTTTAGGAATATTTTATCTATAATTCAACTAACGTCTGCCCGCGATTTCGTCTGCGTAGAATTATACATATAAACCTTCCTCTTGAATCACTCTATCTATTAAAAAAAACCGCATCAAAATCCGTTAAAGTCGTCTTTGTTAACTACATATCAGAACAGGAAGTTAATTGTTGCCGGTCAGAGCAAAATTAGAAGAAAAAAACATTACTGTCGCGCTAAACTCGCCAGTAATGTTGCATACAAATTCCATTACTGTCTAGTTATTAACTTTTTAAAAATGCAAATCACCATTATAAAATAAAGGCACAAGACTTAAAATACCAAATTAAAAAAAAGCTAGTACGACGTGTTTACCCGTGTCTGAAATAGCTTTAGGTGTTCTGGGTAGAAAAATACTCTCTTCAAATGCCATTGATTGAAAAAGGCGGCATAGCAAAACAATTTTCACTGTTTTGTTTTGTTTTGTTTATTTTGTTGTTTTCTTTTTCGATTTTTGAGAAAAGCCCTACAATTGCCTCGGCCAGAATAGCATTGCTGGCTTCGTATTATTAAACGAATTATATAATATTCAAACCAATTACTCAGCCAGCAATCCCCTACTTCCTGGCATAGACAGTAATGTACTATTTTAAGAGGCTGACAACACCTAATTTTGTTGAAATTGATGTTATTTAAAAACTTTTTTAAGAAAAACTGCACACAAAAAAAATACAAAAAAAATATAATGATAATTTTCATCATATTTCAAACACGCTAGACGGGCTCGATACATAATTGAACAAAATCGGCTCGATAGAAAATAATTGCAAAGATTGGTCTTAAAATCACCATTAAACGGTTCTATGTCTTTATTTTTTCGACGTATGGGTCTGCAATTAAAAACATAGTCAACATATTCATACCTAAACGGCTAACGAGTCATATTTCACAAATAATCCATACTTTTGTTTATTTCTTATGATTTGTGTCTTATTTGAAAGATTTTAGACGCGCGCCAAGCTGCCGGAATAGTTTCTTCTCTTTCACTAACAGGCACGTGAAGAGTGGCGCTGCTCCAGGTCATTTGCTGTTGACAGCGCCTTAATGCAATAACTCACACGAGCGCGTCATCGTCTTGCGGCGTGGGGGTGAAGTAGGGGTTGGCGGCGGCGGGGCGGAACTTGTAGCCGGTCATCACGAAGAACACGAGCGTCGCCAGCTCGCGGCACATCTCATCTATCCACGAGTACTGGAACGGCACTGTTATCTGCAAACAACATAGTGCTATAGCGGGTGGTAGGGCCTTGTGCAAGGTCCGGCCGGATCGCTACCACCATCTTACTCGCTAATCCTGCCGCTAAGCAGCAGTGCTTGCACTGCTATGTTCCGCTGTGGAGAGTAAGACAGCCGGGGAAATTAGGGGCACAAGAGGCATTTCATCTAAGTCCTCTAGGTTGGCAACGCATCTGCAATCTCTCCGGGGTTGCGGGTGTCTATGCGCAGTGGTGATCGCTTACCATCAGGTAACCCACTTGCTCGTTTGCCTTCCTATTCACTTAAAAAATAGTAGTGCGATAAACATTCGCCAGGGTAACCGATGTCGGCTAACTTTGACGTTGACAGTTTACTCATACGTTTACTTTGACAGTTTACTCATACGTTTAGTTTACTTTGATAATCGGCTGGCGATGACCTTAGGTGAAGGAAAACATCGTGATAACCTGCACACATCTGCGGAGAAATTCGATGGTGTGTGTGTGTTCCCAATCCGCACTGGGCCGCGTGGGAACTATAGCCCAAGCCCTCTCATTGTAAGAGGAGGCCTGTGCCCAGCAGTGGGGCGTATATAGGCTGGAGATGTGATGTGGATGTGTGACCCACTTGCACAGTCCAGAGTTATAAAATTAAATCTCTTACTCGGGGTTAGGTTTGACAGTTCCATACATTTTGACACTACTTAGCCCCGGGTTAGCGTCTAACACGGGGTTAAGTCGTTAACTCTAATCCGTGCAAGTGGCCCTTACAACAATCAGTAGTTACCTTGAGCAAGTAGACGATGATCCTCGTAAAGTAAATGTAGCAGACGACCATTATATAGAAGTGCCTGAAGAGCTTGAGCTTGCGCAGGTTGATCGCCGCCTTGCCGTCCGTGCTGGACGCGTCCTGCAGGTGCCGTATAGACCTGCCCAAGATAACAAATAACAACCATCAGGAGGTTTAGGCGCATAACGTCCCACTCGCATAATGTCCCTTTATCCCTTCCGCGAAATGTTCCTCTCCTAAATGCCCCTTGCGCAAAACGACCCTTCTGCAAAATGACCCGTTCGCAAAACGTCCCTTCACATAAATAAAGTCCCGTTCGCAAAACGTCCCTTTCGCAAAATGACCCGTTCGCAAAACGACCCTTTCGCAAAATGGCCATCTCTTATCCCATGTGAAGACTCCTAGTCTCTACTGAAACAAGCTTTTTCCAGACGGGACATTTTGCGAATGGGGTATTTTAAGGTATTTTCATTCTTACCTGTCCTATTTGGTAAACAAAATTCTAACCTCAATGTGCAAATTTTTGTAAAGAATAAGGTGTATTATGTTATCAAATAAACCTGAGGTAATATTTTATACATAATTTTGCTGATATTTTATCTCCAGTTCCTTTATTTACGATGAAATAGTTAAAAAATAACAAAAATAAGACGTTTTGAGGTTAGAATTTTGTTTACCTAATAGGACAGGTAAGAATGAAAATACTTTACATAAGGGACCATTTGCAGAGTAGACTTTTTGCGAATGGGACGTAATTTTGCTGGAGGGACGTTTTGCGAATGGGACGTAATTTTGCTGGAGGGACGTTTTGCGAATGGGACGTAATTTTGCTGGAGGGACGTTTTGCGAATGGGACGTAATTTTGCTGGAGGGACGTTTTGCGAGTGGGACGTTATGCGCTCAATCCCATCAGGGGACATAACGCCTTATTCATAAATGCTCTATAGGCTTCTGCTAACTTAGCAATCGTTTGTCCTTATCTGTCACTTTGACATTTACCTTTCACAGATAAGGACAAACGATTGCTAAGTTAGCAGAAGCCTGTAGAGCGTTTATGAATAAGGGGGATAGTCAGCGGCAAATTTGGCCATCAATGTATGCAAATATAGGTAATTTCGTATGGAGTTGAGGTTGAAAAAATCCGGGAAAAAAATCGCCGACTTCAAAAAAGGAAGTTCTCAGTTTGTCCTATATGTTTGTATGCACATATACAGGTAGACTCACAAGAGCTACGAATGGATTGAATGATAATGATTATACTATGTGTATAACAAAATGATTAAATACAGGTTGAGCTTTTCTTTCTTGAGTATTATATACTTGTTTACAAAATAGAAGGCCCCTGTACATGAACGTCACACACACATAATTTGGGCTTCTTTTGACCCCTCCCCCCTCCCCTTTGGTGATATTTGGTGATTATAACCCTACCCCCTCGCCCCCTCAAGATCACGGGTATTTTTCGGACGAAGTATGAATTCATTTAGTTAATTAAAATAACAGCAATATCTTGATTTTTCGTTATTTTTTGACTTTCCTGCTGTGTAAAAAAATTACACGTGACATGTTCTTGGATACCCCCCTCCCCATCGTGATCATTCGTTATATTTGCTGACCACCAAAAAAAAAAAGATCACATGATTTCTGGACGAGCCCTTATGAGGGTAGGTTATTGGGAACTTTTGTCACAGTGTATACGCAGTACGATGTCTCACCACACGACAGGGAACAGTATAGCCCCGCAGCACAGCAGGTCAACCAGTATGAACGTGTAGCGCCACGCGTTGTGCTCAGCGGCGCCCTCCTCGCTCTCCGCTATTATGATCTCTGCTACATTCGCTACAACCTAAAAAAAAATTTTTTGTGCAATACTTTGTATGTAACATAATTATGGTACAAGTTGTCCAATACCTATATAGCCGACCGTTCAAAAATATCTACACATAGATTTTAGGGGCGGTTGATAATGTACGTCACACCAATTTTATCATTTTTAGAGCAAAGTTACAGTATGAAGACTACAATTATTTTGTTCGTGTATCACACATTTCCAGACCCCCCCCCCTCCTAAATGTGTGACTTACTCTATGGATGGCCCCTTATTTTCAGTTACGTAACCTTTTTGCCGCCACATCTGTACCATTTTCATTCTTACCCGTCCTATTGGGTAAACAAAATTCTAACCTCAAAACGTCTCATTTTTGTTATTTTTTAAATATTTCATCGTAAATAAAGGAACTGGAGATAAAATATCAGCAAAATTATGTACAAAATATTACCTCAGGTTTATTTGATAACATAATACACCTTATTTTTTACAAAAATTTGCACATTGAGGTTAGAATTTTGTTTACCAAATAGGACAGGTAAGAATGAAAATGGTATAATACAAGAGACGTGATACGCCAGACTTCTTTATTGCGATGCCTTAACTTGAACCTAAACAAACTTGAATGAAGGTTGCTTTTGCATTGAAGTAATGGACGTATATATAGGTCGTTGGCGTTCAACCAGCGATGCTTATTATATGAGTCGTAACAGGTCCGGGCATTTTGATTATTTGATGATAAATGAACCTTATTGTGCGTGTTCTAAGCAAATAAACAATTCTTTCTTTCTTATCAGTAACCCTTTCGATCCTCCACATCTGCAAAGCAATTCAATGGTGTGTGAAGTTCCCGATCCGCACTGGGCCCGCGTGGGAACTATAACCCAAACCCTGTCATTGTGAGAGAAGGCCTGTGCCCAGCAGTGGGACGTATATAGCCTCCTGCGGCCCAAAGACAATTTTTGGTTGTTGGATTTCAAACCTAGAGTCGTTCATATAAAATTCAATTTTTGTTTGACTTTTATCCTTTACTTAGGACATTGGCAGGATAGGCTGGAGATGAGACAGACAAGACTTTGTTTTGTGATAATATGTAGTGTTTTCTTACCTGTAGTGGTATAACGATCATAAACAGTTTCTTGTCGCGATCCGCAAGTATGTGCTTTATGAAATTCCACCCGGTGCCCACTAAGACTATGGTCACGAACAACACGGCACCTTTTAATCTGTACACAAATAAGAACTGTACCACAATATCGAGTAGCGGTATTATTAGGTACAGTCGCCATTGGATACATCGGAGCTAAAGTAAGGCCAAGGCCACAGGATAAAATAGTGATTCCCATTTTCCAACCTAACTATCCATCCCAGGTTAGAAATTGGGAACTCACAGTGCCATCTTCCAACCTGCCCCAGGTTCGATAGTGGGAGTTAATTAAGCGATCGGTCTATAATTCCCACTATCGAACCCGAGCCAGGTTGGAAGGTGCCACTGTGAGTTCCCAATTTCCAACCTGGGATGGATATAGGTTGAAATATAAGAATCACTAAAGATAAATAATGTAAGTAGAATACGTATCGCTTCGAATGCAATCAAAACACGAATGCACTTGTACGCAAAATGGCGGACCAAAGGTTAACGAAAAAAGCGGCGGTTAAAGGTTATGCGGGTGGTAGGACCTTGTGCAAGGTCCGTCCGGATCGCTACCACCATCTTACTCGCTAATCCTGCCGCCAAGCAACAGTGCTTGCACTGCTGTGTTCCGGTGTGGAGAGTAAGACAGCCGGGGAAATTACAGGCACAAGAGGCATTTCATCTTAGCCCTCTAGGTTGCAGTGGCGTGGCGTCAAGTATATCAGAAGGCAAGCCGAAGGGAACTTAACTAGCCTTTTCCTCTAATTCTGCACAATAAATTGCCCAAATGCCTTAAAATAGGAAAGCCAGTGGGAATCGAGTTTTATGGACGCTACGCCACTGCTAGGTTGGCAACGCATCTGCAATCCCTCCGAGTTTGCGGGTGTCTGTGGACAGTGGTAATCGCTTACCATCAGGTGACCCACTTGCTCGTTTGCCTGCCTATTCATATATTAAAAAAAAAAAACTGCGGGGCTGCTTTGCCTGTACTTATCCTGTACTTACTACTGTGTTTTATCTCGTTTGGTTGGCCTTATTTTAATGCTCGAAGATTACGATACGGTCGTATTCAGATATACATGCTGTTACAAAAATACTATAAAATACAAAACGGTAAGGTGGATTAATTATCCCTAATAATTCCAACATACGACATACTCCAATACACGGAGGAGGCCTATGCCACGAGGCACGCCGAATTACGCGACAATTTAATAAATAAACGACAATAACAACAACAACAACATGTACTTACTGAAATTGTAGCGAATTCGGAATAAAAAGGCTTATAAATAATAATAATAATAGTAATAATTCCGACATTGGACGGCAGAAGGTCAAAACTAAACCGTGAACAGCACAGAAAAACAATTCACATTCTTGCCTAATATTGTTACTTTACTATTAAAATACCCTATCTACTACCTTTCTGTTAAAATACTCTATGCCGATTAAAGTTCACTGACAACCTACTAGGGTTGACACTATTTTACATCAGCTTTTCATTTTCGTAACACGCTGTAAACCTGAACACGACCGTATCGTATTCTTTAAGCATAGCTCATGTATCTGACAAGACTGCATACAACATATTCATACTCACAAATGCGTTATATAATACAGTATAGCCCACGCGGTGACGTGCTCGCCTCGCGTCCTTATAAAATAATAGTTTATCGCGTGGAACGCCAGTGACAATGACTTGAGATTGACAAGCACACACATTAATATGTGTATCCTGTACACAGGGTGCTTGCTAGTCCTCAGTATGAACGTCCAGAAGGCGCCGCAAAGGAGAAATATGAGAGACATCGTGCTGTATAAAGCCGGGAGAGGCATCTCGCCCGCCGATAAAAAGTTGCCGTCGTTGCTCTCATATATTTCTATCTGCAAACAAAAGTTCATTCAAAATTCATCTAAGGTCTTTTCATTCTTAAATGTCCTATTTGGTAAACAAAATTCTAACCTCGATGTACAAATTTTAAAGAATAAGGTGTATTATGTTATCAAATAAACCTAAGGCAATATTTTCTACATAATTTTGCTGATATTTTATCTCCAGTTCCATTATTTACGATGAAATAGTTAAAAATAACAAAAATGAGGTTAGAATTTTGTTTATCAAATAGGACAATTAAGAATGAAAAGACCTTACATCACTAGAGCCCGGAATTTTGAAGAAAACAAAACATTGTCGCAATCCTAGCTAGTGTCAGAAACATTTTTTTCATCGATATCGATAGTTGCGTAGTAAAAGAAAAAACGGTCCACCAAATAAAATAAAACTACCTTTTTTTAACCCGACAGCGTCAAAACTGTGTGTTAAGTTCCAGTTATCTTAAGTGTCAGTTATCTACGATGAAGTCTCTGTCTGTTCCGTAGTAATACATAGGAGAGAGTAGTGAAACAGGCCTTTAATATGATAAAGTATAGTTATGTAAAAAAACACTTATAAGGCCGGCCACATACATACGGAATTTTCATACGGTTTCCGTACGGAATGACGTCAGCGAACGGGACATCGCTATATAACGGAACGGGACAGGGCTACGAATTGACGTCATTCCGTACGGACACCGTATGAAAATTTCGTTTGTATGTGGTCGGCCTAAAACAAACTCCATTTACCACTTTCTCTTGCATAATAATATTTTAAATTAACTGTCGCGAATGATTATATTTTTTTTAATAATACCTATTCGATATCAATTTCTAACCTAGCTACATTGCGACTACGCGAAAATTTCGGCCCTGATTATAAGATAAAAGTGCCCTATAAAAATATTGTATCGGTCATCCATTTACCCCCTTACTCATAAACGCTCTGTAGGCTTCTGCTAACTTAGCAATCGTTTGTCCTTATGTCACTTTGACATTTACCTTTCACAAATAAGGACAAACGATTGCTAAGTTAGCAGAAGCCTAGAGCGTTTATGAATAAGGGGGTTACTGTATACCAAATTTCAAGTTGATCTGACCACATGTAAAGCGGGACAAATTTATTAAAATCATGTGGAAAAATACTCACAACAAAATTCATTGCAGGCGTGACTCCTTTGTCTGTATGCGGACAGTTATGAAAGTATAGGTTGTACAAGCCTTCCTCATCTACTGACGCTACGTGCATAGCGAACTGAAAAAAAAATTATAACTAACTAGCTTCTACCCGTGACTTAAGAACTGATGTTGATGATATATGCTGCAATAATTATTTACGTTGAGACTCAAGGCAGCTACAACCTTTGAGATGTTGATCGCTATCCCGCGGGATCTATGCAATTTTCCGGGATATAAAGTAGCCTATGTTTTAATCTAGGGTACCAACTGTCTTCGTTCCAAATTCTATCCATCCGTCCAGACGTTTTAGCGTGAAGAAGGAACAAACACACACACTCACTCACATCGTACATCGTCACAAACTTTCGCATTTATAATATTAGTAGGATTACCCCGACGGTTATATATCTCTAGACCAATATAATTTAAAATACCTACTCAACTTGGGCAGCTTATACATCCCTTTTATAAACGTCATAAGTCAAGTAGAATTTAGTATTGTTGTAAAAATTTATTCTGAAAAAATGCCTTCCTGCCAAGTTTCTTGCGGCGCATTCTTCTTGCCAATGGTCTTTCCGAATGCGCTGGTAGTTAAAATAGTGTTTACTTCCATGTGGTTTAGTTAAAGACAAGAATTAGTTAATTGAGCCATTTAATGTAATGTTTTTGTTTTATAGCGATGTGGTGTTAAGTCACCAAAATAAAAATAAGGGCAAATCCCAAAGCAAATTGTAAAAATCGGACGCCAGGCTATTTTTAAGTCAGTAAAACAGCCAAAACTCAGTAAGATAGAACATTATGGACTTTTTTCAAACAAGGCGGGGACTCAGACGTCACATTTAGGAAACTAAGTCTCACCTGTTACATGGTTCCTAGTTTCAGTCTGATTGTCAAGCTCGTTTTTCGGACTTCTTAGCCAAATTATACCTTAATTAACTAATTTTGACAATTTCAACCCTATTTATATATTAATACGGCGTCAACATTCGCCTTTTAAATTAAAATATTTAAATTTGGAACGCCAGAAGGGCATACATAATCAATTACACTTTTTTTACAAAAAAAACTACAGTTCACATACAAAATTTTGACGTTGGTGCATCTTGCGGTAAATAGAAATAAAGTCACTGACCAGATTCACATTGTCGTTGAATTTAAATTTAACTAAACCACATGGAATTTGCAAAAAACAAGAATTAGTTAATTGAGCCAATTTGCAAAATAAACTTTTAGAGCTGCGCTCTCGGTTCCCTTTGTCGTCCTGCCCCGCGCCCCTGTACCCGCGCGGGCGAGGACTCAGTTAAGCGGTCGGTCAGTAATAAATACGTGTTTTGTAGGTGTTTATACTCACGCTCGTATTGTAGTAGTCGAAATCGCCTTTCGTCTCTTTCGTGATAGGAAGATACGCGCAAGAGCACTGAGACGTGCATCCCGGGATACGTTTTACTTCCCCTGAAAGGCAAACTTAGTTAATCTTGTATCTGCTAGCTAACATCTAGCTAAAAAACGCTCTATAAGCTTCTCCTAACTTAGCAATCGTTTGTCCTTATGTCAGTTTGACATTTGCCTTTCACAGATAAGGACAAACGATTGCTAAGTTAGGAGAAGCTTATAGAGCGTTTATGAATAAGGGCGGACCGAAACCGGTTATCATTAAACTAAAAAAAAACCCTTAATAGGGATACCATATTCCGTGATTTTAAAACGCGACCAAGCTATTAAACTTTAAGTGCAAAGCATTCGTAACCCTATTAAATGGTAAGTGGTATAGTAATCCAGTTTATCAACACCCTATTCGACTCGGAAACCATATAGAAAACGGTTAACCTTAGTCAAAACGGTTTCCATAATAAGAGGCTTAGCACAACGATAAGCTTACCATATCATAGCACCAATGTAACGCTAACATGTCATTTTTTTTAATTTATATTTATAAAAAAAAAAAAAAAAAAAACCTTGGTAGCCTAGTGGTTTGACCTGTGGCCTCTCAAGCAGAGCGTCGTGGGTTCAAATCCCGGGCTCGCACCTCTGAGTTTTTCGAAATTTATGTGCGAAAATTGCATTTGTAATTTGCCATGAGCTTTTCGGCGAAGGAAAACATCGTGAGGAAACCTGCACACATCTGCGAAGAAATTCAATGGTGTGTGTTAAGTTCCCGATCCGCACTGGGCGCGCGTGGGAACTATAGCCCAAACCCTCCAATACACGGAGGAGGCCTATGCCATGAGGCACGCCGAATTTCGCGACAATTTAATAAATAAATAAAAAATAAACGACAATAACAACAACATGTACTTACTGAAATTGTAGCGAATTCGGAATAAAAAGGCTTATAAATAACATGTCATACCACAATTGAAATATTTGCTCGTATTACACGGTAAGCGGTAGAGGAAACCTTTCCGTAAACAAATGAAACCGAAATCGACATCAATGTACAAATTCGTTTCGTGTCGGTCTGCTCATACTAACGGTCATTAATACGAAAGAGAGAGGAACGGTAGTATCGGAGTACCTCAGCTCGTATAAGACTAAAACATATAATAACATAAACTTACTCTCGGCCGATCTCTTGTTGATGTACCAGATCTGAGACAGCTGTCTCTTGTCCCTGTCGGGCATTATCTGCGACCTGTTCTGGAAGAGATTCACCGACGCGAGACCTTTGACACCAGTGCCCTTGCATGACACGTTTAACCTAAAAGAAAAAAAAAAATTAAAAAGTAGTGTCCGACCGAAGTTTCGGTTTCGGTTTCGGCCAATTTCGGCCAAAAAAGTGATTTCGGCCGAAGTTTCGGTTTCGGAATTACTTCGCAGCCTCTCGCATCGGGAGCGCTCGGCTTAATTCGGGCACGCTCGGCCGGGTATATACCTATAGGTAATGCACAGTCGGCCGGCCAAGCTGGGACCAGCGACAATTTTTTTTTATTTTGTTTAACAAAAAATAAGTCTAAGTACTCGTATAAGAAATCCTTGCAATTACCATTTCCTTACGATTTGTACAGTAATTTTAAATATTTTGTTTGATATGATACATCTTCAAAAATTTCGGTTTCGGCTAAAAATCGTGTTTCGGTCGGACACTATTAAAAAGTTACAATGTTTGTTTGGGTGTTCGACCTAGTTTTAGTGGATTGACTTGAAATTTGGTATTACTTGGATAACAGGCAGAGATCGAGGCCGTAGTAGGAATTCTGGCCAATCGACACCAAAATCTCGGCGCTTTTGTCCAAGACTGAGAAAGACAAGACTAAGATCTCAGCAGGAATTCTAACTGAGACCAAGAGCAATAATCTCGGTGCTTTTGTCCGAGACCGAGGCCGAGATCTCAGTAGGAATTCTGACCAATCGAGACCAAGAATCACGGCGCTTTTGTCCAAGACTGAGAAAGACAAGACTAAGATCTCAGCAGGAATTCTAGCCGAGACCACGAACAACAATTTCGGTGCTTTTGTCCGACACCGAGACCAAGAATTTCTGCGCTAAGTCCAAGACTGAGAAAGACACAAGACTAAGATCTCAGCAGGAATTCTAACCGAGACCAAGAGCTAGAATCTCGGTGCTTTTGTCCGAGACCCGAGACCTAGAATCTAGGAGCTTTCGTAAGACACTGACACCGTGAAGGTAGGAATTTTGGCCGAGATCCGCCGAGACCGCGACATTAGTTGCCACCGTTTACCTCATGTGTTCAAAGTCCATCTCGAGGAACACTATGGCGGGGTGCTGCGGCGACACGACGCCGCTCTCGTTGGTGGCGCGCAGGAAGCAAGTGTCGGAGTGGGCCTCCAGGTAGGGGCTGATCGCGTCGTTGACCGTACGGTCCAGGGTGAACCCGTACTGCCGGACGAACATACATAATAAAACACACACACTGAAATCACGTTTATATACCTTACGGGGTAGAACGAGCCTGAGGTAACTAAGACTTATAGGCCACGTTTAAGGGTCAGTAAAGTACGTCACACGTAAAGGGGGGATGTCGACAGTGTGACATTGTGTGACAAGGGGCGGGAACGGCATTTTTTATGGCCAACTGTATTATATATTTCAATTTTATATGAACTTGGGGAAGGACTTCTTTATTAACAAAAGCGTTAAAATGGATTGAAATAACATCTAGGTTAAACAAACTATTAGATATACAGCTTACAGGATGTTACAGAACTACCCGTAAAGCCGAAAGGAGGTTAAATGTGACCTTATAACAAGTCCATTTACAATATTTAAGAACCCCAGTTTGGTTTCCTGAGATGACAGTTTACTAGAATTGACAATATTTTTGGCTTTGATATTTTATAGGGTATTTTGTAACACGTTGTATATTTTTATATTTACCTGCCCGCGCTTCGCCGCCTTGGGTAGTTTAAAGTTAATCATCCTAACGTCGAGGATGCCACCTTGGAAGAACCCGAACGTCGTCAGGTCCACGTAGTGGCGCTCATCATCCTGCCAAAAACCGTTGCTCAATCAACAAAGATCCAATCTAGATCCAAAGATCTAGCCACCGGTGTCATGACTAGGGCCGACACACTACCCATTTGTCCGGCGATTTTGGCACGCCCGTGGAGAAATCGCCGGACAAATCGGTAGTGGGTGGGTATGGACACTTAAGCCTTCCTTAACCTTTCTGAACCTTTTAGGAAATCAAGCACAAATTTCAAGGGCCCCTTAATAAACGAAACAATGTTAGCTCTGTGAAGTAACAAATTAAAACAAGTGAGAAACAATAGCTTAAAATTTAAAAAACCCCCACGAATTAATTAAATTATTGTTTAATTTGTGAAACTATTTAGTAAATAAACTTATATTATATTATTATTGTTAAAGGAGTTGTAAAAAAAACAATGTTTTGCCAAAAATGCCTTGCATTATTTTGGAAAACAGCTGATACTCTTCAAGCTGCTGGACCGATTTTTAACAAACATAGACAAGAATCAACTGGCTTTCGAATGCAAAAACTGCATCCAAATTCATTTTTTATCTTCAAACCATAGAGTACAGTAACACATAAACAATCCAAATAGAAATACAGGCCGCTTACATATTAAATTTAGCTAAAAAAGGCTTAAAAATACACTCAGAACAAAACAGTCAGAACACTTGTTACATGAATGAATCTCATTAATTTTTGACATGTGTTAAGCTCGACACTTGACATTGGCAGAATTGTGCAAAGTTGCACGGTAGCCACAAGCAAAAGAGTGAAGTGAATCTCATTAACAAAAATGAAAACTTGCCTAAACA